>JAYESA010000010.1:133747607-135080107 GCA_036927795.1 Iris macrosiphon | reverse complement strand
GTTTGGTCGGGTCTGGGAGCATGGATAAAGGGGTTACAACAAGCCAAAAGACCAAAATGCCCTCAACTCACTTGGGTTTGGGTTCCGGGTTCCAAAAGTGCTCAAACTAACTCCAAATCTCTCCAACTAACCCACTAAAAATATAATAAATATTCTAAACCCAAAAATAGGTCCCACAAGGGTGTGGGTTGGGTCGAACATTGGTCCACTAGGGTCTGACATGGGTCCAGGCTAGCCAAAACCCTAAAACAATCAAATAAAAATAATACAATCACCAATTAAATATAAATACAATTAATTATAAATAATACACAATTAACTAAATTAAAAAAAATACCCGGCTCTGAAAATGGGGTAGTGACAAGCCTATCCTCCTTAGAAAATTTTGTCCTCAAAATTTAAAGTCGATCGCACTCTCTCTAGGTCAAACCCCCAACAATCATAGTCAAGAAATTCTACCTAAACAACATGCAAGATCATGGTCCTACTGGTCGTGTTATCACAGTCTCAATCAGGGTCACTACACTATCTACCACAGCACAGAGAAAAGTCTAACAGGTACTAATGAAGCACACCACAAGGAATAGAAAGGACATGAAGAAGAACAAAGAGACAGACCTGCTAACCCGACACCCGTAGCATCGGCCTCCTCGACCGTCAACGCATAAGTCCTGCCCTGCTGGGGTGTATCCCTCTGCTGGTGCGGGGCATGATGCTGTGCCACAGGTGGCCTAGCTCCAACTCTCCGATCCTGTGCTCCACCCAATGGAGGTGCAAGCAATCTCGTATCTGGTGAGCAGCGGATCCACAGAACAAACACACCTTCAGCCTCCTCCTACAAATATCCCAAGTGTGTCCTGCCTTCCTGCAGTAGGCACAAGTGGGCACCCTCTGATCCTGACCCTGCTGCACTGCCTTCTGCACATAGGGACGCTTAGCTGGTCCTGCACTGCCACTCGTACTGCCTGAATCATCCCTGCCTCTCTTGGACTTGAGCTCCAAGTCATCCTCTACTCTCTGAGCATCTCCTACTATCTGCTCGAAAGTTGCCTCGCGGTCGCTCCTAGTCAAAGACTTGACCGCCATGACCAAGCCCTTGCAAAACTTCCTCGCCTTTGCTGCCTCACTCAAGCCCTCTACGAATCTACCCAGACGGCAGAACTCCGCTGCATACTCGTCCACTAGCATGCTCCCCTGGACGAGTGCCTCGAACTGGCTCTCCAAAGCACTGAGTGCCACATCTGGGAAAAACTTCTCCTTAAAAAGCCTCTTAAAAGCCTCCCAAGTAAGCCCTGGTGCCGCGATCCTCGTATCAGTGCGATACCATGTCAAGGCGAGGTCTAACATCTGACTGCCCGCTGCCTCTATCTGCATACTGTCTGGAATCTATGCCAGTCTGAAGATGCCCTCAATCTGCTCTATCCAGTTATTCGCGTACAGGATCCCTTTTGTACCCCGGAACTCCTTGGGCCGCATCCTCTGGAAGTCAATGATACTGCCCGGCCTCGGACGCTGAATCTGATCTGTCTGTGGCTGAAACTGTGCCACCCTGTCCACTGCCGTCATGGCCACCTGGTAGGCGTTCTCAATGCCCAGTCTCATCACATCTACCTGACGGTGCTGCGCATCCATCATCTCCCTGAAGAATGCAAACAACTACACGGCATCTACTGGTACAGGAAGTGGTGGAGGAACCACCGAAACGACTGGGGTAGTCCTCGGATCGAATGGTGAAGGAGGATCCCCGAGAGAAGCAGATGCTCCCTCGACCGCAGGAGTGGTGAGTGGAGCGGTAGCAGCTGCCTGAATACGAGCTGGACGAGAGGTAGCAGACCTCTCGGTGGCAACTGCTGGAACGGTATGATGAGATCATGTCTTCGGAGGCATCCTGAACACAGATCAAAAGAAGTCAATACGGTGCAAGATACGATATCATCAAAGAAGGACAATAATATTTCAAAAGAAAACAATTTCAGAATAATTAGATTAGAATTGTTCCTAGTCGTGATTGAGTACACTCTCATCCTAGATCCTATATCCTAGAGCAGGCTCGCAGCAGTACAACTAAATTGTTGTACCACCACGACATCGCACTAATTGTGAATCGAGACCTGCATGGGCCGCCACCAAAAATGTGTCATGACCCGCACCCGGAAAATTGGGCATGAGTCGTGGGTACGTCCAGCCTACGCCGTAGCATCGGCGGTAGAAAGCTGTCTAGGTCAACTATCTAGATAACAATCTCACGCAATCAATATATAAACCTGTCAAGATCTCAAGTCCAAACGGAGGAGCAAAAACATAATGATAATCATAATGTACTCAATCACGAATCTAAGCACGATAAGATAACAAAGAAGTCTAACAACTACAAAGTCTAACCAACAACAACTACTACAACAACCACAACATCAATAATAATAATACAATATCCAAAATCATATACAATACAAGGTCTCAATCTAAAACCGGAGACAAATCCGGTGCTAAAAGCTAATAAAAACAATAACAAGGTCATAGTGATCCCGGCTACCAACCCGGAAATCACTCCTAAACTAGAGGGTCCCTGTCTGCACCATCGACAGGCTCAGGTCCATAAAACGTTGGACACCACTCCTCCGGATACTCAGAAAAAAATATGTCCAGTTAGGACTGGAGCAAGTACATCTCTAACAGCAGTTCCAGTTAAATGACAAAAACTATAAAACAGTTGTAGCAAGTAGCAAGGAGAATGAAATATAGTATGAAACAAGAAATATACATGTCACTGATGCATAAAGATAAAGATGCATGGATATCAGAAGCAAGATAGTAATAACTGTAAGGTACAAGAAATCTAAACTAAGAGTAAGTCTGTGCACAAGAACGTGTAGTGAGTCCAGCATGAAATACATGTAAAGAGTCAAGTCCAGAAACTATAAGTGAGACCAGCAAGAAATGCAAGAGAGTCCAGACTATAAAGAATGAACTCGGTGTCTTTGAAATACTTGTTTCGACATGTAAACGGCTAGGGGTAAGTACGGCTCACCGCGCACTGGGTGCACGGCTGCTATCATTCCAGATTAGACCAGAGGGGGTGATTCTTGATAATTCCAGATGGGAATATTTACATGTCTACTCGAGTATTTTCCCGCCCCGACTAGTACAAGTGAATCCAAGACCCGACACGTAAATCAAGTATGAGTCCAGCCCAAAATATGAGTGATGCCTGTAGTGATGCCTGTAGGTGATGCCAGTAGTGATTCAAGAATAGAGGCCAGAAACATAAAATATACGTGTCGCAAGTAAATAAATCCAGAAATACCAGTCCGTGTCCCGTGTTGTGCCAAAAAAAATCAGATGATACTATACTAGAAGTTGAATCATAATAATCATCAAATAATAAAAACTATCAGAGAATAGAGGCCAGAGACGTCTTGAGCAACTGGCGATCCGAACTGGTGTCGCAAGGACCTAATGCGATAAGCAAGATTAAACATGGTTCTAATGAGTTAAACAGATATAAAATAACTAAAAATAGGCATCTAGGGTCGTTCTAGGTCAAACGGGTCAAACCGATAAAATCTGGGTCAAAAGTCTACTCTGGGTCCAAAAAGTCAACTCTGGGTCAAAACTAGGTCAAAGTTGACTTTGGCGGTTAACCGAGTCAACTACGGTCAACTCTAGGTCAAACTAGGGTGCCCCTAAAATTCTAGGTCAAAACTAGGTCATTAAGCTAATAAACCCTCAAACTCGCCTCTTTGAGATACCGGGATACCCTCGGTATCCGATACCTCACCCTACGCTATACGTCCCGCCTATACCCTCTAAAACATATGCTAGCACGCATAAATATATATACATATACATAAAAACCTATCTCTAAACTCAAACCTAGGCAATTTCTCAAAAACCCTGCTCGAAACGTAATACCTTGGATATCTCAAGGTATTGAGATACCTTGGTATCTCAAGGTATTGAGATACCTCTCTAAACTCAACCTTACTACCCCTCTAGCTAACTAACTATGCATAAACATATATATCTAGCTATAATCTAGGCTAAAATATATATATCTAATACATATATGCATATACCTAGGTATCTACATATATATATATATATCACATACACACATATACACATACCTTATATATATAACCAAACTCATAAATATATATATATCTATATCTAGTATCTATACATATATATAGCTATATGTATATATATATCTATACATATAGCTATCTGTATATCTAATACCTATCCATCTATCTATCCATCTATTTATATACCTATCTATCAATCTTCCTATTAATCTATCTAGATATCCATCTATCTATCTAGATATCCATCTATCTATCTAGATATCTATCGAGCTATTTACCTATCTATTTATCTATATGTCTATCTATCTATCAATCAATCTATCTAATCTATCTAGTTATCTATATATCTATCTATCTAGCTATCTACGTATCTATCTACCAATCTATCTAACTATCTATCTATCTATCTAGAATTTTATCTATCTATCTATCTATCTATCTATCTATCTATCTATCTATCTATCTATCTATCTATCTATCTATCTATTTAGATATCTATCTTATCTAGATATCTATCTATCAATCAATCAATCAATCTATCTACTTATATATCTATCTATCAATCTAGCTATTTATGTATCTATCAATCCATATATCTATTTATCTATCTACCTATATATCCATATATCCATCTATCTATTTATGAATCTATCTATCTAACTATCTTTTTATCTATTTATATACCTATACCTTGCTACCCCTCGCTACCTGCCCCGCTGCTAATGCTACTAGAGGCAGCTGCTGCTGCTGCTAGAACTGCTGGAGCTGCTGCTGCTGCTGCACTGCTTTAAAATGCTGTTGCTGGTTTGCTGCATTAGCTGCAGTTGCACCTGCTGCTGTGCGCTGCTGCATGCTGTTCCTCCCCCCTCGCTGCACACACACACACACACGACCACACACACAAACACACGCTCACTCTCACACACCCTCACACACACACAACCTCACACACCCTCACACACACACAACCTCACACACTAACACACACACAACCTCACACACACTAACACACACATAACTACACACAAACATAAACATATATATATACACACACACAAATACATATATACACACACAACACACACACACACACACACACACACACATATATATATATATATATATATATATATATATATATATATAAACACAACACACAACACAACACACAACCCCCACCAACACGCGCACAACCTCCCCTACGCACACAAACACCTATATATATATAAAATATAACCCGAGAACTCTAGCACACACTCCTCGAAGCTAACCCAACGCGCACACAAGCCCGAAACTACGAAACCACGCCGAAATGGCCGTTCGATCATTTTGACGAACACGCGATGTGCGGTTCGGAAAATCTCCTGAAACGCACACCAAACCAACTCAGAATCAGCCCAAAATTTACCCACGGGTTCTAAACGGTGTCTAGATCCTAGAAAAAATGCTAACTCGTCGATTCTAGGTCCGTGGCGAAAACACGTACGCACTTAGAATCGGCGACGACGAAAACCCCAAAAATGCCCATTTTTCTGCGATACGACTTCACGTGTCCGAACGGAGACATGCACTAACCCTCAAGACACCCGACAATGTCTACCTAGGTCCGTCTAACCTAGGGCTTCACCCAAAATTGGGCCAATTTCGGATTCCACCCAAAATTGACACAAAATCTAGTGTTAAAGTCTCCAAACACAACCAAACTAGTTCCAACTTCCTCCCACGGATAGCCCTAGGGTCTAGGAAGGTTCTAAACCACTAATTACACTACATAAGAGTAATTAGAAGGGGAAAAAATTAGAGTTTACCTCTTGGAAGTTGGAATCCCAAGCCAAAGTCTCCAAAAAGCTCCAAATCCACCAAACCAAGCTTCCAAGCTTCCAATCCTCCAATCCAAGCTCCAACACCAAATCTAAGCTCTATCCACCTAGGTTGGGGAAGAGTGTAGGGTTAGGGTTCACACAAAAGTAAGAAATAGAAGAAGGAAGGAAAGAAAATGGAGAAAACTTACTTGGGAAGAAAAAGGAAGAAGAAGAAGTAGTGGATAAGAAGAAGACGTGAAGAAGAAGAAGAAGAAGAAGAAGAGGGGGGGGGCTCCTGCTGTGTTCGGCTGGGAATGGGGGTTTGGTCGGGTCTGGGAGCATGGATAAAGGGGTTACAATAAGCCAAAAGACCAAAATGCCCTCCACTCACTTGGGTTTGGGTTCCGGGTTCCAAAAGCACTCAAACTAACTCCAAATCTCTCCAACTAACCCATTAAAAATATAATAAATATTCTAAATCCAAAAATAGGTCTCACAAGGGTGTGGGTTGGGTCGAACATGGGTGCACTATGGTCTGACATGGGTCCAGGCTAGCCAAAACCCTAAAACAATCAAATAAAAATAATACAATCACCAATTAAATATAAATACAATTAATTATAAATAATACACAATTAACTAAATTAAAAAAAAAAATATTCGTCTCTGAAAATGGGGGTAGTGACATATATCATCTACTCATATACAAATATATACTTCTTACCCACCATAAAATTTTATCCTCAAAATAAAATCATCAAAATTTACTTCTCGAACGATTTAAAATAAAATGCATATTCTTTCCTCAAAAGTCAAATGCTCAAATATCGAAATAAAATTTCTAATCGCTTCCAAAATCTTTTATTGCTTTGACTATGTTTATTGAATTGAATTTGAATCCTCAAAAATTTTAATAACATAAATCTCAACTCCTCAAAAAATTTAATAACATATTATATTTGGGTGCGTAACGTATCATGATTTGATCCATGAATATTAGTCGGGGCGGGGGAGTAGGAGTTGATTATGTGATCAAACCCTTAGTGTATTCATGTGCATGTCAATTACACCATACATGTGTAATTGAGTTACCGTAGAATATTCGTGTGCAACCTAAACCGATGACATAATGAACTTGTACTCTAAGGCACTAGTTAGTATCATCAGTTCTTTTATTTACCGTTCTCTTCTTGCAAGTTCACACCATGTTGCTTGTATTTACTCTTCCAGTTATATTTTGACCTCCTAGTTACCTGTGCATCTTGCATTCATTTCTATTGTTGTTATATATTCTCTACCATGTATATGAAACTGCTTTCAGAGTTTTATACTTTACTCCTTTCCTGATTGGATATATTTTTTCAAATGACTGTTTAGAGGACTGGTGTCCTACCTACTACTGCCTGTAGGACGGAGAGACAACAGGGGTAGATCCTTTAGTCCAGGGTGATCTGATTCCAGCTGTCGAGGAGACACACCTAGCTATATCAGACTAGTAGCTAGTACCTTTTATTTGTACTGGATATGTTTCCAGCTTAGACCTTGGCATGTTATTTTTATTGAGACCCTTTGTGTTATTTGCTAAACTCTAGACTTGGATATTGTGATGACTTATTATTTTCCTTCTTTTATGACATCGTGCCATTATCTATCTCTAGTTTGTTTGATTGAGTATTGATGTTATATATTTTCATCATGTCCTCCTTTTGGAGTGAGTTACCATTGACAAGATATACATATATCATTGCATGAGTTATGAGGTGGTATTATGGACCTTTACAGTATTCTACCATTGATGCTGCGGCGTAGGATGGACGTACCCATAACTCATGCCCAAATTTTGGGTACGAATCATAACACATTTTTAGTGGTGGCCCATGCAGGTCTAGTCGCATATAGTGCGATATCGTAGTGGTACTCGAACTTAGAGTTCTATTATGAGCCTGCAATAGAATAAAGGATATAGGACACTAGGATAAGATAGAATACTCAATCACAGCTAGAAAATAATTCCACCTATTGATCATTGCCATCTTTATCATTCGAAATATTGGTTTCTTTTGAAATATTATTGTCATTCCTTGATGATATCTTATCTTGTGTCTTATTAATATCTTTTATTTTGAACTGTCTTCAGGATGCCACCGAAGACCCGTTCACAGCATGCTGGAGCAGTTTCTGAGAGGTCGGTGACTTCTCTACTCCCTGTTCGAGCAGCTGCAGCAGCTGAAACTATTGCACCTCCTTCGGTTTAGAGGTCTTCCTTCCCGGTTCAGGTGGGAGATTCTGCTGCTTTTGGGGGTCCTTCTCCCTCGCCTGTCCGTAGAGTTGGTCCAATTTTGGCTTCTTCTAAGGGACTTCCACCACCACCACCACCACCACCTATGCCAGGGAATGCGACACAGATGTTTGCCATATTCCGGGAGATGATGGCGGCGCAGCAGAGATAGACGGATGTACTACGCCCGGGCATTGAGAATGTCCACCAGGTGGCTATCGCAGTAATAGAGAGGACGATAACACCACAACCACAAGAGGTCCAACCCAAGCCGGGTAACATACAAGACTTCAAGAAGTTGGATCCCCGTGTTTTCAAGGGGACGGAGGGCATTATATATGCCGATGACTGGTTGGAGAACATGGAACGCATCATGCGTTTATCCCGACTAGCAGAGGATCTGAAAGTAGAGGCGGCCGAGTTGCAGATGTTAGACATTGCCAATACTTGGTTCTGGAATGAGCCACAGATTGCTACCCCAGGATTGACATGGGATGGCTACAAGGACTTGTTTAAGAAGAAGTTCTTTCTACCTACCGAGAGACTTGAACTAGGGCAACAGTTCGAGAACCTTCAGCAGGAGAACCTATATATTGAGGAGTACCTGCAAAGTTCGGCAGGTTGAGCCGGTATGCAGCTAACATGGTACGAGATTCAGAGGACAGGGCGAGCCTTTTCAGGGAGGGCCTGAACTGGGACGTAAAGGCCCTTATTTCTTCGAGTCATGAGACCTATGAGGCGATACTTAAGGAGGACCGCAAGGTCGAGAGGGACTTTAGTTTGAGGCCCAAGAGGGATCGGGAGATATTCAGTGGCAGCAGCAGTGCATGTACAACCAAGCGGCCCCAGTTCCAGCAGCAACGGACGTTTCAGCCTCAGCATCAATAGTTCCAGCAGGCGCATCAACAGCCTCAGAGGCATCATCAGCAGAATCTTATCTGTTCCTTCTGCAAGAAGCCAGGACACGGATGGGACGTCTGCAGGAAGAGATTGGGAGTGTGTTTGTTCTGTAGAGAAGCGGAGCACCAGCTGAGAGACTGTCATTTGGCACCATCTCGTCCAGGTGAGGGTGGAGCTCCAGCTCAGAGAGCACCATTTAGAGCACCAGCAACACCTGCAGCGTAGCAACTGGGACCTCCACTCTCGACCCAACATCAGCGTTTTGTGCAACATCAGCAGTAGAGGGGAGCACTACAGGGGCGAGCTTTCTCCATGTCGATTGAGGAGATAGAGCCAGTTGGAGACGTCATCGCAGGTTCAGTTCTTTTAGATTCAATTTCAACATTAGCTTTATTTAATTCTAGTGCTTCCCATATCTTTGTATCAGTGTCTTTTGCTCTTAAGCATCATTTAGAGGCCGAACCTTTGAGTAGGACTTGCAAGATCACAACTGGGGGTAGCATCATCCTAGTCAGTGATGTTTGCAAGGATCAGAGAGTTACCTTGGGAGGCAGGGAATTGAGTGTGTGCTTACTCGTAATACCACTTTCGAGTTACAATATTGTACTCGGGATGGATTGGTTGAGTAGGCACCATGCTAGTATAGATTATCGTGGAGGCAAAGTTTTGTTTCGGCCGCAGAGAGAGCCAAAGTTTGAGATTGCAGAGGAGCAGTTGAGCAGAGCGAGGAAGTCATCTGTGGAGCCCTGGTGGAAGAGGAAGAGTTGCCACATCCTTTGATTATGGAGTTCCTGGATGTCTTTCCAGAGGATTTTTTGGGATTGTCGCCAGACAGACGTAGAGTTCTCTATAGACTTGGTACCAGACGTGGAGCCAATATCATAGCATGTCTATAGAGTTAACAACAGCGAGCTGACAGAGTTGAAGAAGCAGGTAGACGAGTTGAAGGACAAAGGCTTTATCAGATCCAGTTCTTCACCATGGGGTGCTCCAGTATTGTTTGTACCAAAGAAGGATGGGTCAGTGCGCATGTGTATCGACTACAGGGCTCTGAACAACCTTACTATCAAGAACAAATATACGCTGCCGAGGATAGATGATCTTTTCGATCAGTTGAACAGAGTGAAGGTATTTTTGAGGATAGACTTGAGGTCAGGCTACCACCAGGTGAAGGTGAAGAGAGAGAATTTTATGAAAATAGCTTTTCAGACTCGGTATGGTCAGTTCGAGTTTATGGTGATGTCGTTTGGGTTGACCAATGCTCCAGTGGTGTTCATGAACCTGATGAACAAGGTATTCCACCAGTACCTTGATAAGTTTGTGGTGGTGTTCATCGATGATATCCTTATGTATTTAAAGATGCCAGAGGAGCACGATGAGCACCTGAGGATAGTTCTGGAGACTATCATGAAGGAGAAGCTTTATGGAAAGCTTTTAAAGTACGAGTTCTTCCTTGAAAATGTTGAATTCCTTGGTCATGTGGTGACAGAAGATGGGACCTCAGTTGACCTTAGGAAGATCACGACAGTGGAGTCATGGGCTACTCCAAGTTCGGTGGCAGAGATCAGGAGCTTTTTGGGACTGGCAGGGTACTACAAGAGGTTTTTACAGGACTTCTCCAGAATTACTGAGCCGAAGACTAGGCTAACCAAGAAGGATGTAGAGTTTGTATGGACAGAGGAGTGTCAGGCCACTTTTGATGAGCTGGAGAAGAGATTGACGACAACTCCAGTATTGATGTTGCCATCGGGGTTAGGTGGATTCACTATTTATAGTGATGCTTCAAGGAAGGGCTTGGGTTGTGTTCTACAGCAGAATAGAAAGGTGATTACCTAAGCTTCCAGACAATTACGTCCTCATAAGAAGAACTACCCGACCCACAATTTGGATTTGGCAGCAGTTATTTTTTCTCTAAAGCTATGAAAATACTATCTGTATGGAGAGCATATGGAGATCTTCACAAATCACAAGAGCTTGAAATGCGTGTTTACGTAGAATAAGCTAAACATGAGATAGTGGCGGTAGTTGGAGCTGATGAAGGACTTCGATATATCGCTATAGTATCACCCAGGAAAGGCCAACGCGGTCATTGATGCCTTGAGCAGGTATCCGGTGGCTATGTACTTGACATCAGACAAACACTTGTTGGCAGATTTGGAGAGCCTGGATATTAAGGTAGTAGTTCCTAGTATCGAGATACATATGTAGGGATTACAGATACAGTCAGAGCTGATCGAGAGGATCAGGACCACACAATATGATGATGTAACTCTGAGGAGCATCAGAGCACAGGTTCAGGCCGGATTATTGGATGACTTCACCATTGCTGAGGACGGTTCCTTGCGGCACGGTACGAGGTTGTGTGTACCGAGTGGAGAGTTGCTCGAGGAGGTTCTGCAGGAGGCGCATCGCTCTCAGTACTCTATGCATCCAGGTGCCAACAAAATATATAGGGATATGAGAGAACATGTATGATGGTATGGCATAAAATGGGAGGTAGCGCGCTTCGTATCCAGATGCTTAGTGTGCCAGCAGGTAAAAGCAGAGAAGTAGAGGCCAGGCGGTTTACTTCAGCCCTTATCCATTCCTGAGTGGAAGTGGGAGCATGTTACCATGGATTTTGTTTTGGGGCTTCCGCGATCTCCAGGAGAGAAAGATGCGATATAGGTCATCGTAGACAGGTTGACCAAATCGGCCCACTTCTTGCCATTTAAGTACGTCTACGGAGAAGCTAGCCGAAATGTATGTGTGACAGATTATCATATTGCACGGGATCCCTGTGAGCATAGTCTCGGATCGGGATAGTCGCTTCACGTCCCACTTTTGGAGGAGTTTGCAGGATAGCTTGGGCACCCAGCTCAAGTTCAGTACCGCATATCACTCCCAGACGGATAGGCAGACGGAGAGGACTATTCAGACTCTCGAGGATATTCTATACACCTGTGTTCTGAACTTTGGAGGTTCTTGGGAGGATCACCTCCACCTGGTAAATTTTTTTACAACAACAGTTACCAGGCCAGTATTGAGATGTCACCATTCGAGACGTTGTATGGAAGAAGATATTGCACTCCTTTATCTTGGGATAATATTGGAGAGAGAGACTTGTTGGGACCGGAGATGGTTATGGATGCAGCCGAGAAGGTGAAGCATATCAGAGACAGGCTCCAGGTGGCGCACGACAGACAACACATTGGGCCAACAGCCACCGGAGACCTTTAGAGTTTGAGGTACTTGTTTTGTATTTCTTGTGATTCTTTTGATTGTAGTTGAGTGTTAAGACGTTATTTTGTTCCAGGTTGGCGATCTGGTGTTCTTGCAAATTTCTCCGATACGGGACACGTTTCCTTTGGTGGAGGCGGAAGCTTAGTCCACGGTATATCGGACCCTTCGGTGTTCTTACGAAGGTCAATGTAGTGGCCTATAGACTAGACTTACCGCCAACACTAGAGGGAGTACATGACATGTTCCATGTGTCGCGGCTGAGACGATATGTGGCAGATCCTAGTCACGTATTGGATCACTCGGAGATCGAGGTGGATTCGACTCTCAGTTATCCAAAGCAGCTAGTAGAGATCCTGGATCGCAGGAAGAAGGTATTTCGAAACCAGACGATTCACTTGGTAAGCGTCGCGTGGAGGCATCACTCTCCAGGAGAGTCTACCTAGGAGAGAAAAGCCGAGATGCGTTAGCGGTACCCATATCTTTTCGAGTCGTGAGGTATTTTCTATTCTTATTATGATTGCTTGTGTAGTGCTAGTTCTTTCTTAAATTTTGAGGGCAAAATTTTTCTAAGGAGGGTAGGATTGTAACCATCACGTTTCAAGATAGGGATATTTTAGTCATTTTGGTATTATTATTATTGATATATTTTATTACATAATAAATTGTGTGGTTGTATATATATATTGATATTTAATATAGATAATTGTGTGTTAGCCCTTAGTTAGACTAGTTGCTAATGAACCCAACTAGACTTGAACCCAGCTAAACTTGTCATGACCATTAGTGCACCAATTAGTTTAGTCATGGTTGATTAATTTAATTAGAGAGAATAATCAATAATCCCTTGTAATTAAATTAGAAACCCTCTTAGTTAAACCCCCTCCATTTATTAAATAACTCTTCATGACAACATGGAGGGGCATTTTGGATATTGTGCCTTAGCCAATACTAACCCTAGTGGCCAGCCCTATAAGGAGGGAGGTGCCTCCATCTTCTTCATTATTGTTCATGAAGAAACCCTAAGTTTAGTTCTTTCCTCCAAGCATTCATTCCTCCACCAAATTTCTTCAAAACCAAGCCTCATCCCTCTCATTTTCATCTCCATGGAGATCTAGAAGCTTGAGGATTATAAGAGGCTAGAAGAAGAGGAGCAATACTAGGAGTTGGAGTCAATTTCTTATCCTTGTGCTCATTGAAAGAAAACTCATTGGGAATCTATCTTCCAATAGGTAAAATCTTATTCTCCTTGTTATTTCAATACTAGAATGGTGTAATAGACCCATAGGAACATTTTCTTGGCTTAGTACTACCCATAGGAAGAAGAACTAGGTCCATAGGAGACCATTAGTGGAAGCTACGTGGAGTTTTGTGTCCATTTAGGGAAAACTTTGAGGTGACACACCAAGTATTTGATGGAATGCCTAGTGGCTCATTACTTACTATTTTTATATTACTTTTGGTGTTTTAGATGTGTCATGATGATTTGGTTGCGTTGGGAGTGCTTTGAGTGTGTATTAGAGGGTGTCACATGAGTATCATGGTGTGATACCCATGTGTAGCCTAGTTGCACACTAAGTGCTTGTAATTGGGTGTAAGAGTGTGCCCATTGAGTGTTAGATTAGGGTTTAGTGTATGGTATGGATAGTGTGGTAGAGAGGTGGGGAAACTTGATTGGAGAAATTTGAGAATGGTTTATTGTGTGTGCTTGGAGTAGGGAGCCAGCACTGCATGCTTACAGTCCATGCTGCAAATGTAGGAAATAAGAGCAGTTGGAACACAAGAGAAGTACTGAGTATTAAGTGAGGAAGATCTGGAAATCTAATATGCAATAAAGTGTGTATTAGAGAGTTATCAGTCACCAATAGATTGTACATGTATGGAAAATTTATGTGAGTATATTCTGTGTGTACTAATGATTAAGGGCTTGGAAGTTCATGTATTTGACTGTGTATGCAAAATTAAGGGTGTGTGTATGTATTGTGCACTAAGTTGTGCAACCTGTGAGAGGACTATGTGCTTGTGAGAGGGGTGCCCTAATGATGTTATAGTGTGTGTCTATACGTATACCAAGAGTCGTGCAATCAGTGGATACATGTGTGCATGTGATATGGATCAACAATACGGGTATTAGTGGGTCTATGTGCAGTAGTTATATACATATGGGAGTTCATTATGTAGATTATGAGTGTACCCATTGGAGGAACTTGAATATCAGTGTTCAATGGAGCAACAAATCCTAGTGGTGAGTGTGTGCATGTGTACACACGATATAGTAACCTTTGTGTGCAGAGGGAAGAGCCTTCAACTCTGAGCAATGAGGCAATGAAGAAGGGGTATCAGATTTTAGAGAGTATTGACCTTTAGATATATGTGTGTGTTATAAGGGATCATGAACTAATATGGCAGCAAGTAGATGGAGGCAGTAACAACAACTGCAGGGATAAACTGCACTCAAATGCAGAGATTAGGAGGTAAGATGTGTATATATGGGTTAATTTTTAGGTCTGTAGGTTGGTATCAGAGATAGGAGTGTTCAAAGATCTTGAGAGAAGTGCAGTGGTGTGGTACAGTTTGGTAGCACAGAGTATGAGGGAGTATGTTTCTAGATTTTACTAACAGGGAGTTAGTGTCATGTGTGGGTTGGGTACCAAAACACTTGGGTTTAGTATCAAGGTATTGATACTAGGGTGAAGGGATAAGTGACTAGGTAATAGTGTAGGCTAAGGAAGCAAGTGATAGATTAAGGTATCATATGATACTAAGTATTTGAGAAGTAATATTTTGAGTGTAGCTAGGGTCAAGCTATTAGCCTATATACTAAGGTAATGGATATAAGGTAAGGTATTAATACTAAGTATGGGTATCAAGGTAGGAGATGGATGGATATTAAGATACTAGTTAGATACAATAGGATACTCTGTGTTACTAATTAAATATGAGTGTATATATAAATAATACCTAGTGTTAGTCTAGTATAGCTATTTACCTATGGTTTGGACCTAGAAATCTAGGATTAACAAGTATCAACCTAGTTGACCTAGTTTGACTAATATGACCTAGTTTTGACATAGTTACCATATTTTATCTTATTTCTCTTTCATTACACCAAATGACATGATATTTCATAAATAGGTCTGTGTGACACCAATTCGGACACTGTTCAGTATCATTTGCTCAGGACCTCAGACGAGTACATTCTCTGTTAGTTTTTAGTACTTGATAGTGTATATATTGTATGTTCTAGATCTATTTTACTTGATTCTGACACCATGTTACACGGGCTGGTATTATATGGATCAAGTTAGGAGATATTATTTATTGACACATGCATTGGATACTTCTTACACATGTACTTTATCGTGCGTTTCGGGTATTCCTTATGCTTGTAAATATCATGTGCTCCGTGTGCTCATATTATATTCATGTGCGTAACGTGTCATGATTTGATCCATGAATATTAGTCGGGGCGGAGGAGTAGGAGTTGATTATGTGATCAAACCCTTAGTGTATTCGTGTGCATATCAATTACACCCTACACGTGTAATTGAGTTATCGTAGAATATTCGTGTGCAACCTGAATCAATCACATAATGAACTTGTACACTAAGGCACTAGTTAGTATCATCAGTTCTTTTATTTACAGTTCTCTTATTGCAAGTTCACACCATGTTGCTTGTATTTACTCTTCCAGTTATATTTCACTTCCTAGTTACATGTGCATCTTGTATTCATTTCTATTGTTGTTATATATTCTCTACCATGTATATGAAACTGCTTTTAGAGTTTTGTACTTCACTCCTTTCCTGATTGGATATTTTTTTTCAAATGACTGTTTAGAGGACTAGTGTCCTATCTACTATAGCCCGCAGGATGGAAAGCCAGCTGAGGCAGATCCTTTAGTCCAGGGTGATCTGATTCCAACTGTCAAGGAGACACACCTAGTTATAACAGACCAGTAACTAGTACCTTTTATTTGTACTGTATATGTTTTCAGCTTAGACTTTGGCATATTATTTTTATTGAGACCCTTTGTGTTATTTTCTAAACTCTAGACTTGGATATTGTGATGACTTATTCTTTTCCTTCTTTTATGACATCGTGCCATTATCTATCTCTGGTTTGTTTGATTGAGTATTGATGTTTTATATTTTTATCTTGTCCTCCTTTTAGAGTGAGTTACCATTGACAGGATATACATATATCATTGTATGAGTTGTAAGGTGGTATTATGGACCTTTACATCGTTCTACTGCCGATGCTGCGGCTTAGGCTGGACGTACCCACGACTCATGCCCAATTTTTGGGTACGGATCGTGACAATCCTCGAACTTGACTAACTATTGTCTTAGAATCACCGTATGCCTTCAGGTAATCTACCCCTATTTGTTGTGCTAACTGGAGTTCGATGAGTAAGGTGTAGTTCTCTGGCACATTGTTAGAGTATGGTTCCATTAGTAAGTAGGCACGATAGATGATGAGGTTGTCAGAGGAGACAAGCACTACCCCCACCCCCGCGACAAGGTTGCCCTTAGGCCCTGTTCTTGAGGCACCGTTAAAGAATATTTGCTATGTAGATTCTTCCATCGTAGTATTGGGCTCAAATATTTCGTCCGACATCTCCTCGTAGAGATTAGAGGTTTCTGGCACTGGGTAGGTAGCCAAGAAATCGGCCAATCCTTGACCTTTAATCGCTTTATGGGGGACGAAGACCATGTCATAGGAAGATAGTAGCATAGCCCATGTTGCTAAGCGAGAGGTAAGCGATCCTGGTTTCGTTATTAGAACTCGGAGGGGATTGACCCTCAAGATGACATGGATAGTTTGCCCCATCACATAGTGACGTGTCTTCTATATTACAAATACGAAAGCAAGGCATTCTTTTTTCACATGACTGTATCTGTACTCCGCGTCGATCATCATTCGGATGAGGTAATACACGACTTGCTCGTGGCTTCGATCACTCTTCTGGGCTAACAACACGTCGAGAGAGTGTTCCATTATGTGGACGTACAATAAGAAATGCTTCCATACCATTGGGGCCACAAATACGGGAGGATTGATGAGATACCTTTTAATGTCGTTGAATGCTTGATGACATTCTTCGGTCCAGATAAAGGAAACACCTTTCTTTATCAGATGAGTGTTGGCACCATCCAGAGAGGTTAGTTATGAACCTTCTGATGAACGCTAGTCTACCTTGTAGTCCCCGGAGCTCCTTGAGGTTCCTCGAATGGTGCATTTCAATGATGGCTTTGATTTTATCGGTATCAAGATGGATGCCCTTTGAGGTTATGACAAACCTAGGAATTTTCCACTGGACTCCCCCAAGAAGGACTTGGCTGAATTCATCTTGAGTTGGTGGGTATGCATAAGTTTGAATACCATCCTTAAATCATGAAGGTGGTCGTCCTTGGAATGATTTTTGACGGCTATTTCGTCCACGTAGTATTCCATCATTTTGCATAGATGTTTGCAGAAGATTTTGCTCATAGCTTGCTAATATGTTTCCCCTACGTTCTTTAACCCAAAGGGCATACTATGTAACAGTATACCCCCATCGGTGTTCGGAATGACATATGCTTTTTATCATCCAGGAACATCTTGATCTGGTTGTAGCCAGAGAACCTATCCATGAAGGACATTCACTCAAAGCCACAATTGTTGTCGGTCATAACATTGGTGATTGGAAGAGATAATTTATCTTTTGGATAGGCCGCGTTAAGATCACGGAAGTCTATGCAGACTCGAATCTTCCCGTTCTTCTTCAAAATTGGGATAATATTGGCTACCTAGTCGGGATGTTGTTCTTTGCGAACGAAACTGCTTGCTATCAACTTTCTAATTAACTTCAGCTTCTATAACTTCTATGACATATGGATGAAACCGTCATTGTTGCTGCTTCACAGGCTTGCTAGTTGGCAGTATGTTGAGTCGATACGTCGCTATCTAGGGATCCGGAACTGTCATATCTTTATGGCTCCAGGCGAAAATATCGATGTATTCTCTTATAAGCTATATAAGAGATTGCTTGTCTTCTTTAAATAAACTATGGCTGATAAAGATTAGTTTAGGAATTGACTCGTCACCTAAGTCGATTTGGATGACTTCATCTTCGGTGGGTGGTTCTCGCTGTTCGAACCTCAATTCCTACTGAGACTCCATTATCTGGGCCCATGGCTCAACTTCGAAGGGTTCAAGTAATATGTCACCTTCCTTAACTTGGTCCACTGACACCATGTTGATAGACAAGGCTTGTTTGAATAGATCTCCGAGGCTTTGGTCGGAGTTCCAAGTAGAAGACTCAAAGGAGTGAGAATGTATCCCGGCCTCGACTTCTGAACACTCGGGTGTCGTTGGAGGAGTAACACACCCCAACCCATGACGAGTGCGTTGGTAATAGGTTTCGAGTTTACACTTTGTAGCAAAGTGACACAATGTCAGCCGTCATCCTTTACCAAACTTGAGTCCCTTGTTGCTCTTCAAGTCATACCCCATCTTCTGGATGAGGTCTTTCACTTGTTGGCTGTAACGATAAAGTTGCATTTTACCAGTGTCCTCCTCGGGTTGATCGAGATTGAGACAGTCTTGGTGACCATCCACTCTACCAAAGATGATGGGTTTGTCGTTGTGCTTCCTTGCTGGAACATTGAAGCAACGGTCGTCGTATAGAGAAACCTGATTTCTCACGTAGGCCTTCATTACTGGCATGCATAAGTGTAGTCCTAGGCCATGCCTTAAGGAGTTAGGAGTGTCCGAGTTTGGAGTGTCTACGTATCCCGTAGCGGAATCCTTGGGATAGTTCAAAGAAAATTATTTATTCAGAAAGTAGAGTATTTTCTCCTCGGGAATAACATCGTCGAGGAAGGTGACATTGGGCTGGGTACTCATGCATTCTTCTAGCACGTCAGCGATCTTGGTTCCGGTAGCAGAATAGACCAAGTCAACCTTGAGCAAATGCCCTTTTGAGTGTTGAATATTGATCACTAAAGGTCGACCCGTCAGTCCTTTACGAACCGGCTTGCGGAGGTCGATCACAAGAGTCTCTTCAGCATTGTGTCGGGGAATGATACAACCCTTCATGTGGATGACTAGAGGGCGCTAAGTAGTTGAGTCAGTTTTAGCTTCATGATCAACGACATTCCCTTCATCCCTGGGCTTCTGCTACTGGTATATTACTACATCAGAGTAATACGCCTCGATCCTCTTGAATGGGTCAACGTTGGCAAACTCGGTGTGAACCACCCCCTCACTGTCTACGTATTTGAAACATTAGTAGAGGGTGGAAGCAAACGATCATGTTTTCGTATATCCAAGGATGCCCAAGCAAGACGTTCTAGGATACATCGACATAAATGACGTAGCAAGTCACCTATGTCCGTAGGTCACCAATCTGGCACTTGAGACGGATCTCCCCGAGAGGATGGCTCCTTCCGACATTAAAGCTCAGGATGGTGGTATTGTTTTCTGCCAGTCTGTGCATAGGAATCCCCAAGGCCTATAGAAGACCCCTAGGGATGATGCTGAGTGAAGACCCTGGATTGATATGCATGCGATCCACTTTGATAAGCCCTATATAGCCAGGGTCTATCGTGCCGGTTGTTCTTGAGCAGCATGTCCTCCAGGTAAAAGGTTATGTTTGGAATCTTCCCATTCACATTGTGACATTGGGGACAGGCAAAGGGATCTTCGGTGGGCTCCTTGACATGAGCCAAATATGAATTAGTGTGTAGCAACGCCTCACTAAGTGCATCGCGTGTCTCTTTGGAGACATGGAGCGGGTAAAACAAATGAACGAACGAACAAATGAACGGATGAACGAGCCAAGGGGGAGGGTAAAACGGCCATTGCATAGCTTTAGGTTAAAAACCAAAAGTGTTGCAGCTGTTTCTTGAGCGGCTGCTCGTTTCTTCTTCTTCTTCGACTTTCGTCATGGTCCACTTCGTTTGTCGATGCCGACGTTCGTGTCTGCAACAGTGCTACCCAAGCCCGTCGTTGTTTAGCAAGGGGGTCAACGGACGAGCGCGATCGAGGGTAGTCCTTCGGTGAAGAGGAAGTGCAGGAAAAACCCTAGCGGTGCACTTCACTACATTAGCGACCCTGCAGTACTGCCCGATCGGAAGGGGGGACCGGAGGGGCTGGGAGCACGCTGAACTCGTCGGGTCTGCTACTGGAGCCGGTCTATGGCACTGGCAGTGCTCACTGCGCCACCACCGCTGCGGAGGAGTCGGCACAGACGCTCGGTCGAGAACTGTTGGGAGCTGAGCGAGTGATGGCAGGCTCATCGGGTGGGCTCAACATCTCTGGGTTGTTGGATTAATTTTGTTAGGACTTTGTCCTATTCTTTAGTTGCATTGTGTGGATGTGAGCCATTTCTTCCATTTTTGTAGTTCTTCACCGTTTTGTGTGTGTGCCTATTTAAAGGCCATTCTCTATTGAATAAAGTACACAGTATGTTAAAGAAGTTAAGCTGTGTCCCCTCCACGTGTGTGTGAGTGGTATTTTTTCTTTTTATAGTGTTGCCTCTCTACAATTGGTATCAGAGCTCAGAAGGGTCGAGCACTTGATCCGTTCATGCCCAAATACATGCCGCGCTCTCCGGAAAGTATTGTCACCGGCGACGAGGTACCGATGAGTATGGTGGCGAAGGGAAATTCTGCCGTCTCGCTGCATTATCCGATGCTCACGACGAGCAATTATGCAGCCTGGACAATCAAGATGAAGGTCTATATGAGGGCTCAAGAGTGTGGGAAGCTATCGAGGACACCAACATCGACGTGCGCAAGGATCAAATGGCATTGGCGGCCATATACGCGGGCATCCCCAAGGAAACGCTCTTCCTACTGGCCGAAAAGCAAATGGCCAAGGATGCGTGGGAGGCGTTGAAGACGATGCAGTTAGGCACCGAACGTGTGAAGGAGGCTAAGGTACAAACCCTCAAAACTGAGCTCGAGGGGTTGCGCATGAAGGAGACGGATTCGGTCGATGACTTCGCTGTCAAGATAACAACCATCATCAACAAAATCTGTGCATTGGGCGACAAGGTTGAGGAGGCCCATGTCGTCAAGAAGTTTCTCCGGGCAGTCCCAAAGAAGTTCTTGCAGATTGCATCCACAATAGAGCAATTCGGCGACCTTAAAACAATGACAGTCGAGGAGGTGATTGGGAGCCTCAAAGTCCATGAGGAGCGACTTCGTAGATACGATGACGACAATAGCGAGGAGTATCTTCTTCTCACCCGAGCCGAGTGGAAGGCACGTGAGAAGAAGTGTGAAGCCAAGGGCTCCTCTGGTGCTGCTCGTGGCCAAAGCCGCATGATTGGAAGATTTGATAAAGCAAGGGTAAGATGTTATAATTACAATAATTATGGTCATTTTCTTCAGAATGCCCCGAAAAGGAGAAGAAAACTCTACTCGTAGAGGTAAGCGAAGATGAACACCCCGCGCTGCTATGAATTGGAACAACAAAATTAGGGGGTTGATTGTTGGATTAATTTTGTTAGGACTTTGTCCTATTCTTTAGTTGCATTGTGTGGCTGTGAGCCACTTCTTCCATTTTTGTAGTTCACCACCGTTTTGTGTGTGTGCCTATTTAAAGGCCATTCTCTATTGAATAAAGTATACAGTATGTTAAAGAAGTTAAGCTGTGTCCCCTCCACGTGTGTGTGAGTGGTATTTTTTCTTTTTATAGTGTTGCCTCTCTACATGGGTGACATCTCCGGCGTACGGCCATGGCGAGCTAGGTGTGGGAGTTACCTCGCGCTGTCCAGAAGGCCGTCAGGGCAGCGGAGTCTTCGGTGAGGTTCATCGGTTGTCGAGCGACGCGAGTGGTCGTCGAGAAGTGGCAAGCAGTCGACGGGGCTCGCGGGTGCTTTCCGCTGAACTGTACGAGGGCTAGTCCGGTGTAACAAGTCGTACCGGTCGCTAGGGGCTCGATGCGAGGGGATGGCTCTTGTTGTCCACGGTGTTCCGACCATGGTGCTGGTGAGAAAGCTCGTTTGGTGCCTTGGTATAGGTAGGAGAAGGAGAAAACGTAAGCATGGGAAGAGGGTGGTGAGGAGTGCTGTAGAAGGAAATGCTTTGGTTATGTTGGAAAAACCATTGGTCCAATGGACCAGTGGGTGTGCTGGGAGGACTGCAAGTGAAGAATGGAAGAAAATGGAGTATTGGTTGCAGTATAGGAAATTAAAGGGAGGATGAGAGGGTGTTGGGGGTATATGGAAAAAGACGGAGGATGGGATGACAAGTAAAGGATCTGTTTGTTAGAAGGAGAAGAAGTACGTAGAAAGTTGAGGAGGAGTTGTCAATGTGCCATGGAGTGAGAGACGATTGGGTTCAATGGGGTTTCTTGATACATAGCAAAATAGGACATGCCAGGAATGCTGCAATAGGCAGTAAGGCAGAGAGTAGGTAGGGGTGGCATGCTCTGTTAGCATGGGAATTGGTATATTGCAAGAGGGGGGTTGTGCTGACCACATACACATTTTTGTAATGTATGTACGTGTTAAATTTGGTGGTGTTGTGGTTATATATGTGCCGTGTGTAGAATAGGTTTTGAATAGTGTTGAGTATACAGGAGGGTACATAGTTGGGGGTAGGATCACGTGCGTCACAGAGGGGATAGATGCTGAGTGTAGCTGTGAGGAGGGGTGGCATTGTTTGCATAAGAATAGGACATGTCCTTGGCTCTCAAGAAAAAAGTGATTTAAGCTTCAAATAGGAAAGGGGGTGTAGGGTGAATAGGGGTCATGCATGCAATGGGATTGCATTAAATGGAATTGAGGGGAAAGGTAATTTGCTAGCTGTAATAGATTGGAAGGGAATGGTGATGTGTGTGCTGTTGTGTTGTGGGTGAAGGTTAGGGAGAGACTAAGTTGCTAGGTTAGATATGAGAAACATTTGTGTATGCTTGTGAATCAAATAGAGTAGGGTGTTATGGGGGTAGGAATAAGGGTTTATAGGCCCTATCAAAAGTATATAATAAGACATAGGTCCACAGCAGTATTATAAATATAGGCTTAGGCCTAATACAACCAAATTGATACAAGTTATTTCAAGGCTCAAACAATAAATATTATCTATACTTTAAATTAAACACTGAAAAGCTGTGAAGCGAGTCATGAGATATATTAAGTGGACTCAGGGGTATGCACTACACTACAGCTGGTTCCCGACAGTAGTGGAAGGCTTTAGTGATGATAGTTGGTACTCAAAAGAAGAGGACATAAAGGTCCATAAGAGCATACGTCTTCTCCATTTGTGGTGCTGCTATATCATGGAAGTCGAATAAGCAAACCTTACTCTCTCACTCATATATGGAGTCTGAGTTCTATGCACGATCGGCTACAACAGATAAAGCAGAATGGCTTCGGGAAATCATGTGTAATCTTCATATAGTTGGTGCGCAGATCCCGACGATATTGGTATATTGCAACAACTAGGCGGCTTCATTAGTGGCATCGAATGATCTCTTCAATGGTAAGAAGAGGATTGTGCACTACGACACATGACACTAAATGAGCACAGTTAGCGTGGAATCATTACAGTTGTTGATATTCGGAGCTAGAAGAATTTGACAGATACATTCACAAAAGGTCTCAAGATCCAGTTGGTCGAGAACACAACAAAAAAATTGGGGTTGAAGGACCTCTGATATTGTATCTTTACAGTCCTACCATACAATTTTATGTTATTAGTTTAAAGAGAAATCTACTAGGCATGATTTAGCTTTTGTTTCAAGAGAGGGCCATTGATTGAGAAAATATCAAGATGGAGGTTAGTCCTTGGGGACTTTAATAGGATCTGTTCCCTTAACCTCTATGGTCTACTATATGCTCTTACTTCAGAGCAAGTCCTATGGGAGGATGGCTTCAATGCCTTAATGAGTTATCGGGCATTTTTAAATGTCCGACGTGCTTTACAGGAAGTACGAATAGTACATCACTACAAAGGAGTGTAGTACTCCATGCTATAGTGGGATGATGCCACATGAGGTACCACGATAAGATAAATTCTCGTCTTTGTGAGTCATGTCACAACGACGTAACACCACATATAGGAAGGTAGCCTAATGCTGTACAATGGAGAGCGGTAGGCAGCACTATAAAGAGGCTGGTGACCTCATGCTACAGTGATGTGACACCACAAAGAGGTAAAAGTTGTAAAGTCTCGGCTTCGCGGGCCATGCCATAATGGCGTAGCACCGCAAGAAAGCGCAAGGCTTCATGCTGAGTAGTACGACACCACAAATAGGCTTGTAAACTCATGCTACAATGGTATGACACCACGATGAGGTATAGCCTCAGCTTTATTTCTCATAGCGACGTAGCACTGCAAAGAAGCACAAGGCTTCATGCTGGGACTCTTTAAACTCATCTAGATTATATGGACAAAGATATATGCCGTCTCTTAAGGAAAACTTGTAGATGCCCAAGATACATACACTTAACCAGGTCAGCACAGGTCCTTTAATGTGCAACCAGAGACACAATTGATGTCATTATATGAGTGGAAAGAATAGTAGTTATAATACTGAATTCAAGGCATAGTCCATTCTAGTATTGTACTGTTGTTTGACCCATGCAGAAAGATTCAAGTCGTCAGCGACATCTATCCTAATACATGATGGACAGTCATTGTGGGGGACGCTCATCCCATATATATTGAGATATGTGGAAGATTGTTGGAGTTTTTTCTTATGTTTGTAGGAGATTTTTTTCTTTTGCAAGGCTAGAAAGATAGCTCCACATTGAAAAATACTTCAAGTGGGTATCTCAATATAATACCATACTTGGTGTTAAGGTATGCACATGGGGTGGTAGCCCAATTGGGTGTCATGTGGGATATTTTTCTAGTAGGATTAAGTTCAAACTCCTCATGAAAGTATTTATGCTTTTTATCACTCTCTAGAAAAAAGTTTTCTTAGGAGCTAAGCCCCAAAGGGGCTTAGTGATTCGGACTCGGGCTCAAGGGTGCAAATTGACGCTTTGATGGCGCACTTTGTACTTAGCACGTCAGCATCGTCGCATGGTGCTTGTGCACATATATTGCACTCGTGCGCTCATATTATGCTCGACTTGCATGCACGATTGCTACGCAGGTGCATGCACATATTGCTGCGTGGTTGTTGTGTATGCGTGTATGTGCGACATACACAGTTATGCGCTGTTATGCGCATATACGAGAATGCACGACATATACGGCTATGCGCAATTGCCTGTCTGCAAGTCTGCATGCATGCACTGTTACGGTGCTGTATTGTTATACGCATGCGCAGGCTACATAGATTGCGCGTATCTGTGCTAATTGCAGAATTTGGAGTATCAATCCTATTTTTTGGAGTTGGTACTTTAGTCTCACATCGACCATGATTGGAGATGTGGTTGCCACCCTTCTCTATAAATAGAGTCCTCTTGCCTCCTTTTGGAATTGCAAGAAAAATAGAAAAAAGAGGTTCACCCAGACCGTTCAAGGCAGACACAGAGGTGGCTACGAACGTTCCATAAGTTCTTTTCTGAACTTGCTGGCTTTTGGGGGCAGATGTCGATAGATGGCGAATCTTGCTTTGAGCAACAGTGATATTCACCACCCCAGCAAGAATAATTTGTATTCTATCTTTTTCTTGTTTCTTCTTCTAGTTGTAAACGTTCTATCTCAATTACAACAGAGTTTGCAAGGAAGAACGAGTTCTTTTTTGTAAAATATTATGTCTCAATTACAACTATATTTGCAAGGAAGAACGTATTCTGATTATCATCAGATTGTATTCCAAGGAAGTCATAATCTGTTATATTATAGTATTCCGTTGGAATCGAGTTTTGTTAGGAAGCAAACTTGTTTGCATAAATATCTGAGTTTCGACTACAACATCAGGTTCAAACAAAAGGTAGATTGTATAGTTTGCTTGAACCTCTGTTACTTGCCATTGTTCACCATCTTTGATCTACTTCGGGACTAACATATATGATGGAAGAAATAAGCACATCAAAATCAAGATTACCAAATGAATCAACATAGGCTTAGATATACCATAATGAGCTCGGAATTCCTGTCTTTATATTCGTTTAAATCATGTATAACCACAAAATACAAAGGTTATAGACAAGAGGAGGATAACCACAAAATACAGTAAACAAAAAAGGAAGACAAGAGACGGTAGTAGCATCTTCAAAAACTTGTCGGGGTCAACATTAGGGCTATAGAACAAAGTCTAGTGCGACTTTAATACATGACTGTATATATATATATATATATATATATATATATATATATATATATATATATATATATATATATATATATAGAAATGGACATGAGACAATGATGTGTCAGTAAGACATAAATCACCAAGGCAACAATATAATAGTAAGATAGAAATTAATGGTAACTAAATCATCACTAAGGCAACAATATATTAGTATGATAGAAATTAATGGTAACTAAATCATTAATAATTTATTGTCCAGTAGTTACTCGGTGGCCTTACATTGTCAGAGTATAGAAACAATCTTCTAGATTCCTAACTTGATCAACCAATTGGAATGAAGACGGCCTCAGAAGGCTAAAAAATGAATTAAAAAATGAAAGAACTTACAAAATGTAACGTCCCACTCCGAACGGTTACTTAAGGAACACTACGCTGCTTCGACTCGGTTGATAATCGAGTCTCGGGGAAACCTTACCGATAAATCAACACGGACAAGTGCAATGAAACATTCCAATCAATGGAACGACTTCTATTGAAATGAGTCCAAGAGTTTTGTTGATTTGCTTTGCTTCTTGGTTTTGAGTTGCTTTCGATGACTTGGTTTTCATGATTTCGCCTTCTCGCTTGCGCGTTCTTTTCGAATCGTAAGGGAAAGAGATCGAAGTATGCTAACCAAGTATTATTGCATTTTCAGGACGCATAACCAAAGAGTGAACGTCGCCTAGGCTTCCCCATCCTCTCGTTCGATTCATTCGGTGAGTGGCTTAGGCCCTTCGATGAATCTTTCAGTTCGCATGCCTAATGAAAAGAATCTCTAGTTCACTAAATGTTGCCTCACTAAAAAGATAATCTATGAAATAAACTGCATGCTATAAATAGAGTTATGCTTTTCTTCAATTAAATGTTGCCCCTTACTCACTTGTTGCATCACTATATCGTGCATAAAAACCTTCATGGTTAGTGTTTGTGTCATGTGTAAAAGAATGGAAATATGAATAGTCTAATGGTCCGCCCTGATGTTCCGGTCCTTCGGAATCTAGGGGGGTATGGCTATTAGATTGTTAAAGGCTTGTCAATGTTGTGCATCCTAAAAGAGTTAGATTTATAAATATTGCTTGCCATGCATGGGTCTCGGACAACTTGTACACAAGGTAATAGTCTCTCGATCGATTTCTGGGGCACTGGGAATCGGTCGGTCCGGAAGGGATTGTAAGAGCACCCTGATGTTCCGTTCCTACGGGATCTAAGGGGTGTTGTTGTCCAATAATGGGAAAACTCATGGACCGTCATATAGATAGGGCGCATGCTAGGTTTACCTTCTTGCATACCTATCGTTTTTGACACCAAAAAGATTGATTCATAAGTTATTCATATGCAAATTGTGTCTAACTTGTGTGTCTGCTGCAGGGATAACCGCTCGGCCGTGGATAAGAAATATCATATGCATATGCTAAATATTGTCTATATTTTCTTGCATGAATTGTTAAAAAGAAACTAGACAACCAGAAAGATTACCTAATAATGTTAGCTTCACATGCTTTACTTAGTGTGGATTTCTAAGGTGAGTTTGGCCACGGTCGCTCACCAGTACATGTGGTAGTACTGACCCACGTTTGTGGGCAAATATCCAGGTGCTGGGAGCGAGAGTTTGGCAAGCATCCTCAACCTGAATCAGCGTGTGCGCACCCTTCCCTAGGACTGTGTTCGTGCTGCTTACCTCTCCAGTGGGCTACTCTTCTTCTGCTAGATGTTTTGGTTATTTTGGTCCTACTACAAGGGCATAATGTAATGGGCGTTGTGGCTAGTTTTGGGAATGTGAAAAGAGTTGTAAGCCTTCTAAGGCATATTTTGTAACACAGCCAAGCAAACACATTGTAATCCAAATCTTCAGTATTCAATAAAATGAAAGTATTTTGTGTGCTATCGAATGTGTTCAACTTTGGTTCTCTGCATTTTACTCTGTGCCTATATATGTATATTTTCGTCTAACTTGTGTCTTGTGCAGGTACGTTGCCTGGTGCAAGCGCAACTTAGGCTTGCACGGCATCGCGCCCAAGCGAGGACGAACGGTTCCGTAGGGACCAAGCGAGGACGAATGGTTCCGTAGGGACCAAGCGAGGACGATCGGCCCTACGGGATCGGCCCTTCCGGGATCGGGGTGCGACAGGTGGTATCAGAGCATGGTTCAACACCTTTGGCCTCTTCAAATATCGTTTTCAAAAATGATATAAGTTTTCAAGCAATTTCAAAAAGTCCCGAATTTCAAAAATTGATTTCGAATCTATAAGAAGTAAATCGAGTGAGAAAGGTCCCTAAGAGTATGAAAACCCAACGTCCCATGCAATAAGTCCATAATACGTTATGAGACTAATGCAAGCTACTCTCTTTTGCAGCAAAGATGACAAGAACAGGTGCTGGTAACCCTGAGTCATCGCGCGCAGCTAGCGTGAGCGATGATCAAATGGATAGATTGATTGCAATGTTACAGAATCAAAACAATCGTCAAGCTGCGCAACAAGAACGATTTGTCACGACCCGCACCCGGTTTAGGGGCACGAGTGCGTGGGTACGTCCAGCCTACGCCGCAGCATCGGCGGTAGAACGCTGTCAAGGTCTTTATACTATCTAACTAATGTCACGCAAGCATCCAATCTCCATTAGGAGGCACGGAGGACACAAATAAGATGAACACATACTCAATCACAGGATTACAGCACGATAAGATTTCGAAACAGAAATTAAAATTAAACACAACACAAGTCCACAAATAATATTCTAACTCAACAATATCCAAGAATCATCAAAAAATGCCGGAGACAAATCCGGTACCAATAGCCTACTAAAAGAACTAATCAGAAAACTAGAAGAATTAGTGATTCCGGCTAGACCTCCCGGAATCACAACTACTACCAAGTCTGCAGCTACTCACCATATGGTCCATAAAGTGTCGGACAGCGGTCCTCTAGGGCATAGTCTGAAAAAATGTTTCCAGTCAGGAAGGAGCAAAGCACAATCTCAAATAACAGTTCCATTTAATTGATAAGGACTATAATACAATAAACATGTCATGCTAGCTACTGAGAAGACAGTGAAATAAAATGCAATGGCAAGTAAAGAGAGACAGGCAATATAAGGAGACAGGCAATAGGCAATATGATACAGTCAGTGCATGTATGAAAATGAAAGAACAAGGAACAGTATCATATACGGGTGATGTAGTATATGATTTAAATAGGGAAACTGTAATCTACTCTAAGTGGTTGAAATAGTAGTTTCAAAATGTGATCGGCTTGGGAACATGTACGATTGCTACAGTCTGGCTAATCATACGTGGGGCTATGATTAACACCAATAATATTTAATTATACCATGGGTATTTGATCACATCTCTCACTAGCAATTTCCCCGCCCCCAACTAGTATTGTGGATCAAATCATGACACGTCACGAATACACGAACATTGTCTAATATATTATGTACAATGTCTAATTATCAATGTCTAATGTCAATGTCAATGTCAATGTCAATATCGTGTATAATGTCAATACGAAAATCAAGGTAACATCTCATGACTGCAGATCCAAGCTATACTAGTCCGTGTAGCACAGTGTCAAGGATTCAGATGTAACATTTTATGATTGTTGAACTTATAGAAATTATAAAGAATTGGAAATTATCGGAGAATGTACTTGCCTTGGGTCCTTAGCTGGTAATTATGGATGTCCTGTTCCAGAGTATCCCCTGGATAAACCAACAGTCCTATAACATATCACAAAGCAAAACCATATTTGCATCAGATGCTACGCTAACATACAGTCTATAAACACTGGCTTCAGGGCCATGTCAGGCAGGGCACTAGTCAACTAGGGTCACCTAGTAGATAGATACGTAAATAACATATGTACTTACAATATATACATCAAATTAAATACATATACAAAAAATATATATATATATATTAAAAATATGCTAAGGTTTGATACAAATATACATACATATATATATCAAAATAATTATACACATAAAATATATACATTTATACCAGTTAAATTTAATACCCACACTTACATACATTAATTAAATATATACATATACATATATATTAGATTATGTATACATTAACATACACATTAATTATATATACATTAACATATATATACTAAGAAATATTTATACTAAATTGTTGTATACATATATTCCAATATATATATAACAAATATATACTAAGTATATACCAAAATATATAAATTGATTTAAATATATATATATATACATACCAAAATATACATATTAAAATATATTATTTAATACGTACACATACACATATCCACATTTACGTATTTATATACATATATCTATATCTACTCATTAAATAATGTATACAATAGAATTTCAATAATACATTTATATACTAATACAAAAATATATACTATACATTATGTATTTTAAATATTAATTAAATAAATGCTATTCATATTCATGTATTTAAATATTAATTTGATACATACTCAATTATACAATTTTAATAAAATAATTAATATACTTATACATATATTAAACATTAAATAAATACCGTACATATACATATACTGTTAAACGTTAATTTAAATACGTAATTACATATACATGCAAATATTTACATATACTTATACATATACATATCTAATTATACTTATACGTATATATATATATATATACATATATATATATGTATATATATATATACATATATATAAAGAGGGAAGAGGAAAAGAAGGAAAAACTTACAGAGTGGTGGTGGTGGTTGTCGCTCGCCGGACCGGAGCAGTCGCAGCAAGGCGGAGAGGAGGAGCACAGCAGCGGCAGCAGGTCGGGCCGGGCTGAGCAGCAGGGGCTGTCGCAGCGGTCTTGGGCCGCCGGAGATGGATGGATGGAGATACTCGTGAAGCGCCGGCGCCGGAGGTGATCCGCTCGGTCGGGGGAGCTGCTGTCAGAGGTCAGAGGGAGGAGCAGGAACGCCGGCGCTGGAGTGAGGGCCGGAGCAGGAAGCAAGGGCCGCCTGCCGAGTCGAGCAGCACCGGTCGGAAGAGGCCGGTGGAGTTGATCGAGGGGCGCCGGAGTATAGAGCGGGAGGAGGAGAATGGTGTTGATGGTGGTGGTCGGATGAACACCGCAGGGAGGAATGGTGATGGGTTGCCGCCGGAGTGCAGCGGGCTTGGCCGGGGAGAGGGCCGCCCGCCGGAGAACCGTGAAGTCGGGTGCAGGGGAAGTCGGCCACCGTGCACAGGGAACAGTGTTCCCTCCCTAATGATTTCAAAATCAAAAAAATACAAGAGAAGAAGAAGAAGAAAGAGAAGAAAAAAGGAAGAAGGAGAAAAAGGAAAAGAAATTACAACGTAGGAGAGAGAGGGAGGTGAAGGCTTGTGAGGAGGTGGTGTTTTCTAGGTTACCTAGGGATTAGGGTTTGATGTAGACATGTCAATATAGGATGAGGGGATTTTGATGGAGGGTTGTGATTGACCCTCTAAATGAGTGGCTCAGATTGAACATGAGGGAAATTTATTCATGTGGGAAATGAGGGTTTTTAATTAAAAATTAATAGGCTCCCTCATTGGTTTAATCAATGGGTGTTGACACCAAAAATGCATATTTGCAAATTAATCCCCTTAAATTTGGGAAATTGCACAAACACATAAAATGACAAAAATTTGGCGGGCGATTCGGTGTCCGATATTTTGTAGGGTCAGGGGACGCTGTATGATCGGTATGGGCTCAATTTACAGGGCACTGGAATTAATATGGAATTTCAGAATCAGATAAAATAGTATCCTCAATTTAATAGAAATAAATGCAAGTTGTGCTCAATAATTAATTAGGAGTACATGGGGCCAAAATCAGGTCAGGTCATTAATACCAAAAATGAAGAAGACTCAGAACAGAATATTTTCCTAATTTGGGCCGCACGATAAATAGGTCAAGATTGCCTCCAATTTCGATTGGAACGCACAACGATAAAAATAGGGATTTATTAAATAACGTCCGCGACGATTTCTGTGCAGCCAGAAATAATGCACAGGGAGCAAAATTATGAGTTGCAAAAATAGCAGAATTGAAGGCGGGCATGTCTAGGGCAAGATTGTGAAACTTATTGGAAGACAAAAGTCAGGATACTGCTCCAATTATCGAAGCAAATGCAATGCGCAAAAATATTAAATAAAAATACAGTAATTAATTACACCTCCAATAAATTAATTCTAAAATAAAATAATTAACCTCAAAATTCCATAATTCCGACAGGTGCTCATCTACTGGCTTCTAGGTCAAGTCTACCATCACAAACACAAATGAACACTGTCTATAATATAATATATTAAAGTACACATCACACAGTTATTTAATTTAAATATATACTATTCATGCAATTAATTAATTATAACTATAATAATATTAAATATTATAAAAAGTCAAAAATACCCCTGTTTTCGGAATATGGTAGTGACAAGTCTACCCACCTTAAAAGAATTTCGTCCTCGAAATTTAAAATCCTCAAAGTAGCATTTAATCATACACATTAATTATTTCCCTCAAACTTAAATTCATCAACCACGACATCAGGTAATAATCCGCAAGGTCTTTTCATAATTTCAAAATTTTTGATATTATTTCATTCCTGAAAAAAATCCTCGAAATGAAATCAAAGTCTATTTTTTTTTTATCAAAATTCCCTTGAAAGTTTTAGTTAGTAATTCAATACTCGGAATTTAATATCCACTCCTCAAATTTGATTTAATCAATGCACATATATATATATAATGTAATCTCGTCCCACAAGATTTGAATTTAAACATAAATCCATAAATGATTTTATTCTTCGATTTTCTCTTTCCTCAAAATACTCAACAATGCCACATCCAAATATAATATTTTAAAAAATTCATAACTTGCAATCAATTAAATATATTGATAATCCCCCAATTTTCCAAATTTTTTATAACCCATCTAATCATGTCATAACCTTCCTGGAATTAATACATCATAAATTCCGTCATGTTAAATTCTTGACCCTTTATTTAAATCAATGTTTATCCTCGAATTTTTTTTTAAAATCCTCGATTGTTTTATTTATGTATTCACTACCATCAAAATTAAATTCCTCAAATCATATAATCATGAACTACTCCATATTGTTATTTCACAATAAATTCTTTCAAAAATTCTATAAATATCATATCCCTAAAAATCTTCGAAAATAAATCAAATCTCATTCTTATCACAATATCCTCCAAAATTTTAAGTTAATAACGAAATACAAGAATTTAATATTCAATCCTCTAATTGAAATCCAGTCAGTGCATATTTCAAAAATTGAATCTCGTCCCAAATTTGAATTTAACACTAATCCATTTGTGTTCTTATCCCTCGATTTTTTCCCATAATATGCAACGATGTAATACTTATGGAACCTCCAATACAATATTCAAAATATAAGTTCACAACTTGCAGTCCAATAAATATATCGATGGCCTTCTTAAATTCCTCAAATCATATGATAAATTCAATCATTTCATAATCTTCTTAAAAATCAATGATTTAACAAACTTAAATTATGCCATATTAAATTCCTAACTCTTTATTTAATTTAATATTTTTCCTCAAAATTTTTAGGCACCTTGTCTCTATTTGTCAAGTCATAACCTCTTCGTTAATCTTTACTACAGTTAAATCCTCAACAATCAAAGTCTAAGAGAATTCTACCTACACCCATACAACATGCAACCTAAGGGAAATATGTATGATCCTGGTGTCTTTTGTCAGGGTATTGCAGTCTCTGTATCAGGGGTACTACTAACTTCATTATAACAAGAAATTATGCATGCAACTACGGTACTAAGGAATCAATCAAGTAGATAGGAACAGAATAAAGAAAAGAACAGAACTTGCTAACACATTACCTGCAGTATCGGTCTCCTCGACCGTCATCGCAAATGCCTGCCCTGCTGGGGTGGTTCCCTTTGCGGGTGCTGAGCAATATACGGTTCCACAGGTAGCCTAACTGGATCTCTATAATTTGGAGCTGCGCGCTGGTCGGAAAGATAAGGAACTCGAAGACAATCCCTTACTCGATGTCCCGCAGCGCCACAGTGCAAACAAAGTCCCAGCCTCGTTCTACAGCTCTTCCAAAGGTGACCTGGCTTCTTACAGAAATGACAAGTTCATTGATCCTGCTGTACAGGAACTGGTGCCGGGTACTGTTGTTGATACTGAAATGCCCTCGGCTGCCACTGGCCAGGATACTGCTGGGCAACTCTCTCAACTGCCTGTAGTGCCATCTGGTGAGCGTTCTCCATGCTCTCTCTCATCAGCTCGGTTTGTGCCTGGTGCGCTTCTGCTTGCACCCTATGAGCCTCAGCTTGAACTCGCTGAGCATCTGCCGCCACTCTCTGGGCATCTACCATGCCTTGGATCAAGGTAAACATCTGCGCCCCGTCAATGGGCAAACCTCCGGGAATCGGAGTCGGTGGAGGAGGAAGGTTGTCCGTCACAGCTGCGGCTATCCTCTGAACAGGTGGGGAAGAAGGATCCCCGAAAAGTGTAGAAACTCCCACATGTATCGGAGATGTAGGAGGAACTACGGATGTCTGTCCATCAGGTGGAGAGGTGGCAGACCCCTCTAAAGCTGGTGTTCCCGCTCTCATAGATCGTGTCTTCGGCAACATCCTGAAGACAGATCCCAAAGAATCAATTTAGGCAAAATACGATACCATCAAGGAAGGACAGTACAGATCTAAAGAAACAACATTCAAGATAAAAGATTGGGAATAAATTCCTAGTTGTGATTGCACAGGTCAAAGATACATCCATGGTTTGATACCACTATCCCTTAGGGATCACAGTTCTATCACAAACACACTCACTGCTAGCTTCCTTACCTACTGCAACAGTTGATGCTAGTTATTCTTATCACCCAAGTGCATATCAAACGCAACACTCTATACTAAATACTGCTCTCTCTAATACAATCTTAAATGGACACCCAAGTCAGTGGGCAGTGAGATCTCAATTATACTCAAGCCAACAGATCCTTACACATGCATCTCATCTATTGTATACTAATATATCTCTCCCACTATAAAATCTTATCCCCAAATAAAATTTCCTCAAAATAACTCCTCGAATAAATTTTAAAGTGAAATTGCATATACTTTTCTCAAGGTTAATTATTTAAATACTGAAATAAAACTTAATCACACAAAATCCTTACAGACTTGTCTAGGTTTATTGAATCGAATCCGAATCCTCAAAAATAAAATTTTAATAAAAATATTTCAACTCCTCAAATTTCAAAATTTTGCAATTCATTGAAATCTTCAAAATAAATTTTAATAACAATCTCAATCTTCTCGGAATCCTAAAATTTGAAATTCATTTTCGATCTTCAATTAAAATTTTTAAATCCACCTTCTGTAGTCCAATAGCTCTGATGTTAATCACTTTTCATTGTCCTCATTGACGGCCATCATCAAATAATACTATAAATCAGTCTACAATTTATCTTGATATGAAATCCAACCCTACTAGGAAACCAAAATCCTAATTTAATACCTAATCAACAATAATCAAATCAATATCAACAATGAGAATGGACGGAACAAGGGAATGATTGTAAATTAGAAGTTTTAACAAGATTCTCAGGGGTCATCCCAGGAATCTCTCAAGGAATTGTGATTGAGTATTTGCTCTCGTCCTAGTATCCTACGTCTTAGATTCTATAGCAGGCACGCAGTAGTATAACAAGGATGTCACACTACCACGACATCGCTCTAAATGCGAAGTCTGACCTGCATGGGCCACCACTAAAAACGTGTCACGACCCGCACCCGGTTTAGGGGCACGAGTGCGTGGGTATGTCCAGCCTACGCCGCAGCATCGGCGGTAAAACGCTGTCAAGGTCTTGATACTATCTAACTAATGTCACACAAGCATCCAATCTCCATTAGGAGGCACGGAGGACACAAATAAGATGAACACATACTCAATCACAGGATTACAGCACGATAAGATTTCAAAACAGAAATTAAAATTAAACACAACACAAGTCCACAAGTAATATTCTAACTCAACAATATCCAAGAATCATCAAAAAATGCCGGAGATAAATCCGGTACCAATAGCCTACTAAAAGAACTAATCAGAAAACTAGAAGAATTAGTGATTCCGGCTAGACCTCCCGGAATCACAACTACTACCAAGTCTGCAGCTACTCACCATATGGTCCATAAAGTGTCGGACAGCGGTCCTCTAGGGCATAGTCTGGAAAAATGTTTCCAGTCAGGAAGGAGCAAAGCACAATCTCAAATAACAGTTCCATTTAATTGATAAGGACTATAATACAATAAACATGTCATGCTAGCTACTGAGAAGACAGTAAAATAAAATGCAATGGCAAGTAAAGAGAGACAGGCAATGTAAGGAGACAGGCAATAGGCAATATGATACAGTCAGTGCATGTATGAAAATGAAAGAACAAGGAACAGTATCATATACGGGTGATGTAGTATATGATTTAAATAGGGAAACTGTAATCTACTCTAAGTGGTTGAAATAGTAGTTTCGAAATATGATCGGCTTGGGAACATGTACGATTGCTACAGTCTGGCTAATCATACGTGGGGGTATGATTAACACCAATAATATTTAATTATACTATGGGTATTTGATCACATCTCTCACTAGTAATTTCCCCGCCCCCAACTAGTACTGTGGATCAAATCATGACACGTCACGAATACACGAATATTGTCTAATATATTATGTACAATGTCTAATTATCAATGTCTAATGTCAATGTCAATGTCAATGTCAATGTCAATATCGTGTATAATGTCAATACGAAAATCAAGGTAACATCTCATGACTGTAGATCCAAGCTATACTAGTCCGTGTAGCACAGTGTCAAGGATTCAGATGTAACATTTCATGATTGTTGAACTTATAGAAATTATCAAGAATTGGAAATTATCGGAGAATGTACTTGCCTTGGGTCCTTAGCTGGTAATTATGGATGTCCTGTTCCAGAGTATCCCCTGGATAAACCAACAGTCCTATAACATATCACAAAGCAAAACCATATTTGTATCAGATGCTACGCTAACATACAGTCTATAAACACTGGCTTCAGGGCCATGTCAGGCAGGGCACTAGTCAACTAGGGTCACCTAGTAGATAGATACGTAAATAACATATGTACTTACAATATATACATCAAATTAAATACATATACAAAAAATATATATATATATATATATTAAAAATATGCTAAGATTTGATACAAATATACATACATATATATATCAAAATAATTATACACATAAAATATATACATTTATACCAGTTAAATTTAATACCCACACTTACATACATTAATTAAATATATACATATACATATATATTAGATTATGTATACATTAACATACACATTAATTATATATACATTAACATATATATACTAAGAAATATTTATACTAAATTGTTGTATACATATATTCCAATATATATATAACAAATATATACTAAGTATATACCAAAATATATAAATTGATTTAAATATATATATATATATATACATACCAAAATATACATATTAAAATATATTATTTAATACGTACACATACACATATCCACATTTACGTATTTATATACATATATCTATATCTACTCATTAAATAATGTATACAATAGAATTTCAATAATACATTTATATACTAATACAAAAATATATACTATACATTATGTATTTTAAATATTAATTAAATAAATGCTATTTATATTCATGTATTTAAATATTAATTTGATACATACTCAATTATACAATTTTAATAAAATAATTAATATACTTATACATATATTAAATATTAAATAAATACCGTACGTATACATATACTGTTAAACGTTAATTTAAATACGTAATTACATATACATGCAAATATTTACATATACTTATACATATACATATCTAATTATACTTATACGTATATATATATATATATACATATATATATGTATATATATATATGTACATATATATAAAGAGGGAAGAGGAGAAGAAGGAAAAACTTACAGAGTGGTGGTGGTGGTTGTCGCTCGCCGGACCGGAGCAGTCGCAGCAAGGCGGAGAGAAGGAGCACAGCAGCGGCAGCAGGTCAGGCCGGGCTGAGCAGCAGGGGCTGTCGCAGCGGTCTTGGGCCGCCGGAGATGGATGGATGGAGATACTCGTGAAGCGCCGGCGCCGGAGGTGATCCGCTCGGTCGGGGGAGCTGCTGTCAGAGGTCAGAGGGAGGAGCAGGAACGCCGGCGCTGGAGTGAGGGCCGGAGCAGGAAGCAAGGGCCACCTGCCGAGTCGAGCAGCACCGGTCGGAGGAGGCCGGTGGAGTTGATCGAGGGGCGCCGGAGTATAGAGCGGGAGGAGGAGAATGGTGTTGATGGTGGTGGTCGGATGAACACCGCAGGGAAGAATGGTGATGGGTTGCCGCTGGAGTGCAGCGGGCTTGGCCGGGGAGAGGGTCGCCCGCCGAAGAACCGTGAAGTCGGGTGCGGGGGAAGTCGGCCACCGTGCATAGGGAACAGTGTTCCCTCCCTAATGATTTCAAAATCGAAAAAATACAAGAGAAGAAGAAGAAGAAAGAGAAGAAAAAAGGAAGAAGGAGAAAAAGAAAAAGAAATTACAACGTAGGAGAGAGGGAGGTGAAGGCTTGTGAGGAGGTGGTGTTTTCTAGGTTACCTAGGGATTAGGGTTTGATGTAGACATGTCAATATATAGGATGAGGGGATTTTGATGGAGGGTTGTGATTGACCCTCTAAATGAGTGGCTCAGATTGAACATGAGGGAAATTTATTCATGTGGGAAATGAGGGTTTTTAATTAAAAATTAATAGGCTCCCTCATTGGTTTAATCAATGGGTGTTGACACCAAAAATGCATATTTGCAAATTAATCCCCTTAAATTTAGGAAATTGCACAAACACATAAAATGACGAAAATTTGGCTGGCGATTCGGTGTCCGATATTTTGTAGGGTCAGGGGGCGCTGTATGATCGGTATGGGCTCAATTTACAGGGCACTGGAATTAATATGGAATTTCGGAATCAGATAAAATAGTATCCTCAATTTAATAGAAATAAATACAAGTTATGCTCAATAATTAATTAGGAGTACATGGGGCCAAAATCAGGTCAGGTCATCAATACCAAAAATGAAGAAGACTCAGAACAGAATATTTCCCTAATTTGGGCCGCACGATAAATAGGTCAAGATTGCCTCCAATTTCGATTGGAACGCACAACGATAAAAATAGGAATTTATTAAATAACGTCCGCGACGATTTCTGTGCAGCCAGAAATAATGCACAGGGAGCAAAATTATGAGTTGCAAAAATAGCAGAATTGAAGGCGGGCATGTCTAGGGCAAGATTGTGAAACTTATTGGAAGACAAAAGTCAGGATACTGCTCCAATTATCGAAGCAAATGCAATGCGCAAAAATATTAAATAAAAATACAGTAATTAATTACACCTCCAATAAATTAATTCTAAAATAAAATAATTAACCTCAAAATTCCATAATTCCGACAGGTGCTCATCTACTGGCTTCTAGGTCAAGTCTACCATCACAAACACAAATGAACACTGTCTATAATATAATATATTAAAGTACACATCACACAGTTATTTAATTTAAATATATACTATTCATGCAATTAATTAATTATAACTACAATAATATTTAATATTGTAAAAAGTCAAAAATACCCCTGTTTTCGGAATGTGGTAGTGACACGATTCGAGGCTCAGCAGCAACGAGCTGATGCTAGAGCCTTGGCACAACAAAAGCAGCTTGACTCCCTGACGCAGATAGTGACAACATTAGCAGCGAACAGTGGTGCATCTGGCATCGCCGCAACACCTGTGACTGCCCCGACCATGCCTCAAGGTACAGGATTAGCAGAAACAAACGAGCCTCCTCGCGCGGCCGGAAAGTCTAACTTTAAAGGCGCTGAGTTCCTGAAGTTGAACCCTCCGGAGTTTGAAGGCAGGACCACGCCGGATAAGGTGATGGACTGGGTCGCAAAGATGGAGAGCTTGTTTAGCTTTGCCTTAATACCTGCGAACAAGAGGGTGGCGTGCGCAGATATGCAGTTGCGGTTACGAGCACACGACTGGTGGGAAGTCAAGAAAGCAGACCTCGCCACCAAACATCAGGATGGTAGGATTACTTGGGGAATGTTCAAGGAAGCATTCCTTGCGCATTACCTCCCGCCAGCTGTCAGGTAGAGAAAAGAAGACGAGTTACCGAGCTTAAGCAAGGGAGCATGTCTGTCGAAGATTATGAGTCAGAATTCTCCAAACTTGCTAAGTTCGCTAGCTCGATGATTCCCGATGAGGCAGCTCGCACACATCGGTTCATAAAAGGCTTAAACGATAATCTGAGGAAAGATGTTATGAACCGGGAGTGCAAAACGTACATCCAAGCATTTGAGGCAGCGGTGCAAAATGAACAGTTTACGCCGCAAGGTGCTGCGGAGAAGGCACCCGCTCCTCGAAACCCTCATGCTAAACGATACTACAATGGTGAGAAGAAGGCCGAAGTAGAGAAACAGGCCAATGAGGGTGAGAACCGCAAGAAAGTGTGCAGCTACTGTGGCCGTCCGGGTCACCTTAAAGAGACTTGCCGTTTTCTCCATCGGCTATGTTTTAAGTGTGGTCAACCCGACCATGAATTACGTGATTGCCCTAAGAGGCTTACTACTGAGAAACCAGGGGATGGTACAGGTGTACAAACTCATGCCCCTCCGGGTCCTGCTCTGGAACCAACTGATCAGATACGAAGGCCTAGAGTTTATCAGTTGAATATTGAGCGTGATGAGAGTAGACACGATGTTGGTAAGTCTGTTTCCTTTGATATCTTGATGCATAGTATATCGCCTCCTTGATCTCTTAAGTTTCGAGGACGAAATTTTTTCTCAGTGGGGTAGTATGTAACGCCCCACTCCGAACGGTTACTTAAGGAACACTACGCTGCTTCGACTCGGTTGATAATCGAGTCTCGGGGAAACCTTACCGATAAATCAACACGGACAAGTGCAATAAAACATTCCAATCAATGGCACGACTTCTATTGAAATGAGTCCAAGTGTTTTGTTGATTTGCTTTGCTTCTTGGTTTTGAGTTGCTTTCGATGACTTGGTTTTCATGATTTTGCCTTCTCGCTTGCGCGTTCTTTTTGAATCGTAAGGGAAAGAGATCGAAGTATGCTAACCAAGTATTATTGTATTTTTAGGACGCATAGCCAAAGAGTGAACGTCGCCTAGGCTTCCCCATCCTCTCGTTCGATTCATTCGGTGAGTGGCTTAGGCCCTTCGATGAATCTTTCAGTTCGCATGCCTAATGAAAAGAATCTCTAGTTCACTAAATGTTGCCTCACTAAAAAGATAATCTATGAAATGAACTGCATGCTATAAATAGAGTTCTGCTTTTCTTCAATTAAATGTTGCCACTTACTCACTTGTTGCATCACTATATCGTGCATAAAAACCTTCATGGTTAGTGTTTGTGTCATGTGTAAAAGAATGGAAATGTGAATAGTCTAATGGTCCGCCCTGATGTTCCGGTCCTTCGGGATCTAGGGGGGTGTGGCTATTAGATTGTTAAAGGCTTGTCAATGTTGTGCATCCTAAAAGAGTTAGATTTATAAATGTTGCTTGCCATGCATGGGTCTCGGACAACTTGTGCATAAGGTAATAGTCTCTCGATCGGTTTCTGGGGCACTGGGAATCGGTCGGTCCGGAAGGGATTGTAAGAGCACCCTGATGTTCCGTTCCTACGGGATCTAGGGGGGTATTGTTGTCCAATAATGGGGAAACTCATGGACCGTCATATAGATAGGGCGCATGCTAGGTTTACCTTCTTGCATACCTATCGTTTTTGACACCAAAAAGATTGATTCATAAGTTATTCATATGCAAATTGTGTCTAACTTGTGTGTCTGCTGCAGGGATAACCGCTCGGCCGTGGGTAAGAAATATCATATGCATATGCTAAATATTGTCTATGTTTTCTTGCATGAATTGTTAAAAAGAAACTAGACAACCAGAAAGATCACCTAATAATGTTAGCTTCACATGCTTTACTTAGTGTGGATTTCTAAGGTGAGTTTGGCCACGGTCGCTCACCAGTACATGTGGTAGTACTGACCCACGTTTGTGGGCAAATATCCAGGTGCTGGGAGCGAGAGTTTGGCAAGCATCCTCAACCTGAATCAGCGTGTGCGCACCCTTCCCTAGGACTGTGTTCGTGCTGCTTACCTCTCCAGTGGGCTACTCTTCTTCTGCTAGATGTGTTGGTTATTTTGGTCCTACTACAAGGGCATAATGTAATGGGCGTTGTGGCTAGTTTTGGGAATGTGAAAAGAGTTGTAAGCCTTCTAAGGCATATTTTGTAACACAGCGAAGCAAACACTTTGTAATCCAAATCTTCAGTATTCAATAAAATAAAAGTATTTTGTGTGCTATCGAATGTGTTCAACTTTGGTTCTCTGCATTTTACTCTGTGCCTATATATGTATATTTTCGTCTAACTTGTGTCTTGTGCAGGTACGTTGCCTGGTGCAAGCACAACTTAGGCTTGCACGGCATCGCGCCCAAGCGAGGACGAACGGTTCCATAGGGACCAAGCGAGGACGAATGGTTCCGTAGGGACCAAGCGAGGACGATCGGCCCTACGGGATCGGCCCTTACGGGATCGGGACGCGACATAAAATAAGAGAGAAAGATGGTAGCCAAAAATGGAATCGTTTCTGTTTTTCTCATTAAGAATATATATAAAGAGGAAAATGACAGAGCTAGTTGTAGATAGAGATAAGGACATTCATATTTGAGTTTATCCATAAATTCTTCTTAGATGTCAACTTTAATCATTGTCTCATTAAAAAAAATTTCTAAGAAAAAACTCATCTTTGATAAAAATCCATAGTAGAAGAATATAATACAATAATAAAGTACAATAATATTCTTCAGGTTTTTTTCTTCGAAAGATTTTTAACGAGGCAGTATAAGTCGCACCCACTTGGATTCCTAAAGAGTACAATACGCAAAGATAAATTTTAAGATGTCTCCATTAACATTTTCAGGATGCTTGCATCGACAGGATATTCCCCTCAAAAAATATTACTTTAGTTCTTACATCAACTCAAATTAGAAATCAAATCCCCCAAATACATTTGAATATTATATCTTACCCCAATACTTTATTTGCCTATACATTTATATGCATTATTCTCATATTCTCATGAAGCTTGGTTCATGGAAGCTTGCAACTCCCCTCTGTTGAAGTTATGAAATCATAGCCATACATATTCTATATTTGCTTTATTAAGTGTTAGGATTATTTGTCGATGTTTCAACAAATGTTTGTTTGACTAATCTCTGAAATATCTACAACATTGTTAAGAAAACATATCTTGTTTATGATATCCCCTTATGGGGATCAAATAAATAACTCGCGTCTGTATGTTCATAAGATTAACACATTCATATGAATTTAAATCAAGAAAGATTTTCTTGATATATCTAAAAGTGTGCTTTATATTATTCCAGTGTCTTTGTTTAAGTACATATCAGCAGGTTCACATAAAGATATTGTGCTGAGTCAATAAAAATAAAAATATATACTTATTTTATATAAATAGGGTACTTCAGGATCAAAACATGTTCTTTTCTTGTTTAGTTCGAAATAGGTCTCATTGACCAAACTACTCTATTATATTAAGTGAAATGATAAGTGCTCATATTTAAGCTCTTTAGGAGATCTCTTTTGGAGATTTTATCTTCAGGAGGTTATCTCTTCTGGATATCTTCTTTTCTGGAGTATATCACTTCTGGAGGTATTTTCAATCTCTTCAGGAGACACTATCATATATATAGACGGGCGGTTTGACGAATCCATTCAGAGATTTTCTTCATGATTATACTGACATTTTATGATCATCATCATATTCTTTCCTAGACAGATACTCAATGAGCCTATTGTAGAAGCATGAAAAATACGCTGCAGAATTATATGCAGTATGCATAAAACCCACATAAAGCAGAGTTTCAGTGCTGTGCGGCGTAAGACATGACTTCAGAGCCATCGGCGTACAGCAGAGCTTCATCGCTAGTACAGCGTAAGATATAGCTCCAGAACAACCCGCGTAATGCTGTATTTCCAGACTGCTTCGGCGTAAAAAGGTTGTTACATCGCCCCTTTGGCGTAAAACCTGCTCGCTTTTAATGCAGTGGGAAGTTGTACGAGAAACTCTTCATATTCCTCGAACGAACCTGTCAGATCATGCAGTGAACCTGACTCCTGACAAAGAGTACAGCACGACGACCGAGAGGACGGCTGTAATAATAATTCTGCACAGAGATCCAAACCATCATTTAGTGACATTTCCTTGATATAAATTGCTTTTACGCATTTCAAGGGAATACACTGCCTAGTTTTACACAGGCAGACGTGAGCTTTACGCTCAGCAGGAGACGAAACGAACCGCCACATCAAAAGCTGCTCTTCGTACAGAGCTCGAGGCACGTCTCTGCAGTTAATACGCGTGATCGGGCAGATCTCTGTATTTAACGCACGAGATTTGGTTCTACTTTCAAAGCCTGGGTGAGCCATAATTATGGCTAATACGTCCCCATCAATACCTCTGCATATTACGTCATCAGGCTATTTTTAGCTATAGGAGTATGCTGTACGCTATCTCCTTAAAATACGTCGACCTGGCTATTTTTAGCTATAGGAGCACGTTGTACGCTATCTCCTCGAATTACGCCAAATTAGGCTATATTTGCAAAGCATCAGGATTCTACGCCTACCTGGCTTCTACGCCAGTTTGACAGCTACTTGGCTTCTACGCCAACTTGACAACTATTTGGCTTCTACGCCATGGTGACAGTCATTGGCTTCTACGCCAACCTTTTTTACGCGAGGGACAGTTACCTACGTGGCTTGCGTGCCGTGATCTTTGCAGCAGTTATACGCGTTACCTCATAATGGGACATGCGTCGCACGCGGATTCAGAAGATCATTTATACGTGGGTGGCAATTATTATAACCGCCACGTAAAAAGTGCCACACTCTCCATTGTTCGGCTTCTACGCTGACTGGACGGTTACTGTCACTAAACTCTATAAATAGAGACCTCTATTGACAGAGGTCAGGGGTCAAAAAATCGAAGAGAGAGGTCGGGAAAATAAGGTCGAATAGCACAGACAGAGAGTAGTGATCGACGATTTTGGCATCGAGCATCCACTCCCTCTTGCAATCTTTGAAGCTTCTCCTTCTTCTACATTACTTCTTCATCATCGTGTGGTCCAAGGGACAAAGTGATCGACCACAGATCAGACTCCTATAGCAATATTTATCCAGATTAAATCTTTGTACTTAACATCCTCGTATAGGATTAATTGTACTTCTTGTTTGTAAACCAAAGAAAGGGTTTTATATAAACCTAGTTTCATTTTTTTCATTTATTATCAAACACAAGATGGCGACTCTACTGGGGATGGTGACTACTTTCTCATCTGACAAGAAAGCCATTACTCAACACGATGCTGTATCAGTAGGATCAATGAAGAAGACCTTGGTCGTCCAATTCGACCAATCAACCTACGAAGACATGCTTCGAGCAGGGGGTAGCTCTCACTCCCTCTCTGTCCAAGACAACAGGAAACTGCGTAAGGTGTGGATGCCCCGGACATCCCCTACCATTCCTGCCTACTCTCTTTCTTCGACCAACAAGGTTGTAGCATCGCAACCTGCGCGCCCCATGCATAAAACTCTGTCTTCCGTCTGTGACGTGGCAGACAAAACTTCTGGCAAAGCCTCAGTGCTAATCCAGAAGTCTACTCCGCGCTCTGCGCATAAAACTATCTTCCGTCTGTGACATGGCAGACAAAACTTCTGGCAATGCCTCAGTGCTAACCCAGAAGTCTGCTCCGTGCCCTGCGCGTAAAATTTAGTCTCCCGTCTGTGACGTTGCAGACAAAGTTTCTGATAAGGCCTCAGCGCCAATTCAAAAATTCCAAAAGCGCCCCACGCATAAAAATATATCTTCTCTTTGCAATGAGGCAGATGGTCCCTGCAATCATCGCAAGGGAAAATAAGTGGCAAATTTTTTGACCTCTCGACTTTTACGCCATCAAGAGAAGAATCTGCCCGCTCTCCAGATTACGCGAGATGCTGATGGCCGAGTGAGGACTTCCTCAGTTTTATGCCAACCTGAGCAGATTACAAATACGCCAGGATAAACCTCTCGACGCAAAGAAGACCCGGTTTGTGGATAGATACGCTCCTCATAGATCATGCGCTACGCACATGGCTGAACTGCTGTATTCATATGGCAGGGAGAGAGTTGTGGTTCCCAATATCTGCATTTTAACTGATATAAACAGGAGGAACAAACCTTCTTCCTCTTTTTCTTCTGTTAATCCTCCTGAATTGCGTGAATTCTTGACCCAGAAACGCAAAGACAGGAGTCATAATCAGGATTCAGTTCCCCTGACTACCAAGCATAGGGAGATCATGTGGGAAGATGCATCAACATCTAAGGTTGTCATGACATATGGGCTACACGAAGATTCTGTCTTTATTGTTCCACCGACTCGCAACGATCAGCATCAAATAATCTTCGGTCGAATACGGAATAGACCGATTGTACAAGAAGAATCTCGCGAGTCTGATGCTAGAAAAATGCAAATCCACAGATATAGCCCACAAGCTTTAAAGATTATACAAAGCATGGGTTATGATTTAAAGTTGAAACAAGGCCTCAACTATGGAAAAGGCAGACGAATACCGTTGCATGGTAATCCTGACTGTCAATAAACTCGTTTTGGGTTGGGGTATACTACATCTCTTGCAAACTCCAAACCTCCAAAGTCTGATCCTGTAATACCAGAGGCAGGTCCTTCTAAATCGACTTTTGTGGACAAACGCCACGACATATCTGGGGGTAATCTACCTCGACAAAATAGGGCAGCATCCAAAACTGGGGGTAGAATTCCCTCTGAGTCCGAAGATGATGCAACGATGACCATCTTCCCGGAAGACCGTAAAACTCATGCATCGGGAGCCCGAAGGCTAAAAGGGACTTTCTCCTTCAATGAAGATGACATCATTGAAATCTTTAATATATTGATGAAGGAACACAAACTTCAGCTACCCAACATCAGATACCCTGAGAGGGCTGGCAAAGTCGATGACCCACATTATTGTCTCTCCCATTGGTACATTCATCACCCTACAAGGGCTTGCTATGTGCTGAAAAGGAGAATCCAGGAGTTGATCGACGCCAAGGTCATCACTTTGCATTTATAAACGAGGGGACAATCATCGCAAATTGAATTCACTCTAATGTAACAGTTTGCTCCCTCAAGAAGTATTGGATGATCAGTCCCTAAAAGTTTCCCCAGCGGATTCTTCAGGTCTATCCTAACTCGGGAAAATCACTCCACAGTGAATTCCTCGGACATGAGGTCACGTCCATATTACCTCTGAACTATTGTCCAAACATTTTTTTATTTCCCTTGCTGAGTTTGTCATGTTCATATTACCTCTGAACAAACCTTCCTGGGTTGGCTATCAATTTTTATGTCCATATTACCTTTGATATCGGTTGTCATCTCAACTTAGCACTCGTACTTAACTCTAAGTACGCCAGTGGTGTTAAGTCCACAAAAACTGTCATATCCATATTACCTCTGAGCAGATGTATACCTCCATCCCCAATGGAGTCACAACTCAAAAGTTTGTCATGTTCACATTACCTCTGAACAAACCTTCCAAGTTTTTGGCTATCGATTATCAGGTTTATATTACCTCTGATATCGGTTGTCATCTCAACTTAACACCCGTACTTTATTCTAAAGTACGCCAGTGGTGTTAGGTCCACAAAAACTGCCACGTCCATATTACCTCTGGCAGGGCTTGTCCTAAACTTATTACTTGTACTCTCGTGCACAAGAAGTAATAGGTCTACCAAAAACTCCCCTGTGGAATACCCGCAATGGAAAAACAAAATGTTCATGTCCATATTACCTCTGAACTATCCTCACTTTTCCCAGTGAAGAAAGAGTCAGTCCCTATTCATCCCCACAGAGTCATATTTTATCGCGTCTATATTACCTCTGTCAGAATTTGTCTCAAACCTATTACTTGCACTAACGTGCGCAAAAAGTAATGGGTCCACCAAAAATCCCCCAGTAGGATGTCCTCAACAAATACGGCATCGTACTACGTCCATATTACCTCTAGTACAATATCCAAAGTTTGTACAAACAATCATAAAGAAATGGAAGGGCCCTTATATGATTGCAAATGGCACTTACAGATTAGCCAAGTCTAATAAATTTTTTTGGCTACTATCAACTGCAAAATCTCGAAGAAGTACTATACTTGATCTCCTTCGTTTAACGGAGTATGATGAAGATCTTATTCTGACGATACTACATACAAAGGTTAACTGGATCATATTCTATTAGGTTCATGTGACCTCCGAATCGATATCCTTAACTGATTTGTAAGTCTATCATGTTCATATTACCTCTGATAGTGTTTAGTATACAAATTTAGTTGGATTATATTCTTTCAGGTTCATGTTAACTCTGAATAGATTTACATTCAGCAAAACCTTAACGAAAGAATGTCATGTTAATGATACCTCTGATATCACTTTCACCCTAGCCTATCACATTCTAAAATGATGGGTCCACAAAGTTAGAAAATGTTTCTTTATTGTCTCCGAGAAATTATTGGAGAAAAGCAAAAAGTACATCATTGGGGAGGAGCAGTCAAATCACGGATTTGCTGTGCCAGAGCAGCCATCCTCTCATTCCTGGAGTTTAAGACCTTAGCTCGAGCCCGCTCCAACCTTGCCTCCTTATTGTTCAAGGCAGACAGTTCAGACCGAGCATATACAAAACCTGCGTGGGTGACACCCGCATGTGCCATATTCTGCTGAGCCGCTTTCATTTGGTCCTTTAACACATCTCGAGCTGCCGATAAAGAAAATGCCCTCTCCTTTGCCTAAGCGAGTTCATCTTCTAATTTGCGGACCCTCGCTGCCTCTTCCTCATATTCGGTCTCGCACTTAGCCAGCTGGGGAATGACATATCCCAATACGGGATGCTCTTCATTCATCTTTTGCTGCTGTGCCTCGATGGATTTGCTCAGAGTTTCTATCTCTCCAACAAGTTCCGCAGTCATGGAGTCATACTCAGCCTGAATCAGGTCATCAATGCTGCCTCAAGATAGTTGCAAATAATTGTTAATGGGTTGTTCTAAACCATTAACTATTTGCTCCAGCGCCTCAGCTCTCCCAGCGTCGTTAAAATTTCTGATCGGGGCTATCGCAACCTGGGAGGACATCCTCAGAGCCTCGAAGCCTAGATTCTTCTCCAGCACCATTGATATCAGCATTTTTAAAGTGATGTAGAAAATGCTAGTATACTGCTCAACTAACATGGTGAAATTTGAATGGTCGCTGGGAGTGGCTGCAATATCGGCAAATCCCCTTCCAGAAACGACTACAGAGGATGTCGTCACAGTCGTCGCTTCAACAGATGGCGTGACAAAAGTAGAGGCACCAGCAACGGTCGAAGTGGCTGGCGTACTCAACAAAGGAGGCATAGTCGTCATGACAGGCTCATCCTCCTCTGAAGATATCGGGACTGTATTGGGAGAGCCGGCACCCGAAAATGTTGCCTCTTCAAGGTCGAGCACCGCCGTTTCATCGACAGGAGCCGCAACAAAGCCAAAGGTTGCATCGACGCTGCCCTCCCCGTAGATGTCTTCCCCTGAAAAGAAGATAAGAGAAAGTTAATATCAACCTGATGTTAATTTTTCTAAAAGAGGCATAAAGACGATATTTACCCGTGGCCGATGGTATATATGTCGCGTTTGCAGCCAGTACAGCTAAATCATTTCTTAATGATGTTAAGCGAGCTGTCATACTTGGAAAAGGGGTGCACCAAACGATGTCTGAGGGTAGTCATCCAAGTCTTCACCCAGATCCACTCGAGGTTCATCGGGTGGAATCTCGCTGGAGATACTTACAGATAAAGAAGGGGCTGAACCCATCATTGGTCTGGATAAAGATATCCTTAATTTGCTCGGCCTCGAAGGCGATCTCGTAGCACTACCTGAAGCGGTGGTAGCGACAACAGTCTCGAGCAAAAATCTCCGGCTCTGCCAGCCAGAACTGTGGAGGTTCCCTCTCTAAAAGACGAAGGACCTCTAATCAAAGGATCATCCCCGACATAGGAAGCAATAAGCTCACTCCTAGGAGCCTCATGGCTGGAAGTCCTGACAGGACCACTAACAGTCTTCTTTTTCTTGCGAGGGGAAGTCTCTTTCAGAGTAGGAGCCCTTCGCTTACTGGGGATATGTCACGCCCCAGTCCCAAAATGTCAGGAACTAGGCCACGTGTCACTGGCCAGCTGACACGTCACTAAGGGCACTCTGCAATCGACCATCACTGGTACGAAGGTATAAAACATTTATGGAGGGGGTGTCCCATACGTCTACTAGTTATCTTTCCCATCCCAATGAAACTAAATGTCAAGTCATACTTTTTCTGAATTATTCTAATTCGTGATGCGGGTCACACGTACTGGTAGCTAATCAAATACGCAGCTCGCATCCCAATATGCATTGTAACCATGTTGCGTGTTCCCGTGATAGGGTCTAGGAGAATATTAGAATACTCTCACAGTTGTTGGTGAGTCTATAATATTATGTTAATTATCAATCATATCAGCTGACTGTACCCAAGGCAGTCTCAGGTAATCATGGTATATGAAATTCAGGAACAAAGCAGATATAAATAATTGAATTTAAACATTAACTTGGCAAGGTATACTTGCCTACTCCCTGATAGTGTTGATAACCTGATCTCACAGTCAGGTTTGAGGTTGCTGGTGACAGGGGGTCACTGGCTATGCTGAAGTTGGTTTCTGTTAAAACAGACAGGGTTCGTGAATATCATGGTTGTAATATAAAGTATATGTATATATACTTATATACACATATATAATATAGATATATATATATAGTATGTATATATATATATAGATATAATTTATATAGCAGTATATATAGCATATACAGAACATAAAAAAATACAGGTATATATATAGCAATTATAATAGTAGCAGGGTATATCCACTGCCATATATATATAACAATATAATATTATCAGGGTGTATCCACTGATGTATATATATATATAGATAAAATGAATTGACAGTGCTTGAAATGTAAATGTACATAATATATATAGGCTGTAATATCCAGCACAATAATATATATATAATATATATAGATAATATTTATATATATATAGATATGTATACATATATAATAAGTACAGGAAATAAATATATATTTATAAATACATATGTACTGTATATCCAGTACTATGATAGTAATCATATATATATAATTAAATACATATAAATAAATAAAAGAAAATGCATAGTATATATACATACATATATACTATAATTATAATAGTAACTATATAATACATATAACATATAAATATGTTATATATATTAATAAATATATATATAGTATTCATAGATATATATATAAATATATACATATGTATAATAATAATATTAACAGTATATAATATATATATAATATAATACATATATATATAAATATACATATAAATACATATTTATATACATATATATATACATAAATATATATACATATATATATATATATATATATATATATAAGTAAACATATAAGTATATATATATAAATACGTATATACTAGGGTTTAGGGTTATACCCTCTGACAGGTGGGGTCCACACGTCGTCGACGGCGGGAGGACGGCGGCGGAGATGGCCGGAGGCGGCCGGAGGAGCAGGAACAACAACAGTAGTTGCTAGCAGCAGCAGCAGTTGAGTGCGGGGGCTGCCGGCGGCGGAGGAGTGGCAGAGGTGGCCGGGCAGGGTGCGGGATCGACGGAGGAAGGAGGGGCGGTCAGGTTGGTGGTGGTGGCGGAGGTCCACGATGGCGGTGGTGGCTGCTAGAGGCCGTCGGAGGTGGAGGTGTCGGTTAGGGTTAGGGGAGTGGGGAGGAGCTGCGGGGGCTCTAGCCGGCGGAGGCGGCGTCGTGGGGCGGTGAGGGGTGGTGGTCCGGTTGAGGAGAAGGTGACGAGTCGAGTGGTGGGGTTGGTGGCGGTGCACGATGGCGGAGGGTGGCGCAGGAGGTGGTTCGGGTGGTGGTGGATGCTGTGGGCAGTGAGGGAATGGGGAGGTTGCGGGGGCTCTGGCCAGTGGAGCAGGGTGGTGCAGGCGGTGGGCTTGGTCGGAGGGGAGAGGGGGTCAGGGCGGAGGGTTGGCCGGAGTTGGGCGGCCGGTGGTGGTCGGAGGGGAGGGCTATGGAGTTTGAAAGGGAGGGGTGTGTGGGTTTATATAGGGTTTGGGTGAATGGAATTTTCGTAAATATTAGGAAATTCAGGGTTATTTTGGTAATTCAGGTTTTTGGGATATTTCTCCTGGATTTTTCTAGGTGTTTTGGGTGGGTCCCATACACCTATTCACTAACCAATAGGATTATACCACCTTGCATGCATTTTTGCATAAAACCCCCTAACTTTTCATAAATTGTATAAAAGCATGAATTTGGTATTTTGCGTAACTTCGCAATTTACCTGATTTTAAATACTGTTTTTTCGAAATACTGAATTGTACAAAACTGAGGGAAACAGCTGGGGAAATATTTTGGGAAGGGTGGGGATGAACCTGGGCAGATGCAGGGACTGATTCTGTAGGTGATACGGGTCCTCGTATTTATTAATTAATAAATACTGCGCACGGTGTTCACTAATTATTTTGAGGCAGTTAGGGTCATAATTTTTCTACGGTGTCAATACGATAATTGTAGTATAATTAGAGTAGAATATTATCGTATTTTTGTTTGGGCAAAATAGGTGCCTACTGATCCTCAAATCCCTAGGGTACAGGGATGGGCAAAGAGCAGAATTTTAAATAAGGAATAAATACGTACGTCTGTAACGATATTTGTGCGACTAAAACGATGTACCAAACAAGGTTTCTGGGAGTTGCATAAAATACAGAAAAAGTAGTCTAACAAGTCTAGGGCAGGTATGTGAAATTTGTTTAGGATTTAACAGCTAGTGGGATGCCCTAATTAATTGTGTAATATACAGGTTCACAATCAATAGAATATATAATAAATAAATTTTTTAAAAAGTTACAATAATTCTAATTAGTCTAAACTAATCCTAAATTACTGAAATCTGGTCGAAGGAGTTTACAATCTACCCTCCTTAGAATATTTCGTCCTCGAAATAAAAATAACCATATAATGAGTATGAAAGATTAATTAAGACATATGAGGCTTAATGAAAATTGAGTTTGAAATATTGGATATACCCTGGTTTAGAAATAGTTGGGGGTAACGCTGTCGAATATCCTTTTCTTGTTCCCAAGTAGATTCACCTGGTGCATGATGTCTCCATGCAACACGAACGAGAGGAATAGTCTGGCCTCGCAACACCTTCTCGCTATGGTCTAAGATCTCTACAGGTTCCTCCTGGTATGATAGGCTTGGGCCGACGGTGATCTCTGAATGGTCCAGTACATGACTTGGGTCTGGAATGTATCTCCTCAGCTGAGATACGTGGAAGACGTCATGCACTTCTTCCAAGGTCTGAGGTAGAGCTAGTCTGTAAGCAACTTCTCCGACGCGTTCCAACACATCGAAGGGTCCAATGTACCTTGGACTCAGTTTTCCTCTTCCTCCAAATCTGATAGTACCTCGGGTGGGTGAAATCTTCAAGAATATATGCTCTTCCACTTGGAACTCTAGAGGTCATCGATGAATGTTGGTCCAATGCTTCTGTCTGTCTTGTGCAGCTCGTAGGTGTCCCTGGATCTTCTTTACTTTCTCCACCGTACGAATAATCAACTCTGGTCCCAAGATCTGTCTCTCGCCTACATCGCTCCAGCATACTGGGGAACGATATTTCCTGCCATACAAAGCTTCAAAGGGAGCCATTTGAATGCTCGCTTGATAGCTATTGTTGTAGGAAAATTCCACCAGGTGTAGATGATCTTCCCATGATCCGCTGAAATCAAGCATACAGGCTCTCAGCATATCTTCAAGCGTCTAGATCCGCTGAACTTGAGGCGGCTACCAAGACTTTCTTGCATACTTTGCCAGAAGTAAGATGTAAACCTCGTATCTCTATCAGATACTATGCTGACCGGTACTCCATGCAGACGCACTATCTCCTTCATGTATATGTCCGCCAAGATTTCTGTAGATTGTCCGACTCTAAAAGGTAAGAAATGTGCAGCCTTTGTGAGTCTATCTACGATTACCCATACAACATTACGACCACTGGGACTTCTTGGGAAGCCCGTAACAAAGTCCATCGTAATGTGCTCCCATTTCCACTCGGGTATTGGAAGGGGTTGAAGTAGACCTGCAGATCTCTGATGTTCAGCCTTGACTTGCTGACACACCAGGCATTTAGCCACAAAGCGTGCTATCTCTCGCTTCATTCCATGCCACCAGTAATATTGTCGCAGATCTTTGTACATCTTTGTGCCTCCTGGATGTATAGAGTATGTTGAGCTATGAGCTTCTGACATCAGCTCTTCATGAAGTTCTCCATTTGGAACATAAAGACGATCACCACATCTTAGAGTCCCATCTTCGTGTATGTGACATCCTGTCTGGATTCCAGCCTCTGTTCTTTGGCGAAGCCTCTGAAATCTTGCATCTGTTGGTAGAGCAGCTTTCATTCTTTCGACCAGGGTTGATTGCAGCTGGTAGTTTGATAATTGGCCGTCAATTCCTGGCATAATGATCTTTATTCCCAACTTTTCTAGATCTTTCAGCAGGTGTAAACCCCCTAAATTTTCAAATTATTAAATCTTGGATTTTTCCCAATTTTCTGGAATTTTTTGGGAATTTTCTGTAATTAAAATCAAGATTTTCAATTAATAAATGATTTTTAATTGGCAATAAATAATATTAAAATATCATGGAAATAACATTTTTGGGTGTAAAAATGAAAAATTGGACTTAGGGTAATTTTTCTGGATTTTTCTGGGCCTCAGACCTATTTTTAAATGCCTGAAAACTAATTAATTAATTAATTATTTAAATTAATTAATTTATTATTATTATTTTTCTTATTATTTATTTTCTTTTTTTTCTTTTCCGGCCCGGCCCACGGCCCAACCCGCTCCCTCAGCCCAGCCGCCCGTCCTAACGGGTCGGGTCGGGCGCACCCGAACCCGACCCGCTAGCCCGCACCCCCCTCGACCCGGTCCCCCTCTCTCCCTCGCCTCCGCGTCGCGCGCCGCCTCCGCCGCGGCCACCCCCGCACCGGCCTCCCTCGCTCGCCCCACGACCGCCACGTCCTCCGCTTCGCCCGGGCAGCTCCCCTCTCTCCTCCCTATATAAACCCCGCCCCTCCGCCGCAGCCACGACCACTGCCACCGCCACCACGCCGCCCTAGCCAGCTCGCCGCCACCGCTGCCCCTCGCCTCGCCGACCGCCCAGCTCCTCCACCCGCACCACCAGCGCCTCCCTCCTCCCTCGGCGCCGCCCTCCGGCCGACCCCGCAGCTCGAGCAGCAGCAGCCACCAGCAGCAGCAAGCCGCAGCCGCCGCTGCCGGCCGCCCTGAGCCACCGCCGCCCCCGTGGACGCCGCACCGCCCCTCGGCGAACCGTCCCCCTCCCTCGCCGACGCGTCTCCGACCAGTCTCCGCCGTCTACGGCCGGAAATCCAGAGAACCCTAACCCTAACCCTATTTCCCAAATTTCCGTGTCCGACACGAGTCGGACACGACTCGACCCTGAATTTTCAGGTCCACTTCAGGTACGTGTAACTTTCGCCTCGTAGCTCTGTTTCCAATTCCGCAAATTGCGTTATGAAGCCTGTATGACCCTCTCGGTGTCCGGACAAACTGTTCGGGGCATCGCGTCCTGTGGTGATCTCACACCGCGATCCAAAAACAGGAAAAACCAGATCCTGTTTCACCCCGGAACTGAGTACGCCCCGCCAAACGGGACGACTTGGTCGCGTGCGGTCTTCACAGATACGTGCGCATCGTCGATACAGACGTGTGAGTTTTCGTGGAAGCTGATTCGGGTGTGCGTGCACACCGAAATCAACGCATATCCACGGACATCGCCCCGTATCCGCCTTTTCTGCAATTTACCCTAACTTCGTGCACACACGTCGGATCGAGACGAAACTTGCACCATCGGACTCGTAGCGATACGCTGGTCCTGTGGGTCAAGTTTGGTTCGATTCTGAGAACATTGACGAAATCGCGTGTCGTGGGCCCCACAGGCCCCGCTCGACGGGCGATTTTGTGTTCGGCTCATCGGAATCCAAATTTGGAAGTTCCGTTGGGTTCGTATCAGCGTTCCTGACCTGTTGACACTAAGTTTGGTGAATTTGGAGACCTTTGACTCGGACACATTTTTCGGTGCAAAGCGGGCCCACCGGCGGACCCCGTTTTGACCCGAAACTGCCGTTTTTGCCCTTGTCTCCAAATTGGACCCAAGGACAGGCATTTGTAGCTATTTGACATCTTCTGAGCGTGATGGTAATGTCTATTTCAGCTTTTGGACTCATCTTTGGAATTTTCCCCCTAGAGCCAATATTAATCAGATCCAAACAACAGGCAAGTATCTGCACTTCAAGTTAATCTTTATATATTGTGATAATTAATTCCCTGCCTTACATGTACCCTTGATGATTACAACTAATGTTAGAAATGCTGGATTTTATGTCTTGAATATTGGAGTTTCTTGTCTTATTTTTTATGTCGGGTGGGAGAATACCTAGAAGGCATGTAGTTTACCCTTCCCCTTGTCATGTTTAATAGCTGTTGGTACACGACTGTACCTCAGCCGGATCTCGATTTCCCCTGTTTAATAGCCGTTCATGACGGCCGGATTAACCTTATAAACCCCTACATGCCAACTATGTATTCTAAAAATAAACACAAGTTCACACAGATAGTTCTGGCCATGTTATATTTCTTGCTGGCTGTTGTAGTTTCATTTCCTGTTTCATGTATTTTTGCATTTCTCATATTCCTGCTTACAGCTTTAACTCTGAGATAATGATATTCTGTTATGCAGTTTCTTAACTTAAAATTCAATATTTAATTGTCATAAATATTTAGTTTAACCTTGTTGTGCACTGTGTACTTTGCTCCTTTCCTGACTGGATCTGTTGATTTAGGCGATGATGAGGATCTTGCCCCTACTTATTATGATACCTATGAGGAGCCAGAACCCACCCAGGAGACCCCTGCTGCTGAGTAGCTAGTAGTAGCTATCTTTCATTTATATTTTTATCTTACTAATCGGGTTTGTCCCCGATTTTATTTTGAATTCCTGTATTAAAATATTTGAATCTGTTGTCGCATTTATTTTCAGTTGCAATCTTAAGTTTTATTCTCATTATTATCTTGCCTATGTTATTTGTGAATGAGCTAGATAGCAAATAATGGATTGACCTAGACAGCGTACTACCGCCGACTCTGCGGCGTAGGCTGGACGTACCCACGCACTCGTGCCCGAATTTCCGGGTGCGGGTCGTGACACGTTTTTATCGTGGCCCATGCAGGTCCTATCCTAAAATAGGGTAATACCCTAGGACAGGGTATGGAATAAAATTGAGAATTCTAGGAAAAGTTTATTCACAGTATAGGGTCCTTATTTCAATTCTTGATATCTTTGCTGCTCAATTTTTCCTATCGCCTTTGATTTCCAAGTATTCTATTCTGATCTTTCTATCCCTTAATCTTTCAGAATGGTCCAGACCAGGAACACAGTAGGAGGCACATCAGAACCAGCTGAGCAGAATGTGCCCGAGACTCTTGCACTCCCGCTGCCTCCATCCGTTCCGGTAGTTACCTTAGATGGGGCACAGCTACTAGGAGTGTTCCAGGGATTGGTAGAATCCCAGAAAGAACAGACGGCACTTCTGTGGACCAGCCTCTCAGAAGCTCTTAAGTCCCAGGAGTCGCCACTCAAGAGGCCAGGGAGTGCCAAAGATTTCAAGAATCTAAGACCCCTGGAATTTTACGGAACTGAGGGCATACTCTATGCCGATGAGTGGATAGAGAATGTCGAGAGACTCCTGAAGACTGCTCGGGTCCCTGATGACCTCAAAGTGGAGTCCGCAAGCCTGCAACTGTTTGACATTGCTCGAACCTGGTTCAGAGATGAACCCCAACTATCTACTCCTGACATCACCTCAGAGGACTTCAAAAGGCTATTCAAGGAGAAATTCTACCCCGAAGTGGCTCGGGAAGCTCTCGAAAGCCAATTCGAGAGACTGGAATAAGGTACCCTGACTGTTGATGAATATACTGCTGAATTTAGCAGGTTAAGCCATTTTATGGAGTACATGGTTCGTACCCCGGAGGACAGGGCCCGTAGATTCAAGAAGGGGCTGTCTCCGGATATTCGCCTTACTGTCACCACCAGCCGAGCTCGTACCTATGAAGAAATCCTGAGCGTGGCACAAGGCGTAGAGAGAGATATGGGGCATAAACTGAAGCGGGAAAGAGATACCGGAAATGCAGGACCCAACAAATGCCCTTTTCAACAACAACAACAGCAAAGGGCCCCGCAGCAAACTCAGCGTCCTCTCCCTCGAGCTCCAGCACCCCAACACCAGGCTCAGGGACAGAACCAACAAGCTGCTGCTTGTAACTTTTGCCAAAAACCAGGTCATACTTGGCAAGTCTGCAGGAAAAGGCTAGGTGCCTGCCTCTACTGCGGCTCAGCAGCGCACCAAATGAGGGACTGTCCAGCTGCTCAAGGACGCACCGCTGCACCCAAGGCTCCAGCCCAAGCCAGGGCCCTAACAGTACAACAGAGGGGACCCCCACTTCCAACCCAACAACAACGCTTTGCTCAGCACCAGCAGCAACAGAGGGGTGCACCGCAGCAAGGCCGTGCTTATGCAATGACTCTGGAAGAAGCTGAGGCCACAGCAGACGTGATCACAGGTTCTGTGCTTATAAATTCAATACCAGCTATTACTCTATTTGACTCTGGAGCTTCGCATTCATTCATGTCAGTAGATTTCCTTATGAAGCATAGCTTAATCACTAAACCCCTTAGGAATTGTTATAAGATCATTACCGGTGGAGGAATCATCCCGGTTAGTGATGCCTGTAACAATTGTCCTATTATATTGTGTGGAAGAGAACTGTATGCTAGACTACTTGTAATGCCCGTTCCCAGTTTTGATATTATACTGGGTATGGATTGGTTAAGTCAACATCATGCCACCATAGACTGCCACAGAGGTAGTGTAATCTTCAGACCCCCTGACAAGCCAGAATTTGAATTTGCTAGAGGTTCTAGAGAAATGGGTAATAACAAAATTTGTGGAGCCCTAGTAACAGAAAAAGTGCCACTACCTATCATCTCTAAATACCTTGATGTCTTTCCTGAAGATCTCCCAGGCTTACCCCCAGACCGAGAAGTTGAATTCTCCATTGACTTAGTGCCAGGAGCAGCACCAGTATCTCAAAATCCCTACAGAATCAACAAGAAGGAGATAATAGAACTAAATGAGCAAATCAAAGAACTAGAAGACAAATGCTTCATTAGGTCCAGTGTCTCACCCTGGGGAGCTCCAGTATTATTTGTGCCCAAGAAGGACGGAACATTCCGAATGTGTATTAACTATAGGGCCTTGAATGCCTTGACAATTAAGAATAAGTATCCCCTGCCCAGGATAGATGACTTATTTGATCAGTTGAGTGGAGCTCGAGTATTTTCAAAGATTGATTTGAGGTCTGGTTACCACCAAGTAAGGGTAAAAAAGGAAGACATCCCTAAAACTGCTTTCAATACCCGGAACGGACACTACGAATTCTTAGTAATGCCGTTCGGGTTGACGAATGCTCCAGCAGTTTTTATGAACTTAATGAACAGAGTTTTCCAGCCATACCTAGACAAATTTGTAGTGGTCTTCATTGATGATATTTTGATCTACTCCAAGACCCCCGAAGAACATGAAGAACATTTGAGGTTAGCATTGGAGACTTTGAGGAAGGAAAAACTTTATGGAAAATTATCTAAATGTGCTTTCTTTCTAGACAAAGTAGAATTCTTGGGACATGTTGTGACTGGAGATGGAATAGCAGTAGATCCTAAGAAGATAGCTGCAGTAGAATCCTGGCCCACTCCAGACTCTGTAGCTGAGATTAGAAGTTTCCTGGGACTAGCTGGCTACTATCGGAAGTTTGTGAAGGATTTTGCTAGAATTGCGGAGCCCATGACAAAATTAACAAGGAAGGATGAAGAGTTCACCTGGACTGATGAATGTCAGCATGCTTTTGAGGAATTGAAGAAAAGGCTGACTACTGCCCCTATTATGACCTTACCTTCTGGAACCGGAGGTTTCGCTATTTATAGTGATGCTTCTGGAAAAGGTCTAGGTTGTGTATTGGAGCAGAACAAGAAGGTAATAGCATATGCCTCTAGACAGCTTTGACCCCATGAAAAGAACTATCCAACTCATGATTTAGAATTGGCAGCTGTCATTTTTGCTCTTAAACTATGGAAGCATTATCTTTATGGAGAAAGGGTGGAAATATTTACAGACCATAAAAGTTTAAAATATATCTTCACTCAGAAAGAGCTGAACATGAGGCAAAGAAGGTGGCTGGAACTAATGAAAGACTTTGATATCACCCTTCAATATCATCCTGGGAAGGCCAATGTAGTTGCTGATGCTCTAAGCAGATATCCTATGGCGATGTACTTGACTATGGACAGACACCTGCTGGAGGACTTGGAAAGTTTAGGTATTGAAGTAATCATCCCAGGAAAAGAAGGCCAAATGATGAACTTGCAGATTCAGTCTACTTTAATAGACAAGATCAAGGAGGCTCAGTTTTAAGACGAAGGCCTGCGAAGCCTCCGAGGACAAGTGCAAGCTGGATTAGTGGAAGAATTCAGAATTCATGAAGATGGATCACTGAGGCATGGCGATAGATTATGTGTACCTCAAGGAGACATAAGAGAAGAAATTATGCAAGAGGCGCACAGATCGCAATACTCTATACACCCAGGAGCCAACAAGATGTACAAGGACCTGAGGACGCATGTTTGGTGGCATGGCATGAAAAGAGAAGTAGCCAGGTTCGTATCTTGTTGTTTAGTGTGCCAGCAAGTCAAGGCAGAAAGACAAAGACCTGGAGGATTGCTTCAACCACTACCCATTCCGGAGTGGAAGTGGGAACATATCACAATGGATTTTGTTTCCGGACTTCCAAGGACACCTAGTGGTAAGGATGCAATCTGGGTGATAGTAGATAGACTGACCAAGTCTGCACATTTTCTGCCCTTCAAAGTAGGGCTATCTACAGAGAAGCTGGCAGAGTTATATATCAGACACATTGTCAGGCTGCATGGAGTTCCAGTAAGTATTGTCTCCGACCGAGATTCAAGATTCACCTCTCACTTCTGGAAGAGCTTACAAGCCAGCTTGGGGACGCAACTCAAATTCAGCACAGCTTATCATCCCCAAACCGATGGACAATCGGAACGTACAATCCAGACACTTGAAGATATGCTCCGTACATGTGTTCTAGACTTTGGAGGATCCTGGGAAGACTATCTACATCTTGTGGAGTTCTCTTATAATAACAGTTACCAAGCAAGTATTGAGATGACTCCATTTGATGCTCTGTATGGACGAAGATGTCGTACCCCGCTATCATGGGACGACGTTGGAGAAAGAGCCCTGCTAGGGCCAGAGATGGTGATCGATTCAGCTGAGAAGGTAAAGCAAATAAGGGACAGACTTCGAGTGGCTCAAGACAGGCAACGACATTGGGCAAATAGCCACCGAAGGCCCTTGAAATTTGAGGTAATTAAAATTATGAAATTCAAGTCAATTTAAATATTTTGATTATGGAACTAAGACTTGATTATGGCTTTATTAAAGGTTGGAGAGCTGGTATTCTTGAAGATTTCTCCGACACGTGGCACCATTAGGTTCGGGAGGAGTGGAAAACTCAGCCCAAGATTTATTGGACCTTTCGGCATTCAGGAGAAAATTGGAGAAGTAGCATACCGATTGACTTTGCCACCCTCTCTGGATGGAGTACATAACGTCTTCCACGTGTCGCAGCTGAGAAAGTACGTGTCAGACCCCAGCCATATTTTGGATCACTCAGAGCTCGAAGTAGGCCCAAGTTTGACTTACCAAGAGCAACCCGTGGAGATACTGGATCGATCGGAGAAGGTTCTGCGGAACCAGGTTATCTCCCTGGTTCGCGTAGCTTGGAAGCACCATTCTTCCGGCGAATCCACCTGGGAGCGAGAAGACGAGATTAGAGAGCGATACCCCTATCTTTTTGAACCCTGAGGTATATGTCTTCTCGGCTTTTCTTTTCGTGCCTTGTTATTCTTAAATTTCGAGGATGAAATTTTTGTAAGTTGGGTAGGTTGTAAACCCCCTAAATTTTCAAATTATTAAATCTTGGATTTTTCCCAATTTTCTGGAATTTTCTGGGAATTTTTTGTAATTAAAATCAAGGTTTTCAATTAATAAATGATTTTAATTGGCAATAAATAATATTAAAATATCATGGAAATAATATTTTTGGGTTAAAAATGAAAAATTGGACTTAGGATAATTTTTCTGGATTTTTCTGGGCCTCAGACCTATTTTTAAATGCCTGAAAACTAATTAATTAATTATTTAAATTAATTTATTTATTATTATTATTTTTCTTATTATTTATTTTCTTTTTTTTTCTTTTCCGGCCCGGCCCACGGCCCAACCCGCTCCCTCAGCCCAGCCGCCCGTCCTAACGGGTCGGGTCGGGCGCACCCGAACCCGACCAGCTAGCCCGCACCCCCCTCGACCCGGTCCCCCTCTCTCCCTCGCCTCCGCGTCGCGCGCCGCCTCCGCCGCGGCCTCCCCCGCACCGGCCGCCCTCGCTCGCCCCACGACCGCCACGTCCTCCGCTTCGCCCGGGCAGCTCCCCTCTCTCCTCCCTATATAAATCCCGCCCCTCCGCCGCAGCCACGACCACTGCCACCGCCACCACGCCGCCCTAGCCAGCTCGCCGCCACCGCTGCCCCTCGCCTCGCCGACCGCCCAGCTCCTCCACCCGCACCACCAGCGCCTCCCTCCTCCCTCGGCGCCGCCCTCCGGCCGACCCCGCAGCTCGAGCAGCAGCAGCCACCAGCAGCAGCAAGCCGCAGCCGCCGCTGCCGGCCGCCCTGAGCCACCGCCGCCCCCGTGGACGCCGCGCCGCCCCTCGGCGAACCGTCCACGGCCGGAAATCCAGAGAACCCTAACCCTAACCCTATTTCCCAAATTTCCGTGTCCGACACGAGTCGGATACGACTCGACCCTGAATTTTCAGGTCCCCTTCAGGTACGTGTAACTTTCGCCTCGTAGCTCTGTTTCCAATTTCGCAAATTGCGTTATGAAGCCTGTATGACCCTCTCGGTGTCCGGACAAACTGTTCGGGGCATCGCGTCCTGTGGTGATCGCACACCGCGATTCAAAAACAAGAAAAACCAGATCCTGTTTCACCCCGGAACTGAGTACGTCCCGCCAAACGAGACGACTTGGTCGCGTGCGGTCTTCACAGATACGTGCGCATCGTCGATACGGACGTGTGAGTTTTCGTGGAAGCTGATTCGGGTGTGCGTGCACACCGGAATCAACGCGTATCCACGGACATCGCCCCGTATCCGCCTTTTCTGCAATTCATCCTAACTTCGTGCACATACATCGGATCGAGACGAAACTTGCACCATCGGACTCGTAGCGATATGCTGGTCCTGTGGGTCAAGTTTGGTTCGATTCTGAGAACGTTGACGAAATCGCGTGTCGTGGGCCCCACAGGCCCCGCTCGACGGGCGATTTTGTGTTCGGCTCATCGGAATCCAAATCTGGAAGTTCCGTTGGGTTCGTATCAGCGTTCTTGACCTGTTGACACTAAGTTTGGTGAATTTGGAGACCTTTGACCCGGACACGTTTTTCGGTGCAAAGTGGGCCCACCGGCGGACCCCGTTTTGACCCGAAACTGCCGTTTTTGCCCTTGTCTCCAAATTGGACCCAAGGACAGGCGTTTCTAGCTATTTGACATCTTCTGAGCGTAATGGTAATGTCTATTTCAGCTTTTGGACTCATCTTTGGAATTTTCCCCCGAGAGCCAATATTAATCAGATCCAAACAACAGGCAAGTACCTGCACTTCAAGTTAATCTTTATATATTATGATAATTAATTCCCTGCCTTACATGTACCCTTGATGATTACAACTAATGTTAGAAATGCTGGATTTTATGTCTTGAATATTGGAGTTTCCTGTCTTGTTTTTCATGTCGGGTGGAAGAATACCTAGAAGGCATGTAGTTTACCCTTCCCCTTGTCATGTTTAATAGCTGTTGGTACACGACTGTACCTCAGCCGGATCTCGATTTCCCCTGTTTAATAGCCGTTCATGATGGCCGGATTAGCCTTATAAACCCCTACATGCCAACTATGTATTCTAAAAACAAACACAAGTTCACACAGATAGTTCTGGCCATGTTATATTTCTTGCTGGCTGTTGTAGTTTCATTTCCTGTTTCATGTATTTCTGTATTTCTCATATTCTTGCTTACAGCTTTAACTCTGAGATAATGATGTTCTGTTATGCAGTTTCTTAACTTGAAATTCAATATTTAATTGTCATAAATATTTAGTTTAACCTTGTTGTGCACTGTGTACTTTGCTCCTTTCCTGACTGGATCTGTTGATTTAGGCGATGATGAGGATCTTGCCCCTACTTATTATGATACCTATGAGGAGCCAGAACCCACCTAGGAGACCCCTGCGGCTGAGTAGCTAGTAGTAGCTATCTTTCATTTATATTTTTATCTTACTAATCTGGTTTGTCTCCGATTTCATTTTGAATTCCTGTATTAAAACATTTGAATCTGTTGTCACATTTATTTTCAGTTGCAATCTTAAGTTTTATTCTCATTATTATCTTGCCTATGTTATTTGTGAATGAGCTAGTTAGCAAATAATGGATTGACCTAGACAGCGTACTACCGCCGACTCTGCGGCGTAGGCTGGACGTACCCACGCACTCGTGCCCGAATTTCCGGGTGCGGGTCATGACAGCAGGCCTGGTTGGGTGATCATAAAGAATGCCGAGGGTCTTCTGCTTAGTGCATCAGCTACTACATTTGCCTTCCCTGGATAGTACTGTAAATCGATCTCGAAATCCGTCATCACTTCGAGCCATCGTCTTTGTCTCTGATTTAAGTCTTTCTGAGTGTAGACATATTTCAAGCTCTTATGATCGGTAAAAATCTCCACTCGTTCGCCGTATAGATAGTGTCTCCATAGCTTCAGGGCGAAGATGACTGCGGCAAGCTCCAGGTCGTGAGTGGGGTAATTCTTCTCATGAGTCCTCAGTTGTCTTGAGGCATAAGCTACAACCTTCCCATGTTGCATTAAGACACAACCCAATCCTTTTCCGGATGCATCGCTATAGATTACGAAACCTCCGGATCCAGATGGTATAGTCAAGATGGGGGCAGTAGTCAGGCGTTTCTTTAACTCATCAAAAGCTGTCTGGCATTCCTCAGACCAGATAAACTCTTGATCCTTGCGGGTAAGACGGATAATTGGTTTCGCGATTCGTGTAAAGTTTTCTACGAACCTCCGGTAATATCCGGCAAGTCCTAGAAAGCTTCTCACCTCTGAGACGTTGGTCGGGGTTGGCCACGTCTCGACAGATGAGATCTTTGCTGGGTCCACCGAGATGCCTTCTCCTGTGATAACGTGTCCAAGAAAAGCGACACGATCAAGGAAGAACTCGCACTTGCTCATCTTAGCATAAAGGCTCTCTCGTCTCAGCGTCTCTAGCACCAGTCTTAAGTGCTCTTCATGCTCCTCGTGGCTCTTTGAATACACCAGAATGTCGTCGATGAAGACTACCACGAACTGGTCCAGATATTGGTGGAAGACTCTGTTCATCAGGTTCATGAATACGGCAGGTGCATTAGTTAGTCCAAAAGGCATCACCAGGAACTCGTAATGACCATAACGAGTCCTGAATGCTGTCTTTGGAATATCTTCTCTCCGCACTTTGACCTGATGATAGCCTGATCTCAAGTCTATTTTTGAGAATACCACAGCTCCCGTCAATTGGTCAAATAGATCGTCAATTCGCGGCAAGGGGTATTTGTTTTTGATTGTCAGAGCGTTGAGGGCTCTGTAATCAATACACATGCGATATATTTCGTCCTTCTTTGGTACAAACAGCACTGGTGCTCTCCAGGGTGATGTACTAGGACGAACAAATCCCTTGATCTGTAATTCCTCCAGTTGCAGCTTCAGCTCATCAAGTTCCTTCTTCGCCAGTCGGTACACATTTGAGGATACCGGTGCAGCTCCGGGTATCAACTCAATAGTGAATTCAACTTCTCTGTCAGGCGGTAGGCCTGGCAATTCCTCCGGGTATACGTCTTCGAATTCTGTAATGATTGCTGGGGGTTCTTTCTCCATCGCCATGTAAGCTCTAGGAGTCTGGCCTACTCCTTGCTCGATGGTACCTCGTACGTATTCAAACTCCGGGTGTCCTGGTGGTCTAAAGATGATACTACCTTTTCGGCACTCTAGGATAGCATTGTTCTGGATTAACCAGTCCATGCCTAAGACGACGTCGAAATTTGGCATAGGGAGTACCAAAAATTGCACCCTTAGCTCTCTACTACAAACAACTATTGAACATGTTTCAATAATGTTGGTAACTGGAACAATACCTCCTCCAGTAAGAATTTTCCAGCACTTAGGTAGTGGGGAAGTGGCTAGTTTATGCATGGCTACAAAATTACTAGATATGAATGACAGGGTTGCGCCAGAATCAAATAATGCAGTTGCAGGTAATGATGCAACTAAAATGGTACCTGCGATGGTTTCACCTTCGGGTTCTCCGACAACTACAGCTAAAGCAAAGGCCTGCCCGTGCCTTTGTCCTCCAGATTGTTGTCTAGCCTTGTTGAATTGGGCCTCCTGAGTGGCCAGAGGTGCCCCTCTCTGATATCCTCCAGATGTGGAGGGTAGCATCTTCTGGGCTTGTGCTCCTGGCTTCTGTCCGTGCTGAGGTGCTGTATCTTTGCGTTGTGGGCAGTCTCTAGCCATATGCTGGCTCGCTCCACATACTAGGCATAATCCTAGCCTCTTTCTGCAGTCATTGGCAAAATGTCCCTTCTTGCCACAAAAGTGACAAGTCGGGAGCTCCTTCTTTTGGTAGGGCCCCGTTGTCTGGTGCGTCTGATGTTGTGGACGACGCATAGGTCCTCCTGCTCCTTGCTGGTTTTTGGCCGGGAAGGTTGGATTCGGGCATCTTGTTCCTCGGCCAATTGCTTCTTGCAACCTTGCTTCTGTAAGAACCTCCTCGTAGGAGATCCTGGACTGCGCCGTCGTATATCTCTGGAGCTCTTGGGTGAGACTGCGGTAGAATCTCTTGGCCTTCTCCAGCTCGTTCGGTATCAGATTGGCACCAAATCGACTCAGTCGACAGAACTCTGCATCGTAGGCATCGACGGACATGTTTCCTTGTTCCAGGTGCAGGAACTGGGAATATAAGGCATCTTGGACTGTTGCAGGGAAGTACTTGGCATTGAAGTGCTCCAAGAATTGTTCCCAAGTCTGGTCTTTGCCGACGCTACGCTCTATGGATTCCCACCAGTGATGGGTGTTGCCGAGGAGTTGGGCCCTCACGGCAGTCATCCATAGGTCGGGGGTGAGTTGTGAGCCTTCCAGAAGCATTTCTGTATTGGAGATCCAGTCGGAGATCTTCTCTGGGGTTTCGCTGCCTTTAAAGGTTTTTGGGGTCATCTGGCGGAAACCTCGGACTGTGCCTATGGGTTGGACAGGTACTGGTGCCGGGGCAGTGGTTCTCTCCAAGGCCGTCATCAACGTCTGTCTCAAGGCCTCAGTCTGTTGCCACTGAGATTGTCTTAGGGCTTCAGTCTGCTGCCAATGAGTTTGCATCATAGCTTGGAGGAACTGGAATATTTGAGTTTGTCCCTCAAGCTGCGACATCTGGGCAGGAAAGACGGGAGGTGGAGGCAAAGGTGTCTCCGCCTACGGTGTTGATGTTTGCCCTTCATGTTGAGCTGGTGTTCCTGTCTGGGCAGGATCCTGGGGAAGGTATGGAGTCGGTGGGTAGACCAACATCCTTTTAGGGGATTGGTCTCTCGTGATGGACGGAGTTCCTTGGACATTTGGCGAAGGGTCTGTTGCTTGGTCAGCCCCATTATTCGCAGGTTTCCCGGGTATGTCCATATTTCTGAGGAAAATAGATTAATTAGAAAAGCATGAAAGAAAAGATAATCAAGCAGGATGCGATAAGAAAATATTTTTTTAAGGATAATGTCAGTGTGGATGAGACCTAGTATTCCTATTCTATTGCAGGCTTGCTGGACATGTCATCATACCACTAGCAATAAATTAGACCTGCATGGGCCACCACTAAAACCGTATCACGCCCCCGTCCCAAAATGTCAGGAACTAGGCCACGTGTCACTGGCCAGCTGACACGTCACTAAGGGCTTAACCCATTTTTTGAATGGACCCAAAGGAACGTGCTACGCTGTCCTAAAATACTACAAGTAATAAACAGGTAAATCTATCTCATCCATAATAAAATTTTAGGAAAATAAGTGCTGGATATATATAAAAACTGAGTCTGATAATGTCAAAGTACATACTGGTGGGTACAAGCCCACTACAAAAACTAATAATAGCACAGAAAAATTAGATAGAGTAAGTAGTGTCTATCTGAGGAAAACATCTCCATCTTCAGGTGGCAAGCCTCTAGGGTCAAGCATACTCTGAGGGTGTCTCCTCGAGCTCCTCCTCGGTAGCACATCTAGCCTCCTGATCAGGGCCGTACACAGTGGGGTAGAAAGCCTTATCTAGATCTGGCAGGGAACCAGGTCCTCAGTGGGACATAACAAGATACAGAAAAATAACATGCCATGTATGTAAGTACTGAATAAAGAAAATAAATACAGGGTGCTAACCATTCTAAGTGAAATGCAAGTAAAGACCTTGTAGTACGCATGGGAATATGTAGGCTAGACATACGCTGACGTAATTCACCAATCGTGGTGACTGGCTAGTATATGTGTCGTATGCCCCCTGACTCAAGGGCACTCTGCAATCGACCATCACTGGTACGAAGGTATAAAACATTTATGGAGGGGGTGTCCCATACGTCTACTAGTTATCTTTCCCATTCCAATGAAACTAAATGTTAAGTCATACTTTTCCTGAATTATTCTAATCCGTGATGCGGGTCACACGTACTGGTAGCTAATCAAATACGCAGCTCGCATCCCAATATGCATTGCAACCATATTGCGTGTTCCCGTGATAGGGTCTAGGAGAATATTAGAATACTCTCACAGTTGTTGGTGAGTCTATAATATTATGTTAATTGTCAATCATATCAGCTGACTGTACCCAAGGCAGTCTCAGGTAATCATGGTATATAAAATTCAGGAACAAAGCAGATATCAATAATTGAATTTAAACATTAACTTGGCAAGGTATACTTGCCTACTCCCTGATAGTGTTGATAACCTGATCTCACAGTCAGGTTTGAGGTTGCTGGTGACAGGGGGTCACTGGCTGTGCTGAAGTTGGTTTCTGTTAAAACAGACAGGGTTCGTGAATATCATGGTTGTAATATAAAGTATATGTATATATACTTATATACACATATATAATATAGATATATATATATAGTATGTATATATATAGATATAATTTATATAGCAGTATATATAGCATATACAGAACAGAAAAAAATGCAGGTATATATATAGCAATTATAATAGTAGCAGGGTATATCCACTGCCATATATATATAATAATATAATATTATCAGGGTGTATCCACTTATGTATATATATATATAGATAAAATGAATTGACAGTGCTTGAAATTTAAATGTACATAATATATATAGGCTATAATATCCAGCACAATAATATATATATAATATATATAGATAATATTTATATATATATAGATATGTATACATATATAATAAGTACAGGAAATAAATATATATTTATAAATACATATGTACTGTATATCCAGTACTATGATAGTAATCATATATATATAATTAAATGCATATAAATAAATAAAAGAAAATGCATAGTATATATACATACATATATACTATAATTATAATAGTAACTATATAATACATATAACATATAAATATGTTATATATATTAATAAATATATATATAGTATTCATAGATATATATATAAATATATACATATGTATAATAATAATATTAACAGTATATAATATATATATATAATATTATACATATATATATAAATATACATATAAATACATATTTATATACATATATATATACATAAATATATATACATATATATATATATATATATATATATATATATATATATATATATATATATATATATATATAAGTAAACATATAAGTATATATATATAAATACGTATATACTAGGGTTTAGGGTTATACCCTCTGACAGGTGGGGTCCACACGTCGTCGACGGCGGGAGGACGACGGCGGAGATGGCCGGAGGCGGCCGGAGGAGCAGGAACAGCAGCAGTAGTTGCTAGCAGCAGCAGCAGTTGAGTGCGGGTGCTGCCGGCGGCGGAGGAGTGGCGGAGGTGGCCGGGCAGGGTGCGGGATCGACGGAGGAAGGAGGGGCGGTCAGGTTGGTTGTGGTGGCGGAGGTCCACGACGGCGGTGGTGGCTGCTAGAGGCCGTCGGAGGTGGAGGTGTCGGTTAGGGTTAGGGGAGTGGGGAGGAGCTGCGGGGGCTCTAGCCGGCGGAGGCGGCGTCGTGGGGCGGTGAGGGGTGGTGGTCCGGTGGAGGAGAAGGTGGCGAGTCGAGTGGTGGGGTTGGTGGCGGTGCACGGTGGCGGAGGGTGGCGCAGGGGGTGGTTCGGGTGGTGGTGGCTGTTGTGGGCAGTGAGGGAATGGGGAGGTTGCCGGGGCTCTATCCGGCGGAGCAGGGTGGTGCAGGCGGTGGGGCTTGGTCGGAGGAGAGAGGGGGTCAGGGCGGAGGGTTGGCCGGAGTTGGGCGGCCGGTGGTGGTCGGAGGGGAGGGCTGTGGAGTTTGAAAGGGAGGGGTGTGTGGGTTTATATAGGGTTTGGGTGAATAGCATTTTCGTAAATATTGGGAAATTCAGGGTTATTTTGGTAATTCAGGTTTTTGGGATATTTCTCCTAGATTTTTTTGGGTGTTTTGGGTGGGTCCCATACACCTATTCACTAACTAATAGGATTATGCCACCTTGCATGCATTTTTGCATAAAAACCCCTAACTTTTCATAAATTATATAAAAGCATGAATTTGGTATTTTGCGCAACTTCGTAATTTACCTGATTTTAAATACTGTTTCCCCGAAATACTGAATTGTACAAAAATGAGGAAAACAGCTGGGGAAATATTTTGGGAAGGGTGGGGATGAACCTGGGCAGATGCAGGGACTGATTCTGTAGGTGATACGGGTCCTCGTATTTATTAATTAATAAATACTGCGTACGGTGTTCACTAATTATTTTGAGGCAGTTAGGGTCATAATTTTTCTACGGTGTCAATACGATAATTGTAGTATAATTAGAGTAGAATATTATCGTATTTTTGTTTGGGCTAAATAGGTGCCTACTGATCCTCAAATCCCTAGGGTATAGGGATGGGTAAAGAGCAGAATTTTAAATAGGGAATAAATACGTACGTCTGTAACGATATTTGTGCGACTAAAACGATGTACCAAACAAGGTTTTTGGGAGTTGCACAAAATACAGGAAAAATAGTCTAACAAGTCTAGGGCAAGTATGTAGAATTTGTTTAGGATTTAACAGCTAGTGGGATGCCCTAATTAATTATGTAATATACAGGTTCACAATCAATAGAATATATAATAAATAAATTTTTTAAAAAGTTGTAATAATTCTAATTAGTCTAAACTAATCCTAAATTACTGAAATCTGGTCGAGGGAGTTTACAGGATAACAAGAGGCTCCACAGGCGGAGATATTATGCCTCTCGGTATTGTCAACAAAAACTCATCTGGATCGACAGGGTCTTCACCTTCATCAGAGGAAACTGATGGGACCTCCTCTCTTCCAGTGGACTTATGAGAGGGCATCCTAAAACTCCCATGCATATCAAAATTGCGATGGAAGGTATTGATGGCCACATAAAATTATGCGTATGAATGGAGGATACGCAACTCCATGGAGAGAGAAGTCGCGGGCACAGTAAAGGTTGCTCCAGTACAACCCATTATGAAGTACCGCCACCCTCTGGCTCCATCAATGAGTCCATCTCTGAATTTGAAGCTGGTGATAGCATTCTCCACATGTAACTGGTCGTACCCAAATTGCCTGGCGAATCGGCTAGGCAGATACGGCTCCAAGAAGCAATGGTCCTCACTTATGTACAGTAAATGAGAAGGTCTAATGCAGACCAACCAATAAAAAGCTTCGGAAGAAAGAATGGTCTTCCCGTGACCTGAATCCTGGAGTTTTGTCCCCTGTTGATTGATATGTACAGTGGGGACGATACAGAAGAGCTTCCAACTATGAGCAAAATTTAATGCTCGCCGACAGTCTATGACGGTGGTCACGTTCCAAGTGGAATTCTTATAATTCAACAAGAAATTATTTCCCGAACTACTGGCAGAGCCGGGAGACATAACCCTGGGGTTATGAAGAATTAACCATCCCATCAGATATAGGAACGGTAACTCCACCCTGGGAAAGCTTTCACGCCGTGTTTTATCTGTAAGTAGCCCATCAGTAATGGCCCTCAGGCCAGCTTGTATCCGGTATACCATGGCAGGGAGCTGGCCCAGTCTTGCCCCAAACACCAAATGCACTGCAGGATATAAGGTGTTACGATGAATGCGATCCGCAGATGCGATACCAGGTACTACCAATCGGCGTAGACATACAGAGAGGAAGCCAGCCAGTTGAGCTTCCTTTGACAAAGGCTTGCGGCAATGCCTCATATAACTGTAGGCTTTAGTGCCTGCAGGATAACTCCCTATCTCCTCATCGAGAACCTGATCTGAAGCCCCAGCGTCTTCAATAATATCATCGACTATTTGAGCATTAAGCGTGCTCAGAAGATTCAAAGGCTTATCCCTGCTATCCACAACTTTGTCTGGCTTAGCATCTCTGGCCTGATGAAAGAAGAGATACGACGCCCATTTGTTTGTATGAGCCTAATCAGAGGGCTCATTGTAGAAGGTGGTGCACGCTAGATAATGGCTCATTAGCTCCTGGTACACTGCCACTACCTGAGGGTTTGTATCCCTCAGCTCCCTGTTTGTGGGAACATACTCTTCATAAGGAGTATCCTCCATTGGCAATCTTGAAATCTCTGCCATCTCGTGAAGGGCCAATCCTAACTCCCCTAGTAGAGTGGCAAAAGTCCCAGTGAGCGAGATATACCGCTCCATCAAAGCCAAAAATAGGTTGGGGTTGAGAGGCAGCCCAACACTGGTAGCATTCACAGCCGCAAACAGACCAATGCTCTCCAGCTCCGTCTGAAAATGCTTCAGGGCCCAGGCAGTTAAACGAGCCCATCGAAGATTTCCAGGGGTAAGCCACCCACTGGTCCGAGGATTAACCTTGGGGTATACCCCTCCATGCCCCATGAAGTCATTACAAAAAGTCGATAATTGGACTGGCTGGAGCAGTGAAGTGTCTTCACTTGGGACGCTGCCCTACAGTAATCCCCTGAAAGGCATGGCAGGGCCTGAAGGGAGGCTCATAAATAATCCTTGGCCTGATCCTTTCTGAAAAAATATCTTTCCCGGCTGGCCGTGAAGATTAGGGATCAGGGTCCACGACATCTTCCTGGGATGCGTGGTATGGAAGAATGCCGAGATAGGGCAATCTCTTGGCATCTTGGGCAGGTACATGACCATGCCCTCAGCAGTAAAAACCCAGTTTTCCTTCTTGGGCTTCTTCTGGGATTGTTTATCAATCATATCCCCGAATAGGAAATCTGGTTTTATATATTTGTCCCCATCTAGATACGTCAAGGGCTCCCTGCTGATCATACTCAACAGCATTCTTTCTCCTTGAGACGATATCAGAATTCTCCTTCCTTCAGGATACTGGGCTCCAGAAATGGAGAATGTCACATGGGACAAATCCTCCAGATAATTGGAGTTCAGCATCCCAGCAGCAAAACCCATCACCTCAGCCAACAGATGTATCTGCAAGTCCACTACAAAATGCAAGAAAAATAAGTCAATTTCTACACTAGACATTATAGTCTTGCAGCTTATGCCAAGGATCAACAGTCTGTGCTTTTACGCCAAGACTGTAAAAACTTGATTTTTACGCTGGAACCTATGTCCGAGGCATAAAATTCAAGGTTGGCAGTATACACAAAAATCTAACAGTCTGTGTTTTTACGCCAGACTGCCAAAATTTGGTTTGTTATGCCAGAATTTTCATCCAGGTCGTAACACTCAAAGTTTGTAGTATACGCCAAATTTTGACAATCAAATCTTTTACGCCAGACTGCGAAAATATAGAGTTTTTACGCTGACACATTAGGAATGTGGGCGTAAATGATAAAACATCTCTGTGCATCATCTTCCTCGAAGAGGCTCTCAGCACAGAAGATGACCTAGCGCGTTCTCGTACAACATGTGCGAAGGGTTTTCTTCATTTTTTTGTCCCAAAAGCTTTACCTATGACGCCTGGCACACAGCTTGACGGTAGGATACTTCGTTCAGAACGAGGTTCGCTCAGCCCAATGGGAGTCGCTCGTGCTTGAGTAGAGGAGCGAGAAGAAGAGGCAGCTTTGTTTCCCTTAGCGGTGGAAGGTTGTTTCGGTGCCATGGCTAAAACTAAGAGTGCTCAGAGAAGGGACGAAGAAGAGGTCTCAAAGGAACAAAGGATTTTTGCAAAAGATAGATGAAGAGTTTTTTCTCTGAAGGCCTTGGGGTATTTATAGAGTTCAGATAAACTCTTCGAATCCCTAACCAAATCCGATATTTAATATTTGGATATGATTGGGGACCACGTCAGCCTATCATTTAGAGAAGATGGACAGTCAGCGGATTCAAAAAGTTTTTCGTGCAGAGCAGATCTACGATTTTTACGCTAAGGAGCTTTTACGCTCAAGAGGCTACAAATCTACGGTTTTACGCTTAGAGGCTATAAGTCTATGGTTTTACGTCCGGATGCTTTTACACTCGGTAGTTTTTACGCTCGAGAGGCTACAAACCTACGACTTCATGCTCAGAGGCTACAAATCTATAATTTCACGCTCAAAAGCTTTTTACGCTCAGAGGCTACAAATCTACGACTTCACGCTCAAAAGTTTTTTTTCTTTATGAGGTTATAAATCTATGGTTTTACGCCCGGATGCTTTTATGCTCAGCAGCTTTTACGCTCGAGAGACTACAAACCTATGATTTTATGCTCAGAAGTTATAAATCTACGCTACGAATCTATGATTTTTTGCATATCTTAAAATACGCAGGCTAGAGTATGCGTATATCTGAACAATTCTCAAGACGGCCAATTATAAGGGTTTACTTGGAAGATGCTCCTTCTTGGCCACAAAACATCCCAAGTACCCAAAATATACAGAGTTCAACGTTGAAGATGACTTTTCTTCTTGGGTCGATTGGAAGTTCATCCAAAGTCCAGTCAGAATCTTTTCTCTACAGTTCAAGCATGGCCAGTTTTGACAGCCATTTCTCGCCCTATTTCAAGAGATTTTCGGGAAATCATTCTTGAAGATGATGGTCTGAACAAAAATTCTTCTTATCAGAGAAGTGACAGTTCAGAAATTCTATGCTACTCCTTGTCCAAAACAGCATGACAGTTTGGATCTTCAACTTAAATGCTAAGCAGCTTTCTACGCGTCTTCAGTTACGCGTAAAAGATAGGACAAGACCAGATACTCTTTTTTTCAGAGTCGGCATAAAGTTATTTAGACGTGTCAAAGCTGCACACTATTCAGACTCCATCACAGCAAAATATGGCAAATCATCAGATGCGTAAAAGAAGACAATTTTATTAATCATGATTACTTACGATGGAAATCCAGTCTACAAAGGGTTTTTCATCTTCATGATTACATATGATAGAAATCATTTTTCTAAAAAGGGTTTTTCATTTTCATTTAGGATCACACCAAGAATCTGTTCTGTCAGGTTCTCGTATTGGTGGAGATCTTTTTTAGTCTTCTACAGCAGTTCATCGACTTCCACAGTCGATGAACAAGAAAATGATCAATGGCGGGAGGATACAGAACTGGGCTTGTATAAATTATTCAAGAGCCCATCATCCATACGTCATGGCAGGCATGCCCTAGAATTGAGTTGGGGGTTCAGACCCAACTCAATACTGGAAGATAGGGCCAGACTGCCTACCATCGTCCAGCTCCATGATGGAAGAAAATACAGCTTGCAAGCTGTGTGGTCGAATGAGACCCTTCCTCTCTCCGGGAAGAATCGCCATATGAAATTGCTGATCATCCCGAGCAAAGGAAGCTATGATATCCTTCCATGATTCATCATTGCAGAGAACATTTGCTCGAAGATGCCTTCTTTTTTGGCTCTTTACATGCTGAAAGAACATGATCTTCTTCTTCCTCAAGTTGACCCGACGAAGTTCAGCAATCATCTCTGTGTGGTGAAGGAAGTGTGGGAAAAATAGGTTAACCCATTCGCCTTTCTATAGGCAGAGGAGAACACACCGAATCCCAACAAACTCTTAAAAATCCGTCGAGAAATCAGCCTCGAGGAACGATTAAGACTTGACCGTTTCATGCTTCATTCAAAGTGTTTCAAATTACGAGGAATTTGAAAACTTTGAAGGGGGTCTTGTAGAAGCATGAAAAATACGCTGCAGAATTATACACAGTATGCATAAAACCTGTATAAAGCAGAGTTTTAGTGCTGTGCGGCATAAGACATAACTTCAGAGCCATCGGCGTACAGCAGAGCTTCATAGCTAGTACAGCGTAAGATATAGCTCCAAAACAACCCGCGTAATACAGTATTTCCAGACTGCTTCGGCGTAAAAAGGTTGTTACATCGCCCCTTTGGCGTAAAACCTGCTCGCTTTTAATGCAGTGGGAAGTTGTACGAGAAACTCTTCATATTCCTCGAACGAACCTGTCAGATCATGCAGTGAACCTGACTCCTCACAAAGAGTACAGCACAACGACCGAGAGGACGATTGTAATAATGATTCTGTACAGAGACCCAAACCGTCGTTTAGTGACATTTCCTTGATAAAAATTGCTTTTATGCATTTCAAGGGAATATGCTGCCTAGTTTTACACAGGCAGACATGAGTTTTACGCTCAGCAGGAGAAGAAACAAACCGCCACGTCAAAAGCTGCTCTTCGTACAGAGTTCGAGGCACGTCTCTGCAGTTAATGCGCATGATCGGGCAGATCTCTGTATTTAATGCACGAGATTTGGTTCTACTTTCAAAGACTAGGTGAGCCATAATTATGGCTAATACGTCCACATCAGCACCTCTGCATATTACGCCATCGGGCTATTTTCAGCTATAGGAGTACGCTGTACGCTATCTCCTTAAAATACGCCAACCTGGCTATTTTCAGCTATAGGAGCACGCTGTACGCTATCTCCTCAAATTACGCCAAATCAGGCTATATTTGCAAAGCATCAGGCTTCTACGCCTACCTGGCTTCTACGCCAGTTTGACAGCTACTTGGCTTCTACGCCAACTTGACAACTATTTGGCTTCTACGCCATGGTGACAGTCATTGGCTTCTATGCCAACCTTTTCTACGCGAGGGGCAGTTACCTACGTGGCTTGCATGCCGTGATCTTCACAGCAGTTATACGCGTTACCTCATAATGGGACACGCGTCACACGCGGATTCAGAAGATAATTTATACGTAGGTAGCAGTTATTATAACTGCCGCATAAAAAGTGCCACACTCTCCATTATTCGGCTTCTACGCCGACTGGACGGTTACTGTCACTAAACTCTATAAATAAAGACCTCTATTAACAGAGGTCAGGGGTCGAAAAATCGAAGAGAGAGGTCGGGAAAATAAGGTCAAAGAGTACAGACAGAGAGTAGTGATCGACGATTTTGGCATCGAGCATCCACTCTCTCTTAAAATCTTTGAAGCTTCTCCTTCTTCTACAACACTTCTTCATCATCGTGTGGTCCAAGGGACAAAGTTATCGACCGCAGATCAGACTCCTATAGCAATATTTACCCAGATTAAATTTTTGTACTTAACATCCTCGTATAGGATTAATTGTACTTCTTGTTTGTAAACCAAAGAAAGGGTTTTGTATAAACCTAGTTTTATTTCTTTCGTTTATTATCAAACACCTATAATATCATATTCTTCCAGATGGTTTTAGTCCATATATGGCTTATTTTGGAAATCATTCGGGGATATCCTAGTAAATTTAAATCCTTCAACGGTATACCTGACGATTTAAATCCTTCAGAGCTTTTATGTCCATGATCTTATTGTCTAGGTTATCATGACCAAAAAATATATTTCTTTATATTCTATTCATGGTCATTTTGAAAATCCTTGAGCTAACATTGCTTTATGTATATTTGAATCTCTATTTTTATTTGTTACAAACACTCATTTAAAACCTATCAGGTTTATTTCCTTTGGATTTTGTACTATAGGATCGAACACTCCATATTTTGTGAGAGAATCTAATTCTTCTTGTATTACATCTTTCCATATTTGGCTAATGTTATTCTTTTTAACATTCAAGGAATATTCATGGTTCAGTGTTATCCTTTATTTTTATCTCCATTTTTATTTTTATTTTCTAATGCCATCTATGTTAAATTCTTCTTGATTTCAAATTTCTCCCAAAAATGTGTAAAATATAGATTTTTTGGGTTTCGGTACCTCTTTTCTCGGTCTCTTCTAAGATATAAGATATATCCTTGACCGAAGCGATATAGTTTGTTTTTAAGAAATTGGATCTTTGGTTCACGATATCTTATAGATCGTCATAAACTTTTGCCACGACCCGCACCCGGATGATCGAGGTACGAATACGTGGGTACGTCTAGCCTACGTCGCAGCATCGATGGTAGAACGTTGTCTAGGTCATATATAATCAATACATGTTCAACTAGTAACTAAGGTACTCACTCACAATATTCTACAGGAAGAATGAATAAAGAGGATAAGCTGAAACGACTAACAAGAAATAAACTAGAACATAAAGTTGAATAGATAAGCTAGTCAAGATAGTCACCTCATGGCCCAAGATGCAGAAATAGTCTGTACTAAACAATATCTAGAAGTCCAAGAATGTGTGAAAATAACATTCCTAAAATATTGTTATCCAGTCAGGATTGGAGCGAAGCACTTAACTCTAACAGCAGTTCCAATTAAAATTGACAAAGACTATAAAACAGTGAGTAATGAATATACATGATGGAAAGGTAATACTGATAATGTAAGGAAATAAGAGACATATAATCATATCACATGGAAATACTGAGCAGTGAGTAAGCATGTAAATATCAGTCATCAAGTACAAGTTGGAATAAAAGAATAGAAATAACTAGCTATGTATTTGAAATACTCGACTTGGTACAAGATCGGGCTCTACCATATATGATTGGCTATGCATAAGTACAAGTAAGGGGATCAGGTCAATCATGTATGATTTACTATTCATAAGTACAAGTAAGGAGATCAGGCCAATCATATATGAGGAGCTACGTAAACACCCAGATTTTTAAATTTTAAATATGAATTTTTGAGATATTTTTCTATGATTTTTAATTAATTATAATTAATGTTCTTTAGTGACTAATATTTTTGTGTATTAAGTTAAGTATTAAAATATTACAAAAATTATATTTTTGAGTGTATAATTAATAATATGATGTTGTGTAATTTTTATAGAATTTATTGGGCTCAAAAACTATTTTCTAATAGCTAAAAATATTGTTTTAGATAAACCAGACTGAACCAGCTTGAACCGAACCAAACCAACCCAAACTAAACCCAACCGAACCAACCCCACCCTAATAGATCGGATCCTAACCCGCCGAGCCGAGCCGACCCGCTAACCCACCCTCCCTTTCACACCCGAACGACCCCCCCCCGCTCCGAATCCCCCGCGACCACCCCCGGCGACCTCTCCGGCCCCTCTCCAAATAATCGTCGCGTCCCTCTCCCTATATAAACCCCCTCACCACCATCATTACCCACCGCCATCATCACCGACTTTACCCCTCCTGCTACCCCAACAACTCCGGCACCCCGACGATCCACCGCAGCTACCTCCTCCCCGAGCTACCCGCTGCATCCCCGACCAGCTACACCATCGACCGCTGCTACCCTGGCGCCGACGACCCGCCGACGACCCACGCCAATGATCACAGCAGCCGCACGCCTCCGACGAACACCGTCGCGGACCCGCCCCAGTTCACGAACAGCAGCAAGGTATGCCCCTTCCCAGTCTCGTATCTCCATGTACAGTTATCCAAATATTATTCTGTCGAATCCTATACGAAGACCATATGACCCTCTCGAATCCTGTATAATTAGTTCGGGGTATCATGTCCTGTGTCGGTCGTAAATCGTGACGCAAAACAGAAAAAATAACATATTTTGTAGTTCAAAAACTGTCCCGAACTCCCAAATTCGTGGTAGTTTTACGTCCAACCTAGTTAATATTTTTAAATTCTGCTTGAACAGTAAATTAGACAACATAACCGAGTTTTAATCCCTATAACTAGTTTATTTTAATTTAATATAAGTTAAATTTTATTCGCAGGTGAAGTTGACCAAAAACTTGGTTTTCAAAACGCGAATTTTCTTAAAACTGGTTGCGTCCCGCTAAACGAGGCAACTATGTCATGTGCGAATTACATAGAAAGGTGAGTATCGTCAATGCGGACTTATAAAATTTTGCGAAAGTTGATTTGGATGTGCGTGCACACCGGAATCAACGCGTATATGTCGAAAATGCCTAATATCAGCCTGTTCTGATACTCGTTTTAACTTCGTGTGTACTTATCATTTTGCAACAAAACTTGCGCCATCGGATTTGCAACGTTATGCTGGTCCTGTGACCCAAGTTTGGTTCAATTCTGAGAATGTTGACAAAATTCCATTTTCGTGGGCCCCAAATGGATCCCGCTTTGACCAGAAACTGTCAATTTTGCTCCTGTGGCCAAATTGGACTTATGGGTAGTCAATTCTAGCTATTTTATGTATTCTGAGAGTGATGGTAATGCTTGTTTCATCATTCGGAGGTGTACCTAGAGATTTTGTTGTTACCGGAGCAACTGAAGGAGTTCAAATCCCAAGCAAGTGTAACTTGCCAAACCTGTAGTAGTTTCCTTGATATTAATTGCTTGAGTTATTTATATATATATACTTTTGTATTGTACCTGTTCAACCTAGGACCGTGAGACGTTGCTTAACGTCCGAACAATATTCGGGTGTCGACGCCGTACGCAAAGTCGTGTAACGTCACTTAGAGAGTTGATAACACGATCCTATACTTTTCGTGCTTGCTTTACCAAGTACATCATACCATAGGACACATGACACTATTCATGAGACAGAATCTTTCCTGAGTTATTCATGGTGATTCTGTATAGGCTTATAAGATTCGTGACATAGATCTTGCACATAAATAGATATCATTATGACTCGCTGTAATAATTAGAGGTCATGATCTTGCGTGTTATGGATATGAGTCATCGTGGACATGAGACATGTGATTACATTGGGTGGGGAGAGACACACAGGCTACATGCTGATTATATATATATTTATTATTGTGGTACTTTAGTCTCTGTCCCAGAGCTTGGTCCACTACTTGATATTACTGCTTTAGGCTCCCCGACACAGAGCTTGTAGTGGTCTCAGCCTGAGTACTAGTGATGCTCTCATTTGCATATCACATAGCTGGTTACATAGTTTGCCCTGCTGATATATTTTATTTACTGTATTTTATTTGGTTTGAGTTATTCTTGTACCTTGTTATGTCCCCTAAGGACCTGGATCCGGATTATGTTCCCAGGTTTATCAGAGGAGATCTACCCCGAGGTATACGGGACAGTAGCAGACACTGGAGCAGTACCAGCACCAGAGGACGAGGTGGTGTCAGAGGATTTCTTCTGAGTGTTTTTGTTATATACTCAGTCATTTCTGTTTCTAGATACTCTATTTCCTGTCTCTTGGATTACTGTATTAAATTTATTATCGGGTTGTTCCTCGAGATATTTTATTAAGATTTATTGGATTATATGTCTTTTTGATTAATCTAACATTTGATCTGTGATTACCTTCCATGGATGAGATTAGAATTAGACTGTGACATGGATCGTAGACCATTATATTTGTTTTAAAGCTTAAGTACACTCTAACGGGTCTATTAATTTGGGTTTTCCCATTGGAGTGTGCTGGTGGCCATTGCCACATGACTAGTCCCTCGATATTTTGGGACTGGGGCATGACATGGTTTTTATGGTAGCCCATTCAGGTCTCAAATCTACTACTATATTGCTTCTGTTTCAACTAAAGGACCGAGCAAGCCTGCGATAAGGATAGGATAAATTATAGGATCTCATCCACTTGATTGATTCGTTATTGATCTTTATATCGACTTCAAAATAATTCTTGACTTGCATCCTGCCTTGATTCTCATGTGCATCTCTTATAGTTTATTTTGTATATAGAGTAATGGATCTAAGAACCGGTGACGTGACTTCTGTAGGTACACCATAAGGTGCTGTGGTCAACTATGACGATGGAGTGACACCAGTAGGTCGAGGTCAATCAGCTCACCAAAGTAGTCAAGTAAATCAGCACGTCTCAAGATTTTGGCAAGACAATATTCCACCGCCGCCGATGCCTATTTTTCCACCAGAACAAGTCACCCTCACCTTTTCACTCAAGGGCAGTTTGGTAATTGACATGGGTAATTTTAATTTTAGGATTATTTATATTTAAATATTATGCTTGCATGATTTATTTAATTATTGTATTAATTATTGTTTGCTAGTTGTAGATTGTTTTAGACTTGTGTAGTGGACCTAACCCATTTATTAGAATCATGAACCAAACTTTTAGGTTGAGTTAGATTTGAGCCCATGAATTAGGCCCATGGATTAGGAGGTTTGATTAATTAGAGAAACCATTAGACTAGAACCTTCCCTCCCTAATTAATTTCTTCATGAGAGGCCCCAAGGGGTATTTGTGACATTGTACATTGCTTGGGAAGGGGGTTACATAGCCGGCTATAGCAAGGAGAGAGAGAGAGTGCTCTCATTTTATTTCATTCCCCAAATTTTAGATCTATAATTTTTCCTCTTCTAATTTCCTCTATTCCCTCATTAATTCTCCACCAATTATTCACCAATCTCTTTCCAAATTCATCATTGAGGTTTTTTCATCAAGGATCTACAAGAAAGAAGCAAGGAGCAAGGAGGAGGAGACCAAGATCTACAAGGAGAGGAGCTACTTGGCAATTAGGGACTTGTCATTGGGAATTTATCTCCCAATAGGTACATTTCAGTTTTCCCCCTTATAATAGACTATAGATATGAGATTTAACCATGAGAAACTAACCCACATACATAGGCTACCCATAGGAAGTGGTTTTAGGTTCATCGGAGACCTACGGTGGAAGTTATATCCAATTTTATGCCAATTTTAGGAGAATTCCAAGATTGAAACATGTAGTACTTGTCATTGGGTCTAATAGATCTAATTGATATTTGATTGCTTGTTTGTAACTAGTGTCATGTCCATAACTGGATACGTATAGGCCGTATCTCGTCAATTTGACGAAACATGTTGATTTTAGGGGTTTTCCTCTGACACGGGGCCTTGTGCATATCACATTGTGACACGGACACGTAGATACTCTAATTACTATACGTATTGTTCATAATTAATGTTCTAGACTTGCTCGTGTCCTTAGGGATGCGTTTGTTTGTGTGTTGTAGCCGTATCGCAAGCATATAATAGAGAAAGTGTGATACGGGTGCGGTGCACTCCATGTGTTTGTTGTTTTATTCTTTTTCATATACGTGCATGTGTATTTACATATATATAAGCTATCTATGTATTATATAGTGTATATAATAGTATATTTCATGTTTGGATATATGTGTGTGCATATATTAGTGTTTATAGTTATGTATAGATCTATAACTATATGTATATATATGTGTACTTATATATATATACGTATATATGTGTTTGAGTTTATATATATATATGAGGAGTATATATATAGATGTATAGCTAGCTATCTTAGTGTGTAGGTTGTGTTATATGTATCTATGTATATAGGTAGCTAGATATCTATATGTATATATGTATATATATATATATATATATATATATATATATATATATATATATATATATATATATATATATATATATATATATATATATGTACTTATATATGTAAATATATATACATAGATACATATAACACATATATACATATAACACATATATAACACATATATACATATAGATATCTATTTATATGCTCGATTATGCTATTAAAACTGCTTTCAGAGGTATATACTTTGCTCCTCCTAGTCTATATGTGTATCCTCTATAGGTACACCGTCCTACGGCCCGTAGAATGTGGGACATTGCTCTATAAGCCAGTCATCTGGAAAAATATATCCAGTCAGATGACTGGCTTATAGAGCAATGTCCCACATTCTACGGGCCGTAGGACGGTGTACCTATAGAGGATACACATAAGTACATATATATATATATATATATATATATATATATATATATATATATATATATATATATATATATATACTTAGTTGTGTTTAAGTGTATTTGTGTATGTGTGTCTGTGTGTGCTTGAGTGAGTGAGAGGGCAGTGGCAGCCATCGAGGTGTAGTAAACTGCACAAGGGGGGAGAGTGCAGCTGCACTTTTGCACAAATGCACAGAAAGTGGGGAGACTGTGCAGCGGGATTGGGCATTCGGGTATCAATTCACAGCAGCTTGGTGTCAATAATGTTCAGCAGTAGCAGCAACCCGAGAAGTAGCAAAAGAGGCCCAGTATCGAGCAGATACCACAGCAACAGTTCAGCAGGGAGCTCGTATAAAGAAGGGACAGCAGCAGCAGCTCCAAGGCTCGAGCACCATTGAGCATTCTGCACACAGCTTGGTGTGCAGTTGGTTAGTAATATTGGACATTGCCTTGAGCAATCGAGGCAGCAGCTCACTGTGCAGTGAGCATAGCAAGGTGACTGAAGAAGTGCAGCCAAGGAAGAGGTACATCAGCAACCAGTACTTGATACCAACAGTAGTTCACTGATTAAGCAAGTATCAGTCCCTGTGCAGTCCATTGCACGTATCAGTAGAGAGCTGCATCAGCAGCAAGAGGGCTCAGGGTAACAGTAATTTAGCAAGGAGTATTAGTCGAGCAAGGAGCCACATCAGGGAGCAGCCACTGTGCAGATATGCACAGTATCGTTTCAAGTTTCAGTTTCTTTTATCTGTGAGTTAAGGTATTAGTTGGGGTTTTGGGTGTCAAGGTATATTGGGTATTGGTTTAGGTAGTTAGTTGATCTATTAGTTATTTATCAGTTAATTGGTAGTTAATTGGTAAGAGTTAGTTAATATAGTCAGTTTAGTTGTTAGTGATTCATTAAGTTAGCTAGTAGCTAGTTAGCTACATAAATATTATTTACATAATTGTATTAGTTGTTATCCTATACTAGTTAGATATAGTATAGGTTATATATGTATGAGTTATATTAGTATTTGGGTTACCTTGGGATACCAAGGTATTACCAAGGTATTGGGTCGATACCCAAGGTATTGAGTTAGGTATCGAGATAGATGCGATACGCATTGGTGCAAGGCCAATGTATCGTATTTTCCTTGTTTTGATCTAGTATTATAATATATGACTTATATATACATATAAAACCCTATTTTTATATTCAAAAACTTGCGTAACTTAGGATACGGCTCTTTGAGTGCCTTGTTGTCTCTTAGTTTAACTAGTATAGCATAGTTTCATAGTGTATCGACTTAGTGACTTAGTTTTAGACTCTTGCAACCTAGATTTCCTTAGTTTGACTTAGAAATGGCATATCGACCTAGAATTTCATCAACTTCACTTATTTTGTATTGATGCATCATACCATTATAGGTTGTGTGACACCGGCTTGTGCTTCGAGAGACACACCTTGCTCAGGATGTTAGACGAGTACATTTCTCTGATAGTTTTTAATTCATAATATTATATATATGCATGTTCTGGAATTGTATACATTAATTCCGACACAGTAATTTCACGGACTGGTACTATATGGATCCCGTCAGGAGATGTTATCCCCTACCGTGTTCAGCGGGTACTCGTGTATATTGTATCCCATCGTGTATATTGGGTATTGATTATATTTCGTGTTCACACACTGCTCGCGTTCAGTGTTCTTATTCGTGTACATCCATCGCTCGTGTTCGGTAGTTATGATATTCGTGTACACCCACTGCTCGTGTTCAGTGGTTATATTTCGTGTTCGTAGCGTGTCGTGACTGGACCCATCGATATTAGTTGGGGGTGGGAGAGTAGGATTTGATTATGTGATCAAAGCCATTATTACATCATAGCGGTTGTCATTGATCAAGAAGGAAATCCAAAAGGAACTCGAGTTTTCGGTACGATTGCTCTTGATCTGGTTACATACCTCACTTGTAATCGTCTTACCTTATCATGTTCACCCAACCCGATCACATAATGAACTTGTATTCTGAGGCACATTAGTTAGTTAGATTGAAGTTATTCATCATATTATGATATTCATATTGTTGATATTTATTCTTGTAATTTACCTGTATACCTATTGTTCATTATTCATATGTTTAGTGATCTTGTATTTCATTTCTATTATCTATTTATATGCTCGATTATGCTATTAAAACTGCTTTCAGAGGTATATACTTTGCTCCAATCCTGACTGGATATATTTTTCCAGATGACTGGCTTATAGAGCAATGTCCCACATTCTACGGGCCGTAGGACGGTGTACCTATAGAGGATACACATATAGACTAGGAGGACTTAGTTGCAGAGCCCGAAGAGGTCTAGTTATATTTGTATTGGATTGTATTAGACTATTCTTTTGGTGGATTCACAGTTTGTATTATTATTTTAGATTGTGGATTGTATCTTTATTCTTTCCTTCGCTATTCCATTCGTGCATTATTCTTCCTTAGTTTGTTTTGTGATTAAGATTAATTATTCATGTGAGATACCAAATTGCTCCTCCGTTCGGAGTTGAGATGATTGACAGGTACCATATTATATTATTGAGATGTTAGATAGTTAGAAATGACCCAGATAATGTTCTACCGTCGATTCTGCGGTATAGGCTGGGCGTAACCACGTACTCGTGCCCAAATATCCGGATTAGGGTCGTGACACATTTTTAGTGGTGGCCCATGCAGGTGCATCTATCCTACGATATCGTACTACTTGCGACTCTAGATAGATTACGTAGTTGTGCTCATCTAGAGTACTGCTACGAGCCTGCTTTAGGAAACATGATTTAGACTGAGAGTTACTCAATCACAACTAGAAAAATTCTAATATCTATTTTTGCAAATTCTTATCTATTGAATATTGCTTTACTTTGAATAAAGTTCTATCCTTCTTTGATGATATCCTATTATATTCAATATTGATTCCGTATTTCAATCTATCTCCAGGATATCGCCGAAGACGTGTTCCCAGCGACCAGGTGCTGCCACAGTACGATCAGTCACTTCATCACCCATGAGGGCAGCACCCTCAGATGATGGTCCAATACCTATATTCAGGAGGTCAGCTTCACCGGTTCAGGTAGGCGTATCGGCAACAGATTTTGGAGGTGCTCCACCTCCAGTACCGAGGAGAGGACAGACAGTTTCTGAGGATCTTCCACCTCCACCACCAGTAGTTGATCAGACGCAGATATTCACGCTTTTCCAGCAGATGATGGAGGCACAGCAATGACAGTCAGAGGTCATACGACAGAGCGTGGAGAATGCCCACCAGATCATACTTATAACAGTTGAGAGAGCTACTCCAGTCCAGCCACAAACGGCACCAGCTCAGTTTATTTTGCATCAGCCGAGGCTGGGTACCATCATCGACTTCAAGAGGATGGGCCTAAAGGACTTCAGGGGCACAGAGGGGATTATTTATGCGGACGAGTGGATCGAAGGCATCGAGCGGAACCTGCGGCTAGCGCAGATTCCAAAGGTACTACAGATAGAGACAGCGGGTTGTATGATGTTCGACATTGCCTTGACATGGTTCCGGACAGACCCGAGGATTGCAGTACCAGGACTCCCTTGGGAAGCCTTCAAAGAGCTTTTGAAGGAGAAAATTTTTCCTAGACGTGGCTCTTAGATCCTTGGAAAGCCAATTCCAGTACCTCGTCCAGAGAGGTATGTCGGTGGACGTGTATGCGGCGGAGTATTGCCAACTATGTCGCTTCGTGGAGGGTCAGAACCCTAGAGACAGAGCAAGGAAGTTCAGGAAGGGCCTGAACCGGAAAGTCAAAACCCACACCAACATAGATCGTACTGCCACCTTCGAGGAGATACTTAGGCAGGCACAGAGAGAGGAGGATGACTTAGAGCTTGGCTCTAAGTGGCCGAGGGACACAGAGGATCCAGCAATAACACGGGTCTAGCGAAGAGGCCTCACTTCCAACAGCAGCACCAGAGGCAGCAGTATCAGGGGCCAGCTAGAGCGCCGGCTCAACAGATGCATCAGATCCAAAGGGCAGCAGTTCCTTGCACTTTCTGTAAGAAGCAAGGACATGGATGGGACACATAAAGGATGAGGCTAGGCCAATGCTTATTTTGTGGATCGGGAGATCATCAGTTGCGGGCTTGTCCCAAAGTCCCAGCTCATCCAGCTCAGGGTGGAGGACAGGCACAGAGGGCACTTGCTAGACCCCCAGCGGGCCAGCAGAGAGGACCTCTTCCACCACAGCAACAACAGTTTGCCCAACATCAGCAGAGAGGAGTGCAACGACATGGGTAAGCTTTTGCCTTGACTGTCGAGGAGGAGGAGCCGGTTGGCAATGTCATCTCAGGTTTAGTTTATTTCGACTCCTTTCCAGCTCATGTTTTGTTCAATTCTGGTGCTTCTCATAGCTTTGTATTTGTATCTTTTGCTTTGAGACATCGTCTTGAGTCTGAACCGTTGGCGAGAACTTGTAAGATCACGACTGGGGTGGCATTATCCTGGTCAGTGATGTTTGTAAGAACCAGAGAGTTTATTTGGGAGGCCGTGAGCTGAGCATATATTTACTTGTAATGCCACTTCCGAGTTACGATATAGTACTCAGGATGGATTGGTTGAGTAGACATCACGCTAGTATCGATTATCGCGGAGACAGAGTTTTATTTTAAACGCCAGGAGAGCTGAAGTTCGAGTTCATCCGAGGAGCATAGCAGAGCGAAGTCAATTTCTGTGGAGCTTTGGTAGAAGAACAGGAGCCGCCACATCCGTTGATTATAGAGTTCTTGGATATCTTTCTAGAGGAGTTGTCAGGATTGCCGCCGGACATAGATGTCGAATTCTTTATAGATTTGGTGCCAGGTTACGCCCCAGCCCCACGGAGGTACCGCTCGGCCGGACGGACCACCGCCTCCTCGCCCCCGTAGCCGGATTTGAGCAGGACGCGAACCACCGCGCCTCGGCACACCGGACTCGAATTATCGTGCCTCGACGCCCATGGGTGTGAGAAAAGGAATGGCCCATTCGATACCAAGACGTGATGTCGTACGAGCCTGGGGTTGCGCCCGCACAAGACTTTATCGTTTAAGTTATGGTTGGCTATCATCGCATCAATCGAGTAAGCAGTGAAAAGGGACATTGTTGCAATGCAATATATTTAGTCAACTGAGTATTTGGGACAAATCGAGGGACTTGGGTTCTCTTTGCAAAGGCATTCATTCCATACATTATGCCTCCTTATATGATAGCATCTCGGGGTACAATCAAAACACAGGATTTCTGGGTCTTAGGGACTGTGGCACGCCTATCGCTACCTTGGACGATCTAGTACCTGCAAACAAGTAAACTGTTGGTGGGTCAGCACTTTTATAAGTACTGGTGAGATAAAACAACTGAACAGAAACAAGCATTCACTAAAACCAACACTAAGTAATCATGTTATAAAATATTATATTACTAGTGATCTTTCTAGTTTTACCTATGTTCATTTCATGCAGTTCAATAATAGAGTCATATTACATTGTTTGGAAATATCTTTAAAAACAGAGTTTCATATGCAATAAGCAAGCAAGACAAGCCGATGTTCTGTTTCAGGGTGTGTGCAGCGTGTCTCTTGAGACTTGAGGGACAAATGCATAGCTAGATACACAATGCACATCTTAGGGGCAATTCTCTATCCAAGCCAACACAATAAGCTAGCTATATGTAGGACGGTCCCCAAGTATCTCAGGATCGGCAGCTGGTTGTACAGTATACCAATGACTCATTCATCTGATGCTAATGGCAGCTGTGACCCATGGTGGCTAATGACGCATGCAGTTCAGCTCTCCACCAAAAGCCATTGTCCGACCGATACGAATGCATAGAACACTATCAAATAAACTCTAGTATGCAGACGAGATAAACCATCAGAATAGTTATCGTTGTTGCGGGGCAATCCGACTTATCACTTGAACACATTCAGGCACAATATGGTTCTCTCGAAACATAGACGATAGTGAACATGTTCATGCACTCTTAAACAAGTGTTTCAGGATTCTCGTTAAGCAGACTTATTGTTTCAAAGACAAGCTAGGTGAGTTCGTTCATTAACATGCAAGGCAGGTTCTATCATTCTCTTATGAAAATATTGCAAGCAAAAACTCAGGTTATTACTAAGGCATGCAAGAATCAGAGAACGAAGTTCTGCCCACTCACCTGATACATAATGCCGACGCGGAGTGGGGCATTACATACTTACCAACCAACAAAAAGTTTTGTCCTCAAAACTTCAAGTATAAACTTTAAGATATTCTGAGCAGCGATAGTGCCATTCCTCGCCGTACTCAATCGAAACAGTCAAGCAATTCAAGTTCAGAAAATATTTGCACTTTGAGAATATCTATGGACTTATTGTATGAAACGCTCTATTGCAATACTATATCGATCATATCTCAGAGTCATAGCAACAAATTTGGGCCAGAGAATCGATTTTGCTCTGATACCAACATGTCACGCCCCGATCTTCCGCAGGCTAAATCTGCCGTTCCCGCTAGGCGAGAATCACCGTGCCAGCGCTCCCGCAGAACGATCACTTTGAACCATCCAGGCGTGATATCGCACGAGCGTGAGCTACGCCCGTGCAAGGCCGTGGTTCATTGGCTGGCGGTAAGAGTTCTAAGCCACAGAGTCGCACAGATTATCCGAGTGTACCAGAGTCATGAACGCATAGGCGATCGGTAACAAGTTCACTGAGTCAACAATAGCGGAAGCGTTGAATAACACAAGTTGAAGTAAAGCAACTCTTTATTGATATAAACAAGTGTTACAGGTGGCGCTTGGCCAAGATTACAATTCGCTAAGATCTTTCTCTCTGAAACAATAAAAGCGTGCCAAGTGGCTACAATTGTGGAATGATTGTACAGGCGATATTCAGGCGATGTTCAGGCAACGTTCCAACATTATGTCTTGTATATGTGCTTCTATTCCGGATGTAACGCTCCAAGGCTCCGGATTTGACTCCACGCCTTAGCACACACGAAGGAGGTATCCGCACCGAACGAGGTTCTTCCGTACCCTACAAACGATCTGGTGGGTTATCAGTACATTGAATGCACTGGTGGAGAGGCTACTCGCCCGCTCGATAAATCCAAACACGTAATATAGGTTCCGTGCACCAACTATTATGTTGTCTTTCTAGTTGCCTTAGGATCAGTTTTATGCAAAGATTGAATAGCCTAACTCGTGTGGCAGTGCACCGTGCAACATGAGAGAAAACACGATGAGACTTACCAACTTACCATTTGTCCTTCCTTGTCCAAGTCAAACAAGTTATTTTTAAGCACAAGCACTTATAATAAAAACCAAGGCAATAGCATATGCAATGACTCGCACGCGGATAGCCGCTAAGCGAGGATGACTTATCTATATGAACATGAGTCGCTGGCATAGCCATAAAGGACACTAGTCAATGACGAGGATGGAATGCAATGAAAGTACGTGAGGCGCTAGAAACCATCATGTCTAAGAATGTGAGACTAAACGTGAGTTCCATCCGGATCGGAATGGTCCCAGTGCCCCAGTGACCGTCCGTGGAACTATACCTCGTTTCTGAGTTGTCCGCGACATACAAGTCAGGGTCTTTCCAATTCCATAACTTGATATGATAATCCATGATTCTTGTTCTGAACCGAGCGTTCGCTCCATGAGCTACGTGATGTGATTCTCGTTCAGATGTAAACTTGATGTGATTATCATTCAGTTGCAACGTGACATGATTCTTGATTCATGAACAACTTGCCTTGATGCATTTTCCCTGGGGCGGGGATTGCCTTGGTGACGTAACGGTCCCGGATACTTGCAGTTTCATTCTTGCACGGAACGACTATTAGATAGTCTTCCGAGGAGAACTAGATGGATGTATGACATGCACAATGTTTCATAATTGAGGCATAGTTTATGCGACTAGCATCGACGAGTCAATATACAAGCATGCAGGCATGCATATCTAAGGAACTCAAGCAAACACGTTGGCTCGGACCCGAAGGTAAGCGGAGGGGTGAAACCGTAAGGGACTTCCCGAGCGACAGGATCTAGGGTAGCATGCGAGGGTCTGAATATAAGCAATATTTTATTTCCATGTTCTAGCACAAGCAATACAAGTTGGGATTATTGTCACTACCCAATTCTAGAAAATAGGGTTATTTTTTTATTTTTATTTTATAAATGTGTATTGTATTTAATTAATTATGTTTATATTTATTTAGTGTTTATATTATTTTTTAATGATTGTTTTAGTGTTTTGGCTAGCTTGGACCCATGTCAGACCCTAGTGGACCCATGTCCGACCCAACCCACACCCTTGTGAGAATTATTTTGGGGCTTAGAAATATTTATTATATTTTTAGAAGGTTAGTGGGAGAGATTTGGAGCTAGTTTGAGTGCTTTTGGAACCCGGAACCCGAAACCAAGTCAAGTAGGGGCGTTTTGGGAATTTGGTGACTTGTGTGAACCCATTTTTAGTGCTTGGCCGACCCTACCTACCCCCTATTCCCGACCACATAGCACCACAGCAGCCTCTTCTCACCCTTTCTTCATTCTTCACTTCTTCTTCCTTCTTCTTCTTCTCCACTTCTTCTTTCTTCTTCCTTCCTTCTCCAAGTAAGTCCTTCTTCCATTTTTCTTCTTTCCTTCTTCCATTCCTTCTTCTTTATGCTAGCCCTCACCTTACTTTTTCCCCAACCTAGGTATAAGGAGCCTAGATTTAGTGTGGAGGCTAGAATTGGTGGCTTGGAGCTTGAGGGAGGTGATTCCAAGTAGATCGGAGACTTTGGCCTTGGGATTTCAACTCCCAAGAGGTAAAACCTAACTTTTCCCTTGCTAATTACTTTTATGTAGTATAATTAGTGTTGTAGAACCTTCCTAGACCCTAAGCCTACCCGTAGGAGGAAGTTGGAACTAGTTAGGTTGAGTTTAGAGACTTTGACATTAGGTTTTGTGTCGATTTCGGGTGGAATTCGAATTTGGCCCAATTTTGGGTGATGTCCTAGGTTAGACGGACCTAGGTAGACGTTGTCGGGTGTCTTGAGGGTGAGTGCGTGTCTCCGTTCGGACATGGGAAGTCGTATCGCGAAAAAATAGGCGTTTCAGGCAAAATTGGGGTTTTTCGTCGTCGCCGATTCTAAGTGCGTGCGCGTTTCTGCCACGTGCCTAGAATCGACGCGGTAGCACTTTTTCTAGGATCTAGACATCGTTTAGAACGCGTGGGTAAATTTTGGGCCGATTCTGAGTTCGTTTGGTGTGCGTTTCAGGAGGTTTTCCGAGCCGCGCACCACGTGTTCGTCGAAATGACCGAACGGCCATTTCGACTTAGTTTCCTCGTTTCGGGCTTGTGCGCGCGTTGGGTTAGTATCGGGGAGTGTGCTAGAGTTTTTGAGTTATATTTTATATATTTTAGGGTGTTGGTGAGTGTCGGGGTCGTTGGGCGTGAGTGGGGCGTGTTGTTTGTGTGTTGTGTTGTGTTAGAGGGGTTCGAGAGTGGTATCTCAATACCTTGAGATATCGAGGTATCTCAATACCTTGAGATATCGAGGTATCTCAATACCTTGAGATATCCAAGGTATTGAGTTTCGAGTGGGGTATTTGAGCATTAGCCTAGGAAATATTTTGGAGTGATTTTTATATGTTTATATATATATATTTACGCGTGCTAACATAGGTTTTAGCGGGTTTAGGCGGGGTGCGTGGCCTAGGGCGAGGTATCGGATATCGAGGGTATCCGGTATCTCGATTAGGCGAGTTTGAGAGTTTAGTAGCTTAATGAGCTCGGTTTGACCTAGAATTTCAGGGGCACCCTAGTTTGACCTAGCTTTGACCATAATTGTCCTCGTTGACCATAAAAGTCAACGTTTGACCTAGTTTTGACCTAGAGTTGACTTTTTGGACCTCGGGTTGACTTTTTGACCCAATTTTTACCGGTTTGACCCGTTCGCCCTAGAACAGCCCTAGAAGCCTGTTTTTAATTATTTTATATCAGTTTAAATCCTTAGAACCCTGTTTAATCCTTGCTTTTCGCAATAGGTCCTTGCGACACCGGTCCGGATCTCGATCCTCATCAGTTGCTCAGGACATCAGGCGAGTACCTACCTCTGATAGTTTCTATTTTATGATAGCGTTTATATCACCTGTTCTAGAACTGTAATACTTGATTCTGACACATTATTACATGAGCTGATACTAGTGGATCCCGTCATGAGATGCTATCCCCCTTACCGTGTTCAGCGGGTACTCTATCACGTGTATTTCATTATGTGCTTCGGGTATTAATTCTCATGTGCTATCATGTGCTTCTTGTGCTCTCACCTTCGTGTGCGCGAGCTATTATCATGTACGTAGCATGTTGTGGTTGGATCCAATGTTATTAATGGGAAAGGTGTGTAGGAGTTGGTTATGTGATCAAAGCCAAACAGTATTCATGTGTATATCGATTATGCAACTCACGCATAACGGAGTTATCGTAGTATTTTTCATGTGCAACCTAAGCCGATCACATAACGAACTTGTGCTCAAGGCACTTAGGTAGTTTTCATGTATTCTCACCTGCAGTTACTTTTCCAGTACTTGTATTGTTCTCCAGTTTACTTTGCAGCTACTTATTGTGCTCCAGCTTATATTTATTTCCTTTGCATCTTGTATACTTTTCTATTGCTCGTCATATACACCCTACCATGTATTTGGAGTTGCTTTCAGAGTTATGTACTTCGCTCCAGTCCTGACTGGGCATATTTTTCCAGAGGATCCTGAGGACTATTGCACGACGTTCTACGGGCCGGGTGTTGACGACTATTGTGACCCCATAATCGAGGAGGAGTGCATCGAGGAGTCGCCTATAGAACCCTAGTTAGCTAGGTGGGTTTTCTGGGTTATTCCCAGTGGTTTATTTTGGATGATTGTACTTATTCTTTTGATGCTGTGTGATGTTGTAGTTATTTGGCCTTGGACTGTATATTTTGGTTATTGTCTTGCTCTCTTGGTTCTGTTTCTTTGTTTATATCATATCGTGCTTTTATTCTTCCCCTAGATTTTGTGATTGAGAGTTCATATATATATTGCGTGGTTGCCCTCCTTTTGGAGAGGATTTTGATATATATATTGCGTGGTTGCCCTCCTTTTGGAGAGGTCATGCCAGATTTTTCTGTGAGATATAGATAGATATGGTTGACCTAGAACGGACCTTTATAGCGTTCTACCGCCGATTCTGCGGCGTAGGCTGGATGTACCCACGGCTCATGCCCGATTTTTGGGTACGGGTCGTGACACGTTTTTGGTGGCGGCCCCATGCAGGTCCAGTTTTAGGTTTACCTGCAATAGGATATAGGATATAGGCTGAGAGAGTGTGTGCTCAATCACAACTAGGACCCTTTCTGCTTTCTTTTGCTATCTTTAATTTTCCCTGAATTTGTTTTCTTTTGCAATATTACTGTCCTTCATTGATGTTATCTTTTCTTGCACTGTATTGACTCCTTTTGATCTGTGTTCAGGATGCCTCCGAAGACCAGATCTCAGCGTACCGTCCCAGTAGCTGCCACCGAGAGGTCTGCCACCTCTCGACCTGCTCGACTTTCGGTAGCCGCTACCGCTCCACTCGCCACTCTTGTGGTTGAGGGAGCGTCAGTTTCTCTCGGAGATCCCCTTACTCCCATTGATCCGAGAGTCACCCCAGTTGTTCTGGTGGTACCTCCACCACCGCCTGCGCCAGTGGATGCTACGCAGTTGTTCGCATTCTTCCGAGAGATAATGGATGCGCAGCACCGCCAGACAGATGTTATGAGGATGGGCATTGGGAATGCTCATCAGGTGGCTATAACAGCGGTCGACAGAGTGGCTCAGATCCAGCCACAGCCAGAGCAGGCTCAGTATCCTAGGCCGGGTACTATTATCGATTTTCAGAGGATGCGGCCTAAGGAGTTCTGCGGCACAGAGGGGATCCTGTACGCCGACGACTGGATCGAGCATATAGAGGGCATCTTCAGGCTGGCGATCATCCCAGCCAGTATGTAGATCGAGGCAGCGGGCAGCCAGATGTTCGACCTTGCCCTCACTTGGTACCGCACAGATACGCAGATAGCAGTTCCGGGACTGACTTGGGAGGCTTTCAAGAAGCTTTTCAAGGAAAAGTTCTTCCCGGATGTGGCTCTTAGTGCTTTAGAGAGTCAGTTCGAGGCGCTCGTCCAGGGGAGTATGTCAGTAGACGAGTATGCAGCGGAGTTCTGCCGTCTGGGCAGATTTGTTGAGGGGTTGTCTGAGGCAGCGAAGGCGCGGAAGTTCCGTAAGGGCTTGGTCATGGCGGTCAAGTCCTTGACCAGGAGCGACCGCGAGGCGACCTTCGAGCAGATTGTCAGCGACGCACAGAGAGCTGAGGATGACCTAGAGCTGAAGACGAAGAGGAGCAGAGATGCTTCAAGAGCAGGTAGTAGTGCAGGCCCAGCCAAGAGGCCATTCCAGCAGACCCAGCAGTAGAGGCAGGGACAGCAGCAGGGCCAGAAGCAGCCTATCGTTTGCCCTTTCTGTAGGAAGCCAGGGCACGGATGGGACATATGCAGAAAGAGGCTGGGCAGATATTTATTGTGTGGTGCCACAGATCACCAGCTGAAGGATTGTCCTTCAGCGCTTGCCCGTACAGCTCAGGGCGAAGGAGCCGCTCAGAGGGCACCAGCCAGAGCACCTGCAGCGCAGCAGCGAGGTCAGCCTTTGCAGACTCAGCAGCAGAGGTTTGCCCAGCACCAGCAGCAGCACCGAGAAGGACAGCAGGGGCGAGCTTTTGCCCTGACCGTAGACGAGGCCGAGCCAGTTGGTGATATTATCTCAGGTTCTGTTCTTCTTGATTCCATTCCAGCACTTGCTTTATTTGATTCCGGTGCTTCCCATAGCTTTGTGTCTGTATCTTTTGCTGTTAGACACTATCTTGTTGCTGAACCTTTAGCTAGACTCTGCAAGATCATGACCGGGGGTGGTATCATCCTAGTCAGTGATGTCTGCAGAGACCGAAGAGTTACCTTGGGAGGCCGGAAGTTGAGTGTATGCCTACTCGTAATGCCACTTCCGAGCTACGATATTATACTCGGGATGGATTGGTTGAGTATGCATTATGCTAGTATAGATTATCGTGGAGGCAGAGTTTTGTTTAGTCTGCCAGGTGAGCCAGAGTTTCAGTTTACCAGAGGAGCAGCGGAGCAGACCGAGGGAGTCTTCTGCGGAGCCCTGGTAGTAGAGCCGAGGTCGCTACATCCACTGATAGAGGAGTATATGGATGTCTTTCCGGAGGAGTTGCCAGGGTTACCTCCGGACAGAGATATGGAGTTCTCTATAGACTTGGTGCCAGGCGCGGAGCCGATATCCCAGCACGTCTATAGAGTCAGCAACAGTGAGCTGATAGAGTTGAAGAAGCAGGTGGATGAGCTTCAGGACAAGGAATTTATCAGATCTAGTTCTTCTCTATGGGGTACTCTGGTACTTTTTGTGCCAAAGAAGGATGGTTCGATACAGATGTGTATCGACTACAGGGCTCTGAACAATCTCACAATCAAGAACAAGTATCCGCTGCCGCGTATTGATGATCTTTTTGACTAGTTGAGCGGAGCAAGGGTGTTTTCCCGGATTGATCTGAGGACAGGCTACCACCAGGTGAAGGTCAGGAAGGAGGATATTCCGAAGACAGCTTTTCAGACCAGATATGGACAGTATGAGTTCTTGGTGATGCCGTTTGGGTTGACTAATGCCCCGGCAGTGTTCATGAATCTGATGAACAAGGTGTTCCATCAGCATCTGGACAGGTTTGTGGTGGTATTTATAGATGACATCTTGGTGTATTCGAAGACCCCAGAGGAGCACGAGGAGCATCTGAGGATAGTATTGGAGACTCTCAGGAAGGAGAAGCTTTATGGAAAGCTCTCGAAGTGTGAGTTCTTCCTTGACAAGGTTGAATTCCTTGGTCATGTGGTGACTGGAGAGGGTATCTCGGTGGATCCGAGAAAGATTATGGCAGTTGAGACATGGAGTGCTCCGAGTTCAGTAGCCGAGGTCAGGAGTTTCCTGGGACTGGCAGGTTACTACAGAAGATTTATTCAGGATTTTTCCCGAATTATAGAGCCGTTGTCCAGGCTGACTCGGAAGGACGTGGAGTTTGTTTGGTCAGTGGAGTGCCAGATCGCCTTTGATGAGCTGAAGAGGAGGTTGACGATAGCTCCAGTGTTGACGTTGCCATCAGGTTCTGGAGGATTCACTATCTATAGTGATGCATCGGGGAAAGGACTGGGTTGTGTGTTGCAGCAGAATGGGAGGGTGATTGCCTATGCTTCCAGGCAATTACGTCCTCATGAGAAGAACTACCCTACCCACGATTTGGAGTTGGCAGCGGTTATCTTTGCTCTGAAGTTATGGAAACACTATTTATACGGAGAGAGTGTGAAGATCTTCACAGACCACAAGAGCTTGAAGTATGTGTTTACCCAAAAAGAGCTGAACATGAGGCAGAGGAGATGGTTGGAGTTGATGAAAGACTTCGACATATCATTACAGTACCATCCAGGGAAGGCGAACGTAGTTGCGGATGCGTTGAGCAGGTATCCAGTAGCTATGTGCCTGACTACAGATCGTTATCTTCTGGCAGATCTAGAGAGCTTAGGCATTGAGGTGATAGTGCCTGGAGTTGAGATGCAGATGTGGGGACTGCAGATTCAGTCAGAGTTGGTAGACCAGATCAGGGCTACACAGTTTGAGGATGAGTCCCTGAGGAACATCAGGGCGCAGGTTCAGATGGGATTAGCAGATGACTTCACCATTGCTGATGATGGTTCTTTGCGGCACGGTACCAGGTTGTGTGTGCCGAGTGGGTCATTGCGCGAGGTGGTTCTCCAGGAGGCGCATCGATCCCAGTACTCTATGCATCCTGGTGCCAATAAGATGTATAGAGATCTGAGACAGCATGTATGGTGGTACGGGATGAAGCGGGAGGTAGCACGTTTCGTATCCCGATGCTTAGTGTGCCAGCAGGTGAAGGCGGAGAGGCAGAGGCCAGGAGGATTACTTCAGCCGTTACCCATTCCGGAGTGGAAATGGGAGCATATGACCATGGATTTTGTTTCTGGACTTCCCCGTTCTCCAGGCGGGAAGGATGCGATTTGGGTCATCGTGGACAGGTTGACCAAATCGGTCCACTTTCTACCATTCAAAGTGGGTACGTCTACATAGAGACTAGCAGAGATGTATGTGTGCCAGATAGTCAGACTGTATGGAGTTCCAGTGAGCATAGTATCAGATCGGGACAGTCGCTTTACTTCGCATTTCTGGAGGAGTCTGCAGGCTAGCTAGGGCACCCAGCTCAAGTTTAGTAGTGCATATCACCCACAGACAGATGATCAGTCAGAGAGGACCATTCAGACGCTTGAGGACATGCTTCGGACTTGTGTTTTGGATTTCAAAGGCTCTTGGGAGGATCACTTGCACTTGGTAGAGTTTGCTTACAACAACAGCTACCAAGCCAGTATCGAGATGTCACATTTTGATGCGTTGTATGGGCGGAGGTGTCGCACTCCGTTGTCATGGGATGATGTAGGTGAGGGAGCTTTGCTTGGCCCGGAGATGGTGGTTGATGTAGTGGAGAAGGTCAAGCTCATTAGAGATAGACTTCGGGTGGCGCAGGACAGGCAGCGGCATTGGGACGATAGCCACCGGAGACCTTTGGAGTTCGAGGTATAGCTTAGAATCTAGATTTTGTTTTTGTGTTTGCTTGTGATTGCTTGTTTTAGACTAAGTGCTGAGACCTTGTTTGTGCTAGGTTGGAGATCTGGTATTCCTGAGGATTTCTTCGATGCGGGGCACTATTCGCTTCGGTGGAGGCGGGAAGCTTAGCCCACGTTTCGTCGGACCCTTCCGTGTCCTTGAGAGGGTCGGCGCCGTGCTGTATAGGCTTGAGTTGCCGCCTATGCTGGAGGGAGTTCATGATGTGTTCCACGTGTCGCAGTTGAGACGGTACGTGGCGGATCCCAGTCACGTATTGGATCACTCAGAGATAGCGGTGGGCCCTACTCTTAGCTATCCAGAGCAGCCGGTAGAGATTCTGGATCGGCGGGAGAAGGTGTTGAGGAACCAGACTATTCCCTTGGTTCGCGTCGCGTGGAGGCATCACTCTCCAGGGGAGTCGACCTGGGAGAGGGAGGATGAAATGCGCGAGCGATACCCCTATCTCTTCGAGCCCTGAGGTATGGTTCTTTCTTTGCATTCCTGTCCTAGTTTCGTCTTTTAATTTCGAGGACGAAATTATTTTAAGGAGAGTAGACTTGTCACTACCCAATTCTAGAAAATAGGGTTATTTTTTTATTTTTATTTTATAAATGTGTATTGTATTTAATTAATTATGTTTATATTTATTTAGTGTTTATATTATTTTTTTAATGATTGTTTTAGGGTTTTGGCTAGCCTGGACCCATGTCCGACCCAGCCCACACCCTTATGAAAATTATTTTGGGGCTTAGAAATATTTATTATATTTTTAGAAGGTTAGTGGGAGAGATTTGGAGCTAGTTTGAGTGCTTTTGGAACCCGAAATCCGAAACCAAGTCAAGTAGGGGCATTTTGGGAATTTGGTGACTTGTGTGAACATATTTTTAGTGCTTGGCTGGCCCTACCTATCCCCCATTCCTGACCACACAGTAGCACAGCAGCCTCTTCTCCCTCTTTCTTCATTCTTCACTTCTTCTTCCTTCTTCTTCTTCTTCTTCTCCACTTCTTCTTTCTTCTTCCTTCCTTCTCCAAGTAAGTCCTTCTTCCATTTTTCTTCTTTCCTTCTTCTTTATGCTAGCCCTCACCTTGCTTTTTCCCCAACCTAGGTATGAGGAGCCTAGATTTAGTGTGGAGGCTAGAATTGGTGGCTTGGAGCTTGAGGGAGGTGATTCTAAGTAGATCGGAGACTTTGGCCTTGGGATTTCAACTCCCAAGAGGTAAAACCTAACTTTCTCCTTGCTAATTACTTTTATGTAGTGTAATTAGTATTTTAGAACCTTCCTAGACCCTAAGCCTACCCGTAGGAGGAAGTTGGAACTAGTTAGGTTGAGTTTAGAGACTTTGACATTAGGTTTTGTGTCAATTTTAGGTGGAATCCGAATTTGGCCCAATTTTGGGTGATACTCTAGGTTAGACGGACCTAGTAGACATTGTCGGGTGTCTTGAGGGTGAGTGCGTATCTCCGTTCGGACACGGGAAGTCGTGTCGCGAAGAAACGGGCGTTTCGGGCGAAATAGGGGTTTTTCATCGTCGCCGATTCTAAGTGCGTGCGCGTTTCTGCCACGGGCCTAGAATCGATGCAGTAGCACTTTTTCTAGGATCTAGGCATCGTTTAGAACGCATGGGTAAATTTTGGGCCGATTCTGAGTTCGTTTGGTGTGCGTTTCAGGAGGTTTTCCGAGCCGCGCACCACGTGTTCGTCAAAATGACCGAACGGCCATTTCGACTTGGTTTTCTCGTTTCGGGCTTGTGCGCGCATTAGGTTAGTATCGGGGAGTGTGTGCTAGAGTTTTTGAGTTATATTTTATATATTTTAGGGTATTGGTGAGTGTCGGGGTCGTTGGGCGTGAGTGGGACGTGTTGTTTGTGTGTTGTGTTGTGTTAGTGTATATGTGTCTATATATATATATATATATATATATATTTATATGTATGTGTGTTTATGTATATATATTTATATATATATGTGTGTATTTATATCTTTGTGCTTGTGTGTGTATAAGTCTATGTGTATATATATATGTATATGTGTAAGTGTGCTTGTGTGTGTGTATATATATATATATATATATATATATATATATATATATATATATATATATATATATATATATATATATGTGTGTGTGTGTGTGTGTGTGTGTGTGTGTGTGTGTGTGTGTGTGTGTGTGTAAATATATATCTTAGAGTGTGTGTGTGTATTGATATGTATGTATATATATATATTTGTATGTGTGCATATATATATTAATATAGGTGTTTATATATATATATATATATATATATATATATATATATATATATATATATATATATATATATATATTTTTGTGTGTGAGTGTGTGTATTAGTGTGTTTGTGAGTGTGTTAGTGTGAGTGTTAGAGAGTAGATAAGTGTGTATATATCTATCTATCTAGTAGTATATATATATAGTTATATATGTGTGTATATATATATATATATATATATATATATATATATATATATATATATATATATATATATATATATAGGGTGATATATATATAAGTATATAGGAGTGTGTGTGTGTGTGTGTGTTTGTGAGCTAGAGGGGGGGGGAGCTCAGCAGCACAGCAGCAGCAGGTAGAGCTGCAGTAACAGCAGCATAAAGAGCACCACCACCAGCAATGGCAAATGCAGGCAGCAACAGTAGCTTAGCAGCAATGTTAGGGAGCAGTAGCAGCTAGGTAATAGAGGATAGATGGGTAGATAGATTAAATAGATAGACATATAGATAATTACATAGATAGATAGTTAAGTTATTAGTTAGATAGTTGGTTTGATAGTTAGGTAAATAAGATAGATAGGTAGTTAGTAGATACATAGATAGATAGATCTATCTATGGATAGATAGATAGATAGATAGATAGATAGATAGATAGATAGATAGATAGATAGATAGGTAGGTATATGGTAGATACCTATATCTATATGCATAGATATATATATATATATACCTAGAGCTAGATATATATTATAGTTAGATATATATATATATATATGTGTATAGGTAAGGTAATGGGTATCGTATATATGTGTATGGATATCTATATATATATGTATATAGATACTTAGATATATATAAATAGGGTAGATATATATATTTCCTAGCCTAGATTAATAACTAGGTATATAATCTTTAGTTAGATAGCTAGTTAGAGGGGTTCGAGAGCGGTATCTCAATACCTTGAGATATCCAAGGTATTGAGTTTCGAGCGGGGTATTTGAGCATTAGCCTAGGAAATATTTTGGAGTAATTTTTATATGTTTATATATATATATATTTACGCGTGCTAGCATAGGTTTTAGCGGGTTTAGGCGGGGTGCGTGGCCTAGGGCGAGGTATCGGATACCGAGGGTATCCCGGTATCTCGATTAGGCGAGTTTGAGAGTTTAGTAGCTTAATGAGCTCGGTTTGACCTAGAATTTCAGGGGCACCCTAGTTTGACCTAGCTTTGACCATAATTGTCCCCATTGACCGTAAAAGTCAACGTTTGACCTAGTTTTGACCTAGAGTTGACTTTTTGGACCTCGGGTTGACTTTTTGACTCGATTTTTACCGGTTTGACCCGTTCGCCCTAGAACAGTCCTAGAAGCCTATTTTTAATTATTTTATATCAGTTTAAATCCTTAGAACCCTGTTTAATCCTTGTTTTTTCGCAATAGGTCCTTGCGACACCGGTCCGGATCTCGATCCTCATCAGTTGCTCAGGACATCAGGCGAGTACCTACCTCTGATAGTTTCTATTTCATGATAGCGTTTATATCACCTGTTCTAGAACTGTAATACTTGATTCTGACATATTATTACATAAGCTGGTACTAGTGGATCCCGTCATGAGATGCTATCCCCCTTACCGTGTTCAGCGGGTACTCTATCACGTATATTTCATCATGTGCTTCGGGTATTGATTCTCATGTGCTATCATGTGCTTCTTGTGCTCTTGCCTTCGTGTGCGTGAGCTATTATCATATATGTAGCGTGTTGTGGTTGGATCCAATGGTATTAGTGGGGGAGGGGAGTAGGAGTTGGTTATGTGATCAAAGCCAAACAGTATTCATGTGTATGTCGGTTATGCAACTCACGCATAACGGAGTTATCATAGTATTTTTCATGTGCAACCTAAGTCGATCACATAACAAACTTGTGCTCAAGGCACTTAGCTAGTTTTCATGTATTCTCACCTGCAGTTACTTTTCCAGTACTTGTATTGTTCTCCAGTTTACTTTGCAGCTACTTATTGTGCTCCAGCTTATATTTATTTCCTGTGCATCTTGTATACTTTTCTATTGGTCGTCATATACACCCTACCATGTATTTGGAGTTGCTTTCAGAGTTATGTACTTCGCTCCAGTCCTGACTGGGCATATTTTTCCAGAGGATCCTGAGGACTATTGCCCGACGTTCTACGGGCCGGGTGTTGACGACTGTTGTGACCCCGTGATCGAGGAGGAGTGCGCCGAGGAGTCGCCTATAGCACCCTAGTTAGCTAGGTGGGTTTCCTGGGTTGTTCCCAGTGGTTTATTTTGGATGATTGTACTTATTCTTTTGATGTTGTGTGATGTTGTAGCTATTTGGCCTTGGACTGTATATTTTGGTTATTGTCTTGCTCTCTTGGTTCTGTTTCTTTGTTTATATCATATCGTGCTTTTATTCTTCCCCTAGATTTTGTGATTGAGAGTTCATATATATATTGCGTGGTTGCCCTCCTTTTGGAGAGGATTTTGATATATATATATTACGTGGTTGCCCTCCTTTTGGAGAGGTCATGCCCTCCTTTTGGAGAGGTCATGCCGGATTTTTCTGTGAGATATAGATAGATATGGTTGACCTAGAACGGATCTTTACAGCGTTCTACCGCCGATTCTGCGGCGTAGGCTGGACGTACCCATGGCTCATGCCCAATTTTCGGGTACGGGTCGTGACAATTATTCCCTTATCTCGGTGCGTTGTATTCTTATTTGCATGCAGGGGGTGATTCACCTAGCGACTAGCATGTATTATCCATGTTTTATGTGTGCTGGCTAAGCAAAGACAAGTTCACCATAGCCACCCACCTTAGTGATGATTCGCCTCGGTTGAGCGATACGTCAAGCGAGCCTCTGAAAGCCTAAGCCGAATTCCTGTAGGGACAAGTCTGAATATTCTTTGCCTCAAACGAGTATTCTTGCCTCATCAAAGCGGATCGGGATATTGTACTTTTGTCGTTTGAATCGGCAGTCCGCTTGAGTGGAACAATGTGTTACATCCTACCCAACTCAGAAAAAGTCTCGTCCTCGAGACTTACTGAGGGCAAGCAGTACGTTTAAATTATTTTTGATTTAATGATATAAGGCTGAGGCAAACCTATATAAGTCGTTGTACTAGTTCATTTGGATATTCACTTGCACAAGCGTTCGAGATCAGCATATCGCTAGTCTGGATCATACACATATTCGTAGCGCTCCAAACACATACACTTCACCAACTCGACGATAGTTAAGTCTTAGCACTCGAGTTTCATATTTTCTTGAGTCTTGGATTGTGCACATGTTCAAGGCGTCCATCAAACATATGCATTCAACCAAACTTAGAGATAGTAAAATTGGACAAGCTATTGCAAAAATCTCAAGGGTTCGCACAGGTCGGCACAAAGGCCCTAGCATCACAATTTCATACAAGCAATCACAACAATCTAATACGCTTTTTGAAAGTATTTTGACTTATTGGTGGAACATTTCGTTTGGGACATTGAGAGAGAGCGTGCACATAACCCATGAATGAGCTTTCGAAACTGAGATAATCGAAATGAAGTCCAAAGGCGTAGAAGCCAGGCTCTGATACCATTCTGTCATGCCCCGGCCCCGCGGATGGGCCGCTCGGCCGGACGGACCGCCGCCTCCTCGCCCCCTTAGCCGGATTTGAGGCGGACGTGAACCACCGTGTCTCGGTGTACCGGAGGTGACTCACCCGCCTTGACGCCCGCGGGTGAGAGGAAGGGAATGGCCCATTCGATACCGGGACGTGATGTCGTGTGAGCCTGGGGTTGCGCCCGTACAAGACTTTATCGTTTAAGTTGTGGTTGGCTATCATCGCATCAATCGAGTAAGCACCAGAAAGGGACATTGTTGTAATGTAATATATTTAGCCAACTGAGTATTTGGGACAAATCGAGGGACTTGGGTTCTCTTTGCAAAGGTATCAGTTCCATACATTATGCCCCCTTATATGATAGCATCTCGGGGCACAATCGAAATACAAGATTTTTGGGTCTTAGGGACTGTGGCACCCCTATCGCTCCCTCGGACGATCCAGTACCTGCAAGCAAGTAAACTATTGGTGGGTTAGCACTTTTATAAGTACTGGTGAGATAAAATAACTGAACAAAAATAAGCATTCACTAAAACCAATACTAAGTAATCATTTTAGAAGCATGAAAAATACGCTACGGAGTTATACGCAGTATTTCAGTGCTGTGTGGTGTAAGACGTGACCTCAGAGCCATCGGAGTGCAAATAGAGCTTTATTGCTAGTACAACATAAAATATAGCTCCAAAACAACCTGCGTAGTGCAGTGTGTTCAGATTGCTTCAGCTTAAAAAGGTTGTTACATCGCCTTTATGGCGTAAAACTCATACGCTTTTAATGCAGCATAGAAGTGTATGAGGAACGCTTCGTATTCCTCGAATGAACCTGTCAGATTATGCAGTGAACCTGACTCCTGACAAAGAGTACTGCACGACTATCCAGATGACGGCTGTAATGATGGTGCGGCACAGAGACCCAAACCATCGTTTAGTGACGTTTTCTTAGTATAAACTGCTTTTACACATACAAGGGAATACGCTGCCAAGTTTTACACAGGCAGATACGAGCTTTTACGCTCCGCAGAAGACAAACGGACTGCCACGTCAAAAGCTACTCTTCGCACAGAGCTCGAGGCACGTCTCTGCAGTTAATGCGCAGGATGGGGGTAGATCTCTGCATTTAATGCACGAGATTTGGTTATATTTTCAATGAATGGACGAGCCACCATTACGGCTAATACGTCCACATTATCACCTCTGCACGTTACGCCATCAGGCTATTTTCAGCTATGGGAGCACGCTGTACGCTATCTCCTTAAAATATGCTGACCTGGCTATTTTCAACTATAGGAGCACGCACTACGCTATCTTCTTGGAATACGTCAACTCAGGCTATATTTGTATTAGTGTCTAATAGAGCTATTTGGTCCAGAATTAGCTCAAGACCTCAGTCAAGGAAGGAGGGTCGGCTATCTTCTATGCCTACCAGGCTTCTATGCCTACCTAGCCTCTACGCCAGTCTGACAACTATTTGGCTTCTACGCCATGGTGACAGTTATTGGCTTCTACGCCAGCCTTTTCTACGCAAGGGACAGCTACCTACGTGGCTCGCATGTCGTGATCTTCGCAGCAGTTATATGCATTATCTCTTAATGGGACACGCGTCACACGCTTATTCAGAAGATCATTTATACGTGGGTGGCAGTTATTATAACCACCGCGTAAAAAGTGCCATGCTCTCCACTATCCGGCTTCTACGCCGACTGGATGTTTACTATCACTAAAAACCTATAAATAGAGACCTCTATTGACAGAGGTCCAGGGGTCGAAGAGTCGGGAAAAAAGGTCAAAAACTTAGAGAACGTAGAGAGAAGAATCCAGAGCACAGCCAGAGAATAGTGATTGACGATTTTGGCATCGAGAATCCACTCTCCTTTGCAATCTTTGAAGCTTCTCCGTCTTATACAGCACTTCTTCATCATCGTGTGGTCCAAGGGACAAAGTGATCGACTGCAGATCAGACTCCTATAATAATATTTATCCAGATTAAAATTTGTACTTGACATCCTAGTATAGGAGTAATTGTACTTCTTGTTTGTAAACCAAAGAGAGGGTTTCGTATAAACCTTGTTTTATTTCTTTCGTTTATTATCAAACACAAGATGGCGACTCTGCTGGGGACCTCTTTCTCATCTGACGAGAAAGCAATTTCTCAACATGATGCAGTATCAGTAGGATCTATGAAGAAGACCTTGGTCGTCCAGTTCGACCAGTCCGCCTATGAAGATATGCTTCGAGCAGGGGGTACCTCTCACTCTCTCTCTGTCCAAGACAACATAAAACTGCATAAGGTCTGGATACCCCAGACATCCCCTATCGTTCCTGCGAACTCTCTGATCTCTCCGACCAACGAGGTTGTAGCATCGCTCAATCCGTGTCTTGCACGTAAAACTCAGTCTCCTGTCGCTGACAGGGTAGACAAAACTTCTGATAATGCCTTAGCGCCAATCCAGAAGTCCATATCGCGTATTGCGCGTAAAAACTCGTCTCCCATCGCTGATGGGACAGACGTAGTTTCTGACAAGGCCTCAGCGCCAAGTGAGAAAATTTAAATATGCTCCACGCGTAAAAATATTACTCTTACTCAAAAGGAGGCAGAGAGTCCCAGTAATCTCCGCAAGGGAAAACAAGTGGCAGATTTCTTGACTTCTCGGATTGTACGCCATCAAGAGAGGAGTCTGGCCGCTCTTTAGATTACGCGGAACGCTGACAGCCGATTGAGGACTTCCTCATTTTTATGCCAACCTGAGCAGAATTCCAAATTACGCCAGGAGAAGACCTTTGGCGTAAAGAAGGCCCAATTTGCGGATAGATACGCTCCTCGGGGATCATGTGCTGCTCATATGGCTGAACTACTGTATTCCTACGGCAGGGAAAGGGTTGGGGTGCCCAATATCCGCATTCCAACTAATGTAAGAGGGAGGAACAAACCTTCTTCCTCTTCTTCTTCCGTTAATACTCCTGACTTGCGTGAATTTCTGATCCAGAAACGTAAAGACAGGAGTCATAAACAGGTTTCATTTCCCCTAACTGTCAAACGTAGGAAGATCATGTGGGAAGATGCATCAACTTCTAATGTCGTCATGACATGTAGGCCACATGAAGATTCTGTCTTTATTGTTCCCCCAACTCGCGACGACCAGCATCCAATAATCTTCAGGCACATACGGAACAGTCTGATTGTACAAGAAGAATCTCGCGAATCTGATGCTGGGAAAATGCAAACCCACAGATATAGCCCACAAGCTTTAAAGATTATACAAAGCATGGGTTATAATTTGAAGTTGAAATAAGGCCTCAACTATGGAAAAGGCAGACGAACACCGTTGCAGGGTAATTCTTACTGTCAACAAGCTCATTTTGGGTTGGGGTATACAGTATCTCCTGCAAACTCACAACCTCGAGAGTCTGAGGCAGGACCTTCTAAATCAGCTTCTGTGGGCAAATGCCACGACGTGTCTGGGGGTAGCCTACCTCAACAAAACATGGCAGCATCCAAAGCTGGGGGTAGAATTCCCTCGAAATCCGAAGATGATGCGACGATGACGATCTTCCCGAAAGACCGTAAAACTCAGGCATCGGGAGCCCGAAGACCAAAAGGGACTTTCTCTTTCAATGAAGATGACATCATTGAAATCTTCAATATGTTGATGGAGGAACACAAACTTCAGCTACCAAACATCAGATATCCTGAGAGGGCTGGCAAAGTTAATGACCCAGATTATTGTTTCTTTCATCGGTACATTCATCATCCTACAAGGGCGTGCTATGTACTGAAAAGGAGAATCCAGGAGTTAATCGATGCCAAGGTCATCACTTTGTATCTGTAAACGATGGGACGATCACTGCAAATTGATTTTACTTTAAACGTGACCATTTGCTCCCTTAAGAATATACCTGATGATGAGTCCCTAAAGTTTCCCCAGTGGATTCTGCAGGACTATCCTCACTCAGGAAAATCACTCTACAGTGAATTTTTCGGACATGAGTTCACGTCCATATTACCTCTGAACTATTGTCCAAATATTTCTTTATTTCCCTAGCAAGAGTTTGTCATGTTCATATTACCTCTGAACAAACCTTCCTAGATTGGCCATCGATTATCACGTCTATATTACCTCTGATATCGGTTGTCATCTCAACTTAGCACCCGTACTTAACTCTATGTACGCCAGTGGTGTTGAGTCCACAAAAACTGCCATGTTTATATTACCTCTGAGCAGATGTATACCTCCATCCCCGATGGAGTAACAACTCAAGAGTTTGTCATGTTCATATTACCTCTGAACAAACTTTCCGAGTTTTTGACTATCGATTATCACGTCCATATTACCTCTGATATCGGTTGTCATCTCAACTTAACACCCGTACTTAACTCTAAGTATGCCAGTGGTGTTAGGTCCACAAAAACTGCCATGTTCATATTACCTCTGAGCAGATATATACCTCAATCCCCAATGGAGTCACAACTCAAGAGTTTGTCATGTTCATATTACCTCTGAATAAACTTTTTAAGTTTTTGGCTATCGGTTATCATGTCCATATTACCTCTGATATCGATTATCATCTCAACTTAGCACCCGTACTTAAATCTAAGTACACTAGTGGTGTTGGGTCCACAAAAACTGCCACGTCCATATTACCTCTGGCAGGGCTTGTCCCAAACCTATTATTTGCACTCTCGTGCGCAACAAATGATAGGTCCACAAAAAAATTCTCCTGTGGAATGCCAGCAATGGAAAATGAAATGTCCACATCCATATTACCTCTGAACTATCCTTATTTTCCTCAGCAGAGAAAAAAGTCAGTTCATGTCCATATTACCTCTGAACTACGTCCCTCCACTATCCCCACAGAGTCATATTCTACCACATCTAAATTACCTCTGTCAGGATTTGTCTCAAACCTATTACTTATACTAATGTGCACAAAAAGTAATAGGTCCACCAAAAATCCCCCAGTGGGATGTCCTCAACAAATACGGTATCATACTACGTCCATATTACCTCTAGTATGATGTCCAAAATTTGCGCAAACAATCATAAAAAAATGGGAGGGCCCGTATATGATTGTAAATCGCGCTTACAGATTAGCTAAGCCTAAATAGAAATTTGACAATGGCTACTATCAACTGCAAATTCCCAAAAAAGTACTATACTTGATCTCCTTCGTTTAACGGAGTATGACGAAGATCTTATTCTGACAATACCATGCACAAAGGTTAGCTGGATCATATTCTATCAGGTTCATGTGACCGCCGAATAGATATCCTTAACTAATTCGTAAGCCTAACATATTAATTATACCTCTGATAGTGTTTAGTATACAAATTTAGTTGGATTATATTCTTTCAGGCTCATGTTAACTCTGAATAGATTTATATTCAACAAAACCTTAACGAAAGAATGTCATGTTAATGATACCTCTTATATCACTTTTACCCTAGCCTATCACATTCTAAAATGATGGGCCCACAAAGTCAGAAAATGTGTCTTTATTATCTCCGAGAAATTATAGGAGAAACAAGAAAGTATATCATAGGGGAGGAGCAGTCAAATCACGGATCTGTTACGCCAGAGTAACCATTCTCTCATCCCTGGTGCTCAAGACGTCGGTGCGGGCCCGCTCCAGTCTTGTCGCCTCATTGTTCAAAGCAGATAGCTCAGACCGAGCATATACAAAACCTGCGTGGATGACACCCACATGCGTCAGGTTCTGCTGAGCCGTCTCCATTCTATCTTTCAATACGTCGTGAGCTGTTGATAAAGAGAGAGCCTTCTCCTTGGCCTTAGCGAGGTCATCTTCCAATTTGTGGACCCTCGCTGCCTCTTCCTCATATTCGGCCTCGCACTGAGCCAGCTGGGGAATGACATACCCCAATACGGCACGCTCTTGATTCATCTCCTGCTACTGTTCCTGGACGGAGTCGTTCAGAGATTCTATTTGCCCAGCAAGCTCTGCAGTTAAGGAGTCATACCTAGCTTGAACGAGACCGTCGATGCTGCCTCGAGATAGTTGCAAATAATCGTTAATGGGTTATTCCAAACCATTAACTATTTGCTCTAGCGCATCAGCTCTGTCATTATCGTTGAAGTATCTAATCTGTGCTATACTGAAGTTGGAGGATGTCTTCAAACCCTCGAAGCTTAGATTCTTCTCCAACAACATCGATATCAGCGTCTTCAAAGTGGCGTAGAAAACGCTCAAAAATTTCTCAACTAATATGGCGAGATTCGAATGGGTGCTGGGAGTGGCTGCAATATCAGAGAATCCCCTTCCAGGAACGACTCCAGAGGGTGTCGTCATAGTCGTCGCTTCAGTAGAGGGCGCGACAAAGGTAGAGGCAACGGCAACGGCTGAAGTCGCTGGCATACTCAAAGGAGGCATAGTCGTAATGATAGGCTCATCCTCCTCTCGAGATATCAGAGTTGTTTCAGGCGAGCCGGCACCCAAAAATGTTTCCTTTTCGAAGTCGGACACCTCCATGTCATCGATAGGAGCTGAAACAGAGCCAAAAGGCGCGTCAACACTGCCCTCCCCGTAGATGTCTTCCCCTGAAAAGAAGACAAGAGAAAGTTAATATCAATATGATATTAATTTTTCTAAAAGAGGCGTAAAGACGACATTTACCCATGGCCGATGGACATATGTCGCGTCGGCAGCCAATACAGCTAAATTATTTCTTAATGATGCTAAACGGGCTGTCATACCTGGAGAAGGGGGTGTTCCAACTGACACTGGCAGGTACTCCCCCAGGTTTTCACCAAAATCCACTCGAGGCTCATCGGGTGGAATCTCACTGGATGTGCTTACAGACGCAGCAGGGGCTTCTCCCGTTACTGGCCTGGATAAAGGTATCCTTATTTTTCTTGGCCTCGAAGGCGATCTCGTACCACTGCCTGAAGCGGTAGCAACGATAGCAGCTTCGAGCAAAGAATCTCCGGTACTGAGAGTCAGAACTGTGGAGGTTCCCTCTTTAATAGGCGAAGGACCTCTAGTCAAAAATTCATCCCCAACAGGGGAAGCAACAGGTTCACTTCTAGGAACCTCAGGGTGGGGAGTCCTGACAGGACCACCAACCGTCTTCTTCTTCTTGCGTGGGGAAGTCTCCTTCAGAACAGGAGCCCTTCGCTTCCCAGGAATAACCAGAGGCTCAGCAGGAAGAGGTATTTCGCCTCTCGGTACTATCAGTAAAGGCTCATCTGGATTGACAGAGTCTTCACCTTCGTCAGAGGAGACTGATGGGAGTTCCTTTCTTCCTGCGGACTTAGAAGAAGGCATCCTAAAACTTCCACGCATATCAAAATTATGATGGAAGGTATTAATGGCCACGTAAAACTGGGCGTACGAATGGAGGATGCGCAACTCCATGGAGAGAGAAGTCGCAGGTATGGTGAAGGCCGCTCCAGTATAACCCATTATAAAGTACCGCCATCCTCTCGCTCCGTCGATAAGTCCACCTCTGAACTTGAAACTGGTGATGGCATTTCCCACGTGCAACTGGTCATACCCAAACTGCCTGGCGAACTGACTAGGCAGATAGGGCTCCAAGAAGCAGTGGTCCTCACTTCTGTACAATAAATGGGAAGGTCTAATGCAGACCAACCAATAAAAAGCTTCAGGAGAAAGAACGGTCTTCCCGTCACCTAAATCCTGAAGTCTAGTCCCCTGTTGATTGAGATGTACAGTGGGGACTGTGCAGAAGAGCTTCCAGCTGTGAGCAAAATTTAACACTCGCCGACAGTCTAAAACTGTGGTCACGTTCTAAGTAGATTTCTTGTAATTCAACAAGAAATTACTCCCCGAACTACTACCAGAGCCAGGAGATATCACCCTGGGGTTATGGAGAATTAACCATCCCATCAAATACAGGAACGGTAATTCTACCCTGGGAAAGATGTTACGCCATATTTCATCGGCAAGCAGTCCATCAGTAATGGCCCTCAGGCCAGCTTGTATACGGCATACCATGGCAGGTAGCAAGCCCAGTCTTGTCCTGAATACCAGACGCACTGTAGGCCATAAGGTGTTGTGGTGAATGCGATCCGAAGATGCAATGTCGGGTACTACCAGTCGGCGTAGCCATATGGAGAGGAAGCCAGCCAGTTGAGCTTCCCTTGACAGAGGCCTGCGGCAATGCCTCAAATAACTGTAGGCCTTAGTGCCTGCAGGATATTTCCCTATCCCTTCGTCGATAATCTGATATGAAGGCCCAGCGTCTTCAATAAGGTCATCGACTACTTGAGCACTAAACACGCTCAGAAAGCTCAAGGGCTGATCCCTGCTATCTACGACTTTGTCTGGATTAGCAGCCCTGGCCTGGTGAAAGAAGAGATAGGACACCCATTTGTTGGTATGAGCCAAATCAGAGGGCTCATTATAAAAGGCGGTGCAAGCAAGGTAGTGGCACATCATCTCCTGGTACACTGCCACCACCCGAGGGTCTGTATCCCCCAACTCCTGGTTTTTGGGAACATACTCTTCATAAGGAGTATCCTCAATTGGCAGTCTCAAAATCTCTGCCATTTCATGAAGGGCCAATCCCAACTCCCCCAGTGGAGTGGCAAAAGTCCCGGTGAGTGGGATATATCGCTCCATCAAAGCCAAAAATAGGTTGGGGTTGAGAGGTAACCCAACACGGGTTGCACTCACAGCCGCGAACAGACCAATGCTCTCCAGCTCAGTCTGAAAATGCTTCAGGGCCCAGGCAGCTAAACGAGCCCATCAAAGGTTTGTAGGGGTAACCCACCCATTGGTCCGAGGATTAACCTTTGGGTATACTCCTCCTTGTCCCATGAAGTCATTACAAAAAGTCGGTAATTGGACAGGTTGGAGCAGTACAGTGTCTTCACTCGGGACACTACCCAGAAATAATCCCCTAAAAGGGATGACTGGACCGGAAGGGCGGCTCACAAATGACCCTTGGTCGGATCTTTCTGGTAAAATATCTTCCCCGGCTGGCCGTGAAGATTGGGAGTCAGAGTTCACGACATCTTCCTCGGATGCGTGGCATGTAAGAATGCCGAGATGGGGTAATCTCTCAGCATCCTGGGCAGATACAGGACCAGGCCCCCGGCAGGAAAAACCTAGATTTCTTTCTTGGGCTTCGTCTGGGATTGTTTGTCAATCATATCCCCGAAGAGGAAAGCCGGTTTTATGTATTTGGCCCCGTCTATATACGTCAGGGGCTCTCCGTTGATCATGCTCAACAGCATTTGCTCGCCTTGAGACGATATCAGGATCCCCCCTTCAGGATACTGGGGTCCGGAGATAGAAAATGTCACATGGGACAAATCTTTCAGGTAATTGGAGTTCAGCATCCCAACAGTAGAACCCATCACCTCAGCCAACGGAGGTATCTCCAAGTTAACTACAAAGTGCAAGAAAAACAAGTAAGTTTCTCTACTAGACTTCACAGTCTTGCAGTTTATGCCAAAGATCAACAGTCTGTACTTTTATGCCAAGACTGTAAAAACTTAAATTTTTACGCTGGAATCACATTCCCAGGCGTAAAATCCAAGATTGGCAGTATACACAAAAATGACAATCTGTATTTTTTTTTACGCCAGACTGCCAAAGTTTGAGTTATTACGCCAAAGTTTTCATCCAGAGCGTAACACCCAAAAATTGTAGTATACGCCAAATTTCGACAGTCAAAGTTTTTTACGCCAGACTATAAAAATATGGAGTTTTTACGCTGACACATTAGAAATATGGGCGTAAAAGATAAAACATCTCTGTGCATCATCTTCCTCGAAGAGGCGTTCAGCACAAAAGATGACCTAGCGCATCCACGTACAACGTGTGCGAAGGGTTTTCTTCATTTTTATCATCCCAAAAGCTTTACCTATAACGCCCTATGCACAGCTCGTCGGAGGGACACTTCGTTCAGAGCGAGGTTCGCCCTGCCCGATGGGAGTCACTCTTGCTTGGGCAGAGGAGCGAGAAAAGGAGGCAGCCTTCTTTCCCTTAGAGGAGGAGATTGGTTTTGGTGCCATTTCTAAAAACTCAGAATGCTCAGTGAGGAAACGAAGGAGAGTACTCAAAGAGACGAAGGTTTTCTTTTGCAGAAGATAGATAAAAAGTTTTTTTCTGAAGGCCTTGGGGTATATATAGAGTTCAGATGGACTCCTCGAATCCCTAACAAAATCTAATATTTAATACTCGGTTATGATTAGGGACCACGTTAGCCTAATACTCAGGGAAGGCGGACGGTCAGCGAATTCAAAAAGTTTTTTCATGCAGAGCAGGTTCGTAATTTTATGCTAAGGAGCTCTTACGCTCGGGAAGCCACAAATCTACGGTTTTACGCTCAGAGGCTATAAGTCTATAGTTTTACGCCCAGATGCTTTTATGCTCGGTAGCTTTTACGCTCGAGAGGCTACAAACCTACGACTTCACGCTCAGAGGCTATAAATCTATGATTTCATGCTCGGTAGCTCTTACGCTCAGAGGTGATAAATCTACGACTTCATGCTCGGAAGCTTTCTTGTCATAGGCTACAAATCTATCATTTTACGCCCGGATGCTCTTACGCTCAGCAGCTTTTACGCTCGAGAGGCTATAAACTTATGATTTTATGCTCATCTGCATTACAGATCCATGACTTTCCGTATATCTAAAAATACGCAGGCCAGAGTATGCGTATATCTGAACAAATCTTAAGGCAGTCAATTGCAAGGGTTCACGCAGAAGATGCTCTTTCTTGGCCTCAAAATATCCCAAGTACCCGAAGCATACAGAGTTCAGCATTGAAAATGACTCTTCTTCTTGGGTCGATTGGAAGTTCATCTAGAATCCAGTCTGAATATTTCCTCTACAGTTCAAGATGGTGACTCAGTTTTGACAGCCGTTTCTCGCCCTATTTCAAGGGATTTTTGGGAAATCATTCTTGAAGACGATGGTCTGAACAAAAATTCTCTTTCTCAGAAGAGTGATAGTTCAGAATTCTACGCAGTTCTCCATTCCCAACAGCAGGACAGTTCGAATATTCGACCTAAATGCTAAGCAGTCTTCTACGCATCGTCAGTTATGCATAAAAGATAGGACGGGATCAAATACTCTTTCTATCAGAGTCGGCGTAAAGTTATCGAGACGTGTCGAAGCTACACATATTCAGACTTTATCACAGCAAAATATATATGGCAAATCATCAGATACGCAAAAGAAGATGACTTTATTTAATCATGATTACATATGAGGGGAATCCAGTCTACAAAGGGTTTTTTCATCTTCATGATTACATATGAGAGAAATTCCGTCTACAAAGGATTTCTCATCTGTAGAAGTATGAAAAATATACTGGATAGCTATATGCAGCATATTGATGCGGGGCAGCGTAAACAGAAGACCTCAGAGCCATCAAACGTGCAACAGAGCTTTTCAGCTGAGCACAGCGTAAAAATATAGGCACAAGGACCATCCGTGTAATACAGTATGTCTAGGATGCTTCGGCGTAAACAGGGTGCTTCATCGCCTTTATGGCATAAAACTTATCCGCTTTCAATGCAGCATTGAAGTGTACGAGGAACGCTTCATATTCTTCGAAATGAACCTGTCAGATCATACAATGAACCTGACGTCTGGACTTCTGACAAAGAGTACTGCACGATAACCCAAGCGACGGGTATCATGATGGCGCGGCACTGCAACCCAGGCTGTCATTTACTGTCATTTCTTTTGCGTAAACCACTTTTACACATACAAAGGAATACGCTGCTTAGTTTTACACAGTTCGATGTGAGCTTCTTACGCTCCGTAGAAGACAAACAGCCTGCCACGTTAAAAGTTGTACTTCGTACAGGGCTCGAGGCACGTCTCTGCATTTAAAGTGCAGAGCGGTGACAGTTTCTTGGGGCACGTCTCTGCATTTAAAGCGCCGAATACTGACAGATGCCCAAGGCACATCTCTGCACCTGATGCACAGAAGGGTGGCAGGCCTTCAAAATACGCCTCCTCATTTAATGCACAGGATAATGGTGGATCTCTGCATTTAATGTTGGGGATTTGATTAAATGTCACCGAACCGTCGTTTAGTGATATCCCCTTTGCGTAAACTACTCTTACGCATATAAAGGAATACGCCGCCCAGTTTTACACAGGCAAACGTGAGCTTCTTACGCTCCGCAGAAGGCAAACAGACCGCCACATTAGCATTTACTCTTCATACAGAATTCGAGGCGCGTATCTGCATTTAATGCGCAGAATGATAGCAAATCTTAAAGACAAGTTTCTGCATTTAATACGCAATATGGGAGCAGATCTCTGCATTTAATACAAGAGATTTGACTATATCTCCAAGAGCCATAATTTCGGCTAAAACATCCACATCATCTCGGCTTCTATGCCTGCTCGGCTTCTATGCCCACCCGGCCTCTATGACCACTCGGCTTCTACGCCCACTCGATCTCTATGACCACTCGGCTTCTATACCCACTTGGCTTCTACGCCTACTCGGCTTCTATGCCTATTTTGGCTTCTATGCCATGGTGACAGTCATTGGTTTCTACGCCAACCTCTTCTACATAAGGGATAACTACCTATGTGGCTTCTACGCCATGATCTTCGCAGCAGATATACGCGTTTTGCCCCTTAGTTGGACATGCATCATATGCTCACTCAAAAGTTTATCTATACGCAGGCATTGGTTATTTTAAACTATCGTGTAAAAGGGTGCTGTATATTCTACTACTCGGTTTCTACGCGGACTGTGTGGTCACTGTCACTAAAAACTCTATAAATAGAGACCTCTATCAATAGAGGAAAAGGTTGAAGGAAATTGGTCGAAAAATTGATCAAGAAATCCAGTATCAGATCCAACGGTCAAAGAAATTGGAGGTCAAGAGAGAGAGGAGAGGATAATCCAGAGCTCAAGCAAAGAGAAGGGATCGACGACTTTGGCATCGAGCATCCACCCTCTTTAGCAACCTTCGAAGCTGCTTTCTGTCTTCCTCGTATAGGATTAAATTGTACAATCTTATTTATAAACATAAAAGAAGGGCGGGTTTTCGTATAAGACCTCATTTTTCACATTATCAATCTTTTCCTATTTATTATCCTAAACAAGATGGCGACTCTGCTGGGGACATCTTTCTCTTCTGATGAGGAAGCTATTGCTCAACACGATACGGTATTCGTGGGATCCGTGAAGAAGACACTAGTCATCCAGTTCGACCAGTCTGCCTACGAAGACATGCTTCGAACAGGGGGTAGCTCTCACTCCCACTCCGTCCAAAACAACAGGAAGCTGCGCAAGGTCTGGATGCCCAAGACATCCTCTACCATTCCTGTGGACTCTTTGATCTCTCCGATCTATCCGATCTCTCCGACTAATATGGTTGTAGCATTGCTCCCTCCGTGCCTTGCGCATAAAATTCAGTCGCCTATCTCTGATAGGACCGACAAAACTTCTGGCAAAGCCTTAGCGCTAACCCAAAAGTATAATCCGTACCTTGTGCATAAAATTCAGTCACCTGTCTCTGGCAGGACCGACAAAACTTCTGGCAAAGTCTCAGCGCTAACCCAGAAGTATAATCTGCGCTCTACGCATAAATTTTAGTCTTCCGTCCCTGGCGGAAGAGACAAAACTTCTGGCAATGCCTCAGCGCTAACCCAGAAGTATAACCCGCGCTCTGCGCGTAAAATTCAGTCTCCCGTCCCTGGCAGAATAGACAAAATTTTTGATGATGCCTCAGCGCCAAATCCGGAATCACAAATGCGCTCCGCGCGTAAAAATGCATCGGTCTTCCGTAGAAAAGCATATGATCACTGCAAACTACGCAAGGGAAAGCAAGCGGCGAACTACTCAGCTTCTCGACCTTTACGCCAGCAATGGAATAAGCCATCATCTTCTTCCTCTGTAGCTCCTCCTGATCTGCGCAATTATCTAATCCAGAGGCACAAGGAGAGGGGATCTTCCAGCACACCTATTACGCCTCCTAGCGAGCACTATTGTAATAGTCATAGGATTGTAATTAATTATTGCTGTTCTGAAGCAAAATGGTCAGTTTTTGACCGGTTGAGCTACTCTCCATCTTTCCAGGAAGAAGAGCCCATGCATGCATCTGTGAACATGGCTTCACACATACCTAGAGGAGGGTCGGGCTCGAGATGTATCCCTCTAGAACTCCGAGCCGAAGGAGATTCAATATGCTCCTTAGGAACACCGAAGCTCGGGTGTTCCAAAATACTCGTTCGAGGTCGCGACAACCGGCTCCGTACTCTTCTGATTCCGATGCTGGGGGTCGCCAGTCTCCCGAATCAGATGTCGGAAGTATAGGGTCAACTTCTACAGAGATCTATACTAATCTTTCAATGACACCCAGGGAGATGGGAGTTTATGCCATTGGAGATGAACACGAGGAAGCTTCCCCGTCCGGGAGCGCCGAGCAACGCATCACTATAATAGAGACGTCTCTGAAGGAAATGTAATCCATGATGGAGAACATGCACCAGATGATGCTAACTCAACATGCAACTGCCATGGCTCCAGCATCGGCCCCTCCAACTCAGATACGCGTGGGGGTGGACTTACCACCATCCAACACAATCCAAGAGCCTGCTTTAGATCAGGAGTCAGCAGTTCCTTCGCTTCCTCACTCGAAGAATGTATTACCTCCCGTCGGAGTCGCGATGCCATTGATTCCTCATCACTTCGTGGTCCCGCCACCGGCTGAAGATTCGATGCAGGCAGTACGGGAGTTGAAAGCCCAATTTGATGCCCTGAAGCACAAAGATCAGCTCAAAAAATTAGGAATCAACCAACCTTACCCAGCTATCTGGAAAGAGGTCCCTTTCCCTCCTAGATACAAACCACAGACTATGGCTTTGTTCGAGGGAAAAACATCACCAAGTCAATACATGAACTACTTCAACATGATGATAGTGTTGTTACAAGGGAACGACGCCCTCTTCACTCGGGTGTTCAAAGGCTGTCTCTCGGGGGTAGCTTACCAGTGGTACCGAAGTCTGGCGGACAACTGCATTACTTCCTTTGAAGACTTCAAGGCCTTGTTCTTCACAAGATTCTACGAGGGAGGAATGGACATGTCTATGTCCTCTCTCATCGAAGTCAGGCAGAAGGAAAAGGAGAATGTTCGCACTTTCATCGAACGTTTTCGTCAAGCCACTCTGCAAATGCCTCCAGGAGTCCCAGACTCAGCACTAGTCGACATCTACAGGAAGAACCTTCTCCCCGTGATCTCGATGTTCATAGGATCATATCAGTTCTGTGATTGGCTCTCATTTATCATCTCGGCGGTGGCAGCGGAGGACAATAGTCAGAAGGTGCGCGATAATGGCATCATGATCTCGGCTTCTGATAAAGACAAGAGGTCATCCTCCAACATTGACCATCCTCGTGGTACCAAGGGTAAAGAAGCTCTGGCGATCAACACGTCCAGAAAAAAGACGGTGGCTACCACACAGACAAAACCTGGGACTTCCAGGCCCATTGAAGTGTACTCTTTCGACGATGACGATATTCCGAGCATATTCGAATGTCTCGTCAAAAGCGGCAAGATTACCCTTCCTGAGGTGAGACGGCCCAATGAGGCCGGCAGTACCAATAACCGCAAGTATTGCATCTTCCATAGGTACATACACCATCCCATAAAGGCCTGCTATATACTGAAAAGGAAGATCCAGGAGCTGATCGATGCTAAGGCCATCACTCTGCGCAACAGAAAGAAGATAGTCACGGCCAACATGATCTCCCTGCAATTTGACAATCTGCCTCCCCAAGAAGTCCTGGACAGTGTTACGCCTATTTCCCGGACGACGATGAACATCGTTAATCTCCCTCCAACTAGAGGTCAAAATCATGACCTGCTACCACTAACTACCCAGCGAGGCGAGACTATATGGGTTCATCCAGATCTGGTGCCAGAGATCGAGAAAGAGACTCAAGCTGCTAAGGCTAAGTCTAAAAAGAACTCAAAGCATAAACCGTGTCACATGATTACGGTACACTCGGCATCAGAAGACGAGGTCTTGGCTACTGGAACCCGCTCAGGGAAAGCCTACCTCCAGGACTATGGAGCCAGCCAGGAAGATGCATCGGCAGACGCTTCAGCTGCCAAGACTTCAGAACCGGAATCCGTCGCACCAGAGGCCGGTCCTTCAAGACCAACTTTGGCAGATAAAGGGAAGCAAAAAGAAGTGCGCTTTGATAAACCTGTGAAAAACATTTAAAACAAAGGTTTAGAGAAGCCATATAACTTCGATCTCCTGGACCAACTGGCTAATACACCAGCCAGGTTGTCCATCTACGAGCTACTCAGGCTCTCTCATGACACTCGTCTAGCCTTGAGCGAAGCACTGATGCAGGCGAAGGCATACTTGACCCAGCTCAAGTCCTCTACCAAAGAACCCGTGGCGTGTCCTCAATGCCATAGTGTGATGGAGGTGATCCCAAACATCACTTTCACTCAAGATGACATGCTGTTAAAACATAACAGACATGACAGACCCCTCTATTACACCGGGTACATCGGTTCCATGGAGGTCGACCGGATTCACATAGATCCGGGATTATCAATCAGCATCATTCCTCATAGTCTGCTCAGACCGCTGAGGATTCCTACCAACGAATTGGCGTACACCACCACTACAATCATGGATTTCAACGCCGGAAGAAGTAAGCCGTTGGGGAAAATTCGCCTGAGAATCCAAATTGGCAACCTTAGAACAGTGGCTACATATTACATCATCGATTCAGAGGTGTCCTACAACATTCTGTTGGGTAGACCTTGGATCCACGACCACAACATTGTTCCTTCAACTCTACACCAATGCTTCAAATATGTAGACGCCCGAGGAACAGTGCAAACAGAGATTGCTGACCTGAACCCATTCAAAGGAGTAGAATCCTACTACTCTGATGCCGTGTTGTACTCTCAAGACTGCACGGAAGAGGTGTCAGCCGAAGCAGAGAAGGAATCCCACCGGGAGCCAAAAGAACCCTCTGCCAAGCAAACTCTGTCAATCCAGGTGAAAGGACGGACTACTCGTCCAAAAGCCATAAAACCTATGGCTATCCACCTGAACGAGACCAGGTCAGGAAAAGGGGATGATCCTCTAGTGATCACTTTGAAACAGAAGCCTCCGCCCTTGGTCATCAACCTCCGGTGCAACAGGCAGCCGAGTGATGTAAATACAACCAGGAACAGAGTTTCAGATGATAATAAACATCATCTTTTCCAGTATATTGATGCCCAAATTCCAAATCAGGAATCTTCCCCCAGCGACGATATAGAACCTATAGCACAAAAATTCTTGGAAGCTATAGATTCCTATCATCCGTATATATGGGAAGTGGCGTCATCATTCAATGTCACCACGACATATGGACCGCATGAGGATTCTATCTTCATTGTCCCACCTACTTGCAGCAGTCAGCATCCAATAGTCTTCGGCCGCATGCGCAATAAATCGACTGTGCGAGAGGATTCTTCCGACGACGATGCCGATAAAATACAGGTTCACAGATACAGCCCACAAGCTCTGAAGATCATGCAAAATATGGGTTATAACTTGAAGCTGGAACCGGGTCTCAACTACGGGAAAGGTAGACGAATGCCGCTGCACGGCGACACCTACTATCAACGAACTCGTTTCGGGTTAGGGTATACCACCTCCCTCGCAGCTCCTAAGTCAAACGAGGATATCTTTTCCTCCTCTCTAAACGGCTCAGCGCCCTCCAACTCATCTCATGCTCTCGAGCGAACATTATCAGCAAATATGGTAGTGACAGATTCCTTCGAATCAGACGAACGAGAACCCGAACCATTTGAGAATGACGCTTGGGCTCAGCAAATGGATACACAATAGGAGTTCCGCTTCGAGCAGAGAGAACCTTCCACTGAAGACAAAGTTATCCAGATTGATGTTGGGGATGAACTTTCACCAAAGCCGATATTTATCAGTAACAATCTTTCCAAAGCAGAAAGGAAAGAAGTTATCCAGCTGATAAAAGAATATATCGACGTCTTTGCGTAGAATTATGAGGACATGCCAGGCCTTGATCCAAAGGTAGCTACTCATAAGCTCAATATATTGCCCGATTCAAAGCTTATGAAGCAGCACCAACGCCGGTTCCGTCCGGATATGATGGACGCCATTGAAGCTGAAATCAAGAAGTTGATAGCCTGCAGCTTCATCCGTGAGGAACAATATCCCGACTGGGTCACCAATTTTGTCCCGATCATAAAAAAAAATATGAAAGTACGAGTCTGCATCGATTACCGAGATCTGAACGCAGCCTGCCCCAAGGATGAGTTTTCTCTTCCCATCACAGATGTCATGATTGACAATACATGCGGTTTTGAACGTATGTCTTTCATGGACGGATTTTCAGGATACAATCAAATCAAGATGCATCCTGAAGACGAGAAGCATACTGCCTTTCGGACACCATTGGGGGTATATTGCTATACGGTCATGCCCTTCGGATTAAAGAATGCCGGGGCTACGTACCAACGGGCTATGAGTAACATATTCCATGAGCATTTACACAAGATAGTGGAGTGTTACGTGGACAATATAGCTGTCAAGAGCCGCCTCAAGGATAATCACATCCAAGACTTGAAGATAGTATTTGACTTGATGCGCCAACATCAACTCAAAATAAATCCTACAAAGTCCTTTCTGGGGGTATCTAGTGGCAAATTTCTGGGATTTGTCATAACCGCCAAAGGCATTCAAGTGGACCCTGATAAAGTCAAGGCCATCTTAGAAATGCGACCGCCCCGCAATCTGAGGAAACTCAGGGGATTTTAAGGTCGTCTGGCCTATATCCGGAGATTCATATCCAACCTCTTTGGAAGATGTCAGCTATTTTCATGTCTCATGAAGAAAGGTGTATCCTTCATATGGGACGAAGCCTGTCAGCAAGCGTTCGGTGATATCAAGCGCTACCTCACTAGTCCGCCAGTTCTGGTGCCTCCTGTCATAGGAAGACCATTCGTGCTGTATGTTCGAGCGATGGATCATTCTCTGGGAGCTCTTCTCGCACAAAAGAACGAGATAGGTCACGAGCAGGCTATCTACTACCTCAGTAGGATGATGGTCGGAGCTGAACACCGGTACAATCTAGTGGAGAAAGAATGCTTGGCTCTGATGTTCGCTATTCAGAAAACGTGACACTATGTCACAGGCCAAACCATTCACATCATCTCCAGGATCAATCCTCTTCGGGTACTGATGAACAATCCAAGTGTTCTTAATTCCCGACTCGCGACATGGGCGATGTTATTGACACCGTATGACATTGTGTACGTCCCCCAGAAGTCCGTCAAAGGCCAAGCATTGGCTGACTTCCTAGCTGCTCATCCGATCCCGGAGGCCTCCAAGCTGTACGAGGACATTCCCGACGAAGTTGCAGAGTATAATTCCACAATAGAAAGTGATGCATAGCAACTGTTCTTCGATGGTGCCTCCAGAACTGGTCCCAGGAGAAATATGGTTTCGGGAGTAGGAATTGTCCTGGTTACTCCTGATAAGCTCATCATCTACCGAGCATATTCTCTCAGCGAACCCTGTTCCAACAATGTGGCAGAGTACAACGCTCTACTAATCGGCCTCCAAGTCGCTAAAGAATTGGGCGTCGAATCTCTGGAAGCTTTCGGTGATTCTCTGCTGATCGTCAATCAAGTCAAAGGAATATATGAAGTCCGAAATCCAGACTTCATCCCCTATCACCGAGCAACGATCGAGATAGCCATGACATTCAAAGGATTCTTCCTAGAGCATGTGCCTCGATCTCAGAATCTGGAAGCTAATGCCCTAGCCAGTCTAGCTGCAGATTTAGCTACCCCTATAAGAAGGCAGAATTCGGTAATCCTTCTTAACAGAGATTTATTCTGTGTGAAAAATAATTTCCACATAGAACACAGCTTAGCGGTGGACGCAGATCCTCCCAGGAGAGACTGGAGAAGTCCCTTTATAGATTTTGTAGCATACGGAATCTTGCCAGAAGATCCTAAAGAAGCAGTATCCGTCAAAAGATGATCATTACGCTTCTATTTCGATGCATCGTCACAATGTCTATATCGTCGGTCTTATAACGGACTATTATTACGATGTCTCTCTGGTGACGAAGCACAGCGGATTATCTGTGAAGCCCACGACGACGTATGCGGAGCGCATCAACCCGGTCCTAAGCTACAAGATCGCGTCAGGAGAATGGGCTATTACTGGCCTACTATGATCACAGATGCAATAAAGTGTGCAAGATACTGCAGAGCCTGTCAGGTCCACGCAGACTTTATCCATCAACCTCCTGAATATCTACATCCTACGGTTGCATCCTGGCCTTTCGAAGCATAGGGTATGGATATCATTGGTCCTATTCACCCGTCTTCTTCCAGAGGTCACCGGTTCATACTGGCCATCACGGATTACTTCTCCAAATGGGCAGAGACGATCCCTCTCGCTGAGGTGAAGGCATCTAATGTGATCAGCTTCATCAAGCATCACGTTATTTACCGCTTCGGGATACCCCGAAGGATAATCCATGACAATGGGCCTCAATTCATCAGCCAAGCGTTTTATCAATTTTGCGATAAAAATCGGATACAAAATGTCACCTCTACGGCATATAATCCTGCTGCTAATGGTTTGGCGGAAGCTTTCAACAAAACCATTATCAAGCTCTTGAAGAAGTTTGTCTCTTCGAATAAAAGGGATTGGAATGAGAAGCTGGGAGGATGTCTCTGGGCATACCGCACAATGGTACGGGCACCAACAGGTTGCACACCATTCTTATTAGTCTACGGGAGCGAAGAGGTTCTTCCCATCGAGATCCAAATTCCGTCACTCAGGATAGCCGTGGCTAATGGGTTGACTCAAGAAAAGAATGACCTGTTAAGGCTTCAAGAGCTAGAAGGATTAGACGAGAAATGCCTCCAAGCTCAACAGCGCATCGCGCTCTACCAAGCACGCATTTTCAGGGCTTTTAATCAAAAAGTGAAGGAAAGGGTGTTCAAAGTCGACGAGCTAGTTTTGGCCGTAAGAAGGGCGGTGATCCTTACTCACAGAAGTAAGGGCAAATTCCAGCCCAAATGGGAAGGCCCTTATGTGATCGAGACGATATTCTCAAACGGCGCTTACAGGTTAGCCCAGCCTAATGGAAACCTGTTAATGGCTCCTATCAATGGCAAATTCCTGAAAATGTATTATGCTTAACCTTCTCTGCTCAAGTGGAATATGGCAAAAACCTCATTCTGACAAAACTACTTCCAAAACAAAACTAGTTGGATCGTATTCTATCATGTCCATATAACCTCTTAATAGATATATCCTGCTAAAACTTACCAAGAGTATATCACGTCCATATTACCTCTGATATCACTTTCACCCAAACCTGTCATTTATATTCTGAAATGATGGGTCCACAAAGTCAGATGAAAGCCTCTTTATTATTCCCAAAAAGGAGCTGAAGTACATTGAAAAGCAAAAGCAAAAGTACATCATTTTGGGGGAGCAGTCAGGTCGCGAAGCTGCTGCGCCAGTGCGGCCATCCTCTCAGTCCTGGAATCCAAGACATCATGGCGAGCCCGCTCCAGCCGTACCTCATCATTGCTCAGGAGGGACAGTTTGGCTCTAGCCCGAAGAAAACCAGTACGGGCGACATCTGCACTCGCCAAGTTTTGTTGTGCTATGCCCAATCGGCTATCCGCCACAACTAGAGCTTTCGACGACTGAGAAGCCCACTCTTTTGCCTGAGCGAGCTTCGTTTCCAGCCTGAGGACCCTCACTACATTCCCTTCGTGCTCGGCCTGGCACTTCGTTTGAAGAGCAATGGCCTCCTCCAGGACGGCTTTTCCTTCATCCATCTCCTGCTGATGTGTCCGGATGGATTTATTTATGCCTGCCATCTGTTTGGCAAGCCGTGCAGTCATGGAGTCGTATTTAGCCTGGACCAGATCTTCAATATTGTCTTGAGCTAGCTGCAAGTATTCGTTAATGGGTTGCTCCAAACCATTAACTATCTCCTCTAACATTTCAGCTAGCCTAGTGTCGTCGAATTCTCGGATCGGCATTATCGCAGACTGGGAGGACCTCTTTAGCGACACAAAACTCAGATTCTTCGCCAACACCCTTGATATTAACATTTTCAAAGTGGTGTAGAAGATATCAGTGTACTGCTCGATCAGCACTGCTAGATCCGATTGGACGCTGGGGGTAGCCTCGATATTGGCAAATCCCCCTCCGAGAACAACTACAGACGATGTTGCCACGGCCGTCACCTCAACAGGTGGTGTGACAAAAGAAGAAGAGCCAATACCGGACGACGATACCAGCATACTCAAAGGAGGCATTGTCGCAATGACAGGCTCGTCCTCCTCCTGAGATATCGGAATCTCGTCGACAGGCCAGCCGGCACCCGAAGATGTTTCCTCCTCAAAATTAGCCACCTCCGTGTCGCCGCCAGGACTTGACACGGAGCCGAAGGGTGCATCTACACTGCCCTCCCCGAAGAGGTCTTCCCCTGAAAAGAGGACGAAGGGAAGTTAGTATCAAAATGATGTTAACTCTTCTAAAAAGAGGCGTGAAGACGATATTTACCCATGGCCGACGGCATATATGACGCATCTGCGGCCTGTACAGCTAAATCATTTCTTAACGATGCTAAGCAAGCTGTCATACCTGGAGAAAGGAGTCTGCTAACCGATGCTGGCAAATAGTCTTCCAGGTCCTCGTCAAATTCCAACCGAGGCTCATCGGCAGGAATCTCGCCGGGTGCACTTACAGACATAGCAGGGGTCTCTCCCGATGCCGATCCACGTAAAGATATACTCAGCCCCGGAGGCGACCTCGTTCCACTACCTGAAGCAGTAGCAGCGACGGCGGCCTCCAACAGAGATTCTCCGGCACCACCAGCCAGAACTGTAGAGGGTCCCTCTCTAAAAGGCGAGGAACCTCCGATCAAAGAATCATCAAGCTCACTTCCAGGAGCCTCAATACCAGAAATCCGGAGAGGATGATTAACCATCTTCTTCTTCCTCTTGCGAGGGGAAGTTTCCTTCGGAGTAGGAGCCCTTCGCTTCCCGGAGATTACCAAAGGCCCCGCAGGCAGAGGTACTTCACCCCTCGATACCGCCAACAGAGGCTCATCTGGAGTGACGAACTCCTCACCCTCGTCAGAAGAAACCGAGGGGACTTCGACTCTTCCCATAGACTTGGAAGAAGGCACCCTAAAGCTTCCATGCATATCAAAATCACGATAGAAGGTATTCGTTGCCACATAGAACTGGGCATACGAGTGCAGAATGTGCAGCTCCGTGGAGAGCGTAATGACCGGCACGGTAAAAATTGCTCCAGTACAGCCCATGAGGAAATATCGCCATCCTCTCGCTCCATCAATGAGTCCCCCCTGGACCGGAAGCTAGTGACGGTGTTGCCCACGTGCAACTGATCATACCCAAACTTTCTGGCAAACCGACTAGGCAGGTAGGGCTCCAAGAAGCAATGGTCTTCACTCCGGTACAGTAAATGGGAAGGTCTAATGCAGACCAACCAATTAAAAGCTTCAAGAGAAAGATTGGTCTTCTTCCTGCCTGAATTCTCAAGCCTAATCCCCGATTGATTACGATGTACCGAGGGAACAGTGTAGAAGAGCTTCCAACTGTGATTGAAGCCCAGCACCCGCCGACAGTCTAGAACCGTGGCCACATTCCAGAAAGATTTCTGGTAGTTCAACAAGAAGCTAGCCCCCGAACTACTGCCGGAGCCGGGAGACATAACCCTGGGGTTATGAAGAATTAACCATCCCATCAAATACAGGTATGGTAATTCTACCCTGGGAAAGCTATCACGTCGAGTTTCATCGACGAGCAGCCCGTCAGTCATGGCCCTCAGGCCAGCTTGAATGCGGCAAACCATGGCAGAGAGCAAGCCCAATCTTGCCCCAAACACCAGACGCACTATAGGCCATAGCGTGTTATGGTGAATGCGGTCCGCAGATGCGATGCCAGGAAACACCACTCGGTGCAGCCATATGGAGAGGAAGCCTCAAATAACTATAGGCTTTAGTGCCTACAGGATACTGTCCTATCCCTTCGTCAAGGATCAAGTCCGGAGCCCCAGAGTCTACCATAAGATCGTCGACTACCTGAGCATTTAGCGCGCTCAGAGGATTCACAGGCAGATCCTTGCCCTCTAATACCTTCTCCGGCTTAGCATTCTGGGACCGATGAAAGAAGAGGTAGGACGTCTATTTATTGATGTGAGCCAAATCTGAGGGCTCACCATAAAAAGCGGTGTAAGCGAGGTAGTGGCACATCAGCTCCTGATACACTTCCACTACCCGAGGGTCTGAATTCCCCAGCTCCCAGTTCGTAGGAACATACTCTTCATACGGAGTATCCTCCATCGGCAGTCTCGAGATCTCTGCCATCTCATGAAGGGCCAATCTCAACTCCCCCAGTGGAGTGGCGAAAGTCCCGGTGAGCAAAATATATCGCTCCATCAGTGCCAGAAATAGGTTAGGGTTAGAAGGTAACCCAACGCTTGTGGCACTCATAGCTGCAAACAGACCAATATTCTCCAACTCGGTCTGAAAATACTTCAGCGCCCAATCAACTAAGTGAGCCCATCGAAGGTTTGTAGGGGCGATCCATCCACCGCACCGAGGGTTCACCTTAGGGTATACTCCCCCGTGCCCTATAAAATCATTGCAGAAGGTCGATAATTGGACCGGCTAACAAACGACCCATGGTCCGCTCCTTTCAGATGAAAGATCTTCCCCGGCCTGCCGTGAAGATCAGGAGTCAGCGTCCACGACATCCTCCTGGGATGTGTGGCATGGAAGAACACCGAGATGGGATAGTCTCTCGACATCTTGGGCAGATACAAAACCAAGCCCCCGGCAGGGAAAACCCAGAGTTCTTTCTTGGGCTTCGTCTGGGACTGCTTGTCGTTCATGTCCCCGAAGAGGAAAGCCGGCTTTATGTATTGGTCCCCGTCTATATACGTCAGGGGCTCCCCGTTGATCAAGTTCAGCAGCGTTCGCTCATCCTGAGCCGATATCAGAATTTCCCTTCCTTCTGGATACTGGGGCCCGGAGATAGGAAATGTCACGTGTGATAGATCCTCCAGATAGTTGGAGTGCAGCATCCCGGCGGCCGAACCCATCACATCGGCTAGCGGAGACACATGCAAGTTAACTACAAGAGTGCAAGAAAAACATGTCAGTTCCTATAACTAGACATTACAGATCTTGCAGCATACGCCAAAAATCAGCAGTCTGTGCTTTACGCCAAGACCGTAAAAACTTGACCATTACGCTGGAATCCATTTCCTAAAGCATAAAAGTTCAAGGCCGGCAGTACACAGTCTGTGCTTTACGCCAGACTGATAAAGTTGAGGTATTACGCCAGAATCTTCGTCCAGAAGTGTAACACTCAAATTTTATACGCCCACTTTCGACAGTCAAAGCTCTTACACCAGACTGCGAAAATATGGAGTTTTTGGTCAGACACATTAGAAATATGTGCGTAAAATATGAAATATCTATGTGCATCATCTTTCTCAAAGAGGCTATCAGCATAGAAGATGACCTAGCACGGTCACGTACAACGTGTGCGAAGGATTTTTAGTCGTTCTTTTTTTGTCCCAAATGCTCTACCTTGGAGGCCGGGTGCACTACTTGTCGGCGGGATACTTCGCTCAGAATGAAGTTTGCCTTGCCCGACCGAAGACGCTCTCTCCTAAGCAGAAGAACGAGAAGAAGAATCAACCTTCTTTTCCTTAGTGGAGGGGACTTATTTCGGGGCCATTACTGGAAACTTTGAAATCTCGGAGAAGAGACGAAGAAGAACTCGAACAGACGAAGGCTTTCTTTCACAGAAGGTGGATGAAAAGTTTTTCTCTCAGAAACTTGGGGTATATATAGAGTTCGGATGGACTCCTCGAATCCTGAACCAAATCTTCTAATTAATATTCGGTTATGATTGGATACTATGTCAGCCTATTACTCAGAGAAGGCGGACAGTCAGCGAATTCGAAAAGTTTTCGCGCAAAGCAGATTCGTGGTTTCTACGCTAAAAAGCTTTCTATGCTCGACAGCTACAGATCTACGATTTTACGCTCACAGGCTATAAGTCTATGATTTTACGCCCTGATGCCTTTGTGCTCGGTAGCTTTTATGCTCGAGAGGCTACAAACCTACGACTTCACGCTCAGCAGCTACAAATCTATGGTCTCACGCTCGGAGGCGTTTAGTTTATGCTCAGAGGAAACAGATCCACAACTGCACGCTCGAAAGATTTCCTTTTTACAGGCTATAAATCTACAGTTCTGCACCAAGGAGCTTTCTACGCTCGACGGCTACAAATCTACGGTTTTACGTTCGCAGGCTATAAGTCTATGGTTTTATGCCCGGATGCCTTTGTGCTCGGTAGCTTTTATGCTATGCTACAAACCTACGACTTCACGCTCAGGAACTACAAGTCTATGATTTCAAGCTCGGTGGCATTTAGTTTACGCTCAGAGGCTGCAAACTTATGATTTCACGCTCCATGACTTTTCGCACATCTGAAAGATGCACAGGCCAGTACAGTACATCTGAACAAATTCTCAAGACGGTCAATTACAGGAGTTCACACAGAAGATACTCTTTCTTAACCTCAAGATACCCTAAGTACCCGAAGCATACAGAGTTCAACATTGAAAATTACTCTTCTTCATGGGTCGATTCAAAGTTTATCCAAAATCTAGTCTGAATATTTCGTCTGCAAATTCAAGATGGCAGCTCAGTTCTTGACAGCCATTTCTCGCCCTGTTCCAAGGGATTTTCGAGAAATCACTCTTGAAGACGATGATCTGAACAAAAAAAATTCTGTTTATCAGAAGTAAAAATAATTCAGAATTCTACGCGGTTCCTAACAGCAGGACAGTTCAAACACTCGACTGCTAATGCAGCTTTCTACGCATCCTCAGTTATGCATAAAAGACAGGACAGGACCTAGCGCTCTTTCTATACAGAGTCGGCGTAAAGAATCAGACGTGTCAAAGCTACACATATTCAGACTTCACAGTAAAGTATGGCAATATGATCATATACAGAGAAGAAAGACGATTTTATTAAAATTAAAAGCATGATTACATGAGAAAAATCCAGTCTACAAGGGTTTTCTTCATTTTTTATGACTACATATGAGAAAAATCCCGTCTACAAAGGGCTTCCTCATCGTCGTTTGAAGATCGCACCCAGAATCTGTTCTGCCAGGTTCTCGCATTGGTGAAGATCTTCCTCTTCTTCTATGGCAGTTCATCGACATCCACAGTCGATGAACAAGAAGATGATCAGTGGCGGGAGGATACCAAAACTGAGTATAGACCCATCCTCCAACAGAAGGAAAGCAGGGTAAATCTGCTTTCCTACAACCAACGCCACTCGAGGACGACAGTTACAGTTTGTCTGCTCTCATCCACGGAGGTAACGGGAGAAGGTACCGCTTGCAAGCGGCATGGCAAAATGCGACCCTTCTTCTCTCCCGAAGAACCACCATACAAAGTTGCTGATTATCCCGAGCAAAGGAGGCTATGATATCCTTCAATGATCCATCATTACATAGGACATTTGCTCGAAGATACCGTCTTTTTTGGCTCCTTACATGCTGGAAGAGCATGATCTCCTTCTTCCTCAAGTCGACCCGACGAACTCTGGCCATCATCTCTATGTGGTGAAGGAAGTGTGGGAAGGACAGGACAAATCCTCAGCCTTTTTATAGGCGAAAGAGATCTCACCAATCCCTAATAACTCTGCCATAAAGTCCGCCATGAAAGAACGTGTCAGGCTTGACCGTTTCAGGCTCCATTCAGAGCGTTTCGAGTTACGAGGAACGGTTCATGCTTCATTCAAAGCGTTTCAAATTACGAGGAATTTAAAAGCTTTGAAGGGGGTCTTGTAGAAGCATGAAAAATACGCTGGATAGCTATACGCAGTATATTGATGCGGGGCAGCGTAAACAGAGGACCTCAGAGCCATCAAACGTGCAACAGAGCTTTTCAGCTGAGCACAGCGTAAAAATATAGGCTCAAGGACCATCCGCGTAATGCAGTATGTCCAGGCTGCTTTAGCGTAAACAGGGTGCTTCATCGCCTTTATGGTGTAAAACTCATCCGCTTTCAATACAACATTAAAGTATATAAGGAACGCTTCGTATTCTTCGAAATGAACCTGTCAGATCATGCAATGAACCTGACATCTGGACTCCTGACAAAGAGTACTGCACGATAACCCAAGTGACGGGTATCATGATGGCGCGGCACTGCAACCCAGGCTGTCATTTACTGCCATTTCCTTTGTGTAAACCACTTTTACATATACAAAGGAATACGCTGCATAGTTTTACACAGGTCGATGTGAGCTTCTTACGCTCTGCAGAAGACAAATAGCCTGCCACGTCAAAAGCTGCACTTCGAATAGGGCTCGAGGCACGTCTCTGCATTTAATGCGCAGAGCGGTGACAGTTTCTCGAGGTACGTCTCTGCATTTAAAGTGCCGAATACTGACAGATGCCCAAGGCACGTCTCTGCACCTGATGCACAGAAGGGTGGCAGGCCTTCAAAATACGCCTCCTCATTTAATGTATAGGATAATGGCGGATCTCCGTATTTAATGCTGGGGTTTTGATTAAATGTCACCGAACCGTCGTTTAGTGACATCCCCTTTGCGTAAACTACTCTTACGCATATAAGGGAATACGCCGCCCAGTTTTATACTGGCAGACGTGAGCTTCTTACGCTGCACAGAAGGCAAACAGACCGCCACATCAGCAGTTACTCTTCGTACAGAATTTGAGGCACGTATCTGCATTTAATGCACAGAATGATGGCAAATCTTAAAGACAAGCCTCTGCATTTAATGCGCAAGATGGGGGCAGATCTCAGAATTTAATGCAAGAGATTTGACTATATCTCCAAGAGCCATAATTTCGCTAAAACGTCCACATCATCTCGGCTTCTATGCCTGCTCGGCTTCTATGCCCACCCGGCCTCTATGACCACTCGGCTTCTACGCCCACTCGGCCTCTATGACCACTCGACTTCTATGCCCACTTGGCTTCTACGCCTACTCGGTTTCTATGCCTATTTTGGCTTCTATGCCATGGTGACAGTCATTGGCTTCTATGCCAACCTCTTCTACACAACGGATAACTACCTACGTGGCTTCTATGCCGTGATCTTCGCAGCAGATATACGCATTTTGTCCCTTAGTTGGACGCGCGTCACATGCTCACTCAAAAGGTCATCTATACGCAGGCATTGGTTATTTTAAACCGTCGTGTAAAAGGGTGATGTACTTTCGACTACTCGGTTTTTACGCCGACTGTGTGGTCACTGTCACTAAAAACTCTATAAATAGAGACCTCTATCCACAGAGGAAAAGGTCGGTAGAAATTGGTCGAAAAATTGATCAAGAAATCCAGTATCAGATCCAACGGTCAAAGAAATTGGAGGTCAAGAGAGAGAGGAGAGGAGAATCCAGAGCTCAAGCAAAGAGAAGGGATCGACGACTTTGGCATCGAGCATCCACCCTCTTTAGCAACCTTCGAAGCTGTATTATGTCTTTTACGACACTTCTTCAACATCGTGTGGTCCAAGGGCTAAAGTGATCGACTGCAGATCAGACACCTATAGCAATATTTATCCAGATTAAATAAATTGTACTTAGACATCCTCGTATAGGATTAAATTGTACAATCTTGTTTGTAAACATAAAAGAAGGGCGGGTTTTTGTATAAGACCTCATTTTCCATATTATCAATCTTTTCCTGTTTATTATCCTAAACATCATCTTCATTTAAAAGATCACCCCCAGAATCTGTTCTGCCAGGTTCTCGTATTGGTGGAGATCTTCTTCCGTCTTCTTCAGCAGTTCATCGACTTCCACAGTCGATGAACAAGAAAATGATTAATGGCAGGAGGATACAAAACTGGGTCTGTCTAAATTAGTCAAGAGCCTAACCTCCATACGCCATGACAGATTGAGTTGGAGTTTTAGACCCAACTCAATACTCGAAGACAGGGCTAGTTTGTCTGCCCTCGTCCACGAACGACGGAAGAAAATACAGCTTGCAAGCTATATGGTCTAATGAGACCCTTCCTCTCTCCTGTATGAATCGCCATATGAAGTTGCTGATTATCCCGAGCAAAGGAAGCTATGATATCCTTCCATGATCCATCATTTCAGAGGAAATTTGCTCGAAGACGCCTTCTTTTTCGGCTCCTTACATGCTGGAAGAACATGGTCTTATTCTTCCTCAAGTCGACCCGACGAACTCCAGCGATCATCTTTGTGTGGTGAAGGAAATATGGGAAGAACAGGTTAACTCCTCAGCCTTTATATAGGCAAAAGAGAACATACAGAATCCCAACAAATCCCCAAGAATCCGCCAAGAAATCAGCCTCGAGGAACGAGTCAGACTTGACAGTTTCATGCTTCATTCAAAGTATTTCAAATTACGAGAAATTTAAAAACTTTGAAGGAGGTCTTGTAGAAGCATAAAAAATACGCTGCGGAGTTATACGCAGTATTTCAGTACTGTGTAGCGTAAGACGTGACCTCAGAGCCATCGGCGTACAAACAGAGCTTTATCGCTAGTACAGCATAAAATATAGCTCCAAAATAGCCCGCGTAGTGCAGTGTGTTCAGACTGCTTCAGCATAAAAAGGTTGTTACATCGCCTTTATGGCGTAAAACACATCCGCTTTTAATGCAGCATGGAAGTGTACGAGGAACGCTTCGTATTCCTCGAATGAACCTGTCAGATCATGCAGTGAACCTGACTCCTGACAAAGAGTACTGCACGACTATCCAGACGACGGCTGTAATGATGGTGCGGCACAGAGACCCAAACCGTCGTTTAGTAACGTTTCCTTGGTATAAAGTGCTTTTACGCATACAAGGGAATACGCTGCCTAGTTTTACACAGGCAGATGTGAGCTTTTATGCTCCGCAGAAGACAAACAGACTGCCACGTCAAAAGCTGCTCTTCGTACAGAGCTCGAGGCACGTCTCTGCAGTTAATGCGCAGGATGGGGGCAGATCTCTGTATTTAATGCACGAGATTTGGTTATATTTTCAAAGACTGGGCGAGCCATAATTACGGCTAATACGTCCACATCATCACTTTTGCACATTACACCATCAGGTTATTTTCAGCCATGGGAGCACGCTGTACGCTATCTCCTTGAAATATGCCGACCTGGCTATTTTCAGTTATAAGGAGTATGCCATATGCTATCTCCTTGGAATATGCCAACTCAGGCTATATTTGCATTGGTGTCTAATAGGGCTATTCGGTCCAGAATTAGCTCAAGACCTCAGTCAAGGAAGGAGGATCGGCTATCTTTTACGCCTACCTGGCCTATACGCCAGTCTGACAACTATTTGGCTTCTACGCCATGGTGACAGTTATTGGCTTCTACGCTAGCCTTTTCTACGCGAGGGACAGCTACCTACGTGGCTCGTATGCCGTGATCTTCACAACAGTTATACGCATTATCTCTTAATGGGACACGCATTACACGCTTATTCAGAAGATTATTTATATGTCGGTGGCAGTTATTATAACCGCCGCGTAAAAAGTGCCATGCTCTCCACTGTCCGGCTTCTACGCCGACTGGATATTTACTGTCACTAAAAACCTATAAATAGAGACCTCTATTAACAGAGGTCCAGGGGTCGAAGAGTCGGGAAAAAAGGTCAAAAACTTGGAGAACGTAGAGAGAAGAATCCAGAGCACAGCCAGAGAGTAGTGATCGACGATTTTGGCATCGAGCATCCACTCCCCTTTATAATCTTTGAAGCTTCTCCGTCTTCTATAGCACTTCTTCATCATCGTGTGGTCCAAGGGATAAAGTGATCGACTGCAGATCAGACTCCTATAGTAATATTTACCCAGATTAAAAATTTGTACTTGACATCCTCGTATAGGATTAATTGTACTTCTTGTTTGTAAACCAAAGAGCGGGTTTCGTATAAACCTTGTTTTATTTCTTTCGTTTATTATCAAACAATCATGTTATAAAATATTACATTACTAGTGATCTTTCTAGTTTTACCTATATTCATTTCATGTAGTTCAATAGCAGAGTCATATTACATTGTTTGGAAACATCTTTAAAAATAGAGTTTTATATGCAATAAGCAAGCAAGACAAGCCGATGTTCTGTTTCAGGGTACGCGCAGCGTGTCTCTTGAGACTCGAGGGACAAATGCATAGCTAGACACACAATGCACATCTTAGGGGCGGTTCTCTATCCAATCCAACACAATGAGCTAGCTATATGCAGGGCGGTCCCCGAGTATCTCAGGATCGACAGTTGGTTGTACAGCATACCAATGACTCATTCATCTGATGCTAATGGCAGCTGTGACCCATGGTGGCTAATGACGCATGCAGTTCAGCTCTCCACCAAAAGCTATTTTTCGACTGATGCGAATGTATGAAACACTATCAAATAAACTCTAGTATGCAGACGAGACGAACCATCAGAACAGTTATCGTTGTTGCGGGGCAATCCGACTTATCACTTGAACACATTCAGGCACAATATGGTTCTCTCGAAGCATAGACGATAGTGAACATGTTCATGCACTCTTAGACAAGTGTTTCAAGATTCTCGTTAAGCAGACTTATCATTTCAAAGACAAGCTAGGTGAGTTCGTTTATTAACATGCAAGGCAGGTTTTATCATTCTCTTATGAAAACATTGCAAGCAAAAACTCAGGTTATTATTAAGGCATGCAAGAATCAGAGAACGAAGTTCTGCCTACTCACCTGATACATAATGCCGACGCAGAGCGGGGCATTACAAGGCACAGAGCCAATCTCTCAGCACGTCTATAGAGTAAACAATAATGAACTGGCAGAGTTGAAGAAGTAGGTGGATGAGTTGTAAGACACGGGCTTTATCCGTTCCAGTTCATCACCATGGGGTGCTCCAGTACTTTTTGTACCAAAGAAGGATGGGTCGGTACGTATGTGTATCGACTACAGGACACTTAATAACCTCACTATCAAGAACAAATACTCGTTGCCGCGGATTGATGACTTGTTTGACCAGTTGAGCGGAGTAAAGATATTTTTCAAGATAGACTTGAGGTCAGGGTACCACCAGATGAAAGTGAAGAGGGAAGACATCCCGAAGACAGCTTTTAGGACTTGCTATGGGTAGTTCAAGTTCTTAGTGATATCGTTTGGGTTGACCAATACCCCGATGGTGTTCATGAACCTGATGAACAAGGTGTTTCATCAGTACCTGGACCAATTTATTGTAGTCTTCATAGATGATATTCTGATATATTCGAAGACCCCAGAGGAGCATGAGCAGCACTTGAGGATTGTTCTGGAGACCCTCAGGCAGGAGAAGCTGTATGGCAAGTTATCAAAGTATGAATTCTTCTTTGATAAGGTTGAATTCCTTGGGCATGTTATTACAGGAGATGGAATCTCGGTGGACCCGAAGAAGATCTCAGCAGTTGAATCGTGGTCTACCCCGAGTTCAGTAGCAGGGATCAGGAGCTTCCTTGGATTAGCAGGCTACTACCGGAGGTTTGTTCAGGACGTTTCTAGACTTATAAATCCGATGACTAGACTGACCAGAAAGGACGTAGAATTCGTCTGGACTGAGGATTGTCAGTCAGCATTTGAGGAGCTAAAGAGGATGTTGACTACAGCTCCCATCTTGACACTACCATCAGGAGCAGGAGGATTTTCTATTTATAGTGATACATCAGGGAAGGGTTTGGGTTGTGTGTTACAGCAGCACGGGAAGGTGATTGCCTATGCTTCCAGGCAATTACGCCCGCATGAGAAGAACTACCCTACCCATGATTTGGAGTTGGCAGCTGTTATCTTTGCTCTCAAATTATGGAAATACTATTTATATGGAGAGAGAGTAGAGATCTTCACATATCATAAGAGCTTAAAGTATGTGTTTACACAAAAATAGCTCAACATGAGGCAGCGGTGATGGTTGGAGCTGATGAAAGACTTCGACATATTCTTGCAGTACCATCCAGGAAAGGCCAACGTAGTCGCAGATGCTTTGAGCAGTATCCCGTGGCTATATGCTTGACTAGAGACAGACATTTATTAGCAGATCTTGACAGTTTGGGCATTGAGGTATTGATTCCTGGACTTGCAGCACAGATGTGGGGACTTCAGGTACAGTCGGAGCTGATGGACCGAGTCAGAGTCGGACAGTATGAGGATGAGTTGTCACGTCCCAGTCCTAAAATACGTAGGACTAGGAATACGTAACACGCCAACCATATGTATACGAACTCTAATATATGAAAACTATACACACACGTACGCTATACATAAATATCAAATCCACCAGTGGTAATATACTATCAACAAGTCACACGCAATCTATATCTCATCCACAGCATAAATAAATAAATAGGAAATAGATAACTGAATCTCAAAGATGAAGTATCAAGTATGATAGTCGGATGGAAACAAATTCACTGCAAATCGACTATACTAAAACTACTAAAAGCGAGAAGAGATCAAACTCTAATACAAAATAATGTCAATAAAAGAAATAGCAACAAAAAATCCATCAGCTGTGATGAATCAAAGGTACTCCGAAAGTGAGACCTCCTCAGTCTGGTAAGAAGGGTCAGGTCCAGGTCCGTACTCCTGTGGATAATCCTATCTATCTATATCTGGAAAGGACCAGGTCGTCAGAGGGACATAATAAGATACATATAAACATGCCAATAAAGTACTGAAAATAAACCTCCAATAGGTCGCCTAACCATCTATGTGAATGCAGTTTGAGAACGATTTTCCAACAAGTGGGCTGTCTGGCCATAAATAGGATTGGCATGATTCTTTCGAAGAATCAGGGTCCTACAAAGCATGTCATCTTTTGAACGCCAGAGACTGCCAGTAATATATAGGGGTCATCACCGCCACGTATCTCCGGCGGAGCGTACGGGTTACAGAAAGGAAAGTGCAAAGGAGCCCAAATGCCTTACTTGTTGTTCTTTCTACCCCATGCTCTAAGCATGTCACATCCATGACACGATAATACCTCTAAATAACTGTCAGGTCTACTAGCATGCAAAGTTTCTATCGGCAGTTATCCCTATCCATCGCACAACCTATACATACCAGTGGCCAGCCGAGTACGCAAGTCTGTGTCCTATATGTGACTTACACTCGTGTAAGAATAATTTTATGGCCAATGAAACATAAGAATGCCTCATGATAATGGGGTGGTCTCATAGAGTAGGTCCATATGCATATACATAATAAAAACAGAATACGACGTCACCGTCATTGCACCCAAGTTTCCTTGGACGCGCAGTTTATATAGCAGTTTAAAATATATGAACTAAATGAATAGAAATAAGATGCATGCAATATATGGAATATAAATTACAGTACAATGGCAAGGTATACTTGCCTGGAAAGTAATCTGTATAGTATCAGCGTCCAGATGTCAGGTACACAGGATCAGGAACTAAGGCCTCCGAATAAACATCTCCGGATGGTGAAATAGACATCACCAGCATTTCCAGAATCAGCGAGATAGCAAGAAAACACTACCCTTTCATCCAATTTGGACACAGGAGCAAAACAATAATTTTGGGTTAAAACGGGGTTCACATGTAGCCCACTTTGCACCAAAAAGCATGCCAGGAGTAAAGGTCTCTAAATGGGACAAATTATAGGTTAAACAAATTCTAAACGTTAATACGAACTCAATGGTATGTCCAATTTTGGATTTTGGTGAGTCGAACACAATTTTTCCCAAAAAATCAACAGTAGGGCTCGCAAATAGGCGGCTTGGTCAACTATCTCATAATTGCGTGAAAATTGGGTCACAGGACCAGCGCGATACCCCGAGTCCAGTGGCGTAAATTTTGTTGCATTCTGACGAGTGTATAATAAATGGCGGGAGTTTTACAAAAGTTGTGATACAGGGACTTTTTGCGGATATGGGTTGATTCTGACGCGCACACGCGTCCAAATCAGTTTCTGTAAAAGCTCACACGTTTGGACATACCATACGCGCCTTTCGGTGCAATTGGTACATGACGGGGCGGTCCCATTTGGCGGCGCGCGCTCCGTATCACAAATTTTGAACGTTCAAAAATAGGTTTTTCGTTATTTTTAACTCAGTTTATTCTACATACAGCATGAAATAAAATAATATAATTGACAAAAAATAATCTAGGTTAGGTGGTCTTCACATAGCAAAAGGAATTTGTAAGTTTGGATCTTGTGGTGGGAGATACGAGTCCATAAACATTGGTGGTTACAACAGTTTTCTGAGATTAAAAGTTATCGTTTTTCTCCAACTTGGTCTCAGTTTTCACCTAGGGTTACGCACTGATCGAAGGAAACTAATACACAGAGTTGGAAGAGGGATAGGTCGTGAACATACCGGTAAAGACGGGGTCGAGTTTGGTCGAGCGATGGAACGAGAATCAACGCATGAACAGGGCTTCGCTGCTGTCAAAATTATGCGGCATACGCGCGGTCGCGGACGCGGAGCGAACGGTGGCGGGCGGCTGCTCCGGCGGTGTCGTGGAGGTCGACGCTGGGTCGAGTAGTCGAGATGGTAAGGGTTTAGGGTTAGGGTTAGGGTTTATAATATAATATATATATAAATAAATTATATATATATATATATATATATATATATATGAGAAGATGAAAGAGGGGGGGTCGGCTTCCGCGCGGGGGAGGGGTTTGATGCCGCTACTGCTGCTATGCTTTACTAGCGGGTAGGGTTTTAGGGCTAGCGGGTTTGGGTTAGTATTTAAGGTTTAGGGCTTTGGTTTCTTTTTCCTTTTTCTTTCTTTTCTTTGTATTATTCATTTCTATTCTTTTCATTCTTTTTGTTTTAATATATATATATATATATATAATTCTAAAATTTTATATTAGTGTATACAAATAATCTATCAACCGTCCACAAGGTCTCCTACATGAAATAAATTAAGTTAAAATAATAGTTGTTCCATAAATCTCTAAATGCATATTTACCTAGAAATAAAAATTCAATAAATTATATATCTTCTAATTAACTAATGAATACTATAAATAAAATAATTAATTAATTAAATAATTAATACGATTTTAAAATTAGGGGTTTTACATTCTACCCAACTTATAAAAAATTTATCCTCGAAATTAAAACTAAGCCACGATAGAAAATCAAGGATGGTATAAGGTAAAAATTAACAAAGTAAATTCATACCTTGGTCTACAAATAGATACGGAAAATGCTTACGCATGTCGTCCTCGCGCTCCCAAGTTGATTCTTCTGGCGCGCCATGCTTCCATGCCACGCGGACCAAGAAAATAGACTGGTTCCTCAACACTTTCTCTCTACGATCAAGGACTTCCACGGGTTGCTCTTGGTATGACAAGCTCGGCCCAATGGTGATCTCAGAATGGTCGAGAACATGACTGCCATCTGCCACATATCGCCTAAGTTGCGATACATGGAATATATCATGTACTCCCTCAAGTAAAGGTGGTAGTGCGAGTCGATATGCCACTTCTCCCACTCTCTCCAGCACGTCAAATGGTCCAATATATCTTGGGCTTAACTTGCCACTCCCTCCGAATCGAATAGTGCCTCTAGTATGTGATATCCTCAAGAAGACATGATCGCCCTCTATAAACTCCAAGGGACGACAATGAAGGTCTGCCCACTGCTTCTGCCTGTTTTGTGCTGCTCGCAAGTGCCATTGTATCTTCTTCACTGTCTCAACGGTGTTGACTACCAACTCTGGTCCCATAATCTGACATTCTCCTACGTCACTCCAACACACGGGAGATCTACACTTTCTTCCATACAATGCTTCAAACGAAGCCATCTGGATGCTCGCTTGATAGTTATTATTGTAAGAGAACTCCACAAGATGTAGGTGGTCCTCCCATGATCCTCCAAAGTCTAACATATAAGCCCTTAACATATCCTCCAGTGTCTGAATAGTACGTTCGGACTGACCATCTGTCTGCGGGTGATAAGATGTACTGAACTTCAGACGAGTTCCAAGACTCTCTTGCATGCTTCTCCAAAAGTATGATATAAAATTCGAATCCCTGTCTGACACAATGCTGACCGGTATACCGTGCAATCTCACGATTTGCCTCATGTATAAGTCAGCCAAAGCTTCTGTAGACTGGCCAACTCTAAAAGGCAAGAAATAGGCTGACTTGGTGAGTCGATCCACTATTACCCATACTGCATCACTTCCACTTGGACTCTTGGAAAAACCCATGACAAAGTCCATAGTGATGTGCTCCCACTTCCACTCTGGAATCAAAAGTGGTTGCAATAACCCTGTTGTTATCTGGTGCTCCACCTTTACCTGCTGACATACTAGATATTTAGCTACAAAGCGAGCTATCTCTCTTTTCATCCCATGCCACCAAAAGTGCTGTCGTAAGTCACGGTACATCTTCGTGCCTCCAGGATGAATAGAATATATCTAGCTATGAGCTTCTGCCATCAGCTTCTGTCAAATCTCTCCATTGGAAACATAAAGATGATCACCACATTATAATGTCCCGTCATCATGAATACGCAATTCTGTCTGCTCTCCAGTCTCTGTCCTTTCTTTCAATCTCCTGAATCTGGCATCCGTAGGCAAAGCTGCATTGATCCTCTCTACTAGTAATGACTATACTTGCAAGTTGGCTAATATCCTATCTGCTCCGGGTAATATCACTTCTATGCCAAGCTCTTGCAAGGCTTCCAATAATTCTTTCAGTGTCGTCAAGAAGTAAGCTGCTGGTTTCCGGCTTAACGCGTCTGCTATAACGTTAGCCTTGCCTGGGTAATAATGTAGCTCTATCTCGAAATCCTTCATCAACTCAAGACATCGACGATGCCTCATATTTAACTCCTTCTACGTGAAGACATACTTGAGACTTTTGTGGTCAGTATAGATCTCCACTCATTCCCCATATAAGTAATATCTTCATAGCTTCAGAGCAAAAACAACGGCTGCAAGTTCCAAGTCATGAGTCGGATAATTCTTCTCATGTACCCATAACTGTCTAGATGTATATGCAATCACCTTGCCATGCTGCATCAACACACATCCCAAGTCTTTCCCTGATACGTCACTGTAAATCATATAACCTCCTGATCTTGATGGAATAGTCAATACTGGTGATGTGGTCAGTCGCTTCTTCAACTCCTCGAAAGTGGCTAAATACTCGTCGGTCCATATGAACTCTTGATCCTTGCAAGTCAACCGAGTCATAGGTGCTGCTATCCTTGAAAAGTTCTCCATGAACCGTCGGTAATATCCCGCAAGTCCAAGGAAACTTCTCACCTCCGATGCTGATTTAGGAACAGGCCATGTCTCGACTGTTAAGATTTTCTCTGGATCAACAGAAATACCATCTCCCATAACGACATGCCCAAGAAATAAAACTCTGTCCAAAAAAAAGTCATATTTACTGAGCTTCACATATAACTGCTCTCTTCTCAAGGTCTCTAGAATAATCTACATGTGCTTCTCATGCTCCTCTTGGCTCTTCGAATAGACAAGTATGTCATCTATAAAGATGACCACGAACTGGTCCAAATACTGATGGAATACTCAATTTATTAAGTCCATAAAGATAGCTGGAGCATTGGTCAATCCAAATGGCATGACCAGAAACTCGTAGTGTCCATATCTTGTCCTGAATGCGGTCTTCGGGATGTCCTGCTTTCGTACCTTCACCTGGTGATATCCCGATCTCAAGTCTATCTTCGAGAACACCTTGGTTCCACTAAGCTGATCAAATAAGTCATCAATGCGTGGCAACGGGTATTTATTCTTCATGGTCACTGTATTCAAGGCTCTGTAGTCAATGCACATACGCACTGACCCATCCTTCTTTGGTACAATCAACACTGGTGCTCCCCACGGTGATGCACTTGGTCGGATAAAACCTTTCTCTTCTAGTTCTTTCAACTATACCTTCAGCTCATCCATCTCCTTCTTCGCCAATCTATAAACATACGACGCTATGAGTGCTACTCCTGGTGTCAATTCAATAAAGAATTCTACGTCTCTGTCTGGTGGTAGTCCTGGCAATTCCTCTAGAAAAATGTCTTGAAACTCTGAAATAATGGGATAATAAATAACATCGTCCATTACAAGCTGCACACCATCAAGGGCTTCTGTGGATCCTCGTGCAAACTCAAGTTCCGGCTGGCCAGGTACCTTAAAAGAATGCTTCCTCCAAAACAGTCGAGCTTAGCCAGTCCATTCCAAGCACAATATCAAAAGTTGGCATAGGGAGGACTAAGAGTCGGGCATTCATCTCTCTGCCACGGATTACTACAGGACACGATCTACAAATCCGACTAACAGGTACAGCTCCTCCTCCGGTGAGAATTCTAACACAACTAGGTAAAGGTGTAGTGGCAATATTGTGTTTGGCAATAAAATTAGAAGATATGAACAAGTGGGTGGCTCCCGTATCAAATAATGTCACAGCAGAAAAAGTAAAAGCAAGAGTAATACCTGCTATGACATCAATCTCCTGATCCATGTCATCCACTTCTAGTGCAAAAGCTTGTCCGTTCCTCTGTGGTAATCTATGTCTGACCTTTGTGTACTGATCCTCCTGAGTAGGTAGTGGTGGTCCTCGATGAAATCCTCCGACTGCTGGAGGTCGAGGTGCTCCTGGTCTAGTCGTCTGCTGAACTGGCTTCGGTGCTGGAAGTGCTAGCCTCTGTGTTAGAGGTGGAAGCACCAATGTCTGCTGTACTAGACAGTCTCTCACCATATGTTGTCCGGAACTACACCTCATATATTGTCCTAAGCGGTTTCGACAGTCTCTCATAATATGTCCGCGTCTCCCATAATAATTGGGGCTTCTCCGGAATCTGGTACGGTCCTGCTCTGTGCTACTGCTGCTGCTGTGCCAAAGGAAGTATGATAGGCCCTCCTTGCTTTGTCCTTACTGGTCCTTGTTGTGTCTTCAGTTGACCTCCCTTTCTCTTGCTGATGGACTCTTGAAATCTTGCTTCTGTCAATAATTCGGCATAAGAGATCCGGGACTGTGAGCTAGTGTAATGTTGGAGCTCCTGAGTCAGCCTGCGGTAGAATTTTTTAGCCTTCTCCAAGTCATTCGATATCAGTGCAGCACCATATTTACTAAGGCAACTAAACTCTGTATCATACTCGTCAACTGTTTTGTTCCTCTGCTCCAGATGAAGGAACTGATCATACAACGCATCCCTTATAGTGTCCGGGAAGTACTTCCTCTCAAAGCACTCCAAAAATTGCTCTCAAGTCTGATACGTACCCAACTGGCGATTGATTCCCACTAGTGACGAGCGTTACCATCTAGCAGCATCCTTACGCTTGTCATCCATAGATCTGTAGGCAATTGTGATGCTTCTAACAACTTTCGGGTGTGGGTAATCCAGTTTGTAGTCTCCCCTGGGCTCTCAATGCCTTTATATGGCTTGGGACCCATCTGTATAAAGTTATTGACTGAACCAACTTTAGCTCACAGTACTGGGGCTTGTGTCTGAGCTGGTACAGTTGCCTGTGCAGCCATCCTCTCAAGTGTTGCCAAAAATTCTTGCCTCTGCTCTGCTGCTTGTTGCCTCTGCTCTGCAGCTAGTACGGCTGCCTGTTGTCTCTGTTCCTGCATCATCATTTGGAAGAATTGGAACAGCTGTGTCTGGCCATCCTGTGGCGTCGATGATGCTGGAAAAGTTCCATTTGGTGAAGCTGAGGGATTAGATGGAACTGGATTGTGAGTCTGTCCATCTGGCCCCGGAAGTCTAAGAGTCGTCGAGGTGTCTCCTCGAGTTTGGCCATTGACTCCCGAAGGTGTGTCGCCATCGGCGGCAGTACATCCACTACGCATATCCATCTCTCTGCAGGTGGTGGACGAAATGATTAGAAGAAGTACAGGAATCAAACATGATGCAAGTATTTAAATAGGATAGTTGAAAAGGAAGATGAGTTTTAGTCAAGCATGGATAAGATCCTATACTCTATTCCTATATGCAGGCTTGTTCGGTACAGTAACGTAACCGAGATAATCCTGCATGGGCCACCACTAAAAACATGTCATGCCCCAGTCCCAAAATACGTAGGACTAGGAATACGTAACACGCTATCCGTATATATACGAACTCTAATATATGGAAACCATACACACACGTACGATGTACATGAATATCAAATCCACCAGTGGTAATATACTGTCAACAAGTCACACGCAATCTATATCTCATCCATAACACAAATAAATAAATAAATAGGAAATAAATAACTGAATCTCAAAGATGAAGTATCAAGTATGATAGTCGGATGGAAACAAATCCACTGCAAATCGACTATACTAAAACTACTAAAAGAGAGAAGAGATCAAACTCTAATATAAGATAATGTCAATAAAGGAAATAGCAACTAAAAATCCATCAGCTACGATGAATCAAAGGTACTCCGAAGGTAAGACCTCCTTAGTCTGGTAAGAAGCGTCAGGTCCAGGTCCGTACTCCTGTGGATAATCCTGTCTGTCTATATCTGGAAAGGGACCAGGTCCTCAGAGGGACATAACAAGATACATATAAACATGCCAATAAAGTACTAAAAATAAACCTCCAATGGGTCGCCTAACCATCTATGTGAATGCAGTTTGAGAACGACTTTCCAACAAGTGGGCTATTTTGCCATAAATAGGATTGGCATGATTCTCTCGGAGAATCAGGGGCCTACAAAGCATGTCGTATTTTGAACGCCAGAGGCCGCCAGTAATATATAGGGGTCATCACTACCACGTATCTCCGGCGGAGCGTACGGGTTACAGAAAGGAAAGTGCTTGTTCTCCCCACCCCATGCTCTAAGCATGTCACATCCATGATACGATGATACCTCTAAATAACTGCCAGGTCTACATGTGACTCACACTCGTGTAATTACAGAAAGGAAAGTGCTTGTTCTCCGTGTCCTATATGTGACTCACACTCGTGTAAGAACAGTGTCATGGCCAATGAAACATAAGAATGCCTCTTGATAATAGGGTGGTCTCATAGAGTAGGTCCATATGCATATACATAATAAAAATAGAACACGACATCACCGTCGTTGCATCCAAGTTTTCTTGGACGCGCAGTTTATATAGCAGTTTAAAATATATGAACCAACTAAACAGAAATAATATGCATGCAATATATGGAATATAAATTACAGTACAATGACAAGGTATACTTGCCTGGCAAGCAATCTGTATAGTGTAAGCGTCCAGATGTCAGGTACACAGAATCAGGAACTAAGGCCTCCGAATAATCGTCTCCGGATGCTGAAATAGACATCACCAGCGTTTACAAAATCAGCGAGATAGCTAGAAAATACTACCCTTTTGTCCAATTTGGACACAGGGACAAAACGGTAATTTTGGATCAAAGCGGGTCCACATGTGGCCTACTTTGCACCAAAAAGCGTGCCAGGGGTAAAGGTCTCTAAATGGGATAAATTATAGGTCTAAAAATTCTAAACGTCAATACGAACTCAATGGTATGTCCAATTTTGGATTCCGGTGAGCCGAACACAATTTTGCCCAAAAAGTCAACCGTAGGGTCCGCAAATAGACGGCTTGGTCAACTATCTCAGAATTGCGTAAAAAGTGGGTCACAGGACCAGCGCGATACCATGAGTCCAGTGGCACAAGTTTTGTCCTATTCTGACGAGCGTACAATAAATGGCACAGGATTTTCCAAAAGTTGCGATACGGGAACTTTTTGTGGATACGAGTTGATTCCGATGCGCACACGAGTCCAAATCAGTTTCTGCAAAAGCCCACACGTTTGGATATATCATACGCGCCTTTCGGTGCAATTGGTACGCGATGGGGCGATCCCGTTTGGCGGAGCGCGCTCCGTATCACAAATTTTGAAGGTTCAAAAACAGGTTTTTCGTGATTTTTAACTCAGTTTAATTTTGCATACAGCATCAAATAAAATAATGTAATTAACAAAAAATAATCTAGGTTAGGTGGTCTTCACATAGCAAAAGAAATTTCCTAGTTTGGATCTATGTGGTGGGAGATACGAGTCCGTAAAAATTGGTGGTTACAATAGTTTTTCTGAGTTGGTCTCGGTTTTTACCTAGGGTTACGCGCTGATCGAAGGAAACTAATACACAGAGTTGGAAGAGAGATAGGTCGTGAACATACCGGTGAAGACGGGATCGAGTTTGGTCAAGCGATGGAACGGGAATCAACGCGTGAGCAGGGCTTTGCTGCTGTCAAAATTCTGCGGCGTACGCGCGGTCGCGGAGCGAACGGCGGCGGGCGGCTGCTCCAGCGGCGGTGTCGTGGAGGTCGGCGCTGGGTCGAGTAGTCAAGATGGTAAGGGTTTAAAATTATATATATATATATATATATATATATATATATATATATATATATATATATATATATATATATATATATATAGGAGAAGATGAAAGAGGGGGGGTCGGCTTCCGCACGGGGGAGGGGTTTGATGCTGCTGTTGCTGCTATGCTTTACTAGCGGGTAGGGTTTTAGGGCTAGAAGGTTTGGGTTAGTATTTAGGGTTTAGGGTTTTGGTTTCTTTTATTTATTTATTTTTCTTTTTCCTTTTTCAATCTTTTCTTTTTATTATTCATTTCTTTTATTTTTATTCTTTTTGTTTTAATAAATCTATCTATCTATATATATATATATATATATATATATATATATATATATATATATATATATATATATATATATATATATATATATATATAATTCTAGAAATTTATATTAGTGCATACAAATAATCTACCAACCGTCCACAATGTCTCCTACATGAAATAAATTAAGGTAAAATAATAGTTGCTCCATAAATCTCTAAATGCATATTTACCTAGAAATAAAAATTCAATAAATTATATATCTTCTAATTAACTAATAAATACTATAATTTAATTAAATAATTAATTAAATAATTAATACGATTTTAAAATTAGGGGTTTTACATGAGTCGTATATGATGGATCAAAGCACAGGTTCAGGTCGGGTTGGCAGAGGACTTTATCATCGTAGATGATGGATCATTGCTAAGGTTGTGTTTTGTGCTAGGTTGGTGGTCTGGTTTTCTTGAGGATTTCTTTGACACGTGGCACGATTCGTTCGGTGGAGGCGGCAAGCTTAGTCCGCGATTCATCGGTCCTTTCAGTATTCTTGAGAGGGTCGGCGCAGTTGCGTACATACTAGACTTACCACCTGCACTAAAGGGAGTGCACAATGTATTTCACGTGTTACAGCTGAGACGGTACGTGGCAGATCCCAGTCATATGTTGGATCACTCGGAGATAGAGGTGGGCCCTACTCTTAGCTATCCAGAGCATCCAGTGGAGATTCTGGATCGGAGAGAGAATATGTTAAGAAACCAGACGATTCCTTTGGTGCGCGTCGCGTGGAGGCATCACTCGCTAGGAGAGAGTACTTGGGAGCGAGAGGCCGAGATGCGCGAGCGATATCCATATATGTTCGAACCGTGAGGTATAATTCTTTCTTGTATTATATTGTTTACTTTGTTAGATAGTTTTTTCCTTAATTTCGAGGACAAAATTTTTTAAGGTAGGTAGGATTGTCACCCTCACTTTTTCACTTAAGGGTAGTTTGGTAATTGACATGGGTAATTTTAATTTTAGGATTATTTATATTTAAATATTATGCATGCATGAGTTATTTAATTATTGTTTGCTTGTTGTAGATTATTTTAGACTTATTTAGTGGACCTAACCCATTTATTAGAATGCATGAACCAAACTTTTAGGTTGAGTTAGATTTGAGCCCATGAACTAGGCCCATGGATTAGAAGGTTTGATTAATTAGATGAACCATTAGACTAGAACCTTTCCTCCCTAATTAATTTCTTGATGAGAGGCCCCAAGGGGTATTTGTGACATTATATATTGCTTGGGGAGGGAGGTTACATGGCCGGCCATAGCAAGGAGACAAAGAGAGTGCTCTCATTTTATTTCATTCCCCAAATTCTAGATCTATAATTTTTTTCTCTTCCAATTCCCTCATCAATTCTCCACCAATTCTTCCCCAATCTCTTTCCAAATTCATTATTGAGGTTTCTACATCAAGGATCTACAAGAAGGAAGCAAGGAGCAAGGAGAAGGAGGCCAAGATCTACAAGGAGAGGAGCTACTTGGTAATTGGGGACTTTTTATTGGGAATCCATCTCCCAATAGGTACATTTCAGTTTTTCTCCTTCTAATAGACTATAGATCTGAGATTTAACCATGAGAAACTAACCCACATGCATAGGCTACCCATAGGAAGTGGTTTTAGGTTCATCGGAGATCTACGGTGGAAGTTATGTCCAATTTGGTGCCAATTTTGAAAGAATTCCGAGATTGGCACATGTAATGCTTGTCATTAGGTCTAATAGATCTAATAGATATTTGATTGCTTGTTTATAACTAGTGTCGTGCCCATAATTGGATACGTGTAGGTCGTATCTCGTCAATTTGATGAAACGGCTTAATTTTGGGGGTTTTCCTCCGACACGGGGCCTTGGCATATCATATTGTGACACAGACACGTAGATACTCTAATTACTATACGTATTGTTCATAATTAATGTTCTAGACTTGCTCGTGTCCTCCGGGATACATTTGTTTGTGTGTTGGAGCCGTATCGCAAGTGTATCATAGAGAAAGTGTGATACAGGTGCGGTGCACTCCATGTGTTTGTTGTTTTATTCCTTTTCATATATGTGCATGCGTATTTACATATATATAAGCTATCTATGTATTATATAGTGTATATAATAGTGTATTTCGTGTTTGGATATATGTGTGTGCATATATTAGTGTTTATAGTTATGTATAGATCTATAACTATATGTATATATATGTGGACTTATATATATACGTATATATGTGTTTGAGTTTATATATATATAAGGAGTATATATATAGATGTATAGCCAGTTATCTTAGTGTATAGGTTGTGTTATATGTATCTATGTATATAGGTAGCTAGATATCTATATGTATATATATATATATATATATATATATATATATATATATATATATATATATATATATATATATACATACTTAGCTGTGTTTAAGTGTATTTGTGTTTGTGTGTTCTTGAGTGAGTGAGAGGGCAGTGGCAGCCATCGAGGTGCAGCAAACTGCATAAGGGGGGAGAGTACAACTGCACTTGTGCATAAATGCATAGAAAGTGGGAAGACTGTGCAGCGGGATCGGGCATTCGGGTATCAATGCATAGCAACTCGGTGTCAATGATGTTCAGCAGTGGCAGCAACCCGAGAAGTAGCAAGAGAGGCCCAGTATCGAGCAGATACCACAGCAACGGTTCAGCAGGGAGCTCGTACCACTTGTCATGCCCCAGTCCCAAAATACGTAGGACTAGGACACGTAAGCATGCCAGCCGCATGGATATGGCAACTCCAATATATGGAAATCAAACCCATACGTACGTTGTAATATGAATATCAAATCTACAAGTGGTATAAATCTATCACAAGTCACAGGGTATAATCTAAATCTCATCCACGAAAATCAAATATAAATAAATAACCAATATCTATGAATCTAGATCTCAATATAAAGTATCTAAAGATACTAGTTGGATGGAAACAAATCCACTACCAACTCGAATATAAGAGCAAATACAATATAAGTACAACACAACAAACACAATATAAGAATATCAACTAACGACCACGGGGCTCGAAGAGAAGACATTCTCGAAACACATGTAACCATCTGAATCTACGCGCTTGCGAATACTCAATAACAGATACACCTGGAAGGGGCCAGGTCCTCAGAGGGACGTAACAAGATACATAAAACACATGCCAATAAAGTACTGAAATAAATATCCAATGGTCGCCTAACCGTCTAAGTGATTGGCCTGTGGGTACCTCTAGTACTATCTGTATATCAAATTTATACCAAGCACACGGTTTCGTCTTTCCGAAATAAGGGAAGACGGAAAACAATGATAAAGAGTTCAAGGGAAAGGTACTAGAATAGAAGTATGGAGATCAAGGCGATTAGAGAATTCAAATAAGAATTGTCAAGGCTGTTGTGGATTAAAATCCTATTTTGGTAATTCCTATTCACATGCTCGCATCGATACAGTTATGTAACGGATACGATATACTCAGACATATCTAGAGGGCAAGTACATTCGTCTACTAATCATTATATATCTCAATCCACGTACAGTAGTTATACGAAAGGGCGAACCATGCACACTAAGGCTAGCTAGACCTTAATACACTGATTCTGAAATGTATTAGTGTGTCGACCCACTAATACATATGTCATAAACAAGCTCGATAAGGAATAAGCTTGCAAAAAGTAGGCTATAATAGCGGCATAAGTCAAGGTAGTACATAAATATAAATACGCTGGATCATGATGAAAGAAGTCATAAAATATTTCAAGTTCACAAGAAGTTAAGACTATACAATCTCTACAGTTATCATACTAACTCCTTGTCTAAGTCGCTAGTCGAGCAAATATGGACATGGGCCTCTAAGTTCTCATGGTTTGGATAAACATTATCTTCTTATGCAAGCATATAGTTAAGATTATTCAGTTATACTTCATCAATGGATCACAAGGACTATGTGATACTAGGTTTATGAGGTATACTACCCAACTTAAAAGAATTAAACTAACACTGTGACTGTCTTAAGAGGATCCTACAAAATAATCCTTGCACATGTAAATAAAGCAGAAACTCTTACTAGGGGTATATGAGGGAAGATCTTGGTACTGATTAGGGTATCCTATTATATTATTTAAGTAATGGTCATCCTAAGTCTTAGTCATAGCGCTTATAGAGCAAGTGTCAATAGTAAGGATGGAAGAGTTACTGGCCGTCAAAGGAAAAGAGGATATAACCTATATTGAGGTGGGGTACATGTTACGTGATCTACAACTAGGGGTAATCATCACAATCTAATTGAACAACTCAACTATCAGGTTCTAACTACAAGACACACAATTCAAAGTTCAAGATTACAACTATAACTTTAGCAAACTATATATCCTATCATAGAATACAATCACTTGGTCTATGATCAGAGGTGTCAAGTGGCACGAGTTGAAAGATAAAGAAAAAGAAGAACATAATTTAGTCGTCGCACAATTAGCAAACGTTAAGGTCGCAGAGGAACAATATATGAAATTAAAATAGAGGGCTCTAGATAGCATCATAGTTTTCTAAGGGGAAGTGGTATGCTAGTTGCTATGTTCGAGGTATGATCAAGAAAAAAGTGTTAATTACATTCCTCTAGGCTTCCTAAGGTGCTGTTACTAATAATAAGACAATGATCTAAGTTTATAGTTCTCCAATACTATCTAACTATGAAGGTTAGGTTCAGTCCTAATGTTCAATTTTGGTTTTCTATTGGTTCCTCAATACTAGGGTAAAACATTATGGTAAAACTTCTAACTAACTCTAGTAGTGTCTATACTACTCTCAAGTCTTCATAATACATCAAGGGGTAATGGTAAACCATTCTATAGATAAGGAATTCTAGGGTTCACTAGATATTCTAAACTTAGTGGTGTGTCAACACTCTAGTTGTACTCTTAATAGGAAGGTTATCCTACTTATCATCTAACAATAGGGACTTCTATATTCTAGGAGAAGGCTATGCTCAAGGAACTATTAGGGAAGCACATGAATCAAGCAGGATGCATTTATTTAGACAGAACGGATTGAAAGAAAAGTAATCATAGTCAATTGTGGATGAGATCCTATATTCTAATCCTAGGTGCAGGCTTGTTCGGTACAATAACGTAACCGAGACAATATGCTCTCGACCTGCATGGGCCACCACTAAAAACATGTCATGCCCTAGTCCCAAAATACATAGGACTAGGACACGTAAGCATGTCAGCCGCATGGATATGGCAACTCTAATATATAGAAACCAAACCCATACGTATGATGTAATATGAATATCAAATCTATAAGTGGTATAAATCTATCACAAGTCACAGGATATAATCTAAATCTCATCCACGAAAATCAAATATAAATAAATAACCAATATCTATGAATCTAGATCTCAATACAAAGTATCTAAAGATACTAGTTGGATGGAAATAAATCCACTACCAACTCGAATATAAGAGCAAATATAATATAAGTACAACACAACAAACACAATATAAGAATATCAACTAACGACCACGGGGCTCGAAGAGAAGACATCCTCAAAATACATGTAACCATCTGAATCTGCACTCTTGCGAATACTCAATAACAGATACACCTGGAAGGGGCCAGGTCTTCAGAGGGACGTAACAAGATACATAAAACACATGCCAATAAAGTACTGAAATAAATATCCAATGGTCGCCTAACCGTCTAAGTGAATGCAGTTAAGAACAACTTTCCCCACAAGTGAGCTATCTGGCTGAAAACTGGGATTTGGCATGGTTCTCTATTGGAGATCCAGGGGCCTAAAAGGCATATCGTCTTTTGAACGGCGGAGGCCCGCCTGATAGTACATAATATATATAGTGGTCATCACCACCCGTATCTCCAGCGGAGAATCCGAGCGCACAGGAGAAAAGTGTAAAGGAGCTCAAATGCGGTACTTGTTGTTCTCCCCATCCCATGCTCTAAGCATGTCACATCTATGACATAATTTGGTTCATAGCCTATTCTTAGTACCCTAGCCCAATCCTACGACCAAACAAGGACAAGGATGGGACCACCGTACTATAATAGGCTACGTCCATAGATCTCTAATAACTGCTAAGTCTACTAGCATACAAAGTTTCTAACAGCAGTTATTCCTAACGCACGGCCCACACGTACAGGAGGCCAAACCCTGCACGCCAGTCCGTGATCTATATGAGACTCACAACTCGTGTAACAACTGTGTCACGGCAAATGAACCTAAAGATGCTACATGATAATGGGGTAGTCTCATAAACAAGGTCAATGCAAATACATAAATAAAAATATACCGCGATGACACCGTCGCGCGCATTTTATATAACAGTTAAAATATATGAACTAAAGACAGAAAATAAGGATGCATGCAATATATGAAATATAAATAATAGTACAATGGCAAGGTATACTTGCCTGTTCTGAAAAAGCATAAAGTCATAACTCAAGGCGTCGTCCAATCTACCCGTCACATAAATTAAACAAGTTAGGTTACAAAAGTGGGTGAATAGGTTTCTCCATTTTAATTAATTTTTAATTCTGAATAAATAACCTAAAATAGTATTTTAATCTTATTATAATCTAATTTTATTGTTAAACCCTAATTTTGGTCCAAAGAAAGTTAACATTACGGATTTGTGATCCATGGTACGCAAATCGAGGCAATCCGTTGATTAAAAAGTCAACCACTCAAATACTAGATTTTTTTGTGGAATCCAATAGATTTTAACGCTACATGAATGCTAGAATCGATAATTTCATAAAATCATAAGTCGATAAAGAGTTATGACCACAAGGGCGCACAAATGATAATTTTTGGTGGTTTCCTATTTACGTCTATGTTGCACGAATTTTACAGTAGAATAAAATTATATTTTAAATTCTAGAAAAATATGTTTCTGGAATTTCATCATGTCATCTTTCCAAAACTTTAAACGGTTCATAATTTTGAGTTCGAGATCTCCCAAAATCTCGAAAATACAAAAACACGTCTGATTTCGGACAGCTGGCACTTTCGGAATATTCTAGAAAAATAGGTTCTGAAATTATTGAAATAATTTATATATTCAGAAAACTAACCTTGATATGATTCTAACAAAAAAACTGGAGCGCGTTTGGAGTCCGGAGCTAGGAGATATCGTCTTTTTAAGTCGTCATAACTACTAGAAAATGAGGCTGAATTTATGACGAATTTTGACTATTTTTGGACGAAAAAGAGAGGAGTTTGGGGATAAAAAATATGAAATATGAGTTTATTCCATAAGTCTAATAGGTATTTATAATGGTGAAAAAATTTTAATTGAATAAGACTAGAATTGGCTAATTTGGATATGATTAGGATCAGTTTAAATAAGGATAGGATATGCATGAAGTTGTTTTCCTAGTAGGCTCAGGGTTTGAATTAATTTAAAATAGAGTTTGAGTTCATCTCAATAATTTATAATCTTAAATAGAATTAAAGATAATAAAAATAATTTATATATAATCTTATTAGTATCTATCAACACTAAATTAGCATCTATCTAATATTAAGACTTTATATATCCAAATAAATCCTCAATAATTCCAAAAATCCAATAATTACTTAAAATTCTAAATAAATTACAGAAAAATATATTTAAATATTTTAATTCTAAAATAAATGTTTGGTAGTAACAACATTCAAGTATGGTCTCATAGTAACTCATGGAAGTCCTAAAAATTTATGTTTCCTAAGTTTTAATTACCAAAAATTCTAGAAAATCTCCAAAATCTAAAATAATCTAAAATAATCTAAAATAATTCTAAATAAATATTTATATATGTAAATATATCAAGAAATTTATTTTCTAATTAACTAAGAGAATACTCTAAAGAAATTCAACATCTATAATAAATATAATAATATAAAATACACACAAAATATATATTTTGGGTGAGGGAGTTTACAACATTGAGCAGTCTACACACAGCTTGGTGTGCAGTTGGTCAGCAACATTGGACATTGCCTTGAGCAGTCAAGGCAACAGCTCACTGTGCAGTAAGCACAACAAGGTGACTGAAGAAGTGCAGCCAAGGAAGAGGTGCATCAGCAACCAGTGCTTGACACCAACAACAGTTCACTGATTCAGCAGGTATCAGTCCCTGTGTAGTCCACTGTATATATCAGTAGAGAGCTGCATCAGCAGCAAGAGGGCTCGGGGTAACAATAATTCAGCAAGGAGTATTAGTCGAGCAAGGAGCCACAACATCGAGTGCATCAGTGCACACAGGGAGCAGCCACTGTGCAGATATGCATAGTATCGTTTCAAGTTTCAGTTTATTGTGTCAGTGAGTTAAGGTATTAGTTGGGGTTTTGGGTGTCAAGGTATATTAGGTATTGGTTTAGGTAGTTAGTTGATCTATTAGTTATTTATCAGTTAGTTGGTAGCTAATTGGTAAGAGTTAGTTAATAGTTAATATAGTCAGTTTAGTTGTTAGTGATTCATTAAGTTAGCTAGGAGCTAGTTAGCTACATAAATATTATATACATAATTGTATTAGTTGTTATCCTATAGTAGTTAGATATTGTTTAGTGTAGTTGCATAGCTAGTATTAGCTTGGTTATATATGTACGAGTTATATTAGTATTTGGGTTACCTTGAGATACCAAGGTATTACCAAGGTATTGGGTCGATACCCAAGGTATTGAGTTAGGTATCGAGATAGATGCGATACACATTGGTGCAAGGCCAAGATATCGTATTTTTCTTGTTTTGATATAGTATTATAATATATAACTTGTATATATATATATATATATATATATATATATAACCCTATTTTCATATTCGAAAACTTGCGTATCTTAGGATACGGCTCTTTGAGTGCATTGTTGTCTCTTAGTTTAACTAGTATAGCATAGTTTCATAGTGTATCTACTTAGTGACTTAGTTTTAGACTCTTGCAACCTAGATTTTCTTGGTTTGACTTAGAAATGGCGTATCAACCTAGAATTGCATCAACTTCACTTATTTTTATTCTTGAACCTTGTATTAATGCATCATACCATTATAGGTTGTGTGACACCGGCTTGGGCATCGAGAGACACACCTTGCTCAGGACGTCAGGCGAGTACATTTATCTGATAGTTTTTAAATCATAATATTATATATATGCATGTTCTAGAATTGTATATATTGATCCCAACACAGTGATTTCACGGACTGGTACTATATGGATTCCGTCAGGAGATATTATCCCCTACCATGTTCAGCGGATACTTGTGTACATTGTATCTCATTGTGTATATTGGGTATTGATTATATTTTGTGTTCACACACTGCTTGTGTTCAGTGTGCTTATTCGTGTACACCCACCGCTCGTGTTCGGTGGTTATAATATTCGTGTACACCCACAGCTCATGTTCAGTGGTTATATTTCGTGTTCGTAGCATATCGTGATTGGATCCATCGGTATTAGTTGGGGGTAGGAGAGTAGGAGTTGATTATGTGATCAAAGCCATTGTTACATCGTGTACATTCTGGTTACATATCTCACTTGTAATCGTCTTACCTAATCATGTTCACCCAACCCGATCACATAATGAACTTGTATTTTGAGGCACATTAGTTAGTTAGATTGTAGTTATTCATCATATTATGATATTCATATTGTAGATCTTTATTCTTGTACTTTACCTGTATATCTATTATTCATCATTCATATGTTTAGTGATCTTATATTTTATTTCTATTATCTGTTTATATGCTCGATTATGCTATTGAAACTGCTTTCAGAGGTATATACTTTGCTCCAATCCTGACAGGATATATTTTTCCAGAAGACTAACTTATTGAGCAGTGTCCCATATTCTACGGGCCGCTGGACGGTGTACCTATAGAGGATACTCCTATAGACCAGGAGGGCTTAGTTGTAGAGCCCGAGGAGGTCTAGTTATATTTGTATTAGATTATATTAGACTATTCTTTTGGTGGATTCATAGTTTGTATTATTATGTCAGATTGTAGATTGTTGTATCTTTATTCTTTCCTTCTTTATTCCATTCGTACATTATTCTTTCTTAGTTTATTTTGTGATTGAGATTAGTTATTTATGTGAGATACCATATTGCTCCTCCGTTCGGAGTTGAGATGATTGACAGGTACCATATTATATTATTGAGATGTTAGATAGTTAGAAATGACCCAGACAACGTTCTACCGCCGATTCTGTGGCATAGGCTGGGCGTAACTACGTACTCGTGTCCGAATATCCAGGTGCGGTTCATAATAGAACAACCTATGGATGGTCAACAGATATTCCAAATGTTCTACGCAATGATGCAAGCCCAACAACAGGTTCATCAAAAGGCCCAGCAAAGCCAGGCGGAGAAGTTCTTTGACGGACTTAGTTCTGAGCTACAGAAATTAATCAACTCCGTTGTAACTACTTCTTACACGGACGTCCTTGCTGCAGCCCGACCCATGGATCGCGTCTCCAGGAGAGAGTCCAGCTAGAAGCGACCGCATGCATTAGCACCAGACCGAGCACAATAGGGAGCTGCAAAGCGACCACAGATGAATCTACCACACAGAGCAGTATGACAATCCCTAACCCTTTCTACTTGTCACTACTGTTGGAAGTTAGGCCGTATTGAGAGGGAGTGTAGACTTTAATTGGGATTGTATTTAGCTTGCAGATCCAGTCATCATTCAGTAAGGGATTGCCTTGAGTGTCGAGAGAAAGCACTAATGATTCATCGACCAGTCCTACCAGCACCAGCACTAGGACTCCCTGCTTGTCATTATTGTGGCAAGGTAGGCCATTTTGCCAAGAAATGCCGATGCAGATTGGGATTATGCTTGGTTTACGGATCCAGCCAATATTCAGCCAAAATTTGCACAAAGCATCGAGGAAAAATACTGATGGTTAACCGACAAGCTTTACCAGCACCAGAAGGATATCAACTGAGGCCACCCTTGGCATCGTAGACAACACTCTTCCAGCAGGCCTAGCAACAACAGAGGGTACCACCACAAGTATGTGGACAGGCTTTTGCGATGACAGTGGAGGAGGCACAGACTCGTGGAGCAGCGAATATGAGTAAGATTTAGTCTTATCATAGCTATCTATTCCTAGTAATGCTTTAGCACGTGCCTGTTAATTCCATTTGTAAACCCCCTCGATTTAATCTGTAGATAGTTAGAGTAAATTTGGAAAAAAAATTTGATAGTAGATGTCGAGGTTTAGAGTAGAGATAATTTATCTGGAATTTAATTCAATTAATTAAAACCCTTGGCGCGCCCCATCATTTTTTGATTTTTTGAAACCCAATATCAGCCCATAAATTTCTGTTCAATTATTGTACATCTGACCTGACCCGCCAAATTAGGCATTAGACTTTTCCGTCTTTTAAAATAAATTTTTTGTGTGCTCTAAATTAATTGCGCAACATTCCAAAAATCGTAACCCGTATTTAATTTCGTGTCGGACACCTGTGCCGTTACCCTAAATTTTGAGATACCAACTTAACCCGTTGAGCCGGACCAACTAAAGGGTCCAAGACTGACTCCAAGCCTCCACCATTTTTGGCCTTTGCGTCATTTCCGGATTTTGACCCTAATTGGCCCAATTAAATTAAAATTCACGGGACACTTTATTTCTATTTTAATCGGGAATACCAACTTGGTAAATCCCATTTTAATCCTAATTAATCCTAATGTCTTCCTAATTAAACCCGTGCCTAACGCACAATCCTCCCTCACCATGGAAATTTCTAAATATATTTTTTCTCCGCAATTTTTGTGTTATTTTATGTGTCCATGCAATTTCTCGAATTTACAGGGCTAAGTCGCAATTATTAAATTATGTGGCACCACCCTATTGTCCAAGAACTAATAAGAGGGTCCCAAAATAGGGTCCCATTCTCACCCACCCATTCACCCTCATGAAGAAACCTTCTTCTCTTCATGATTAATCTCAACCATCCATTTTGAATGGATTGATCCCAACCCCCCATTTCCTCCACACACACTCCTATAAAGTACCTCCTCACCCCACCCTCAACACACATTCCCACCAGCCCTAATCCCAAGGGAAAACTCCACTCTCTCTCCTCACTCCTTCATGTAAACCCCCCATGCAAAGCTTCTTCTTCTTCCTCCTTCATTTTTCTTCTTCTTCTTTCTTAGCTTCTTCTCCCTCTTAGAGATCCCAGATCAGCCTTACTCCGGCCCGACTCCGGTCGTTGGCCCCCACCGCGGCTGACCCTGCGCCCTCTCCGGCCGCTGCGTGCTTCCTCCCGATCGCAGCTGCGCCTGCTCCGGCCGCTGCGTGCGTCCTCCCGACCGTAGCTGCGCCCGCTCCGGCCGCTGCGTGCGTCCCTCCGACCGCAGTTGCGCCGCTCCGGCCCGCCGTGTGTATCCCTCGCTGCCGTGCGTCCCCGTCCGACCTTCCCGTTCGGCCAGTTCCTCCCCCTCCTCCCCGTCCAATCTACTCCGGCCAACTCCCCATTTCCTCACCTCCTTCTTCACTACCACCTTCATCCGCAGCTGCTACCACCGCATCTCCACGAGACTCCACCACCTCCACGCCGAGCCACCCCGTCCGACTGCAGTCTCTACCATCCCTGCCATCTCCACCCAGCCTCGTAACACCACTGTCACCTCCACCTCTCGACGAACTCCGGCCGGCCGAGCAGCTCCCCATCATCGCCGACCTGTCCACCCTCTCTTCCCCGACTCTCCATCGGAATAACAGCCTCTCCATCGTTCCCGAGCCACTCCAGACGACCTCGCCGTGACTCCCCGAGCGCCTCCTTCTCAACCGACGAGCAGCCCACCTCACTCCTCCGCCGGACCACCTCGACTTCATCTCCTCCACCACAGATTATCACCAGTCGACCACCCCGCTGTCCTTCACTCCTCCTTCTCGACTACCAGCACCACCTTCCCTCACCACCGTCGTCAACAACACAATCGGCCAACGCCACCACTACGCATCGCCAAGGTGAAACACATCTCCCCCCTATCTATATACATTTATAAAATTGTTTGGTGTAAATATTAGTGTAGTATAATTGATCTTGTGGTATAATGAGGTTAGGGATTATTTTCATAAGTTTTAAAATAAAATTGTGGATATACATTAAGTAGGGATTTGAGGATAATTGGATCTTCGTTTGGGGTTATAATCGTATTTGGAATTTTAAGGATAAATTACTTGGGTAATAAATAAAGGTTTAAATGCTAGGTTGAGGTATTAGGGTTTTTATTTAATATATATGCATTAGTTGTTGTACATGTATTTAAACGCTGAGAAAGGATGGTGATATTAACACATTAATTAATACCAAGGAACATATTTAATTTATAAATGGTAGAGGGATATCGACCCTTGGATAAATATTGGGAGTTGTTGATAAAGTTGTTGAGAACATAATATATATATACGCATATTGGTCATTATTGTTTTAGCTGTTGTAAACTATTGCTGAAAATTAATATAATATTAAAATAATGATGGACCTAGGGAACAGGTGCTCGATCGTGAAATAGGTATAACATCAAATGATGAGACCGTGATTGAGGACAGAGAATATTAATTATTTATTTGAGCTTGAGACGTCAACGCGCATGTTAGCATCTGCGAACACTGAGATGAAACTGAGGATTAGACCAGAGTTTAATTAACCGAATATTGTAATTGAGGATTGGGTCTGATGATAATATACAGGTGATTGATTTTGAGATAGGTATTGTTCGGATCAAGGATCAGAGATGGAGGACTGAAAAATTAGTAGTTAACTATTTAAGTCAGAGACAGAGTTTAGGTGTAGATGTGTGTAGCATCCCTATCTGTCGTGGAATAGACCTTGATTATTGGTTTGTATCTCATCTCTAGGTACTGCGGGACCTGAGGACTTGGACGCGGTACCAGGACCCCATCATCAACAGCCGCACGCAGGCAAGTGTACCTTGCCACCCTGTATTTTAGTTTACAGATACTTGTTATTCTTTATGTACTTTGTGCACATATTTATATTAACGTTCGATACTCCGTGTCCGGTTCACAACCGGGTGTTGACATCCGACGTAACGTCTTAGTATAATTGCTAGATGCTTCACAGCACCTCGATGCACGTACCTGAGTACATCGATACCCCAGGACACACTTATACACTGTGATCGTGCCAGATTCCTGTATCCTGATACTGACATCATAACCAGAGACTGGAACGACCTTAGGGTCGCGTCTGTTGAGTTAAATCTGTATGTCGAGACTTTAGCTAGAGGTTCAGGTTCAACACACAATCGTTGACCGCTTAGGAAGGGGAAGACAGTTACTAGACGTTTGGGCTACTCTGCACGCGCTTATATATATGTAGTATTTTGTAGTGATACCTGTATCTAGTGTAGCTGTTTCACCCGTGTGTCTCTGTGCTCGAAGCTACGGTCCGACCCGTGTGTCTCTGTGTTCAGAGCTACAGTTTTATTTTAGAAAGCCCACGCGTCGAACGTTGTCTTTAAACTGTGTCACACTGGTTTGGTTATGATAGAGTATCCTGTTGTTGCACTTGTACTTCTGTTTACTTGGCATATTGTATTTCTGTACCTTGTTACGTCCCTCTGAGGACCTGGTTTCCTGCCAGTTTTGCAGCATAGATGATTATGGAGCATTTGGAGTTGCAGCTGGAGTTGCATGTCTCGCGGGCATGGTACCAGGTACTCATATTATATCTACCGGCATTATAGTTATTTTACATTATTTATTTTATCTGTTGTTGTAGCCTAGTTTTTATAGACTCATACTTCTTCTCGAGTCTATTCGAGTTAGTGTGTTATTGGGCGGCCGACTCTAGCACATATAGCTCTTTCTTGTATACTGTTGTACATTGTGGATTGAGACATAGAGGTTTACATTTATGGGATATCTAGATAGTGCCCTTTTATATTACAGCTTATACGTATTCGAGTCAGACCAGAGTCTGGTCGAATACGTAGCTGGCGTGTCACGTATTCCTGGTCCTACGTATTTTGGGACTGGGATATGACATGTTTTTGTGGTGGCCTATGCAGGTCCGATTTAAATCATCTTGGTCACCTGACTGTGCCAAGCGAGCCTGCAAATTAGGGATAGATGTTATGATTGTTGAATAGGATCTCAATCCATAATCGATTTTTAAAACTCTTTGTATGTGATTATCGCCCTTGGACTTCCACTTTGCATTCGTTTAATCTTCGTCAATATCGCTATCCTTGTTTCTCGTCCCCTATTGTTCGGGGAGACGAATGCTTGTGACTGATGACTTCCCTCCAGAAGAAGATCGAAGACCAGACGACGAAAGACAGAATTCGTATACCTTTCTCGGAGAAGATTGTTACCTTATCAGGATAGATTGATGGGTTCTTTGGATTCTAGAACTAGTATGGAAGGTTGGCAAGAGAGTTGGACCCAGTAGTACCCCACCCGTGCTTGAGGTAGCAGTGATCTTGGAAGTACTAAGAGCTGGAAGGATTGTTGATTATGACCTAGAATAATTTAGGGGAATGCATAGCCTGATGTTGGAAACTAGTAGTCGTATATGATAGCAATGCTAGGAGCGATGATTATGAGCTAGAGGAGATAAAAATTTTAGGATCTCACTTGGGAGATAATAATCGGATTCCAGGAAATTCTAGTATGTGCTTGATTGATACCATTATTGTACTATGGGACTTGGAGAGATAAATAACGAAAAGAAGAAACTCGAGGAATAAAAATTTTAGAGAAAATTTGAGGAGAAGAGAAATTATACTTTAGGCAGGGGAAAAAATTTTCTTTTAAAGGATTAGTGTGGTAAACAGAACAGGAGGATTTATTTTGAGGTTAAGTCTGGACGATGACACCGTCCTAGCATGAGTTGATTGAGCCAAAACTACGCGATACTAGGTTGTCGACGTAGTTGCATTTATATTTTTAGGCCACCAGGTTACCCTGAGTTGAGTTCAGGGAGCCCAGGAGTATGGTGCCCATCTACCTTAGGGGTATACAATGCAGGAGGTGAACCAGTGTACCACCATGTTATATCAGAGTTGAGGATGCTTTTCTAGAGGATCTTCTAGACCTGCCACCTGACAGAGAGATGGAGTTTGGTTAAAGAGTTGACTCCCAGAGCCGAGCCAGTTATTCTCTCGTCATCAGACTAGCACCGATATAGTTGGTTGAGTTGAAGATCCATAGTAGAGGATCTCTTAGACAAGGGTTTCAGTCGGGCTAATGTTTTTCCATGAGAAGCAACCATCTTATTGTACCAAAGAAGGACGGGACGGTACGTTGCATAACGATTACAGGGCATTAAATACCGTAGAGATAAAAAGCAAGTACCCTTGACGCGCATCGAAGATTAATTTGAATCAGCTAAGTGGCGCATATGCATTTTGAAGATCGATCTCAGATCCAGTTATCATCAGATCAAGGTACGGAGAGAGGACATCCCGAAGATAGCCTTTCGGATGAAGTATGGCCACTATGAGTTTTTAGTCGTGCCGTTTGGTTTAACCAACGCGCCAGCAGTAAGTATGAGCCTAATGAACAGTATTTTCCACCAGTACTTAGATAAGTTCGTGGTGATAATTATCGATGGCATATTGGTATGTTCCAATAGTCAGGAGGAGCATGAGAGACATCTCAGGATCGTATTGGAGATATTGAGACAGAAAGGCAGTACGCCAAGCTCCGCAAATATGAGATATGTTCAGATGGAATAGATAGTCTACGCATCAGGACAGCGAAGAATTCATCAGAAGGACTATCCGATGCATAGCCTAGAGCTAGTTGCAGTGATATTGCGCTAAAGCTATGGCGACACTACCCTTATAGAGAGCGTATTGAGATTTATACAGAACACAAAGGTCTAAAGTACGTCTACACGCAGAAGGAACTCAACATGAGACAGAGACGTTGACTAGAGTTGATGACAGATTATGATATTGAGTTGCAGTACCACCCTGGCAAGGCGAATGTCATAGCAGATGCCTTAAGCAGGAAGCCCATGACATACTTCTTGACGACACAGCGACAATTGATAGAGGATCTCCAGGAGCTTGGGATAGAGATCGTATTGCCAGACATAGATGGACAGATGGCCAGTCTTGAGGTTCATTGAGAGGATTAAGGCAGCCTTGCCTACAGATACGATATTTAGATGATTACGAGAAAGGGCAGAGGTCGACATGCAGACGGGACTCAGGATTCATGAAGATGGAACGTTGAGGTACGAAGATCGCCTATATGATCCGAGTGGCGAGCTACGCTAAGAGTTGATAACCGAGGCACATAGCTTAATTTATTCCATTCATCCCGGGGGTACGATGATGTACCGAGATTCGAGGCAACATTACTGGTAGCATGGAATGAAGAGAGAAATTTCAAGAATTCGTGGCAAAATGATAGTTTGTCAGCAAGTCAAGACGGAACATCAGAGGACTGCAAAACTATTATAGCCGCTCCCCATTCCCGAGTGGAAATAGGAACACATTACCATGGACTTCGTCACGGGGTTCCCGCGGAGCCCTAGCGGGAAGGATGCAGTTTAGGTTGTTGTGGACAGACTCACCAAGTCTGCACATTTCTTGCCCTTCAGAGTTGGGCAGTCCACGAAGATTTTAGCTGACATGTATGTATGGCAGATAGTACGGTTACATGGAGTGCCTGTCAGCATCGTATTGGATCGTGATTCCAGATTCACGTCGTATTTTGGCGGAGTATGCAAGAGAGCCTAGGAACCTGTCTCAAGTTCAGCACTGCGTATCATCCACAGACTGATGGACAGTCAGAGCGTACGATACAAATATTAGAGGATATGTTGAGAGCGTGCATGATTGATTTTGGAGGATCTTGGGAGGACCACCTACACTTGATGGAATTCTCCTATAATAATAGTTACCAGGCCAGCATACAGATGGCACCTTATGAGATACTGTACGACAGGAAATGTAGGTCGCCAGTTTGTTGGAGTGACGTAGGAGAGCGTCAGATACTTGGTCCAGAGTTGGTGACACAGACAGTGGAGAAGTTCAAGCAGATTCAGAGCTACCTGCGTGCAGCACAGGACAGACAGAAACACTGAGCAGATGCACACCGCAGACCATTGGAGTTCAAGAAGGGTGACCACGTATTTTTGAGGATATCGCCCACTCGTGGTACCATCAGATTCGGAGGCAGAGGCAAGCTGAGTCCGAGGAATATCGGACCTTTTGACATTTTGGAATGAGTTGGCGAAGTGGCTTACCGTCTTGCATTACCTCCATCATTAGAGGGAGTACATGACGTATTTCACATATCGCAGCTGAGAAGATATGTCGCAGACCCTAGCCACGTGCTTGATCATTTGGAGATTACAGTCGGGCCCAGTCTGTCTTACGTAGAGCAGCCAGTTGAGATCCTCGATCGTAGCGAGAAGACTTGGAGAGGGCAGACGATTCGACTGGTCAGAGTGGCATGGAAGCACTATTCACCAGGTGAGTCTACTTGGGAGCGCGAGGATTTTATTCGGCAGTGATTCCTGTACTTATTTGAGGAGCAAGGTACGAATTTACGTACGGTATTTAATTACTAGATTATTTTAAGATTCTGTTAGATATTATCGTGCTTTACTTTTAATTTCGGGGACGAAATTTTTCTAAGTTGGGAAGAATATAAACCCCCTCGATTTATTCTGTAGATAGTTAGAGTGGATTTGGAAAAAAAAATTTGATAGCAGATGTCGAGGTTTAGAGTAGAGATAATTTATCTGGAATTTAATTCAATTAATTAAAACCCTTGGCGCGCCCCATCATTTTCTGATTTTTCGAAGCCCAATATCAGCCCATAAATTTTCGTTCAATTATTGTATATCTGACCTGACCCGCCAAATTAGGCATTGGACTTTTCCGTCTTTTAAAATAAAATTTTTGTGTGCTCTAAATTAATTGCGCAACATTCCGAAAATCGTAACCCGTATTTAATTTCGTGTCGGACACCTGTTTCGTTACCCTAAATTTTGAGATACCAACTTAACCCGTTGAGCCGGACAAACTAAAGGGTCCAAGACTGACTCCAAGCCCCCACCATTTTTGGCCTTTGCGTCATTTCCGGATTTTGACCCCAAGTGGCCCAATTAAATTAAAATTCGCGGGACACTTTATTTCTATTTAAATCGGGAATACCAACTTGGTAAATCCCATTTTAATCCTAATTAATCCCAATGTCTTCCTAATTAAACCCGTGCCTAACGCACAATCCCCCCTCACCATGGAAATTTCTAAATATATTTTTTCTTCGCAATTTTTGTGTCATTTTATGTGTCCATGCAATTTCCCGAATTTACGGGACTAAGTCACAATTATTAAATTATGTGGTACCACCCTATTGGCCAAGAACTAATAAGAGGGTCCCAAAATAGGGTCCCATTCTCACCCACCCATTCACCCTCATGAAGAAACCTTCTCCTCTTCATGATTAATCTCAACCATCCATTTTGAATGGATTGATCCCAACCCCCCATCTCCTCCACACACACTCCTATAAAGTACCTCCTCACCCCACCCTCAACACACATTCCCACCGGCCCTAATCCCAAGGGAAAACTCTACTCTCTCTCCTCACTCCTTCATGTAAACCCCCCATGCAAAGCTTCTTCTTCTTCCTCCTTCATTTTTCTTCTTCTTCTTTCTTAGCTTCTTCTCCCTCTTAGAGATCCCAGACCAGCCTTACTCCGGCCCGACTCCGGTCGTTGGCCCCCACCGCGACTGACCCTGCACCCGCTCCGGCCGCTGCGTGCGTCCCCCCGACCGCAGCTGCGCCGCTCCGGCCCGCCGTGTGTGTCCCTCGCTGTCGTGCGTCCCTGTCCGACCTTCCCGTTCGGCCAGTTCCTCCCCCTCCTCCCCGTCCGATCTACTCCGGCCAACTCCCCATTTCCTCACCTCCTTCTTCACTACCACCTTCATCCGCGGCTGCTACCACCGCATCTCCACGAGACTCTACCACCTCCACGCCGAGCCACCCCGACCGACTGCAGTCTCCACCATCGCTGCCATCTCCACCCAGCCTCGTAACACCACTGTCACCTCCACCTCTCGACGAACTACGGCCGGCCGAGCAGCTTCCCATCATCGCCGACCTGTCCACCCTCTCTTCCCCGACTCTCCATCGGAACAGCTGCCTCTCCATCGTTCCCGAGCCACTCCAGACGACCTCGCCATGACTCCCCGAGCGCCTCCTTCTCAACCGACGAGCAGCCCACCTCACTCCTCCGTCGGACCACCTCGACTTTATCTCCTCTACCACAGATCATCACCAGTCGACCACCCCGCTGTCCTTCACTCCTCCTTCTCGACCACCAGCACCACCTTCCCTCACCACCGTCGTCAACAACACAATCGGCCAACGCCACCACTACGCATCGCCAAGGTGAAACACATCTCCCCCCTCTCTCTATACATTTATAAAATTGTTTGGTGTAAATATTAGTGTTGTATAATTGATCTTGTGGTATAATGAGGTTAGGGATTATTTTCATAAGTTTTAAAATAAAATTATGGATATACATTAAGTAGGGATTTGAGGATAATTGGATCTTCGTTTGGGGTTATAATCGTATTTAGAATTTTGAGGATAAATTACTTAGGTAATAAATAAAGGTTTAAATGCTAGGTTGAGGTGTTAGGGTTTTCATTTAATATATATGCATTAGTTGTTGTACATGTATTTAAACGCTGAGAAAGGATGGTGATATTAACACATTAATTACTACCAAGGAACAGATTTAATTTATAAATGGTAGAGGGATATCGACCCTTGGATAAATATTGGGAGTTATTGATAAAGTTGTTCAGGACAATATATATACGCATATTGGTCATTATTGTTTTAGCTGTTGTAAACTATTGCTGAAAATTAATATAATATTAAAATAATGATGGACCTAGGGAACAGGTGCTCGATCGTGAAATAGGTATAACATCAAATGATGAGACCGTGATTGAGGACAGAGAATATTAATTATTTATTTGAGCTTGAGACGTCAACGCGCATGTTAGCATCTGCGAACACTGAGATGAAACTGAGGATTAGACCAGAGTTTAATTAACCGAATATTGTAATTGAGGATTGGGTCTGATGATAATATATAGGTGATTGATTTTGAGATAGGTATTATTCGGATCAAGGATCAGAGATGGAGGACTATAAAATTAGTAGTTAACTATTTAAGTCAAAGACTGAGTTTAGGTGTAGATGTGTGTAGCATCCCTATCTGTCGTGGAATAGACCTTGATTATTGGTTTGTATCTCATCTCTAGGTACTGCGGAACCTGAGGACTTGGACGCGGTACCAGGACCCCGTCATCAACAGCCGCACGCAGGCAAGTGTACCTTGCCACCCTGTATTTCAGTTTACAGATACTTGTTGTTCTTTATGTACTTTGTGCACATATTTATGTTGACGTTCGATACTCCGTGTCCGGTTCACAATCGGGTGTTGACATCCGACGTAATATCTTAGTATAATTGCTAGATGCTTCACAGCACCTCGATGCACGTACCTGAGTACATCGATACCCTAGGATACACTTATACACCGTGATCGTGCCAGATTCCTGTATCCTGATACTGACATCATGACCAGAGACTGGTATGACCTTAGGGTCGCGTCTGTTGAGTTAATTCTGTGTGTCGAGACTTTAGCTAGAGGTTCAGGTTCAACACACAATCGTTGACCGCTTGGGAAGGGGAAGACAGTTACTAGACATTTGAGCTACTCTGCACGCGCTTATATATATTTAGTATTTTGTAGTGATACATGTATCTAGTGTAGCTGTTTCACCCGTGTGTCTCTATGCTCGGAGCTACGGTCCGACCCGTGTGTCTCTGTGTTCGGAGCTACGGTTTTATTTTAGAAAGTCCACGCGTCGAACGTTGTCTTTAAACTGTGTCACACTGGTTTGGTTATGATTGAGTATCCTGTTGTTGCACTTGTACTTTCTGTTTACTTGGCATGTTGTATTTCTGTACCTTGTTACGTCCCTCTGAGGACCTGGTTTCCTGCCAGTTTTGCAGCATAGATGATTACGGAGCATTTGGAGTTGCTGTTGGAGTTGCATGTCTCGCGGGCATGGTACCAGGTACTCATATTATATCTACTGGCATTATAGTTATTTTATATTATTTATTTCATCTGCTGTTGTAGCCTAGTTTTTATAGACTCATACTTCTTCTCGAGTCTATTCGCGTTAGTGTGTTATTGGGCGGCCGACTCTAGCACATATAGCTCTTTCTTGTATACTGTTGTACATTGTGGATTGAGACATAGAGGTTTACATTTATGGGATATCTAGATAGTGCCCTTTTATATTACAGCTTATACGTATTCGAGTCAGACCAGAGTCTGGTCGAATGCGTAGCTGGCGTGTCACGTATTTCTGGTCCTACGTATTTTGGGACTGGGGCATGACACCATTCCCTAGCCTAAGCCTAGTATTATGTTAGCATGAACTTGTTAGTCTAGATTAGTAATATGTCACTGGTACCCAAGTTTTTATAAGCTGTAGTTGATCCTTGCTCTAACTAGGCTCCTTTACTCTTGAGTTACTTATCTTCCATTGCCTAGAAAAAAGTTTTATTCCTTCCCTACATGTTCTGCTTGAACAAATCCCTCACCCTTCCTCTCTATTTTTCCTTGTTCATGATTTCTTATACTTTGTGTCATGCTCCAACAAACATGTCTTGCAACAGCGTTATCTCTGCTGACCGGTTACGTTTCGTTTTCTTAATTGCGAGGACGCAATTCTTTTAAGGTTGGTAGATTGTAAACACCCAGATTTTTAAATTTTAAATATAAATTTTTGAGATATTTTTCTGTGATTTTTAATTAATTATAATTAATGTTCTTTAGTGACTAATATTTTTGTGTATTAAATTAAGTATTAAAATATTATAAAAATTATATTTTTGAGTGTATAATTATTAATATGATATTGTATAATTTTTCTAAAATTTATTGAGCTCAAAAACTATTTTCTAATAGCTAAAAATAATATTTTAGATAAATCAGACTAAACCAGCTTGAACCGAACCAAACCAACCCAAACTAAACCCAACCGAACCAACCCCACCCTAATGGATCGGATCCTAACCCGCCAACCCGACCCGACCTGCTAACCCACTCTACCCCGCACACCCGCACGACCCCCCCCCCCCCGTTCTGAATCCCCCGCAACCACCCCCGGCGACCTCTCCGGCCCCTCTCCCCGTAACCGCCGCAGCCCTCTCCCTATATACCCCCCTCACCACCATCATCAGCCACCGCCATTATCACCGACTTCACCCCTCCGGCCACCCCGACAACTCCGACACCCCGACAATCTGCCGCAGTTACCTCCACCCAGAGCCACCCGCTGCATCCGCGACCAGCTACACTACTGACCGCTGCTACCCCGGCGATGATGACCCGCCAACGACCCACCAACGACCCACGCCAAACCGTACGCCGACGACGAACACCGCCGCGGACCTGCCCCAGTTCACGAACAATAGCGAGGTATGCCCATTCCCAGTCCCGTATCTCCCTGTACAGTTATCCAAATGTCGTTCTATCGAATTATATGCGAAGACCACGTGACCCTATCAAATATTGTATAATTAGTTTGGGGTATCGTGTCCTGTGTCGGTCGCAAATTGCGACACAAAATATGAAAAGATAACATATTTTATAGTTTAGAAACTATCCCGAACTCCCAAGTTCATGGCCGTTTTACGTTCAGCCTATTTAATATTTTTAAATTTAGCTTAAACAGTAATTAGACAACATAATCGAGTTTTAAACCCTGTAATTAGTTTATTTTAATTTGCTGTAAGTTGTATTTTTTTCGCGGGTGAAGTTGACAAAAAACTTGGTTTTCAAAACCCGAATTTTCTCGAAACTAGGTGCATCCCGCTAAACAAGGCGACTACGTCGTGTGCAAATTGTATCAAAAGGCACGTATCGTTAATGCGGACATGTGTGATTTCACGAAAGTTGATTTGGATGTGCGTGTACACCAGAATCAACACGTATCCGTCAAAAATATCCCGTATCGACCTGCTCTGATATTTGTTGTAACTTCGTGTTTACTTGTCATTTTGCAACAAAACTTGTACCATCGAATTCGCAGCATTACGCTGGTCATGTGACCCAAGTTTGGTTCGATTCTGAGAACGTTGACGAAACTACGTTTTTGTGGGCCCTACGGCTCCACTTGACGGGCAATTTTATGATCGGCTCATCGAAATCCAGTTTTGGATATTCCGTTGGGTTCGTATCATCATTTTAGATTCGTAGACACTAAGTTTGACGAATTTGGAGAACTTTATCTCTGACACATTTTTTGGTGCGAAGTGGGCCACATGTGGACCCCGCTTTGACCAAAAACTGTCAATTTTGTCCCTGTGTCCAAATTGGACTTATGGGTAGTCAATCCTAGCTATTTCATATATTCTGAGAGTGATGGTAATATTTGTTTCAGCATCCGAAAGCGTACCTGGAGATTTTGCTATTACCGGAGCAACTAAAGCAGTTCAAACCCCAGGCAAGTGTACCTTACCAAACCTGCAGCAGTTCCCTTGATATTAATTGCTTGAGTTATTTATAAATATATACTTTTGCATTGTACATGTTCAACCTAGGACCGTGAGATGTTGCTTAAAGTCCGAACAATATTCGGGTGTCGACGCCGTACGCGGAGTCGTGTAACGTCACTTAGAGACTTAATAACACGATCCTATACTTTTTGTGCTTGCTTTACCAAGTACGTTATTGTGGTGCTTTAGTCTCTGTCCCAGATCTTGGCCGACTATGTAATATTACTGCTACAGGCTCCCCGACACAGAGCTTGTAGTGGTCTCAGCCTGAGTACTAGTGATGCTCTCATTTGCATATCACATAGCTGGTTACATAGTTTGCCCTGCTGATATATTTTATTTACTGCATTTTATTTGGCTTGAGTTATTCTTGTACTTTGTTATGTCCTCTGAGGACCTGGATCCGGATTATGTCCCCAGGTTTAGCAAATGAGATCTACCCCGAGGTATACGGGACAGAAGCAGACACAAGAGCAGTACCAGCACCAGAGGACGAGGTGGTGTTAGAGGATTTCTCCTGAGTATTTTTTATATACTCAGTCATTTCTATTTCTAGATACTCTATTTCCTGTCTTTTGGATTACTGTATTAAACTTATTATCGGGTTGTTCCCCGAGATATTTTATTGAGACTTGTTGGATTATATGTCTTTTTGATTAGTCTGACATTTGATCTATGATTTCCTTCCGTGGATGAGATTAGAATTAGACTATGACATATATCATAGACCATTATATTTGTTTTACAGCTTAAGTACACTCTAACGGGTCCATTAATTTAGGTTTGCCCATTGGAGTGTGCTGGTGGACATTGCCACGTGGCTAGTCCCTCGGTATTTTGGGACTGGGGTGTGACAAGCTATGCACAAGTAATAAGGTCAGGCTACACCCTACATGAAATGAGGGTGAGCTATGCACAAGTAAGTTGGGTATGATTACACAACTTGCTAATACTTTTTTCGTCCCCCGACTAGTATAATTGATCCAACTATGACACGTTACGACACAAGATTCATGGAGCAGTGGACCAACCTACTTCTGAATCGGTGTCTATACATGTACAAGAATTATAAGACATGTACATGATCCTCAAAAAAATAACATCTCATTGACAGAATCCAAAATATACTAATCCATGTAACATCTTGTTAGGAATCAAGTATAACACTACATAGCTGATATCATAGTAATCATTAAAATAATAGAAACTATCAGAGAATGTATTCGCCTCAATTTAGTTGAAGTTGACGTGCGCGACATGAACGTGTCGACAAGGAATGGTACTAATGTTACACTACTCGAGATGATCCCAACTAGTATAATAGTCAATTCCAATAAGTCTAGAATGGTCCAGATATCTAGGAATGACATAAAGAAATCCAGAATCGAAGTTCGGTATGAATTTTGAGACAAAGATATCGGGTTCGCAACGGCCTACAAGGATACAAGAAAAGCATAAATTAGCTAAGCTCAATAATGAATCAAGTTATGTTAAGAGAAGAGTTGGTTCAGTTACTTGAAACCCCTATCCTTTAAATGCATACTTCAAAAAACCTATTTAAATATACTTATCACGAAACTATTAATATATATAAGTCCAATGTATGTAATAAATTTATCTTATTCAAAGTCTCATATATTATATACTTCCCAAAAATTCAATGGTTTATTTAAAACTCTCCAGCTCAATGTGTATTTGCCAAAAGTATATCTATATATATAACAGTTCTTCTATAACCCATATATAATAGTTTTATTTGAATAATTATTCAGTAGGCTAAAAAAACCAAAATATTAATTCTAAACATGAAAACCCATATTTATATTTTTTTTAAAACAAGAAATTTAATAGGTCCATAAGATTGAAGCCCAAAACTATATTAATTAAACTATTTCTACTACTTAACACAAAAGCCCGAATAATTTAAGAAAGAATTTAATTTAAAAGAAACACTAGCCAAATATAAAAAATTATTCCCAGAATTACTTCAAAATTCGGCCCCCAATTATTTAATTTATTTATGAAGTTCCATTAGAGACTTATAAGTACATCAAACTATATGTCATCACAACTCTATTTTAGAAAGGCTGGTGATAAGGGCACTACTAAATACACTTGGGGCTAGCCCAGGATTGGGGCTAGCCCATTAATGAATGAAGTTTACTCATACTAGCCCAAAAGTTTACTCATACTAGGCCAAACATTAAACTCTCTTCCCAAACCCTCCAAACCCCCACCGGAGCCCTCCCCCTCCTCCCTTTCTTATCGGAGACCTCCTCCTCCACTTCTTCCTCCTCCTCCTTGTCGATGGCTGCCAAACTCTCGAAAGAATCAAGGTATAATTCTTTCTTCTCCTTGTTCTATTGCATTTCGAATTTTTTTTCAAAATTTATAATAATTTCTATTGCATTTCGAAAATTTTCCAAAAATTATCTTTCCAATTTTAAAATTAGGGCATACAAGTCCTGAATGTAGTTTCGGATATAGTTTCAACGTTTTTCTGGAGTCTCATACCCGATTTTAGGGCATACAAGTTCGACATCCATCGAACGTATGTAACAAAACCATGCGGGATTGTAAAAATTTCTACAGTCCTATATACATTATGGACTGTAGAAATTTCTACAGTTCTATATGTATAAAGGACTGTAGAAATTTCAACAATCCTGTATAAATTTAGGACTATGGAAATTTTTACAGTTCTGTATACATATAGGACTGTAAAAAATTTCTACAGTCCTGAATGTTGAATAAATTTTAGGATATTAAAATATATATCTTTTTTGTCCTATAGTCACGACCCTCGGAAGGGCACTGAGAATAAAGATATCATAAGAAGACGTCATACTGCGTCGATGCGTAAGGAACGCAATATTCAGCGTACTATTGAACCAGCTCTCACTATTCGCGACCCTGAGGCACGCCCTGAAGTTAGGAAACGTAGACTGACGAAGAAGACTATCACTCGTTCGAAGAGACGTGCTCCTAGTACTCCTAGTACTTCTGGTTCTTCTTTCTCCTCCGATAAGGACATACCAAATGTCCAAAATCGGCCAACTGATGGTTCAGGACCTTCTCAGCATGCAGATAGTCCTGTCGAGACTCTGCCGCAAACCCTCGAAAATTGACCTACTGATGGTTCATGACCTTCTCAGCAGCCAGATAGTCCAGTCGAGACTCGTCCAAACTGTTGCTCTATGTTGTCGTCGATCGAGAACCATATTGCATACCAAATATGGAATAATCCGGTAAGTACATTACGTTATGATAATTTTATATATAGTTGTAAGTTCTAAGTTCATCCAATTATTTATAGATAACTATATTTTATATATAGGTATAAGTTTATCCAATTATTTACTTTTCAGGAGAGTTCTCGTATGTTAACGGTGATCAACCACGGCAAAAAGTATAATACATGGGGGTTTGAATTATTGGGAGACGATGTGAAGGCTAAAATCATTCCCATCGGTTTATAATATTTGGGTAACTACTCATATACGACGGTGGATAATGCACTCATATCAGCATTTGTAGAACGATGGCATCCAGAAACCAACACTTTCCATCTACCAAACAGGGAGTTGACGATTACCCTTGATGACGTCCATCATATATTGGGACTTAGGGTTGATGGTCGAGTCATGATGAATCATACTTATGACAAATTGAGCATCAACTTTTATAACCATATCGTGGATTATGTATCAGGGTGTCTGGGAGTTGATGCGACTAGTTTTACCACCCTTTGAGGATTCAAGAAGTCGTACGGACTTTCTTTAACATATTTGGAGGAGACATTCGTTGATCCGGATCCCGAAGTGGATAATAGCGATAATGTGGCCCGTGGATATATGCAGTTCATCTTAGGGGCTGTCGGCATTACGGATAAGTCTGGAACGTTGATACATACCAAATATCTCTTAAATTTTGACGACATAGACACGGTGGAAAAAATATCTTGGGAAGCGGTTGTCACGCCCCAGTCCCAAAATACCGAGGGACCAGACATGTGTCAATGGCCAGCAGTACGCACCGATGTATAACCCAATTTAATGGATCCATCAGGGCATACTTAAGCTGTAAAATCAAGTCTACGACAATATGGTACAACTAATCTCATCCACACAAGATATAAAATATGATCCATAGATATAAGAAATGTAAATCATTAAACAATCTCACAAAGTGCTTCGGGGAACAACCCGATAAAATCTAATACAATGGCTCAACAGACCAGAATATAAATGACTGAATAAAATAAATACTGAGCATGAAACATAGATGCTCAGGAAAAGTCTTCAGCTAATACCTCATCCTCGGGTGTCGGTACAACTCCTGTATCTGCTTCTGCTGCGGTCCCGTATACCTCGGGATAGATCTCGTCTGCAAATCCTAGGGACATAATCCATTCCAGGTCCTCAGGGGACATAGCAAGGTACAGAAAATACAAGCCAAATAAATGCAGTGCAGCAGATAATGAAATAAATAAGGTAAGTATGTAACCATCTAAGTGAAATGCAAGATGAGAGCATCATGAGTACTCAGGCTGAGCCACTACAAGCTCTGTGTCGGGGAGCCGGTAGCGGTAATAACACGTAATGTGCCTAGCTCTGCTACGAGAGTCTACGACCTCACTATAGTAGTAGGTATATATAGAAAACAGCTTGTAGCTTGTGTGTCTCTCCCCACCCAATATAACCACGCATATCATGACCATAACGTCTCATGTCCATGTCAAGCGGGATCATAGCTAATGCAATAAGTCATATGTATCTATGAACATAGTATCTCTATCAAGTCCTGTATCCTATACAGAATCACCACGAATATCTCGGGAATATTCTGTCTCATGAACAGTATCAAGTGTCCTAGGTCAAAGTGTACTTGGTAAGACAAGTACGAGAATATAAAGTGTCACGAATGTCCATCTCTAGATGACAATACACAACATCGCGTACGGTGTTGGCACCCGACTAATAATCGGACGCTAAGTACGTCACACGGTCCTAGGTTAAGCATGCACAGCAATATAATGTAACAAGAAAAATATGTAACAATACTGCAGAGTTTGGCAAGGTACACTTGCCTGATGTTTGAATATCAACAATCGTCCCGGTATCAGTGGATCCTGTGGGTACTACTCCAAACGCTGTAATAAATATCACCAATCGTCTCAGAAGATATCAAATAGCTAGAAACGTTTGTCCTTACGTCCAATTTGGACACAGGGGCAAAAATGGCATTTTCGGGCCAAAACGGGGTCCACATGTGGGCCACTTGCACCGAAAAGCGTGTTAGGGTAAAAGGTCTCCAAATTCCTCAAACTTAGTGTCTATAAGTCAGGAACGATGATACGAACCCAATGGAACTTCCAGAATTGGATTCCGATGAGTCGATCACAAAATCGCCCGTCAAGTGGAGCCTGTGGGGCCCACGATACGCGATTTTGTCAACTTTCTCAGAATCGAACCAAACTTGGGTCACAGGACCAGCGTATTGCTATGAGTCCGATGGCGTAAGTTTCGTCTCGATCCGACATGTGTACACAAAGTTACAGCATGATCCAGAATAGACGGATACGGGGCGTTGTCGACGGATACGCATTGATTCCGGTGTGCACGCACATCCGAATCGACTTCTGCAAAATCTCACATGACCGTATCAACGTCGCGCACATTTTGGTAAAGTCCGCATGCGACCAAGTCATCCCGTTTGGCGGGGCGCACTCAGTTTTGGGGTAAAACAGGGCGTTGGTTTTCCTGCTTTTGGATCGCTGTTTGCGATCACCACAGGACGCGATGCACCGAGCGGGTTGCACGGGCACCGAAAGGGTTACACAGTCTACATGTTGCAATAGACGGAATCGAAAATGGAGTTACGAGGAGGGAGAAAACGGTACCTGAACAGGGCTCCGTGAACGCTGAATTCCACGTATCTGAGGGTACTATTCGTGTCATGGACGTGTCCTCCGTCTCCTGTGCGTCCAGGCTAGGGTTTCGTCTGAGATGACGGTGGAGGCTTCGTTGAAGGGAGTCGGTCTTGGGGTCGGCGAGGTCGGCTAGGCGGCGGCTGTGCACCGACGACCGGAGCGGTTCACGCGGCCTGAGACTCTGCGTCGGGGAGCATTTGGATGGACTCGGTTGGGTCGGGTCGACGACGGGAGCGGGGCTGGGTCGACTATGAGGCAGAGTCGAGCAGAGGGGCGGAGGCTGGGTCAGTGAGGGAGGCTTCCATGGGGGAGGTCGACGGGCCTGGCGGAGATGGGGGTCGAGCGGCGGATGCGGGCGGCGCTCGTAGGAGAGGGGAGAGTCGACGGTTGGTCGTCGGGCTGCTCGAGGCGGGGTATCACGAGGGAAGGGACGGCGGCCTAGGTTTCCGACGAGGCAGGTTGACGGGAGACGACGGCGCGGTGAGGTCGGCGGCCTGGGCACGCTTTACGAGGATTTATAGCGCTACAGTAACCACGGTGGTTAGGGTTTACCTAATGGGTTTCGGATCCGGGTCCGATTTGGCTCGGATCTGACCCGACCCGACCCATTATGCGGTGGGCTTGGTTCAGCAGCGGTTTGGTTTATCCAAAATGGGTTCGATTCAGTTTAATTTGGGTTTGGCTTGGTTAACTCATTCCAATAGTTTTTAAGGCTTTAAACGCGACTCCGGAGTCCAATAAATTCACCGAAAAATACCACATGTCCGGTTTTCCATTTTACACCATAAAATATTATTTCCATAATATTTTAACATCAATAAACTATATTTAAAAATCCTTTGATCACAATCACCTTGGTTCTTCATCCCAAAAAAAATGGGGAAAACTGTATTAAAATTATTCTGAAAAATAGAGTGTTTATAATCTACCCCCTTAAGAGGATTGCGTCCTCGCAATCAAAGATTAAGCTACTAAAGAAAGAACTATAAAAATATAAGGTTTCTTAGTTTACAACTGCCTCCTCGAACAAATGGGGGTAACGCTGGCGCATACTATCTTCTCGTTCCCAAGTCGATTCTCCAGGAGAATGATGTTTCCATGCTACACGAACCAGTCTGATTGTATGTCCCCTTAATGTTTTCTCACTGACGTCGAGGATGCCAACTGGTTGTTCTTCATATCTCAAGCTTGGGCCCACTGCAATCTCTGAATGATCGACTACGTGACTTGGCTCGGTCACGTACCTTCGCAGCTGTGAGACGTGGAATACGTCATGCACTCCCTCTAACGATGGTGGTAATGCAAGACGATAAGCCACCTCACCAATGCGCTCTAGAATATCAAATGGCCCAATATACCTTGGGCTCAACTTGCCTCTGCTCCCGAATCTAATAGTACCTCGAGTGGGCAAAATCCTCAAGAATACGTGCTCTCCTTCTTTGAACTCTAGGGGACGTCTGTGCGTATCTGCCCAATGTTTCTGTCTATCCTGAGCTGCTCGAAGATGATTCTGAATCTTTTTTACCTTCTCCACTGTCTGCGTTACCAATTTTGGACCCAGTATTTGACGTTCACCAACGTCACTCCAACATATAGGCGATCTGCACTTCCTTCCGTATAATGCATCGAATTGTGCCATCTGAATGCTGGCCTAATAACTGTTATTGTAGGAGAACTCCACTAAGTACAAATGATCTTCCCAAGATCTTCCAAAGTCTAGCATACACGACTGTAACATATCCTCCAAGATCTGAATGGTGCGCTCCGATTGGCCATCTGTCTGTGGATGGTAAGCTGTGCTGAATTTGAGTCTGGTGCCCAGACTCTCTTGCATGCTTCACCAGAAATGAGATATAAATCTCGAATCTCGATCCGATACAATACTAACCGGCACTCCATGTAATCTGACGATTTATCGCATGTACATGTCGGCTAGTACCTCTGTGGACTGTCCAACTCTAAATGGCAAGAAGTGTGCCGATTTAGTGAGTCGATCCACAATAACCCATACTGCATCTCTTCTGCTGGGGCTCCTTGGAAATCCTGTGACAAAATCTATCGTGATATGTTCCCACTTCCATTCTGGTATAGGAAGCGGCTGTAACATACCTGCAGTCCTCTGATGTTCGGCCTTTACTTGCTGGCAGACTAAGCATTTGGTCAAAAATCTTGCAATCTCCCTTTTTATTCCATGCCACCAATAATACTGTCTCAAGTCTCGGTACATCTTGGTTCCTCCTGGGTGAAAAGAGTACATAGAGCTATGTGCTTCAGTCATTAACTCTTGTCTCAATTCTCTATTTGGAATATACAGGCGATTTCCAAACCTCAATATCCCGTCTTCGTGTATGCGAAGTCCTGTCTGCATGCCTGCTTCTGTCCACTCTTTGAGTCTTCGAAATCTAGCATCGGTGGGCAATGCCTCTTTAATCTTCTCCATGAGTGACGACTTAACTTCAAGATTAGCCAGCAAGCCACTCTGTCCTGGTAAAACAACCTCTATCTGAAGCTCCTGTAGATCTCTCAATAACTCGGGCTGCACTGTCAAAAAATAAGCCTTAGGCTTCCTGCTGAGAGCGTCTGCTACGACATTTGCCTTTTTCGGATGATACTGCAGATCTATGTCAAAATCTACCATCAGTTCAAGCCAACGTCTCTGCCTCATGTTAAGCTCCTTCTGAGTATATACATACTTCAGACTCTTGTGATCTGTAAAGATATCTACCTTCTTCCCATAAAGATAGTGCCTCCAAATCTTCAATGCAAATATAACTGCTGCTAACTCCAGATCGTGTGTTGGGTAGTTCTTCTCGTGGACCTTCAACTGTCTTGATGTATAAGCAATAACTTTGCCATGTTGCATCAAAACACATCCTAATCCACTACCTGATGCATCACTATAAACAACAAAACCTCCTGACCCTAAAGGAAGAGTCAAGACAGGTGCTGTTGTTAATCTTCTCTTCAATTCTTCGAAGGCCTTCTGGCAGTCTTCTGTCCATATAAACTCCTGGTCTTTACGTGTCAGCTTCGTCATTGGTTCTGCAATCCTTGAGAAATTTTCTACAAACCTTCGATAATATCCCGCGAGTCCGAGAAAACTTCTCACCTCTGCAACTGATGTGGGTGTAGGCCAAGTCTCTATTGCCGCAACTTTCTCTGGATCCACTGCAAGTCCTTCTCCTGAGATGATATGTCCCAAGAAAGGTACTTTGTCCATACAAAACTCATACTTACTGAGTTTGGCATATAACTTCTCCTGTCTCAAGGTCTCTAACACGATTCTGAGATTCTCCTAGTGCTCTTCGTGGCTCTTGGAATATATGAGAATGTCATCAATGAACACCACCACAAATTTATCCAAGAACTGATAGAAGACTCTGTTCATTAAACTCATAAACACTGCTGGTGCATTGGTTAAACCAAACGGCATTACCAAGAACTCATAATGTCCATACTTGGTCCTGAAAGCTGTCTTCGGTATGTCTTCCTTCCTTACTTTGATCTGATGATAGCCGGATCGAAGGTCAATCTTTGAGAATACCCTTGCACCACTCAATTGATCGAATAGATCATCAATGCGTGGTAAGGGATACCTGTTCATGATGGTCACAGCATTTAGTGCCCTGTAGTCTAAATATAACTCCTTGCTCTACTGCTCCTCGAAGAAACTTAAATTCTGGATGTCCATGCGGTCTAAATATAACCCGTCCAAGTCGGCAATCAAGAGTCGCATGGTACTGACTTAACCAGTCTATACCAAGTACAACATCATAATCCGGCATAGAAAAGATTAGAAATTGAGCTCGCATTTCTCTTCCACAAACTACTACAGAACATAATCTACAGACGTCACTAACCGGAATAATTCTACCTTCCGTAAGAATTCTCTTCATCTTCGAAAGGGGTGCGGTAGCTACTCTATGGGTGGCTACAAAGATAGCTGCTATAAATGAATGCGATGCTCCAGAATCAAATAATGCTACAGTTGGTAATGAAGCTACTAAAATAGTACCTGCGATGACCTCGCCCGTAGTAGCTTCCTCCTCAACAGCTAATGTGAATGCCTGGCCTCGTCCCTGAGCTGGATCTCTCTGCTGCTGGGCCTGCTGAAATAGAGCTGCCTGTGGTGCCAGGGGTGGTCTCTGCTGATTTCCTCCTGGGGCTGGTGGCCTGATGCCTCCAACTCCTGTCTGTTGTGCTCCTACTGCTGGATAAGCTGGTCGTGGTGTAGGTGCTCCCTCTCTATGTTTAGTGCTGTCTCTGGATAGATGCTGGTCTGATCTGCAAAGCAGGCATAGTCCTAACTTATGCCTGCACTCTCTCTCAATGTGTCCTACCTTGCCGCAGTGGTGGCAAGTAGGAAGAGATATGGCCCTGTGTGCTGCTTTCTCTGGTATACTCCTCTGGAATCGTTTTACAGAATCTTCAGGTGTTGTCTTGGATAGTACTGATGTGTTTGGCCTCTTCAGATTCGACTCCCTTCTAGTGACACGCTCTAAGAGTCGTGTTGCTGCAAGGACATCGGTATAAGATGTAGGTGCGACTGAGCCAATCAATCTCTGGAGCTCGAACTTCAGTCCGTCAAAGAACTTCTCAGCTTTCTCTTCCTCTGTCGAGATCAATGTTGGAGCGAAGCGACTTAGGCGAATAAATTCCGCGTTGTATTCTTCCACTGTCATATTGCCTTGGATAAGGTGGTTGAACTTGTCTCTGAGCTCTGACCGTGCAACTGCTGGAATGTACATCTCTTGGAAGAGTCTAGAGAACTCTTCCCATATGACTCGGTCCTGTCCGAGCCTCCTTTCTTCTGCTAACCACCAGTGATGTGCATTTTCAGTTAACTGCATTCTGACTGTAGTCATCCATTTCTCTCTTGGAAGTTCAGCTGCTTCCAACTGGTGTTGAATGTTCGTGAGCCATTCATGAACTTCTGTTGGCCCCTCTTTACCAGAAAATGTGCGAGGCTTGAGATGACAAAAATCGGTGATAGATCCCGTCGTTGTTCGCCTGGCTGGTGGATTTGCCTGTTCCAATGCGGATACCAGGCTGGTTCTCAGATACTCGGCCTCCTACCGATGGGCCTCTTGCTGAATCTGTTGCTGTGCTTGCATCATGGCATACATCATCTGGAACATCTATTGCCCGTCCATGGCTTGTCCGGGCGGGAAAACTGGCATCTGTGGAGTGAACTGTGGCGGAGGTGGGATGTCATCTCTCCGGAACCTTGGATTAGGCTGACCGGTTTGATCGCTCTGCGATGTTTGTCCTCTGTTCCCTGGAGTCACTCCGTCTATATAAGTAACCACAGCATCGTATGGCGTATCCAATGGAATCTCATCTCCATTCCTGGGATCCATTACTCTGCAACCAAAAGATAAACTGTAAGAACGCTCAGAGGAATCAAACAGGATGCAAATCAAGTAACAATTTCGAGTTTGATATAGAGTTCAATAATGGTTAAATAATGGATGAGATCCTATAACTTATCCTATCCTTAGGGCAGGCTGGTTCGGTCCCTAAGTTAAAACCGAACAATTTAGTCGTAGACCTGCATGGGCCACCACAAAAACCATGTCACGCCCCAATCCCAAAATACTGAGGGACCAGACACGTGTCAATGGCCAGCAGTACGCACCGATGGACAACCCAATTTAATGGATCCATCAGGGCATACTTAAGCTATAAAATCAAGTCTACGACAATATGGTACAACTAATCTCATCCACACAAGATATAAAATATGATCCACAGATATAAGAAATGTAAATCATCAAACAGTCTCACAAAGTGCTTCGGAACCCGATAAAATCTAATATAATGGCTCAACAGACCAGAATATAAATGACTGAATAAAATAAATACTGAGCATGAAACATAGATGCTCAGGAAAAGTCTTCAGCTAACACCTCATCCTCGGGTGTCGATATAACTCATGTATCTGCTTCTGCTGCGGTCTCGTATACCTCGAGATAGATCTCGTCTGTAAATCCTGGAGACATAATCCATTCCAGGTCTTCAGGGGACATAGCAAGGTACAGAAAATACAAGCCAAATAAATGCAGTGCAGCAGATAATGAAATAAATAAGGTAAGTATGTAACCATCTAAGTGAAATGCAAGATGAGAGCATCACGAGTACTCAGGCTGAGCCACTACAAACTCTGTGTCGGGAAGCCGGTAGCGGTAATAACACGTAATGTGCCTAGCTCTGCTACGAGAGTCTACGGCCTCACAATAGTAGTAGGTATATATATATAATAGCCTGTAGCCTGTGTATCTCTCCCCACCCAATGTAACCACGCATATCATGACCATAACGTCTCATGTCCATGTCAAGCGGGATCATAGCTAATACAACAAGTCATATGTATCTATGAACATAGTATCTCTGTCAAGTCCTGTATCCTATACAGAATCACCATGAATATCTCGAGAATATCCTGTCTCATAAACAATGTCAAGTGTCCTGGGTCAAAGTGTACTTGGTAAGACAAGTACGAGAATATAAAGTGTCACGAATGTCCATCTCTAGATGAAAATACACAACACCGCATACGGTGTTGGCACCCGACTAATAATCGGACGCTAAGTACGTCACACGGTCCTAGGTTAAGCATGCACAGCAATATAATGAAGCAAGAAAAATATGTAACAATACTGCAGAGTTTGGCAAGGTACACTTGCCTGATGTTTGAATATCAACAATCGTCCCGGTATCAGTGGATCATGTGGGTACTACTCCAAAAGCTGTAATAAACATCACCAACCATCTCAAAAGATATCAAATAGCTAGAAACGCCTGTCCTTACGTCCAATTTGGACACAGGGGCAAAAATGGCATTTTTGGGCCAAAGCGGGGTCCACATGTGGTCCACTTGCACCAAAAAGTGTGTCAGGATAAAAGGTCTCCAAATTCCTCAAACTCAGTGTCTATAAGTCAAGAACGATGATACGAACCCAACAAAACTTCCAGAATTGGATTCCGATGAGCCGATCACAAAATCGCCCGTCAAGTGGAGCCTATGGGGCCCACGATACGCGATTTTGTCAACTTTCTCAGAATCGGACCAAACTTGGGTCACAGGACCAACGTATTGCTACAATTCCGATGGCATAAGTTTCGTCTCGATCTGACGTGTGTACACAAAGTTACAGCGTGATCCAGAATGGACGGATACGGGGCATTGTCGGCGGATACGCGTTGATTCCGGTGTGAACGCACATCCGAATCGACTTCTGCAAAATCTCACATGACCGTATCAACATTGCGCATATTTCGGTAAAGACCGCGTGCGACCAAGTCATCCCGTTTGGCGGGGCGCACTCAGTTCCGAGGTGAAACAGGGCGTTGGTTTTACTGTTTTTGGATCGTGATTTGCGATCACCACAGGACGCAATGCACCGAGCGGGTTGCACGAACACCGAGGGGGTTACACAGTCTAGGCGTTGCAACAGACGGAATCAAAAATGGAGAAAACGGTACCTAAATAGGGCTCCGTGAACGCTGAATTTCACGTGTCCGAGGGTACTATTCGTGTCCTGGACGTGTCCTCCGTCTCATGTGCGTCCAAGCTAGGGTTCCGTCCGAGACGGCGGTGGAGGCTTCGTCGGAGGGAGTCGGTCTCGGGGTCGGCTAGGCGGCGGCTGTGCATCGACGACCGGAGTGGTTTACGCGGCCTAAGACTCTGCGTCGGGGAGCGTCTGGATGGACTCGGTTGGGTCGGGTCGACGACAGGAGTGGGGCTGGGTCGACTCTGAGGCAGAGTCGAGCAGAGGGGCGGCAGCTAGGTTGGTGAGGGAGGCTGCCGTGGGGGAGGTCGACGGGCCTGGCGGAGATGGGGGTCGAGCGGCGGATACGGACGGCGCTCGCAGGAGAGGGGAAAGTCGACGGTTGGTCGTCGGGCTGCTCGAGGCGGGGTGTCACGAGGGGAGGGGCGGCGGCCTAGGTTTACGACGAGGCGGGTTGACAGGAGATGACGGCGCGGTAAGGTCGACGGCCTGGGCATGCTTTACGAGGATTTATAGCGCTACAGTAACCACGGTGGTTAGGGTTTACCTAATGGGTTTCGGATCCGGGTCGGGTTTGGCTCGAATCCGACCCGACCCGACCCATTATGCGGTGGGCTTGGTTCAGCAGCGATTTGGTTCAGCCAAAATGGGTTCGGTTCAGTTTAATTTGGGTTTGGCTTGGTTTACTCATTCCAATAGTTTTTAAGGCTTTAAACGCGACTCTGGAGTCCAATAAATTCACCAAAAAATACCACATGTCCAGTTTTCTATTTTACACCATAAAATATTATTTCCATAATATTTTAACATCAATAAGTTGTATTTAAAAATCCTTTGATCACAATCACCTTGGTTCTTTATCCTGAAAAATATCGAAAAAAATAGAGAAAACTGTATTAAAATTATTCTGAAAAATAGGATGTTTACAGCGGTATACTAGCATACCTTTACCGCGAGCTTGGTGCGGCATCCCGCGTCGGTTCCAAGACAATATCCGGATGCCAGACTCTACTCCATGTATAGATATATCTTTGTCAACTTGTATACATACTAAAATATTTTATTGTTAATTTTTGGACTAATTTTTTTTAACATGGTTACGTGAAGGCATGGATATACGAGCACTTTCCAACCCTGTAGCGGGCTAAACTTAACCGAGGGTATGACGAGCACCTTCCTAGAATGTGCAGATGGAAGCCAACTAAGGAAGATGACAAACGTCCACATACATTGGCCAGCTTACGGAATGCACTTGAAGATATGACGATAGAAGAGGTAAATTGCGACCTAATTTTTTAATGTTTGGTAATAATTTACTAAATTATGTTATGCTAAATGGCGAGGGCACCGTGGGGCCATACAAGAAAATTTCTGAGAAAGATAATGTATTTCTTACAATTACATATCCATACCGAGAGAAAGTGCCGAGCAAGGGGTTCTAGTTATTATGCTAAATTTCATGCGTTGCAGATTGTTTAGGATCCATATCGTGATTTGTGATAGACTAGTCATCCATCGCAACCAGTCGCTTTATATCACGGTCTGATAAGCTGTCATAAAATTGAGGAGGCTTATATGCCTTATAGAGTGCTCCGTCAGTTTGGCTACGTACAAACAGTCCCGAAGCGCATATTGAAAATGATAACTGCTCCACGAGGTACAAAACTGCTAAACTATATTCCTGCAGCATTCAACTGGGTCTCGGACTTCTTCACTGAGTGGCAACGTCACGTTATTAGAGAAACTGAATGACAAGCAGCAGTTAATATGACGGAATGTAGCGACGACTACCTCGCCTACTATGCTGGTGCCGGACTACTTATGTTGTTCAAACACGGAGGCGATATTGTGCGTGTACCATCAGATCTTCCTACCAAATCTGTCTTGTATACTGTATTGGTCAAGATGGTGAGGCAACTTCTTCATATTCAGTTTGATATATGTAAATGTTTATAACCTAACATTTTTTTTTAATTCTCATGAATAGTCTAGAAAAGTGAAGAAGTTGGGAAAAAGCCTCGTAAGTTGCCAGGGTACGAATTATATAAAAATCAATGACGAGCTATAACAAATCGACAACACTGAAGATTTTTCTTTCTTGGAAATAGAGAGCAACGCACAAAGAGGCATGAAGTTTAGGCCATGTTTCAAGATATGTAAAACTTTGCTACAATTTGTGTTTTGAGACATGTAAAACTTTTAAGCTTGAAAACTTTGACTGGTTATGTTTTGTTGAAATTTGTTGATTGGTTATGTTTTGTTTCGAGACTTGTTTAAGTTGTAAAACTTTCATACAATTTATGTTTGGAGACATGTTTGAAGAAGAACTTTCGTACAGTTGTTAAACTTTCATACAGTTATTGGTTATTTGTGTTTCGAGACAGCTACTTTTATGTATAAATGTGCAAAGCCAGTGGCTAAAAACTAGGACTATCAAATTCTGGACAGTCCTGATAGCTATCGGGACTATCAAAATCCTGACAGCCTTAGTTTTATATATAAACTTGCAGAGACAGTGGGTTAAAATTAGGACTGTAAATATTTTGACAGTCCCTATAGCTTGTGGGACTGTCAAAATCCTGACAGTCCTAGTTTTATATAAAATTTATAGTGGGTTAAAATTAGGACTGTCCAGATTTTGACAGTCCACATAGCTTGTGGGACTGTCAAAATTTTGACAGTCCTACTTTTATATATAAATGTGCAGACAGTGGGTTAAAACTAGGACTGTCAAAATTTTGACAGTCCACATAGCTTATTGGTCTGTCAAAATTTTGACAGTCTTCATAGCTTGTGGGACTGTCAAAATTTTAACAGTCCTACTTTTATATATAAATGTGCAGATAGTGGGTTAAAACTAGGACTGTCAAAATTTTGACAGTCTACATAGCTTATTGGACTGTCAAAATTTTGACAGTCCTAGTTTCACAGTATATAAATGTACTGACAGTGGGTTAAAATTAGGACTGTCAAAATTTTGATAGTCCAATTAGCCTGTGGAACTGTCAAAATTTTGACAGTCCTGGTATACTGTTGGACTGCCAAAATTTTGACAGTCCTAGTTTTATATAAAAAAGTGCAGACAGTGGGTTAAAACTAGGACTGTAATAATTTTGATAGTCCTGTTAGCTTGTGGGACTGTCCAGATTTTGACAGTCCTACTTTTATATATATCACAGTGGGTTAAAACTAGAACTGTCAAAATTTTGACAGTCCTGTTTGCTTGTGGGACTGTCTAGATTTTGACAGTCCTGGTTTTATACAGAGAGTGGGTTAAAACCATCTATATAAATGTTGAAAAAGATACCAAAGTTCAACATACATGACTCATTGCACAACATACATGACTCACTGCACAACATACAGTTCAATATACAGTTCTAGTTTTATTTCTTTTTACACAATATACAAAATGATACAGAAGTATAAGATGTATCAATCGATTAGAATATCAAAGTAGTCCTTCGACAAGATTTTGGGATCCTCCATCTTCATCATCTTCTTATAGCCAGCAATTGCATCCACGTAGGGTGTCGTCCATGCGATCGCTTCCTCCGGTGCGTATTTATACCAAAGTGTAGAAGGTGGAGGAATAGGAGAATGACCGATCAACCTTGGGATGACAAAGTGTTGTCCGACCGGGGGAGCGCACATTGGAAAAAAAGTATTGTTAATGCCTTATGAGATAATTACAATAGGTATCTTATACCTATTAGAGAATACGTATGCAGCAAGCGGGACATCCATGTAATGGTCTGGTCCGGTAACTGTTTCCGTACAAGGTATGCTTGCCAACAAATCTCCAACAATTTTTTCGTCGAGTATCTGCCTATAGAAGGGTAGACGAGACTCCAACTCCTCGTACAGCTCTTCCCTAACCTGTCTGCATCATGCTTCAACTGAAGAGCCAAGATGTCTTGCGAGTGCATGATTTCCACAATGGTCATCCTTAGGAACATCAACAATAGACCAAACGAAATCCCGTATCTCAGGTAGAAAATTTTGAATGTATAGACTATATGAATCAGAGAAGTTATTTAAACCCTCCGCCGTGACTGCATCGTTCATTTTCTGTTTCTTCCCCTTCGAATAGTAAGCTTATTCTTTTTCTGCGAAAATACGACACTTTCGATAACCGACTTTAACTCAACTTGCTCTAAATTGTGTTCAATATGTTCAAATAAGGATGAATCTCTTTTAGTTGACTCCATCTCCTTTTTTTTTGCTGTACTCATTCTTGAGTGTGGTCTTCCCTTAGGAGTTCGAACAACAGATGGCTCTTGCAATCGAGTTATTATCGGGACTACAATTTCTTGGATTTTAACCTTAATGGATCTTCTCTCCGGTTCCGATGCGACACACCACCTTGCGTGCAGGAGTTTCACTTGTGGCAAAAAGAAATCATCGTGAACTTCCACCGTCGGCATTATCGACAGCTGTCTCCAACGTTGATCAACAACATCTATTGGAATAGGTATAGATTAACGACGTTACTCGTTAATCTCATATGCACAAGGAAGGCCGAGTGAATGTCGATATGAACAACCACAAACCTCGGAATCATAACCAACCAACTTCGACCTACCAATCTCCTCAAACAATAAGCCCAAGATCTTGTGAGATACTACATGGATTAAACCATCTAAGAGGTGTTCATGCTTGTATTCATGCTGTAAAACCCCCTTCCTAAAAATCGTATATACCCTTTTTAATTATTTAATTATTAATTTAATTGTAGTAATTAGTGGCTAAATAGGAGAAATAGATTTTTAATAATTTTTATTTTAGGTGTTCGGACACTTAAAGGATTTAGGGGACCATCAAAAAAATTCGAAATTTATTTCATGTAGGAGACCCCTTGAGCAGTTGCTAGCTTAACGGTGTGCATTAATATAATCTATAAATTTTCTTATGAGTATATATATATATATATATATATATATATATATATATATATATATATAATATATATATATATATATATATATATGTATATATATATTTAAAAAGAAAAAGGAAAAGAAAAGAAAAGTAAAGAAAAGTGAAGAAAAAAAAACACTATTAAAGAAAACTATTCCTTAGTAATACTATTACTAATAGCTATTACCAAACTACAACTACCACAGCACCTTTGCCTCCACCCGCTGCATGTGAGCAGCCCCCCCCCCCCCCCCCACCTTTTAAGTAAACAAAAATTTCCATGCAACCACTTTTCCTAGCAGAGAACCCCCCAGCGCCCCTATTCCATCTCAGACCCCCGCGAACCATCTCTCCCTTCTCTCTCCCTATTCTTATATATATATATATATATATATCTCTTTAACCCTAAACCTAAAATCTCCAGACCCTCCTCTTCTTATCTAGACCTAGAGAGAGCCGCCACCGCAGCAAGAGAACCCCGCCAGGCCGTCCAAACCAATCCCAACGACCGCGATCCCGCATACTGCAGATTCCCACACGAGGTACCTTTGTTCCGGAGTTACTTTCCGTCGACTCGCTCAACCAAAAGCTGTTCCGTCTTCACCGGTATGCTCACCCCTTAATCCTCTTCTATATCTGAATGATAGTAGACCTCGAACAACGTGTACCCATAGGCGAAAACAGCGCCCAAGTTGGCGCAAACAGACCGAATTCTGGGATCGCTGAAAACTGTGGTGACCACCCATGTTGCAGAGTTCGTATCTCCCACCACAGAGATCCAAATTCGATGATTCTTTTTGGTATGCGTAGACCACTTGACCTAGTTTATTTTTTGTTAAATAATCCTAGATTATTAACAGTTGTGGACTAGAATTAAATTCGTCACAAAATCTCGCGAACCCACTTTTTCAGATTTCCAAAAGTTGTGAAACAGAGCTTGCCCCGCCAAACGGACCGCCCGCCCCGTGTACCAAGTGTACCGAACGGTGCACGTAGCATAACTGAACACGTAAAAATTCATAGAAACTGATTTGGATGCGTGTGCACGCCGAAATCAGCCCGTATCCGCGGACACATCCCGTGTCGCAACTTTTATTGGAAGTCGTGCGCATTTTGGCACGCTTGTCAGATTGTGTCGAACTTTGCTCGAAACTCTGGACTCATGGTAACGCGCTGGTCCTGTCCCAATTTTCACGCAATTCTGAGACAGTTGACCAAGTCGCCAATTGGCGGGCCCCACAGTTGACTTTTTGGACGAAATTATGTTCGGACCCATCGGAATCCATATCTGGATATACCGTCGGGTTCGTATTGACATTTAGAGTTGTTTGACCTATAATTTGTCCTATTTAAAGACTATTACCCTCGGCACGCTTTTTGGTACAAAGTGGGCCACACGTGGACCCCATTTTAACCCGAAATTACCGTTTTGCTCTTGTGTCCAAATTGGACGAAAGGGAAGTACTTTTTAGCTATTTTGCTCATTCTAGGAATGTTGATGATGTTTATTTCAGCATCCGGAGACATTCATTCTGAGGCCGTAGCTTCTGACACTTGGAGTTGACAACGGAATATTACATTTTTGCAGCTTTCTTGCCAGGCAAGATATCCTGCCAAATTGCTTACAGTATTTTGCATGCTTAGTATATTTCTGTATATTTATTGCATCTCTATTTATTTATTACATGTGTAGTTCATTTCAGTCATTACTATATATTAGATATGTTGACACACACTTGACACTTAGTATCATGAGAGAACAATCATTAGGCGTATGGGCTTTTAACCACTCTGGTAAACCGTAGTATATAGTTCGCACTACGGGCGTGTGTCGCGCTGGTCGCTACCCCCGCGGTATGTCGATTTCTGGATGTCACGCCCCAGTCCCAAAATACCGAAGGACCAGACGCGTGATAATGGCCAGCAGCACACACCGATAGGCAACCCAATTTAATGGATCCATCCGGGCATGCTTAAGCTGTAATATAAGAATAAGTAGGTCCAATGGTATATAAATCACAGTCTATGCTAATCTCATCCACAACAGATAATCACAGATCAAATGCCAGAATAAATACAAGGAAATATCTAACAATCTCAATAACAGTGTCTCGGAGAACAATCCGAGAACAAGTATGATACAGCAATGCAATAGACTGGAAATAAAGGAACTGGAAATAGAAATAAATGAGTATCACCAGACAATACTCAGGAGAAGTCCTCTGGCACGATCTCGTCCTCGGGTGTCGGAACAGCTCCTGTCTCAGCTCCTGCTAATGCTCCTGTACTGTATAACTCTGGGTGGATCTCGACTGCAAATCCTGGGGACATAATCCATATCCAGGTCCTCAGGGGATATAGCAAGGTACAAAAAATATACAAGCCAAAATATAAGCAGTGCAGCAATAATAAGATAAATAGGATAAGTATGTAATCATCTGTGTGAAATGCAAGAGAGAACATTAATAGTACTCAGGTTAAAACAACTACAAGCTCTGTGTAGGGGAGCCGGTAGCAGTGGTATCATGAGATGGTCTAGCTCAGCGGGAGACTGAGTAGCCGACATAATATAGTCAACCTGTAGCCTGCGGGTCTCTCCGGCAATAGATGGAACAATAAGGGAATACTAAATAACCCGCTAAGTGATATGCAAGATGAGAGCAGCACTAGAACTCAGGCTGACGCCACTACAAGCTCTGTGTCGGGGAGCCGGTAGCAGCAGTAATAATGAGTAATGGGCCAAGCTCGGGCTTCAGAGTCTTGTGCCTCACAATAATAGGGGTGTATATATATGGTCAGCCTGTAGCCTGTGTGTCTCTCCCCACCCAATGTAACCATACGTCTCATGTCCATGATGCCTCATGTCCATGTCTCGTACAATCATATCTAATGCAGAAGTCATAGAGTATCTAGGGATATAATGCCAATGCCATAAAGTCTGTATCCTATACAGAATCACCATGAATATCTCAGAAGATCCTGTCCATGAATAGTATCAAGTGTCCTGGGTATAATGTACTTGATAAGACAAGTACAAGAATGCAAGGGGTCACGAATATCCATATCTAGATGACAATACCCAATACCGCGTACGGTGTTGGCACCCGACTAATAATCGGACGCTAAGTACGTCACACGGTCCTAAGTCAAGCATGCAGAACAATATAAATAAAGCAAGGAAATCTACAACAAGAACTGTACAGTCGGCAAGGTTTACTTGCCCACTAATGTATAACTAAGTCAAGGAAAAGCTGCATGTTTGGCAAGGTACACTTGCCTGGGGTCCTGGCTCCAACTGTAGCTCTGGTCTCAGTGTGATCTGCTGGTACTACTCCGGTTGCTGAAATAAACATCACCATTAGATTCAGAAAATATTAAATAGCTAAAAATGCCTGTCCTTGAGTCCAATCTGGACACAAGGGCAAAAATGACATTTTTGGGCCAAAGCGGGGTCCACATGTGGGCCGCTTTGCACCGAAAACCGCGTCAGGGTCAAGGGTCTTCAAATTTGCCAAACTTAGTGTCTACAAGTCAGGAACGATGATACGAACCCAACGGAACTTCCAAAATTGGATTCCGATGAGCCGATCACAAAATCGTCCGTCAAGTGGAACCGGTGGGGCCCACGATACGCGATTCTGTCAACGTTCTCAGAATTGAACCAAACTTGGGTCACAGGACCAGCGTATTGCTACGAGTCTGATAGCGCAAGTTTTGTCTCGATCCGACGTGTGTACACAAAGTTACAACGTATTCCAGAAAGGTCGGATACGGGGTGTCGTCAGCGGATACGCGTTGATTTCGGTGTGCACGCACATCCAAATCAACTTCCCCGAAATCCCACACGACCGTATCAACGTCGCGCACGTTTCGGTAAAGACCGCGTGCGACCAAGTCGTCCCGTTTGGCGGGGCGCACTCAATTTCGGGGTAAAATGGGGCGTTGTTTTCTCCTGTTTTGGATCGCGGTATACGACCACTACAGGACGCGATGCACCGAGCGAGTTGTACGGGCACCGAGAGGGTTATACAGTCTACGCAACGCAATTGACGGAATCAAAAACGGGATTACAAGAAAAGAGAAACGGGTACCTGAACAGGGCTCCGTGAAGTCTGAAATTCTCGTGTTCGAGAGTCCGAATTACGTCCTGGTCGTGTCTTCGCGTGTCCTGTACTGGTGCTGTGCCCGTTCTAGGGTTCACCGTGTCCGGGGCTAGGGTTGCCATGTCCGCTGTGTCCAGAGACAGCGGGGGAAAGACTCGTCGGCGGGAGCAGAGTCGTCGAAGGCTGGGTGGTGTCGTCGACGGTGGTTGGTCGAGTCTGACTCGGGTGGAGCGACGAGTCAGGGTCTGAGGCTGTCGTCGGGGTCTGAGGCAGACTCGGGTGGGGCGGTGAGTCGAAGCTGGGCAGTGGAGCGGGGCAATGGCTCGTCGGCGGCGGGTCTGGAGTTGGTGACTGGGAGGTCGACGGAGCGGGTTGGAGAGGGGTTTTGGTCGGGGAAGATAGGCGCTGTGGGAGACGGCTGGCAGAGGCGGAGCGGGGCTCCGGTAAGGCGGTGGGGTAGCTGGAGGAGAAAGGCGGAGGAAAGGGCTGCTGCTGCGGATCTCCGGCGAGGTGGGGGATGGCGTCGAGGCGACGGAGAGACTCGCCGGGGAAGAAGAGAGAGATGGTGGTCGTGGGGTCGAAGCAGAGGGGGCTCGGGGCTTAGGGTGGTGGAGTTAGGGCTTCGTCGTAGGCGGTGAGGGAAGGAACTGCCGGAGACGGCGGGCGGAGGAGAATAACTAGGGTTGCGGCTTAGGGTTAGGATTAGGGATTTAGTAATTAGGGATTTTTTTTCCTTTTTCTTTTCTTTTTGGTTTGTGGAGAAAAACTAGGGAAACATATATTTATACATACGAAAATTTGACTAGGGTTTGACCTAGAATTTGGGGCTGGGTCAATGCTCCTTGGGCTGGGCTTCGGCTCTCATGGGGATGTCAGACGTTCGCACGGATTTAATTCGGTTTAAATCTTCATGGGTCTTCAGGGCTTTAAACGGGTTTCCGGAGTCCAATAAATCCGCAGAAAATTACCCTATGTCCGATTTTCCATTTTATACCATAAAATATTATTTTCATAATATTTTAATATGAATTAACTGCAATTAAAAAATCATTAAATTTCCAAAGGCCTAGTTTTTAATTACAGAGAATCCCGAAAAATCGCAGAAAAATCTAAATTAAAATTCATAAAAATCAGGGGGCTTACAATCTACCCAACTTATAAAAATTTCGTCCTCGAAATTAAAATATAGTAGGGTTCTCTCTATCCAATCTCACTTGACTACAGTCTAAAGGATTCTTCCCAAGTGAACATTGCGGTCTCTACCCAACTTAGAATTTACCCATCTATCATCTAAGGCTATACATCTAATAAAGCTATGCCCCAACTTAGTTAATCATGTTATTGAATTCTCAAGTCTTTAACACCAACATATCACCTATGATATGCCCTTAATCATATATAAAAGGGTTATCAATAATGCGACCGTCCTGTGGGGTATATCTAGTATTGTCTATATATCAAACTTATACCAAGCACGAGGTTTCGTCTTTCCGAAATAAGGAAAGACGAAGATCAATAATAAAGAGTTCAAGGGTGAGGTAATAGAATAGAAGTATCAGGATCAAGGCGTTTAACGAATTCAAATGGGATTTGTCAAGACAATTGTGGATTGAAATCCTATTCTGGTAATCCTTTGTTCGCATGCTCGTATTAGTACAGTTATGTAACTGATACGATATGCTCAAACATATCTAGAGGGCAAGTATACTAGTCAACTATATATCTCAATCCACGTGAAGTAGTCGTACGAAGAGCGAACCAAATGCACTAAGGTTGATCAGACCGTAACACATTGATTCTGAATAGACAATTGTATTAGTGGGGTCGATCAGGCCCCAATAACACATATGTCCTGAACAAGCTCGATAAAAATAAGCTTGCAAAACTAGGCAATAGAATAGCAGCATAAGTCAAGGTGGTACAACAATTATAAGTATGCTAGATGATGATGAAAGGAGGTATAACTTAATTCAAGTTCACAAGGACAAACAAAATAAGCAATAACAAAAGACTCTACCATCTCTACGGTTATCAATTATAAAAGCATTCTAGGTTATAAATTATTAGCAAGTTCAAAATTACATAGATTAAGGCTGAGGTCACGAACCAATAGGCACGAGATAAAACGAGATAAAACAAATCGATAAACAGATAACTACGAAAAATTACGCGCATTAGCTACTCCATGGGTCTGTGCGTCTTCCAAAGTCATCGCTGGAGCTTGTTCATGTTCTTGCAGTTGATTCTTTTGCTGCTGTTGAGCCTGCTAGAAGAGTGTTATTTGTGGTGCCAAGGGTGGCCTCGGCTGATTCCCTCCTGTGGCTTGTGGTCTGACTCCTTCAACTCTCGTTTGCGGTGCTTCCAATGCTGGAGAGGCTGGCGTTGGTGCTGGTGACATTGGCGCTCTTTCTCGACGTTTGGGGCATTCCTTTAATAAATGCTGATTGGATCCGCAAGCTAAACATAATTTCCTTTTGCGTCTGCACTCGTTCTCTATGTGGCCTCGCTTACGACAATGCTGACAGATAGGTAGTACTGGAGGAGATGCTTCTGGTGGCTGGTGCATGTGTGACTTCTTTGCAATTTCTTCCTGTGGTGCTCCGGCTGGTGCTGATGTGGCTGGTTGTTGAATCATCACTGCTTTCTCTTGACGTTCAGGGCAATCCCTTACCGAATGCTTTTTGGATCCACAAGATAAATATAGTCCCAATCTGCGTCGGCGTTCTTTAGCGAAATGGCCTACTTTGCCACAGTAGCGACAAGTAGGAAGGACTAGGGCTCTGGGTGCTGCTCTTGGTGGTGGATTAATCTGTTGTCGCTTTGCAACTCTTTCTTGTTGTGCTTGGTCTGGTGCTGATGCATACGGCCGCTTCTGGCTGGACCCTATCCTTGTGTCGCACCCCATGGGTCTTGCTGTAGGAAGATCATCCTCGTCTAAGGTAGTTGCAGCGGGGCTGATTAACTTCCGTAACTCTGAGCTGAATCTATCGATGAACTTCTCCGCTTGGATCTGCTGAGCTTCTTCCTGAACCTTCTGATGGGCTTGCATTATCGCGTAGAACATTTGAAACATTTATTGTTCGTCCATAGCCTGCCCTTGTGGGACGGTAGACATCGGTGGAGCAAACTGCGTCGATGGTAGAATCTCATCTTCCTGGATTCTCGAGGCATGCTGACTTGCTTGCTGTGATGATGGACCTTCCCTAACTGGTATCACTTCATCTTCGTGGGTAACCACAATCCCTTGTGCTGTTCCTGGATGATTCTCTTCGCCGGCTTGGGGATTCATTGCTCTGCAACCAAAATAAACTATAAGGGCGCTCAGGAATCAAGGCAGGATGCGAGTCAAGAAATAAATTTGAGTCTGATATAGATATCAAGAACGTTTCAAACAAGTGGATGAGATCCTAAAAACTTATCATATTCCTATTGCAGGCTTGCTCGGTCCCTAAGTTGAAACCGAACAATTTAGTCGTAGACCTGCATGGGCCACCACAAAAACTATGTCACGCCCCAGTCCCAAAATATTGAGGGACCAGACGCGTGATAATGGCCAGCAGCACACACCGATGGGCAACCCAATTTAATGGATCCATCCGGGCATGCTTAAGCTGTAATATAAGAATAAGTAGGTCCAATGGTATATAAATCACAGTCTATGCTAATCTCATCCACAACAGATAATCACAGATCAAATGCCAGAATAAATACAAGGAAATATCTAACAATCTCAATAACAGTGTCTCGGAGAACAATCCGAGAACAAGTATGATACAGCAATGCAATAGACTGGAAATAAAGGAACTGGAAATAGAAATAAATGAGTATCACCAGACAATACTCAGGAGAAGTCCTCTGGCACGATCTCGTCCTCGGGCGTCGGAACAGCTCCTGTCTCAGCTTCTGCTAATGCTCCTGTACTGTATAACTCTGGGTGGATCTCAACTGCAAATCCTGGGGACATAATCCATATCCAGGTCCTCAGGGGACATAGCAAGGTACAGAAAATATACAAGCCAAAATATAAGCAGTGCAGCAATAATGAGATAAATAGGATAAGTATGTAATCATCTGTGTGAAATGCAAGAGAGAACATCAATAGTACTCAGGTTGAAACAACTATAAGCTCTGTGTAGGGGAGCCGGTAGCAGTGGTATCATGAGATGGTCTAGCTCAGCGGGAGACTGAGTAGCCGACATAATATAGTCAACCTGTAGCCTGCGGGTCTCTCCGGCAATAGATGGAACAATAAGGGAATACTAAATAACCCGCTAAGTGATATGCAAGATGAGAGCAGCACTAGAACTCAGGCTGACGCCGCTACAAGCTCTGTGTCGGGGAGCCGGTAGCAGCAGTAATAATGAGTAATGGGCCAAGCTCGGGCTTCAGAGTCTTGTGCCTCACAATAATAGAGGTGTATATATATGGTCAGCCTGTAGCCTGTGTGTCTTTCCCCACCCAATGTAACCATACGTCTCATGTCCATGATGCCTCATGTCCATGTCTCGTACAATCATATCTAATGCAGAAGTCATAGAGTATCTAGGAATATAATGCCTATGCCATAAAGTCTGTATCCTATACAGAATCACCATGAATATCTCAGAAGATCCTGTCCATGAATAGTGTCAAGTGTCCTGGGTATAATATACTTGATAAGACAAGTACAAGAATGCAAGGGGTCACGAATATCCATATCTAGATGACAATACCCAACACCGCGTACGGTGTTGGCACCCGACTAATAATCGGACGCTAAGTACGTCACACGGTCCTAAGTCAAGCATGCAGAACAATATAAATAAAGCAAGGAAATCTGCAACAAGAACTGTACAGTCGGCAAGGTTTACTTGCCCACTAATGTATAACTAAGTCAAGAAAATAAGTAGCAAAGCTGCATGTTTGGCAAGGTACACTTGCCTGGGGTCCTGGCTCCAACTGTAGCTCTGGTCTCAGTGTGATCTGCTGGTACTACTCCGGTTGCTGAAATAAACATCACCATTAGATTCAGAAAATATCAAATAGCTAAAAATGCCTGTCCTTGAGTCCAATCTGGACACAACGGCAAAAATGACATTTTCGGGCCAAAGCGGGGTCCACATGTGGGCCGCTTTGCACCGAAAACTGCGTCAGGGTCAAGGGTCTTCAAATTCGCCAAACTTAGTGTCTACAAGTTAGGAACGATGATACGAACCCAACGGAACTTCAAAAATTGGATTCCGATGAGCCGATCACAAAATCGTCCGTCAAGTGGAACCGGTGGGGCCCACGATACGCGATTCTGTCAACGTTCTCAGAATCGAACCAAACTTGGGTCACAGGACCAGCGTATTGCTACGAGTCCGATGGCATAAGTTTTGTCTCGATCCGACGTGTGTACACAAAGTTACAGCGTATTCCAGAAAGGTCGGATATGGGGTGTCGTCAGCGGATACGCGTTGATTTCGGTGTGCACGCACATCCAAATCAACTTTCCCAAAATCCCACACGACCGTATCAACGTCGCGCACGTTTCGATAAAGACCGCGTGCGACCAAGTCGTCCCGTTTGGCGGGGCGCACTCAATTCCGGGGTGAAACGGGGCATTGTTTTCTCCTGTTTTGGATCGCGATGTACGACCACTACAGGACGCGATACACCGAGCGAGTTGCACGGGTACCGAGAGGGTTATACAGTCTACGCAACGCAATTGACAGAATCAAAAATGGGATTACAAGGAGAGAGAAACGGGTACCTGAACAGGGCTCCGTGAAGTCTGAAATTCTCGTGTCCGAGAGTCCGAATTGCGTCCTGGTCGTGTCTTCGCGTGTCCTGTACTGGTGCTGTGCCCGTTCTAGGGTTCACCGTGTCCGGGGCTAGGGTTGCCATGTCCGCTGTGTCCAGAGACAGCGGGGGAAAGACTCGCCGACGGGAGCAGAGTCGACGAAGGCTGGGTGGTGTCGTCGACGGTGGTTGGTCGAGTCTGAATCGGGTGGAGCGGCGAGTCAGGGTCTGAGGCTGTCGTCGGGGTCTGAGGCAGACTCGGGTGGGACGGCGAGTCGAAGCTGGGCAGTAGAGCGGGGCAATGGCTCGTCGGCGGCGGGTCTGGAGTTGGTGACTGGGAGGTCGACGGAGCGGGTTGGAGAGGGGTTTTGGTCGGGGAAGATAGGTGCTGTGGGAGACGGCTGGCAAAGGCGGATCGGGGCTTCGGTAAGGCGGTGGGGTAGCTGGAGGAGAAAAGCGAAGGAAAGGGCTGCTGCTGCGGATCTCCGGCGAGGTGGGGGATGGCGTCGAGGCGACGGAGAGACTCGCTGGGGAAGAAGAGAGAGATGGTGGTCGTGGGGTCGAAGCCGAGGGGGCTCGGGGCTTAGGGTGGTGGAGTTAGGGCTTCGTCGTAGGCGGTGAGGGGAGGAACTGTCGGAGACGGCGGGCGGAGGAGAATAACTAGGGTTGCGGCTTAGGGTTAGGATTAGGGATTTAGTAATTAGGGATTTTTTTTTCCTTTTTCTTTTCTTTTTGGTTTGTGGAGAAAAACTAGGAAAACATGTATTTATACATACGAAAATTTGACTAGGGTTTGACCTAGGATTTGGGGCTGGGTCAACGCTCCTTGGGCTGGGCTTCGGCTCTCATGGGGATGTCGGGCGTTCGCACGGATTTAATTCGGTTTAAATCTTCATGGGTCTTCAGGGCTTTAAACGGGTTTCTGGAGTCCAATAAATCCGCAGAAAATTACCCTATGTCCGGTTTTCCATTTTACACCATAAAATATTATTTTCATAATATTTTAATATGAATTAATCGCAATTAAAAAATTATTAAATTTCCAAAGGCCTAGTTTTTAATTACAGAGAATCCCGGAAAATCGCAGAAAAATCCAAATTAAAATTCATAAAAATCAGGGGGCTTACACTGGAGTCTCGCTGGTCGCTACCCCCACGGTATGTCGATTTCTGATGTCCATTGACGTGTGTGTGAGTTGTGAGGTAGATCGAGTTGCCTACCCTTGCCCATACGTCAAAAAGTTGTCCTCATTTGCATTCATATAGATTGTCTTATACAGCATACTTATTTATTTTTAAATTATATGCATGTTTACTGTATTCAAGTTGGCTTGCTTTTCTGTATCTTATTACGTCCCTCTGAGGACCTGGTCCTCTGCCAGGTGTATCTGTTCTTGAGTATTTGCAGGAGCCCAGATTTGGATGGATATATATATTTCGAGGATGTCTTCTCTTCGAGCCCGTGGTCGTTAGCTGGTATTCTTATATTGTGTTTATTGTGTTGTACTTTTTCATTCGAGTTGGTAGTAGATTTGTTTCCATCCAACTATCATCCTTAGATACTCATATTGAGATCTAGTTTTATAAATGTTGGTTATTTATTTATATTGAATTTCTGTGGATGAAATTTAGATTATACCCTGTGACTTGTGATAGCTTTATACCACTTGTGGATTGATATTCATATTCCAGCGTACGTATGGGTTTTGGTTTCCATATATTAGAGTTGTCATATCCATACGGCTGGCATTCTTATGTGTTCCTAGTCCTACGTACTTTTGGGACTGGGGCGTGACATATTTTTGTGGTGGCCCATATAGATCGAGAGCATATTGTCTCAGTTACGTTATTGTACAGAACAAGCCTGCACCTAGGACTAGAGTATAGGAACTCATCCATAATTGACTATGATTCATCTTCCTCCTATCTGTTCTATTTGAACAATTGTATCCTGCTTGATTCCTGTACTTCCCTAATAGTTCTTTGAGTATAGCCTTCTGCTAGAATATAGGAACCCCTATTATTAGGATGATAATTATGGTAGCACACCTATTAAGAATACAACGAGAATATAGATACACCACTAAGTTTAGAATATCTAGTGAACCCTAGAATTCTTTATCTCTAGAATTGGTTTACCATTACCTCTGATGTATTATGAAGACTTGAGAGTAGTATAGACACTACTAGAGTTAGTTAGAAGTTTGACCATAGTGTTTGACCCTAGTATTGAGGAACCAATAGAAATCCAAGGTTAAATATTAGGGCTGGACCTAACTCTTATGGTGAGATAATATTAGAACTATAAACTTAGATCATTGTCTTATTAGTAGCAGACAGTACCTTAGGAAGCCAAGAGCAATGAATATAATATTTCTTTTGATCATAACTCGAACATAGCAACTAGCATACCACTCCTCCTTAGAAAACCACGATGCTATCTAGAGCCCCTATTTTAATTTCATATATTGTTCCTCTGCGACCTTAGCGTTCGCTAATTGCGCGATCACTAAATTTTGTTCCTCTATTCTTCATCTTTCAACTCGTGCCATCTGACACTTCTGATTGTAGGCCATGTGATTTATTCTGTGTTAAGGACATATAGTTGCTGGGATTATAGTTGTTAATGTTAAATTTTGAAATTGTGTGCTTACTAGTTAGAACTTGATAGTTTTAAGTTATTCTGGTAGATTGTGACCTGATGATTATCCCTTAGTTTTAAATTGTGTAATATGTACCCCCACCTCGATACGAGTTATATTCTCTTTTCCTTGAGGCTAGTAACTGTTCCATCCTTACTATTGACACTTGCACTAAGACTAAGACTTAGGACGACCATGACCTATGTAATGAAAGAGGATACCCTAATAAGTACCAAGACCCCTTCTCGTAGACCTTAACAGTAGTTCCTACGGTATCCTTAAGATAATTACAGTATTAGTTTATTGTTATAAGTTGGGTAGTATACCTTACAACCTAGTATCATATAGTCTTTTGCCCTATTATTGAAGTATAGCTGAATGACATTAACTGTGTGCTAGTATAAGAAGATAATGTTTCATCAGACTGTAGAACTTAGAATCCTATACCCCTATTTGGTCGACTATCGACTTAGACAAGGAGTTAGTATGACAACTATAGAGATTGTAAGAGTCTTATCTTTTTGTGAACTTGAATTATTATGTACCTTCTTTCATCATAATCCAGCGTATTTATATTTGCTGTACTACCTTGACTTATGCTGCTATTATAGTCTAGTTTTTGCAAGCTTATTCTTTTATCAAGCTTGCTCATGGCATATGTATTATTGGGTGCACACAATGATACAATTGCCTAATCAGAATTGGTGTATTAAGGTCTAGCTAACCTTAGTGCGCTTGGTTCGCTCTTCGCGTGACTACTTTACGCGGATTGAGATATGTGGTAGTAGACGGATATACTTGCCCCTAGACATGTCGGATATATCGTATCGGTTACATGACTGTACTGATACGAGCATGTAAATAGGAATTACCAAAAATAGGATTTCAATCCACAACTGTCCTGACAACTCTCTTTTCGAATTCTTTAATCTCTTTGAGCCTCGTACTTGTATTCTATCACCTTCACCTTGAATTCTTTATTATTGCTCTCCGTCTTCCCTTATTTCGGAAAGACGAAACCTCGTGCTGATATAAGTTGACACTGATAGTACTAGATATACCCCATAAGGCTAATGACATGACTTAGTGACCCTCTTTTATAATTGATTAAGGGCATATCATAGATGATATGTTTGGTATTAAAACCTTGATGATTGAATAACATGATTAAATAATTTGAGAAATAGTTTTCCCAAATGTATAGCCTTAGGTGATAGATAAAAAAAAATTAAGTTCGGTAGATTATGAACCCTCACCCAAAATTAGACCTACTTGGCTGAGATAGTGAGACTAAGGTTAGATTGAGTCCAGTTAGAGATAGAACACGATATTTTATTTAATTTTGCAATAATCACTTAGCGCACCTTATCGTGCTCCGATAATTGAAGCACTACACTAGCCACTGCCTTCCTACAAATTTTACACCCTTATCCTAGACGTGCCCATCATCCAATTCTCATCTTTGTGTAATTTTTCAATTATTGGGCACTTTTATGTAAAAGAGCATTTAGGTGTCCACACCGTTGGACATGACACATGAAGAAACCTATTTTCGCTCATGTGGATTTTTTCATGATTTTTTTGGGATGTGCAACGCGCAACATCGCCCACCCCTTTAAACTTAGTCTTGCATTTTAAACAATACAAATCTTATACCATCCTTGATATTCTATCGTGGCTTAATTTTAATTTCGAGGACGAAATTTTATAAGTTGGGTAGAATATAAAACCCCCTTCCTAAAAATCGTATATACCCTTTTTAATTAATTAATTATTAATTTAATTATAGCAATTAGTGGCTAAATAGGAGAAATAGATTTTTAATAAATTTTATTTTAGGTGTCCGGGCACTTAGAGGATTTAGGGGACCATTAGGAATTTTTTGGAATTTATTTCATGTAGGAGACCCTTTGAGCAGTTGCTAGCTTAACGGTGTGCATTAATATAATCTATAAATTTTCTTATGAGTATATATATATATATATATAAACAAATATATATATATATATATATATATATATATATATATATATATATATATAAAGAAAAAGGAAAATAAAAGAAAAGAAAATAAAAGAAAAGTAAACAAAAAAAACACTATTAAAGAAAACTATTCCTTACTAATACTATTACTAATAGCTATTACCAAACTACAACTACCACAGCACCTTTGCCTCCACCCGCTGCATGTGAGCAGCCCCCCCCCCCCCCCACCTTTTAAGCAAACAAAAATTTCCATGCAACCACTTTTCCTAGCCCCAGCGCCCCTATTCCATCTCAGACCCCCGCGAACTATCTCTCCCTTCTCTCTCCCTATTCTTATATATAAATAAATATATATATATATATTTATCTCTTTAAACCCTAAACCTAAAACCACCAGACCCTCCTCTTCTCATCTAGACCTAGAGAGAGCCGCCACCGCAGCCAGAGAACCCCGCCAGGCCGTCCAAACCAATCCCGACGACCGCGACCCCGCGCACTGCAGATTCCCACACGAGGTACCTTTGTTTCGGAGTTGCTTCCCGTCGACTCGCTCAACCAAACGTCATTCCGTCTTCACCGGTATGCTCACCCCTTAACCCTCTTCTATATCTGTATGATAGCAGATCTCGAACAACGTATACCCATAGGCGAAAACAGTACCCAAGTTGGCACAAACAGACCAAATTCTGGGATCGCAGAAAACTGCGGTGACCACCCATGTTGCAGAGTTCGTATCTCCCACCACAGAGATCCGAATTCGATGATTCTTTTTAGTATATGTAGACCACTTGACCTAGTTTATTTTTTGTTAAATAACCCTAGATTATTAACTGTTGTGGACAGAATTAAATTCGTCACAAAATCCCGCGAACCCACTTTTTCATATTTCCAAAAGTTGTGAAACGGAGCACGCCGCTCCAAACGGGACCGCTACGCCATGTACCAAGTGTATCGAACGGTGCAGGCAGCGTAACCGGACACGTAAACATTCGTGGAAACTGATTCAGACGCGTATGCGCGCCAGAATCAGCCCGTATCCGCGGACACATCCCGTGTCGTAACTTTTGTGGAAGTCACGCGCATTTTGTGTACGCTTGTCAGATTGCAACGAAACTTACGTCACTGGACTCGTGGTAACGTGCTGGTCCTGTGACCCAATTTTAACGCAATTCTGAGACAGTTGACCAAGTCGCCAATTGGTGGGCCCCACAGTTGACTTTTTGGACGAAATTGTGTTCGGCCCATCGGAATCCACATCTGGACATACCGTCGGGTTCGTATTGACATTTAGAGTTTTTTGACCTATAATTTGTCCCATTTAGAGACTGTTACCCTCGACACGCTTTTTGGTGCAAAGTGGGCCACACGTGGACCCCACTTTTATCCAAAATTACCGTTTTGCTCCTGTGTCCAAATTGGACGAAAGGGAAGTGCTTTTTAGCTATTTTGCTCATTCTGGGAACGTTGGTGATGTTTATTTCAGCATCCGGAGACGTTCATTCTGATGCCGTAGCTTCTGACTCTTGGAGTTGACATCGGGACATTATATTTTTGCAGCTTTCTTGCCAGGCAAGATACCTTGCCAAATTGCTTACAGTATTTTGCATGCTTAGTATATTTCTGTATATTTATTGCATCTCTGTTTATTTATTGCATGTGTAGTTCCTTTCAGTCATTACTATATATTAGATATGTTAACACACACTTGACACTTAGTATCATGAGAGGACAATCATTAGGCGTATAGGCTTTTAACCACTCTGGTAAACCGTAGTATATAGTTCGCACTACGGGCGTGTGTCGCGCTGGTCGCTACCCCCACGGTATGTCGATTTCTGAAGTCTCGCTGGTCGCTACCCCCGCGATATGTCAATTTCTGATGTCCATTGACGTGTGTGTGAGTTGTGAGGTAGATCGAGTAGCCTACCCTTGCCCATACGTCGAAAAGTTATCCTTATTTGCATTCATATAGATTTTTTTGTACATCGTACTTATTTATTTTCAAATTATATGCATGTTTACTGTATTCAAGTTGGCTTGCTTTTTTGTATCTTGTTACGTCCCTCTGAGGACATGGTCCTCTGCCAGGTGTATCTGTTCTTGAGTATTTGCAGGAGCACAGATTTGGATTGATATATATGTTTCGAGGATGTCTTCTCTTCGAGCCCGTGGTCGTTAGCTGGTATTCTTATATTGTGTTGTACTTTTCCATTTGAGTTGGTAGTGGATTTGTTTCCATCCAACTATCATCCTTAGATACTCATATTGAGATCTAGTTTTATAAATATTGGTTATTTATTTATATTGAATTTCTGTGGATGAGATTTAGATTATACCCTGTGACTTGTGATAGCTTTATACCACTTGTGGATTGATATTCATATTCCAGCGTACGTATGAGTTTTGGTTTCCATATATTGGAGTTACCATATCCATATGGCTGGCATGCTTACGTGTTCCTAGTCCTACGTTCTTTTGGGACTGGGGCGTGACACATGCTTTGCAATATTGAGGCTCATCTCAAATGATACTACAATCTCGTTCACCGTAAAAATAATCATCAAATGAATCGATTGCCAAACGGAGACAAAATTACCGACCGATGACCGAAGATATCTTTTTAAACTTGAGTGTGATCCTTCGACCCGGTTCATATTGATTATGCCATAATGATTCACCATGTTCGTCCATGTTAAGGCGAATTATTCTTTATATGGTTCTAGCCAAGTATCTTTGATATAAGATATGCATGTCGGGTTACTCGTCTCCCACTTTTGTTTGAACATGTACCATGCTTTGTCGTAGCTGCCTGTAGTACTTGCTCGCCATACAAGACTCCAATCACTGTGGAATTCTTCGAAGCAAAGCTTGTCAATTTTACCGTCCACATTTTCAAATTTTCTCTTTCATTGAGCTTGGATATTTCGATTTATATGCCAAGTGCATAGTAGTCTATGCACATGAGAAAATATAATATCTATAGCATTTATCAGCGCATATTCTCTGTCGGTAACAAAAATAGAGGGCTCTTTATAGCCTGTGTAAAGGGATTATAGTTTCCTCAATGCCTAAGTCTAATCCTCTACAGTCTCACTCTTCATAAAACACAAATGACTGAAAATATTTTTCCCGTAGACGTAAACCCAACAATGTGAAAAAGAGGCATCTTAAAATTGTTGGTCTTATATGTACAATCAAGGGCCAACACGTCTGCGAAGGACCGAGCCAAGTGTGTGCAATCAAGATGAGCCCAAAACAATGAAAGGAGTTCATCATTTTATGGATGTCTTCTATAGTACTCCACGTAGTGATGCTCCCCAAGCAACTTCAATACTTGCTGCATCGCCATTCTTCCTTTCATACTATTACATTTCGCTCTCGCCAAACTATTATAGATCGTCCTCGTGGTTGACTTGTTCTCATCTTCTTTTTGTCGTACGGCGGAATAAATTTGTTTGGGTGCAACTCCGGAAAGGAACAGTTCTTCAACCAACTTTCTCTCATCCTTCTTCAACCGTGCCACATAGGCATGACCCGTAATTGTCTCTGGAATAGGATGATTGTGTATTCCATTCTTAACTTCGATTATCCACTTCACATCTTCTACTTTTACAATCAACACCTTAAATTGACAACCATATTTTCTCATCCCAATGTTTTTCTTGAGGATTTTTTTTGAACACCACCCTTTTTTTACGATGCTGCCTGAACACACCTCCTCTTTCGCAGCCCAGCTCTATATATTTTTGGCCCGGCCAAGAACTGATGGATCTTGCAATGATAATGACTATGTTATGTCGTCTTCCAACTTCTCTGCACCAATCTAATGCTTCTTCCTGTGATGCAAATTGAATATCCATTGAGAATACCTTCTCCACATCAACCCTAATAGCAGGATGTACCACAACATCTGTACGAGGTTGGTCCTATAACCAATATAAAATAATCTAAAAATTAATAACTTTAAATAATTGGCAGTCCAAATTAGGACTGTCATAATATTTACAGACTAATGTATTGAGTAGACTGTAATTTTTTTTACAGTCTTTAAGATTCAGGACTGTCACTATTTTGACAATCCACTTAGTATATAGGACTATCGAAATTATGACAGTCCTATATTTATATAGGACTGTCGAATTATTGACAGTCCTATAGTTATATATGACTGCCGAATTTTATACAGTTCTTACACAATGACTGTCGAAATATGGTTGTCATTTTACGTACCGTACATGCTTCAGAACAACCGACATGTTCTTCGGAAGGACCGGAGTGCATATTTAATGGATTGCATGATCCGACTTCTTCATCAAATATAATTTCATGCATCGCTCCTACAATAGTCAAATAAAATTAAATATTTTTGTGACAATCGCAAAACGTATTCATCGTATGTTGTTAAAGACATACCGGAAGAATATTCATTGGACAATCACCAAATCAGAATTTCTTCCACTTGGGACCACAAATATCAAATTCCAAAGTTAGGTTTAGATTTTTGGACTTGAGAGAATGAGAGAATTCTTTATGTGAGGGTGAAAAACAAAGAAGAGAAATAATTTTTACTTATATAGGTTGGTGTGAGCTAGCCCTAAGTAACTTTGAGGAGTGGCAAACTTGTAATTTTTGGAAAAATTTTAATAGACTAGTCCTTGTGTGAGCTCTGGCCAAAGTCTGTTGGCGGCACGAAGGAAGCACTGCAGAGACGTTGGCTCCACGAGCAAAGGAAGGATGGCCGGAACCGAGCGCGACGAACCGGAGAAGGTACCAGATCTGCACCCCGGTGGAGGTACTGTATCGGTGTCTGGTTGTGTCGGGAATCGAGGATGAAGGAAACGACGACCGAGATCGACGCCACGGAGAAGTCAGCAGCTCGTGGGGGAAAGCTCGACGGTCGGGAACGCGTCCGAAGGTCGACTGCGGATTGGAGGCGGCTAGAACACGGACAGGTTAGGTTAGATCTAGGGTTTTATGTGTGTGTGTGTGTGTGTTAATTTGGTTATTGTTGTGTCCGGTTTGATATCAGACACGGGGATAGAACTTGGTTTCTGTTATGGATCTGGAACCGTGTCCGGGTTGTGTCGGACACCGGGATGGTATTTTGTGGATGAACGACTGATGTAATGAACACAATATATAGTGGAATGACACCCGGGGTCGGATCCAAGGCCGACACGGCTGAAACGGTAAAATATGATGGTTGGACACACAGACACAGGCTGGACACAGTGGTGATGGTGGCTGGTGGTGGTGACGTTGGTTGTCTTAATGACTCGGTTTGGAATGGTTATTGGCTTTGGGATTTTGGGTTAAAAATGAATAGAAAAGGAACAAAGAATTATTTTCCTTATAAAGAAATTGAGATTGCACTCCAAGTCAAAAATGGTATTATGATAATTGAGTCCATTTTTATTCATCTATCAATACTAAACACGGGTGTTTGTTGACCCTCACATTATATTTTTTCATCTGGCAAATTAAAACCACTGTGGTTTCCAATTTTTTTTTAATACTTTATGCTTTCTTATCATGCAAGAGAAATAAAACCATTCCACTTCTTTTTTTAATACTTTATGATTTTTTATCATGTAAGAGAAATAAAACTATTCCTTTTCTGACCTTGGTAATTATTACTTGCCTGACTGAACTTTGTCTCTTCTTGACTTTATATATTCTTCTTTTATCACTCTTCTTTTGTTAATGGCACCCAGTTCTGAAAAATGGACTCCGGTTCAAAATGCAAATAATATCACGTCCATTATGGCTATCCGTCAACTTTGCAAACTAATCACACTGCAGAATTTATCTTCCATTTGGAACTAAATTCCCTAATTCATGTTACTACTGCTTAGAAAAAAAGATGATAAACAACTTCACCCTTTATACAATGTACACTTAATGAAAAGGTAAGTGCCCAGTCTTAAACTTCTCTTAAAGAAGGGGAAGGACAAACGAAAGCATACTCAACCCAGGCCAAAATAAAATACTTGCACAGAGTGATCTTCATAACAGAAACAATTCTAATCACTATGCTAGAGAGCATGGGTGTACACAACAGAAAACAATTCTTTATCTAGTCCCAAACCAGAGACCGGAAGGCATAAATGATCATCAATCTCTGTTGAATTAAAATAGCATCAATATAGCAGTTATATAAAATGTTTCTTATATCTTTTCCGAAATATAGGCGACAAGTCTATAACAGTCTATTTTAGGCTCAAGGAAGAGAACCAAATACCACGATAAATAAGATTTCTCAGGACATAACTAGAAAAGATAGAAAGAAAGTCCAAGGGTGCATGTCCACAACATATATTTTGGCAGCTGGTCTTGTTATTGATAAGACAGGGTTAGGTCACGAAAATTCACAATAAAATTAGTGATGAAAATGTTTAATAAATGATATAGGTGATAGTTGGGCCGGTTCCAAATTATTCACAAAATCTATAAATAGTTCTATCATGAACTCACTAAAGGTGTACTAGTTGTTGGATATTAGAATAGGTCTTCTAAAAGTCGTGCTTTGATTAATAAATGGACATTTAGAAATGCTCAATCGAGTAGATACATAATCTATTATGAGAACAGATAAGAATGACGTTACAATGTTCGGATAAAAGTAGAAGTATCAACTTGATGAGCTTGAATGTGAGACTAGGTATGTAACTCAAGATAAGGAAAGTTGGTATTGATGAGGCAATTCATAGCTCCTACATGCTCATATGGCCTCGATCTCTGGACAATCCTACCATGTGAAGGTAATATTCCGATACCGTCCACATTCTTCTACTTTTTCGACCTCGTGATTCATTAGTTATCTATAAAAGTTTTCGTCTCCACAACCTTTACTTAAACTGGATTCTAACAGAATTTATATCCCCATGACCTTTACCATGGTTTAAATGCAAGTTTTTTTTTATCTTAACCTCGAATTTATCCTCTGATTTGTTTTCCTTCAATCTAAATGTTACCGTTATGATCAAAAATTAATTCCTCTATGTGCATCAATCAAGTTGTGCTTCAAACTTGTATTCATAATCTTTGTTTCCAAATTCTTTTATACTCTCTTGGTAGTTTGGAAGTCGGATATTAGTACAATATACCTTACGTAAAGACATTTATTGTTCTCAACTAACAATCACGTATACACAATATTAATTTTTTTATAAATATTCTAAGTTCTAGCAGCTCTTAGTCATTTATTCCTTACTCTTGTCAACTTTTGCTCAATTGCATATTTATATCGCACAATTTGGCAACCTCCAATTCTTATAACTTAACTATTCAATTTAGTGTCTTAACCATATTTTAACATTTAATCACTTCTATTCCCTTTAGAAGATTGTATCCTCAAAATTTTTAAAGTTGGCTCAAAATCAATCAATATTTATTTAAAGTTGTTAGTTTTGAACCCTTCAATCGCCATCGAATACTTTTATCGGTCTTAAAATACAACCTCAATATTTTATAATTCATCAAATCCACCTAAAATTTTAATGTCATTATTTCGATTAAAGATTATTCTTTTTTTCCTCATCAATAATAAATGTTACTAAATTAAAGCTTATCCTCGAAGTATTTATAATCCACCAATTTTCATTCACCAAATTTTATCGCAACATGTATCATTACTAGACTAAGGTATATCATTACCACCTGATAACTAATTCCTTTATTTCAGAGGCTCGGCCATTTCGATAGGTAAGGAATATAATAAGATTCAAACAAGATTTTAATTATTGGTCAGCTAGAGTGACATGTTCTAGATAGAAGTCAAGTTGATGAATGCCTGTATGACAGAGTTAGCAAGAAGAAGAAAGGAGGATTACATAGAATATGAATCCTACTCTTGCTCACTTGATTTGAAATGAAGTCGTTATCCTACCCTTTTTTTGCATATATAAATAGTTAACAAAATCATAAATTCTAACCTTCAATATTTTCTAAATACTTCAATATCATAGTCCAATTCTATTATCCTCAAAATCAAGAATAAAATTTTAGTTCCATAAAATTTAATACCATTATTTGTTTATTTTATCATCCTTCAATATCGTTCCCAATTATTGAAAACCACTTTGGTAATAACCACTTGTAAATCACATGTTCTTAATTCGTATTGGACACTTATAGAATAAACTATTTTCAAGGATGGTGTGTGTAGCGGCATTGTAAACTATCAGTTAAAATATGTATATAGAACTTCAGATCTATAATAGTTGGTAGGAGAACCAGATATCCATAACCACCCTACAGATTGGACACTTACGGTATAAACTTTAAAATTTTCAAATTTATATGAGATTTGCAACTTTAAAATATATACAACTATATTAATGAAATACCAACATTCAGGTTGGTAAGTTTTACTTTTGGCCTTTCGAGGACCAGCAACCTGCTGCGACCTATAAAAGTTAGTTCGCGGGTGACTAGTTTCTCTTCGGCATGCAACGCAATACTTATCATGCATACACCCATTTTTGGGTGGTACGAACTCAAGCAAGTAAAAAACTTATCTTATAAAAAAATTTATTATTTTTTCAACATAATCCAGTCTTATAGCAGATGAAAGACAGAGAAATAATGACATAATGTAGAATAGTTTAATAAAAAAATACATTTCCTTGGGAACTAACCATGTTCCTTAAATTTTGTTCTTATAAGTTTTAGATATAAAACTTGTAGAAAGTATCAATTGCATCTAGGGATGACAATGGGACGGGTTAGGGCCGAGGACCATACCCCTCATCTCCGTCTCCATCTGGGTTTAATTTTTAATTTTCGTTCCTGTTAAACAATGTATTTTTCGTTCCCGTCCCTGCCCCTACCCCTACTCCTGCCCCGTTAACACTTTTGTGGTTTATTAACAATTATTTTTTTACATTATAAGCTTAAAAAACTGTTTTCATTACCAAAAAAAAAATGTACAAGACAGGTTAATAAAACTTGGTTTCTATAAAACGAATATACTACTAGCTAGAAAAAATTATACAATACAATAAAAAAAAGAATATTAATCCAACAAAAATATACATGTACTAAATAGAAGTCTACAATACAAAACAACAAAGAACGAATCTTAATTCCACAAAACATATTCCAAAATAGAGGTATGCATTTTCATATAACAAAAATATATGTGTATAAGTAATCGGAATCGAAGATTTATCGGGACGGGGAGTATATATCCATATCCGGTCTCGAATCCAACCGATTTTTGTTTTAATCCTCGTCTTGTTTCTATTTTTAAATTTTCAAACCCTTCCCATCGGAAAAAAAAATGCCGAGTTCGTGTCGGGTTTGGATCTGTTTCGGATGAAACTGCCATCCCTTTGCAACTGAATGCTTTCCATTTTAAAATTTCCTTGTGAATATTCAAAATTGATTTCACAAACATGTAAAAATAAGAGAGAAATATTCGTATTTTGCCTTTCTTATTATGAATATATAAAGAGAGAAATGATAGAAGTGTTTGTAGATAGAAATATGTTATTCATATTTGAGTTTATCCATAGATCATAACACAGTTCATAAAAAAGCTAAACGGGTTAAATGGACAATTAAATTTTTTTATTTTTTCAATTTTGTCTAAACAATAAAAAAACTACAAAATTGAGATTCGAACCTGAGTAGAACACACTACCGTTAAGCCAGAAACAATCAAGTAACTTTTTGAAGAAAAAAAAAAGCATGAATTCTTCCGGCAAATTGTATCTTTAACTCCAAACTTTTTCCCCTTTTTAGCGGATTTATTCAAATTTGACTAAAAATCTTTTGATATTTCCTCCGTCTATAAAAACAGCAACCCTCTAAATCAGGGCCTATGATAAAGATACTAAAAAAAATGACTTGGATTAGCCCAATTAGAAATAAATTTTATTCAATTAGTCCAAATTTTATTAGGACTGTCCATCATTTTCACCTTGCTCCTCCTGTTCCTCTCCCACCCCCTCCGGCCTCTTCTTTTCTCTCCTCCCACGATTCTCCGCCTCTTCGCGTCGTCGACCTCGCCATCGACCACGTTGCCGCCGCCGAGCCGCACCTCGAGCACCTTTCCGTCGGTTTCGTCACCGTCGGAGTCCTACTCGGAGGGACGGCGGAGACATGCGATATCGGCTTCCGCCGGCTCCGTCGCCCCTACCCCCTTCCAATATCCTCCTCATTCTCCTCTCTGGATGCTCTCTGGATCCTCCCGCTCCTCCGTCCCACTCCAATATCCTCCTCCTCCTCCTCTATGGATCCTCTTCTCCTCCTCCCGTTCCTCCCTCCTTTCGACCTCCCATTTCCGCTCCACCGCTCTTCTCCGGCCTCCTCCTCCTCCTCTCCAGCCCCTTCTCCTCCTCCTCTCCAGACCCTCTCCTCCTCGTGCAGCTCTACACCCCTCCTTCCGACCTCCACGCTGTCCCGTTCTCATGTCACCTCGCGTACAACTGTCAAAATTTTGACAGTCATACAAATTGGAAGGATTGTCAATTTTGACAGTCCTAAAAAATTAATATATTTTTTTAAAACTCTCAAAATTTTGAGAGTTCTTTCAATTATTAGGACTGCCAAAATTTTAAGAGTCCTTTCAGATTCGTCAAAATTTTGACAGTCATAATCATAAAAAAAAAAAATTAGAAATGGATATTCTGGTGAATAATTTTTAAAAATTATAAATTTGTAGTTATCAAAGATAAAAATTTGGGCTGCCTTGGGTCCTTTTTTTTAAGCATCTTTATCAAATGCCTAAATCAGGTCCTTTGCATCTCTCCGTTCGTCTCGCCTTTGTTCTTTTCACCACTTCAAAATTTTAAGGGTTTACAGAGAAAAAAAGAAGAAGAAAAAAGAAGAAGAAGACTGCCATGGCCATCCCAAAGGAAAGGCTCGTCCTGAGGAGCTCTGACGGGGAGGAGTTCGTCGTGGACGTGGCGACCGCGTCGATGTCGACGACCATCAATAACATGGTCGACGACGGCTGTGCCGACGGCGCCATTCCGCTCCCCAACGTCGCCGGAGGCGTCCTCGCCAAGGTGGTCGAGTACTGCAGCAAGCATGCCGAGGCCAAGGCCGAGGTCTGCGCCGGGTTCGACGATAGCAGTAGCAACGTTCAGCTCAAGACGTGGGACGCCAATTTCATGAAGGTCGACCAGAACACCCTCTTTGATCTCATGCTGGTCAGTATTTCTCCTCTATATTCTTTACTGGTTCTTTTTGTTCCGGGAGTTTTTTTAGCCTTTGATTTCATCCAGAGGCGGACCTACGCGGAGCCGAGTGGGGGCAGATGTCACCCACTGAATTTTTGCTTCCGAGTTAAATATTGATTTTATTTAAAAAAAAAAAATCATCTTTGTCCTCTGAAATGTCTCATTTTTAATTTATATATACATATTTATATCAGATTTTACTGTTTTCTTCGCAATTTTTATTTTATGATGATTGGATGCAGAGAGAGAGAGAGAGAGAAGCCATGGTATAGGAAAAACAAAATTTTGATATAACGAACTTTATTTAACAAATTTTTTGACTTTGGTTGACCTCTCTCTTTTAAATTCTGATTGCCTCTATATACAGAATTGTGGAATTCTTGTTCGGTGCTATAATTCAATGCATTCAACTCAATACCAAAAGATAGGGGGTGAAGGAAGCAATGTCATATTAAGCGGTATTCATTATAGGTTATTGCCTCGTATGCTGATTAATCGCGGGTTACTTGGTAGGTAAAAGTGCAATTACTGGCCAACTTGAAATTTTCGATTTCACTGGCCAACCGATTGATCATATTGCTAGACCGATTTGCCATCTACTAACTAATGTGAGATTAAGGACGGGTAATTGAAACTAGGGCTTTCTTGTTATGAGATGGGAGTATGTTAATTTGATTACACGTGTTTATATGATCATAAAATTTGTTTACATTGGTTACTATTGAACGTTGAATATGATTTTATTTATGCTTCTTGCGTGTTACACGGGGATATGTGATCATAAAATTGCTCTACTTGGGATTTTTGATTTATAGGCCAACTTATTGATCATACTATGCGATTAACCATCGAGTCCAATCCTTTGTTTAGAACACTGGAAGGGAGGGATTATGATGTGTAATTGAAGTTACGGTTTTCTAGTTATGAGATGGCATGGGGAGACTGTTAATTTAGTAGCATAGGTTATATGATCACAAAATTGATTTGCTTGATTGATCTTGAATGTTGAATATGATTTGTTTATGCTTGTAGTTGTTAATTGAATGTTAGTTCGTAAGCATAAATATAAATGTTTTTGCATGAAGTTTTTTAATGTTAATTTAGTAATTTGTTCCATTAAATTTTGGTTGATGTAGCTAAGTTCTAGTTATGAGTCTACTATCTGTTTCACTTTGAAATGTAAGAAATTTTAATCAGAGTAAATTGAATCTTAAGTTTGTATATATTTTATGATGTATATGTTGGCCTTATTATTATGGACTTGACTACACGTGTTGTATAAGTTTTCTTAGCCCAAATCAAGTTAGAAATAGATTTAGTCAGGATTGACCTAAACATAATTGTGGAGATGTTATTAAAACCCGGTTGGGCTTGATCTGAATTGTTTTTTCATATGGGTTAGCATTGGCACTAAACCGCTTTTCTTTTTTTACCGATGCTATTTTATGGTAAGTAATTCTCATCCAATGAGGTATTGTGAATTTTTTTACTTTCAAATTAGTACCAAAAAGTGAAAGCGCTTTTCTTCTTTACATTTATAAATTCATCAAACTTCTTATAATATTAAATCTACTGTGTATAACTGTTTCCATTATTTACCTTGCAATACATCTTCTAATCTGACTTAGCAATACATTTTCTTAATCTGATTTAGCAGTCCATTGTAGTCGGTATTGAAACTACATAGCTTGAGTATTTACTCAATCATGGTTTGTAGTTGGTATTGAAACTGTGTACGGTGAGCAACTTTACTCACTCATATTTTGGTTCCTTCTTAGCTTCATTGTTATCTAAAAGATTAAAAAAATTAGTAGTGTATTAGTTAAAGGTAATGTTAATTAGAAATAGAAAGGAAATATGACTTGTATACAATTATAAGTAAAATTTGATATTTTAGAAATTAGGAGTGAGCAAGATTTATAAAATCATGTTAAACTGAAAACATTTTTGTTTGGGAAAACTAATGATCCGAGTTAATCCTCTTGAACTAAGCAAATGGTTTATAGGAGAGGACATTGTATAATTACTTGTGTTCAACTTGTTCAATTTTAATAATGTGTACTGCTTGATCGGTTCCATGCCATGAAGAACAGGTACTTCGACAAAGAACGTGTACCTGTACCGGGTAGTTACCGGATACTGGTACTCCTTGTTCTTGTGTAATTATCACAGAAGTACCCAAAGTTTTATTTATTTGTATTTTTAATTTTATTTGGTATTTCGTAGGTATTTATTTGATACTTTGTGGGTACTTCCTATACAAGTCATTGGTTATAGTGAAGTTTGGAGATGGAGAGGAGAAGAAAAAAAAGTAGAAGAAGAGAGAATATGAGAAAGGAGATTGTAAGGGCCTTAAACCCTATGTTGCATCTCATGTATATTTATATTGATATGCAATACACCCACACTTACTATTATACCCTCATATGATAAATAACAAAATAAAATAACTCTAACACCCTCCCTCAAGCAGGAGCATATAGATCAGACATGCCCAGCTTGCTACATAAATCAGAAAATAGACCACGAGCAAGTGATTTGGTGAGGATATCACCTAATTGATCCTCTGACCGAACATAAGGAGTGATAATTTGTTTCTTCAGCAACAAATCACGAACAAAATGACAATCCATCTCGATATGCTTCGTGCGCTCATGAAACACCGGATTACTTGCGATAAACATTGCCAACTGATTATCACAATACATCTCCATCGGAATAGGAATCATAATCCCTATTTCATAAAGAAGAGACTGCACCCACATCATCTCAGAAGCTGTATGAGCCATTGCACGGTACTTGGCCTCTACATTAGAACGAGCCACAACATTCTGCTTCTTACTACGCCACGTGACAAGATTTTCACCCACAAACGTACAATAGCTAGAAGTAGACCTCCTATCACTGCGACTGCCTGTCCAATCAGCATCACTGTACCCGGTCACCGTAAACAACTGTAAATGTTTGTACAACAAACCCTTTCCAGGTGCACCCTTCAAGTATCAAAGAATGAGAGAGATACCCTCCCAATGTGGTTGTCGAGAGGCATGCATATACTGACTAACTACTCCAACTGCATATGCGATATCTGGTCGAGTAACAATAAGATATATAAGTTTGCCAACTAAACGTCTATAATATTCAACATCCTCAAATAACTCTCCTCTGTTAGCATCAAGCTTGTCATAATAATCCATAGGAGTCTCAACTGGCCGACACTCCAATATCCCAGTCTCAGAGAGCAACTCTAGAACATACTTGCGTTGTGACAGATACACATCCTTCTTAAATCGAGCAACCTCGATTCCAAGAAAATATCGAAGAAGACCCAAATCCTTAGTATGAAACTGACGACTAAGGTAGGCCTTAAAGTCCACAATTCCAGCATAATCACTTCCAGATATAATGATATCATCAACATAAACAATCAACACGATAATACCTGCCGAGGATGCCGAGAAAGAATGACAAAATACTGAATGATCTGATGTGGTGCGCCGAAAGCCATACTGAATGCGAACTGAACTGAACTTGTCAAACCAAGCACGAGGTGATTGTGTCAGTCCATATAATGCTTTCTTCAATCGACAAACGCGTTTTTCATTTCCTGCTACAACATATCCCGGTAGTTGATCCATATAAACCTCCTCCTGTAAGTCACCATGCAAGAAAGCATTTTTTATGTCAGCTGATATATAGACCATTGGTGATTAACCGCTACAAAAATAAGAATTCAAACTAAATTCAGCCGAGCCACTGGAGAGACAGTCTCCATATAATCCACACCATATGTCTGAGTATACCCTTTGGCAACCAACCGTACCTTGAGGTGCTCAATAGAACCATCGGGGTGATACTTAACAGTGTACATCCATCTACAACCCACTGTCTGCTTTCCAACATGAAGTGATGTAAGTTTCCAAGTCTGATTTTGATGTAAAATATACATCCCCTCATCCATTATACTTTTTCAACCAGAAGATGACATAGTCTGCTTCTAAGTTTTGGGAATGGAAATATAAGACAATGAAACAGCAAATGCATGAAAAGATGATGAAGTACGGTGTAATGAAACATTGTTAGAAATGTGATGCTTATTCTTTGTGGTATAAAGGCGTTTTCTTTTTCTGAGAGCAATAGGAAGATCATCTGGATCTGTGGTGATGGGAGCAGAAATCTCATGCACGGAAGCTGATTGGTTGAGGGCTGAATTCTGCAAAATCACTGGCCTGTCCTTGGATCTCTGATAAACTTGTAAATGGGGAATTGAGACAGAAATTGATTCAGGAATGACCGAAAGTGGTACGAAAGATATAAAATCTGTTGTAAAAGGAATACAACGGTCTCCTGAAGGAAAGAAAGGGGTAGACTCAAAGAATGTAACATCCGCACTGACATAATATTTGCTTGACTGTGGACTGTAACAATGATAACCTTTTTGAGTACGGAGATAACCAAGAAAGACACACTTCAGAGATTTAGGAGCCAACTTATCTCGATCAGGTTCCAAGTTATGAATAAAAGCGACACACCCAAACACTTGAGGAGATAAGAAAAAATGTGCGGCATCTGTATTTAATATGGTAAATGGAACTTTGTTATTTAATACAGATGATGGCATGCGATTAATTAGATAACATGCAGTAAGAACGACATTTGTCCAATACTGTTTAGGGACATGCATATTGAACAAAAGAGTTCGAGCCACATCTAAAATGTGTCGATGTTTGCGTTCGACTATACCATTTTGTTGAGAGGTGTGGACACAACTGGTTTGATGAATCATAACACGATCAACACAGAAACTGTTCACAAAAGATTGAATATACTCCAAAGCATTATCAGAACGCAGAATTTTGATACATTTATCAAACTGAACATATGATTCATTATAAAAGGCATATAACATATTTGGAAACTCAGATCTTTCATTAAATAAAACAAAGTCATTCTAGAATAATCATCAATAAAAATAACAAAATATTAAAATTCTTTCGGACTTTTGACTCTAGACGGACCCCAAATATCAGAATGAACAATATCAAAATACACTAATTGACGACTCTCACTACGACGATGGAAGAAACTACGGTGATGCTTGCCTAACTTACAAGCCTCACATTCAAGACTAGAAACATGACTCAAACTAGGAACAACTTGACGCAACTTAGCCAAAAACGGATGTCCCAAACGATAATGCCACTGCAACGGAGAAGTAGAAACAGTAGTGAAGGCCTTTCCAGGTAGATTCAAGTAGTACAGTCGATATTTTTCATGTTCCGAACCAATCATCTTCTTCGTTTTGAGGTCCTGAAAAATACACGAATTGGAAAAAAAATGTCACAGAACATTGAAGAGATTTGGTTAACTGGCTCACAGATAACAAATTAAATGGAAAATTAGGCACATATAATGAATCAAATAATGATAGTAATTGAGTTGAGTGAATGCCACATTTTCCAAGCACAGGAAGAGTAGACCCATCAGCCAAGATAATATTATGTTTCATGGAACTACGATTATGAAAGAGAGATGTTATACCAGACATGTGAGAGCTTGCTCCTGAGTCGATGACCCAAGAGGTGGATGGTGACTGGGTTGTCACAAAAGTATGATTACCTATATGTGCCATGGTTGCAGTAGGTTAGGAGGGTACTAGCAAGCGCGTTCAACTTCTGGAGGATTTGTTCAAATGGAGATGAGGTATCGGACGTTGAGTCTGATTGAAACCCGAAGTATCATCTCTAGGAGCAGAAGTGGTGACCTGGGACTGCATATTTTCATCATGCACTTGATGTACATATTTTGGTTTGCCCCACTTGTCCCAACAATAGTCTTCTACATGATCGAGCATTCCACAATAGTTACACTTCCGTGGTTGACCACGACCACCACCACCACCACAGCGACCACCACTACGACCATTGTCTCTACCACCACCACCACCACCGCGGCCACCACCACGACCATTGTCTCTACCACCACGTCCTTCTCCTCGACCAAAACTACGACCACCATCTCTACTGCCACGTCCACTACCACGTCTACCACCACAACCAACGACACTAGAAACTAGGACAGAAGAGTCAGTACTCGGCACCACAGAACTCTGTCCCAGAATGAAACGATTGAGACGGGAGAGAGTATCTTCCACCGTAGGTAACTGCTCTCCATCAAGGATTTGAGCTTTATAAGGTTCGAGCGCAGGATCCAAGCCGGCTAGGATAAGTGAAATATGAAATTCTTCTTCCTTCTGTCTCTGAGCTTCCTTCAAATCAGTAGTAACATGATGATATTGAAGCAGTTCCTACAAAGCCTTCTTTGAAGCCAGATATTCATTCACAGACTTCCTATTTTGCTTTGTATTAAACAATAACTCGTACAACTCATAGATACGGGCAACGTTTCGCTTCTGCGAATATGATTCTTCCAGAGATGCCTAAATCTGTTTGTTTGATTCACACCACTAAACATTAGCATCGACATACGGTTCCATACTATGCCACAACCACGACATTACATATGCATATGCACTCATCCAATCTTCATACTCAACGGAAGTTTCAGGCGGGGGTTCTTCCGTCAAAAACTTCAACTTATTCTTCGCCCTTAACACCACTTTGATAGACTTGGACCAGGCAAGATAGTTCGCTCCATTGAGTTTCACCGCTGTAATCGACTTTTCCAATTCATCATTATGAATAGCAGTAAAAGGAGAACCACCTCCGCTACCACCACCACTATTAAATTTTGCTAGAAGATTCAGTCCCCACCATACTTGCAGATGCAACAGAAAGATGAGGTCTTTGAAACCCTAGATCTCACAACGAACCTCAACCGATGACAAACAATTAATGGAGATCTGTAGAAACCTTATATCTCATAAACGAACTACGAATGATGAACGACGAATCATGAAAAGTAGACGAAAAACAGCCGAAAAAAGTAGGATGTACAATACTTACAAATATATGGTCTGATATCAAGTAAAATTTGGAGATGGAAAGAAGGAAAAAAAGTAGAAGAAGAGAGAATATGAGAAAGGAGATTGCAAAGGCCTTAAACACTAGGTTACATCTCATGTCTATTTATATTGATATACAATACACCCACAATTACTATTATACCCTCATATGATAAATAACAAAATAAAATAACTCTAACAGTTATCTTTTAAATATAGAATTCATACTAGTTTCTTAGAAATAAAGTTTCTTTATTTTTAAACTTAAACTATATAGTTTTAGACTAATATTCACTGTGGAGAAGAAATCTTGATTCAGATGTATATGTACACCTTACCCGTATTGTGGAATTTTAGAAATTGTCGAACCTACCCGGTACGTACCGTACCGGGTACTCTTATGACATATGCTTCATGGATTCCATGTGATATGTAATAAAGAAATATATTAAAATATATTTGATGGTGAAGCCCTCGTTCCCCTCCCTATATTATGAGTTGTTGTCTTTTTAGGGGCTGTTTGGTCTTTCTTTAATTTGGAAGAAGAATAAAGATTTATCTAGTGGCCAGAGTCATGGGAGAGTTCCATGGTATATTTTTCAAAAAAGTTACTAAACAAAACCAGTTTAGGGAGTTTATTTTAGTGTACTTGGAATGGGAGTAGAAAGGAAACTTTGATGATGTAAAGGAGGGTGCAAGAGGGACCAAGGCCCTTATATTATTGATCAACCTAAATTCTCTAAACCATACAAAAGAAGTAGATGAATTATTCCAAAAAAAAAATTGAAAAAAATCCAAATTCCATAGAGCTCCTAGGCTTCTCCCATTTTCCATGAACCAAAGATCCCTCGTCTCCCTTATAAAAGAAAGTCATATCTATCTTAGTTATTGAAGCAAAGGATATCTTTGGTTTTTATGTCTTTTAAGTCATTACCACTTAGGGCTCATGCTTGTTTACCACACATTAGCCTAAGTGGTCAGATATAAAGACCTGGAAAGTGGAAACTGGATCGAAAGTTTGATTCCTTCTCGACTCTGGGAATATATATATATATATATATATATATATATATATATATATAGGAATGGATAATTGGTTTGTTTTCATGGCGTATATGCTCGGGACTTGGTACAACAAACTCAAATGGGATCCCGAAGAGCCCTTGCTCAGACATCTCGGTGCAATGGTCCTAAACTCGGCCCTGAAGGGCTTACGACTCTGCCTTTAAGTCCTTAATTCAGCCCCGAAGGATTTACAACTCGGTCCTTTGGCACACGAGCCTGCTCGAAGGCCCAACACTGCTATCTCCTGTGGGACTCACCGCTCCCGTTCCCACTATTTATTTTCTCAATGGAGGGAATAATACTCTCCCACCCCGGTTTGATTCCTGGTAGATAGGCTGAATTCCTTTCCTCCCATCTTAGCCACTTGAGATAGAGGCGATTGGCTTATATATATATATATATATATATATATATATATATATATATATCAGTGTAGTCAAAGGCGCACCTTGCTCCTAGGCGCAGGGGTAGCGCCTCAGGGCACTCCAGGCGAGGCGCAATTCTTAAGGCGCACCTAAGGCGCTCCTAGGTGCGCCTTTTCCGAGCGCCTTGGAATAGCTAAGGCGCGCCTTGAAAATCTTGTGAAAAAAATAACATGTTTAGATTATTTTTTTAACTGTTGTACTGTTTTTAGACTGTTTTTTGAACTGATGTACTTTTTTTTACTGTTTTTTCTCTCACTCAATTCAAAGTTATTGCAACCTAGACATGGAAAAATTTGAAGTACATATGTTTATCAATGTAGAAATTTGATGTGAATATATATATATATATATATAAAATTTTTGCGTCTCGCGTGGCTCGGGCGCGCGCCTTAAGTGCGCCTTGCGCCTTTGACTACCTTGATATATATATATATATATATATATATATATATATATATATATATAAAGGTGCATGAACCGGAATATTCATGTAGCGGTTGATTGAGGACCGGATACGGAGGAGCAATCTACTAAGTAAGAGGATTGTGGCACCAACGATCATCCTGTGTAAAGCATGTGACGGAGATCGGCTTGCGTGGTTGATTGAAAAATATTGCATAAGAAGCAATAATAGAGGATCAGCATGCAGAGACCTAAACTAGGTCATAGTTCGAAAAAATTAATGTCATAAAAAGACGTGAGCTTACACTTGGCACTAGGATGTAGATGAACCATTTAAAAAATATTTGTGTGAGTGTGTGGACATGCACATGTTGATCCCTCTCCTTTTTCTTCTCTCTATGAAACATTCCCATCTACTAATAATTACAGAAGTCAAACAACTTGAGAGTGAAATTAGGAAACACTCCTAGAAATGAAAGAAAAATGAATTATATATCAGTTGCTATAGATGACCAAGCCTTTGTTGGCATGGTCATGCTATAACTCTCTTCCACATATACCAAATCGACACAATGGAAGATGATTAGATTGGGTAACAATATATTAGATATTGTGGATTAATTCATCGATACTTTTAAAGCAAAGAATACTGATATTTTGAATTTTATGGATTAAACCAAGCAAAAGGAATGTAAGAAAATAATCACTAGATATTGATGTTATTCAAAGAAAGAAGGGGAAGACAACATTCATTGTCACGTTGATCGCCGGTGACAATAACAGTCAGAGTGATTGTGACAATAGATACAACAACAGCTAGAGTGGAGAGAACAAATTCTCTTCTTTCGTTCCCCCATCTCTCTTGATCCTTATAGGTCAAGGGCCTATAGGACTATCCTTTCGAGAGCGACCTCATCCCTATGCAATTTATTTTAGAAATGTTCAATACGAAAATCTGACTAAGATGCTTATCACAGCCTTACTTGGTTGAGTTTCCAGATTAAAATAAATTAAAGAAGATAACACCAAACCACAGTTTGAGTTATTTTAACTAAACTAACATATTCCTAAGTTTCAGAATTATCCATCTAAACAAATTCTATTTATTTTAGAATTATCCATCTATGTAATCATATTTGTCCTTACATAGATGGACAACGTCTCCCATAGTCCATAGATGTCCCCCATAGTCCATAGATGTACAATGTCTCCTTACATATTTACTAATGATGGGTGGAACTTAGTGGGGCCTATCACTCCCTCCCCCTTTGGGAAACGACCTTGCCCTGAAGACCTTTGGAAATTGCTGTTGCAGTTCAGTATAATTTCCTAAATGGCATCTCCAGACATGTATTTCCCTCTGCACAAGACCTTCCTTAGAGTATTCACGTCTTTTATACGTACCCAATGGTAACACAACAAGGATTGTAGATGGTTAACCAAGTTACCAGTTCTATATTATTGTTTCTGATTTCCAAACACAGACAGATACAAAACCATTAGCTCCTCACCCCCTTAACATCTCCTTATTACTCCTATTTGTTGGCACTAAAATAATCCTGGAAAAGCATCTAATGAGAAAAAGATCTTGTGTCAGTCTCCTCACTTGCCAACAGTCTGCTACTAATTGACTCAAATAGAAAAGTAGCTATCTTTCGACAACCCATCTTGTACACATAAACTGTTGTCTTTTTAAGCCAATATTTATGAATCTATAAGATCAAACCCCTTCTCTCACGGTGATAATTCCTTTCCCTTTTTATGATATATTCTCTATTATAATTCAAAATCATGGGAATTCTTTCACACATTAAGGCTTCTTTCAAGGTTAATTGTTTATGTTGAGAGTATTAAATGATTTTTTAGTCCCACATAGGGAAGAGTAGTAGAGAGAGGGGTTAGCCTCTCCTATATATATGTAGCTCCACATCAATAATAAACAAGCCAACTATTCTACTAAATTTTTTTTGGTATCAGAGCCAACCCTCCCCCCTTTCCAAACCCTAACCCTAACCCCCTTCACAGCCCCCCACCCTCTTTCGCCACCATCAGCCGCCGGCCAGCAGCCCCCCCTCCCCGCTGGCGAGCACCACCTCCTCTTCCTCCATGCCGACCCTCTCCCCCTTTCCATTACCGTTAGCGCAGTATTTCATCTTCTTCTTCTTCTCTTCTGCGAGTTGTAACTCGATTATGTCCGTATGCAACTGCGATTGAAAGGAAAAACGAGAAGTTTAATTTTCTGTAGCAGCAAGTTGTAATCGGAATATTAATTATATAGTTGCTAGTTGGATCGAGGTATATCAGTAAGAAAACTTTTGTGTGAACTCCTGATCTCGACTACAATTGTTGGTTCTTCTCCCTCCTTCTCGTCAGGCCATTCGGCCTTGGGTCGCAGCCGTGCACGGGACATGAGGAGCGGCTCTAAGGGACACCGATGCCGCTGAAGGAGGAACAGTAGACGTGGAGAGGATAACGATCAAAGGTGGAGACGATCTAGATCTGCTACCGTCTTGCTGATGGAAGATGACAAGAATAAGACGATGGAGATGATCTACGGCAAGTTGACGACCCAAGAGATGAAGGCTTTGGTGGACGAGCTCTTCTCCAGGAGGCTGACCGAGACTAGCTCCTGTGTTGCAAACGCAAATATGGATCCTTCACCATACAAAATGAGAAAGTTGAAGAAACTGGAGATAAAGTTGAAGAAACTGGAGATAAAGTTGGAGGGTACTTCCAACTACTTGAAGTGGTTGCGTCAGGCGATGCAGACTCTGAAGGCAAGAGGCTTTGTGGGCTATGTGAATGGCTAAACCAAGGCACCTTAAGATCACTCCTCATTGGGAGTTTGCTGTGTGGGAAATCGTCAATAATGTTATTGCCAAGGTAGTCAAAGGCGCAAGGCGCACTTAAGGCACAAATGATCCAAATCGCCCGAGGCACAAGGCGCACTTAAGGCGCGCGCCCGAGCAACGCGAGGCGCAAAAATATAATATATATATATATATATATATATATTTTACTTCGGATTTCTACATTGATAAACATGTGTGCTTCAAATTCTCGTATGTCTAGGTTGCAATCACTTTGAATTGAGTGAGTGAGAGAGAAAACAGTAAAAAAAAAGTACAACAGTTCAAAAAATAGTCTAAACATGTTATTTTTTCACAAGATTTTTAAGCTATTCCAAGGCGCTCGAAAAAGGTGCGCCTAGGCGCGCCTTAGGTGCGCCTTAAAAATTGTGTCCCGCCTGGAGTGTCCTGAGGCGCTGCCCTTGCGCCTAGGAGCAAGGCGCGCCTTTGACTACACTGGTTATTGCTGGATGGTTGACAACCTCATTGACCGACCAAGTATTGGGCAACGTGGAAGCAATGGAGGGTGCTACTGACATTTGGATGATGCTGAGAGACGTACTCAGGGTCGGGCAACCCTATGGGGGTCTTCCAACTACAAGATGAACTTGATAAGGTGGTCCAAGAAGATCACACCATCTCTGAGTATGCGGCTCTGCTGAAAAAGTATTGGTCAGATCTTGACCACTATAATACCATTGGCGTGGAGGATGAGCAAGTGGAACCGAAATTTGCAAAATATTATAAGAAGTTCATGGAGTATGTTTCACGACAGAGGATGATGAAGTTCCTGAAGGGACTCAACCCAACATTCGAGCAGAGGAGGAATGTCCTACTTGCACAACCCGGACTACCATCACTGGAGGAGGCCATAGCTGCTATGGCATAAGAAGAGGCACGAATGAAGCTAATGCCTAGCACCACTAGCTCTCCGGGGGAAAATAAGCTATAGTAGTATTTAACCCAAACCCTTCCGGAGGGGGAGTGCTACAACTGTGGAGAACCTGGACATTTCATCAGATTTTGTACGAAACCTCTAAGAGGCCAGTCCAGCGGCCGCGGACGTAGCCGTGGAGTGGGGTGCCAGAGGAGGCTATGGCAGAGGCAGAGATAATTATTTTGGAGGGCACAAGGCAAACCTGGCAAAAGGGAAAAATGAGAGTCAGTCATCAGATATGACTCCTAGTGAGAGGGAAATGCTAGAAATGTGGAGGAGCATGAAGCTTGGAACTAGCGACAATCGAGCCAACACCACTGGGACATCGACTCCAACCACCTCCGGGGGTAACATCACCTACTATGTCCATACAAGCACAGGTATACCTGCTCATGCCCTTGCATCTATCCACAAACCAGGAAGTCTAAATTGGATAATTGACTCTGGGGCATCCCGCCATGTCACGGGTGCCCATGATGAGTTCCAAGATTACACTCACATGGGAACGTCTGAAAGTATTCAGACTGCTGATGGTACTGCTAGACCCATTATGGGTAAATGTACAGTTGAATGCACCTCTTCCATGACTCTTACTGATATTTTTCATGCTCCATCTTTTCATGTTAATTTATTGTCCATTAGTGCCATTGTTCTTCAACTTAATTGTGTTATTTTCTTTGACATTCCTAAGGTGTTTTTTCAGGAGAAGGGAACAGAGAGACGGTTGAGGACTGGCACTTGGCATAAAGGGCTATGGTACTTGGACAGAGGTGGGCTTGATGCAGCACTGGCATCACTGGTAGATGAAGCACAACAGAGGAGCCATGAAGGACTGTAGAAGCATAATTATTACTCCAACATCAGCGTATGAGACACTCTTCATTCAGTCTACTGAGTCGGATGTATCCCTCTATGGTTCAAAAGGCTAATAAGCAAAAGTTGGTTTGTGATGCTTGTGCACTTGGAAAACATACCAGAAGCTCGTATGTGAGTTCTGGAAATAGAAGTTTAGCTGCTTTTGATATGATACATTCTGATGTGTGGGGACCTTGTCCTACAACTACTGTTAATGGTTTTAAGTAGTTTGTCACCTTTATTGACTGCTACACTCATGTCACCTAGGTATATCTAATGAAGAGTAAGAGTGATGTATTCACATGCTTTCAAGATTTTTATCGCAGGATTACAACACAATACGGTGCTAAGGTGAAGACTTTGAGGTATGACAATGAGACATAATACACCAACAAGGCTATTGAAGAATACTTATCAGCCCATAAGATACAACATTAGACTTCATGTGCCTATACACTAGCTCAGAATGGCGTGGCGGAGCGGAAGAACAGACACCTGTTAGAAGTGGCACGGTCAATGTTGTTTGCTATGAATGTTCCTAAATACTTGTGGGGCATACTGTGTTGACGGATGCATATCTCATCAACAAGATGCTCTCTCAGGTTTATGATGGAAGACACCGTTTGAGATGCTTACATGTGAGAACTAAGTACATTGTTCCCCCAAAGGTATTTGGATGTGTCTGCTTTGTGAAGGATAATAGGCCTGCGGTGGAAAAGTTGGACCCTCGGACAGTGAAGTGCGTCTTTGTTGGCTACTCATGGACTCAGAAGGGATACTCTTGTTGTGGTCTTGTGGAGCGAAGGCTCTTTGTGAGCATGTATGTTACATTCAGAGAGATGGAACCATACTACCACAATGGTTCAGGTGAAGGCTCCGCATTTGGTGACACACCTAACACATGAGGTGTTAGGAGCAAGGTTTAAAGTATCGGCCGATACCGATACGTATCGGACGTATCGGATCGGTTTTGTCCCCTGCCGATCCGATACCAACAGAAAAGATCGGTATCGGCCGAAACCGGTACGAAAAAGTTTGTATCGGTCTGTATCGGTCTGTATCGACCGATACGGGATCGATACGGGCCGATACGAACCGATACGGGAACAAATAAGATCAAATTAGATCATCACAGGAACTTTAACAAAGTAGATGTTCTACAAAAAGCCAAAACAAAAGTAGAAATTGATTCCAGACATATCAAATCCAACAGAGAACAATAATGAAGAACCAAAATAGTAGACAAAAAAAAACTATTAATAGAGGCAAATTCTTCTACAGACATACACACAAAACATAAATTACTCAAAAAAAATCTGAAGAACTCAACTTACCTCGTTTTCCAGAAGGTAATCTCCCAAGAACCTCTTCTTCGCCTTGCCGCTGCTTCCATCGGTCGGCCTTTGCCGCTGCTTCCATTTGGTCGTCCGCTGCAACCGAACTCGCCACCTCCTTCTCGAGAGAGACTGCGGGGAGGGTCCTCTTCCTCAGCGGCGGAGAGGGGGAGGGTCTTTAGGTTTTGGGCAGCAGCGGAGAAGAAAAAAAAGAACAGCAGAGAAAAAAAAAAGGAACAGCGGCTGCAAGCCTGCAACTTTGTTCTCTCTCATCTCTCTCTCTCTCTCTCTCTATATATATATATATGTAGGGTTGGTGACGTTTAGGACCTTTATGTTTTAGAAAGAACAAAAAAACAAAACAATGACACGTTGGCAAGAAAAAAAACTGACAGAAAGGTCGAACCTATGACCAATCGCCCACAGATTTCGAAGAGAACTTAGTTTTCTCCTTCTAGCCATATAGTCAACTTAAATCCTATGTTTGGAATTGGCATGTTTATAACTTTATGTATTTATTGACTGACTTACATTTTTTTAATATATATATATATATATATATATATATACACTAACTTATATACTATTGTATCTAACAATATTTGTTATTGTACATATATACATAACAATATTTTAACTATTGTTATGTATATATTATTGCAATATTTTTAACTATATATATATATATATATATATATATATATATATATACTATCTAACAATATTTTAACTATTGCAACGTTTTTTATTATATATATATATGCTATCTAACAATATTTATTATTGTGCAATATGTAACATTTTTTATTATTGCATGCACAATCTTTGTAAGTGTAACTATTGCATGTAATATTTTTTATTATTGTATGTAACGTTATATAATTTTCAGGATTATTTAATGGCACCAAAAAGTCGTATGCCGGAGGAAATGGATGTTGGTTGGAAACATGACAAATGTGTCAATCCTAATAATAAGAGGAGGGTGGAATGCAATTATTGCAGCAAAATAATGGACGGAGGGGTTACTCGGCTGAAACAACACTTAACGGGTATTACAGAAAACGCAACATCGTGTCCTGATGTACCATTTGCTATAAAAAAATGTTGTTGCTTGTTGAGAGTAAAAAAAAAGGATAAAATAATAGCGAATCAAAGAAAACAACAGGTAGAGGAGGAGTTAACAAGGATAGTTCGAGTAGATTCCTCCTCAGAAGAAGATATTGAAGACTTCACGGAACTTAGAAGGGACATGAGAGAAAGTAGGAGAGAACATGCAACTGAGGAATGGGATAGACGTTGGAGTATCGGGGACAGAGAAATAGGGTCAAGCAGGGGTCCGACGTTAGGTGGCCGATCAAAGTCGGTCGCATATCGTGGGGAGGAGGTGAGAAATATTCCAGAGATACAAGGGGTATGGACCCTTATGTCTTAAGAAAACAAGGGGCAATACAACCCAAAATAAAGGGTGCAATTAAGGGGATAAAGAATGCGAAAAATCATATAGGAAGATTTATATCAAAATTCTTTATATACAATAATATATCGTTCAATGCTGCTAAAAGTCCACACTATCAACCAATGATAGATGACACAGCAGCTTCCGGGAGTGGAGTAAAAGGTCCAATTACTTATGAGATTTTAAATACTTATTTAGATATGAAAATAAGTGACATGGAGGAGTACCTAAAATCTTTTCATAGGTATTGGGATGAGTATGGATGTACCATTATGTGCGATGGATGGAGTACACAGAACAGAAAATACATCATTAACTTTCTTGTGTATTCTCCACAAGGAACGATATTTCTTAAATCTGTAGATGCCTCTGACAAATACAAAGATAGTAAATACATATTTGGACTGATGAATGAAGTTGTGGAATAGATTGGAGAAAATAGGGTCGTCCAAATAATTACTGACAATGGCTCCAACTACAAGAAGGCGGGAATGAGGTTAATGGAGGTGAGAGTGCACTTATACTGATTTTTTATTATTATAAATATGTTTGTATATATGTTATTTATTATTGTAAATATAGCTTCATTCTAAATATATATGTATGTTTGTATGCAGGTGAGAAAAAATTTATATTGGACTCCATGTGCAGCACATTGCATAGATCTCATGTTGAAGGATATATCCAATGATCCACATATTAAGCCACTAATACGGAAGTCTCAAGATATGACTTGTTTCATATATAATTATGGTTGGGCTCTTAGCATCATGAGGACTGAGACTCGGAATGAAGAATTGGTTAGACCAGTCATCACTAGGTTTGCTACCAATTTTATTGCTTTTGATTCCATCCTTAAACATCAGGCTGATTTAAAAATGATGATAAATACAAGGGGTTGGACAGGTAACTACATGAAACTCAATCGTAAAGATAGAGAAAGGGCAGATGTGGTTGTCAGTTTAATCAAGAGTCAAACTTACTGGAGGGATATTGCAGGGGTCACTGCAATATTTCGACCTCTAGTAAGTTTTAAGGATGGTGGATAGCGATGATAAAGCGGAGATGAGTCATCTTTATGAGGCTATGGACAAGGCTAAAGAAATGATAAAAAAGAATATTGGTCAAGGATATAGGAAGTGGTGGAAAATGATTGATACCAGATGGAATTCTCAACTATATCGAGATATACATGCAGCTGGTAAGTACTCTATAAATTGAATATCCTTCAAATATTATTTTATAATGTTTGTAGGGATTTTAAAACTAGTTATTTATTCAATATTGTAGTTTATTTCTTGAATCCCAAATACCAATATTCTAATGATGCTATAAATGACGACGAGATACTGAATAGTTTTCACCGCGTCGTTAATTGAATGGTGAATGACAATACAACACGCCTTAATATAAACAAAGAGATAATTATTATTTGATATTGAATTTTTTCATAACTTTACAATATTTAATTTTAATGTCATAAGATCCATAACTTGTGTAATATCACTTTGTAGGTAGAAAAGTTCAGATTGAGAAATGGTGTATTTAGTTCAGATCAAATCCAAAGTGCTGTAAATAGATGTCTTCCTGGTAGTAATAATACTTTAAAATATTTATTAATTAAAATTAAATAGTTACAAAGCTAATATATTTTATTATTTTGTAGCTGAGTGGTGGTCCATACATGCTAGGGAGGAACCCCAAATTTGACTCGATTAGTTGTGCGCATCCTAAGTCAAACAGTATCTTCTTCCAACTGTGAAAGGAATTGGACAACATTTTCTCTCATCCATACTCGTCCCCGCAATAGACTTTTAATGACAAGACTAGAAAAATTGGTTTTTGTCCATTATAATATGAGATTGAGGGTTCGAAATATGCAAAGATCACGAGATGAACAAAATATTATAGATTTGGATGAGATATTTCATGATGAAGATCCACTCATAGCTTGGACTAGAGAAAGGAGAACACCACTCTTAGATGGTAAAGAAAATGAGTGGTTAGATGATAACTTGGATGTCGATCCACAAGATACTGTCGAAAATGCTCGAAGGCCTGAAAAAAGAAAGAAAACACCAGATGTACAATCTCGACAGGTCGACAACGATAAATACAACACTACTGATAGTGGAGGCAATGAAGCTACACTCGCTGCTGGTGCTGACAATACTAATGAATATGAAAGTCCTGGATATCAGTCTCATGAATACTCTGAAGACTGGCCAAGTGATTATCAACCTAGAGAGCACCGCATGGATGATGCATATGCTTGAGGATCTAGCCATCATGATGTACTTACTCCTTCAGATAATTACAACAATACATATGATAGTTCATCCACAAGTTATTATCCATACAACACTCCAGAGGCGGAACAACATTCAACATTTGATGGCCTCATGACAATTTTTTTTCATAATACCCTCATAACCAAGAACCATATCAGGACGATTATGATAATTATGAACCATTTTAGTGATATATATTTTTTTTTTGTATTTGTATTCATTTTCGTATTTGTATGCTTTATGTAGTTCATACCTATTGTAAAAAGATTATAATTCATGAAATTTAAATGAAGGGATATGCTAGAGTCCCAATGATTTTTTTTGGCCAAGTAATTTTTTGTCGTACTTTTAAATTTAAACATGTAAATTTTGTAGCTAATTTTATTTCGGTATATTATGAAACAAAATAATTGGTGTCATGGATCACATTGTAATAAATTATAACTATGCATCAAGCTAAATTTCTGAATATAATTAAATCTTTATTTTTTTACAAAAATTAAAAAAAATATCTCGAGTCGACAAATATAATTATGGCTCTTGTGACTTGTCTCATGATCTCATCCTGCCATTTGCATTGTTTCTAATCTTTTGTGTCTTCCTCTATGCGCCTTAATTCGTCAAAATTAAAATCTATAGAACAATACAATATTCAATTAGTACGAATATAATGACATAGTAAGATTGTAACTAAAAACATGTAAAGGGAGAAAACTTATATATCGCAGGTAAACCATTCAACAATGATGATTATTGTTTTATTCAATTATAATTAAAAAACAAACATAAAAAGCACTTAAATAATGCATAAATATGTAAATTATTTTTTCTATTTTTTTACTAATTTATTAATAATTATTTAAATATTGTCGATATAGCTGATACCAAAAAATTCGATACTCCGATCCGATATCGCTGATACTGCTGATATTGCCGATATGTTTACTCATACAAACTGTCCGATATCGATACCGATACCAATACCGATACCGAGTTTTTGAACCTTGGTTAGGAGTGAGGGGGAGATGGGCCCAAGCGTGATTGTCGGGTCAGTTCCATGCCCAATGATGGAAGTTGGTCTAAGGGAACAAGAGGGAGATAGCGAGGGAGGAGGAAAGTGATGAGGAAGCTCACAATGAGGAGGAAGAAAGTGATGCTGCAGTACATGGGGAAGAACAAACTACAGAAAAATCTATAGAGCTCCAAGTCTACAGAAGGAGAAAGTAGCAGTCCACTACTGTGCATATTGCCCCTAGTGTGCCATGTCCCCCGCCTAACCCTGTCCCAACTCCTGAAGATGCACCTCCCGCACCGGATTCCTCTGATTCAGATGCGGATTCCTCTGATTCGGATGGTATAATCTCTTTTCCTTGTCCTTCTATTCCCTTAAGGAGATCTTCTCGCAGTAATGCAGGAAGATTCCCTAATCGTTATGGTTATGAACATGGCATCACCTAATTTTTATCCTACTCTAATCTATCCCCTACTTATGGAGCATTTATTGCATCGTTAGACACCACCTCTTTGCCTAAGTGTTGGCAGGAAGCGAAGAAAGATCCGAGGTGGAAAGCTGCAATATTGGAGGAACTTGGGACACTTTAATAAATGGGACATGAAAACTTGTTCCATTACCTAAAGGAAAGAGAGCAGTTGGATGCAAATGGGTCTTCACAGTAAAGGAAACGCCAAAAAGAAAGGTGAAGTGATACAAGGCAAGATTGGTTGCAAAGGGATTCACTCAGTCCTATGGCATCGACTATGATGAGACATTTGCTCCAGTAGCAAAGATGAGCATTGTAAGAACCCTGGTTTCTCTTGCAGTAAATCATGGGTGGCAATTTTATCAATTGGATGTGAAGAATACCTTTCTTAATGGAGATCTATAAGAGAAAGTATACATGGAGGCGCCACCGGGTTTTTGCATGAAGTAGTCAACAAGAAATGTGTGCAAGCAGAAGAAATCACTGTATGGACTCAAGCAATCACCTCGAGCCTGGTTTGAAAGATTCAGGAAGACTGTCACAGGCATGGGGTACAGCCAGACCAATACATATCACATGGTCTTCTTCCGACATGCGAGAGGCGACGTCACCATATTTGTAGTATATGTAGACGATATAGTAATCACATGTGATGAGGAGGAGGGGATTACCCATCTGAAGTCAAAAATTGCCAAGGAATTTGAAGTAAAGGACTTGGGAATGATGAGGTATTTTTTCGGGATCGAGGTGGCTCGAGGAAGAGGTGGGATCGTCCTCTCTCAGAGGAAGTATGTACTAGAACTGCTCACAGAAACTCACAGAAACTGGTATGCTGGGATGTCGATCGACAGTCACTCCAATCGATCAGAAAGATAAGTTGGAGGCAGAGGCAAAGGCAGGAGAGCCGGTTGATCGTGAGAGATATCAGAGACTTGTAGGCAGATTGATTTATCTAGGCCACACTCGTCATGATATCTCATTTGCTGTGAGTGTAGTGAGTCGCTACATGCATGATCCAAAGAAGAGCCACATGGATGCAGTTTTTCATATTCTGAGATATCTGAAGGGGGCTCCTGGAAGAGGACTATGGTTCAAGAACAACAGACATATGGGTATTGAGGGGTACTGCGATGCAGATTGGACAAGCTGCATGGACGACAGAAGGTCTACCTCAGGTTACTGTGTCTTTGTGGGGGGTAATCTAGTCTCATGGAGAAGCAAGAAACAGTATGTGGTAGTCCGATCGACCGTTGAAGCAGAATATAGAGCTATGGTTCCGGGAGTGTCAAAGTTGTTGTGGGTAAAAGCACTGCTGACAGAGTTGAAGCTGGACCAGGGAACACCATTGCGCTTTTTGAGTGACAGTCAAGCTGCACTAAGTATAGCTAACAATCCAGTTCAGCATGACAACACAAAGCACATCGAAATCGATCGGTCTTCATCAAAGAGAAGTTAGAGAAAGGGATATTAAAGCTCGATCATGTTCGCTCAGAAGAGCAAGTCGCATATTGTCTTACTAAGGGGTTTAATTCATTGAGTCTTTCTAAACTGTGACAATATGGGGATGATTGATATCTATCACCCATCTTGAAGGGGAGTGTTGAGAGTATTAAAGGATTTTTTAGTCCCACATGGAGTAGAGTAGTAGAGAGAGGGGTTAGCCTCTCCGATATATATGTAGCTCCACATCAATAATAAACAAGCCAACTATTCTACTAAATTTTTATTGTTTAGGTATCATTTTATAAGGCGTTTACATTTTCTTTTTGTTGCAAATATTGCTTTTTGAGTTGGAGAAGATTACACTAATTTGTTGTATCAAAGTATCTGAGTTGGTTCAGACGCTTCTTATGAGTATCACTACTATACCAGTGGTGGTTTCAGATTAGAGTTTTGGAAAGCAAAAAATAATCAGGAATTATTTGAAATTATAACAATATTTGCTACATTTAAGCATAAACTTTTATAATCTTTCTTGTTTCCTGCTAGTTTTAATGAAATAATTTTCAGCATTACTCAGTTGTTCGTCCACAATAGATAGTGTTGTTTATTTTACTTGCTTATTTGACAAAGTACCACCAAAATAAATAGTTTTGAAATATCCATGAACATGGTCACTTTGTAATGAACAACTCTACTTATTGGCAATGGTTAGAGTATTTATCCACATAATGTAGCATGTTCATATGGCTTACAGATTGCAGCATGAATGTTGTGATTTTGTAACATACACCTCCAACAATTGGTAAAGATTAGAGTGTCTCTGTAAGAAATTTTATCAACATTCTAGCATGTCGTAAAATTGGAATTTCTGAAGTTAATGATGCTTTAAAAAAATAAAAAATAGAAAAGCGGTTGGACTTGATAATAATCCTGTTGAGGTTTATAAATGTTTAGGTGAGACAGGATACTCATTTATTTAACCAAATACTAAGGTCAAAATAAATGCTCTCTGAATGAGATAAGGAAGATATACCAGTACAATAATACCCATATATAAACATAAGGAAGATATACAAGTTCTAATAATTATCGAGGAATTAAGCTTATGAGCCATACCATGAAGCTATGAAAGAGAGTAATTGAGAAACGGTTACAAAATAAACTAAAGTTTCAAAGAATCAGTTTGGTTTTATGCAAAAATATCTACTGTTGTGGGTATATACATGTTGTAATAATTATCGAGGAATTAAGCTTATGAGCCATACCATGAACCTATGGAAGAGAGTAATTAAGAAATGGTTACAAAACAAACTAGAGTTTCAAAGAATTAATTTGGTTTTATGCAAGGTAGTCAAAGGCTCAAGACGCACTTAAGGCTCGCGCTCGAGCGAAGTGAGGCGCAAAATTAAAAATAATAATAATATTCATAAATAAATAAATGAATTAGTAATGTAAGAAAAAACTAAATAACATATTAAAACTAACAAAAACATGTTAAAACATAACCAAGTGAACTAGCAGAACAACAATAACACTCAACAGAACTAATAAGAATTTGTATTCTCCCTACCATGCTTTTACTTTTAGTTTTTCAAGTTCAACTGTAGTAAACTTTGGCAACCGTGGAAAAAGTTACTTCTCTCCCACTTGTATGAAATAAGGGCTAGGACCTTAAAGTTTTTTGTAAAAAAAAATACATAAGGCGTGCCTAGGCGTGCCTTTTCTTGAGTGTGCCTTGCTGAAAGGCGCACCTAAGGCGCGCGCCTTGGGTGCGCCCGAAGAAAGGAGCCTCGCCTAGTGAGCTGCGAGGCGCAGATGCTACACCTTGCTGCGAGGCGCGCCTTAGGCGCGTCCGAGGCGCGCCTTTGACTACCATGGTTTTATGCAAAAATATTTACTGTTTGAAGCTATATACTTATAAAGAAGATTAAGAAAAAATGTTTAGAAAATACGAAATGGATTTGCATATGGTTTTTATTGAGTTAGAGAAAAACTTATGATAAAGTTCCTAGGAAGTTAATATGGTGCACTTTGGAGAAAAATAAGCTCCTACTAACGATATTGAGACTTGGATATGTATGATAGAGTCGTCACAATAGTGGTTTAAGCAAATTAGAGGAGATAGTAAAGTATTTACTATTATCGTTGTCTTACATCGAGGATTAACATTATGTACACATATTTTAGCGATAGTTATAGATGAGATTATTAGAAGGGTTGGATGCTAAAATGGAGCTATAGAGAAAAAATTGGAATATGAAGGGTTTAAAATTAATAAGACTAAAATAGAGTATATGAGAAATGACTTTAACTAAAAGGTAACGAGAAATGATAGGGTAGTCTATTAGATTGACACAAGATACCTAGGGGGGATAGTTTTCGGTATTTATGATCAATTGTTCATCATGGTGGAATTCATCATAATAGAGAGATTGAGAATAATTTCATGAATAGAATTAAAATTGCATGGTTGAAATGGATATGTACTTCTAGTGTACTTTGTGATACGTGTGATAGGAAAATACCTTTTAAGTTAGAAAGAAAAATTCTAAAAAACGGTTATAATACAAGCTATGATTTATGATCAGAGTGTTGAACAATTAAGAAACAACTCCATAAAATAAGTGTAGCATAAATAAAAATGCTAAGATGGATGAGTGACATACATTGAAAAATAATATAAGAAATGAGGGTATTTGAGAAAAGTTAGAGGTGATGCCAATTTTAAAAAATAAATTTTTTTTTTGGTGGTTTGGCATGTGCAACATAGAACAATAGATGCTCCAATAAAAAGAAGTAATAAGATAATAGTTAAAGAAGTTGCTAGGACTAGAGGTAGACCTAAACGAACAAGGATTAAAGTTTTAATGAAGGATATACTTTATTTCAATGTTTTAAAAATCGGGTTAGGCGGCCGCCCACCGCATCGGAAACCCCCAAATCGGCAGTCCTAGGCGGCTAGGCGGGCCTGTTCGGCTTAGGCGGGAATTGAATTTTTTTTTGAAATTTAAAATTTTTAAAATTTCAAATTTGAAATTTCAAACAAAAATCATATTTTAGAAAAAATTCAAGAAATAAAAAAAAATTCAAATTTCGATTAAAATTTAAAAAAATTTCAAATTAAAAAAATTCAAAAAAATAAGGAAAAATTCAATTTCAATTTTTTTTCCTGTGCGGCTGCATAGGCGCTATTCGACCCTCGATTGCACCGATTTCTCCTAGCGATTGTAGAACATTAATTTTTTTAGTGTTATAGAGGACATTTCCCTTAACAAAGCTGAATGGAAGAAAATGAGTCAAACAACTGACCCCAAAAGTTTGAAATAAAGGCTATGTTGTTGCTATTGTAGCATATTGAGCTTTGGCATTTTCGAATCGTTGTGTCAATTTTGTTTTTTACGATACTTGTCTTCTATTTTTAAATTTTGTTTGTTGAATTAACCAGAAAGAGATTCCTAATTCTCGATATCGATCCGTGTTGAGGGATAGTATTAGATCGAAAATGTAAAAAACGGATATCATACAATTAATATTGCCAACCTTGAATAAGCATTTTAAATTTAATTTTCTAGGAAGCAGAGTCGGTATATTTATCTGATTTCAAATTATCACGTCCAGTACCGGAATACGAAGAACGGGAGTATGACTCGGCCAACTACGACTACTGTATACTCCAGCATTTCCGTAATATGGTCACGACTCTACCTAGACAAGAGGGTATATACTACAATACAAGTCTCCTATGGTCTCACATAATTGACTATATCCTAACTAATCAAACAAGAAAAAGTAATATAGAATATATAAGATAGAACAGTAAGACGTCTCTCATGCTCTATTAAAATGACCATGAAGTTAACTATACAAGTTGGAAAGCTAGCACAATATCAAATCATACATGATCACTTCATCACTTGCAGTCTAATATTTACAATCATGTTGTCAAAATGATTAGGGAACAGTCTCTTAGAATACATATGCTAAATAGGTGTCCGGTGGCTAAACGTCTTAAAAGAATCAAAATGATAATAGAGTGGTGGAGAAGAAACTCATTCAAGTCTCTCGGCGGTCATCCTCATGTATGCACCATAGTGAGAAAGTAATGGTAGATCCTCAGGCCATGATACTAAATTTGATCAAACAAAACCAGAGATATCAACCCCTAATAGCAAGACCACAAAAAAACACCAGTAAATAATGCATAAAAACCAAATCAATAATACAATACATAGGTACTTATGTCGTAGCCTAGATCCATAGTCTATCGTCGGAGACGTAATCCACTCCTATACCAGACAAGGATAATGGGTTAATATGCCGAGATAGTGTACATCTCCGTGACTACTGACAGGTAATATTATATACATCAGAGATGATTAAATAGAGTAACAAAGAAAGTTCTACAACTTACTATATTGTATCTGGGCTATTTCAGTTAATATGCAATGATGATTCATTAATCGTGCGGTGCCTAAGCAGGGCTAGGAGACCATAAATATTTATGTGATTAGTAATAGTCCATGGTGCCTCTCACAGGCAACCACCGAATCGGTGAAAGTATAAATAACGGTCCTAGCACTCCTATAGGACAAATACTAGGTTGATAACAGTATAAATGTTATATACTGCACTCCACATAGTGGATGATATACCACAATATCTGGTAGCTCCATATAGTGGATGATATACCATAATATCTGGTGGTTGACTAGTAAGAATGCACGAAGTCAGAATCGTTTTCCTTCTAATGATCTATGCGTTTTGAGCTAGTTAATTAACCCTACCTTTTTTGCGGAGCCCCTGTCGTGGACAGACGACCAACCGTCATAGATATCGTATTGAAGTACGGGTACACTGGGTGCAAATCCGCGTTGGTTATTGAGTGTTCCATCCTAGATTTATCCTGAGTGTAGATGCAACAAGCCACAATAACCCTATTCCTAGTCTAAGCTACGACGTTGGCCTACTACAGGGGTATCCGCATAGGAACAATATATAAGGACTATAACAGGAATATACATCTCTATGCAACTGGTAACAATGGCACTTCAGTGCAATAATATGATTGGTACCTCAAAGGGTATCTTGGTACTGAATAGCACGAATACAGTATAGCCATGTCAGGAATTGGTATAACTAGGTAATCAATCAATCATGAATTCAACACCTACAATAATTTCTCAATCTACTACATATCAGGTATATCAAAGTCAGGGATACGACTACTAGTAGGCTACCCCAACATAGGTTTCTACGGCCTACTAGATCACACAAAATCTATTAGTTAATCCGCGGCTCTAGCAATCAATAAACCCTTAACACTATTATAAGGTGACGGACGTTTCATTGACCGGTTAGCAGACAAGGGACAAGGGGGAAGCGCCCCTCGTGGGGGTTCGAGGACGACGCCCCCAAAAGCTAATTAACTTTCGAATACCAGGCTAAGGAACAACTGGTAGCCACTAGGAAATGTTTCGGAGAAGGAGAAATGCCCGCGTGACGAAACGACACACAAACCATGAGTTATACTGAATAAATAATACGCCAGTGGTATACCGCCACTGCCAGTATACCATCGATACACTGTTCTGTGTTTCAGAATAGGTACTGGTCTCTGCCGAAAAAATGACTGCTTTAACATTTTACCGGCAGTATACCAACAGTATACCTTCGGTCTACCACCTGCACTAATACAATCTAGACAAAAGGCTTGATAATGGTTTCTAGGTGTCCAAAAACTTGTCTATATTTCACCAAATTGATTTCCAGTAACTAGAAAAACTAGGAGGATTTCTACAACAAATTTGGACCTATAGAAGAGATCAAAAAACAAGTACCATCTCCAAATCCATGATTTATCCTAAATAGATATCCCAAGCGCAAATCACAACCAAAATCTATATCCAGATAATGATACAAACTACAAATCATAAAAAAACAGTAGAAATAAATATAGAACTAAGCAGTAAAGAAAACGAAAAGTGTAATAAAACTCAATTACTCAACAAGTACAAGATGTACTTGCCTTGAAATCCAATGCTCCTAGCCCTAGGTCTTCAAGTCCTCCTAGGTGGGTCTACAGACAACCAAAGCCTCAAGGCTTGTTCATAGCTCTGGTACAACCCCTATAGTCAGCTCCAAGGAAGACGAGAGGAAAAAGAATGGCTACGGTGGTGAAGTAGTGGGTAGAGAGAGAGAGAGAGAGAGAGAAAGAGAGAGAGAGAGAGAGAGAGAGAGGAGGGATGGTGAGTTGGAGCCATAGGATGGGTGCCAACTCATGGATCCAAACTCCCTGAGCAATCTTTACCCTCTACAAGAAAACCAGCCAACCAATGGATATTAAGCTAGCCCAGTCAGAACTATAGCACCCGAGTGGTATACCGGCAGTATACTGCTCAAATGGGAAAAATCTTATCTTGAGGATTTTCAGGGTACGTCGGTATATGTACGGGACCTAGTACGGATCTATGATACTACCAATGGTCTATCTAGGGGTACATGATATCGTATCGATACCGGATAAAGAAAATGCAGAAACATATGATACGGGATAAAATACGCATATAAATACTGAAAATTGGAATGGGGAGTGACACAAATTGTGTCATTTATCTCTACTGTCTAGTTAAGGCGGAAACAAATTTGTAAAATTTGTTCCACCCTTAATTTTCACTCCACTCACTTTTAAGTTTGTACCACATTTTTACTTGCACTAATTAGATTTGGGCATATTGTGGCCTTAGTCGATGTACTTTAATTTGGTGTTTGGGCTTGGTTCACAAGACCATCTCGTGTGGATTCATCTGGCAGTGAGTACTGGTCCACCTCCACCATCCATTAGTCCACATTTTCTTGAGTAATTTCCTCCTTATTTTTCTTGGCTCTGCAAAGGTTACGTAGAATTTGAAAATCCATGCTCATCTTCCCTCGAGTGTAGCTGTGTGATAGAAGGCATGTGACTTTTTATGAATGTGCCCAACTATACATTTGATCCGGTATATACATTTCATTCAAGGGTTTATCCTCATAAGTGGTGCAAGTTTGAACACTTTTAGTCTGATGGCAGAAGTTTGTGACCTATGTATGCTGGGATTTGGAAAGACAGTGGTCAGTGGTCTTAGTGATTTGTTTGATATTGAGTTGGTGTTATTCTATCAGGTGCAGATATTTTATAGAATGATTCATATTCGGCTGGTAGATACTACCCCACCTCTTGAGCGCATGACATGGCAAAGTCATTTCAGGCAATATTTTGTGTTTCACATAAAATCTTGAAATATCTGCAGATCTTATTTCTCTGATTTGATTCCTCAACAGATTGCTTTGGATTCTTGTTTGCTCACTCTTGACACTCTAGTGTCCATGGGGATTTGTGCTAATTTGAAAATATATCAATTAATATGTACTGAAGCTTATAGTAAAATGAAAACATGCAGTGATATATCCTGAAAATCAGAGAAAATATAGATGGTTTTTTTTTTTTTTTTCATTTTTCTATATAATATAATGTTATGACATTTCCTTTTTTATTCTGTCAAATGCCCCTAGGAATTACCCTATAAATGTGCTTTAAGATGGTATTTTCTCAACTTGAATTGTCTTTTCACCCTTACATGATGAGATAAATCTAAATTTTATATATATATATATATATATATATATATATATATATATATATATATATATATATATATATATATATATATATATTATTGTTAGCATGAAAGAATTTCAGTAATCAAAGTGTACTGAATTATGGCATTAATTATAGTTAAGATTTATTTTACTGTTTTCCTCTTTTATGATACTAGACATATTTATTAAGGCTAGATTATTGTGCTGTCATTTTGTCAGGCGGCTAATTATCTAAGCATCAAGGGCCTGGTCGATCTTACATGCAAAACCGTGGCCGACATGATGTTGGGAAAAACTCCAGACGAGATCCGCAACACTTTCCACATTGTAAATGACTACACCCCAGAGGAAGAGGCGGAGGTGAGGAGGGAGAATGCATGGGCGTTCGAGTGATCTGCAGTATCTATTACCAGAATCATGTGAGATGAGTTGGTTGTGAACTCTGTAGGGAAAGGTGCAATAAATAGTTCAGGTCGCAGCTTGGTTTTGGTTTCTGTTTACCATATGCGACTAAATAGCTGAAAATTTTATTTTCACCTTTGATCAGAGTTGTGCATTGCAAGTTGGTTTTGGTTTCTGTTTAATATATGCAGACTAAATAGCTGAAAATTTTAGTTTTAATCTTTTGATCAGAGTTGTGCTGTGTTCAAGGATACTTGCAATCTTGGTAATGTTTGGTTCTGATCAGGATATTTTCAGTTTTTTTTTTTTTTTTTTTTTTTTTTTTTTTTTGCTGTGGTTCGAGAAATTCGTTACTCAACTTCCAATCCGATTTAACCGTCTCACTTTTATGTTCTATATAGGATTTTCTAAGTACTAATGCTGTTATGCTTCAGTTACATACGGGATTCATATTTGGTTTCATTGACCCGTGATTCACTGTAACCTGAAAATATTGTCATGTTCAAATTGTTGGTTATACTTTTTTTTATATCAAATATGATTCTTGTGCACAGCAATTTCCACAAAATTCATAGACTAGAAAGCTGGAGATGAGTTATGTTGAGATGTATTTCAGGTTTTTGTTCCAATCATGGCCACATATTTTGGATTTGTTTTTTGCCTGTAAGTTTTTTCTGGCCTTTTAATGGTTGGTTGATTTATTGTTAGGTTCCATCAACTAAATTTGAAGTCACTGGTCATAAGAGGTTGGTTTCTTCATTCTTTGATGTTTGGTATGTGTTCCCTTGATATCTATCTATTGTGTTTTCCTTGGTACTGCTTTTATAATTTCATGAATTTAGGCATTAGGTTAAGGTTTTACTATTGTTTAGAGATTGTCAATTTATTATAAACTGTTGGGAACGAAAGTGCGGAAACCGTTCCCCAAACCAGAGAGTACACACAAATCAAAAACGTCAAACACAAATCGCAGACACAGAGATTTTTGACGTGGAAAATCTTTGCGGAAAAAATCACTGGACGATCGGAGTCCAACCCTGAAAAGCCTCCACTAATGGAATAATAAATACACTGACTCCTTATAAACTTTTCACCAATCCAAACGGATCACCACAACTCTTTTGGAATAGAAAATATATTATAACCACGAAGAAGAAAGACAACGAGAAATACCCGAAACTGATCTACTTCTTCGAAACGGCCTCCAATCCTTCTTTCTTCTCTCCAATGTTGCAATGACACTCTTGTCTCCTTTTCTCTCCTTATTGCTATATTTTTTTTTAGAGAGAGTGATGTATTTTAGGGTCAGGAGACATCTATATATAGCCTCAAACCCACAACTATTATAGATAGGAATATCCAATCCAAATCCATTGACATATTCCTATTATATTTAGGAATATCCAATCCATATAAATTGAGGTATTCTTATTATATGTAGAAATACTTAATCCTACTTCAGAGTATTTTTCACATAGGTTGGGAACCCCACCCACTCCAACAAATCTTTCCCTTCACAACTATGTGGAGGAGGTCATCATTCCGACGATCCGTCTGTAGTACTCAAACTTTTCCCTTGGTAGAACCTTTGTGAACATATCTGCTCCGTTGTCATCTGTTTCTCAAGCGTCGCTTCCTTCTTGTCAACCACATCCCGTATCCAATGATACCGGGTATCAATGTGCTTGGACCGGCTATGAAATGTCTGGTTCTTCACAAGGTGAATAGCACTCTGACTATCGCAAAGCAAAGGATACTGTTCCTCCTTTAGCCCAATTTTCTACATCAGCTTCTTCATCCACAACAACTCCTTGCAAGCCTACGTCGCCGTAATGTATTCTGTCTCTGTCGTCGACAAGGCAACACACTTCTGTAAATCCGACTGCCACGATACTGCTCCACCAGCAAACATCATCACATAGCCCGAAGTCGATCGCCTCGTCTCTACATCTCCAATCATATCAGCGTCGGTATATCCAACCAACTTCGGCTCGTCACCACCAAATGAAAGTCTCCAATCGGCAGTACCCTGAAGATATCGTAGAATCCACTTGACCCCACTCCAATGTACCCTTCCAGGATTGGAAGTGTACTTGCTAACTGTGCCGACTGCGTGAGCAATTTCTGGCCTTGTACATACCATAACATACATAAGACTCCCCACGACTGAGGCATATGAAACTCGCTCCATATTATCTTCTCGTCCTCGGTAGATGGACACTGCTCCTCAGTGAACTTAAAGTGAGCCGCAAGGGAGTTACTCACTTTCTTTGACCTGTCCATCCTGAAACGCTGAAGTACCCGGTAAATGTACTTCTTTTGGGACAAGTGTAGCAGCTTGGACTCTCTCTCTCGGCTGATCTCCATCCAAAGAATAGTCTTCGCTGCGCCCAAATCCTTCATAGAGAAGGCCGCGCCCAGTTGGCGCTTAACTCTGTTATCCTGGTGGCATTCCGACCCACTAACAACATGTTATCAACATAAAGCAACAAAATGATAAAATTATCCTCTGTGAAGCACCTTACAAAAATACAATGATCCGACGTCGTTCGTGCATAGCCATGCTCCCTGTACCACTGCCTCGGAGCCTGTTTCAGACCATACAAGCTCTTCCTCAATCGACAAACCAAATGTGACTTGCCCTTCTCACAGAATTCCTCTGGCTGCTCCATGTACAACTCCCCCTCAAGATCACCGTAGAGGAATGCCGTCTTCATGTCCATTTGCTCGACCTCTAAGTCAAAATTGGCTGCCAATGCTAGCACCACCTGTATAGACAACTGCTTGACGACTGGCAAAAAGATCTCATCATAATCTATGCCTTTCCGCTGACCGTAGCCTTTAACTGCCAGCCTCGCTATGTATCGAGGGCGAGTAGCATCATCTGTCTGCTTCACTCTGAACATCCATCGATTTTTCAAAGCCTTCTTGCCCTTTGGCAACCGTACCAGATCATAAGTAGAGTTGGCCTCCAAGGAACTCATCTCCTCCTGCATGGCCTCCATCCACTCCTGCATATGTTCGTCTTCCTTAGCCTCTACAAAACTTTCGGGTTCTCCCCCGTCAGTCAGTAGCACATACTCACCCGGTGAGTATCTCGTAGATTGTCGACGCTCTCTATCGCTCCTCCTCAACTAAACAACTGGTGCTGGCTGTATATCTACAGTCTTCTCCCCTCTAGGGACTGCTTCCTCGGCATGCTCATCCTCCTGAGGGTCACCCTGACCACCATCAGCAAGCTGATGATCAAGGTTGGGAACAACTCCATGTATTGGCTCTCCCATAACTGGATCCTCTAAGATGTCCTCTGGAAACTGCTCGAAGTGAAATAACTCTAACTCAGGCAATTCCTCAGCCTCAGAAGGCATCTCGGAATCCTGAGTATTGGTCATGGTCTGATTCTCGACAAATACCACATCCCTGCTTTTGTAGATCTTTCTTTCCACTGGATCGTAGAGTCTATAGCCAAACTCATCCCGACTGTAGCCGACAAAGACGCACCGTCTCGTTTTTGGCTCAAGTTTGGATCTCTTGTCCTAAGGTACATGCACGAAGGCCTTACAACCAAATACTCGCAGGTGATTGTATGACGTCTCTTTGCCGTACCATACTTTGTCAGGCACATCACCCTGCAAAGGAGCACTAGGAGATAAATTAATAACATAAGCAACTGTGTAAAGTGCCTCACCCCACTAGTTGTCTGGCAAGTTTGCTTCTGACAGCAAACACCGTACCCTCTCCATTAGCGTTCTGTTCATTCGTTCCGCTACACCGTTGAGCTGCGGTATCTTTGGTGGAGTCTTATGGTGTCGTATCCCTTCTCTCTGCAATAAGCATCAAAGGGACCGATATACTCGTCGCCATTGTCCGACCGAATACAAAGCAGCTTCTTGCCCGTCTCCCTTTCAACAAAGGCCTGAAACTCCTTGAAAGTGGGCAGCACCTGATCCTTGGTCTTTAAGGTATAGACCCAAACCTTCCTAGAACAGTCATCACCAATGGATTTTACCTTCATAGGACCGCAGACATCCGAGTGAATCAACTCGAGTAACGCCGGCTTCCTTGAACTTGGGTGACTTTGGAAAGATACCCTATTTTGCTTTCTCGCTAAACAGTGCGTGCACTTCTCCAACTTTGTAGACTTTAGCCCTGGAATCACCTTCCTATTCACCAAGTAGCTCATCCCCTTCTCGCTGATATGGCTGAGCCACCTATGCTACAACTCAGTAGACGCATCAGTAGCTGCGTTAACCTCTTGTGCCCCCTGTGCGCTCCCTTCCATATAGTAGAGTCCTAACCTCTTGCTTCCTCTGGCAATCACCATCGAACCTTTGGAAAGCTTCCACTGATTATTTTCGAAGAGACTGAAGAAACCTTCGTCATCCAACCTTCCAACCGACACCAGGTTGAAACGGATATCAGGGACATGACGGACATCTTTGAGAACGAGAACTGCACCTATCTTTGTCCTTAAATGCACATCTCCAATGGAAACCGCCTTCGATACATCTCCATTGCCCATCTTCAATACTCCACAATCACCTGTTGTTTATGTAGCAAATAGTGCCCTGTTGTGAGATACGTGCGCTGAAGCACCTGAGTCCACCAGCCAAGAGTTGTTATCGCAGGCGAGATTCATAACTACCTCATCACCTACAATGATCACGTCGCCTCCATGTGTCGAGCCACCGCTGAAGTGTTCTCACTTTGCTTCCCCTTGTCGCCCTTCTTCTTTCTCTTCCAAGCGAAACAGTTCCGCTTGATGTGGCCCTTCTTGCCACAATGGTAACACTCTAAGTCCTCGTACCGACCCTTGGATCTTTCCCGGATTTCTCTGCCACCACCTGGACCCCTGCTTTTACCCTTTCCGCGGCTCTATGAAACAAGCGCCTCTGAGTGGGATGTGGATGAAGTGCCCTGAGAACGTCTCCACATCTATTCATTCAGTACCCCGCTCTTGGCAAACTCCAGACTGACACGCCTTTTAGAGCAGAAGTGATCATAGACACTCGTACGGTCTCCCACGAGTCTAGCAATGTACACAACAACCATAGTCCCAGAACCTCATCGTTGAACTTGACTCCCATCGAGGATAGTTGGTCAACCATGCCCCGGAACTCACTCAAGTGATCACCCCATCTTTGTACCGTAGACCCATCATCATCTGGATTATGAACAATTTATTTACTTCGGTCTTCTTCGCATACAAAGATTCCAGCTTATCCCACAGTGTCCTCGCATGCTCAATACAGGCAACGTAGTTGTACACGTTCTCGTCAACGAACTGCCTGATGTACCCACACACCTGTATATGCTCGAAATTCCAGTCCTCTTCGGATTTGTCACTGGGCCTCTCGGAAGCAAATACCGGCAGATGCAGCTTCTTGACAAATAGCAGATCCTTCATCTTGCTCCTCCAGTAATGATAGTTGGTATCGTTCATGTTTACCATGCGCACCGACTTTGCGTCCATCTCTCCTCACTGGTTTGCCTGTCAACTCCTGACACCCTTCTGAAATTCAGAACCTGGCTCTGATACCACTTTGTTGGGAACGAAAGTGCGAAAACCGTTCTCCAAACCAGAAAGTACCTGTGAAAGAACCGAGCAAAACGCACAAACCAAAAATGCCAAACACAAATCGCAGACACATAGATTTTTGACGTGGAAAACCCTTACGAAAAAAATTACGAGATGATCATAGTCCAACCCTGAAAAGCCTCCACTAATAGAATAAGAAATGCACCGACTCCTTACAAACTTCTCACCGATCCAAATGGATCACCATAACTCTTTTCGAACAGAAAATAGATTATAACCACGAAGAAGAAAGACAACGAGAAATACCCGAAACTGATCTCCTTTTTCGAAACGACCTCCAATCATTCTTTCTCCAATGTTGCAATGGCACTTTTGACTCCTTTTCTCTCCTTGTTGCTATATTTTTTTTAGAGAGAGTGATGTATTTTAGGGCCAGGAGACACCCATATATATATATATCTTTAAACCCACAACTAGCATTCATATTATAGATAGGAATATCCAATCCAAATCTAAATCTATTGACATATTCCTATTATATTTAGGAATATCCAATCAAAATAAATTGAGGTATTCCTATTATATGTAGAAATACTCAATCCTACTCCGGAGTATTTTTCACATAGGTTGGGAACCCCACCCACTCCAACATAAACCATGTTTATATATGTTATATACATAGTAGAAATTTAATAACATGCTATATAATGTTGGTTATTTTGTAAGGGGAGGATGTAGGTGTGGTAGACAATATTTTAACTCGAGAAGAAAATAGGAGAATATAACCAACGGAGATGGTCTTCATTTCATAGAAAATTGTGGCTTGACATTATGAGATATGCCTCCTGCCCGCAAGGCCGGATAGGGCCATGACGACCCAAGGCCCACTCTTTTGGGACCACCCTTTAGGACTACCTAGGGGAGACAATAATCTTATCTACTTTCTATACTAAAAATATCTCCACTCTGATGGGACAAGGTAAAAAAAAAAATCTCATTTATTCCTTTCCTCTAAAGGTTTAGCATCGTCTGTTTGCTAACTTGCTCATTGAAGTTATCACATATGGGCATCTCGCCTTTGTGCATCGATTGGATGAATTCAAGACGAAAGAGTTGCCCTTCGTTCCTAGGAGTTCTCTACCGAGCTTTCAATCTAATTGCGCTGGCCGAGCCGTGATCCAGCCCAAGAAGAACAAGCCCATTTACCGATCGGTGTAAAGTAGCATCAATTTGAAGTCATTAATGGAAACGTCACCCCAACTCCCACACACGGTCACCATGGTAGAAACTAAGTTCTCCAGCAAGTGCGATGCATGCGGCTTGTAGAGAAACAAGCACGACAGCATCCCAACTACCCTAACAATCGAACGATCCAGTCCACAACGAAGCAATTGAGGAGACTCTGCTCGGGTCCCCACACACGGGCAACTATGTCGGCTACCTGGAGCGAGCCTAAATTTAAAATGTTTGCAACCAACTGAGCGACCTCCTCCTGCAAGGTGTATAAGACAATGTTACCCAAGTACATTTCCTTCTTGGTCGCATCTACTGGCACATGTTTCATAAGGCCGAGTGTTCAACCTAACCCTCTCTATCCACGACATCATGGTATGTACCAGTACGAATCTATTATATTATGCTAGTTCCTCCTCATCCTTTAGTGATGTCCAAGGGAGCCATCCCACCGTTCCCAGACCCAACTTATCTTGAATCGAGCATTGAGAACGTTCGTCTGGCGATGAGCGTGCATCGACAACCTCAGGCTTCAGTGGGATTTATCTCGTCCCATTTCCTAAGAACCATGTCGACACCATTGTTTGCCATCCAATATCAAAACGAGAACTGGATTTGATTTAACAAACTAAGAAAGTACCAAGAAGAGTCCTAGGAAACAATCTAAGTACAAATTTTTTTCTGGGAGGTGACGATGGAGGGTTAGGAGTGTAGAAACTCTCTTTACTCCGTGGACGATCCGATGCGGAAGCACTTTTCTCTCCCTTGAGTGTTGATTCGCAGATAGCCAGCCAGACTCTTTTGGATCGGTCTCTCTCTAAAGAGGAAAAAGCCGACCCTTTAGAATGTTCAAGGTGCTCCTATTTATAACCATCGTGCTGATGGGCTATGGGTGCCGCATATGCCTATGTTTGGTGCCGCATATGCCTATGGGTGCCGCATATGCCTATACCGCAAGCCAATGACCAAGTCACGCCTACATACGTTGCTGCATAGGCACTTCTGACAGGCTGTCAAGTCATAAATACGGAGATTTTGTTTGATCTTGGAGAGATTCTGAGCCGTCTGTTGACACATAATTCGAAGCGGCCATTCACAGGAGATGAGGCGGTGCAACGAACGAGGGGACGCCATCATCTCTCTCTGTCACGCAGATCAAGACAGATCGGGATACGAAACGGCCTCATCATTATCCTGAGTCGCCTCTTCTTTCTTCCATTTATAAAGAGGTTTGAGGAAAGAGAAAAGTTTCTTTTTACTTTCTTACTTTCTCTTCTTCCTCTTCTTCTTGCCTTTGCTAACCGCCTGCTACCGTTCTGCTCGACATGGCTCCCAAGGGTTCTTCTTCTGCTACTGATGCCAAAAGAGTCTCTAGGAAGAGGAGTAAGGACAAAGGGAAGTATAAGGAGGACACATTACCCAAGGATGTGCAACCACCGATGTTAGGTAAGTTTGTTTTGAAGAAGAATACCCTGAACACAGAGACACATGTGCACAGTTGGTTGGATGGGTGACTCATCATCATCTAGAACATACAGTAACTTATCACTACGGCATGAGTTGCACGGCCGCATGAAGACTGCAGCCGTATGCGTAACTCTACCTCATAAGATCCTCTGCCGCATAATTTACTCTGTCGCATAAGGGTTTCTGTCGCATGAGGGTTTCTGCCGCATGAGAACCTCTGCCGCATAAGGGTTTCTTCATGTCTCTGACTATGTTTCTTTGCAGTTTTTGCAGTGACCTTACCCACTGCGCCCACGGGTGAACTGGTGCTTGGCAATGGCATCCTTCCTCTGGATATGACTCTTTTGGATCGGTCTCTCTCTGAAGAGGAAAAAGCCGACCCTTTAGAATGTTCAAGGTGCTCCTATTTATAACCATCGTGCTGATGGGCTATGGGTGCCGCATATGCCTATGTTTGGTGCCGTATATGCCTATGGGTGCCGCATATGCCTATGCCGCAAGCCAATGACCAAGTCACGCCTACATACGTTGCTGCATAGGCACTTCTGACAGGCTGTCAAGTCATAAATACGGAGATTTTGTTTGATCTTGGAGGGATTCTGAGCCGTCTGTTGACACATAATTCGAAGCGGCCATTCACAGGAGATGAGGCGGTGCAACGAACGAGGGGACGCCGTCATCTCTCTCTGTCACGCAGATCAAGACAGATCGGGATACGAAACGGCCTCATCATTATCCTGAGTCGCCTCTTCTTCCATTTATAAAGAGGTTTGAGGAAAGAGAAAAGTTTCTTTTTACTTTTCTTACTTTCTCTTCTTCCTCTTCTTCTTGCCTTTGCTAACCGCCTGCTACCGTTCTGCTCGACATGGCTCCCAAGGGTTCTTCTTCTGCTACTGATGCCAAAAGAGTCTCTAGGAAGAGGAGTAAGGACAAAGGGAAGTATAAGGAGGACACATTACCCAAGGATGTGCAACCACCGATGTTAGGTAAGTTTGTTTTGGAGAAGAATACCCTGAACACAGAGACACATGTGCACAGTTGGTTGGATGGGTGACTCATCATCATCTAGAACATACAGTAACTTATCACTACGGCATGAGTTGCACGGCCGCATGAAGACTGCAGCCGTATGCGTAACTCTACCTCATAAGATCCTCTGCCGCATAATTTACTCTGTCGCATAAGGGTTTCTGTCGCATGAGGGTTTCTGCCGCATGAGAACCTCTGCCGCATAAGGGTTTCTTCATGTCTCTGACTATGTTTCTTTGCTGTTTTTGCAGTGACCTTACCCACTGCGCCCACGGGTGAACTGGTGCTTGGCAATGGCATCCTTCCTCTGGATATGAACCTGGGGAACTTGATTTCTACTATCCGAGGTCAGGTGGATAGAGATCTCCCTCCTGAGCGTCAATAAAGGATTGCTGTACAAGATCCTTCCTTTTTACTAAGTCAACTGAATGCGGAAGAGATCCCTGCAGGAGACGGACATTTCTTTAAGAAACTGTACTTTCTCTTTGGGGATGTGCTGAAGGCCATTCATCTAGAGATAGGGAAGTTTAACGAGAACTGGCCATTCACCTTCCGCGGAATAGAAATATCATTCTCCTCCTTCGAGCATTATCTGCCTTTATTGGACTTGAAGGTGATGACGTGTACACGACAGATGGATTGGGACCTGACACCTGGGCAGTAGGGGCCCACGTCGGTAGTATCCAATGGGACAAGAACAAGGGATAATCTTTTTAGCCAGAAGGAGGCATGCTCTTACTCTATGTGGTTTGAAGCCCGACCTTATTGGGAGTGAGTTGAGGCCGAACTTGAGTACCTATGCAGCGGATACTTTCCTCCGTTAGATTACAAAGAAATGATCTTACCCGACTGGGCAACTGCGGGCTGTCAGCTATGAACATTACAACACCTCATCGTGTCGTCTAACCTTGTGGATTCTAAAGAGATATGAGCAAGAGCTTAGGGCAGCCAACCAGTACTTTACGGTGAGGGGCACCAGCTACGGCCTAGAAATAAACCGACCTCTCTTTGTCGCTCTGATGGAGTTGTATAGTTGCCACACAGGGACTTTCTATATGCCTGGCGGCGAGATGGGATTAGCTCTGCACGATATGCATTTTGTCTCTAAGCTTCCTTGGGGTGAGGTGCCCTACGAGGAGTACTCCCTGCGCAATGCTAAGTTGGGGGAGTTGGAGGCGGAGAATCCAGAGATCCTGCCGGTGTACCAGGAGTTACCGTGTCATCACCGCATTTGTAAGTGGAAGAAGAAGCAAAAGAAGAAGTCTTCTGAGGTATCCTCTCTCTATATCCCGTCGTGGACCCACTATCTCTTTTTGGAGTAGAAAGTGTCGACCAAAATTCATGCTCGGACATCACGGTTAAAGTAGAAAATTGCTGACTCAATTCAGAAGCTGAAGAAGTTAGCTAATGAGAACGAAGAGGCCGAGAGATCCTCAGAATCATAGAGAAGTGAAAAGTCCCCTGATGAGCTTGTTAGCCGGTACGAGGATTTCTGCTACTTTTATGTGGACACCTACAGGCTATCCGCCATGGCCGTATTGGTGGGATACCTGATGCTTTGGCTGCGCACTTGCATAGTTTCTGGCAGCTCCGGGTCGATAGATATGGTCAGTAGCAACCTAATCCTCCCCGCCGTGAAGTTGGCTTTTGGCCTCAAGATGGACCTACTACCAGCTATGGTTTGCAGCATACACCGTGGTCTTCGATCCTTTGTTCAGAAGCTGGAAGCTCATCCTGGCAAAGGGCATTTTAAAAGGGTTGAACTCCTTTATCACTGCCTGATGGGCTTGCTTCTCTTGCACAATGACTCCCTAATGCGTCCCGGACCTGATGACGACATAGTGGAGGATGATGCCTGGATTCGCAGGTATCGGAGTACGAAGTGGGCTTGTTAATCGGTCCTTGTCTTTAGGAGGGAGATGGCCTTCATGTCAGGCTGGTCTTTTTTTACGACCGAACCTGAGTTTTTCGACGAGGAAAGGAATTCAATTCACAAGGATGCTGGGGTAGGAACTCGGACCCTGTCGGAGAGGCTTTTCTGTTGGCTTCAGGCCATTCGTCCTTCCCACCTAGTGAACCGAATCGAGACGTGGTCTTCGTGGAGCCGTACCTGCCGAGCCGGTTTGCCCCCCAGTTCGGGTATAGTCAATTTTTGCTGGGCTATCCGAGCGCCTCCCTTGGTCATCGTGGAAGTCTATTGGATGGAGCCCGGGAGTGGAGTTACTATAATGCCACGCACACTTAGGTTACATTCCGGTTACTAATAGCCGGTGCCGACCTCAGAATCCTGTACACGGCTGCGAGGTACTATTGCTCGATCAATGCTCCTCTGTCCAGCTTTGACTTGGAGATGAGCTATATTAAAGGTACTATGCCGATGTCATATGACGCCAAGGGTCACCGAACGCCCAATAAAGGTAAGGGGTTGCTAGGCCCCTACTAGTAGAGTTGGAGACATCCACTGGGGAGGAGGTGATGCCATCTCCTTCCGATGATCCTTTTCCTGTTAAGCGTAAGTCGAAAGCAGGGGCTCCATATGCTCGCTACTCAAAGAAAGTGAGGACTGAAGTGGTCGCAGGGGCGGGATCTGCGACGAAGTCAAAGTCTAAAGCAAGCGGAGAGGTAGGACCCATCGCACTAATGGTTCCTGAAGCAGGACTCCATTTAGATGCTATGCCGGTATCAGTAAGCCCTCTTAGTTTGACCTTCCCGGTCCTCTTTATGAATATCTTTTCTCTGGTCTGTTCGAACGTTTGCAGGCGCAGGAGAAGAGGCCATCCCCGGTGGACAACCGCTTCGGTGGTTTCCTACGCTGAACCGGAGGAGGAATCTCCCCCAGAGTTTGACGTAGATGTCTCAGAACCAGCACCTTAGGCTTTGGGGGCTTGGGACTTGGATGCGCATTCGGCGGAGCAGCCTTATACCCCTTTGGAGCACATATCCGTGGATGACATAAAAGCCATGGGGACGACTATGACATCACTGGATGAGTCACAACATACGCCGCCTCCCTCTGGTATGTCATTTTATAACTTGATGGGAGATAATATTTTCTGGCTTCAACTCTCGATTCTTCGAGTAAAGCTGATCACCGCTTGCTCTGGTTCTGCAGACCCTATCCCTTGCAGAATGTGGATATGGCCGTCAAGGAAGATGTCGAAGAAGAATAAGGTGGTGGGCTTGTTCGAAGGAGATCTAGATCTCCACCCTATTCTTCTCGAGGTGGAGGACACACTGCGCAATCTGTCTAGGACCCCTCAGTCATTGCGGGTTCTTTTGGTTCGACGGCTGTTCCTCCAACTGTTGCTGCCGGGGACTCCGTGACTGAAGCTTCTCTGGATAGTGAGGTGGTGAACCGTCATGATGAGGTTGTTCCCCCTCTTGAGGTTGCTGTCCCACCTCTCGAAACTGTCGCGATGCGATCTAGGGATGGCGCACTAGAGGCACCGGATGTGGCGAGGCACCCTGCTACTTCTGTTCCCAGTCTTTGTAATACTCCGACATCTGCGGCTCAGTTACCGGGCATACATGCTCTTCGGACGTCCATGAAAGATTGGCTCACAAACAGGACCGCTGGTTGCTCCTCTACTGTTGTTTTGCCTTTGAGTTTTTGAGCACCATTGTTTCGCCTGTCGCGCCTGTGGCCTCTTCTTCAATCCCGTTGCCCTTAACTTCGACTATATTGGAAGAGATTGACGAGAGCGTCAAACTTTCTATCCGGAGCTTCCATATGTTCTTGAAGAAGGGGATCGAGGGTGTGTTGGAGCGCAACAAATTTTTTGCCTAGGCAAGATACTTTGCTGAGGTCAGGTCCATTCTTTGAGGGGTATCCCTGGCTTTGAGCAGATGACCAACTTTTTGGGCCATAAATACAGGAGGTAGATAAATGCCTAACAGAGATGCAGTAGTATCAGCAGGCGGACATGGGAATACTGATCTCCCATGAATATAATAAGTTCTGAAAGAAGGTGTAGACAGAGAATGCCTTATTTACTTCGTCTATGGAGTGCCTGCAGCGTGATCTCCGAATTTTACGAGAGAGGCGTGAACGGCTGGGTGATCTTAGAGAGGAGTGCCTTTCTTGGCAAAAGGACCTGACCGAGCAGATTATACGGCTCCAGATTGAGCTTGACACAATAGAAAATAGGCTACGGGAGGCCTAGTAGGAAGATGAGGCCATCCGTACTGAGGCGAGCCAAACAGCGTAGAACACGGCTAGCGTTGAGGTTCTGGTGCAACAACTAGAGGACAGTCACGAGTCCTATGCTTGCTACGAGGATCTGGAGGTTATGGCCCAAGAAGTTGAGCGCCGGGCTCGAAGGTGCCTGGACGGCCACATTACTCGTCTCCGTGAGCGGATAATAGAGTTATGCTCTGACTTATAGCACCAGTAGTTTTTTTTGCTTTTTTTGTACCTTCATTTTGCCCTCAGGCTTGGGGTCTTGATAATCCCTGGAAATGTAGTTTTGCTTTTAATCTCTCCTTGCGGAGAAAAATAAAAGTTGCCTTATCTGTTTTGCTATTCATTTGTGTCAGCTTTGGGTATCGTACTAGAGATAATATGAATGTATATAATACCGTAGCTTTTTAAGGATATTCCGTTGGAGAATCTCCGGTGGACTCATTACTTCCTGCGCACTAGGGTGCAAATAATAAGTTCAAAATAGGCTTTGCCAGAGGTGAAAAATTTGGTGGACTTAACACTATTGGCGTACTTAAATTTAAGTACATGTGATAAGTTGAGATGGCGATCGATATCCGAGGTACTGTGGACGTGATGATCGATAGCCAATTCGAAAGGTTTGCTCAGAGGTGCGAAGGACGTGGCAAATCCTACTAGAGAATTTTTTGTGGACTTATTACTTCTTACGCACGAGAGTGCAAGTAATAAGTTTGAACTAGGCTTTGCTAGAGGTGGCAAGTTTGGTGGACTTAACACCATTGACATACTTAAATTTAAGTACAGGTGATAAGTTGAGACGGCGATCGATATCAGAGTTACTGTGGATGTGATGATCGATAGACAACCTGAAAGGTTTGCTTAGAGGTGCGAAGGACATGACAAATCCTACTGGAAAATTTTTGGTGGACTTATTACTTCTTGCGCACGAGAGTGCAAGTAATAGGTTTGAACTAGGCCTTATCAGAGGTGACAAGTTTGAAGGACTTAACGCCATTGGCGTACTTAAATTTAAGTACAGGTAATAAGTATATGTAGGTAAATATATATGTATATATATATCTATAAGTATATGTAGGTATATATATATATATATATATATATATATATATATATATATATATATATATATATATATATATATATATATATATATATATATATATATATATATAAGTATATGTAGGTAAATATATATATATATATATATATATATATATATATATATATATATATATATATATATATATATATATATATATATATATATATATTTACCTAGATAGATAGCTAGATATATACATATATAGGTATAGCTAGTTAGCTAGTTAGTGAGTTGGGATGGGCAGATAGGTATCTCAATACCTTGAGATACTCGAGGTAATGGGGATCGGGGCGAGGTATTGGGCGTTTGCCTAGGTTTGGTATTAGAGTTACTTATATATATATATATATATATATATATATATATATATATATATATATATATATATATATATATATATATATATATACGTGTTAGTATATGTATTAGTGGGTTTATGCGGGGTATATAGCATAGGTTGAGATATTGGATATCGAGGGTATCCCGGTATTTCAAAGAGGCGAGTTTGAGGTTTTACTAGCTTAATGAGCTAGTTTTGACCTAGAATTTTAGGGGCACCCTAGTTTGACCTAGAGTTGACCGTAATTACCCCGATTGACCGACAAAGTCAACGTTTGACCTAGTTTTGACGTAGAGTTGACTTTTTGGACCCCAGATTGACTTTTTAACCCAGATTTTACTAGTTTGACCCGTTTGACCTAGAACAACCCTAGAAGCTTATTTTTAGTTATTTTATATCAGTTTAACTCTTTAGAATCCTGTTTAACCTTGCTTTTCACAATAGGTCTTTGCGACGCCAGTCCGGATCTCGATCCTCACTAGTGGCTCAGTGTCACGCCCGGATCTCCCGCAAGCAAATCGGCCATTCCCGTTAGGCGGGAATCACCCTCGCCAGCGCTCCCGCGGAACGATCGCTTGACCCATCCGGGCGTGATGCCGCACGAGCGTGAGCCACGCCCGCGTAAGGCCATGGTTCTTTGGCTGGCGGTAAGAGTTCTAAGCCACAGAGTCGCACAGATTGTCCGAGTGCAGCGGAGTCATAAACGCATAGGCGATTTGGTAACAGGTTCACTGAGTCGACAAAATATAGCGGAAGCATTGAAACACAAGTTGAAGTAAAGCAACTCTTTTATTGATATAAACAAGTGTTACAGGCGGCGTATAGCCGAGATTACAAGTCGCTCAAGCCTCACTCTAAAACTGTAAAAGCGTGCCAAGTGGCTACAATTGTGGAATGATTGTACAGGCGATGTTTAGGCAAGTTCCAACATTATGTCTTGTATATGTGCTTCAGTTCCGGATGCACCGCTGCTTCGGAGTGATCTTCACGCCTTAGCACGCACGAAGGAGCATCCGCACCGAACGAGGTTCTCCCGTACCCTGTATACAAACTGGTGGATTATCAGTAGATTGAATGCACTAGTGGGGAAGCTACTCGCCCGCTCGACAAATCCAAACCCGTAATATAAGTTCCGTGCACCAACTATTAAGTTGTCTTTCTAGTTGCCTTAGGATCAGTTTCATGCAAGATTTGAATAGCCTAACTCGTGTGGCAGTGCACCGTGCGACATGAGAGAAAATACGGCGAGACTTACCAACTTACCATTTTACCTTCCCTGTCTAAGGCAAACATTGTTAATTCAAGCACGGTAAGTATAAACATTCAGGAGGCATAACATATGCAAACATGAGGGTTCTTATAACATGATCGTTCAGGTGTTCAGTTATTCATTTGATGCTATGCAATGACTCGCACGCGGATAGCCGCTAAGCGAGGATGACTTATCTATATGACATAAGTCGCTGGCGTAGCCATTATGGACGGTTCACAGTCTCAAGACACAGATGATATACAACGCAGGTGGTGAGCCCCGCTGCATAACACCTTATCCCATAACATACGACTGCTCATACATCCCGTCCGGATCGGATCGGTCCCAGTGCCCCGGCGACCGTCCGCGGAACTCAACATAACATACCTTGTGCACAAGTTGTCCGCGATAATGCAGGTCAGGGTCTATCCTTTATCCATAGCTTGACATGATAATCATGAAACTTAAACTTATTCTGAACCAGCATATTGCTCCACGAGCTGGGATTCAATCAGTACATGACACGATCCTCGTTCAGATGCATACTTGGCATGACTATCCTTCAAGCGTGATTCACGTTAAGTATTCATTCTTGCTTAATGCATTCCCCTGGTTCGGGGATTTTCCTTGGATGACCTGACGGTCCAGGATACTTGCAGGTTCAATTGCACAGAAGGACTATTTGATAGTCTTCTAGTTAACAAGAATGGATGCACAATACAATAACGTTAGACATTCGTAAGCAGACAAGCATGCGTTTCTAAGGAACCTAAGCAGACACGTTTGCTCGGACTCGAAGGTAAGCCGAGGGATGAAACCGTTAGGGATTTAGCATGCGAGGGTCTGAACATATATAAGCAATATTTTATTTTCATGTTCTAGCATAAGCGATACAAGTTAGGATTATTCCCTTAGCTAGGTGCGTTGGATTCTTATTAGCATGCAGGGGTGATTCACCTAGCAACTAGCATGTATCAATCCAAATTTTATATGTGCTGGTTAAGCAAAGACAAGTTCACCGTAGCCACCCACCTTAGCGATGATTCGTCTCGGTAGAGCGATACGTCAAGCGAGCCTCTGAAAGCCTAAGCCGAATTCCTGTAGGGACAAGTCTGGATATCCTTTGCTTCTTGTTTGAGGCAAAGCGGGTCGGGACAGTTGCTCTATTGCCGTTTTAAACGGCAGTCCGCTTGAGCGGAATGGGGCGTTACATCCTACCCAACTCAGAAAAAGTCTCATCCTCGAGACTTACTAAGGACAAGCAGTACATTTCAATCAATTTTGATTTAACGATACAAGGCAGAGGCAAACCTATACAAGTCGTTGTACTTGTTTATTTGGATATTCACTTGCACAAGCATCGAGATCAGCATATCGCTTAGTCTGGATCGTGCGCACTTTCAAAGTGCACTTTTAGCGTGAGCACGTCAACCAGCTTAGTGATAGCGAAGTCTTAGCACTCAAGTTTCACCTATTCTTAAGTCTTGGATGGTGCATAAGTTCAAGACGTCCCTCAAACATATGCATCCAACCAAACATAGGGATAGTGAAATTGGACAAGCTACTAGCGATACTCTCAAGGGTCCGCACAGGTTGGCACAAAGGCCACTCGCAGCACAATAACGTACAAGCAATCATATCATTCAAAACGCATTTTAAAAGTATTTAGACTTATTGTTAGAATATCCCATCAAGGCATTAAGAGGGAGCATGCACATGACCCACGAACGAGATTTCGAAACTGAGATAATCGAATTGAATTCCAAAGACGTAGAAGCCAGGCTCTGATACTATTATGTCACGCCCCGATCTCCCGCAGGCAAATCGGCCGTTCCCGCTAGGCGGGAATCACCCTCGCCAGCGCTCCCGCGGAACGATCGCTTGACCCATCCGGGGGTGATGCCGCACGAGCGTAAGCCACGCCCGTGCAAGGCCGTAGTTCATTGGCTGGCGGTAAGAGTTCTAAGCCACAGAGTCGTACAGATTGTCCGAGTGCAGCAGAGTCATAAACGCATAGGCGATTTGGTAACAGGTTCACTGAGTCGACAAAATATAACGGAAGCATTGAAACACAAGTTAAAGTAAAGCAACTCTTTTATTGATATAAACAAGTATTACAGGCGGCGTATAGCCGAGATTACAAGTCGCTCAAGCCTCACTCTAAAACTGTAAAAGCGTGCCAAGTGGCTACAATTGTGGAATGATTGTACAGGCGATGTTCAGGCAAGTTCCAACATTATGTCTTGTATATGTGCTTCAGTTCCGGATGCACCCTGCTTCGGAGTGATCTCCATGCCTTACCATACACGAAGGAGCATCCACACCGAACGAGGTTCTTCCGTACCCTGCATACAAACTGGTGGATTATCAGTACATTGAATGCACTGATGGGGAAGCTACTCGCCCGCTCGACAAATCCAAACACGTAATATAAGTTCCGTGCACCAACTATTAAGTTGTCTTTCTAGTTGCCTTAGGATCAGTTTCATGCAAGGTTTGAATAGCCTAACTCGTGTGGAAGTGCGCCATGCGACATGAGAGGAAACACGGCGAAACTTACCGACTTACCATTTTACCTTCCCTGTCCAAAACAAACATTGTTAATTCAAGCACGGTAAGAATAAACATTTAGGAGGCATAGTATATGCAAACACGAGGGTTCTTATAACATAATCGTTCAGGTGTTCAGTTATTCATTTGATGCTATGCAATGACTCGAACGCTGATAGCCGCTAAGTGAGGATGACTTATCTATATGACATATGTCGCTGGCGTAGCCATTATGGACGGTTCACAGTCTTAAGACACAGATGATATACAACGCAGGTGGCGAGCCCTGCTGCATAACGCCTTGCCCCATAATATATGACTGCTCATACGTCCCGTCCGGGTCGGATCAGTCCCAGTGCCCCGGCGACCGTCCGCGAAACTCAACATAACATACCTTGTGCACAAGTTGTCCGCAACAATGCAGGTCAGGGTCTATCCTTTATCCATAGCTTGACATGATAATCATGAAACTTAAACTTATTCTGAACGAGCATATTGCTCCACGAGCTGGGATTCAATCAGTACATGACACGATCCTCGTTCAGATGCATACTTGCATGATTATCATTCAAGCGTGATTCACGTTAAGTATTCATTCTTGCTTAATGCATTCCCCTGGTTCGGGGATTTGCCTTGGATGACCTGACGGTCCCGGATACTTGCAGGTTCAATTGCACAGAAGGACTATTTGATAGTCTCCTGGCTAACAAGAATGCATGCACAATACAATAACGTTAGACATTCGTAAGCAGACAAGCATGCATTTCTAAGGAACATAAGCAGACACGTTTGCTCGGACCTGAAGGTAAGCCGAGGGATAAAACCGTTAGGGATTTAGCATGCGAGGGTCTGAACATATATAAGCAATATTTTATTTCCATGTTCTAGCATAAGCGATACAAGTTAGGATTATTCCCTTAGCTAGGTGCGTTGGATTCTTCTTAGCATGCAGGGGTGATTCACCTAGCGACTAACATGTATCAATCCAGATTTTATGTTTGCTGGTTAAGCAAAGACAAGTTCACCGTAGCCACCCACCTTAGCGATGATTCGTCTCGGTAGAGCGATACGTCAAGTGAGCCTCTGAAAGCCTAGGCCGGATTCCTGTAGGGACAAGTCTGGATATCCTTTGCTTCTCGTTTGAGGCAAAGCGGGTCGGGACAGTTGCTCTATTGCCGTTTCAAACGGCAGTCCGCTTGAGCGAAATGAGACGTTACACTCAGGACGTCAGGCGAGTACTTACCTCTGATTGTTTCTATTTTATAATAGCGTATATATCACCTGTTCTAGAACTGTAATACTTGATTCTGACATATTGTTTCATGAGCTGGTACTAGTTGGATCCCGTCATGAGATGTTATCCCCCTTACCGTGTTCAGCGGGTACACTATCACGTGTATTTCATCATGTGCTTCGGGTATTGATTCTCATGTGCTATCATATGCTTCGTGTGCTCTCGCCTTCATGTGCACGAGTTATTTATCATGTACGTAGCGTGTCGTGGTTGGATCCAAGAGTATTAGTGGGAGGGGGGAGTAGAAGTTGGTTATGTGATCAAATCCAAAAGTATTCATGTGTATGTCGGTTATGCAACTCACGCATAACGGAGTTATCATAGAATAAATTATGTGCAACCTAAGCCGATCACATAATGAACTTGTGCTCAAGGCACTTAGCTAGTATTCCTATTTTCTCACATGCAGTTACTTCTCTATTACTTGTATTGATTCCCCAGTTTTACATTGCAGTTACTTTATCAGTTCTACCCTGTATTTATTTTTTTGTGCATCTTGTATTCTTTTCTATTGCTAGTCATATACACCTTACCATGTATTTGGAGTTGTTTTCAGAGTTATGTACTTCGCTGCAATCCTGATTGGATATATTTTTTCCAGAGGATCCTGAGGGTTTTTACCCGACCTACTACGGGCCAGGTGTCGATGAGTGTTGCGACCCTGAGATTGAGGAGGAGCCCGTCCCAGCTGAGGAGACGCCGCTAGCACCATAGTATAGTTAGGTGGGTTTCACTGGATTTATTTCCAGTTGGTTTTTGGATGACTGTACTATTTATTATTTTGCTGCTGTGAGATGTTGTAGACTCTTAGACTTGGACTGTATATTTTGGATATTGTACTTGCTCTCTTTGGTTCTTTGTTTCTTTGTTGATATCTTATCGTGCTTTTACTCTTTTCTTAGTTATTGTGATTGAGTTTATTTATATTGTGATATTGCCCTCCTTTTGGAGAGGTTATCTTGACAGGTTATTATGAGATATAGATAGTAGTGACCTAGAACGGACCTCGACAATGTTCTACCGCCGATTCTGCGGCGTAGACTGGACGTACCCACGACTCATGCCCGATTTTTTAGGTGCGGGTCATGGCACATTTTTGGTGGTGGCCCACGCAGGTATAGTTTCTAGGTCTACCTGCGATAGGATATAGGATATAGGATATAGGCTGAGAGAGAGTGTGCTCAATCACAACTAGGACCCTTCCTGATCTTTTGCTATCTTTAATTTTTCTGAAATTGTTTTTTTTTTGAAATATTATTGTCCTTCTTTGATGATATCGTATCTTGCACCGTATTGACTTCTTTTGATCTGTGTTCAGGATGCCTTCGAAGATACGGTCTCACCGTACCGTTCCAGCAGTTGCCACCGAGAGGTCTGCTACCTCTCGTCGTGCTCGACTTCAGACAGCTGCTACCGCTCCACTCACCATTCCTGCGGTTGAGGGAGCATCTGCTTCTCTCGGAGATTCTCCTCCACCTGTCGATCCGAGAGCTACCCTTGTTGTTCCGGTGGTACCTCCTCCACCACCTCCTGCACCAGTAGACGCTGCGCAATTGTTTGCGTTCTTCAGGGAGATGATGGACGCACAGCACCGCCAGGTGGACGTGATAAGGTTGGGTATTGAGAATGCCCACTAGGTGGTCTTGACGGCAGTAGACAGAGTGGCTCAGATCCACCCACAGGCAGACCAGGCACAACATCCGAGGCCAGGTAACATCATTGTCTTCCAGAGGATGCGGCCCAAGGAGTTTCAGAGTACAGAGGGGATCCTGTACGTGGATGACTAGATCGACCACATCGAGGGGATCTTCAGGCTGGCACTGATCCCAGCCAGCATGCAGATAGAGGCAGCGGGCAGCCAGATATTCGATCTTGCCCTTACTTGGTACCGTACTGATACGAGGATAGTGGTACCGAGACTGACTTGAGAGGCTTTCAAGAGGCTTTTCAAGGAGAAGTTCTTTTCGGATGTGGCTCTCAGTGCCTTGGAGAGCCAGTTTGAGGCACTCGTCCAGGGGAGCATGCTGGTGGATGAGTATGCAGCCGAGTTCTGCCATCTGGGCAGATTTGTAGAGGGTTTGAGCGAGGTAGCGAAGGCGTAGAAGTTTCGCAAGGGTTTGGTCATGGCGGTCAAGTCTTTGACTAGGAGTGACCGCGAGGCAACCTTCGAGCAGATTGTAAGTGATGCTCAGAGGGCTGAGGATGACTTAGAGCTGAAGACCAAGAGGAGTAAAGATGCTTCCGGAGCAAGCAGCAGTACGACCCAGCCAAGAGGCCGTTCCAGCAGACTCAGCAGCACCAGGGTCAGGGTCATGCGCCTTTCCTACAGGTGCCCCAGCAGAGGCAAGGACAATAGTAGGGTCCAAGGCAGCCCATCACTTGCCCTTTCTGTAGGAAGTCGGGGCACGGATGGAATATTTGCAGGAGGAGGCTGGGCAGATGTTTGTTATGTGGTACGACAGATCACCAGTTGAGGGATTGCCCTTCAGCACTCGCTCGTACAGCTCAGGGTGGAGGAGCCGCTCAGAGGGTACCAGCTAGGGCACCTGCAGTACAGCAGAGCGGACAACCTTTACAGACTCAGCAGCAGAGGTTTGCCCAGCACTAGCAGCAGCACCGAGGAGGACAACAAGGGCAAGCTTTTTTCCTGACTGTAGAGGAGGCCGAGCCCGTTGGTGATGTGATCTCAGGTTCTGTTCTTCTTGATTCCATTCCAGCACTTGTTTTATTTGATTCTGGTACTTTCTATAGCTTTGTGTCTGTATCTTTTGTTGTTAGACACCATCTTATTGCTGAACCTTTAGCTAGACTCTGCAAGATCACGACCGGGGGTGGTATCATCCTAGTCAGTGATGTCTGCAGAGATCGGAGAGTTACCTTGGGAGGCCGGGAGTTGAGTGTGTGCCTATTCGTAATGCCACTTTTAAGCTACGATATTGTACTCGGGATGGATTGGTTGAGTATGCACCGTGCTAGTATAGATTGTCATGGAAGCAGAGTGTTGTTTAGTCCGCCGGGAGAGCCAGAGATTGAGTTTGCCAGAGGAGCAGCGGAGCAAAGCGATGGAGTCTTCTGCGGAGCCCTGGTGGTAGAGCAGAGGTTGCCACATCCATTGATAGCGGAGTTCATGGATATTTTTTCGGAGGAGTTGCCAGGGTTACCTCCGGACAGAGATATGGAGTTCTCTATAGACTTTGTGCCAGACGTCGAGCTGATATCCCAGCACGTCTATAGAGTCAGCAACAGTGAGCTGGTAGAGTTGAAAAAGTAGGTGGATGAGCTTCAGGACAAGGGATTTATCAGATCTAGTTATTCTCTGTGGGGTGCTCCGGTACTTTTTGAACCAAAGAAGGATGGGTCGATATGGATGTGTATCGACTACAGGGCTCTGAATAACCTCACAATCAAGAACAAGTATCTGCTGTCACGTATTGATGATCTCTTTTGACCAGTTGAGTGGAGCTAGGGTGTTTTCCAGGATTGATTTGAGGACAGGCTACTACCAGTTGAAGGTCAGGAGGGTGGATATTCCGAAGACGGCTTTTCGGACCAGGTATGGACAGTATGTGTTCATGGTGATGCTGTTTGGGTTGACTAATGCCCCGACAGTATTGATGAATCTGATGAACATGGTGTTCCATCAGCATCTGGATAGGTTTGTGGTGGTATTTATAGATGACATCTTGGTGTATTCGAAGACCCCAGAGGAGCATGAGGAGCATCTGAGGATAGTACTGGAGACTCTCAGGAAGGAGAATCTTTATGGAAAGCTTTCGAAGTGCGAGTTCTTCCTTAACAAGGTTGAATCCTTGGTCATGTGGTGACAGGAGAGGGGATCTCGGTAGATCCGAGGAAGATCATGGCAGTTGAGGCATGGAGTGCTCCGAGTTCAGTAGCATAGGTCAGGAGTTTCCTGGGGCTGGCAGGTTACTACAGGAGATTTGTTCAGGATTTTTTTTGGATTGCAAAGCTGTTGTCTAGGCTGACCCGGAAGGACGTGGAGTTTGTTTGGTCAGAGGAGTGCCAGGTCGCCTTTGATGAGCTGAAGAGGAGGTTGACGACAGCTCCAGTGTTGATGTTGCCATCAGGGTATGGAGGATTCACTATCTATAGTGATGCATCAGGGAAGGGACTTGGTTGTGTGTTACAGCAGAATAGGAGGGTGATTGCCTGTTCTTCCAGGCAATTACGTCCTCATGAGAAGAACTACCCTACCCACGATTTGGAGTTGGCACGGTCATCTTTACTCTGAAGTTGTAGAAATACTATTTATACGGAGAGCGTGTGGAGATCTTCACTGACCACAAGAGCTTAAAGTATGTGTTTACCCAAAAATAGCTGAACATGAGACAGAGGAGATGGTTGGAATTGATGAAAGACTTCGACATATTATTGCAGTACCATCCTGGGAAGGCGAACGTAGTTGTGGATGCACTGAGCAGGTATCCGGTAGCTATGTGCCTGACTACAGATCGTTATCTTTTAGCAGATCTAGAGAGCTTGGGCATTGAGGTGATAGTACCTGGAGTTGAGATTAAGATATGGGGACAGATTCAGTCAGAGTTGGTAGACCAGATCAGGGCTACACAGTTTGAAGATGAGTCCCTGAGGAGCATCAGGGCGTAGGTTCAGATTGGATTATCAGATGACTTCACCATTGCTGATGATGGTTCATTACGGCATGGTACCAGGTTGTGTGTGCCGAGTGGCTCATTGCGCGAGGAGGTTCTTTAGGAGGCGCTTCGATCCCAGTACTCTGCGCATCCAGGTGCCAACAAGATGTATAGAGATCTGAGAGAGCATTTATGGTGGTACGGGATGAAGTGGGAGGTAGCGTGCTCTGTATCCCGATGCTTAGTGTGCCAGCAGGTGAAGGCGGAGAGGCAGAGGCCAGGAGGATTGCTCCAGCCGTTTCCCATTCCGGAGTAAAAATGGAAGCATGTGACCATGAATTTTATTTCTGGACTTCTCCGTTCTCCAGGAGGGAAGGATGCAATTTGGGTCATCGTAGATAGGTTGACCAAATCGGCCCACTTTCTACCATTCAAAGTGGGTACATCTACGGAGAGACTAGCAGAGATGTATGTGCGCCAGATAGTCAGACTGCATGGAGTTCCTGTGAGCATAGTATCAGACCGAGACAGTCGCTTTACTTCGTATTTCAGGAGGAGTCTACAGGTTAGCTTGGGCACCCAGCTCAAGTTTAGTATTGCATATCACCCACAGACAGACGGTCAGTCAGAGAGGACCAGTCATACCCTCGAGGATATGCTTCGCACTTGTGTTCTGGATTTCAAAGGCTCTTGGGAGGATCACTTACACTTGGTAGAGTTTGCTTACAACAACAGCTACCAAGCCAGTATCGAGATGTCACCATTGGAGGCATTATATGGACAGAGGTGTCATACTCCGTTATCATGGGATGATGTAGGCGAGAGAGATTTGCTTGGCCCGGAGATGGTAGTGGATGCGGCGGAGAAGGTCAAGCTCATTAGAGATTTTGGGTGACGCAGGATAGGCAACGACATTAGGCCGATAGCCACCGAAGACCTTTAAAGTTTGAGGTATATCTTAGAATTTAGATTTTGTTCTTGTGTTTGCTTGTGATTGCTCATTTTAGATTAAGTGCTGCGACCTTGTTTGTGCTAGGTTAGTGATCTGGTGTTCCTGAGAATTTCTCCGACGCGGGGCACTATTCGCTTAGGTTGAGGCGGGAAGCTTAGCCCACGTTTTATCGGACCCTTCAGCATCCTTGGGAGGGTCGGCGCTGTGGCATATAGGCTAGATTTGCCGCCTACGCTAGAGGGAGTTCATAATGTGTTCCACGTGTCACAGTTAAGACGGTACGTGGCGGATCCCAGTCACGTATTGGATCACTCAGAGATCGTGGTGGGCCCTACTCTTAGCTATCCAGAGTAGCCGGTAGAGATTCTGGATTGGCGGAAGAAGGTGTTGAGGAACCAGACTATTCCCCTGGTTCGCGTCGCGTGAAGGCATCACTCTCCAGGTGAGTCGACCTGGGAGAGGGAGGATGAAATGTGCGAGCGATACCCTTATCTTTTCGAGCCCTGAGGTATGGTTATTTCTTTTCCTAGCATTCCTGTCATAGTTTTGTCTTTTAATTTCGATGACGAAATTATTTTAAGGAGGGTAGGCTTGTCACTACCTAATTCTAGAAAATAGGATTTTTTTAATTTTAATTTGGTAAATTGTGTATTGATCATAAATAATTGTATTTATATTTAATTAGTTGGTTGTATTATTTTATTGGTTGTTTTAGGATTTTGGCTAGTCTGGACCCATGTCAGACCCTAGTGGACCCATGTCAGACCCAACCAACACTCTTGTCGGACTTATTTATTGGTGTAGAATAGTTATTTTTATTTTTAATTATCTAGTTGGAGTGTTTTGGATTAGTTAGAATGCATTTAGAAAACCCTAAACCTAAACCGTAGTTTGGATGTATTAGTGGAGGTCATTTTAGTCTTTGTGTTATGTTGTAAACCCTAGCCCTATTTTTATATACATGGCCGACCCTCCCCCCCTAACCCTTCATTCCATTCTTCTTCTTCTTCTTCTTCTTCTTCTTCTTCTTTCCTTCTTCCAATTTTCTCCAAATTCCAAGTAAGTTCTCACCTTCTTTCTCTTCCTTCATTTACTTTCCTTTTAAATACAGACCCTAACCCTTCACCTTCCCCTAACCTAGGTGTGTAGAGCCTAGACTTGGTGTAGAGGCTTGGCTTGGAGGCTTGGATGCTTGAGAGTGGTGATTTCTAGGGTTTTGGAGACTTTGGCCTTGGGATTCCAACTTCCAAGAGATAAACCCTAACTTTCCTCTTAGCGATTGCTTTAATATAGTGTATTAGTAGTTTAGAACCATCCTAGACCTTAGGGCTACCCATGGGAGGAATTTAGAGCTTGTTTGGTTGTGTTTGAAGACTTTGATATTAGGTTTTGTGTCAATTTTGGGTGAAATCCGAGATTGGCCCAATTTTTGGTATTGCTCTAGGTTAGATAGACCTAGGTAGACATGCTTGGGTATCTTGAGGGTAAGTACGTGTCCCCGTTCGGACACGTGAGATCGTATTACGGAGTTTTGGGCGTTTTGGGCGATTTGGGAGTTTTTTCATCACCGTGGGTTCCACATGCATGTGGGATTTTGCCACGGACCTAGAATCGGAGAGTTAGTATTTTTTAAGGTTTTAGACATCGATTAGAACTCGTGGATAAATTTTGGATCAATTCCGAGTAGGTTTGGTGTGCGTTTCACGAGGTATCGCAAATCGCACACCAAGTGTTCGTCGAAATGACCAAATTGCCATTTTGACTTGGTTTCTAGGTTTCGGGCTTGTGCGCGGGTTGGTTTAACTTTGGAGAGTGTGTACTAGGGTTTTCGAGTTATATTATATATATATGTGTATATATATGTATATGGGTAGTTGTGCGTGAGGTTGTGTGTGGTTATATGCATGTATAAGTGTGTTTATATATATATATATATGTGTGTGTGTGTGTGTGTGTGTTTGTATATATATATATATATATATATATATATATATATATATGCATGTGTGTGTGTGTATATATATATATATATATATATATATATATATATATATATATATATATATATATATATATATATATATATATATATATATATATATATATATATATATGTGTGTGTGTGTGAGTGTGTTTATATATATAGGTATGTGTGTAGTGCGTGGGAGTGTCGAGGTGTGTGTGTGAGTGAGGTAGAGGGGGTGCAGCAGCTAGGGCAGTGGCAGCAGCAGCTAGTGGCTGCAGCAGCAACAGCAGCAACAGCAGCAAAGGGCAGCAGCAGCAGCAGCAGCTTGTGGCAGCAGCAGCAGCATGGAGCATTAGCAGCAGTAGCAGTATGAGTAGCAGCAACAGAGTTTAGAGAGGGATATATATATATATATATATATATATATATATATATATATATATATATATAGATATGTATATCGATATATATTTACCTAGATAGATATATACATATATAGGTATAGCTAGTTAGCTAGTTAGTGAGTTGAGATGGGTAGATAGGTATCGCAATACCTTGAGATACTCGAGGTAATGGGTATCAGGGCGAGGTATTGGGCATTTGCCTAGGTTTGGTATTCGGGTTGCTTATATATATATATATATATATATATATATATATATATATATATATATATATATATATATATATACGTGTTAGTATATGTATTAGTGAGTTTATGCGGGGTATATAGCATAGGTTGAGATATCGGATACCGAGGGTATCTTGGTATCTCAAAGAAGCGAGTTTGAGGATTTACTAGCTTAATGAGCTAGTTTTTACCTAGAATTTTAGGGGCACCCTAGTTTGACCTAGAGTTGACCGTAATTGCACCGATTGACCGCCAAAATCAACATTTGACCTAGTTTTGACCGAGAGTTGAATTTTTGGACCTCGGGTTGACATTTTGACCCAGATTTCACCAGTTTGATCCGTTTGACTTAGAACAACCCTAGAAGCTTGTTTTTAATTATTTTATATCGGTTTAAATCTTTAGAACCCCGTTTAACCTTGCTTTTCGTAATAGATCTTTGCGACGTCAGTCCGGATCTCCATCCTCACCAGTAGCTCAGGACGTTAGGCGAGTACCTACCTCTGATTGTTTTTATTTCATGATAACGTATATATGACCTGTTCTAGACTGTAATACTTGATTCTGACACATTATTTCATGAGCTAGTACTAGTTGGATCCCGTCATGAGATGTTATCCCCCTTACCGTGTTCAACGGGTACTCTATCATGTGTATTTCATCATGTGCTTCGGGTATTGATTCTCATGTGCTATCATGTGCTTCGTGTGCTATCGCCTTCATGTGCGCGAGTTATTTATCATGTACATAGCGTGTCGTGGTTGGATCCAAGACTATTAGTGGGGAAGGGGAGTAGAAGTTGGTTATGTGATCAAATCCAAACAGTATTCATGTGTATGTCGGTTATGCAACTTATGCATAACGGAGTTATCATAGAATAAATTATGTGCAACCTAAGCCGATCACATAACGAACTTGTGCTCAAGGCACTTAGCTCGTATTTCTATTTTTTCACATGCACTTACTTCTCTACTACTTGTATTGATTCCCCAATTTTATATTGCAGTTACTTTATCAGTTCTACCCTGTATTTATTTTCCTGTACAACTTGTATTCTTTTCTATTGCTAGTCATATACACCTTACCATGTATTTGGAGTTGCTTTCAGAGTTATGTACTTTACTCCAATCATAACTGAATATATTTTTTTCAGAGGATCTTGAGGATTTTTGCCCGACCTACTACGGGCCAGGTGTCGACGAGTGTTGCGACCCTGAGATTGAGGAGGAGCCCGTCCCAACTGAGGAGACGCCGCTAGCGCCCTAGTATAGCTAGGTGGGTTTCACTGGGTTTGTTCCCAGTTAGTTTTTGGATGACTGTACTATTTATTATTTTGCTGCTGTGAGATATTATAGACTCTTAGACTTGGACTGTATATTTTGGATATTGTACTTGCTTTCTTTGGTTCTTTGTTTCTTTGTTGATATCTTATCGTGCTTTTACTCTTCCTCTAGTTATTGTGATTGAGTTTATATATATTATGATGTTGCCCTTCTTTTGGAGAGGTTATCTTGACAGGTTATTATGAGATATAGATAGTTGTGACCTAGAACGGACCTAGACAGCGTTCTACCGCCGATTCTGTGGCATAAGCTAGACGTACCTACGACTCATGTCCGATTTTTCGGGTGCGGGTTATGATAGTTAGTGGTCTAGCCCTTTTCCATACAGGAAATAAAAGATGAGACATATAATTTAATATACTTAATTGAATTTTTAATCGAATTAGGCATATATAGGAATTATATGTCAGAAAAAGTGATATAAGCATTCATCTTCTCATAATGAAAGGCTTTGCGATGGAGTAACATGTACTGATCAGTTTTGGTTAATTATATTACAAAGATTTCATACGGTGTGATCCGAATTATTCTCTCCCGTCCAATGCTCTATTTTATAATCACATACATCTCTAAGATTATTATATCTTACATCTGCTATTTCTTGGCTCAAGTAAGTATCATGATCTGTGTACCATATGTATCACATGAATACTATTTAGCAGAAAATTTCTACCCATTGGAATAACAAAAGTATCCCTATATTTACAAATATCATGTAATACGGGAATATATTTCAACATGATATTCTATCAACAAGACATAGTATATTTCTCTATACGTGGAGCAACTATTACGTAGTGGGAGAGTATGAATAAACATGTAAAAATAGATTATTTAATTGTTACTCATGCATGTCAGCGTGTATATGGCTTACGAGACTAAAACTTAGACGGTTCGACCTTAAAATATTTTTAGGATTATCAATAGTCTCTCTAGTTGATATATAACTATATAGGTTATGGTTTAATATGATATTGTAGCAAGGAGTTTCAAAAATAGATTATCTTTCAAAATTCTTATATTTTTTTGCAGAATCTCTTTTGTATTTCAAGATCCAAACATAATAATATAAATCTACCAAGAGCAATTCTCTCTAGAATTCACTTGGGTCAAAGTCCCTTCGGTAGAAAAACTCAACATCGGATTCATGCAGTTATATACAACAGATAAGGAACACAAAAGCTATAAAAAGAAATAATTTCTTCTTACCTCATATACTATACTACGAAAGCCCTATTATGCTAATCCCAAACCAATGAGACATAAAAGTTAGAAGAATAAAGTTGTAAGAATAATATCTAACTACTAAATAGTGTAATAAACCTATATATATATATATATATATATATATATATATATATATATATATATATATATAAATATTGATAATTAAATATTTTTATAAAATATTGATCGTTCAATCAACCTTGGCAATGATTTCTAACTTGAGTTACAATTTTAAATACTTAACAAGTAACATAGCAAAGTACTATGAAATTGGTATTAAGCAATAAAAATAAATATTGTATGGTTTATAAAAATTAGTCTAATTTAAAAAACTTACAATTTTAAAAAAAATTAAAACCATTTTTGATTCAAATCAATATTTCTTGATTCCTTAATACCAATAATCTTCTGTCCATCCCAATAATCCACTTCACATCTTCAAATTCCAATTATCATAAAGAGGTCTTGACATATAAAACTTAACATAGCTTATAAAAATTAAAATTTGACGACTTAATATTAATTACGTAATTTTATGACTTTACATAATTTTGTTATGTTACATAAATTCGTTATATTACATAGTTTCTTTACGTTATGTAGTTATGTTACTGTCACGACCCGTACTCGGATGATCGAACACGAGTACGTGGGTACGTCCAGCCTACGCCACAACGTCGGCGGTAGAACACTGTTCAGACCTCAATGGAATTATACTAATACAAATAGTTCTATCATGTACTCAATCACAATAACTAAAGGAAGAATAAAATAGAAAGATAATCCAACAATAATCTAAGAGATAAAACTAAGACATGGCACTGTGATAGATGAATACTAGCCTAGATCTCACCAAAGGTCACCACCAGGTCCATAGTGCAAAAATAATCTCGATCATAACATCACTCTGAACTCAGGAACATGGAGCACAACAAAGCCTAAAAATGTTATCCAGTCAAGATGGAACGAGTATAATCCAATAGCAGTTCTAATTAATTAACAAAGACTATAAAATTATAAATAGTGAATGTAATACATGATAAGAAAACAAAAAAACCTGATATCATGGTAAGACAGTAAGGAGAGACAAAAATTGTAGAGCAATATGGCATAATCAGTATATATGAAGTATGGAATAGAAAATATCTATAGCTACACTAAGTGTTTTAAAATACTAGTCATATATGAGACCGACTTAGGCAGTTCAATGATTTACGCTAAAGGAAAAACTAGTTCAATCATACGTGAAGTATATAATTAGCTAGTAGCCGATGTCTACAATATTTGCCAATGTCTTGATCACCTATCTAGCTAGCACTTCCCCCTCCCGACTAGTATAATGGATCCAAACATGACACGCCACGATACAATAATCAATGTCTAAAAGCAATAAAATGAACGATGTCCAATATCAATACGATAAACAATATAATGTCTCATGACTGAAGATCCAATATATATACCAATCCGTGTACCGGTGTATCAGGAATCAGGTATAACATTACTAAATACATGAATTATAGTAAATATCAAATAATGGAAACTATCAAAAAACTGATGTGCCAATCTATGCACAGCACAGTTGCTGCCAACCTTTGCACTGTGTGCCTGCATACAAGCAACCCCCTTACAACTTTGTGTGTAATGCATATCAGTTTCCCTAATGCAAACTGCTATGTCACAGTAACTAAATACCTCTCGAGCACCATCAACCCCTCATCTGATCCTGCACACACCTTGATCCTCCCTCCTTCGAAATGGACTGCTCTCCCTATTGTAGTTACTGGCCTGCACCAAGCTGCAGCAACCTGAGCCTCATGTGCAGGCCAGTGCACATACTGCGCACATTGCACAGGTCCTAAAGTCCTACATAAACCCAAATGCAACTCAGTGCACACACTGCACACTAAGCTATCTGATGTACCAATCTGTGCACAACACAGTTGCTGCCAACCTTTGCACTGTGGTGCACCACTCAAATACTGGCCTGCACATATTCCAATCACAACCCTTCTCCAAGATCCAAGTGCACACCACACCCTAGCACAACACACCAAAGTTCACTCATAATAACACAATACTAACACCAACTCTAATACAAACACAAACACAAACACAAACACAAACACTAATTATGCACTACTCTATGATATACACAAACCATACTACTCTTCTGATACCTATTCCAATCACCAAATTGTACTATTAAAATATATAGAATACACTTAATATATAAAATACAACTAGAATTATAAATGTAATGAATCTATAAGAATTTGATACAATTGAGCACTAGTAAGAAGAAATTACCAATTCAACTCCCTCATATCATGGTGTATCATGATACAGACTCAATGTACCTAATTGTGGACACATGGACACCATCATGCAACCAATTAGATACTAAGATTCCATATAAGGACACAAATCAAATACTACATGGACACAATTCAAATTTCTCCCAAATTGAGCCAAAAACTCAATATTCCTTATGACACAAGCATAGATCTACCAAATTGAAGACTCCTAGTGCCTAGATCTACTATTGGAGGTTCAATTGCAACTATGGGAAGGTTCCTATATATAGGCCAAGAGGGTGTTCCTAAGCATGAATTTGATCAAAATGAGAAAAGTACCTAGTGTTTGTGTAGTTCCCTTAGAGAATTTCGAATTTGGACACAAGGATGACAAATCAGACACGATTCCCCTAGCTTGGACTCCTTCTTCAAGATCCTTCTTGTGATCCAAGCTCCTTTCTCTCCAATAGAAGATGAATGAAAGGTTTTGGTGGTAAAATGGATTTGGAAATTCAAATTCTAGATCTAGGAATTGGAGGGAATTAAAATGAATGTTGCTTGAAAAAGAAGTAGGAAAGAATGGAAGGAAAATTGGAATTCAAAATTTTCCATGACAAGGTTGGCCTGGGCTTGTAATTGGTTCTAATTACTAATCGTGTGCTCCATCATCTAATTTAAATTCAAATTAGAGAGAGAAATAAATCCAATCTAATTAATTGAGAATATCTACAACTAATAGGGAATATTATCTTCATGACACTAACTAATTTAATTAGACTAACTATGGTCATTAATTAGCACTAACATACCACTAACAACTAACAATAATTAATCCTAGGCAATACAAATAATTTTATAATAGCTACTAACATAGTTTAATATAAAAATATTAGCAACATGTAAAATTACCAAAATATTCCTAAGATGAAAAAGTGGTGGTTACAATCCTATCCCCCTTAGAAAAATTTCGTCCTCTAAATTTTAGGAAGAACTAGGCTAGAAATGGTTGATTGTTCTTGCAAGAGATGACAACCTATACTATTAAAAACTTCAATAAAAAACCCTTACTACTATGGAAGAAAATATAAAGAAGGAAATGATATACAAGAGTGTTCTTGTGGAGTCATGACTTGGAGTCTCTACCAATGATCTTCTAGGGAATTCAAGGCCAACTATAATAGTTCAAAAGAGTTTCCTATACCCCTCTCGGGAGATGAACAAGAAGTCTATAACCATCCTTATCTTAGGTTCTAGGAGAAGGAACATGAAGTACTTAAATAGATGAAGCCTCTAGAAATAGAAATACCTATTTGTATTGTATACTTAATGATCTCAGAACCTATGCCCAGGTATTGCCTATATTTACAGATACCCCATACCTACTTATATACCTTATGACACTTGACATGGATACTATGCTCGGTATTGACACTTGTCATATACCCATGACCCTCAATACCCCGCTCATGTATTCTATTGATACACACTCACTACTCTAGGATACTGTCTATAGGATACCTATTCAAATTTATGATTTTATCTACACAAGACACTAGCTCATATACATGGCACTCCTCTTCTCTTACTGCGTAGAACACATGCACTCCTACTCCCAATGGTACTCCCTTATATACCCTACCTCAATATTACACTGTTACACTTAGATAATACCATCACACACAATAATACTCCGTGATACTAGATTGACACACTGCACATATAACATGTTACTCATCCTAATTCTGATACACCCTTAATACTTGCACTCTTTAAGCACTATGGTACACAACACTAACTTCATAACTATACATAACACTCACATCTGTGATCATCAACACACACACACTCTACCACTTCTACTCTTGACACTTACTCTCTTACTAGATCACCTCATTACCCTCACTAGCACCTATGCTCACATGAATCAAATATACTAGTTATTCACTTCTATAATACCCAGGTCTCACTTGCACACCCACAGAAAGTACATAATTCTATACCCTACTGATATATATATATATATATATATATATATATATATATATATAATATATATAATATATATATATATATATATATATATATATATATATATATATATATATATATATATATATATATATATATATATATATATATCTTCCCACACCTATTATACTTGAAACTACCAACTGATACACTAACCAGTGGTACACCAAAGCATACCTTCCATTACCAATCTTGACATTTCTCAACCCATGGTATTGATATTTCTAATACCCAAACCCCCTCTTCATGATAATCATGAAACACCCACACTTGTACTTCACTTCACTCATGCTCTCACTCACATCACTCGCTATGCACTTGTGCATAAAATTCTAGACACTCTACTTCATTCTCTTATATATCTCACTCACTAACACATTAACCCCTCAAGTACTAGGTGATACACCCATACTAGATACAAACCTGTGCAAACACATCTACACATACCAATTCCCAACACTCAACACATAGCACAGGTCCTCTTACCTAGCACAACACAACCCTAATACTAGCACACTCAACCTATACACTTATGGGCACCACCCTAATATGGCACACTCACTAATATATCTCATGGGTACACATTCTTCTCCTCGTGACATAACCAAGTATCAAGCACCAATAGAATATTAAAGCTCCATTGATATACAACACATATACAACACAATTTTATGATACTCAATTGATACATGGATCACTAAACTATATGGATATATATCTATCTAAAACATGCATGATGGTATGATACCAATACTAAGAATCATAAACTAATACCTATACTCCCTCCTAACTCTCTCTTATTTCTACCATTGGTACCAATACTAACTTTACTCTGACAACTACCATGGAACTATTGCTACAAGGGTACTACACTATGAATTATTTTTAGGCTTATTTACTGATATCTAATGCTTACATATCCAACCAGGAACCACTCACAGACTCACAAGTTACATATCTAATAATCAATACTGATACTCAAACTTAACATAATCTGACTGCAAGTTACCAAGCTATTGCACTATCCAAAGAAGCTCAGGAACTAATGAAGGTGAAACTCTATAAGGAATTGAACTAGAGGCACTAAAGATATATCTATCCTAGGCTAACATAGGTGATGGAATATAATTCAATGATAACAAGAGTGAATGATAGAGATGATATGTTAAGAACCAATTTAAGATATAATCTGATAATCATATACGTCTATCCAAAATCATGATACCCAGAATCCTCGCCACGTTAGTAAGCATGACTGCGATAACTATAAAGTGCATAACTAAAGTAAATACCTCTATAATCATGTTATATAGAATTTTTGCGTAGCCAACTAGCATGGCTGTGAGAACTCTAAATTCTATAACCAAGATAAGTATACCCAAAATCAGGTCTCTACATTTTTTGCCACGCCATCTAGTATGGCTTCGATAAACTTTAGACTCCATAACTAAGGCAAACAGTTGCCTTTCTCACTGTTCTCATCCAAATACGTTATAAGAATATACCTCAATTTAGTTCCTAAAATTTATCTCGATACAAGAATCAAATTCAACAACGAATATGTGAAGGTAAACAAAAGTAAGTGGAAACAGATCTCGAAATATAGTTTATAGTAAGATTCTCAAGGGTCGTCCCAAAAATATTTCAAGAAATTCTAATCTGTGATTGTGAACCATACTTCTTATAATCTATCAATCCTATTTTATTGCAAGCTCGCAGCAGTATATCTAAGCCAAAATACTACCACGATATCCTACTAGTTACGAAGATGAGACCTGCATGGGCCACCATAAAAATATATCATGACCCTTACCGAGATGATCGGACACGAGTACGTAGGTACGTTTAGCCTACGCCACAGCCTCGGTGGTAGAACTCTGTCTAGACCTCAATGGAATCATACTAATATAGCTAGTTCTATCATGTACTCAATCACAATAACTAAAAGAGGACAGAAATAGAAAGATAATAAAACCATAATTTAAAGAGATAAAACTAAGATATTGCACTGAGATAGAGGAATACTAGCCTAAATCTCACCAGAGGTCACCACTAGGTCCACAATGCAAAAGTAGTTTCGATCATAGCATAACTCTGAACTCAGGAACGTATAGCACAACAAAGCCTAAAAATATTATCCAGTCAGGATGGAATGAGTACAACCCAATAACAGTTCCAATTAATTAAAAAATACTATAAAATAGTAACTAGTGAATGTAATACATGATGAGGAAGCAAAAAAAAACTGATATCATGGTAAGACAGAAATGAGAGACATGAAATATAAAGCAATGTGGCATAATCAGTATATATGAAGTGGAATATAAAAGATCTATAGCTACACTAAGTGTTTTAAAATACTAGTTAGATATGTGATCGTCTTAGACAGTTCAATAATTTACACTAAGGGAAAACTAGCTCAATCATACGTGAAACGTATGATTAGCTAGTAGCCGATGTCTATAATATTTGTCAATATCTATAATATTTGCCAATATTTTGATCACATATCTAGCTAGTACTTCTCCGCCCTGACTAGTACAATAGATCCAACCATGACATGTCACGATACAATAATTAATGTTTAAAAGCAATACGATGAATAATGTCCAATATCGATACGATGAACAATATAACATCTCATGAATAAAGATCTAATATATATACCAATTCGTGTACCAATGTGTTAGGAATCAGGTATAACATTACTAAATATATGAATTATAGTAAATATCAAATAATAAAAATTATCAGAGAATGTACGAGCCTGAATCCTGAGATAAAAATATCAAACGATGCTCGTATCGGAGCCTCGAAGACCTAGATATGAATTATCATGTCAAAACAGTATTTTGGAATCAAAATAAGCTAAACTAGTTCAAATCTAGGTTGTTTGAGTCAAACTAGGTCAAACTAAGTCAAACTAGGTTAGCTATCTAATTTAGGTTCCAAGTTGTCCATTTGGTTAACCTATATAGTCAAACTAGTCAAATCTAGATATTCTAGGTCAATACCTTACTAAACTTGGTTCCTAGGCTATACTAGCTAATATATATATATATATATATATATATATATATATACTCTATGGTATTAATATCTAGCAGTACCTAGCCCAATACCCAAATACTTGGAATACCTTAACACTACTTAATACTTGGTACCCACTAGTATCACTTACCTCACATTGATACACTCTTGATAACCTTGGTATCTAAGTCTTCAATACTCCTCTATATCCTTGCACTTGGACACACACACACACACACATACACACGTGAACTCAACTAGACACGTAACTCTCCTAACCTTATATACTTGCTATCCCAACACCCACTGATACACTACCTGATTACACTCACAGACACTCACTCACTCTCATTGAAATATCCTAACTGTTGTGCTACCTCCAGGTGCACTGATACACTAATTTCCTCAACGTACACTTACTGCATATACCATTATCCCTCTCCTTCTTATTCAGGTTTGCACAACCTGAGACCCCCCACTCCTGCAAGTAATACTATATCTATCTGAACCCAATACCTGTCCTGCATATCATCTAACACACCACTGTCCCCTCTCTAAACTTGAACACAAGTGTTACATCCGTTCCCTGATTTGTATTCCTGTACTTCTTTGTGTATGATATTTCTGTATTTTATAATTTGGATTTTGAGAGAGACAATCCGGAACCAGTATAAATCTATTTGGCAATTTCCATAGTCTCGTATTAGGACCCGAACATAGATAGAATTCCTAAAATCGGTTCACTATTGAACCGCTAGACTTGTGCTTTCTCGGACGGTTGAGATGAATTCGGTTAATGTATTTATGAGGTGGATGGATAAGATTAAATTCCATCCACTACCAAAATCTGCGCTATTAGCGACTCAAGATATTGACGTCGCTAATTTTTGTAATTTTAGCAACTACAAGAAAATATGTCGTTAAACGTTGTTAGTAGCGACGTTTAGCGACAATAATTCTATTATAAAAATATACGTCGGTACAGGTTGCTGAACATCGCTAAAGTATCAATATATAACCATATTTTTGCGACATTCAGCGACATCATTTCATTGTAAAAAAATATACGCCGGTAAAGGTCGCTGAACGTCGCTAAAATTTTATTTTATAGCGACGTTTTACGATATTTATTTCGTCGCTACTTTTTTTATTTATCTGCGATATTGAGCGACATTTATTTCGTCGCTAAGTTTTTATTTATCTACGACGTTTAGCGACGTATATTTTGGACGTTGCTAATTTGTTTAATATAGGGTTTGGCCTTCTCATTTCCCCACATTAGATCACCAAATTTTTTGAACCGAGTTGCCCCCTCTCGCGCGGCTGCCTCCCTTCGGTACAACTTTCCTCCCCCCGAGTGCCCCCCTCCGGCTCCCTCCCCTTGCGCGGCTGCCCCCCTTCGGCATAGATCCCCTTCCCCCGAGCGCCCCCCTCGACATAACTCCTTCCCTCCGACGACCTCTCCACAGCTCTTGCCACCTCTAGGTAAACCCTAAACCTCTCTCTCTCTCTATATATATATTTATATATCTCTTTCTCTCTATCTCTCTCACACACAGACACGGATACGGCATGACACATACAGACACGACACTCACACACACACAGACAATTGCCCTAAATTGGTTCATAGATTTGTCCTATTTGTCGGGGTTTACTATAATACTAAAAATTAGATTTTTCTAGTATTAATTAATGAACAAGTAATTAGTATTTAATTATTATTTTAAGTATAATTTTTTAATTTTTACTTGCTTTAGATGTTAGTATAGTAAAAAATATATTAATTTTCGTACTTAGATTTGGACTTATATTGTATGACCACAAATGTAAGTATATGGTTATGTTTCAGAGGGTAGGATGTGTATCAAGGTAGGGTATCTTGGAGTGTAATATCAATTGCAAGTTAGGGTCAGTACGAGTGTTTAAGTATCAGATATTGCATAAGTGTACGTGTTCTATGGATATATACATGATGTAAGTTAGTATATGTTATCTTTTAGTTATCAATTAGATACATTAGTGTGTGTGTTGAGTGTTTGCACTATAGTATATCAGTCTTTGGGTCTTCAAGAGTAGGTTGGTTTGTGTGACTTAGTGTCAGGTAGTATAAAAATGAGGGTTGGTATTAGATCATTTCCAGTAAGGGTGTGCTCAGTACAAGGACTGTTAGTGTAGGTTGAAATTTGGTTTATGTGTATGTGTGCCAGGTAAACTGGGGGAAGCTCGGGTATGGGCATTGCAGGAAGTTAAGGGAAATGTGCTTAGTTTTTAATTTAGTATGTGTATAGATATCTGTTGGTGAGTGTTTATATATGTTTAGTTTGATAGTGTGTTTAGTGAGTGGACGTAGGAGTGTGCAAACCAAGTATTAGTGAGTGTCATAGTGTCTGTGCTTTAGGGGTATATATATAAGTTTATCACTTAGTAGTTATATATATATATATACATATATATATATATATATATATATATATATATATATATATATATATATATATATATGTGATGCCTATACATATAGTATGTAAGTTATCTATCTAGATAACTTAGAAGTAATTGATAGTAATGTGATACCAAGTCATGAGTGTAGTTTCATAATATAGGATATGGTCACAATATAGGATATGGGTAGGTTAGTAACAAGGCTATAGTACTAGCTTTGTGATATTAGAGATTAGTATATTGATACTAATGTAACTCTAGTATTAGCTAACTTGTATGAGCTGTCCATTTACTGGAGTTTAAAATCTTTGGCTCTACTTTTCGCTCTGGTACCGAAAGCCATGTGTCACGACCCGATCCCAATAATCTGGGTCCAGTCGGATCATGCCCAGCCTGCACCGTTGTGGGACGGCGGCAGTAAGCTGTATCAATCCGTAGTAACACACAGACATCTAGAATACATGAAGGAAATTCAATTTTATTGCTAAGTCCGAAAGAGAAATTCTTTTAGAAGCAAATATCAAGCAAAACATGGTCCAGGGTTATTACTTCAACCCTGATTATTACAACTTGGAATTTAAAAGGGAAACAACTAAACATCGGCCTCCTGGCTAGGTTCAACTAGACCTTCAGTACTCTGGTCCGGACCATAAAATGTGTCATACGCCTCATCGCCACCGTAATCACCTAAAATTGTTAATCTCCAGTCAGGAGGGAGCAAGAACATATATCCAATTCCAGCATCTTAATGATAATTAAAATGATGCAATAAAATAGTTTTGAACAATATTTATATTTTGTATGCAACAAATATGAGACAAGAACAGTAAATGTCGATGAAGCAAATGATGACAAACTACAATCACTAAAAGTGTTTTGAGAAAGGTAGCGTCCCGTGGCCGGTTGGGATTGGAGGCAATATGTGTTCTAGTGAACACGGTCCGGCGTCAGTCCAGTGAGGTTGGACTTCAGCTATCCACAATGAGGCAATAAGGGGGCTTTGACCACGGGTGCTAACTTTTACTCCCCAGTTCCCAAGGCAATAATCAATGAGTCAATGAGTCAATGAGTCAATCAATCAGTCAATCAGTCGGTTCCGTGAATCAAGTGTCGTCCCAATATATCTATATGACATGCAACATATTTAATTACAACTAAAATACAGGTTTTGAATTATATGAAACTTGCCTGGATTTGGTTGGTGACGCGAGTGAGATGTCGCGACGGTCTCAACCTTAGTTACAGGAACCTACATTTATTAATAATCTGATTTTAGAATTAAATCAAAGGGTTTTAATCTGGCTTGATTAGTTAACTAAGTTAATGATTTAATCCAACGATCGATTTTTTTTTTAATAATAATTTGTAATAGCAATTTAGTAAAACAAAAACCCTTTTAATAATAAAACTTATTTATTATTTTATCGTAGAAAATATTACATTTTATTTTAAGGTAAAAATCATTTTGTTTCTAATAAGATAAAATAGGAAAGTACTTAGTTATTTTATAACGATTATAATAAAATAATATCGTTTGTTTTAGCAATCAATTTATTTCTAATAAACTAGGCTTAAGGGAAAAATATTACTTAATTTTATTTTGGTAATATTACAAATCAATTTGTAAGAGAATAATATTTTTGGAAAACTTATTTTAAATACTAACGTATTATATTTTGAATACTAAAAATCATTTTAGAAATATATACTAATAATTACTAATCTACGTAATATTTAATAAGGTTTTTATTATATATATATAACTAATATATGTATTGAAGATCGTTATATCAAATCGTTAATTAATTAACAAACCAATAACTAAACTAACATTAATCTACTTAATTAACTTTAAACCTATCAATTTCTAAGCTATCCCGGGATTGACAGAGCTTTATTCTGTCAGTCCCGGTCGGACAGGAGAATGGTTTTGGAAGGAATAGTACGTTCTGATAGTGGCACCTACCGGGAAGTTGATGGAGGAGCACCGAGGGGAGGCCTCGGACTCGGGATCGGGCACAGACGGGATCGGGGTGTTTCGAGTCCGACACGCGGTTCGGTGTCCTGGACGTGTCAGCGTGTCCAGCGGCGTGTCCGGGTATCCTCGGCCGTGTCCGGGTCTGAGCAGAGGGCGCAGACGCTGCACAGCACTGGGCGGAGGTTGGCTAGGCCCTGGGAGGTCCGGCGGGGTCGTCGGACAGCGGCTACGGCGAGGTCGGGCTCGCAGGGGAGGCCGGCGGCGGGTTTGAGAAGAAGAGGGGAGGAAGAGGGCGGCGAGGCGCGGAGGGTCGTCGACCGGCTGGGGCGGCGCCGAGGGGGTTCAGGGGAGAGGATCGGCCTAGGGTTCCGGCGAGGGGTCGGTTTGGGGAAGGCGAAGGGAGGAGGAGGAAGCGAGGGGGGGTTCTTATAGGGGCTGGTCGGGCGGACGTGAGGCCGGGGAAGGCGGGACTGGGGGTGAACGTGGGGTACGGCGCGGCGGTCGGCGGAGAACGCGGGGCTGCGTGCGGGTCGTGGGGAGAGAGGAGCTGGGGACGGGTCGGGTTAGGGGAATTGGGCCGGGCAGCTGGGTTGGGTTTTACAACCTTCCCTCCTTGAAGAATTTCGTCCTCGAAATTAACTAAAATTGAAGGGAAGACAAGGGTAAACATACCTTAAAACAGATGAGGGTACTTCTGTCTCATCTCAGCCTCTCGTTCCCAGGTGGATTCGCCTGGGGAGTGGTGAAGCCACTGAACCTTGACCAGTGGAATCACGATGTTCCGCAACTGCTTCTCCATACGGTCTACGATCCTTACTGGCTGTTCTGGTACTGTAAGACTTGGTCCAATCTCCAACTCTGAATGATCCAGGATGTGGCTCGGGTCCGGAATGTAACGCCTCAGCTGCGATACATGGAAGACGTTGTGCACGCCTTCAAGATTAGGTGGTAACGCCACTCTGTATGCCACCTCTCCAACTCTGCTCAATATCTCGAATGGGCCGATATACCTGGGACTCAGTTTCCCAGCTCTGCCAAAACGGATAGTTCCTCTGGTGGGGGAGATCTTGACGAAGACACTATCACCTGCTTCGAACTCCACAAGTCGGCGACGGCTGTCCGCCCAATGCTTCTGACGATCTTGAGCCACCCGAAGTCTGTCTCTGATCACCTTGACTTTTTCAGCCGCATCTGTAATCATCTCAGGTCCCAGCATGACTCGTTCTCCTACGTTGTCCCAAGCCAAGGGAGTGCGGCAACGACGTCCATACAGAGCCTCAAAAGGAGTCATGCCGATGCTGGCCTGGTAGCTGTTGTTGTAAGCAAACTCTACCAAGTGTAGGTGGTCCTCCCATGACCCTCCAAAATCCAGGACGCAAGATCTCAGCATATCCTCTAACGTCTGGATGGTTCTCTCTGACTGTCCGTCGGTCTGTGGGTGATATGCAGTGCTGAACTTCAGTTGGGTCCCCAGACTCTCTTGCAAGCTCTTCCAGAAGTGAGAAGTAAAGCGGCTATCTCGGTCTGATACAATGCTCACAGGAACTCCATGTATCCGGACGATTTGCCTCATGTATAGGGCAGCTAACTTCTCGGTGGATAAACCAACCTTGAAGGGAATGAAGTGGGCAGACTTAGTCAATCTGTCTACGATTACCCAAATAGCGTCCTTCCCTCCTTGGGATCGAGGCAATCCTGACACAAAATCCATAGTGATGTGCTCCCATTTCCATTCTGGAATGGGCAGCGACTGAAGAAGTCCTGCTGGTCTTTGTCTATCTGCTTTTACCTGCTGGCAGATCAAGCATCTGGCAACAAATTTTGAGACATCCTTCTTCATTCCATACCACCATACGTGTTCCCGTATATCGCGGTACATCTTATTTGCTCCAGGGTGGATGGAATACTGTGAGTGATGAGCTTCCTGCATCAGCTGTTCCCTCAAATCACCCGCAGGTACACAAAGTCTGGTGCCATTCCTCAGTGTTCCGCCGTCTGAAATAGAGAATCCCTCCAGTGTGCCAGCTAACACCTGGTCCCTGAGCTTGCACAATGCTCCGTCCTCGAATTGAGTCTCCTTGATTTTGTCCATCAAGCCAGACTGCACTTGTAAATGCATCATGGGGAAGTCGGCGTCGGGTACTATTGCTTCCCGTCCAAGCTTCTTCATTTCTTCTGCAGGCAATACGAGTTCTAGTCCCAGCTTCTCCATGTCCTCCAGTAGGTACCGATCTGTCGTCAAGAACATCGCCATCGGATATCGACTAAGTGCGTCGGCGACCACATTAGCCTTTCCGGGATGGTACTGCAGGCTGATATCAAAGTCCTTCATGAGCTCCAACCATCGTCTCTGACGCATGTTGAGCTCCTTCTGTGTAAAGACATACTTGAGACTTTTGTGGTCCGTGTATATCTCTACTCTTTCGCCGTACAGGTAGTGCTTCCACAGCTTCAAGGCAAAGATGACTGCTGCTAGCTCCAGGTCATACGTCGGGTAGTTCTTCTCATGAGTCCGTAATTGCCGGGAAGCATAAGCAATTACCTTTCCATGTTGCTGGAGCACACATCCTAATCCTTTGCCGGACGCGTCGCTATAAATTGAGAATCCTCCTGATCCTGAGGGTAGCGACAAGATCGGTGCTGTTGTTAGCCTTCTCTTCAGCTCTTCAAATGACGCCTGGCACGCTTCAGTCCAGACGAACTCTTCATTCTTCCTGGTTAGCTTGGTCATGGGCTCAGCAATCTTTGCAAAGTCCTTCACGAATTTCCTGTAATATCCAGCTAAGCCCAGGAAGCTTCTGATCTCTGCAACTGAACTGGGGGTATTCCATGTCTCCACGGCAGCTATCTTCTTGGGGTCCACTGATATGCCTTCTCCTGTGATAACGTGGCCGAGAAAGTCTACCTTGTCTAAGAAGAATTCACACTTGGACAGTTTTCCATATAGCTTCTCCTTTCTGAGGGTTTCCAAAACTATCCTCAAATGCTGCTCGTGTTCTTCCTTGGTCTTCGAATAGATCAGAATGTCGTCAATGAAGACAACGACAAACTGGTCCAGGTATTTGTGGAAGACCTTGTTCATGAGATTCATGAACACTGCTGGGGCATTTGTAAGACCAAAGGGCATGACCAAGAATTCAAATTGTCCATACTTGGTGTTGAATGCCGTCTTTGGAATGTCTTCCTTCCTCACCTTGATTTGATGGTAACCCGATCTGAGGTCTATCTTCGAGAAAACCTTAGCTCCACTCAGCTGGTCGAAGAGGTCGTCGATCCGGGGCAGCGGGTACTTGTTCTTGATAGTGATGTTGTTCAATGCCCGGTAGTCTATGCACATTCTGACTGTCCCATCCTTCTTGGGTACAAACAAGACTGGTGCACCCCAGGGTGAGGCACCGGTCCTGATGAATCCTTGCGCCTGAAGCTCGTCAATCTGGTCTTTCATCTCCTTGGACTCCTTGGGATTCACTCGGTAGCAGCGTTGGGAGATTGGTGCTGCGCCGGGTACAAGATCGATCGAGAATTCCACATCTCGATCAGGGGGTAGCCCTGGAAGATTGTCTGGGAAGACGTCTATAAATTCTGCTATGAGAGGATGAGGGGGTCCGGTTTCTTCAGTGATGGATGTGTAGGACACACACTCCACGCCTTCAGGTGCTCGAATCACTTTGAGTTTAGGTCCTCCAGGTGGATCTAGAGTTACGCAGCCTTCTCGACAGTCTATCAGAGCATGATGCTGACTAAGCCAATCCATGCCCAAGACTACGTCATAGTTTGGCAGAGGCATTATTAGGAACTGAGTCTGAAACTCATGTCCTGAGATAGTGACTGGGCAGCTACAAGTCTCACTAATGGGTATTGGTCCTCCACCAGTCATAACTCTACAAATCATCTTACTTATGCCAGTAACTAGATGGTGTGCAGAAATAAAGTTTGCAGATATAAAACTGTGTGATGCTCCAGAATCAAATAATGCTAAGGCAGGGTGCGAATGAAGTAGAATGGAACCTGCGATGACATCTCCTTCTGTCTCGGGTTCAGCTTCTGGCTCTTCCACAACCAAGGCAAAAGCTTGCCCGGCTCTGTGCTGGTTGTAGCGCTGCTGCTGGGTAGGCAGTGGACCTCTCTGCTGTCCAGCTCCAGTTTTGTTGAATGCTATGGGGCAGTCCTTCACTTGATGGGTGGCAGATCCACAAGCAAGGCAGTGTCCCAATTTCTTCCTGCAGATCTCTGCGGTATGACCTGGCCTTTTGCAGTAGGCGCAGTTGACCGCCTTTTGTTGGTTGTACTGAGGCGCTTTGTTGGCCGCTGCTGGCTGTTGTTGCTGGGACTGCTGGGGATAGGAGGGCCTATTGTTGTTGTTGCTGTGCCTCTTGTTGTTGCCCTGATAGTTGTTGCTTGACCCTGGATGCTCCCTCTTGGGTCGGGCAGGTGAACTGGCCTCTACATCTTGGGCCACCTTCAACATCTTGTCATAAGTCTTCGCACCGTTAGCAGCTACTAAGGTGCGGATCTCTTCACGTAGTCCGTGCCGGAACTTCTTAGCACGTTCCACAAGGTTGTCCACCAGGTGACTTGCAAACCTGCCAAGCCTGTTGAACTCAGCCGCATATTCTTCAATTGTGCGGTCTCCTTGCTTCAGATCTTGAAACTGTCTTCCCATAGCTTCGAGGGCAGCCTCTGGAAAGAACTTCCGCTTGAACTGCTTCTTGAATAGCCGCCAGGAAATCCCTCCAGCTCGAAATCTTGGCTCGTTGCGGTACCAAATGTTAGCCAAATCTCTCAGCTGGAGTGCTACGGCCTCAACCATGAGGTCGTCTGGGAGTCGAGCGACGCTGAGGAGTCGCTCCATATCATCTAGCCACTCGTCTGCGTAGATGATGCCTTCGGTCCCCTTGAAGGGACGCGGGTCCAACTTCTTAAAATTTTCCACAGTTCCAACCTTTACCTGGATAACAGGTTTGTGGTTAGACCAGAAATTCATTAATGGAATCCAAGCTTTTAAATCCTTAATTACCTTGGCAGGCTCCTGTTCTGACTGGGATATTCCTAGCGCTGCCATGGCTACATTATGGGCGTTCTCCATGCCCTCTTTCATAATCACGGTCTGCTCGCAATTTGCTTCAGCTTGGACCCTCTGGGCTTCAAGAACTCCTCGTAGCAGGCCTACGAGTTCAGCGGGGTCCACTGGCACAGGTGGTGCAACGGGAGGAGTCACATCGGCTGGAATTGATGTGGTCCTGGGAGGAATGGGTGGAGCTGCATGCACTACTGAAGTGTAGGCAGTGCGGGGAGCTCTTGCAGCATGGGGGCGATCTGTGAGCTACAACGGAGAGGGGTCGGACTGAGCTTGAGTTGGGGTGTGCTCAGAAGACGAAGCCTCTTCTTCGGCTGGGCCAGAACGGGTTATCTTTCCTCGTGCCATCTTCTGGAAGGTTTAGGAAGCAAGCATAAGCAAGGTAACCTATGTTCTATAAGCAAGCAAAAGTAATTGTATATATGTATAGATAGAAGAATTTTGGTCCTATGATTTGACAGATTGAAATTTTCTCAAGAATCCTAAGTGTTCTAATTGTTTCTAGAGTCTGTTTTCCTAAAGTCATACTAAACCTAAAGTCAAAGGCAAGTCGGTTTGTTTGGCTAGCCTAAGTTGACTAGACCAAAGGTTGTAAACTAGACCTGCATGGGCCACCACTGAAAACATGTCACGACCCGATCCCAATAATCTGGGTCCAGTCGGATCATGCCCAGCCTGCACCATTGTGGGACGGCGGCAGTAAGCTGTATCAATCCGTAGTAACACACAGACATCTAGAATACATGAAGGAAATTCAATTTTATTGCTAAGTCCGAAAGAGAAATTCTTTTACAAGCAAATATCAAGCAAAACATGGTCCAGGGTTATTACTTCAACCCTGATTATTATAACTTGGAATTTAAAAGGGAAACAACTAAACATCGGCCTCCTGGCTAGGTTCAGCTAGACCTTCAGTACTCTGGTCCGGACCATAAAATGTGTCATACGCCTCATCGCCACCGTAATCACCTAAAATTGTTAATCTCCAGTCAGGAGGGAGCAAGAACATATATCCAATTCCAGCATCTTAATGATAATTAAAATGATGCAATAAAATATTTTTGAACAATATTTATATTTTGTATGCAACAAATATGAGACAAGAACAGTAAATGTCGATGAAGCAAATAATGACAAACTACAATCACTAAAAGTGTTTTGAGAAAGGTAGCGTCCCGTGGCCGGTTGGGGTTGGAGGCAATATGTGTTCTAGTGAACACGGTCCGGCGTCAGTCCAGTGAGGTTGGACTTCAGCTATCCACAATGAGGCAATAAGGGGGCTTTGACCACGGGTGCTAACTTTTACTCCCCAGTTCCCAAGGCAATAATCAATGAGTCAATGAGTCAATGAGTCAATCAATCAGTCAATCAGTCGGTTCCGTAAATCAAGTGTCGTCCCAATATATCTATATGACATGCAACATATTTAATTACAACTAAAATACAGGTTTTGAATTATATGAAACTTGCCTGGATTTGGTTGGTGACGCGAGTGAGATGTCGCGACGGTCTCAACCTTAGTTACAGGAACCTACATTTATTAATAATCTGATTTTAGAATTAAATCAAAGGGTTTTAATCTGGCTTGATTAGTTAACTAAGTTAATGATTTAATCCAACGATCGATTTTTTTTTAATAATAATTCGTAATAGCAATTTAGTAAAACAAAAACCCTTTTAATAATAAAACTTATTTATTATTTTATCGTAGAAAATATTACATTTTATTTTAAGGTAAAAATCATTTTGTTTCTAATAAGATAAAATAGGAAAGTACTTAGTTATTTTATAACGATTATAATAAAATAATATCGTTTGTTTTAGCAATCAATTTATTTCTAATAAACTAGGCTTAAGGGAAAAATATTACTTAATTTTATTTTGGTAATATTACAAATCAATTTGTAAGAGAATAATATTTTTGGAAAACTTATTTTAAATACTAACGTATTATATTTTGAATACTAAAAATCATTTTAGAAATATATACTAATAATTACTAATCTACGTAATATTTAATAAGGTTTTTATTATATATATATAACTAATATATGTATTGAAGATCGTTATATCAAATCGTTAATTAATTAACAAACCAATAACTAAACTAACATTAATCTACTTAATTAACTTTAAACCTATCAATTTCTAAGCTATCCCGGGATTGACAGAGCTTTATTCTGTCAGTCTCGGTCGGACAGGAGAATGGTTTTGGAAGGAACAGTACGTTCTGATAGTGGCACCTACCGGGAAGTTGATGGAGGAGCACCGAGGGGAGGCCTCGGACTCGGGATCGGGCACAGACGGGATCGGGGTGTTTCGAGTCCGACACGCGGTTCGGTGTCCTGGACGTGTCAGCGTGTCCAGCGGCGTGTCCGGGTATCCTCGGCCGTGTCCGGGTCTGAGCAGAGGGCGCAGACGCTGCACAGCACTGGGCGGAGGTTGGCTAGGCCCTGGGAGGTCCGGTGGGGTCGTCGGACAGCGGCTACGGCGAGGTCGGGCTCGCAGGGGAGGCCGGCGGCGGGTTTGAGAAGAAGAGGGGAGGAAGAGGGCGGCGAGGCGCGGAGGGTCGTCGACCGGCTGGGGCGGCGCCGAGGGGGTTCAGGGGAGAGGATCGGCCTAGGGTTCCGGCGAGGGGTCGGTTTGGGGAAGGCGAAGGGAGGAGGAGGAAGCGAGGGGGGGGGGTTCTTATAGGGGCTGGTCGGGCGGACGTGAGGCCGGGGAAGGCGGGACTGGGGGTGAACGTGGGGTGAGGCGCGGCGGTCGGCGGAGAACGCGGGGCTGCGTGCGGGTCGTGGGGAGAGAGGAGCTGGGGACGGGTCGGGTTGGGGGAATTGGGCCGGGCAGCTGGGTTGGGTTTTACACCATGAGATATAAGTCTTCTCTTCTCCTTCATATTTCAGTCTCATGGCTTTCGACACCAGAGCGTAAGGTAGAGCCAAATGTCTCATGGCTTCTAGGTTTATTTACCTATTTCTTATTAGGTGTCTAGCTAGGTCAAGATAAAGGTGAGTATATTGAGTATGTGAGTATCCACGTGTTCATATCTATGAAATTTATTTTTACTTCTGCAAGCCTTTTCAGGCTGTTACAGTTTGCAAATGTATTTTTAGATAATTTTTTGAGAGGAGTAAATAAATACCTCTAATTCATCTTTGCCTCTATTTGAACGATATATACTTGAACGATGTCTATTCATCTTTACAGAATTATCTAGAGATGAATTACTACCTACATCATCGTTCGTGGATGTATAACCGTTATTCTGATAATATGTGCAATATGCAGGATGAATTCATAGAGGGTGTACATCAGTTCCTGCAGTTCACGAAGGCGTTCCCTCAGTACATGGAGTGCAGCAAAATTAAGTGTCCGTGTGTGAGATGTCACAACTTGAAATATCACTCAGAAGTGGATGTGACATATCATTTGCACTCTAGGGATTTTACGCCGAATTACTATCAGTGGACCTCATTCGGAGAACTTGTGTCTTTAGCATCGGATCCAGAGCCTTATGTGGAGCCATATATGGATGACCACGACCACGTTGATTACGACGACGGGTGCGTGAACATGGTTTTTGATGCTGCCAGGCCTAGTTTCGATCCGGACAATAATGATGCAGCTGAGGAGGCACCGAATGCCGATGCTACAAAGTTCAAGGAGTTACTGGAGAATGCAAGGACTCTATTATATCCTGGTTGTAAGGATCATTCACCGTTGGAGGTGGTTACAAGACTGTTAAGCATCAAGTCTGATTTTAACATGTCGAAAGAATGCTACAACCGACTGATGGAGTTGATTATAGAGATCTTGCAGGAGGGTAATAAGTTTCCTAAAGACTTCTATCGATCTAAAAGAATGGTGAGATCGCTCTGGATGGGATACGAGAAAATCGATGAATGTCGCAACAGGTGCATGTTGTACTACAAAGACGATAATGATAAAGATGCGTGCAGATTCTATGGTGCTAATCACTACAAGGCCACAGGTAGAGGAAGTTTTGTCGGAACAAGGAAGCCTACTGATTCGATGCACTACTTGCCTTTGACGCCGCGGTTGCAGAGGTTGTTTATGGTGAAGGAGACTGCAGAAAATATGAGTTGGCAGAGGCAGGAACAGATCGAAGGAGTGTTGGATCATCCATCCGATAGAGAAGCATGGAAGCACTTTGATCGAGAGTATCCAAATTTTGCCTCGGATCCGCGTAATGTCAGATTGGGGCACTCCTCTGACGGTTTTACCCCATTCGGAGTTTCCGGCTCCCAGTATTCATGTTGGCCTGTGATCGTCACTCCATACAACCTACCGCCTTGGATGTGCATAAAGACTCCAGTTATGTTTCTAACCGTTATTATCCCGGGTCCGAACAATCTGAAGAGGAACATCGATGTGTATTTACAGCCGTTGAATCCGATGACGGAACATTTTCATCGCATGGTAAGTATTTGAACGTCTATATATTATTTTAATCAAATTAGGATAAAATGGTTAATTTTAGTAATAATATATCTATTTGTAATTAACAAGTCCAGAGGGGTGAATACGCTAACATGGTGACCGTCTTCCTCGCCACCCATTGGAAGGACGGACAACTCATCGATGATAGGGCCACGCAGACTTACGTAAGTATTACTTTACATTTTTTATTTTAATATAATTTAGAAAATATGTAAATAAATATCCATGTAGTTAGTAATAAGTTGTTTAGATAATAGGGTTATTTACACTAACTATCCCTATATTTTTGGTTTATAACACCTGGTACCCCTGCTTTTGAACAACTTAGAAAATATACAAATAAATATCCATGTAGTTAGTAATAAGTATATTTATCGAGCGATTCAATTTTTTTTTCTAGAATGAGTATCTACGGCTCCGTGAGCAGTCGACGCAATATGCTGCATCTGCACCTCCCGAGGGAGAGGCCGCTACTTTCTCGCAGCCATTAGCCCACCCAGTTTCGTCGGCTGACGACCTATGGCAGACCGCCGCTGGTGGTCTTTAGAGGGGTAAGTACTATGGTATGGGATCCTACGGTGCCTATGTTGCGATGTAGGCACTACCAGAAAAAGTTAAATTAGCGACGTCTAAAAACATCGCTAAATAACAATAAATCGTCGCTAATTAGGTTTAGCGACGTAATTAGCGACGTTCTGAAGCAGTCGGAAAACACCAAGTCGCTAAAACAAAAAACGTCGCTAAACGTCGCTATGCCGACGTTTTTTAGCGACTTTAATATGTCGCTAAATTTAGCGACGTTTTGCGATGCCAAGTCACTAAAAAGCAACATTTATTAAAGTCGCTAAACGTCGCTGATTAGCGACGTCAATCGCGACGTTACACCGACGTCTTTAATGACCTGGCTATACTTGCCATGTCAGCAATTGGCGACGCTTAGCGACGACTTTAGCGACGTCATTAGCGACGAACTTAGCGACGTTTTACAGCGTCGCTGATTAGCGACGTAATTAGCGACGTAAATTAACGTCGCTAAGCGTCGCTACACGTCGCTAATAACGTCGCTAATTTTAAAATAAAAAATAAAAAAATAATTTCCAGAATCAAACATTGGTGATTCCCTGCAGTTTTACAGCATCTTCATCATACACACCAACATGATTCAATCTAGTTAACTATATAATCCAATTAAATTAAAAACCACAAGAAGTATCAATCCAATTAAATGTAGATAACTATATAATCCAATTAAATTAACTAAAAAATTCAAGACCACAAGAAGCATCATACATCATGTCTATTGTTGAAGTACCAATAATTCATAAATAATAATAAAAATAACTAGACTACTACGGATCAGCAGGAGGCTGACCAGCGACGCGCTTCAAGGATAACAACTCCTCATACTCGTCCCGTAGAATCGACACCGATGTCGATGGAGAAGGCAGTGACGTCGGTGGCGGCCGTGCCCGCTCCAAGTCTGCGAGTCGCTGGTTGTAAGAATCCAGGGTAGATAACAGCCTCGTACTGCTATCACCCATTGAATCCTGCATCCTCGTCAGGTTCTCGCCCATCGATAGCTGTGACGCATGCATCCTCGTCAGCTTCTCGCCCATCGATAGCTGTGACGCCTGCAGCTCCATGATGTTGCGATCATTGGAGGCTCTAATATCATTTGTCAATTCTCGTAGCTCCGTCATGCTGCGGTCGAGCATATCCAATCGTGCGATAAGCATCGGATCGTCCGCCTGCGGCTGGGACCGGGACTGGTCCTCCATACTTCACAGCAAGTCGTCACGGAGAGACGCAGTCTGACGGTCAACGGCCTCCTGGACGGCCTCCTGGACTCTGGCCGACGACTGCGAGGGCTGCGACTGCTAGGGGTGTGTGGAATGCACAGCTGTCGGGGAGGCCCTAGATGACTGCGTCGCAACCAGGGCGCCATAGGAGCCCGTACCGTAGTACGTACCCCTCTGGAGACCACCAGCTGCGGTCACCCACAGGTCGTCGGCCGACGGAGATGGACCGGGCTGCGACGAAGCACCAGCCTCTCCAGGTGTAGGTGCACTAGCAGTCGCCCGCTCACGAAGCCTAAGATACTCGGCCTAGAAAAGGTTTGGAAACTCAATAATTGCCTAAGTTATATTAAAATAAACACAAAGTAAAGTAATACTTACATAGGTCTGTGAGGCCCTCTCATCAATGAGATTTTCGTCCTTGCGATGGGTGGCCAAGAAGACGGTCACCATGTTTGCATCCTCACCCCTCTGTACCTGTTAAAAATATATTTTTTATTACTAAACTTAAATATTTTTTCCAAGTACCATTTTATGGTACTTATATTAAAATAATATATTTTAAAAGAAAAAAATATACCAAACGACGGAAATGTTCCGTCATCGGAATCGAGCCACCACACCACTTGGCAGCATTCTGCCTAGCCGCCTTGGCCTTCTTAGACCTTTCCTTGTAGCTCGGATCGTCGAATCTAGCCCTCATCGCAGTCCACTGCTCAGGCGTGATCCAACCTTGGATCGGTTTTCCAGCACGATCACGAGCCTTCTGGTCATCTAGAGCATCTCGGATAAGCTTGGCGGCAACGGTAGGAAAGAGTCGCTCGATCAACTCGGCCCGGTGCGGAGGATAAAAATACGTTTGCTATAATAAATAATTCATTAAGTTAGCATCACGAATATGCATAAATTAGAGGATTTATTTAATATACTTTTACCTGGAAATGCGCAAACCAGAACGTCTTCCTCTCTTCCGGAGCCTCAGAGTAGTTGATCCAAGGGCCACCGTAGTTGTTCCTCAGAAATTGGCCCAGGCGTCTCTGAACCGACGATGGACGATATCTATACAGAAATAATAATTTAGATTAATGAAAAAGTCAATATACGATGAATAAAGAGAAACACAAATATATACTAAACCATCTAATTGACTTACTTTGTACCGTCGGCCCAAATCTCTGTCCTTGTCTCCTCCGGTGGTGCGCATGGAGGATCTTGCTGATGCTGGGACAACGTCGGCACGACCTCCTCTACATGCTCATCAGTCTCCATGGTTCCGTCAGCAGGAGGAACGCTGGACGAGGGAGTACTATCACGAGTACTATCACGCCTGGAACTACTCGTCCCAGGAGTGATGCCACGCAACGTCGTCGCAGTCGGAGATGTGGCTGCTCGATATACTGGAGTACTGGGCGACGATGATCCGAAACCAACAGTAGGCAGTACCGGAGTGGCACTCTGTCTACCTCGGGACCTGCCAAATCCTTCGCGTCGTCCTGTCATATCTGATAACAACATATGATGAATATAGAGAAACACAAATATATACTACATTCTACAGTCAAAATGTGATACATATCTCAAAGCATTATACAGTCAAAATATAATACATATATTCGTTAATGTTAAAATATGATACATATCTCAAAGCATTATACAATCAAAATATAATACATATATTCGTTAATGTCAAAATGTGATACATATCTCAAAGCATTTTACAGTCCAAATATAGTTACATTCTACATGGAATATTTTATATTTTCAATCATCTTCAGAAAATTCATCTTGTTCGCCTTCCTCGTCCTGCTCTTCCTCTTCCTCTTCCTCGTCTTTATTTTCATCTACTTCGTCCTCTTCGGATAATTCTACATCTTCTATATTATTACTCGTGTAATGAGTAACTTCCGTTGAGTCCACATCTACAATATTTGTTACAAGAGGTAGATCGTCCTCCTGATAAGCTATTTCGTCAATGTCAAAGGTATTTCTAGCTTTAGTCTTGCATACTGCCCACCAATCCGACCTCGCTGTCCCCCGTCTAGGATAAGTTGTGAAGTACACGAGCTGAGCCTGACTTGATAGGACAAATGGTTCGTAGCCTTGATATCTACGCTTGTAGTTTATATCCACAAGGCCATGCTTGTCAATTTTCCAACCTTGATCTTGAATCGGATCGAACCATTCACACCTGAATAGCACGATATTAGCAGGTTCTGGGCCATAATTATATGTCAACTCCACAATCTCTCGTAAGATGCCAAAAAAATCATTGCCCGGATTGACGTCTTTGTAGTTTGTAGATTTGATACACAAACCACTGTTTTTCGTGGAATCAAGATCCAGAAAGCTGTCTCTGATAGGAGCATTTGTTGACTTGAACCTGAACCCATTCACACAGAAACTTGGCCATATTTTTACGGCAGTAATTGGTCCCTTGGCTAGAGTCCTAATAGATTCAGTCTCGGATGATATTAGACGATCGACCTAAATACCAAAGTAGCGATGGTAAGTTATTTGTTTTACAAGTACAGAAATAAAAAGTAATTACCAAGTATCTTACATATGCGCTCAACCAAGAAGGAAAATGGCATCTCATTTCTTGTTCTACTTCTTCGTCTGTTATGTAGGGTCTAACCGACCTCAACTCATCATTATATGTGCTGAAAAACAATGATGCAACTGCTAATTAGTAGCATAATAGTATCTTATACTATTACATTGAGATGATGTAAACGTGGACGTATTAATTACTTACCCCTCTAGCTTCTCCACTTCATCCTCATCGCAATTGAGTAATATATACAATTGAGCAGCCCTTAGCTCATCGTCATTCAAATATCTCTTCTTCATTTTTCCTGAAGGCTTTCTGGATGCATTGAATACTTTGAGTATTGCATCATTAGATTCCTTATATGCGTCGTCGTTTTTGGGAGCTTTCATCCTATTAGTAGCAACATACGGTTTAAAATACGTCGAGCAAAAGTTTGTAATCTCCTCGAGAACATAAGCTTCACAAATAGATCCTTCAACCCGTGCCTTATTTTTCACCTTTCTCTTTAGGTGATTCAGATGACGCTCGAAGGGGTACATCCACCGATAACTGACAGGACCACCAACACGTGCCTCATAGGAAAGATGAATTGGCAAATGCTCCATAGAGTCGAAGAATCCTGGAGGAAACACCTTCTCGAGCTTACATAATGTTACCGCAATGTCCCTCTCTTGCTTTTCTAGACGATCGACGAGCAACTTAGTACAACAAAGATCTCTGAAGAATATGCTCAGCTCTGTCAATGGGTCCCAAACGACCTGCGGTAAGAGAATTCCCGAAATGCAATCGGAATTAACCTCTTCATGAATACATGACAATCGTGGCTCTTCATACCTACTAGTTTGTTCTCCTTGAGGTCGACGCATCTTCTCAAGTTCGACACGTACCCATCTGGAAACTTTAGACCCTGAATCCACCTACAAAGTCTACCTTTATCCTCTTTATCCAGTGAGAAAACTGACTTAGGTTGCTTTAACTTTCCATTCCCCTCCTCTATCAGATGCAATACAGGACATCTACATATGTCTTCTAAGTCCAACCTGGCCTTCGAATTATCTTTCGTCTTCCCTTTTACATCCATTACAGTATTAATTATGTTATCAAACACATTCTTCTCGATATGCATGACATCAAGGTTATGTCTGATCAGATTGGTGCTCCAATATGGCAGATCCCAGAATATACTCCTCTTCGTCCAGTTATGGGTGCGACCAAATCCGTCACACTTGTACCCCTTAGCAGGCTCTTCGATAGCACTTGGTAAATATTTTACCTCTTCCCATATCGTGCATCCGGGCCACCTTGGAGGTGGATTGGCCTTCTCCACAACTCCCGCACGAAAAGCATTCCGATTCCTCCGGTACGGATGATCCTTCGGCAAAAATTGTCGATGACAATCGAAGAAGCACGGTTTGCCTCCGTGTTTCAAACGGAAAGCCTGAGAACGGTCCATGCAATACGGACATGAGAGACGACCATGGGTGCTCCATCCCGATAATATTCCATAGGCCGGAAAGTCGTTGATGGTCCACATAAGTGCTGCCCTCATCTGAAAATTCTGCTTTCTAGAAACATCGTACGTGTTGGCACCTACTTCCCACAGCTGATTCAACTCATCTATCAAAGGCTGTAAGTACACATCGATGTTCCTCTTCGGATTGTTCGGACCCGGGATAATAACGGTTAGGAACATATACGGAGTCTTCATGCACATCCAAGGCGGTAGATTGTACGGAGTGACGATCACAGGCCAACACGAATACTGGGAGCCCGAAAGTCCGAATGGGGTAAAATCGTCAGAGCAGAGCCCCAATCTGACATTACGCGCTTCCTCGGCAAAATGTGGATACTCTCGATCAAAGTGCTTCCATGCTTCTCCATCGGATGGATGATCCAATACTCCTTCGATCTGTTTTCGCCTGTGCCAACTCATGTTTTCTGCAGTCTCCTTAACCATAAACAACCGCTGCAACCGCGGCGTCAAAGGCAAGTAGTGCATCGAATCGGTAGGCTTCCTTGCACCGACAGACTTTTCTCTAACAGTGGCCTTGTAGCGATCAGCACCACAGAATCTACACGCATCTTCATCCTTGTCGTCTTTGTAGTACAACATGCACCCGTTGCGACATGCATCGATTTTCTCGTATCCCATCCAAAGCGATCTCACCATCCTCTTAGATCGATAGAAGTCTTTAGGCAACTTTGCACCCTCGGGCAAGATCTCTATAATCAAATCGAGCAGTCGATTATAGCATTCTTGTGACATGTTAAAATCGGACTTGATGCTCAATAATCTTGTAACCACCTCCAACGGTGAATGGTCCTCACAACCAGGATATAGTGGAGTCCTTGTATTCTCAAGCAACTCCATAAACTTTGCAGCATCGGCATTCGGTGCCTCCTCAGCTGCATCATAATTGTCTGGATTGAAACTAGGTCCTGCCGCATCATAATTGTCAGGATTGAAACTAGGCCCCGCCGCATCATAATTGTCAGGATTGAAACTAGGCCCCGCCGCATCATAAACCATGTTCACCAACCCGTCGTCGTAAGCATCGTGGTCTTGGACATCCATATACGGCTCCACATAGGGCTCCGACTCTGATGCTAGAGATACAAGTTCTCCGTGCGCGGTCCACTGATAGTAATTCGGCGTAAAGCCCTTCGAGTATAAATGATATGTAACTTCCACTTCTGGATGATATTTCCTGTTGCGACATCTCACACATGGACACTTAATTTTGGTACCGTCCATGTACTGAGGGAACGCCTTGGCGAACTGCAGGAACTGCTGTACACCCTCAATGAATTCATCCCGCACACCGTACATGTCATCAGGATGACGGTTGTACATCCACGAACGATGACGCAGATAGTAATTCATATCCATTTCTAGATACTTCTGCAAAATTGATAGTATGTATCATATAAATCATTACATGCAAAATTAACTTCTGTGTCTGTGTCAGTGTCCGTTATTGGAAAAGCAGTATATATATATATATATATATAACATTACCCAAATAATATCTTAATACCACTTTACTACTATACCTTAACCCACTTCTGTGTCAGTGTCCGGATTTTAGTGTAGTAGGCTCCAGCCGAAGCCAATAAGTTTCTTGAGATGCATGTCCTTAATGATGCATGCTGCGATGATATCTTTGCTCCATTAGAGGCTCTTCATACTGCTAGCTAGTGATTTCAGTAAGTGTTGAAATTAATCCTTTATTTATTTAAGCTGATTTGTAAGTTTCGTTTAGCTAATTCAACTGTTATAGTCATATTATTTAGACCATTAGGCACTTCTTGAAACTGGCAGTAGGGTGAGGAACTGAGATACATAACTCCGCAGTACTTTGCTTTTGGCAATTAACCCCTATATATATTGGGAGTAGAACGAGGAAGTAGCTAGAGCTCAAAATTCTTGGGGCACAATTAAGGACGGTTGCTTAGATCATACACTTCCTGGTCGAATAATTGGCGTTCTAATTAATTTGATCACATGATCAGTTGTTGTACGAATATTCAGGAATTAGTTCTAATTTGTTCACCCAATGTACGTAGTCATGACATATGAACATGGATTCAATAATAGCCATCATTTTTTCCCCTCCTCCATTGGACCAATGAATAGTAACCACAAAATCAAATAATTAGTATGTATGTATGTATGTATATATATATATATATATATATATATATATATATATATATATATATATATATATATATATATATATATATATATATATTGCAAAAGTGCAAATAAATACACTTATGTTCTTTCTTTCTTATTCATCGATCCATATTATTTATTTATTTTATACTTGAAAGAAGAAATTAAAATCTGATCTCTACATGATCGCACATGCATGAACATTGTCAAAAAACCTAACCCTAACCCTAACCCTAACCCCATGTCAAAAAACCTAACCCTAACCCTAACTCTAACCCTAACCCCATGTCAAAAAACCTAACCCTAACCCTAACCCTAACCCTAGGTCCAGATCAGTATCTGTGTCAGTGTGTGTGTGTGCCGTGTCTGTGTCTGTGTCAGTGTCAGTGTGTGTGTCGTGTTTGTGTCAATGTCACATGTGTCCTGTGAGAGAGAGAGAGAGAGAGAGAGAGAGAGAGAGAGAGAGAGAGTATACCTTGCCGGAGTAGTCGCGGTCGACGGAGCTGGGGAGGGGGGGGGGAAATTTGTTTTCGAATCAAAATTTCAACTGACGGGGAAAAATGAAACCGACCCCTAATTAACCAAATTTTAGCGACGTTTAGCGACGTCCAATAAAAAATGTCGCTAAATTAAATATTTGCGACGTAAAGGACGTCGCTAAACACGTTGCTAAATATTTTGAGTTTAAACGTCGCTATATACGTCGCTAAACGTCGCTAAATTAGACATATTAGCGACGTTTAGCGACCTTAATTGAACTTATAGCGACTTATCTTTTAAAATCATATTAAAAGTCGCTAAACGTCGCTAAATGTCGCCATTTAGCGACGTCTAGCGACGTGTTTATAATGAGTCGCTAATTTATATATTATTAGCGACGTTTCTTTTGACGTCGCTAAAATACGTCGCTAATCCCGCTTTTTCTAGTAGTGAGGGCTCTAGGACCCCCTCTGCCCCAGCGCATACCCCACAGCCTTTCCAGGAGTCGGTACGAGTCCAGTAGGAGAGAGTTGACCATCAGATTACGTCTCTTTATGGAGAGATGATGAGACTGATTTCGTAGCAGCCCTAGCCCAGCCACAGATGGTCGATGCGAGAATCTTAGCACGTTTTGATGCGCTTGAGCAAAAGTTTTTGGTGCTCAGGACTATGACCGAGGGGACATAGCGGGATATTACAGATATGGCATCATCGACACAGCGTTCCGTCACTCGGATTATAGGTATCATGGATTCATACAATGATCGCCTATCAGCATTGGAGCAAATACGTCCTCCTAGTTCGACATCGGTGGCACTTACACCGGGCCAATTGGACTATATCGTATCCCAGTTGCGCGACGGTATTCCTCCTCCTCCTAATCAGCATTAGTCCTAGGTTGATGAGTTTGTGTGAATTTGGCCCATTTTTGGGAATTTGTGTGACATTGGCCCATTTTTGGGTCTGTTGTATATTTTTTTTGTGACATGAGGATATTTATTTTAGACTTTTATGTATGTTTAAATTTGTACGACATTGGCCAACAGTGACAGTAGATTTGACTTTATCGGTGTTTAATAATTTGCTTATGTGTGACAATCTATTTTTAAAAACTATGAATATATTTGTATAAACTGCAGGCTAAATATTGTAATATAAATTATTATGTAACAATCTATATTTTTTTTAAATTTTTACAGAAATTTAGCGACGTTTATCGACGTCTAGCGACGTACAAATACGTCGCAGAGAGGTATCAGAACGTCGCTATCCCTGTACAAAGACGTCGTAAATATGTCACTAAAAGTCGCTAATTTGCTGACTTGGCAATCTCTGTCATGTCATCAAGACGTAACTAAAATACATTGCTAAACGTCGCTATGTTCAAAAAATATTAGCGACGTACATGCGTTGCTAAACGTCGCTAACGGAAGAATTTTAGCGACGTTTAGTGACAAAGTAAACGTCACTAAGTATAGAAATATCAGCGATATTTTGCGACTAAATTTTTGTCGCTCATATAGCGACGTTGCACCGCAGAATGTCGCTAATTGGTAAAAATTTGGCGACGTTCATACGTCACTAAGATACGTTGCTAGTTGCGACGTATAGCGACGTATTTTTAGTCAGCGACTAGCTAGACCGCGACAATTATAAAATGTCGCTAATAACGTCGCTATTTTATTTCAGCGACGTAATTTTACAATTTAGCGACATTTTGTAGTGTCACTAATCCCTCAATTTTTAGTAGTGATCTCATATATATAAGCCTTAACATTTTCTCTCTCTTCTTCATTCCTTTTATTTCTTTCTTTCTTTCCTCTCATCCTCTCCCAACATTTAAGCCCAAAACCCCAAAACCCCAAAACCCTAGATCTAGCCTAGGAGTTTTAGTTTTATTTCTTCTGTTTGGAAGTGATTAGAGCTATGGTTACCTAACACTTAAGGCAAGTACATCTTGCACAAAGTGGAGAAACCATAATTTTTTGGCATATTTTATTTCTTAATTTTTTCCCCATATTTTTAGCTTATAATTTGTATATAGTGATCCTCTATAACTTTAATATTTGGCATTTTATGTTTTGATGAACGACTTGGAGTAGACCTAAGTTTTAAAGTTAGGATTTTATGAATTTTGTGGATTTGATCTCTTAAAACTTAGAATTTTGAAAATTAATTATCCCATGTTGTGGGGAACTCAATTTTATTCAATTTTGGCTTTTGAAACGTCGAATTTTGAGTTACAATAAAGTTTTTATGGCCAAAACAAAATTTTAGAATTTTTTATGCCATCAGAGGAAGAAGAACAGTGTTCAGCATACATTTTATGCAGAAGTCCTCCCCTTTGCGTATACTTACGCAGAATTTAATTCTGGACGAAAAAAGTATGTAAAAGCCCTCCCCTTTGCGTATATTTATGTAGAATTCAATTCTCGACGTAAGAAGTACGCGCAAGCCCTCCTCTTTGCGTATAATTATGCAGTATTCAAATCTGGACGTAAAAAGTGCGCAAAAGCCCGTCACTTGTGTACTTTTTAAACAGAATCATGTTTTTGCGTAAAAATGCGCAGATGAGACATTTTTGACCATTTTGTGCACATAAAAGCTATTTTTTTGCCGATTTTAAGCTATTTTTGACTGTTTTGTGCACATATTTGTTATTTTTGACTGTTTTGCGCACATATTTGCTATTATTGACTGTTTTGTACGCAGAAAGCTATTTTTGACTATTTTTGGCTATTTATGTCTATTTTCGTCATTTTCTTTAATTAGTTGGATTTTTTTTATCAAAATCTTGTGACATTGTATGTGATAGTGAATTTAGAACTTATATGTTTCCTTATTTCTGAATAATGATAAATACTTGATGTACACTATGATAGAATTATAGGCCCAACTAGAACTTTATAGTAGAAGCATTGGCCGTATACCTGACCTGATATCTATGCTACGATGTGAGCATAGAAAATTTACTTGATTAACTATTTGACCCTAGATCTTGATTTGACTACTTGTATTAGTGCTGATACAGTAAATACCCTAATTTTTTAGGATTTAAATAATTTTATTATTGGTATTTGTAATTACCGAGTTTAAGGGAGAATTTTTTGTAATTTTTAGCCATTTATAATATATAGTATTCATGGATTTATAATTATGTGTATTTAATTAATTATTAATATAGTACAGAGAATATATTTTTTGGGTGTAAAACTATTAATAGAGTATTGTAGAATTTTTTTGGAATTTATTGAGGTCCAAAACTATTTTTAGATGGCCATATATATATATATATATTGATTTGGTTAATTAAACCAACCCAAACCAACCAAACCAAACCAAACTAAACACAACCAAACTAAACCAAACCCTAGACCCGGATCCTAAACTAACCCTAACCCGCTCACCCGATAACCCGCCAACCCACACCCTGCACAGTAAATTCCCAATCCCCGCGCGACCCCTCTCTACCTTTCCCAAAATCAACGCCCGACCCCCTCTTCCTGTAACCCCTCTTGTATACCCTTATGTAAAGACCATAGCAGACTGCCCCCACCACCATCATCTCCTCTACCACCCCGACCATCGTTGACTGTCGCCGACGCCGGACCGTCGCCGCAAGATGCCACGAAGAAGCCCGCTCCGACTTCAAGATCAGCAGCACACAGTGAGGTACCCTACTTCCCACCTCTGTATCTCCCTGCACAGTAGACCTAATAATGACCCGTCGAGTCCTACACAAAGACCACATGACCCCCTTGAACCCTGTGTAATTAGTTTAACCTATCGTGTCCTGTTTTGTCGGTCGCAAATCGCGACGCAAAACAGAGAAAAAATAACTTATTTATAAGAACAAAAAATATTCCAAGTGCACATGTTTGAGTCCCGTTATCTTCATAACGGCACGCAATACTAAAATTCTGCTTGAACAATAATTTAAACAACATAAACAAGTTTTAATCTCTTCAATTAGTTTATTTTAATTTGATGTATGCTATGTTTTATTTTGCTGTTAAAATTGACCGAAAACTTGGTTTCTTAAACCTAATTTTTTTCAAAATAGGGTACGTCCCGCTAAACGAGGCAACTTTGCCGTGTGCGAATTACACCAAAAGGCGCATATCGTCAATGCGGACGTGTGAGATTTTATGGAAGTTGATTTGGATGTGCGTGCACAACGAAATCAACGCGTATCCGTCGAAAAGTCCCGTATTGGCATATTTTGACACTCATCATTATTTTGTGTGTGTTTGTCATTTCATAATGAAACCTACGCTATCGGATACGCTGCATTACGCTGGTCCTGTGACCTAACTTTGGTTCAATTCTGAGAACGTTGACGAAATACCGTTTTGCGGGCCCCATCGGTTCCACTTGACAACAATTTTGTGACTGGCTCATCGGAATCCAGTTTTAGACGTTCCATTGGGTTCGTGCTATCGTTCTAGAATTTTAGACACTAATTTTGATGAATTTAGAAAACTTTATTTCTGGCATATTTTTTGGTGCGAAGTGGGCCACATGTGGACCCCGCTTTGACCAAAAACTGTCATTTCTGCCCTTGTGTCCAAATTAGACTTATAGGAAGTCAATTATAGCTATTTTAAGTTTTTTGAGAGCAATGGTGATGCTTATTTCAGCATTCGGAGGCGTATTTGGAGATACCACTTATATCGGAGCAATTGACAGAGTTCAGAGCCCAGGCAAGTGTACCTTGCCAAACTTGCAGTTGATCCTGTTGTATTATTTGCTTGAGTTTACTTTCATATGTATATTTTTGTGATTTACTTGTTCATCCTAGGACCGTGAGACGTTACTTAGCGTCCGAACAAGATTCGGATGTCGACGTTGTACGCGGAGTCGAGCAACGTCACTTAGAGAGTTGATACCACGATCCTATTTTACGTGCTTGTACTACTAGCACGACAGACCAAAGGACACCTGACACTGATTACATGAGACAGAGTTTGTTTTGGTGTATTTCTTGGTACCAGGATTCTGTGTAGGACTATAAGCTTCATGATGTTTACATACATACTTATATACTTGTACTTATGACTCGTGGTGATAGATAGAGGTCTTGGCCCTGCGTATTATTATGTGACACATGAGGTTACATTGGGTGGGGAGAGTCATACCATACTACAGGCTGATTATATATATATATATATATATATATATATATATATATATATATATATATATATATATATATATATATATTATATTACTGGAGGTGCTTTAGTCTCTATATCAGAGCTTGGCACATTTACTGGCCCTTCGAGATACCACTTGCCACTATGGGTTTCCCAACACAGAGCCTGTATTGGTTTCAGCCTGAGTACGAGTGATATTCTCAGTTGTATTTCACATAGCTGGTTAAATAGCTTTCCCTAAGGATCTATTTTTATATACTGTATTTTATTTGGCTTGAGTGTTTATTGTACCTAGCTATGTCCCCTAAGGACCTGGATCCAGATTATATCCCCACGTACATCAGAAGAGGATTACCCTGAGATTTATGGGATATGAGCTGACGTTGGAGCAGTACTGGCCCCTGAGGACGAGGTTTTGCCAGAGAATTTCTCCTGAGTATTTCAGTTTCATACTCAGTTATTTATGCTCATTATTATTTCATATCTGGACATATGTATTGGTGATATTCTGTTTTCTTTATTGTGCCGGGTTGTTTTCCGATACACTATTTACATGGACTTGTTAATGGACTATTTTCTTTATCTATTATCTTGACTGGTTTATTAATTGACTTATATTTACTTTCTGTGGATGAGATTAGAATTATACTATGATAGATGGTGTAGACTGCATATATATTTATTACAGCTTAAGTGCACTCTAACGGGTCTATTAAATTGGGTTTGCCCATTGGAGTTGTGCTGCTGGCCATTGTCATGTGGCTAGTCCCTCGGTATTTTGGGACTAGGGTGTGACATGATTTTTGTAGTGGCCTATGCAGGTCTACGACTATATTGCTTCAATTTTAACTAAGGAATCGCGCAAGCCTACAATTAGGATAGGATAAATTATAGGATCTTATTCACTTATTGATCTGTTCTTGACCTCTATATCAGATTCAAAATAATTTCTTGACTTGTATCCTGCCTTGATTCCTCTATGCGCCTCTCATAGTTTACTTTGGATGCAGAGTAATGGATCCACGAGCCAGCGATGAGACTTTTATGGGTAGACCACAAGGTACTGTGGTCACTTACGACGATGGGGTGACGCCACTAAGTGGAGACCCTCCACTTAACGAAGCAATCATGCAGATCAGCATGCCTCGAGGTTCCGACGAGACGACATTCTACCACTGTCGCAGTTTACTCCACCGATGCCCATTTTTTCAACTGGACAGCCTATGGATGGACAACAGATATTCCAAATATTCTAAGCAATGATGCAAGCACAACAGCAGGTTCATCAAGAGGCTCAGCGTCACCAGGCAGATAACCTGAGGAACAACATAGTGACCGCACTGGAGCAGGCGAAACTACCAGCTAGATAGCCATTGACGGGATATATTACTGATTTCCGCCAGCTGAAGTCCCGTACCTTTTCAGGTAAGGAGGAGCCCACTAAAGTTCATGAGTGGCTCACAAACACTCAACACCAATTAGAAGCAGTCGAGCTTCCGAGGGAGCGTTGGATGACTGCCGTCAGGATGCAGTTGACGGGCAATGCATATCACTAGTGGCTATCTGAGGAGAGACGGCTCGGACCGGAATGAGTTATTTGGAAGGAGTTCTTTAGACTTATCTAGGAGATGTACATTCCAGCCATTGCCAGAGCGAAACTTAGGGATAAGTTTAACCGCGGCATTCAAACGGTAGAAGAGTACAATGCTGAGTTCATCCGTTTGAGTCGCTTCGTCCCTACTCTGATTCTAACAGAAGAGGAGAAGGCGAAGAAGTTCTTTGACGGACTTAGCTTTGAGCTACAAAGATTAATCGGCTCTGTTGCACCTACTTCATACACGAACGTTCTTGCTGTAGCCCGACGCATGGAGTGCGTCACCAGGAGAGAGTCCAGCCTAAAACGGTCGTTCAGATCAGCACCAGCCAGAGCACCACACGGGGAGCCTGTAAAGCGACCCTAGATAAAACCACCACAGAGAGCAGTATCATGATCCCTAACCCTTCCTACTTGTCACTACTATGGCAAGGTAGGCCATATTGAGAGGGTGTGCAGACCCAAATTGGGATTATGTTTAGCTTGCGGATCCAGTCAGCATTCAGTAAGGGATTGTCCTGAGCGTCGAGAAGGAGCACCGATGGTACACCGATAGGCTTTACCAGTACCGAGACCAGTCCAGCAGCCACATCGACCAGATTATCTAATACTGGGAGCACCACAGACAAAAGTTGGAGGAGTCAGACCACCAGCACCAGGAGGATATCAGCCGAGGCCACCCTTGGCACCATATGCAGCACTCTTCTAGCAGGCCTATCAACAATAGAGGACACCACCACAGGGATGTGGACAGGATTTTGCGATAACAGTGGAGGAGACACAGACTCGAGGAGTAACGAATATGAGTAAGATTTAGTTTTATCATAGCTAGCTATAATAACGAATATTCCTAGTAATACTTTAGCATATGCATGTTAGTTCCATTCCCTAGCCTATACCTAGTATTATGTTAGCATGAACTGGTTGGTCTAGAGTAGTAGTATGTAAGTGGTACCCAAGTTTTCAGAAGCTGTAGTTGATCCTCGCTCTAATCAGACTCCTTTACTCTTGAGTTACTCATCTTTCATTGCCTAGGAAAAAGTTTTTATTGCTTCCTTACCTGTTCTGCTTGAACAAAATCCTTACCCTTCCTCTCAATTTTTTCTTGTTCATGGTCCCTTATCCTTTTTGTCGTGCTTCAACAAATATGTGTTGCAACCGCGTCATCTCTTCTGGGACAAACCTTTCCTGATCGGTTACGTTTCATTTTCTTAATTACGAGGACGTAATTCATTTAAGGTGGGTAGATTGTAAATACCCTAATTTTTTTAGAATTTAATTTTAATTTTATTATTGCTATTTGTAATTACTGATTTTAAGGAGAAATTTCCTATAATTTAGCCATTTATAATATGTAGTATTCATGGATTTATAATTATATGTATTTAATTAATTATTATTATAGTACAGAAAATATATTTTTTGGGTGTAAAAATATTAATAGAGTATTGTAGAATTTTTCTGGAATTTATTGAGGTCCAAAACTAATTTTAGATGGCCATATATGCATATATATATATATATTAATTTGGTTAATTAAACCAACCCAATCCAAACAAACCAAACCAAACCAAACTAAACCAAACCCTAGACCCGGATCCTAAACTAACCCTAACCCGCTCACCCGCAAATCCACACCCTGCACAGTAACTTCCCAACCCCTGCGCGACCCCTCTCTTCCTCTCCTAAAATCAACGGCCGATCCTTTCTCTTCCTCTTCCTGTAACCCCTCCTGTACACCCTTATATAAAGACCATAGCAGACCACCCCCAACACTATCATCTCCACTACCAACTCGACTATCGTCGACCGTCGCCGATGTCGAACTGCCGCCATAAGTCGCCGCGAAGAAGCCCGCTCCGATTTCAAGATCAGCAGCACACAATGAGGTACCCTACTTACCACCTCTGTATCTCCCTGCAAAGTAGACCTAATAACAACCTGTCGAGTCTTATGCGAAGACCACATGAGCCCCTTGAACCCTGTGATATTAGTTTAACCTATCGTGTCCGATGTCGGTCATAAATCGTGACACAAAACAGGGAAAAATAACTTATTTATAGGAACATAAAATATCCCAAGTGCGCATGTTTGAGTCCCGTTATCGTCATAACGGGACGTGATACTAAAATTCTGCTTGAACAATAATTTAGACAACATAAACAAGTTTTAATAACTTCCATTAGTTTATTTTAATTCGATGTATGCTGTATTTTATTTTGCTGTTGAAATTGACAAAAAAATTGTTTTTTAAACCCAAAATTTCCCTAAATGGGGTACGTCCCGCTAAATGAGGCAACATCACCATATGCGAATTGTACCGAAAGATGCGTATCGTTAACACGGATATACAAAATTTTGCAGAAGTTGATTTTGATGTGCGTGTACACCGGAATCAATGCGTATCCGTCGAAAAACTCTGTATCGGCCTGTTCTGACACTCGTCATAATTTTGTGTGTGCTTGTCCTTTCGCAACGAAACTTATGCCATCAGATACGCAGCGTTACGCTGGTCTTATGACCCAAGTTTGGTTCAATTCTGAGAATGTTGACGAAACACCGTTTCGTGGGCCCTACGGTTCCACTTGACAGGCGATTTCATGACCGGCTCATCGAAATCCACTTCTGGATGTTCTATTGGGTTTGTGCTATTGTTCTGGACTCGTAGACAATAAGTTTGATGAATTTGGAAAACTTTGTCTCTGGCACATTTTTTGGTGCGAAGTTGGCCACATGTAGACCCCGCTTTAACCAGAAACTGTCAATTCAGCCCCTGTGTCCAAATTAGACTTATGGGTAGTCAATCCTAGCTATTCCAAGTTTTTTGAGAGCAATGGTGATGTTTGTTTTAGTATCCGGAGGCGTATTTGGAGATACCACTTATAACAGAGCAATTGACAGAGTTCAGAGCCCATGCAAGTGTACCTTGCCTAACTTGAAGTAGATCCTATTGTATTATTTGCATGAGTTTACTTTCATATGTACATTCTTATGATTTACTTGTTCACCCTAGAACCGTGAGACGTTACTTAGCGTCCGAACGAGATTCGGATGTCGATGCCGTACGCGAAGTCGAGCAACATCACTTAGAGAGTTGATACCACAATCTCATTTTACGTGCTTGCACTACTAGCACGACAGACCAAAGAACACCTGACACTGATTACATGAGACATAGTTCATTTTGATGTATTTCTTAGTACCAGGATTCTGTGTAGGACTATAGGCTTCATGATATTTACATACATACTTATATACTTGTACTTATGACTCGTGGTGATAGATAGAGGTCTTGGCCCTGCGTATTATTATGTGATACTTGAGGTTACATTAGATAGGGAGAGTCACACCATACTATAGGCTAATTATATATATATATATATATATATATATATATATATATATATATATATATATATTACTGGAGGTGCTTTAGTCTCTGTATCATAGCTTGGCACATTTACTGGCCCTTCGAGATACCACTTGCCGCTATTGGTTCCCCGACACAGAGCCTGTAGTGGTTTCAGCCTGAGTACTAGTGATGCTCTCATTTGCATTTCACATAGCTGGTTACATAGCTTGTCCTGAGGATCTATTTTTATATACTTTATTTTATTTGGCTTGAGTGTTTATTGTACCTTGCTATGTCCCCTGGGGACCTGGATCCGGATTATGTTCTCAGGTACAGTAGAGGAGGATTACCCGAGGTTTACGAGACATGAGCTGACGTTGGAGCAATACTGACCCATGAGGACAAGGTTGTGCCAGAGGATTTCTCCTGAGTATTTTAGTTTCATACTCAGTTATTTATGCTCATTGTTATTTCATATCTGGACAAATATAATATTAATATTCTCTTTCTTTTATTGTGTCGTGTTGTTCCCGGATACACTATTTACATGGACTTGTTGATGGACTATTTCCTTTATCTATTATCTTGACTGGTTATCATATTGACTTGTGTTTAATTTCTGTGAATGAGATTAGAAGTATACTGTGATAGATGTTGTAGAATGCATGTATATTTATTACAGTTTAAGTGCACTCTAACAGGTCCATTAAATTGGGTTTGCCCATTGGAGTTGTGCTGCTGGCTATTGCCACGTGGCTAGTCTCTCGATATTTTTGGACTGGGGCGTGACAGATACTCTTTAATATCGTACCAAGGTGCTATAACTTATACTACGTACTAAGTCTGTTATCTTGCTCGCGTACATAGGTGCTACATATGTACTGTGGTGTTATATTTTAAATATATTCTTGTTACATGCTCCTTAGTACTAAAGATGAGAATTGCACGGAAACCTATGTAGCTAGTCAGAATAGCGTGGATAGATTACTTGATTGATTATTGCATTACGCCCAGAATGATTCCAGATTAGAACCGTAAGAACCAACATAGATTCATCCCTAGCATACCCATACCAAGGTACGACATCTTGGAGGATAATTGTCGATACAAGAATTTCAGATAATTGTAGGGTTTATTAGGTAACTAAAAGTTGTAGCAGCATTAGGAGGGAACTGATCCTGAGATCTTGCATGCCAGCCATGTCATAGATATTAATCATGGGGTGCAAGACTGACCATAAGATACTATATATCATTCGCACTAGTGGAGTACAGTATCCGCTACTAATATTATTATAACCGAGCAAGTATCCCAATATAGAGGAGAACTGGAACTGTTACTGATTATTTAGCACAGTAGCCTTGCGAGGGACTGGTGCATTATATTTTATTAATATTATTTATTATTGGTTTGACTATCCTTGCTCGGACATAGCACGATTTGAGGATCCAATTATAATGCATTACTGGGGTTACCCAGATATCACCTAGCAAGTCGTATGATCGATTAGCCGTCTAATTAAATTTTGTTTAATTTTGTATTTCCATCTACTAAGTAGCTTAGGGACAAAGACTGTCGTGGCACGATAATTCAACCATTGTCCTTGTTTGGTTTTGGGGTTGGACCGTTGTTTTACGATAGGCCATGGACTGAAACTATGACGCAGATACCTTTGGTTTGACAAAATCTGTGGACTGTACTCCATCTCGGTATAGTTCGGCACCACTTGTCCTTGTTTGGTTGTAGAGGTATCCTAATATTTTGATGACATAATGCATGCCTCTGATTTAGCACAAACCTTGCATTATTTTCTTGTATTTATTCAGTTGTTGGTTTTGTTTATTCTCTTGTGCTTTCTCGTAGTACTTGCTATTCGGGGCCTGACCCTGCTGGTTTTGTTTGGCCAAATTTTATAGCAGAGCCTGATGACTCTACCTTCTACCTGACCGATGGTGCATACCAGGAGCATGGTCGGCGGAGGACTTGAGTGGATTTCCTTCCACCCCACTTTAGTATTTTGTATCATTTTGGGTGTTTAGCCACTGACATTCTTTAGCCGGCAAGTTTTGTACGTATTTGTGTAAATTCAGACTGCAGTCGATAACAAATATATACTATTGACCTTGTACTTGGTCAATATTTTGCAATAGCTAGTTCTTGACCATTTTGATAGAGCGTCGGGGACGTCTTACTGCTTTATCATATATGTTAATATCTTATTGCTAACTATTTGACTAATTGAGACATAGATATTCTTTGAGACCCTAGAAAGAATTTATTGTAGTATGCACCCCCATGTCTAGTTACCGCCGTGATCGCCATACGACGTATGTTACCGTGTACGGGATAGCTGGCCATGTCCTTCTTCGTATTTCGGTAATGGGGTATGATAAGGTTTTATTGGTGGTCCATGTAGGTCTATTTTTCAGACTTGTGGACTATTTTACTTATAGGAGTGTCAATCAACACTTGTCCTCCTTGATATTTTGAAGTCGTTCTCTATGTCGCCCTTGAACTGATAAGTTGCTTGCATTATTGTTTCTTCTCGTCCTATCCTTGATACCTTGTATTCCTTTCCTCTAGGGTCACTTCATCCTCGGTTATCGGAACAGTTTTGGCAGAGCAACCAGCAAGGCAGGGTTCCTTGGGATATCAGCTAGATGCGGCACTTTCTCCTGGTCAGGTCCTAGTGGAGCCAGTTGCATTGGTAGAGCCAGTGGTCGAGCTGGGTCAGATGGATGAGCCAGTGGTTGGGCAGGCAGGGCAACCATTTCCTCATACTAGAGTACTTATTGAAATTCTAGCTGTATCAACATTAGCACTTGATACCCCCGCCTTATTAGAGATCATCAGGGGATATTGGCTACCCACCAACACCAGATGGTAGTCCAACAACACCAACAACTACAGCAGCAAGAGCAGAACATTCTTTTGAATCAAGTATTGCAGGCAACTTTAGTGAGAGATGAAAAGTCAGATTCATGTGTGTCACTTAGATTTCGATGATTGAACCCGAGATACTTTAATGGCACGGAGGATGCCATTATGGCAGATATTTGGCTGCAGGATACAGAGGCTACCATGGTAGCAGTTAAGGTTTCGACATAAGAGCAAGTGGAATAGATATAGTTATAGCTTTAAGACCTAGCTCGTAACTGGTGGGCATTGGTGGAGATTGGCCTGAGGTGTCCTATCTCTTGGGGTAGCTTCAGGACCAGGTTTAAGGCCAAGTACTTTGGCGTAGTAGCACAGTATGAACAACAGCACCGATTCATTTATCTTAAGCAGTCTAGTAGGATCGTGGATGGTTATACAGCAGAGTTCTGCAGATTGAGCAGGTTCGCTCCAACAATGGTGACTACGGAATCAGAGACGGCGATAAGGTTCCAGTTTGGACTTCACTTGGAGATCCTGCAATTGGTGGAGGGGCATGACTACCCCACTTTTGATGACGTGTTAGTGGCATCAAGAAGGCACGAGCTGACTTTGCAGAGGTTGTCAACAAGGGTTGGAGGAAAGAAGAGGTAGCATACCCGGAGTGTATATGGAGGGCCAGTACCACGGACTTCGGTACCAACACTTGGCATTCATATTCATGAATCAGATCCACGAAGGCCAGCAACAACAATTATGGCAGCTTTGGTCCCACAACAACAACCGCGTCCTCAGCAGCAACAACCGCGTCCGAGAATGCAATAGGGTGTACTTATTGTGTTTAAACCCCCTAATCCAAAATTTAGGTTTAGGGATTAATTTAGAATTATAATGGAATAATAATTAGAGTTATAATTTACCTAATTGATTTTTGATTCAATTTTTGCACATTACTGTTGCTTAAATATCTAGAGCACTATACTAGCTTTTATCTTCTAACAAAATTCGCACCCTTGACCTAGATGAGCCAGTCTTCCATTTAGACCTTTGTGTCACTCATAATTACACACTCTTATGATTCATTTTAATCGCACAATATTTGTCACACAATATTTAATTCAAACCTAAACTTTGCAGCTATGTTTGTTCCAATCGAAATTGTAGACACAACTTTGAACCGTTCCTTGCAGTCCAATATATATTGATAATCTACTATATTTTTACTACGTCCATGATACTTGTGTCCCACTTTCAGGACCCGCTCCTAAATATTCGGATACGAGTCAGACACATCCAGCCTACGCTGTAAGATACCGCGTAGTAAGCTGTTCTAAACCTTCAATTATTATTATAATATATTGAATCATAATAATCATATCATCTATATCGAGATAAACTAGAATAAGTCCAAGATGTCATTTTAATTACATTCCCAAAGCAAGAGTAACTGGAGACAAATCCAGCAAAATGAATGTTAACTATTTATTACAAACCAAAATCAAATACTAAATGTAGGCTAAGCTATAGGGTATTCCTTAGCAGGGACATCCTCTGGGATGCAAGCTAGCATCTCAGGAGCAGATCCATAGTATGAGTTGCAAAGCAACTCCTCCTCAGTCAATTCACCTGGAATGATCCAATCAGGAAAGGCGCAAAGTACAACCCTACAATTTACGTACGCTGTAACATAGAACTATCAAATATGGATGTATATAAAGAACTAGTAATACAGGAAGGTGCAACAAAATAGACTACAATATGCTCAAGTTAAAAGTTAATACAATTGAAAAGATAGTAAATACAGTATCGACTGATAGGATAATAAAAATAAATACAACTGATATGGCATATAGCAGATCCGGCAAATTCACAGGTGTGCCATGTGAATTAAGCTATCCACCCATATTACACTATAGACTTTGATACGTATTTAACTATTATTTTCCCTAATCCCATGCACAAAAGAAAACATGAATAAGTAGAGACACAACTGTGAAAAGTAAAGGCAACTGGTGTAAAGTAAAGCGAATTACGAATATTAAATATAACTTATTTTGGAAAGTAAATACAACTAGTAATAAGAAGGAAACATGTCCTGAATGTTCAACATACAAAGTTATAGTTCATATTCAGTTTAGTAAAAGATGTAGTGTACTTACCTTCTCCATGATAGGGTATAGAGCTAAGAAGAGATAATGTCCCGGGTCCTCTCACTGTGTGCAAAAGAGAGTATAACTTAGGTTGCACAATTATCTCTCACTGTGTGCAAAAGAGATAATGTCTAACTAACCAAATCTACCCTTAACCCTTATTTAAGCACTCTTAGTTCTATTTTAAATCAATAACAGCCAAACACTAGTTTATTTAGTACAAGTAACTATATAATTATAAACCAAATTTGTTTCCAAAATATACAAAGTTCTAACTCCAAAAACATGATTATAAGTTCTAGAAATTAAAGTAAAAATTTATAATTTCCTCTATTTATCTTACTATTTTATGTATTACAAAATAATAAAATTGAGCTAGTCAGTATAGACTAGTTTTTAGCACATCTTTCCAATGCAAACCCTTCATGAATTCTTATGCATAACACCCTTAAAAACTTTAATTAAAATGTGGCATTGCTTATGTGAATATGTTTCAAGTGTGCACAAGTGTTTCTGTGCAAATAAAACTGTGTATTGAGAGTGTGAATGAATGGGGGGATCAACCATTTTGGACTGATACTAAGTATCAGCTCATAGCTAGGAACTCGAGGTCCATGTGTTCAGTTGGGAGGCCAGTTCCCAGAGTCTATAGATGAGCATTCCATTTGGGCTTGTAGGTAGTTAGAGGCTCGGGTTTTTAATAAACTGTGTCTTCAAGGTGGGCTCGTGCAACAGTCAGCTCAATAGCAGAGAGAGCTATAGCAGCCTTGCACAACCATAATGGGTGGCAGTGTGCAGCAAATACACTGTGCAGTACATAGCAGTTTGCATATACACAGCAAGAAGCAACTTCTCTACAGAAAAGGTAAAGATCAACTGCAGTTTAGCCACACTGCAACAGGGTATCAACACAGTGTCAGTCTCAAAGTATCCATTCAACAGTATCAGCAAGGTGGGTATTGGGTTAGATGTATCAGTCCAGTTAATTATCAGTTTCAGCTTCCTGTTAGCTAGTTAAGGTATTTGGTTAGTTATTTAGATGTATCAGTGTACCATTCATTCAGTTTAGTTAGTTAAGGTAATGGTTTATTTGGTTTACTTGATTAGTATATAGGTAGTTAGTTAGATGTACTTGTTATGTGATAGGAGTTAGATATGGATACTAATATATATATATATGCTATGTTAGTGGTTTGGGTAATAGCTAATAGTATCTATGTACTAATAGGTATATGTTAATAGTTAGCTATATTAACTATATGTTAGTATGTAGATATGTATGTAATTGTATTGATATAGTTGATTTGGGTATTAGCTATTCATGAGGTTTGAATTACCTTGGGATACCAAGGTATTGGGTTTGAGTGTCGAGATAGGTAGTGTGATACGCATTGGTGCATGGCCAAGCTATCCTAATTTCATTTATTAGTTATGATACTATAAATATTGACTTGTATATATATACACAAATTACTATTTTCCTATATTAAACTTGCGTATCTTAGGATACGATAATTTGTGGGTCTCATAGTATCTTAGATTATATAGTGTAGCTTAGTTCATAGTGTATTGACCTAGTATCCTAGAGTTGGACTCATACAACCTAGAAATAGTCGGTTTGACTTAGAAATGGCCCTTGACTTAGAATTGCATCAGTTTAACTTATTTTTATTCTAGAACCTTGTATTGATGCAACATACCATATATAGGTCTGTGTGACATCAGCTTGGGCATCGAGAGGCACACCTTGCTCAGGACCACAAGCGAGTACATTCTCTGACAGTTTTTATTTATGTTGATTATTAGTATAATTCTAGTTGTAGAGTATGCTTGATTCTGACACTGTGGATACACGGGCTAGTATCATAGATACCTGTCATGAGGAGTCGTGAATGGAATCCATCGTACTAGCTGGGGATGGGGAAATATTAGCAAGATTATGTAATCATACCCCACTTTACATGTATCATAGCTCATCCCATATATCACGTAGGGTATAGCCTGACCATTTACATGCCTCATAGCCTGTTATATATGATTTGCTTGACTATTGCTTGGGTTATAGCTAACCAGATGGTTAGCCTGATCTCACATGTATCATAGCCAATAATATATAACAAGCCTGATCTAGTCCCAAGCCGATAACATAACAAACTGATATTTTACAGCACTTAGCTAGAATTTTTATCTTTTTATTCCAGTTCACTCATTTTTAGCATTCATATATATCTGTTCATTGCTAGTTAGAACTATTGCTGATTACATATCTCTCCAGTATTCCTTATTTTCTAGTATTTTTTAATCATGTATTTTCTTACACGGTCTTATAGTTTTTGTCAATATAAATGAAACTGCTATTTAGTGTTTGTGCTTCGCTCTAATCCTGATTGGATAATATTTTCAGAGGACCTTAAGAATTTCTGTCCTACTCACTATGGCCCAGGAGTAGAGGGAGACTACATACCGGAGATTTTAGAGGAGGAACTCTCCTCAGAGGAGACACCACCCGCAGTCGTTTAGACAGCTCCTTGGTCTAGTTATCTATGTATTAAATTATTCCGAACTTGAGATTTGGATTGTATTATGTTGAGACTATTTATGTTAGGATAGCTAGACTCTAGATTTTGTTGTATTTGGGTTGTGTGCTAGACTAATTTCTGAACTTCCTTATCTTTTACATCTTATCGTGCCAATTACTTTCCTATAGTTATTGTGATTGAGTATCATATATTTTGAGGATCATTATTCATATTCATATTCATTGTCCTCCTTATGGAGTTGAGATCAATGACAGGTTATTTCGTGAGTTATGCTTGGTAGTTTTGAGACCTAGACAACTTTTTACCGCCAATGCTACGGCGTAGGCTGGACATACCCATGGCTCATACCCAAATTTTGGGTGCGGGTCGTGACATATTTTAGTGGTGGCCCATGCAGGTCTAGATTCATAATTGGAGCAATGTCATAGTAGTGCTCACTTAGAGTATTGCTACGAGCCTGCTTTAGGAAATAGGATTTAGGCTGAGAGTTTTCTCAATCACAACTAGGAAGTTTCTAGTTTTTATATTGCTATTCGGAATAATTATTTTCTTTAAATTTTATTGTCCTTCTTTGATGATATCATATATGGTGCCTTAATTGATTCTTTTTGGTCTATCTTCAGGATGCCACCGAAGACTAGGTCATTGAGATTGGGACCCACAGTTTCAGAAAGGTCTGCCACCTCTCGATCTAACGGACAGACAACTGGATTTTCTCCTACTTCTTCTGTTCATATAGGGGTTTCTGCAGTTTTAGGGGATCCTTCTCCTCCACCTGTCCAGAGGGTTACCCCGGCTGTTACGGAGCACCTTCCTCCACCACCGACTATGTTTCCCCGAGGTATGCTTGTTGATGGGGCACAATGTTCGCACTGATCCAGGGCATGGTAGATGCTCAGAGGACATTGGCAGTGGCTCAGCGAGTTCAGGCTGAGGCTCAGAGGGTGCAGGCAGAGGTCCACCTAGCACAAACGGAGCTGATGAGGGAGAGCATGGAGAATGCTCATCAGGTGGCTCTCCAGGCTGTAGAGAGAGTCGCACAATAGCAGTAGCATCCTGGCCAGCATCACCAGAGGCCAGGCACTATAGTAGACTTCAAGAGGATGATGTCTCGGGAGTTCAAGGGCATCGAGGTGGTACTCTATGCCGACGACTGGCTAGAGGACATAGAGAGGAACTTGCACTTAGCGCAGATTTTGTAGAGTCTGCAGATCGAGTCCGCCGACAGCCGGATGTTCGATATCGCGCTGACTTGGTATCGTACGGAGTGTTTGATGATAAACATAAGAATAAAACTAGGTTTATATGAAACCCTTTCTTTGTTTACAAACAAGAAAAAAGAGTACAATTAATCCTATACGAGGATGTTAAGTACAATAAAAAAAATAATTCTGGGCAAATATTGCTATAGGAGTCTGATCTGCGGTCGATCACTTTGTCCCTTGGACCACACGATGATGAAGAAGTGCTGTAGAAGCAGAAGAAGCTTCAAAGATTGTAGGAGGGATTGAACTCTCGTTGCCAAAGTTGTCAATCAACACTCTCTGTATGTACTCTCTCTCTCTCTCTCTCTCTCTAATTTTTCCTCCCTTGATCCCCTGTGACCGAAGGTCTCTATTTATAGAGCTCAGTCACAGTAACCGTCCAGTAGGCGTAGAAGCCAAATTATGAAGATAGTGGCACCCTTTACGCGTTGGTTACAATAACTGCTACCCACGTCTAAATGATCTCTTGAATCCGCGTGTGACGCGTGTCCCATTATGAGGTAACGTGTATAATCGCTCATCGAAGATCACGGCCTACAAGCCACGTAGGTAACTGCCCCTCACGTAAAGATGATTGGCATAAAAGTCAAATAACTGTCTTATTGGCGTAAAAGCCAAGTAGCTATCTTGTTGGCGTAAAAGCCAAGTAGTTATCTTGTTGGCGTAAAAGCCAAATAGCTGTCGTATTGGCATAAAAGCCAAATTCTGCGTAAAGCTTGATGCTGCATAAATAATAGGTAATCAGCGTAAACTAGCCAATTATCCTTCTTGACTGAGGTCTTAAACGTATTCTGGGCCAAATAGCCTTATCACGTACCTTTGCAAATATAGCCTGAGTTGGCGTATTTCGAGGAGATGGCATACGGCGTACTCCTATAGTTGAAAATTGCCTGGTTGGCGTAACATGCAGGGATAGTGATGTGAGCATATTAACCCTAGTTTTAGCTCTCCCAGTCATTAAAAATAGAACAAAATCTCATGAATTAAATGTAGAGATCTGCCCCTATCTCGCGCATTAACTGTAGAGATATGCCTCGAGTTCTTCACGAAAAATAGCTTTTGACGTGGCATCTGATTTTGTCTTATCTTGAGCATAAAAACTCATCTCTGCCGGTGTAGAATAGGCAGCATATTCCTTGAATGCGTAAAAATAACTTGTATCAAGGATATGCCACTAAACGACAGTCTGGGCCTCTGTGTAGAATTATCATTACAGCCGTTCTCTCGATCATCGTGCAGTACTTTTTGACAGGAGTCAGGTTTACTATTTTGTCTGACAGGTTCATTCGAGAAATACGAAGAGTTTCTCGTACAACTTCATGCTGCATTAAAAGCAGACATAGTTTACGCCGGAGGAAGGTGTAGCAACCTTTTACGCCAAAACAGCCTTGAAGCGTTGCTTTACGCGGGCAGCTCTGAAGTCATGTTTTACGCCACACAGTGCTGAAGCTCTATTTTATGCGTGCTTCATGTTTGTTGGATATTTTACGCATATAATTCTCCAGCGTATTTTTTATGCTTCTACAAGACCCCCTTCAAAGTTTTCAAACTCCTCGTAATTTGAAATACTTTGAATGAAGCATGAAACGGTCAAATTTGACTCGTTCTGCGAGGCTGATTTCTCGACGAATTTTAAGAATCTGTTGGGATTTGGTATGTTCTCTTCTGCCTATATAAAGGAAAGCGAGTGAACCTGTCTTTCCATACTTCCTTCACCAAAAGAGATGGCCGCTGAGATTCATCGGGCTGACTTGAGGAAGAAGAAGATTATGCTCTTCCAGCATGTAAGGAGCCGTAAAAGGAGGCATCTTCGAGCAAATATCCTCTGCAATGATGAATCATGGAAGGATATCATAGCTTTCTTTGCTCGGGATAATCAGCAACTTTATATGGCGATTCATCCAGGAGAGAGAAAGGGTCTTATCGGACTACACAGCTTGCTAGCTGTATTTTCTCCTATTATGAAACTGGACGTAGATAGGCAGTTTGGCCCTGTCTTCCAGTATTATATTGGGTCTGACTCCCTAACATAATTCTAGGGCATGTCTGCCATGGCGTACGGAGGGTGAGCTTGAATAAAGCAGGCCCAGTTTTGTATCCTTCCGCCATTAATTATTTTCTTGTTCATCGGCCGTAGAAGCCGATGAAGTGTCGTAGAAGAAGAAAAAGATCTCCATCAATATGAGAACATGGCACAACAGATTCCCAGTATGATCTTTAATGAGAAATCCTTTGTAAAAAAAAAGATTTCCATCATATCTAATCATGATTAATAAACTTGTCTTCTTCTATGCATTGCTGATTTTCCATATTTGCTGTGAGAAAGTCTGATAATGTGCAGCTTCGATACGTCTGAATAATTTTACGCTGACTCTGGTAATCGATTATCCGATCACGTCTTGACTTTTACGCGTAACGGAAGATACGTAAAAAGTTCTTTAGTATTAAGTTGTCTTGAAGATCCAACTGTCATGCTATTTTTGGACGAGGAGTCGAATAGAATTTTGAACTGTCACTTCTCTGTTACGAAGAATTTCTGTTCAGAATATCATCTTCAAGAATGGTTTCCCGAAAATTCCCCAAAACAGGGCAAGGAATGTCCGTCGAATAGGCCATACTTGAACTTAGATGTTAAGGATTATGGCTAGACTTCGAATGAACTTCCAATGGCCCAAGAAGAAGAGTCATTTTCAATGCTGACATCTGTGTGTTTCAGGCACTTGGAATGTTTTGTAGCCAAAAAAGGAGCATTTTTTGCATAAACCCTTGTAATTGGCCATCTGTAACTTCTGAGCGTAAAATCATAGATCTGTAGCTTCTGTGCGTAAAATCGTAGATTTGTAGTTTATATGCGTAAAACCGTAGATTTGTAGCCTCTGAGCGTAAAAGCTTCTGAGCGTAAAACCATAGATTTATAGCCTCTGAGCGTAAAATCATAGATCTGTAGCTTCTATGCGTAAAACCGTAGATTTGTAGCCTATGACCGTAAAACTATAGATTTATAGCCTCTGAGCGTAAAATCTGGATCCACTATGCAGCATGACTGTCCATCTTCTTTTTTTAAATAATAGGCTGACGTGGTACCAAATCATAACCGACTATTAAATATCGGATTTGGTTAGGGATTCGAAGAATTATCCGAACTCTATAAATAGCCCAAGGTCTTGAGAGAGAAACCCTTCATCTGTCTTTGCAAAACCCTTCGTCTCTTTGAGAACTCTTCGTCTTCGTCTCTTTTCTGAGAACTTTTGAGCTTTGCCATGGCACCGAAACAGGCTTCCACTGCTAAGGGAAAGAAAACTGCTTCCTCATCTTGCTCCTCTGCTCAAGCACGAGCAACCCCCATTAGGATGAGTGAGCCCCGTACTGAACGAAGTGCTCCGCCGTCGACCTGCGCTCCGGGCATCACCGGTAAAGACTTCGATAGGAATGAAACCCTTCGCACAAGTTGTACGTGTATGCGCAAGGTCATCTTCTGTGCTAAGAGCCTCTTCGAGGAAGATGATTCACAGAGATATTTTATTATTACGCCCACATTCCTAATGTGTCAGCGTAAAAACTCTATATTTTTGCAGTCTGGCGTAAAAGCTCAGACTGTCAAAATTTGGCGTATACTACAAACTTTGAATTTTATGCGCTGGATGTAAATTCTGGCATAAAAAGTCATATTTTGGCAGTCTGGCGTAAAAAGCTCAGACTGTTAGATTTTGGCGTATACTGCCCACCTTGAGTTTTACGCACTGGAAATAGATTCCAACGTAAGACTCAAATTTTTGCAGTCCGGCGTAAAAGCTCAGACTGTTAGTCTTTGGTGTGTCCTGCAAGACTGTAGCGTCTAGCGTAAAACTGACTTATTTTTTTGCATTTTGCAGTGGACTTGCAGATCCCTCCTTTGGCTAAAGTGATGGGCTCTGCTGCTGGGATGCTGAATTCCAGCTATCTGAAGGACTTGTCCCATGTGACATTCCCCATCTCTGGAACCGAGTATCCTCAAGAAAGGGGAACTCTGATCTCGTCCCAAGGAGAACGAATGCTGCTGAGTATGATCAGTGGGGAGCCCCTGACATACATAGATGGGACTGAATATAAGAAACCAGGTTTCTTATTTGGGGATGCTATCAATAAACAATCCCAGACTAAGCCCAAGAAAGAAGATTGGGTGTTTTCTGCTGAGGGCACGGTCATGTATCTGCCAAGGATGTCTAGAGATTACCCTATCTCGGCATTCTTCCATGCCACCCATCGCAGAAAGATGATGTGGACTCTGACTCCCGATCTTCAAGGCCGGCCGGGAAGATCTTATACAACAAAGGATTGGACCAAGTAGCCTATGTGAGCAGTCCTTCAGGCCCTGTTATGCCTTTTAGGGGATTACTGTCGGGCAGCATCCCGAGTGAAGATACTTCACTGATCCAGCCGGTTCAAATATCGACTTTCTGCAATGACATTATGGGGCAGGGAGGAGTGTACCCCAAGGTTAACCCTCGCACCAGTGGATGGCTTAGCCCCGAGAATCTTCGATGGGCCAGTTTAACTGGCTGGGCCCTGAAGCACTTCCAGACGGAGCTGGAAAGTATTGGTTTGTTTGCGGCTGTGAGTGCCACTAGTGTTGGGCTGCCTGTCAACCCCAACTTGTTCTTAGCTTTGATGGAGCGATATAATTCGCTTACTAGGACTTTTGCCACTCCACTAGATGCGGTAGGCTTAGCCCTTCATGAGATGGTAGAGATTTCAAAGCTGCCAATGGGAGATACTCCTTATAAAGAGTACGTTCCCACAAACAGGGAGCTGAGGGATACAAACCCTCGGGCAGTGGCGGTGTACCAGGAGCTGATGTGCCACTATCTTGCCTGTACCACCTTCTACAAAGAGCCCTCTGATTTGGCTCATATCAACAAATGGGTATCCTACCTCTTCTTCCATCAGGCCATAAATGCTAAGCCGGACAAGGTTGTAGATAGCCGAGATAAGCCCTTGAATCTCCTGAGCATGCTTAGTGCCAACACAGTCGATGATCTCATTGAAGACGCAGGGGCTTTAGATTATATTCTCGATGAGGAGATAGGGGGTTATCCTGCAGGCACTAAAGCCTTCAGTTATATGAGGCATTGTCGCAAGCCTCTGCCAAGGGAAGCTCAACTGGCGGGATTCCTCTCTGTCTGGCTACGCCGATGGGTAGTGCCTGGCATCGCGTCTGCGGATCGCATTCATCGCAATACCTTATGGCCTGCAGTGCGTTTGGTATTTGGAGCAATATTGGGCCTGCTTCCTGCCATGGTATGCAGAATACAAGCTGGCCTGCGGGCCATTACTGATTGGCTGCTTGCAGATGATACACAGCGTGAAGGATTTCCCAGAGTGGAATTGCTATTCTTATATCTGATGGGATGGTTAATCCTTCACAACACCAGAGTGATGTCTCCCGGCTCTGCCAGCGGTTTGGGAAATAACTTCTTGTTGAATTACAAGAATTCGCTTTGGAATGTGACTAGCGTCATAGATTGTCAGCGAGCATTAAATTTTGCCCATGGTTGGAAGCTCTTCTGTACTGTCCCCCCCGTACATATCAATCAATAGGGGACGAAACTTCAGGATGCAGGTCAGGGGAAGACTATTCTTTCTTCTGAAGCCTTTTACTGGTTGGTCTGCATTAGACCTTCCCCTCTGCTGTACAGAAGTGAGGACCACTGCTATTTGGAGCCTTATTTGCCCAGCCGGTTTGCCGGACAATTTGGGTACGACCAGTTGCACGTGGGGAATCCTATTACCAGCTTCAAGTCCAAAGGTGGACTTATTGATGGAGCTAGAGGATGGCGGTACTTTATCATGGGTTGTACTGGTGCAATCTTTGCTGTGCCCGCGACTTCTGTCTCCACGGAGTTGCACATTCTTCACTCGTACGCGTAGTTTTACGCGTCCATCAATACCTTCCATCATGATTTTGATGTATATGGAAGTTTCAGGATGCCCTCCCAGAAGTCTACTGGAAGAGAGGAGATCCCATCCGTCTCCTCTGATGAAGGTGAAGACACTACCGGTGCAGACGATTTCTTATTGATAATACCAAGAGGAGTAATAGCTCCGCTAGTAGAGCCTCTCCATATCTCCAATAAGCGAAAGGCTTTCACTCTGAAAGAGACTTCCCCCCGCAAGAAGAAGATGGTCAGAGGTCCTAAAAGGACTTCCACCAAGGGGGCCTCTAGGAGTGAGCCTGTTATTTCCCCTGTTGGGGATGATTCTTTGATCAGAGGTCCTTCGCCTTTTAGAGAGGGAACCTCCACAGTTCCGGCTGACAGTACTGGAGATTCTTTGCTCGCGATTGCTGCCGCTACCACCGTTACTGGTAGTGCTTCGAGGTCACCTTCGAGACCGAGCATATTCAGAATCAATATACCTTTATCCAGACAAATGGGAATAATCTCTCCTTCGTTTGTAAGTATTTCCAGCTAGATTCCACCCGATAAACCTCGAGTGGATCTGGGTGATGACTGGAATGACATTCCTCAAGCGTCAGTCGGTGCACCCTCTTCACCAGGTATGACAGCTTGTTTAGCATCATTAAAAAATGATTTAGCTGTACAGGCTGCAGACGCAACATACATACCATCCGCCATGGGTAAATGTTGTCTTCATATTTTCTTCAAGAAAATTAATATCAAATTGATATTAACTTTCTCTTGTCTTCTTTTCAGGTGAAGATATCTCTGGGGAGGGCGAAGTTGACACAACTTCTGACTTTGTTGCGGATCCATCTAATGAAATGGCGATGCTCGACGTTGAAGAAGCATGCTTTGAAGCTGTCGATCTTTCATCTGCAACGTTCTCGGGTGTCATCCCGCTAGTGGCAGCTCAAATAACATCAGAGAAGGATGAACCCACCATCTCGTCCGTGCCTCCTTCGTCGAGTATACCAGCAACTTTAACTGTTGTTGGTGTCTCTTCTTTTGTCGCGCCATCTGTTGAAGCAACGACTGTGGCAACCTCCTCTGCAGTCATTCCAGAAAGAAGACTTACCGATATTGCAGCCACTCCCAGCGTCCATTCGAGTTTTGCTATGCCAGTGGATCAATACACTAGCATATTCTACCTCACTTTGAAAGAATTGATATCGATGGTGCTGGAGAAGAACCTAGGTTTTAATGCTCTGAAGATGTCCTCCAATCTCCCTATAGCGCAGATTAGAAATTTCAGTGACGCTGAAAGAGCTGATACGCTAGAGCAAATAGTTAATGGTTTAGAACAACCCATTAATGAGTATTTACAACTATCCCGAGGCAGTATCGATGATCTGGTTCAAGTTGACTATGACTTCTTAACTGCAGAACTTGCTGAGCAAATAGAATCTCTAAACAAATCTATCCAGGAACATCAACAAGAGATGGATAAAGAGCAGGCTGTTTTGGTGGAGTTTATTCCTCAGATAGCTGAGTGCTAGGCCAAATTTAAGGGAAATAAAGTGAGGGTTCGAGAATTAGAAGCTGAACTTGCTCAGGCAAGGGAGAGGCTTCTCAAGACATCGGCAGTCCGCAATGTGCTGAAGGGCCAAGTGGATACAGCTAAACAGAACTTGACACATGTGGGTTTCATCCACGTAAGTTTTATTAATTCTCTGTCCGGACTATCTTGCTTGAGCAACGACGAAGCAAGGCTAGAACGGGCTCGCAACAGTATTTTGAACTCCAGGAATGAGAGGATGGCTTCTTTGGCGCAACAGATCCGTGACTTAACGGTCCTCCCCAATGATGTACCTTTTTGCTTCTTCTGTATTTTGCTATTCCCAGAGATAATAAAGATACTTCTTCTGACTTTGTGGACCTATCACTTTTGAATATAAATGATAGGCTATGATGAAAGTGATATCAGAGGTAATATGGATGTGATATACTTTCGGTAAGTTTTAGTTGGATATATCTATTCAGAGGTTATATGGACATGATAGAATATGCTCCAACTAAATTTGTATATAAAACACTATCAGAGGTAATATGGACGTGATAGGTTTTAAAGTTTCAAATTAGTTAAACATATCTATTCAGAGGTCATAAGAACATGATAGAATATCATCCAACTAATCTTTGTATGTAATGTCATCAGAATGAAATCTTCACCATACCCCTTTGAGCAAAGGAGATCAAGCATAGTACTTCTTCAGGAATTTGCCGTTGATAGGAGCCATTATTAAATCTCCATTAGGCTTGGCTAATCTGTAAGCGCCATTTGAAAATATGGTTTCAATCACATAAGTGCCCTCCCATTTGGGCTGGAACTTGCCCTTACTTTTGTGTGTAATGATCATTGGCCTCTTCACAGCTAGAACTAGCTCACCAACTTTGAACACTCTTTCCTTCACTTTTTGATTAAAAGCTCTGGAGATGCGTGCTTGGTAGAACTCTATGCGCTGTTGAGCTTGAAGGCGCTTCTTATCTAATCCTTCTAGCTCTTGAAGCCTTAATTGATTATTATTTTCCTGAATTAACTCATTAGCTACTACTATTCTGAGTGATGGAATTTGAACTTCAATGGGGAGAACTGCTTCACACCCGTAAACTAATGAAAATGGGGTACAACCCGTTGGTGTTCGTACCCTTGTGCGGTATGCCCAGAGATATTCCCCAGCTTCTCATTCCAATCTCTTTTGTTCGAAGAGACGAACTTTTTCAAGAGTTTGATGATGGTTTTGTTGAAGGCTTCCGCCAAACCATTAGCAACAGGATTGTATGCCGTTGAGGCCATATTCTGTATCTGATTTTTATCGCAAAATTAGTGAAATATTTGGCTGATGAATTGAGGCCCATTATCATGAATTATCCTTTGGAGTATCCCAAAGCAATAAATTATATGGTGCTTGATAAAGCTGATCACATTGGATGTCTTCACCTCAGCAAGAGGGATCGCCTCCGTCCATTTGGAGAAATAATTCGTGATAGCCAATATGAACCGATGTCCTCTAGAAGACGAAGGATGAATAGGACTAATGATATCTATACCCCATGCTTCAAAGGGCCATGATGCAATAGTAGGATGTAAATAATCAGAAGGCTAATGTATTAAATCTGTATGAACTTGACAGGCTTTGCATTGTCTTGCATATTTCACAGCATCTGTAATCATGGTAGGCCAGTAGTAGTCCATCCTCCTGATACGATCTTATAACTTAGGACCGGGTTGATGTGCTCCACATACCCCGTCATGAGCTTCTTGGATAACCCGTTTTGCATCATCGTCAGAGAGACATCGTAATAGCAGTCCATCGTATGTTCGGCGATATAGACTTTGTGAAGAAGCATAAAAAAAGAAACGTAATGATCGTCTTTTGATAGATACTGCTTCCTTAGGATCCTCTAGTAAGATTTCGTATGACACGAAGTCTATAAAGGGACTTCTCCAGTCTCTCTTAGGAGGAGCCGTGTTTATAGCGTAGCTGCGTTCTATGTGAAAATTATTTTTCACACAGAATAAGTCTCTGTTAAGAAGGATCACCGAATTTTGCCTTCTTATCGGAATAGCTAAATCTGCAGCTAGGCTGGCCAGAGCATCAACTTCCAAATTTTGAGATCGAGGCACATGCTCTAAAAAGAATCATTTAAAAGTCATGGCTATCTCGATCGTTGTTTGGTGATAAGGAATGAGGTCTGGATTGCGAACTTCATATATTCCTCTAACCTGATTGACGATCAACTGAGAATCACCAAAAGCTTCCAGGTATTCAACCTCCAATTCTTTAGCGACTTGAATCCCGATTAGTAGAGCATTATACTCTGCCACATTATTAGAGCAGGGTTCGCTAAGAGAATATGCTCGATAGATGACGAGTTTATCAGGAGTTACCAGAACAATTCCTACTCCTGAAACCACGTTTCCCCTGGGACCAGTCCTGGAGGCACCATCAATGAATAGCTTCCATGTATCACCTTCCATTGTCGAATTACATTTTGAAACTTCGTCGGGAATGTCCTCATATAATTTAGAGGTTTCCAGAATTGGATGGGCAGCTAAGAAATCAGCCAAGGCTTGACCTTTCATGGATTTCTGAGGGACGTACACCATATCATACGGTGTCAGTAGCATTGCCCAAGTCGCGAGTCGGAAATTAAGAACACTTGGCTTATTCATCAATACCCAGAGAGGATTAATTCTGGAGATGATATGAATGGTCTGGCCCATCACGTAATGTCTCATCTTCTGAATGGCAAATATTAGGGCCAAGCATTCTTTTTCCATTGGGTTGTACCGGTGTTCGGCTCCGACCATCATCCTACTTAAATAGTAGATAGCCTGTTCATGACCTTCATTGTTCTTCTGTGCGAGAAGAGCCCCTAAAGAATGATCCATCGCTCGAACATACAGCATAAATGGTCTTCCTATGACGGGAGGCACCAGAACTGGAGGATTAGTAAGATAGCGTTTGATGTCATTAAATGCTTGCTGACAGGCTTCGTCCCATACGAATGACACACCTTTCTTCATTAGGCGAGAAAAAGGTTGACATCTCGTAGAGAGGTTGGATATGAATCTCCTAATATAATCCAGACGACCTTAAAATCCCCTGAGTTCTCTCAGATTACGGGGCGGTCGCATTTCTAGGATAGCCTTTACTTTATCAGGGTCAACTTGAATGCCTTTAGCGGTAATGACAAATCCCAGGAATTTGCCACTGGATACACCGAGAAAGGAATTTGTAGGGTTCATTTTGAATTGATGTTGGCGCATCAACTCGAATATTGTCTTCAAGTCTTGGATGTGGTTATCCTTGAGACGGCTTTTGACAGCAATATCGTCCACGTAACATTCTACCGTTTTGATTAAGTTCTCATAGAATATGTTACTCATAGCTCGTTGATACGTAGCCCCGGCATTCTTCAATCCAAAAGGCATAACTGTATAGCAATATACCCCCAGTGGTGTACGAAAGGCAGTATGTTTCTCATCTTCAGGATTCATCTTAATCTGATTGTATCCTGAAAATCCGTCCATGAAAGACATGCGCTCAAAACCGCACGTATTATCGATCATGACGTCTGTAATAGGAAAAGGGAACTCATCTTTAGGGCAGGCTGCATTTAGATCTCGGAAATTGATGCAGACACGCACTTTCCTATTTTTCTTCATAACCGGGACAATATTAGCAACCTAATCAGGATGTTGTTCTTCTCGGATGAACCCACAGGCTATTAGCTTCTTGATTTCAGCTTTAATGGCATCCATCATATCCGGGCGAAACCGGTATTGGTGTTGCTTTACAGGCTTTGAATTGGGCCGTATGTTGAGTTTATGGGTAGCCACCTTAGGATCAAGACCTGGCATATCCTCATAATTCCATGCAAAGACATCGATATATTCTTTTATCAGCTGGATCATTTCTTCCTTTTTTTCTTCGAAAAGATTGTTACTGATAAATATCGGCTTTGGTAAAAATTTATCCCCAACATTGACTTGGATAACTTTATCTTCAGCGGGTGGTTCTCTTTGCTCGAACCGGAGTTCCCATTGTGTATCCATTTGCTGAGCCCAGGATCCATCTTCAAATGATTCAGATTCTTGTCCCTATGTTTCGAGAGAATCTATCAACCCCATATTTACTGATAATGCCTGTTTGAGTTCACCATCTGAATCGGAGGATGACAAATTGTCTTGAAAAAAGGAAATGGTCTCCTCACTTGACTCAGAGTCGTTGGAAGTTGCAAGATGTGTGGTATACCCTAACCCAAAACGAGTTCGTTGACAGTATGGATCATCATGCAACGGCATTCGTCTGCCTTTTCCATAGTTGAGGCCTGGCTCCAACTTTAATTCATAACCCATGCTTTGCATGATCTTCAAAGCCTGTGGGCTATATCTGTGAACCTGCATTTTTCCAGCATCAGACTCGTAAGAATCTTCTTGTACAATCGGTCTGTTCCGCATTCGACCGAAGACTATTGGATGCTGATCGTTGCGATTAGGTGGAACAATAAAGATAAAATCTTCATGTGGCCCATATGTCGTGATGACATTAGACGTTGACGCTACTTCCCACACATACAGATGATAGAGTCTATAGCTTCCAAGAATTTTTGTGCTATTGGCTCTATATCGTTATGGGGGGATGATTCCTTATTAGGAAATTGAGCGTCAGTATACTGGAAAAGAGAATATTTATTATCGTCAGAAACCACGTTCCCGATTGTATTTACATCAGTCGGCTGCTTGTTGCACCTAAGGTTGATGACCAAAGGTGGGGGCTTCTGGTTCAGAGTGATCACTATAGGATCACTTCCTCCTCCCGATTTGGTTTTGCCCAAGTGGATAGCCATGGGTTCCATGACTTTCGGACGGGTAGTCCGCCCTTTCACCTGGATTGACAAAGGTTGCTCAGCAGATGGTTCTCCTGGCTCCTGGTAGGATACCTCTTCCGTCTTGCCTGACACCTCCTTCATGTAGTCTTGGGTGTACAACATGGTATCAGAATAGTAGGACTCAACTCCTTTAAAAGGATTGGGATCAGCAAACTCTGTTTTCACTGTCCCTTGGGCGTCTACATATTTGAAGCATTGGTGTAGAGTTGAAGGGACAATATTATGATCGTGGATCCATGGTCTGCCCAACAGGATGTTGTAAGGTACCTCCGAATCAATGACGTAGCATGTAGCCACTGAACTAAGGTCACCAATCTGGATCCTCAAACGAATCTTTTCCAACGATTTGCTCTTCCTGGCATTAAAGCCCACGATTGTGGTGGTAGTGTAAGTCAGTTCGCTTGTAGGGATTCTCAATGGTCTTAACAGACTGTGAGGGATAATGCTGATCGAAGATCCCAGATCTATGTGAATCCGGTCTACCTCTATGGAGCCGACATATCCGGTGTAATAAATAGGCCTGTCATGCTTGTTATGTTTCAACAACATGTCCTCTTGAGTGAAAGTGATATTAGGGACCACTTCCATCACACTATGACATTGAGGACATGCCACAGGATCTATATCAGGGGACTTAAACTGAGTCAAGCATACATCCGCCTGCATTAATGCTTCACTCAAGGCTTGATGAGTGTCTTTGGATAGCCTAAGTAGTTCGAAAATGGACAATCTGGCCGGAGTGTTAGCCAACTGGGCCAAGATATTAAAGTTATATGGTTTCTCTAAACCTTTGTTTCAAATATTCTTCAAAGGTTTATCAAAACAAACTTCTTTTTGCTTGCCCTTGTCCACCGAAGTTGGTCTAGAAGGACCTGCCTCTGGTGTAACAGGTTCAGGCTCTGGAGGTTTGGCAGTTGAAGTGTCTGCCGTTGATTCCCCCTGGTTCCCTCTATAGTCTTTGAGGTAGGCCTTGCCAGACCTGGTTCCGGTTGCCAAAGCCTCTTCTTCTGATGTCGGGAATATTGCAACCATATGGCATGGTTTGCATCTTGAGTTTTTTTAGACTTAGCTTTAGAAGCTTGAGTCTCTTCCTCAATTTCTGGCACCAGATCAGGGTGGACCCACATGATCTCCCCACACTTGGTAGTTAGGGGTACTAGGTCATGATTTTGACCCCTGGTCGGAGGGAGATTAACAATGTTCATCATCGTCCGTGGAATAGGTACTACACTATCCGAGACTTCCTGACGGGGCAGATTGCCAAACTGGAGCAAGATCATGTTGGCAGTGACCATCTTTTCGCTATTATGCAGAGTGATGGCCTTGGCGTCGACCAGCTCCTGGATTTTCCTTTTAGTACATAACATGCCTTTGTGGGGTGATGTATGTATCTGTGAAAAATGCAGTACTTAGGGTTATTAGTAATGCCGACTTCATTTGGCTCTTTACCTCGGGGAGAGTAAGCTTGCTACTTTTGACTAGACAATCGAATATGCTCAGAATATCGTCGTCGTCAAAAGAATATTCTTCTTTAGGCCTGGAAGTCACAAGATTCATCTGCATAGTCACTGGAGTATGTTGCCTGGACGTGTTGATTGCCAGAGCTTCCTTTCCCTTGGAACTACGAGTATGGTCATTATTGGAGGATGATCGCTTCCCTCTATCAGAGGTTGAGATCATGATTCCATTGTCACGAGCCTTCCGACTGTTATCTTCAGCGGCTACCGCTGATATGATAAATGAGGGCCAATCATGGAACTGATATGGTCCCGTGAACACTGAGATCAGTGGGAGAAGGTTCTTCCTGCAAATGTCCACCAAGGCTGAATTCGAAACTCCAGGAGGCATCTGCAAGGTAGCCTGACAAAAATGTTCGATAAAAGTACGAACGCTCTCTTTCTCCTTTTGTTTTACTTTGATAAGTGATGACATAGACATGCCCATTCCTCCTTCGTATAATCGAGCGAAGAACAGAGTCTTGAAATCTTCAAAAGAACTAATGCAGTTGTCCGCAAGACTATGGTACCATTGGTAGGCTACCGCAGACAGACAAACTTTAAACACTCGAGTGTGAAGGGCGTCATTCCCCTGCAACAACACTGTCATCATGCTAAAGTTGTTCATGTACTGGCTTGGTGACGTCTTTCCCTCAAACAAAACCATAGCTTGTGGTTTGTATTTAGGTGGGAAAGGGATCTCGTCCCAGATAGCTGGGTATGGGTGGTTGATTCCCAACTTCTTGAGCTGATCCTTATGCTTCAAGGCATCAAATTGGGCTTTCAATTCCTGAATTGCCTGCATCGGATCTTCAGCTGGGAAAGGGACCGCAGAGTGGTGAGAGGCCGGTGGTATTATAACTCTAACATGAGGCAATACATTCTTCGAGTTAAGAACCGCTGAATCTTGATTTAGAACAGGCTCCTAGTTTGCGTTGGATGGTGGTAGGTCCACCCGCACACGTAGTTGAGTCGGAGGAACCGATGTTTGAGCTATTGCAGCTGCATGTTGAGTCACCATCATCTGACGCATACTCTCCATCGTGGAATGTATCTCTTTAAGCGATGCTTCCACTATAGTGATGCGTTGCTCAGTACTTCCTGATGGGGAAGCCTCTTTATGTTCATCTCCAATGGCATAAACTCCCATTTCTCTGGATGCTACTAAGGGATTAGTATAGATCTCTGTAGAGATCGAGTCTATACTTTCAGCATCAGATTCGGGAAACTGGCGACCCCCAGTGTCGGAATCAGAAGAATATGAAGCCGGTTGTCGTGACCTCGAGCGGGTGTTTTGAAAAACACCTGCCTCAATATTCTTAAGGAGTCTGTCAAATCTCTTTTGGCTTGGAGTTCTAGAGGGATGACGTCTTGAACTTGACCTTCCTCTAGGAATGTGTGAAGCCATGTTTACTGATGCGAATGTCGGCTCTTCTTCTTGTAGAGACAAAGAGTAGTTCAACCGGTCGAAAACTGACCGTTTTGCCTTAGAACAGCAGTAGTTAACTACAACTTTGTGACTATTACAACAATGCTCCCTAGGGGGTATAATAGACATGTTAGAAGATCCCCTGTCTTTGTGCTTCTGGATTAAGAAATTACGCAAATCAGTGGGATTAACAGAAGAAGAGGGCTTATTATGCCTTTTTACATCAGTAGGGGCATGGAGATTGGGAACCATGACCCTCTCTCTGCCATAAGTATATAGCAGTTCGCCTATGTGAGTAGCATACGATCCATCATCTGTCTGAGGAGCGTATTTCCCTATGAAGCGGGTCTTCTTTACGCGGATGGGCTTATCCTGGCGTAATCTGGAGCTTTGTACAGATTCGCGTAAAACAAGGGGAATCCTCAAACAGCCTCCAGCGTCATGCAGAATCTTCTTCTCTTTCTTCTCTTGGTGGCGTACAACTCTAGAGGTTGGGAGATTCGCCACTCATTTTCCCTTGATGTGATCCAAGGGTCCACCTGCCACCTCACAGATGGGAGATATATTTTTACGAGCAGGGCGCGTTTGAAATTTTTGCACGGGCACTGAGGCCTTGCTAGGAATTTTGTTTGCCACGTCACAGACGGGAGACTAATTTTTATGCGCAGAGCGCGTTCTAGACTTCTGGGTTGGTACTAGGGCATTTCCAGAAGCTTTGTCTGCAATTTCACAAACGGAAGACGGATTTTTACGCGCAAGGCGTATAGGTTGTGTTGTCACAACCTTGTTGATCGGAGAGAGAGAGAGAGAGAGCCTGCAGGAAGGGTATAGGATGTCCGGGGCATCCATACTTTACGTAGCTTCCTGTTGTCCTGGATAGAGAGGGAATGAGAGCTACCCCCTGCGCGAAGCATGTCTTCATAAGTAGATTGGTCAAATTGGACGACCAACGTCTTCTTCGTCGATCCTACGGATACAACATCATGTTGAGCAATGGCTTTCTCGTCAGATGAGAAAGTAGTCCCCAGCAGATTCGCCATCTTGTGTTTGATGATAAACAGAATAATAAAACTAGGTTTATACGAAACCCTTTCTTTGTTTACAAATAAGAAAAAAGAGTACAATTAATCCTATACGAGGATGTTAAGTACAATAAAAAAATAATTCTAGGGGAATATTGCTATAGGAGTCTGATCTGCGGTCGATCACTTTGTTCCTTGGACCACACGATGATGAAAAAGTGCTGTAGAAGCAGAAAAAGCTTCAAAGATTACAGGAGGGATTGAACTCTTGTTGCCAAAGTTGTCAATCAATACTCTCTGTATGTACTCTCTCTTTCTCTGATTTTTCCTCCCTTGATCCCCTGTGACTGAAGGTCTCTATTTATAGAGCTCAGTCACAGTAACCGTCCAGTAGGCGTAGAAGCCAAATTATGAAAAGAGTGGCGCTCTTTATGCGGTGGTTACAATAACTGCTACCCACGTATAAATGATCTCTTGAATCCGCGTGTGATGCGTGTCCCATTATGAGGTAACGTGTATAATCGCTCATCGAAGATCACGGCCTGCAAGCCACATAGGTAACTGTCCCTCGCATAAAGATGATTAGCATAAAAGCCAAATAACTGTCTTGTTGGCGTAAAAGCCAAGTAGCTATCTTGTTGGCGTAAAAGCCAAATAGATGTCGTGTTGGCGTAAAAGCCAAATTTTACGTAAAGCTTGATGCTGCATAAATAATAGGTAACCAGAATAAACTAGCCAATTATCCTTCTTGACTGAGGTCTTGAGCGTATTCTGGGCCAAATAGCCTTATCACGTACCTTTGCAAATATAGCCTGAGTTGGCGTATTTCGAGGAGATAGCATACGGCGTACTCCTATAGTTGAAAATAGCCTGGTTGGCGTAACATGCATGGATAGTGATGTGAGCGTATTAACCCTAGTTTTAGCTCTCCCAGTCATTAAAAATAGAACAAAATCTCATGCATTAAATGCAGAGATCTGCCTCCATCTCGCGCATTAACTACAGAGATATGCCTCGAGTTCTGTACAAAAAATAGCTTTTGACGTGGCGTCTGATTTTGTCTCATCTCGAGCGTAAAAACTCATCTCTGCCTATGTAGAATAGTCAGTGTATTCCTTGAATGCATAAAAATGACTTGTATCAAGGATATGCCACTAAACGATAGTTTGGGCCTCTGTACAGAATCATCATTATAGCCGTCCTCTCGATCATCGTGCAGTACTTTTTGTCAGGAGTCAGGTTCACTGTTTTGTATGACAGGTTCATTCGAGGAATACGAAGAGTTTCTCGTATAACTTTACATTGCATTAAAAGCAGACATAGTTTACGCCGGAGGAAGGTGTAGCAACCTTTTACGCCAAAACAGCCTTGAAGCGTTGCTTTACGCGGGCAGCTCTGAAGTCATATTTTATGCCACACAACGCTGAAGCTCTGTTTTACGTGTGCTTCATGTATGTTGGGGATTTTACGCGTATAATTCCCCAGCGTATTTTTATGCTTCTACACGGAGCCGAGACTTAATGTTGGAGGACTTACTTGGGAGGCTTTCAAGGAGCTTATTAAGGAGAAATTCTTTCCCGACGTGGCCCTAGGAGCCTTGGAGAGTCAGTTCCATAACTTGGTCCAAGGGAACATGTCGGTCGACGAGTACGCCACAGAGTTTTACCGCTTGAGTCATTTTGCACTGTCGATGATTCGGGACCCCGAAGACCAAGTCCGGAAGTTCAGGAAGGGGATGACGAGAGAGATCAAGTCTCGCACTTCTGGACATCGCACTGCTACCTTCTAGGGCATTCTGATGGATGCCTAGATTGCTGAGGATGATTTGGACCTCAGGCCCAAAAGAGGATGCGACATTTCTAGAGGAGCGAGTGGTAGTGCGGGACCGGCAAATCGTCCCCACTTTCAGCAGCAACAGAGGCCGAATCAGCATCAGCATCAACAGCACCAGGCACCAGCTCGAGGACACACCCAGCAGCAGCCTCAGAGGCAGACCCAGCCCGCTGTCCAGTGTGCATACTACGGGAAGGTGGGACACACGAGGGACATCTACAGGAAGAGGCTGGGTACATATTTGTCTTGTGGATCATCCGTACACCAGTTGAGAGACTGTCCATCTATTCAGACTCATCCAGATCAGGGTGGAGCAGCCACTCAGAAAGGACCTGCCAGGGTACCTACTATACCTGGAGGCCAGCAGAGAGGACCTCCACTTCTGCCACAGCAGCAGAGGTTTGCCCAGCACCAGCAACAACAGAGAGGTGCGCCCCAGGGATGAGCGTATGCCCTGACGATCGAGGAGGCCGAGCCAGCGGGAGACGTGATTTCAGGTTCAGTTCTTCTCGATTCTATTCCAGCACTTGTATTGTTCGATTCTGGCACTTCCCACAGTTTTGTGTCTGTATCTTATGCTCTTAAGCATCATTTAGAGGCAGAACCATTAGATAGGACTTACAAGATCATGACTGGCGGAGGCATTATTCTAGTCAGTGATTTATGTAAGGACCGGAGAGTATCGTTGGGAGGCCGAGAGTTGAGCGTGTGCTTACTCGTAATGCCACTTTCGGGATACGATATTGTACTCGGAATAGATTGGTTGAGTAGGCACCATGCTACTATAGATTATCATGGAGGCAGAGTGATATTTTGACCGCCAGGAGAGCCAGAGTTCGAGGTCGCCATAGGAGCAGCGGAGCAGAGCAGGGGCACTTTTTGTGGAGCAAGGATGGAGGAAGAGGAGTTGCCACATCCTTTGATAGCAGAGTTCCTAGATATCTTTCCAGAGGAGTTTCCAGGTTTTTTGCCAGACAGAGATGTCAATTTCTCTATATACTTGGTACAAGGGGTGGAGCCCATATCACAACATGTCTATAGGGCCAACAACAACGAGCTGGCAGAACTGAAGAAGCAAGTTAAGGAGTTACAGGACAAGGGCTTCATCAAATCCAGTTCATCACCATGGGGAGCTCTGGTATTGTTCGTACTAAAGAAGGATGGGTCAGTACGCATGTGTATCGACTATAGAGCTCTGAGCAACCTCACTATAAAAAATAAATACCCGCTGCCGAGGATAGATGATCTCTTCGATCAGTTGAGTAGAGTGAAGGTGGTTTCAAAGATAGACTTGAGGTCAGGCTATCACCAGGTGAAGGTAAAGAGAGAAGATATTTCGAAGACAGCTTTTTGGACCCGATATGGCCAGTTTGAGTTCATGGTAATGTCGTTTGGATTGACTAATGCACCAATATTATTCATGAACTTAATGAACAGGTGTTCCACCGGTATCTTAACAAGTTCATGGTGGAGTTCATTGATGAAGTTCTTGTGTATTCGAAGACCCCAGAGGAGCATAAAGAGCACCTGAGGATGGTTTTGGAGACTCTCAGGAAAGAGAAGCTTTACGGAAAGCTTTTAAAGTGCGAGTTCTTCCTTAACAAGGTTGAATTCCTTGGGCATGTGGTGACGGGCGATAGGATCTCAGTTAACCTAAAGAAGATCGAGTCAGTGGAGTCGTGGGCTACTCCCAGTTCAGTAGCTGAGATCAAAAGTTTTTTGGACTAGCAGGTTACTACAGGAGGTTTGTACAATACTTCTCCAAGATTGCAGAGCCGATGACTAGGATGACCAGAAAGGATGTGAATTTTGTCTGGACGGAGGATTGTCAGGCTGTATTTGATGAGATGAAGAATTAATTGACGACAGCTCCAGTATTGACGTTGCCATCGGGGGCAGGTGGATTCACTATCTACAGTGATGCTTCAGGGAAGAGTTTGGGGTGCGTTCTTTCGTAGCACGGAAAGGTGATTGCCTATGCTTCTAGACAATTATGTCCTCATGAAAAGAACTACCCCACTCATGATTTGGAGTTGGCGCGGTTATCTTTTTTCTAAAGCTGTGGAAACACTATATGTACGGAGAGCTTGTGGAGATCTTCACAGACCACAAGAGCTTGAAGTACGTGTTTATGCAGAATGAGCTAAATATGAGGCAGAGGAGGTGGTTGGAGTTGATGAAAGACTTCAACATTTTATTGCAGCATTTCCCAGGAAAGGCCAACGTAGTCGCTGATGCCTTGAGCAGGTATCCGATGGCTATGTACGTGACATCAGATAGACACTTGTTGGCCGATCTTGAGAGCTTGGGAATTGAGGTGCTAGTTCCTGGTATCGAGATTCAGTTGTGGGGATTGTAGATACAGTCTGAGCTGATGGACAGAATCAGAGCTACGCAATATGATGATAAGATACTAAGGAGTATCAGGGCACAGGTTCAGACAAGATTATTAGAAGACTTCACTATTACTGATGATGGGTCATTACGGCACGGTACTAAGATATGTGTGCCGAGGGGGGAGCTGCAAGAGAAGATTTTGCAAGAGACACATCGCTCTCACTACTCGATGCATCCAGGTGCCAACAAGATATATCGAGACCTGAGGGAGCATGTATGGTGGCACAGTATGAAGCGTGAGGTAGCACACTTCGTATCCCGGTGTTTAGTGTGCCAGCAAGTACTGGCGGATCGACATAGGCCAGGTAGAATGCTTCAACCTTTACCCATCCTAGAGTGGAAGTGGGGAGCACGATGTCACACCCCAATCTCCCGCAAGCTCAATCGTCCCTGCTAAACATGAATCACCACATTGTAGTGCTCCCGCAGGACAATCGTTCTCATCGGGATGTGATGCCGTACGAGCCTGGAGTTGCGCTCGCACAAGGCGATGTTGTCAAACACCAAAGTTATCATCGAAACGACCAAGTTACAGCGAAAGTCAAATATTGTGTACCAAGCACACATCAGATTATACGCAGCGAAGCTCTCGATAGGGTCCAAATGATATGCCACAAAGGATAATGCCACAAAGGCGATATAATACTCTTGCTCTCTCTCTCTAGCCCACAAAGGTACTTACCGTTCATACATTATGTCCCGTATATCCAAGAATTGCTACTAAACCTGCGTACCTGAAATAATACCTACAAACTTGGGTCAGTATAAAGCCGTACTGGTGAGCAGGATAACCCATTTTTCTATGCCGACACTAAGTAGAATAGTGGATACAAACAGTTATATGGTGATCTTTCTACTTGAATCCTAGATTCATTTTATGGCATAGGCATGACATGTTAAGGAAAGCTGTAAATCAAGTTAAGCATGTAAGCATTCAACTCAATCCAATATACAAGCAGCTATATAGCCAACTTGAAGGGAAAATAACATGCAAACCGTCCTACTCAAACCCAAGCAACACGAAAACCTATCGAACCATCATCCAAGCCTCAATATCCATCCTCAAACCAAGCGACAATCCAAGCCTTATAATCTAATCTTTGATATGCACACTCTTGCCAAGGCAAGGTGGCCGCCACCTACACGAAAAGCATAAACCAAACCAAAGCAAAGCAAACCAACTCTGATATATATGAAGTTACTATCCAAGCCATAAAGGACTGATCAACTGCAGTTCTACCCGATCCAGACTGGTAGCTAGCCCGCCTGGTCGTATCAAACTGCCGGCACCATGCCCAAGGCACGTTACCATTGTTTTCTCCATGGCCGAACGGTCCCGGTGCTCCAGAGCCTATCCTCTTAGAGGAAACCAAACATTGTGCGCAACAGGTTGTCCGTGACCGATGCAGACACCAAGTAGGTATGACGAGAGGATCGAACATTCTCGCCCCGCCAAACGATCTTAGACTTATCCAACTAACTATCCATAACCATTCTCCAACTATAGCCCAAGGCACCATATCAAGTTATTCCCATAGGCACTATGCCGCTTCGACACAATGCTCCAATTGGTGTAACACCCTTCGCTTAGCAAATCCTGTGGCACAATGCCCCAACAGTGGCACAATGCCCTCACCGAGGCAGTTGTCCGGTTTTGAACCATAATTGCATGCTTTGTATGACAAAGCGCCCAAGTGATACTCGTGCACGGATGCACCCTCGCTCGCCCGCATTACCTGATGTTTTAACCAAGATGTATCATTCCAACTGTTTTTCCAACTGCCCTAAATATAATCCAACTCTAGCTTAAACTATCCAACGTGAAGACCAACTTATTCCACAAATCTATCCAAGCAAATGACGTACACTCTATGTATGCCACAATGTAGTGATTCCAAGTTCCATTCCAAGTGTTCAAGCCTTTACACGTGTTCCATATTATTAGGCATAAAGGAGTAGAGGAGAAGGGATAGAGCCCACTCACCGAGTCTGATTCCGTTAAGCATCCTGCCCGGACGATACGGGCGATCCCTTGAACCCATGGTCCGATGCAGAGCACAATCTACTCAATTGGTATGACCGTGCGAGCAGGTCGTGCTCTCCAAATCATCCGACCGATCGGACTAAGGAAGACGATATTATCACTCCAATCATGCTATCCCAGTACTGCTCTGAACGGACATTTGTTTCCATCAAACTCCGCTAGCGATATGCACATAAAACCAACTCAATCAATACTTGTTCCCAAATCCAGCAAATCAGAATGTAACCAGCTATTGTCTTGTTCAATCCGACTCAGCGTAACGCACCGTACGGTTGTGGGGCATTACATAATATACCACTTAGAATCATGTACATCCTCGAACCATACAAGTATTCATTCCTTATCGTATGCCGCTTGCCCAATTCATAACTCTACTCTATGCAACTCCAATTCTCTTGATCTCGATTCAGTATCTTGCTTCATGCTGAACGCTCGCACAAATTTTATTTTTCCATATCCTCCTTGCAGCTCAATACGAATTCCTCATATCGTTTAGTTTTGGATCATACACATATTTAAGGCGTCCCTGAAATACATGTATTTCAGCCGAGCTTAGCGATAGCAAATTTGGACAAGTTACAAGGGTATCTTTATGTTCGAGGCATTCATTCGCTTTACTCCCAATTGAACCAATCCTGACTTTCATTCCATAACTCATTCGCACAAGAGCTATCCTCAAGTATGATGATTTTCCACCGATGATCTTCCCACCTGACTCAAATTAGTTCGTGACTAACTCAATCCATCCAACTATTTCTGAATCTACACTAATATCGTCCAAACTCAACCAACAAAACTCTAACATGACTCCAATCGCACAATATTTTACAAGCACTATCTCCAAATATTATCTCATGCTCCAAACGATCATCACAACTGATACTACCCCAGCTAGGCGACTTACCCAAATATCAAACTTTGCTTTTAGATTAGCTCAGCCCAACACCTCTTTCTCAATTTCAATACCTCACTGGGTAAACATCTATATTGAGGTTCATGTGATCCATGAAGATTTTACCGCCATGCCATAGGGATAGTGTCGCCACGATTTCAACGTGGACACACTCGCCAAAATTCCTAGGTTACGCATGGAATAGTTCTTCGTGCTACTTCTACTGCCTCGAAGCACAGGATATCACCTTCGCCTTCTGTACGATCACGTATCCCAGACTAAGTTCTGATGCATCTTGTAGATCTGAGGCACATCTGTCCCTTCCAGTATTACAAGAATTTGATCTGAACGAGCTGCTGCTTTAACTTCACAAGCTAGTTTTACAGTCGTCAATTCATATGAATGCTATTTCCTTTCGGGGCCCGACGAGTCAGAGGTGATGCCATCTTCAAAAATTTATGACTCCGAATCTCATCAGTTGACTTAGGCCATTCCCACCATCGCTTCGGTCTTTCGGCTGCATCTTCAGCTGAAGGCTATCCCAAGGATCTCTTAAATCCAACACTTAGTCACTAAGGCCAATCTCCAACACACACTACTCACATCCACCCTCGACGCATTCCTAAATACGCCGTCTCAAGGGTCGTTTTATGGGTCTACAATATTCATCTCTGATTTGGCGGTCAAGTCGCTAGGGTCAGCTGTCCTCCCGAAGCTATGCTCGATAATTGTAAGTCATCACGATGGATAGTTACTACAAACTATGCTATATCTCATCTGCAAATCTGAGCCATAATCCAACTATTCCAACTATTCCATTCGAACGAACTTCTGACTTCGAGCACTTTATGCACTACCTCTGACGATCTGTCAACCAAACGCCGCTAAACCACGTAGAGTCTTATTATCTATCCAAGCCACAAATTAAGAACTGCGCTCATTGAAACTGTCTTCCATTACTCCGTCGTTCTGTCATGAATCTATCAAAATTTTTGAACTACAATGTTCGACTTCTCGCACTACCACTTGCAACGATTCCCGAAACCAAAGACTTGCTCCAAATATAATCCGTATGCCAGTTTCACAGTACACATCCAATTTGCTCGAGCAGCACACAGTTTGCTCCAACGTTGCTCTCTCGTTTAGCTATCTTCAAAAGTCTATCAGCTATAATCCTTGCTCTTATTCTATTCCTTAGCCCGTCTTGATTTCTCTATGTTCCGATTAGTCCACACACTCTCAATGACTCGTGTATCAGTTTCCAATATAAATCTTAAATCCATATTGCCTTTACTTGTTGCCTCAATCCGTCTCAGTACTGCAAGTGTTAACTTCCAATCTGACTTAACATCAATTAGACTTGCCTCATGCTTGTTTATGTCTTCCGAAGAATCCGCCTACCATCGTTGCACCATTTTGCCAAATTTTACTTCCGCTAAACCCGATTCAAACTTCCCGAGCACCAATATCCCAAAAATCCTTCAAGTCCGTCCGAATCCATCGCATTGCCTCTCCAAACCAGACCGTATTTCATTACTCAACCAACAGTTCCAATGTGTTTCCATAATTCGTAGTTCGTGCTTGCCATTATTTGATTCACCCATCGCTCACTCAAGCGTATCCCAACTGTTTGTTCCTTATGCTCAACTCTCTCTTTGTATCCATGAATGCTCCACCGAACTTCCAAATCGTGCAAGCGAACTCTGATATTCAGCTTTCCATCTGAATGATCTCAACTTGTTTTCAATACTTGGTCCGCATCAATCCGCCAAATTCTAAACACTCTTTCCATTGCTTATTCCGATCTCGTCCATCTCTCAAGTCCAACGATATTTCTATTTGCACAAGTCCGTTCTCGATTGCTCAACTCAATATTCGCTTGTTCTATTTTTTTTATTCTTCCTAACTCAGCCGATGTGCACCAACCAACTTGTCCATTGTGGCAATTCCATTCATGTCTATCCAAAATATTCTAATGCTTTTTACTCACTATGTGGTATACCATATACCACTCCGAATCAAGTTAATACTTGCCTCACAATTCCTTACACTGATCTAAGATCCGTTTGAACCATCCCTTATGCGTGATCCTGCCATCCTCAACTCAAGTCAGACACGAAACTCAGCCAACGCATGAACTATCTAACTCTTCTATCAATCTCGCTATGCAACTTATGCCATGTTCCATTCTCAATACTTCCAGCTATTTCTCAAGCTGTCCGATACTTTTGCTATACGAGCAACTCGTGCAACGATCTCTTCCAAGTAATCCAACCTAATACACAACTTTTTCTTATATTTGCTGTACGAGCAACTCATGCAACGCTATCCTGATATCCCCAAGCCAACTCAAACCTGCTCAGCCAATGCTCTATGTGATATACCCAGCCAAAAATCTAACTTCCATCCAACACATTCGCTACACGAGCAACTCGTGCAATGATCCATTCTCATCCGATGCTTCTACTCACAATATGCCACATAACTAATCTCATCTGCGAACCAACTACTTTATTGATGCAGCCAAAAACTCCCTGAACGACAAGCCAAGCCAACACAATGACACCTCTCAACTTGCTGTACAAATGTAACAACGCCCAACGACGCTAAGCGATCTACAAAAAATTAACGAAAGCAACTCAACAAAAAAATAACATGCATCCACAACCAGCAATATATAGACTTATTGCATAAAATATCCAATACGGCACCGAGTAGAGCCAAGAGCTAAACGCCATGCGAAAGCTATTTAGAGTTTGTGATGAAGCGAAGGACAAGGTCCGAGGAAATGAACCGGGCGCTCTGATACCAATATATCATGCCCCAAACTCCCGTAAGCTCAATCGTCCCCGCTGAACGTGAATCACTATGTTGCAGCGCTCCCGCAGGACAATCGTTCTCATTGGGACGTGATATCGTACGAGCCTGGAGTTGCGCTCGCACAAGGCGATGTTGTCAAACACCAAGTTATCATCAAAATGACCAAGTTGCAGCGAAAGTCAAGTATTGTGTACCAAGCACACATCAAAGTATACGCAACGAAGCTCTCGATAGGGTCCAAATGATATGCTACAAAGGATAATGCCACAAAGGCGATGTAATACTCTTGCTCTCTCTAGCCCACAAAGGTACTTACCGTTCATACATTATGTCCCGTATATCCAAGCAGCGCTACTACACCTACGTACCTAAAATAATGTCCACAAATGTGGGTCAGTACACAGCCTTATTGGTGAGTGGGGTAACCCACTCGTCTAAGCCGACACTAAGTAGAATAGTGGATGCAAACAGTTATATGGTGATCTTTCTACTTGAATCCTAGATTCATTTTATGGCATAGGCATGACATGTTAAGGAAAGCTGTAAATCAAGTTTAGCATGCAAGCATTCAACTCAAGCCAATATACAAGCAGCTATATAGCCAACTTGAAGGAAAACTAACATACAAACCGTCCTACTCAAACCCAAGCAACACGGAAACCTATCGAACCATCATCCAAGCCTCAATATCCATCCTCAAACCAAGCCACAATCCAAGCCTTATAATCCAATCTTTGATACGCACACTCTTACTGAGGCAAGGTGGCCTCCGCCTACACGAAAAGCACAAACCAAACCAAAGCAACACAAACCAACTCTTATCTATATGAAGTCACTGGCCAAGCCATAAAGGACTGATCAACTACAGTTCTACCCGATCCAGACTGGTAGCTATCCCGCCTGGTCGTATCGAACTATCGACACCGCGTCCAAGGCACGTTACCATTGTTTCCTCCATGGCCAAACGGTCCCGGTGCTCCGGAGCCTATCCCGTTCGATGAAACCAAACCTTATGCGCAACAGGTTATCCGTGACCGATGCAGACACCAAGTAGGTATGACGAGAGGATCGAACATTCTTGCCCCACCAAACGATCCTAAACTCATCCAACCAACTATCCATAGCTATTCTCCAACTATAGCCCAAGGCACCATCTCAAGTTATCCCCATAGGCACTATGCCGCTTTGACATAATGCTCCAATTGGTGCAACACACTTCGCTTAGCAAATCTTGTGGCACAATGCCCCAACAGTGGCACAATACCCTCACCGATGCAGTTGTCCGATTTTGAACCAAAACTGCACGCTTTGCATGACAAAGCGCCCAAGTGATACTCGTGCACGGATGCACGCTCGCCCGTATTACCCGATGTTTCAACCAAGATGTATCATTCCAATTGTTTCTCCAACTGCCACAAATATAATTCAACTCTAGCTCAAACTATCAAATGCAAAGACTAACTCAATCCACAAATCTATCCAAGTAAACGACGTATACTCTATGCACACCACAGTGTAGTGATTCCCAAGTTCCAGTCCAAGTGTTCAAGACTTTACGTGTGTTCTATATTATTAGGCATGAAGGAGTAGAGGAGAAAGGACAGAGCCCACTCACCGAGTCCGATTCCATTAAGTATCCTGCCCTGCCGATACGGCCGATCCCTTGAACCCGTGGTCCAATGCAGAGCACAATGTACTTAATTGGTATGACCGTGCGAGAAGGCCATGCTCTCTAAATCATCCGACCGATCGGACTAAGGAAGATAACATTATCGCTCCAATCCTGCTATCGCAGTACTGCTCTTAACGAACATCTGTTTCCATCGAACTCCGCTAGCAATTTGTACATGAAACCAACTCAATCAATACTTGTTCCCAAACAACAAATCAAAATGTAACCAGCTATTGTCTCATTCAATCTGACTCAGCGTAATGTACCGTGCGGTTGTGGGGCGTTACATACGTGACTATGGATTTCGATTTAGGGATTCCGCCTTTTCTAGAAGAAAAGGATGCTATTTGGGTTATCGTAGATAGGTTGACCAAATCAGTCCACTTCTTACCATTCAAAGTGGGTACGTCAACGGAGAAGCTAGCAGATATGTACGTGCGGCAGATTGTCAGATTATATGGGGTTCCTGTGAACATCGTCTCGGATCGGGATAGTCGTTTCACTTCCCACTTCTGGAGGAGTTTGCTGGCTAGCTTGGGCACTCAGCTCAAGTTTAGTACTGTATATCACCCCAGACAGACAAGCAGTCGAAAAAGACAATTCAGACTCTCGAGGATATGCTACTACATTGTGTTCTAGATCTCGAAGGTTCTTGGGAGGATCATCTACACCTGGTAGAGTTTGCTTACAACAACAGCTACCAGGCCGGTATTGAGATGTCACCATTCGAGGCTCTATATGAACGGAGGTGTCGCACACCGTTATCTTGGGATGATGTCAGAGAGAGAGCTTTTTTAGGACCAGAGATGGTCGTAGATACAGTAAAAAAGGTAAAACTCATCAGAGACAGACTTCGAGAGGCGCAGGATAGACATCGGCATTGGGCCGACAACCACCGTAGACCCTTAGAGTTTGAGGTATAGGTTTTGTTATTTTTGCTTGTGATTATTTTGTTTTAGATTGCGTGTTAAGGATGCTTTTGTTCTAGGTTCATGATTTGGTGTTCTTACGAATTTTTTTAACATGGGGCACGATTCGCTTTGGTGGAGGCGGAAAGCTTAGTCCACGGTACATCGGACCTTTTTGTATTCTTGCGAGGGTCGGTGTAGTGGCTTATAGACTAGACTTGTCGTATGCACTAGAGGGAGTATATGACGTATTTCACGTGTCGCAGCTAAGACGGTACGTGGCAGATCCTAGTCACGTATTAGATCACTCAGAGATCGAGGTTGGTCTGACTCTCAGCTATCCTGAGCAGCCCGTAGAGAGCTTGGATCACATGGAGAAGGTATTGCGGAACCAGACTATTCCCTTGGATCGTGTTATATGGAGACATCACTCTCCAAGCGAGTCAACCTGGGAGAGGGAGGACGAAATACGCCAGCAGTACCCGTATCTCTTCGAGCCTTGAGGTATAGTTCTTATTGTTCTGATTGTGCTCTTGTGCTAGTTTAGTTCAATTGCGAGGACAAATTTTTGTAGGAGGGTAGACTTGTCACTACCACATTTATAGAGTAGGGGCTTTTTGGTCATTTATAATGTTTATATATATTATGTTGATAGCTTCATGATATGTAAATATATTATAATATATTTATAAATGACACGGGTTAGTGAACTAGACTTGATGTGACCATGGACCTTGCTTAGACTTGATATTTAACCCACTAGACTAATCCCTATTCTATTAATTAGATTCTAGTTAGGTCCCTTACTTAAGATTAAAATCTCATTAATTAAATAGATCTTCATGACAAGCCATTGAGGGCAAATAAGATATTGTGCATTCACCAAACCCTAACCCTAGCAAGTGGACGGCCCTATAAATATAGAGGGAGCCTCCCTCAATGCCATTTCATCACTCATGAAGAAACCCTAGAAATAGCTCCCAAAAAATCCTTCATTCCCTCCAAATTTTTTAGAATATTAAATCTCAAATCCCTTATTTTTTTTCCTCATCAAAAGAGGCCTAGAAGTTTGGGCACAAGAAGTCTTGGAGAAGAAGAAGCTACATTGAGAATCCATCTCCCAATAGGTAAAAATTTGGAAACCCTCTTTTAAATTCTATTTTTATCTTTTGTTTGTCCTTTAAGATCCCATCCATTGGTTTAGGAATGGCTATTAAGGAAGAGCATGAGTCTCTATTGGTCTACATGATGAGGATTCCTTTTTGAAGGAGAGGTCTTGAAGAGCCAAGTCCACGACAATCGCTATAAAAGTTGTCAGGTGATGAGTGGAGTCACCAATGCTGTTATACTTGTTGAACCTCGTCGGTACCTTAATGCCAGAGAGTATGGTGACATCTGGATTACGGCTAAAATCCTTGAACCCGAGTTTAAGGGACTCCACTATCACCCCCAAAAAACCAAACTCTGCCTTACGTAAAGTTGCCAGAGTACGATTAACCTCTGGATTTGAAATTACTGCTTATATACCTGGTATTGGCCATAACTTACAAGAATATTCTGTAGTATTAGTAAGAGGAGGAAGGGTTAAGGATTTACCCGGTGTGAGTATGGTGTCATATGAATTTGGGGCTTTTGGTTTTAAGGATGTATTTTTCCTAATTTTTGTAACACTAAATCATACTAAATATATATATAATATATCCATATATTATATGTAGATGGTTTAATTGTAAATTAGGGTTTATGCATGAAGATTTGTAGTGTATCATAGAGTATCACTTTGGGGCCTTCAAGGTGTTTGTTGAAATGTCTAATAGGAAGCATACCTATTTATATGGTCTAATTCTTATGCATTTGATATGTATATATATATATATATATATATATATATATATATATATATATATATATATATATATGAATGTGTATATATGTATATATATGCATTAATGTATATATATGCATTAATGTATATATGTAGATATATTGGTGTGGGATGTTACATGGGGAGGTTGGGTTCTTCAGTTGTGGGCACTGTGCATGTTGTGTGCCAGAGTGTGATGGGGATGATTCGGGTTGGGTTTTATTGTGTGGTTCATGTGAGGATTTTGAGTGATAGTGGTGTGTATGTATGTGTGTGAACGATGGAAGAAGGGTCGAGTTCACTGAGGTGTGCACAGTGTGCAACAAGGAATGTACTGATATTGGATGTATCAGTAGTTGGTTCATGTGAGATTAGTTGTAGTGATGAGCAGTGGATCAATTTCAGTTGAGGGGGAAACTCAAGCATTTTACCTTAGTATGTAGTATGCATTACAGGGGTTTGAGTGCCAGGGAACAGGGAAGCAAGGGTGAGATGTTGAACTGATACAATTATCAGTACAGTGTCAGTTCACTACACAGCCTACTGCATGCAGTTGGTGATAGTTGTGGGTGTTTGATTTTGAGTATAGAAGTTTGGTTTTAGTTTTGCTGTGTGCATACTTGTGCTCGAGTATGTGCAGGCCAATTGGAGTATCACTGCAGCAGTATAGGTACCAGGGGAATAGGTGCATCAGAAATTAGATATGAAGGATGTACTTGCACATACGTTCAGTGGAGTGGATGGTATTGGTGTGCTCGAATATTGTATTGATGTTAAATTTAAGAGTGGGGTGGTACTACTATTCAATGTAGTGTAGTTACCAGGGGATTAGGTGTATCAGAAATTAGATATATAGGAATATGGCATTGCTTATGTGAATATGTTTTAAGTGTGCACAAGTGTTTCTGTGCAAATAAAACTGTGCATTAAGAGTGTGAATGAATAGGGGGATCAACCATTTTGGATTGATACTAAGTATCAACTCATAACTAGGAACTCGAGGTCCATGTGTTCAGTTGGGAGGCCAGTTCCCAGAGTCTGTAGATGAGCATTCCATTTGGGCTTGTAGGTAGTTAGAGGCTCAGGTTTTTAATGAATTGTGTCTTCAAGGTGGGCTTATGTAGTAGTCAGTTCAATAGCAGGGAGAGCTATAGCTGCCTTGCACAGCAATAATGGGTCACTGTGTGCAGCAAACACACTGTGCAGTGCATATCAGTTTGCATATATACAACAAGGAGCAACTTCTCTCCAGCAAAGGTAAAGAGCAACTGTAGTTTAGCCACACTACAATAGGGTATCAATACAGTGTCAGTCTCAAGGTATCCATTTAGCAGTATTAGCAAGGTGGGTATTGGGTTAGATGTATCAGTCCAGTTAGTTACCAGTTTCAGCTTCCATTTAGCTAGTTAAGGCATTTGGTTAGTTATTTAGATGTATCAGTGTACCATTCATTCAGTTTAGTTAGTTAAGGTAATGGTTTATTTGGTTTACTTGATTAGTATATAGGTAGTTAGTTAGATGTACTTGTTATGTGATAGGTAGTCAGATATGGATACTAATATATATATATATATATATATATATATATATATATATATATATATATATATATATATATATATATGCTATGTTAGTGGTTTGGGTAATTGCTAATAGTATCTATGTACTAATAGGTATATGTTAATAGTTAGCTATATTAACTATATGTTAGTATGTAGATATGTATGTAATTGTATTGATATAGTTGATTTGGGTATTAGCTATTCATGAGGTTTGAATTACCTTGGAATACTAAGGTATTGGGTTTGAGTGTCGAGATATGTAGTGTGATACATATTGGTGCGAGGCCAAGGTTACTAATTTACATGCCTCATAGCCTGTTATATATTAACTTGGGTTATGATACTATAAATATTAACTTGTATATATATACACAAATTACTATTTTCCTATATTAAACTTGCGTATCTTAGGATACAGCAATTTGTGTGTCTCATAGTATCTTAGATTAGATAGTGTAGCTTAGTTCATAGTGTATTTACCTAGTATCCAATAGTTGGACTCATAGAACCTAGAAATAGTCAGTTTGACTTAGAAATGGCCTATGACTTAGAATTGCATCAGTTTAACTTTTTTTTATTCCAAAACCTTGTATTGATGCAACATACCATATATAAGTCTGTGTGACATCAACTTGGACATCTAGAGGCACACCTTGCTCAGGACCACAGGCGAGTACATTCTGTGATAGTTTTTATTTATGTTGATTATTATTATGATTCTAGTTATTGAGTATGCTTGATTCTGACACTGTGGATACACGGACTAGTATCATAGATACCTGTTATGAGGAGTCGTGAATGGAATCCATCGTACTAGCTGGGGACGTAAAAATATTAGCAAGATTATGTGATCATACCCTACTTTACATGCATCATAGGTCACCCCACATATCACATAGGATGTAGCCTGACCATTTACATGCCTCATAGCCTGTTATATATGATTTTTCTGACTATTGCTCGCATCATAGCTAACCAGATGGTTAGCCTGACCTCACATGTATCATAGCCAATCATATATAACAAGCCTGATCTAGTCCCAAGCCGATCACATAACCAACTGATATTTCACAGCACTTAGCTAGAATTTTTATCTCTTTATTCTAGTTCACTCATTTCTAGCATTCATATATATCTGTTCATTACTAGTTCGAATAATTGCTGATTACATGTCTCTCCAGTATAACTTATTTTTTCAGTATTTCTTCATCATGTATTTTCTTACAGTCTTATAATTTTTGTCAATATAAATGAAACTGCTGTATAGTGTTTGTGCTTCGCTCCAATCCTGACTGGATAATATTTTTTAGAGGAATATGAGGATTTATGTCCTACTCACTATGGCCCAGGAGTAGAGGGATACTACATACCGGAGATTCTAGATGAGTCACTCTCCTTAGGGGAGACACCACCCACAGTCGTTTTGACAGCTCCTTGGTCTAGTTATCTATTTATTAAATTGTTCTAAACTTGAGATTTGGATTGTATTATGTTGAGACTATTTATGTTGGGATAGCTAGACTCTAGATTTTGTTGTATTTGGGTTGTGTGCTAGACTTATGTATGAACTTCCTTATCTTTTACATCTTATCGTGCCAATTACTTTCCTATAGTTATTGTGATTAAGTATCATATGTTTTGAGGATCATTATTCATATTTATTGTCCTCCTTATGGAGTTGAGATCATTGACATGTTATTTCGTGAGTTATGTTTTATAGTTTTGAGACCTAGACAACGTTCTACCCCCAATGCCGCGGCGTAGGCTGGACGTACCCATGACTCATTCCCAAATTCCGGGTGCGGGTCGTGACATATACTAACAAAACCAACACAACTCAAAACCTATATAAAATATACCTAAAATACTTGTGCACCAACTGTTCACTCTTAACACTCTATTCTAAACAACCTCACGATACCCTCCCTGATACCCAAAGGCTACCACACTTCATATACCTTACACTGCTGCTATAGTCCCCACTCACTTGTCCCTGAAGTTTACACCCGAATGTGTTGCTGGAATACCCCATACCACACTTGATACTCTGCAATATCCATCAATGCAACCCCCAACCTATACCTCACTGCTGCTGCTGCACATGATGGTGCAAGTAGTAGTTGCTGCTCGAGTTCCCTACACTGTAGGGACATTGCTGCACCACTGCTACCTAAAGCTCTGAGGTCATAATAGTTCCCCCCTTCCTGAATCAACACTTACCCTCGACACCAATACACATCCTCACTGAGTACTTCAGGTTGAACTCTTCACATATAGCTAACCAACACTCACCCACCATGAAGACACTGTTCACTAAAACCTGAGCCTCTAACTACCTACAAGTCTAAATGGAATGCTCATCTACTGACTCTGGTAACTGACCTTTGAACTGAACACATGAACCTCGAGTATCCTAGCTATGAGCTAATACTTAGTATTAGTCCAAGATAACTGATCCCTCCATTTATTCATATACTCAATACACAGTTGCATTTGCACAAAACACTTATGCACACTTGAAATATATTCACATAAGCAATGCCACATTCCTACATATCTAATTTTTTGATACACCTAATCCCCTGGTACCTACACTGCATTTGAACACTAGTACCAACCTACTCTTAAACTGAACACCAACACAATATTCGAGCACACTAATTCCATCCACTCCACTGAACATATGTGCAAAGTACATCCTATATTACCCTCAAACTCTAACTACAACTGAAATCCCACTTAATATCTCTTTGTCAAACTCAATACACAGGTAAGATCCAAACCCAGCATCTGTGTACACACACAAATGCACCCCTTATACACAAGTCTATGCATGAGCACTGAATTGTATCAGGCTCATTCTGAATCTACTGTCACTGCACAAGATGGTAACACTTCCCTCTCTACTTATTTGAGCCATCAGTCCATCTCCAACCCTCTATTATGACTCGACCTTCCTATCATACACTGCTGCTGTTCTTTTTTTTATTATTGTTGTTGTATGCAACACAAAACCTGAGCATAGGTTGCTCTTCAGTTCTTTTCTTTCTTTTAAATACCTGTACCCGAGCTTTCCCCCACCTACACTGCACAAATATTCATGCTTTACCTGAGCCCTATTCATATAATAGATTCCTCACTCCCTTGCAACACTGAGTAACAGTGTACACCCCAATCCAATTTTTCCATGCTTGCACAGCAAACACAGTCACTTCACTCACATAACCTGTACACTTGTTAACTCCTAGACACATGTATGTACTCAAATGTATACTCCTAAACATACAAACCAAAACACCCACATAAATACATAGATAATACACACTTAAACATTTAAACAAATACTTAGGGTGCACCAATCTAGGATACTCATGATACACAACCCAACCTCTTGCCAAAACCCCCAAATCACACACACACACACACATATATATATATATATATATATATATATATATATATATAATTTTTTTCTTCTCTTCATATCACTAATCATAATATATATATATAGAGACTCATGCTCTCCCTTATGGCTACTCCTAAACCATGTGTGGGCTCCTAATGGCCAAATAAATAACAAAAACAGAATTTGAAGGGAAGATTTCATATTCTCACCTATTGGGAGATGGATTCCCAATGCAAACTTCTTGTTCTCCAAGGCTCTTTGTGACTTAAGCTCATAGGCTTCTTAGATGAGGAAAATGAGAGGGTTTAGGGTTTTAAATTCTAAAATTTGTGGAGGAAAGAAAGGGTTTGGGGAAGTTCTATTTTTAGGGTTTCTTCATGAGCTATGATGAATTTGAGGGAGGCTCCCTCTCTCTATATAGGCCGGCCACATCTAGGGCTTAGGGTTTTAAATGCATAAAGTCCTCAATGCCCCTATGATTAGTCATGAAGAGTCATTTAATTAATAGGGGTCTTCATTCCTAATGAGGGGTCTAACTATATTCTAATTTAAAATGGATAGGGATTATTCTAGTGGGTTCAAATGTCTAGTCTAATGTAAAGTCCATGGTCACATCAAGTCTAGTCCACTAACCCATATCATTAATAATAATAATATAATATATTATTCATATTAGGTAACTATAAACATAATATATATATAGATATTGAAATAACAACAATGCCCCTACTCTAAAAATGTGGTAGTGACAAGTCTACCCTCCTAAAAAAAATTTTGTCCTCGAAATTGAACTAAACTAGCACAAGAACACAATTAGAACAAGAAGAACTATACCTCAAGGCTCAAAGAGATATGGGTATTGCTCGCGTATTTTGTCCTCCCTCTCCCAAGTTGACTCACCTTTAGAGTGATGTCTCCATGCAACACGAACCAAAGGGATAGTCTGGTTCCACAATACCTTCTTCCTGCGATCCAAAAATCTCCACGGGTTGCTCAGGATAACTGAGAGTCGGACCAACCTCAATCTTTGAGTGATCTAGTACGTGACTAGGATCTTCTACGCACCATCTCAGCTGCGATACGTGGAACACGTTATGTACTCCCTCGACTATAGGCGACAAGTCTAGTCTGTAAGCCATTGCACCGACTCTCGCAAGAATACCGAAAGGTCCGATGTACCGTGGACTAAGCTTCCCGTCTCCACTAAAGCGAATCGTGCCCCACGTCAAAGAAATCCGCAAGAATACCAAATCTCCAACCTAGAACAAATGCAGCCTTAATACACAATCTAAAACAAAGCAATCATAAGCAATTATAACAAAACCTATTCCTCAAACTCCAAGGGTCTATGGTGGCTATCGACCCAATGCCACTGTCTGTTCTGCGCTATTCTAAGTCTATATCTGATGAGTTTTACCTTCTTCACTGCATCCATGACCATCTCTGGTCCCAACAAGGCTCTCTCTCTCCGATATCATCTTAAGATAACGGTCTGCGACACTTTCGTCCAAATAGAGCCTTTAATGGTGATATCTCAATACTGGCCTGGTAGCTGTTATTATAAGCAAACTCTACCAGGTGTAGATGATCCTCCCAAGAACCTCTGAGATCCAGAACACAAGGGCGTATTATATCCTCGAGAGTCTGAATAGTCCTTTCTGGCTGCCCGTAGTTAGCCTACAAACTTGAGTTGAGTGCCCTTGCTAGCCTGCAAACTCCTCCAGAAGTGGGAAGTAAAACGACTATCTCGATCTGAGACGATGCTCACAGGAACCCCATATATCTGACAATCTATCATACATACATCTCTGCTAGCTTCTCTGTCGACGTACCCACTTTGAATGGTAAGAAGTGGGCTGATTTGGTCAACCTGTCCACGATGACCCAAATTGCGTCTTTTTCTCCTATAGAACGCGGAAACCCCGAAACAAAATCCATAGCCACGTGCTCCCACTTCCACTCTAGGATGGGTAAAGGGTAAAGCAATCCACCTGGCCTTTGTCTATCCGTCTTTACCTGTTGGCACACTAAACACCGGGATACAAAGCATGCTACCTCGTACTTTATACCATACCACCATACGTGCTCCCTCAGGTCTCGATACATCTTGTTGGCACTGGGATGCATCAAGTACTGAGAGCGATGCACCTCCTGTAAAATGTTCTCGCCCGACTACCCGTTTGGCACATATATCCTAGTACCGTGCCGCAATGATCCATCATCAGCAATAGTGAAGTCCTCTGATAATACTGTCCAAACTTGTGCCCTGATACTTCTCAGAGCCTCATGCTCGTACTGTGTAGCTCTGATTCTGTCCATCAGCTCATACTATATTTGCAATCTCTATATCTGAATCTCGATACCAGGAACTAACACCTTAATTCCCAAGCTCTCAAGATCGGCTAACAAGTGTCTGTCTGTCGTCAAGTACATAGCCATCGGATACCTGCTTAAGGCATCAGCGACTACGTTGGCCTTTCCTGGGTAGTACTATAATAAAATATCAAAGTCCTTCATTAACTTCAACCACCTCCTCTACCTCATGTTCAGCTCTTTCTGCGTAAATATCTACTTCAAGCTTTTGTGGTCTATGAAGATCTTCACACACTCTCCGTAGATAGTGTTTCCACAGCTTTAGGGCAAAGATAACCGCTGTCGACTCCAAATCGTGGGTGGGGTAGTTCTTCTCATGAGGATGTAATTGCCTGGAAGCATAGGCAATCACCTTCCCGTGCTGCTGAAGAACGCAACCCAAACCCTTTCCTGAAGCATCACTGTAGATAGTGAATCCGCCTTTCCCCGATGGCAACGTCAATACTGGTACTATCGTCAATCTCTTCTTTAGCTCATTAAATGCAGCCTGACAATCCTTTGTCCAGACAAAATCCACATCCTTCCTGGTCAGCCTAGTCATCGGCTCTGCAATCCTGGAGAAGTCTTGTACAAACCTCCTGTAGTAACTTGCTAGTTCGAGAAAACTCATGATCTCAGCTATTGAACTGGGAGTAGCCCATGACTCCACTGCCATGATCTTCTTCGGGTTAACAGGGTCCATTGCTGATGCAGGCTCAGATGTGTGAATAAATGCAACAACAACAACAACAGTTTCAGCCGAGGCCACAACAACATGGCCAGTAGAGACCCCAATAGTGTTAGCAAAGGCAGAGGTAGCAGTAGCAGCAGAGAGCTTAGCCGGGTCAGTGTCAAGCATTCACTATATCTTTGGAAGAGGTGTTAGTGTCGGGTGACGTAATGGCATGTACCATTTCAGTTGCATCTTTTTCTGTTTTAGCATTGTTTGATTCAGGAGATTCTCATTCTTTTATATCTACACGATTCATGACACGTGTTGGTATAAATTTTGAGGCATTGTCAAAGAATTGAATATACTCAGAGTGAGTAATAAGCTCGTAGGAGTTAGTAGGGTATAATTAATTTGTCTAGTCATGGTGTGTGGGTATCTTTTACCCGCACAGTTGATCGGGTTTCCTACGGGTAACTTCAATATCATCCTAGGCATGGAATAGTTGAGATCATGCTACGATAGTTTTTGGTGGAGGGAGAGTGTCGTTTATCATCCCAGGCTTAGAAGAGTTCATCTTCGTTAGGACCATAGAAGATTAGCCAGAGAGTAAGGTTGTAGCAACAGTAATAGTGGAAAAACAGGCACCTAAGGTGGTCGAGGAGTTCCTTTATGTTTTACTAGAAGAGCTCCCAGGTGTGCCACCAGTATGAGATGTTGAGTTCTGTATAGAGTTGACTTCTGGGGCAGAACCCATATCTAGTAAGGTTTACCTGATGGCACCCTCAAAATTATATAAACTGTATCAATATATAGAGGAGTTGAAGGCAAATATTTTTTATCCGGACTAGTGGATCACCCTGGGGAGCACCAGTGGTGTTAGTGAACAAGAAAGATGAGTCAACACGGTTGTGTATTAATTATGGATAGCTGAATGCGGTGACAGTGAAGAATAAGTATCCACTTTTGAGAATTGATGACTTATTTGACCAATTAAGAGGAGCTAAGGTTTTCTCTAAGATTGATCACTGATCGAGGTACCATCAAGTAAGGGTCAGGGAACAATACATACCCAAGATGGCGTTCAGGTCACGATATAGGCACTATGAGTTCTTGGTGATACCATTTGGATTAACTAATGCACCGACGGTGTTTTTGGATTTGATGTACCTCATATTTATGAAATATTTGGATCCATTTATGGTGGTATTCATAGATGACATCCTCGTCTATTCTAAATGTGAGGCAGAGCACAAGGAGCATATTTGGAGGATATTACAAACTTTGATAGAGCATCAACTTTATGCAAAGCTCAGTAAGTGCGAGTTTTAGTTGGATCATATTTCTTTCTTGGGGTACATCATTTCAGGGGCAGGTGTTTCAGCGGATCCGAGGAAGGTTGAGGCAGTGGAGAGTCGGCCAGTTCCGAGAATAGAAGCATATATTCGTAGTTTTCTAATATTGGCAAGATATTACATAATATTTATCGCAGATTTTGTAAGAATTTCTGCACCCTTGACGAGACTGGCAGGTAAGGAGGTAGAGTTTGTTTGGTCAACTAAGTGTCATACATCATTAAAAGAATTGAAGAAGAGGTTGATCTTTTCACCAATTCTTCCGACAGGATTTGGAGGTTTTACCGTATATTGTGACACGTCTGGAAAGGGACGAGTGCATACTAATGCAACACGACAGGGTGATAGATTATACATCTCGACAACTACGAGATCATAAGAAAAATTATCCAACTCATAACTTAGAGTTAGTAGCGGTGGTATTTGCTTTTATGTTTTTGTGACACTGCTTGTATGGAGACCGAGTAGAGATATTCAAAGATCAAAATAGCTTGATGTACATATTCACCCAAAAGGACCTGGACATGAGGTAGAGGAGGTGGTTAGAGTTGTTAGGAGACTATGATGTAGAACATCAGTATCATCTAGCCAAAGCAAATATGGTAGAAGATTCCCTGAGCAGGAGGGGTAGTACATTCATCTTGATGACTTAGAGGAACATCTTGGAGGATCTTCAGGAGATGGGTATAGAAGTAGTTCTCCCGAAGGATGCCAGAATTTTAGCCAATTTACAGATTCAGTCTACTTTGGTATAGAGGATCAGGTAGAGGATTTCCTGATTCAAAACCTTCGGACAGAGTGTGAGTTCGGCCTTAGGAAAGAATTGACGTTTCATGAAGATGGGATACATAGGTTTGGGAATCGTCTCTTCGTGTCGAGCAGAGATATTTGAGAGGAAATTATGCCCGAAGCTCATAGTTCCCCGTATTCTATTCACCCGGGAGGCATAAAGATGTATTAGGATATCAGGGAACATTTCTGGTAGAATATGATGAAGAGGGAGATAACAAGGTTCATGTCTCGATGTTTGGTATATCGTTAGTGAAAAGTGAGAAGCAGAGACCGACAGGATTGTTACAGCCACTGCCTATTCCAGAGTGGAAGCGAGACCACATTATGATGGACTTCGTGACTGGTCTACCAGAGCCCTGACTGGTCGAGATACAGTTTGGGTAATAGGGGATCGACTCTCAAAAGTTACGTATTTACTTTCCATCAGAGTAGGGTAGTCCACTGAGTAGCTAGCAGAGATGTATATGAAGTAAATAGTGAAGAAGCATGGTGTTCCAGCTAGTATATTATCGGATCAAGGCACTTGGTTCACTTCTCGATTTTGGCAGAGTCTATATCAGAATTTGGGCACCAAGTTGAGATTCATTATAGCTTACCATCCACAAATAGATGGACAATCAGAAATGACTATACAGACTTTGGAGGATATATTACAATCTTGTAATTTGGATTTTGGAGGGTTTTGGGAGGATCATCTTCATCTATTTAAGTTCTTATATAATAATAGTTATCAGACCAGTATTCAGATGTCTTCGTTTGAGATATTGTGTGGAAGAAAGTACATATTTCTATTGGCTTGGAATAATATTGGTGAGCGGAAGATGTTGGGACCGGAGATGATTACTCTGACAGTAGAGGTAGTAAGATTGATTAGAGAGCATCTTCGGGTTATACATGATAAATAGCGTTATTGGGAAGATCAACATCATAGGTTGTTAGACTTTAGTGCCGATGACCACGTATTCTTGAAAATTTTGTCTACCCGTGGAGTCATTAGATTTAGAGACCAGGGAAAACTTAGTCCGCTATACATCGGCCCCTTTGATATCCTCGAGTGGGTAGGCGATGTTTCTTATTGTCTTGCCCTTCCGCCTTCACTTTATGATGTACATGATGTGTTTCATGTATCACAGTTGTATAGGAATATCCCGGATCTGAGCCATATTCTCGATCATTTTGAGCTACTCGTTGGTACCGAATTGTCTTACGAGGAGCAGCCCGTATCCATTTTGGACCGGAGAGAGAAGGTGCTTAAGAACCGGACTATCCATCTTGTCCAATTTGTTTGGGGCCATCACTCATCGGGAGAGTCGACGTCGGAACGCGGTGACTATATTAGAGCCAGATACCCACACTTGTTTGACTCTAGAGGTATATTCCTTCTTATGCATTCATATCTCGTCTTTGTGTTTGCTCGACATCTCTGTGGAATAGATGTTGATTTCTTCATTTGCATGACTTTCTTAGTTATAATAGTATTGTAGATGCGTGCAAGTTTAGCTTAATTATTTTCGTGATTTCTCTTGCCTAGTATAAGCGAAATTCCCAGGACAAATTTTTTTTAAGGTGGAGAGAGATGTCACATCTATTCCCTAATTTTGTATTCCTGTACTTGATTGTGTATTATATTTCTGTATTTTGTAATTTGGATTTTGAGAGAGACTACCCGGGACCAGTAGAAATCTATTTGGCAATTGCCATAGACTCGTATTAGGACCCAAACATAGATGGAATCCCTAAACGAATCCCTAAAATGGGTTTACTATTGAACCACTATACTTGTACTTTCTTGGACGATTGAGATAAATTGGGGTCATGGATTTATGAGGTGGATGGATGTGATTAAATTCTATCTCATATATATAAGCCTTCACATTTTCTTTCTTCTTCATTCCTTTCATTTCTCTCTTTCTTTATTCTCTCATCCTCCACAAGTTTCAAACCTAAAACCCCCAAACCCTATATCTAGCCTAGGATTTTTAGTTTCTTCTTTCTCTTTGGAAGGGATTAGAGCTAGGGTTACCAAACACTTAAGGCAAGTACATCTTGCACAAAGAGGAGAAACCATAATTTTTTGGTATATTTTATTTCTTTAAATTTTTTTTGTATATTTTTAGCTTATAATGTGCATTTAGTGATCCTCTACAACTTTAAAATTTAGTATTTCTATTTTTGAAGAATGGTTTGGAGTAGATCTAATTTTAAAGTTATGGTTTTATGAATTTCGTGGATTTGATCTCTTAAAACTTAGAATTTTTGAAAATTAATTATCCATGTTGTGGGGAACTCAATTTATTCGAATTTGGCTTTTGAAATATTGAATTTCGAGTTAAAATGAAGTTTTTATAACGAAAATAAGTTTTTAGAATTTTTTATGCCGTCTGAGGAAGAAGAACAGTGTTTGGCATACGTTTTATGCAGAAGCCCTCCCCTTTGCGTATACTTACGCATAATTCAATTCTGGACAAAAAAAGTATGTAGAAGCCCTCCACTTTGCGTATATTTATGCAAAATTTAATTTTGGATGTAAAAAGTGCGCAGAAGCCCTTTCAGCCCTTTCCTTGTGTACTTTTTGTGCAAAATCCTATTTTTGCATAAAAAGTACATGGATGAGCCATTTTTGACCATTTTGTGCGCGGAAAAGCTATTTTTGCCTATTTTACACCATTTTTGACTGTTTAGTGTGCAGACAACTGTTTTTGCTTATTTTTGACTATTATTTTACCTATTTTTGACTATTTATGTCTATTTTTGTTATTTTCTTCAATTAGTTGGATTTTTTATCAAAATGTTGTGACATTGTATGTAATAGTGAAATAAGAACTTATATCTTTCCTTATTATTTGAATAATAATAAATGCTTGATGTACACTATGATAGAATTATAGGCCCAACTCGAACTTTATAGTAGAAGCACTGGCCGTATACCAGATCCGATATCCCTGTTACGATGTGAGCAGAGAAATTTTACTTGATTAACTAATTAACTCTAGATCTTGACTTGACTACTTATATCCGCGCTGCTACTCTTTAATATCATACTGAGGTGCTATAACTTGCATTACATACTAAGTGTGCTATCTTGATCGCGTACTGAGGTATTGCATATACATTGCGGTGTTATGTTATAAGTATATTCTTGTTAGTACTAAAAAATAAGAATTGCACGGAAACCCATGTAGCTAGTCAGAATAGCATGGTTAGATTACTTGATTGATTGTTGCATTATGCTCAGAATGTGTCTAGATTGGAACTGTAAGATCCAATGCGGATTCACCCTTAGCGTACCCTTACCAAGGTACGACATATAGGAAGATACTTGTGTGACCATGACACAATAATTCTAAATAACTATAAGGTTAATTAGGTAACTAAAAGTTGTACCAACATTGGGAGGGAATGAATTTCGAGATTCTGCATGCCGGCACATCATAGATATTAATCATGGGGTGCAAGACTGGTCATCAGGATACTATATATTATTTACACTAGTGGAGTGCAATATCCGGCCACTAATATTATTATAACTGAGCCATTATCCCAATATAGAGGAGAACTGGAACTTTTACTGATTATTTAGTATAGTAGCCTTGCGAGGAACCGGTTCAATATTTTTATTCATGTTGTAAATTATTGGTTCGACTAGCTCTGCTCGAACATAGCACGATTTCAGGATCCAATTATATTGCATTACTGGGTTACCCAGTCATCACCTAGCAAGTTGTAGGATTGATTGGCTACTTAATTAAATTATGTTTGATTTTGTATTTCTATCTACTAAGTAGCTTAGGGACATAGACTTCATGGCGCGATGATTCAACCATTGTCCTTGTTTGGTTGTTGGGTTGGATCGTTGTGTTACTATAGGCTATTGACAGAAACTATGACGTAGATACCTTTGGTTTGACCAAATTCGTGAACTATACTTTGTCTTGGTATAATTTGGCACCGCTTGTCGTTGTTTTTTGTAGAGGTATCTTACAATTTCGATGACAGAATAAATGCCTCTGATTTGGCACAGGCTTTGCTATCTTTTCTTGCATTTATTCAATTATTGGTTTTGTTTCTTCTCTTGTGATTCCTTATGGTACTTTCTATTCGGGGCCTTCCCCGCTGGTTTTGTGGCCAAATTTGTAGCATAGCCTGAGGACTTTACCTTCTATCTGACCGATGGTGCATACCAGGAGCATAGTCGGCGGGGGACTTGAGTGGGTTTCCTTTTTCCCCACTTTAGTATTTTGTATCATTTTGGGCGTTTAGCCACCGATATTCTTTAGCCGGCAAGTTTTGTACATATTTGTGTAAATTCAGACTGCAGCTGATAACGACTATGTACTATTGCCCTTATACTAGCTCAATATTTTGTAATAGCTAGTTCTTGACCATTTTGATAGAGCATCGGGGATGCCTTACTGCTTTATCATATTTGTTCATTTCTTATTGCTCACTATTTGACTGACTGAGACGTAGTTGTTCTTTGAGACCCTAGAAAGACTTTATTGTAATATGCACCCCTTGTCTAGTTACTGCCGTGATCGCCGTACGATGTATTATACCTTGTACGGGATAACTGGCCATGTCCATCTCCGTATTTCGATAATGGAATATGACAATGTTTTATTGGTGGCCCATGCAGGTATATATTTTAGACTTGTGGGCTATTTTACTTATAGGAGTCCCAATCAACACTTGTCTTCCTTGATATTCCGAATCCGTTCTCTATGTCTCCCTTGAACTGATAAATTTCTTCCATCATTATTTCTTCTTGTCCTATCCTTGATACCTTGCATTCCTTTCCTTTAAGGGTACTTCATCCTCGATTATCGGAGCAGGCTTGGCAGAACAACCAGAAAGGCAGGGTTCATTTGGACATCAGCCAGAGGCAAAACTTCCTCCTGGTCAGGTCCGAGTGGAGCCAGTTGTAGTGATAGAGCCTGTAGTCGAGCTAGGTCAGACGGATGAGCCAGTGGTTGGGTAGGCAGGGCAACCATTTCCTCATATTCTAGTACTTCCAACAATGACAACAGTACCAACAGTAGCACTTGATACCCCCGTATTATTATAGATCATCAGGGGATGATGGCTACCCAGCAGTACCAGATGGAAGTCCATTAGCACTAGCAGCTAAAGCAGTAAGATTAAAACATTCTTCTAAATCAAGAATTGCAGGCAGCCTTTACAAGATATGGAAAGTGAGATTAGGGTGCTTTTCTTAGATTCTAACGATTTAACCCGAGATACTTTGACACAGAGGATGCCATTATAACAGATGCTTGGCTGCAGGATACCGAGGCTATCATAGCAGCAGCTAAGGTTCCGATAGAAGAGCAAGTGGACCATATCAAGTTGCAGCTTCAAGAACTAGCCCGTGACATGTGGGCATCGATAGAGATTGGCATATGGCGTCCTATATCTTGGAATATCTTCAGGACCAAGTTCAAGGCCAAGTAATTTGGCATAGTTGCACAGTATGAACTGCAGCTGCGATTCATTAATCTTAAGAAGTCCGGTAGGACCGTGGATGGTTATGCAACTGAGTTCTGCAGATTGAGCAGGTTCGCTCCAACAATGGTGGCTTCGGAGTCAGAGAGGGCGATGAGGTTCCAGTATGGACTTCACCTGGAGATCCTATAATTGGTGGAGGGGCATGACTACCCTACTTTTTATGACATGTTAGTGACAGCAAAAAGGCATGAGCTGACTTTGTAGAGGTTGTCATTAAGGACTGGAGGACAAAAGAGGTCGCATGCCTAGAGTGTAGGCGAAGGGCCAATACCATGGATGTCGGCACCAGCACCCGGCGTTCATATTCATGACTAAGAGCCGTGGAGGCCAGCAACAACATTTATGGCGGCTTCGGTCTGACAATAACAATCGCGTCCTTCGCAGCAACAACCGTGCCCGAGAATGCAAGTAGGGTCCACTCTTGTATGTAAACCCCCTGACCCAAAATCTAGGTTTAGGGATTAATTTATCTCCTTGATTTTTGATTTAATTATTGCACATTGTCGTTGCTTAAATATCTAGAGTACTATACTAGCTTTTTTCTTCCAACAAAATTTACACCATTGACCTATACGAGCCAGTCTTCCATTTTGATCTTTGTGTCACTCATAATTACACACTCTTATGATTCATTTTAATCGCACAATATTCTTCACACAATATCTAATTCAAACCTAAACTTTGCACCTATGTTCGTTCCAATCAAAATTGGAGACACAACTTTGACCCGTTCCTTACAGCCCAATATATATTAATAATCTACTATGATTCTATTACGTCCATGATACTAGTGTCCCACCCAATTGAAATCTTATGCACTTTCAATTCTTTGAAAGAATAAATGACACAATTTCTATTTATTTTGGGGCAACTGACTCAATCTAGCCAAAATCAAGACACACCAACCCAAATCCACACTCACACCCTCATGGCTCATATAAAATACCACACACAATTCTTTCCTCTACAACACACCAAATATGTATTTTACCCTCATCCAATCCAATTTTTCTATTTGTGCAAAACCCCAAACTACTAGGGACCTAAATATAAAATAATTGCCAGGTGTCCACCTCCTATTGGATAAAAATTGGAAGAAACCCATTTTTGGGAAGCCATGACCGGTTCTAACTTCCCTCTTCTCTCTCTTTGGATGATACTATGCATCATCATATACCTACACTCAATCCTAGCCCTTCATTCAAACTCCTACCTATCCCAACCACCCATTTCCTTCATGACAACATACACATTCCTAGAAATACCTAGGAGATGACCCTAATTCCCATACATACACTCTCTCTCATCATTTATTACCTATCTTCTCTCTTCCTCAAACCTATTGGCCGACCCCACTCCTAGCCGCCCCAATCTGGATTGCTGTTGATATTTGATGTTGTCCATACCTCTCCTGACCACTTCCTACCAAACCACCCCCTCCACGACATCCCCAAAACATCCCTCTACAACCCTACTAACTTCCCACACCACAACAGCTGCTAATTCTACCCCAAACAGTCCATATATCAGCCGTAAGCCTACACTACTGAATCCATCCCCTTGCTGCCTTTGCTTGCAACTGTTGTTCCACCACCTTCTTGGCCTTCCACGACTCATTGCAAGGATTCTTCATCGACCTAATATTCCCCCTAGACATCCATGGGATTGCACAACCCCATTGGAGCATCGACACCCCCCAAAAACCCGCGATAACCCGATTAAAGTCAGGAGGCTAAAACCGCAGGTAAACCCCACTTCTTCGTTGTATTTTAGCTATCTACAGCCCCAAAATCTTTCCATCGAAACTCTAATGCATTTTTTACATCTCATATACCTTGTATAACTACTACAACACCTGGATCGCAACCGTTTGGCCGTGGCGAGCATTACACGAAGATTGGTCCAAGCTAAACCTATTTTCGTGCACTACTATTCGCACAACTTTGTGACGCACCACAATAGCTTATAATCACTTGTTTATGTCCCTAACACACCCCTCTAACACACTATCATGTCCAATATTTATCTCGCTAGGTTTTGTATATCTATTCACATGTATCTTCGTCGAATCGTTCATCTAACTTTCAGTAATATCAAAACCAAATCATAGACTAGTTTTGTGTGTGCACCTTTATGATATAATATTTTTTTAATGATCAAAACCATTAATACATGATCTAATCAATGATTTTTCATTCTTATTACCATAAATTTTAGAATATTAAAATAGAAAATTTGCATGTTACTGACCCTTCCAATCGATTCAACAAATAGTCTATATTGTGTAACTAGTTGACCATTGTAACTAGATACGAAAATTTATTGTAGAGGCTATGTTTAATTTATGTTTAGAAATATTTTTAAAATTATTTCCAGAATTTATTATTTATATTTATTTTGTTAGATTCATAGGAAGATAGATGGTTTATTTGTGACATATTATGACCGCATAGGAGACCGTGCAACAAGTACAAGTTGACCATAGTTTCGACTAGTTTTCCATGACACCTAGTTATGACCCTAAGTAGTTATGTCATATTTAGTGCTTGTCATACCTTAGCATATTAGCTAATTAGTAGTATTTGTATTCGTAGGTGTTCGTGTCGGTTCAAACGTGGTTGCAGAAGAAGGATCTTTGCACGCTCATCCCGAAGTTCTAAGCAAGTATACCTTGCCTTGTTGTACTGTTTAAATTCAGTTATTATTATTATTCATATATTCTGTGCTCTAAAAATTATATAACAGTGCACATCTGAGAATAACTCGGGTGCAGTCGACAAAGGCGTCTACGTTTGGACTTGTGTTTGACCTAGTTCTGGTAGACGTACATAAAGTTCTGGAGTTATCATTATAAATCTGAGGCCTCGTCACTTATTATTTCATGTCACAGAGAGTTCTTGATAGGAAACGGGCTTGCGCATTTGATTGGCCATCGGTGCGAGTAGCACGTGTGATGGTACTTAACATATTTGTATAACTCTAATTGACTTGCAATATATTTATGAGACGTACACGTCATAATTGAGACTTGTATATTGGCATTGGGAGGGGAGGACAACTAGTAGGCTTATGGGACACCTACATTGGTACCCATAGTATCCAGCGGAACTACGAAAACTGATGACCCACCTATATATGCAGATTCTGCGTTCTTCGGAGTGTTACATACGTTATTATATATGTAGATTCTGCATTCTTCAGAACGTTATGGTTGTTGTTTTTATACAGAGATATCCCAGATTTGGGGGGCATATGTGGTATATATTAGCTAGCCATGACGATTGGTGAATTACGTTAGCATATGTCTAGCCTAGCTTTTCCATACTTACTAAAGTTGTGCTCAAATTGTATTCACTTAGAAGGATAGTTCACCTTGATTTACTTTAATCAGTATTTTTATTTTGGCATGTAATATTTGTATTTTGTTACGTCCCTCTGAGAACCTAGTTCCCTTCCAGGTTATTTGAGCAGGTTGCATGATGCTTGATCCAGGCTATATCTTTCAACTATTATAGTTATGAACTACTTCTCTTTACGATTCTACTTTATAGCATTGTATTTATAGGCCTATATTGTTTTCTTGGCCTATTCGAACAGATGTATTATCGGGCTGCAGACTAATGATGCGTATCGTTCCTTCTTAAGATTTATCTACCATGGATTGAGATTTAATCTAGTTGTTAAATGCTAGAAATAGATATTTAGCTTGATCACTTCACTGTGGATAGCGTAAGTACACTTCGTCGGGTCCATTAAATTGAAAAACCTTACAGAGCCGTATCAGCTAGCCATTACCATATTTTTGGTCCAATAAGTTTTGGGACTAGGGCATGACATTGTGGCAAGGGAGGCCACACCCGGGATGTGTGCCGGGTAGCAAAGGGGTAGTGTGAGGTATGGGAGCGCAGATCAGAAGATAGTGACTTTCCCACAGATACAAAGGCAGGAAGGACCGGTTCAGCAGTTCCTAGTGTTGCCAACTCCAGGGGCAGCGCAATACCGAGGGCCAGCAATAACAGTTAGACCATTAGCACATCGTCCATTACTGACGTAGGATTAGATGTAAGAGCCGATGCAAAAACTGTAATAGGATCATCCAGGCCACAACAACATAGCTAGAAGAGGTAACAATATGGGCAGCAAAGACCCCAGCAGGGTCAGCAAGGGTAGAGGCAGCAGCAGCATATAGCTCAGCAGGGACACTGTCAAACATTCACTTTATCTTTGGATGAGGTATTAGCGTTGGGCGTCACAATAGCAGGTATCATTTTAGTTGCTTCTTTTCCTGCTTTAGCATTATTTTATTCGGGAGCTTTCCATTATTTTATATCGAGACAATTCAAGACACGTATTGGTATTGATTTTGAGGCATTACCAAAGAGGTTGAATATACTCACTGGTAATACTCACTGGTAATTGGCTCGTAGGACTTAGTAGGTTATGTTTAATGTGTCCAGTCATGGTGTATGGGTATTATCTACCTACAAAGTTGATCGAGTTTTCTTTCGGTAACTTTGATCTCATCATAGGCATGGACTGGCTGAGAGACAGTCATGCTATGATACATTATCATGGAGGGATAGTGTTATTTAATATCCCAGGCTTGGAAGAGTTCGTCTTCGTTAGGACCGTAGAAGACCAGCCAGAGAGTGAGGTTGTAGTAGCAGTAATAGTGGTAGAACAGGCACCTAAGATGGTTGAGGAGTTCCTTAATGTTTTTCCAAAAGAGCTCCCAGGGATGCCACCTGTAAGAGACATTGAGTTCTGTATAGAGTTGACTCCCCGGACTAAAGCCATATCTTGTAAGGTTTACCCGATGGTACCCTCAGAGTTAGATAAGTTGTATCAACATATAGAGTACTTAAAGGAAAAAAGTTCATTCAGACTAGTGGATCACCCTGGGGAGGACAAGTGGTTTTATTGAATAAGAAAGATGGGTCAACACGGTTGTGTATCGATTATGGAAAGCTGAACGCAATGACAATAAAGAAAAAGAATCCACTGTCGAGAATTGATGACTTATTTGACCAATTGAGAGGAGCTAGGGTTTTCTCTAAGTTTGATCTCTGATCGGGGTACCATCAAGTAATGGTAAGAGAACATGACATACCCAAGACGGCGTTGGTATGGGCACTACGAGTTCTTGGTGATGCCGTTTGGATTAACTAATGCACCGACGATGTTTATGGATTTGATGAACTGCATATTAATGCCATATTTGGATCATTTTATGGTGGTATTCATAGATGACATCCTTGACTATTCCAAATGTGAGGCAGAGCACGAGGAGCATCTTCAGAGGATATTGCAAACTTTGAGGGAGCATCAGCTTCATGCAAAGCTTAGTAAGTGCGAGTTCTGGTTGGATCACATTTCTTTCTTGGGGTACATCATTTCAGGAGAAAAAGTTTTAGTGGATCCGAGGAAGGTTGAGGCAGTGGAGAGTTGTCCAGTTCCGAGAACAGTAGCAGAGGTTCACAGTTTTCTTGGGTTGGCAGGATATTTTAGGAGATTTATGACAGATTTTGCAAGGATTTTTGCACCCTTGATGAGGTTGAAACGTAAGAAGGTGGAATTTCTTTGGTCAACTGAGTATCATACATCGTTCAAAGAATTGAAGAAGAGGTTGATCTCATCACCAATTCTAACGCTTCCGGCAGGATTTGGAGGTTTTACCATATATTATGATGCGTCTGGAAAGGGACGATGCGTACTAATGCAATACGATAGGGTAATAGCTTATGCATCTCGACAACTACGGGATCATGAGAAAAATTATCTAATGCACGACTTAGAGTTAGCAGCGGTGGTGTTTGCCCTTAAGTTATGGAGGCACTAGTTGTATGGAGACTGAGTAGAGATATTCATAGATCATAAGATCTTGAAGTACATATTCACCCAAAAGGTCCTGAATATGTGGTAGATTAGGTGGTTAGAGTTATTGGGAGACTATGATGTAGAACTTCAGTATCATCCAGGCAAAGTAAATGTGGTAGCAGATGACCTGAGTAGGAAGGGTAGTGCATTCGTCTTGATGACTAAGAGGCACATCTTGGAGGATCTTCAGGATACAGATATAGAAGTAGTTCTCCCGAAGGATGCCAAAATTTTAACTAGTTTAAAAATTTAGTCTACTTTTGTAGAGAGGATGAGAGCAGCTCCGATAGAGGATCTGCAGATTCAGAAGCTTCGAGCAAAGTGTGAGCCCGGCCTTAGGAAATAATTGATGATTCAAGAAGATGTGACACTTAGGTTTGGGAATTATCTCTATATGCCGAGAGAAGATATTCGATAGGAAGTTATTGCCGAAGCGCACAGTTCTCCATATTTTATTCACCCGGGAGGCACAAAGATGTATCGGGATATCAGGTAATATTTCTGGTGGAATGGGATGAAGGGGAGATAATAAGGTTTGTGTCTCGATGTTTTGTATGTCAGCAAGTGAAAAGCGAACAACAGAGACCAGTATGATTGTTACCCCTTCTCCCTATTCCAGAATGTAAATGGGACCACATTACGATGGACTTTATGACTAGTCTACTAGATCTCTGACTGATCGAGATGTAGTTTGGATAATAATGGATCGACTTACAAAAGTTGCATATTTCCTTTCCTTCAGAGTAGGGTAGTCCACTGAGCAGCTAGCAGAGATGTATATGAAGCAAATAGTGAAGCAACATGGGGTTCCAGCCAGTATAGTATCGGATCGAGACACCCGGTTCACTTCTCGGTTTTGGCAGAGTCTATATCAGAATTGGGTACCAAGTTGAGATTCATTACAACTTACCATCCACCTGCAGCTGGGCAATCATAAAGGACTATACATAATTTGGAGGATATGTTGCGATATTGTACCTTAGATTTTGGAGGGTCTTGGGAGGATCATCTTCATCTAGTTGAGTTATCATTTAATTATAGTTATTAGGCCAGTATTAGTTGTCTCTGTTTAAGACATTGTATAAAAGAATGTGCAGTCCTCCATTGGCTTGGGATGACATTGGTGAGCGAAAGATGTTGGGAACAGAGATGATTACTCAGACAATAGAGGTAGTCAGATTGATTAGAGAGCGACTTTGGGTTGTACCAGATAGACATTGTTACTGGGCAGATCAACATCGTAGGCCGTTAGACTTTAGCGTCGGTGACCACGTATTCTTGCGAATTTTGCCTACATGTGGAGTCATTAGATTTGAAGTCCAGAGAAAGCTTAGACCAGCATGGGCCACTACAAAAACCATGTTACGACCCTGTCTTAAAATATACGGGACCAGACCACGTGGCATGGCCAGCTAAATATTTAAGTAGACTCCGGTCCAATTTGAATACGTCTAAGATATCCTATATTCTTGTAGTTATCTCTATATCATATTTATATCTCAATCCATAGGATAAGAACATAAAGAAAGGAAATATGAGTACTAGTATGCAACCTAATAATCATACTTGCCCGAATAGACTCGAACGAAATAAATGAGTCTACAAATACTAACCAATCAAGCAAATATAAAATAATATATATACTCAGAAAAGTAAATACCTGTAATAAAATAGGTACTCATCAATTGTTACACCCCATAACCTGAATATTGGAGAGCGGGGACGGACAACGACCAGCTACGTATATAAAGAGTACACCAATACTCCGTATATACGGTGAACCTGTAGAACATTGGGGTTAATGCTATAATCCAACAGTCAATCCTAGGTCAAAGAGTCATAGGTGTCTCAGTCACAAGCAAACATCAACATGCAAAAATATGATCATCAGGAGCAAGATAGTAAAACGTCCTAAACCCAATATATATAGATTATTATGAAGCTAATAATACAAAATAAAGAACTAGCAGAGTATAAGTAATACATGATCAACTCATAGTCTAGAATAAGCTAATCATGTCCAAGCCCATAGGCTAGAAGTCAAGTCCAATACACGAGCTAAATACATATTCGGTGGCTAAATGCCTCAAAAGAATAAATTACTAGATCTTGTGGGTAATCAAGTATAAACCCACTCAAGATGCCTGGTACTCCGGGTGGTCACCATCTAGCAGAAGATAAGGAGTTCCTCTAGTTTTGCTATAAGACCTGGCCATACAAAACCAGTAGGATCAGGCCCCCAATAGCAAGTACCATAAAGGAAGGCCAAAACTATGAACTAAAACCAATACTATCTTAACACAACAACAATTATAGACAGAAGCAAATAAATGTACATCGAGACTAGTGCGCTAAAACTGTACTTATCTCGAGAAGAAAAGATAATAAACTAAGTAGCAGACGATATATAGTAAGCTACTAGTGACTGAGAATTGTAAACATGAAGCAATAGAAATAAATAAATATGTACATGCGAGCATGTAATGTGCCGGAACAGAACTAAGTACATATATAGGATCGGGAACAAGACTAGGATCATACAAGACGCCCAAGGCAAGTGGGCATGTACAGTACAATAACTGAAAATAATAACTATGAAACTAATAAAAACCGTAAAAAGCAATAGACCTAGTTTTTCCACCTTTACACCAAACAAGGACAAAAGGTAGGGACCACCCCCATTACCGTTTACGTGTTCCAATCTACATCTACTACAATGATGATATAAAAAATAACTGTAGAAAAGAAAAAGTTGACAAGCGACAAGAGAGCATAGGAACTTCTCGAAATAGGAATCATAACCCGTAAACCAAACAAGGACCGGGATTATGGAACATTTTTTGAGCTAAACTTAGTCTCTGGCCACCCACCGACAAATATGACAATACAAGAAGAGAAATGACAGTATACGGGCAATAGTAACAATCAACAGAGCACGACCAAGCAATAGTACGGCTTGATATGTTAACTAACTAGGGTTGTCACAAATCCTAATTACTAACAAATGCACTACTGATGATTTCGATGGTTGCATGCCCTGCAGCCTGTCCAGGTTATCCATGCAAGGTCCGCGTCCAAGAATAGCGATGTCCGAGTACAGACAACGTGAATATAACAACTATGGAAAAGTAAAGGCAATGCAATGTAAAGACTTAATTAACCTAATTAATATTACATAATTAAGGAAAGCATAATGTAAGGACAATGTCAATGTAAAAGCCATGTCAATATCCATGTCATGTCATAGCTGGGTTGCATCACTCGACGGTGAGCTGGATATGTGCCTTACTCGACTGCAGGCTACAAATCCACTAGTACGGTCGGGATAACCGGACTGCATGCAACCAGGAAACCTCCCTTCCCATGATCTATTTCTCATGCTAGTTATTAATCCTTAACAGTTTCATTTAGGATTTTGGGTGTGGCATTTCGCAGAATCCATCCTAATCACAATGCAAGACCGGATAAAAAATTTACCAATTCAAGACGCAAGTAAGACAAGCCACAACTGTGAATACATATACAAGCAATCAAGAGTGCACTACGATGAGTCACTATAATCACGTCTATACAAAGCCAAGAGAAACCATAAGAATCCAAGTAAAACCAAGGGAAACATAAATATATACGCATCGAGATCGAATACCATAACCCTTAAACCAAACAAGGACCGGGGTTATGGATCTTTCTCGATAAGCTGGTAAGCAATAAGAAAACTTGGGAACTCCTCTACATCGATACTATAACCCTTAAACCAAATAAGGATCGGGGTTATAGATCATTCCCGAGTCAATCCTAGTACCTAGTCACTTACCGATGTACAACTAATAGGGTAAAGCAGTTTACACATAAGCGCCGCAAGAACATAGATCATATGAAAAATAGAGCATAATCGGTATACCATCGGTACATACAAGTACACCGTCGGTATACAGATCCAGAGACAATAAAAATACAACAGCTAAAAATTCTAAAAAATTGGTATACCGTCGGTATACTCCAGTATACTGTCGATATGTCGATCTAGAGATACCAAAAATACAGCAGGCTTAGATTCTAATAAATCGGTATATCGTCGGTACATACTAGTTGTCACCCTCACTTTTTCAGCTAGGGATAGTTTGGTAATTTGGCATGGGTATTTGATTTTAGGAATATAATATCGATTATAAATGTGATGATTGTATTAATTATGTAATTATGTTGAGATATAATTATTTGTGACTAGTATTAGTCATTTTAGTTAGAGGCTTATGTTATTTAGTTTAGTTATAGAGACAAGCCAATATCTAGACTTGACACATGTGGACCTATTTAGACTTGTCATGACAATTGGTGAGTCCAACTTGGACCCAAGCCCATTAGTCATTTCCACTAATTAAATTAAGGAGAATTAGTTTAATTATAATTAGTTAGAGACTTCCAAAAATATCTACCCTTAATTATTCCTCATAATTCACCATATAGGGGAACTTGGACATTTAATTTTGCTTGGAGAAGGGGAGAATAGGCCGGCCACTATTAGAGGGGGGTTCTCCTCTCTCTCCTCATTTGCATTTTATTTTGCTCCTAAATTCTAGATCCCCAATTTTTTATTTTTTCTCCATTAATTTTTTACATAATATACCTCCATTTCCTTCTCAAATTTATCACTCTTGGAGCCTTGGAGCTTGGAGAAGCAAGGAGCACAAGGAGGAGAAGCTTTGGAGCAAGAGATCGTGTCCAGATCGTGTCCAATTATGTTTTTATTGGAAATCCATCTCCCAATTGGTAATTCTTGAATTTTTCTTTCATTATACCTTCTTAATCATGCATTTAACCATTATGAATGATCCTATGGCATAGGACTACCTATAAGAACAAGTTCTAGGCTATTTGGCTATCTATTATGAGTTCTATGTGGAGTTTTGTGTGTATATTGGAGAAATTATGAATTTGACACATCAATTGTGTGTCATGAGACCAATTAGATCTAATTAGACTTAGATTGGGGTTATGGGACTAGGTACGTGTCCATAAATGGATACGTGTAGGCCGTATCACGGTATCTTGCGATACTGTGTGATACATAGCTCAATTTTGGATATTTTCCACAATTAACCCTCAATTCTCTTTGTAGAAATTTACTTTAGTCATATTATAGGGTGGTTGATGTGTTTGTATGATTTTTGATGAAGAATTTAGGCTTTGGCCCTTCACTTGGGCATATATCATGAATATCACAAGTACACACTCAAAGTGTTTGATAAATTGATTATACTAGTATGTGTTGTGTTATATTCACTAGAGTGTGTGTGTGTGTTGTGCATGTTGTGATCTGTATTGTTCACTGTGTTGGGTGCTCGTGCTGTTGTGCACAGTCGATTGAAGAGGTTGGTTGCCACTATCTGCAGTTGATACACTACTGTGTAGAGGCAGTGTGCTCGAGCACTCTGCACAAGGTTTAGGGGTCGGGCAAGTTATGCGGTAAGGAGGAAGGATAGCAGTTTGTAGCTAGATGATAGTAGTAGTAGCAGTACACATTCGTGCACTACATATAGGCAGGCAGTACAGCAGCAGCAATAGAAGCAATCTCAATAGCATTTGCTGTAGTACAACAGCACCAGTATCAACATTTAGAAGCAATCTTAGGGGGCGGGCACAGTTAATTATGTGCAGTATGTGTAGAGGGAAAAATTGATGCTCGGCTACCCGAGAGCATCAAAGCAGTAGTAGTAGAGGGATTATAGGTAAGGGTATTGTTTATATGGGATATGTGTGTATCTGTCAAGAGAGTTAGATGTTAATCTTGATTATTTTATGTTCATGATTCTGTAGAGGGGATAAATTGATATCTGTGAAATTAATTGAGGAGTATCAGTTGGGAATTTTTAAGGTCAAAGATATCTAGCTTAGAACTCGAGTACCTAGGTAAGGGGAGATGTTACCTGGATATTGATCACCTGCAGCAGCAAGCAGGGGTTACTGCATATAAAGTATCAATATTGTATGTTGGTGTATGAATGAGGAAACAGTATCAAGGAACATATGATATGTGTATAAAGAGGTGCTAGTTAAGAGAGGAGAGAGACTGATATATGGTATCAGTTATGTTGATGTGGTATTAAGTGGGGTTAAGATTAGTTGAAGAGGTGTGGTGGGCGGGACTAATGCCTGGGTTGGTGTGATGTATCTGTTGTCATAGGGGTGTCGGGTATCTAGTGTATAAGTGTAAATATATACACTGCGAGGGTATCCCAAGTGTAATGATTAGTTTAAATGTTATCAGTTATAAAGATTAGTTAGTATAATATATATCTGTAGCAGTTAGTATATATATTTACGATAGATATAATTAAAGTATATGTGTAGGTACAGAGTTGAGTTTCAGTGCTAGTTAGAATATAATTAATTGGTATATTAGCATATGTTAGATATTAGTTAGTATATATTTGACACTAGTTAAAATATTAGCTACCTCTACATGTAACACCTTAACTAGCTAGAATTAACTAGATAATGTCCATTATAGACTAATAACTTTAGTATAACCTTAGTTAGACCCAATACCTTACGAGTATTGTGAGTTCTATGTGGCTATGTATTGTGAGTTCTATATGGAGTTTTGTGTGCATGTTGAGGAATTATGAATTTGACACATCAATTGTGTGTCATGAGACCAATTATATCTAATTAGAATTAGATCGGGGTCATGGGACTAGGTACGTATCCACAAATGGATACTTGTAGGTTGTATTATCGTATCTTATGATACTGTGTGATACAAAGCTCAATTTTGAATGTTTTGCACAATTAACCCTCAATTCTCTTTGTAGCAAGTTACTTTGGTTATATTATAGGGTGGTTTATGTGTTTGTATGATTATTGATGAAGAATTTAGTCTTTGTCCCATCACTTGGGCACGTATCATGAATATCATAAGTACACACTCAAAGTGTTTAATAAATTGATTATACTAGTATGTGTTGTATTATATTCACTAGAGTGTGTGTGTTATGCATGTATGATCTGTGTTGTGCACTGTGTTGGGTGCTCGTGCTGTTGTGTACAGTCGATTGAAGAGGTTGGTTGCCATTGTCTGCAGTTGATACACTACTGTGCAGAGGCATTATGCTCGAGCACTCTGCACGTGGTTTAGGGGTCGGGCAAGCTATGCAGTGGGGAGGAAGGATATCAGTTTGCAGCTAGGTGGTAGTAGAAATAGCAGTATATATTCGTGTACTGCATATAGGCAGGCAGTGAAACAACAACAATATGATCAACATTTAGCAGCAATCTAAGGGGGCGGGCACAATTAATTATATGCGGTATGTATAGAGGGGGAAATTGATGCTCGGGTATCACTGATACCCGAGAGCATCAAAGCAGTAGCAGTAGAGGGATTGGAGGTAAGGGTATTATTTATATGGGATATGTGAGTATCAGTCAAGAGAGTTAGATGTTAATCTCGATTGTTTTATGTTCATGAGTCTGTAGAGGGGATATATTAATATCTGTGAAATTGATTGAGGGAGTATCTGTTGGGAATTTGTTAAGGTCAGAGTCATCTAGCTTAGAACTCAAGTACCTAGTTAAGGGAAGATATTACCTGGATATTGATCACCTGCAGCAGCAAGCAGGGTTTACTGCATGTAGAGTATCAATTTTGTATGTTGGTGTATCAATGAGGAAATTGTGTCAAGGTGCATATGATATGTGTATCAGGAGCTACTAGTTAAGAGAGGGGAGGGACTGATATATGATATCAGTTGTATTGATATGGTATTAAGTGGGGTTAAGATTAGTTGTAGAGGGGTGTGTGTGTTTGTGGGGGGGGGGGGGGGGGGGGGCTTATGCGGTTGGTGTGATGTATCTGTTGTCATAGGGGTGTCGGGTATCTAGTTTATCAGTGTAAATTTATACACTGTAAGGGTATCCCAAGTGTAATAATTAGTTTAAATGTTATAAGTTATAAAGATTAGTTAGTATAGTATATATCAGTAGCAGTTAGTATATATATTTACGATATATATAGTTAAAGTATATGTGCAGGAACCGAGTTGTGTTTCAGTGATAGTTAGAATATAGTTAATTGGTATATTAGCATATATTAGATATTAGTTAGTATATATTTGACACTAGTTAAGATATTAGCTACCTCTACATGTAACACCTTAACTAGGTAGAATTAACTAGATAATGTCCATTGTAGACTAATAACTTTAGTATAACCTTAGTTAGACCCAATACCTTACTGTAGACCTATTATTGACTTAGAAGAGCATGTATTAGTGCATCTTAACCCATTTCTCATTCATTGCACCATTTAACTTAATATTTCTCAATAGGATTGTGTAGCACCAGCTTGGGCATCGAGAGATACCATTTTGCTCAGGACCAGAGGCGACTACATTTATCTATTAGTTTTTATTTCATGATAGTGTATATATCGCATATTCTAGAACTGTATACTTGATTCCGACACAGTGGTTACATGGACTGGTACTATATAGATCCTGTCAGGAGATGTTATCCCTTACCGTGTTCACCGGATACTCTTTCACATTTATTTCATCGTGTGTATCGAGTATTGATTATCATGTACTTTATGTTCATATACTGCTTGTGCTAAGTGTGTTCATATTCGTGTTCGTAACGTATCATGATTGGATCCATTGGTATTGGTTGGGGATGGAGGAATAGCAGTTGGTTATGTGATCAAGCCCAAGTGTATTCGTGTACATGTCGATTGCATATCACACGTGTAATCGAGTTACCATATTGTATTCATGTTCAACCTAAACCGATCACATAAGAAACTTGTATTCCATGGCACATAAGCTAGTTTTATTAATTTCTATTATATTACAGTTATTCTATTATTTTTTTTTCATTCCAGTATATTATTTGTTCACTATAGTTTATTACATTCTAATGTTTAGTTATCGTGTATTTTTTCTATTATATGTCGTATATGCTCGATTATGTATTTGAAACTGCTTTCAGAGGTATGTACTTTGCTCCAATCCTGACTGGATATATTTTTCAGATGATTGGCTCGTAGACCAGTATCCCACATACTACAGACCGTAGGACGACGTACCATTAGAGGATACTCCTTTAGAGCATGAGGACTTAAAACCAGAACCTGAGGAGGCTTAGATTATTTGTTTAGACTTGTATTAGACTTTTATTAAGGTTGTTGGCATGCATATATTATTTCAGGCTTGTGGATGTATTGTGACTCTTTCTTTCGTTATTCCATCTCATGCTTTATCTTTCTTAGTTTGCATTGTGATTAAGAATATATTATCATTACATATACCATATTGTTCCTCCGTTTGGAGTTGAGATGATTGACATGTACCATGTATATGTATTGTATGAGATGTTTAGATAGTAGAGTTGACCCAGACATCGTTCTACCGCCGATGCTGCGGCGTAGGCTGGGCGTTGCTCACTACTCGTGCCCTTATTCCGGGTGTGGGTTGTGACACATTTTTAGTGGTGGCCCATGCAGGTCAAGAGGTGCAATTAGAGCGATATCGTAGTAGTGCTCACCTAGAGTACTACTACGAGCCTGCTTTAGGATATATAATATAGGCTGAGAGTATACTCAATCACAACTAGGAAATATTTCCAAATATCTGTTAGCTATCCATATCTATTGAATGCTTAGTTTACTTTGAATAATTTCGTCCTTCTTTGATGATATCGTATCTTACTCAATATTGATTCCTTTGTTCAATCTATCTTCATGTTGCCGTCGAAGACGCGTTTCCAGCTCTCTAGCGCAATATTAGCGAGGTCGGTGACTTCGTCGCCTATGAGGGCAGCACCAGCAGACACTGTCCCAATAACTATATTTCAGAGATCCGCTTCACCGATCCAGGTGGGCATTTCCGTAGCAGCTTTCGGAGGTGCTCCACCTCCGGTACAGAGGGCAGCGCAGACAGTTTCAGGGGATCTTCCACCCCCACCACCTGCAGTCGATCAGACATAATTGTTTGCACACTTTTAGCAGAAGATGGAGGAGCAGCAGCGCCAGTCAAAGGTTATGAGGCAGGGTATTGAGAATGCTCACTGACTGCTTCAGGGGATCTTTCACCCCCACTACCCGCAGTTGAGAGAGTCGCTTTAGTCCAGTCACAGACGATACCACCTCAGTTTACCCCGCAGCAGCCGCGATCGGGGACTATCATAGATTTCAAGAGGATGGAGCCGAAGGACTTTAAAAGCATTGAAGGGATTATTTATGCCAATGATTGGATAGAAGACATTGAGCAGAACTTGCGGTTGGCGCAGATTTCAGAGAGGTTGCAGGTAGAGGCCGCATGAAGCATAATGTTTGATATCGCGTTGACTTGGTTCAAGACGAACCCCAGGATCTCAGTACCGGGACTTACTTGAAAGGCTTTTAAGGAGCTCTTCATGGAAAAGTTCTTTCTAGATGTGGCTCTGACATCTCAAGAGAGCCAGTTTCAGTACCTCGTTCAGGGAGACATGACGGTGGATGAGTATGTGGTAGAGTATTATAAATTTGGCCGCTTTATGTAGGGACAAAACCCTAGAGGAAGGGCCTGAGTAGGGAGATCAAATCATATACCAATGGAGACCCCACAGCTACTTTTGAGGAGATTCTGAGGCAGGCATAGCGGGCAGAGGATGATCTAGAGCTTGGCTCTAAGAGGACGAGGGATATAGGAAGATCCAGTACTAACACGGGTCCAATAAAGTGGCCTTATTTTCAGCAGCAACATCAGAGGCCCTTCTAGCAACCGAGGCAGCAGTACTAAGGACCAGCTAGAGCGCTAGTACAGCAGACGCACCAAATCCAGAGGCCAGCTATTCCTTGTCTATTCTGTAAGAAGCAGGTACACAAATATGATACGTACAGGATATGATTGGGCCAGTACTTATTCTGCGGATCAGGAGACCATCAGTTGAGGGATTATCCTAAATCTTTAGCTCATCTTGCTCAGGACGGGGCACATGCATAGAGATCACCCGCAAGACCACCAGCGGGACAACATGGATGACCTCCTCTACCACCACAACAACGGTAGTTCGCTCAGCACCAGCAGCAGCTGAGAGGTGCCCAGCGACAGTGGTGAGCTTTTGTCTTGACCGTTGAAGAGAAGGATCCAGTCGGTGATATTATCTCAAGTTCAGTCTATTTTAATTCTTTTCCAGCTCATGCTTTATTTAATTTTGGTGCTTCATATAGTTTTGTATCTATATCTTTTTCTATAAGACATCACCTTGAGACTGAACCGTTGGTGAGGACTTGTAAGATCATAACCACGGGTGGTGGTATTATCCTGGTCACTGTTGTTTGCATGGCTCGAAGAGTTTCTTTGGGAGGCCGAGAGTTGAGCGTGTGTCTATTTGTAATGCTACTTCCGAGCTACGATATAGTACTCGGGATAGATTGGTTAAGTAGGCACCATGTTAGTATCGATTATCATGGAGGCTGAGTTTTGTTTCAGGCGACAGGAGAGCCAGAGTTTGAGTTTGTCAGAGGAGCAGGAGAGCAAAGCGAGGCAGATTTCTATGGAGCTTTGGTAGAAGAGCAGAAGCCGCCACATCCATTGATTGATGAGTAAATGGACGTCTTTCCGGAGGAGTTATCGGGTTTGCCACCAGACAGAGATGTTGAGTTCTCTATAGATTTGGTGCCAGGCACAGAACTGATATCACAATACGTCTATAGAGTAAACAACAACAAACTGGCGGAGTTAAAGAAGCAGGTGGATGAGTTGTATGACAAGGGCTTCATCCGCTCCAGTTTATCACCGTGGGGTGCTCCGGTATTATTTATACCGAAGAATGATGGGTCGGTACGCATGTGTATCGACTATAGGATACTCAACAACCTCACTATCGAGAACAAATACCTGTTGTCGTGGATTGACAATTTATTTGATCAGTTGAGCGGAGCGAAGGTATTCTCGAAGATAGACTTGAGGTCGGGGTACCCACAAGTAAAAGTGAAGATGGAAGACATTCCGAAGACAGCTTTTAAAACTCGGTATGAGCAGTTTGAGTTCTTGGTAATGCCGTTTGGCTTGACCAATGCCCCGACGGTATTCATGAATCTGATAAATAAGGTGTTTCATAAGTACTTGGATAAGTTTATGGTAGTATTCATTGATGATATACTGATTTATTCATAGACCCCGGAGGAGCATGAAAAACACCTAAGGATAGTTCTGAAGACCCTCAGGAAGGAGAAACTTTATGGCAAGCTTTCGAAGTGTGAGTTCTTCCTTGATAAGGTTGAATTCCTCGGGCATGTGATTACAGGAGACGAAATCTCAATAGACCAGAAGAAGATTTTAGCAGTTGAGTTATGGTCTACCCCAAGTTCAGTGTCGGAGATCAGGAGTTTTCTTGGATTGGCGGGCTATTATCGGAGATTTGTTCAGAATTTTTCCAGGATTGCGGAGCCAATGACTAGACTAACCATTAAGGACGTGGAGTTCGTCTGGACTAAGGATTATCAGTCTGCTTTTGAGGAGACAAAGAATAGGTTGACTATAGCTCCAGTATTGACATTGCAATCAGGGACATGAGAATTTTCTATATATAGTGATGCATCAGGTAAGGGTTTAGGTTTTATGTTACAACAGAACGGGAAGGTGATTGCCTATGCTTCCAGGCAATTACGCCGGCATGAGAAGAATTACCTTATCCATGACTTGGATTTGGCAGAAGTTATTTTTGCTCTTAAACTAGGGAAGTATTACCCGTATGGAGAGCGGGTAAAGATCTTTACAGATCACAAGAGCTTGAAGTATGTGTTTACACAAAAAAGCTCAACATGAGACAACGACGGTGGTTGGAGTTGATGAAGGACTTCGACATAGCTTTGCAGTACCATCCAGGGAAGGCTAACGTAATCGCGGATGCCTTGAGCAAGTATCCAGTGGCTATGTATTTGACGAGGGACAGACATTTATTGGCCGATCTTGATAGCTTTGGTATTGAGGTGCTAATTCCTGGAGTTGCACTACCATAATAAGCGGGATTAGCGACATTTTTTTAGCGATGTCAACATAAAGCGTCGCTAATATTAAGTTTTTTAGCGAATCCAAGTAAAATTGTCGCCCAGTACTCCAGTATATCGATCAGTCACATCTTCGACTGCGACAATGTTACGTGGCATCACTCCTGGGACGAGTAGTTCCAGGCATGATAGTACTCCCTCGTCCAGCGTTCCTCCTGCTGATGGAACCATGGAGACAGATGAGCATATGGAGGAGGTCGTGCTGACATTGTCCCAGCATCAGCTAGATCCTCCATGCGCACCTCCGGAGGAGACGTGGACAGAGATTTGGGCCGACGGTACAAAGTAAGTCAATTAGATGGTTTAGCATCATATATATCGTGTATTTCTTTATTCATCATATATTAACTTTTTCGATCAAAATAATTATTTCTGTATAGATATCTTCTATCGTCGGTTCAGAGACGCCTGGGCCTCTTTCTGAGAAAAAACTATGGTGGCCCTTGGATCAACTACTCTGAAGCTCCGGAGGAGAGAAAGGCATTTTGGTTTGCGCACTTCAAGGTAAAAGTATATTATATAAATCCTCTAATTTATGTATATTATATAACTTATCCGTTATGCTCACTTACTAAATTATTTATTGTAGTAAACATATTTCTATACTCCGCTCCGGGCCGAGTTGATCGAGCGGATGTTTCTTGCCGTTGCCGCCAAGCTTATCTGTGATGCTCTGGGTGACCAGAAGGCTCGTGATCGTGCTGGAAAACCGATCCAAGGTTGGATCACACCTGAGCAGTGGACTGCGATATGGGCTAGATTCAATGATCCGAGGTACAAGGAAAGGTCTAAGAAGGCCAAGGCGGCTAGGCGGAATGCTGCAAAGTGGTGTGGTGGCTCGATTCCGATGACAGAACATTTTCGTCGTTTGGTATGTTTTTAATTTAAGATATATTATTTTAATATAAGTACGATAAAATGGTAGTAGGAAAAAATGTTTAATTTTAGTACTAAATAATATATTTTTAACAGGTACAGAGGGGTGAGGATGCAAACATGGTGTTCGTCTTCTTGGCCACCCATCGAAAGGACATAAATCTCATTGATAAGAGGGCCTCGCAGACCTATGTAAGTATTACTTTACTTTGTGTTTATTTTAATATAACTTAGGCAATTATCGAGTATCTAAACTTTTTTAGGTCGAGTATCTTAGGCTGCGTGAGCGGGCGACTGCTAGTGCACCTACAGCTGGAGAGGCTGGTACTTTCTCGCAGCCCGCTCCAGCTCCGTCGGTGGACGAGCTGTGGATGATCGCCGCTAGTGGTCTCCAGAGGGGTACGCACTAAGGTACGGGATCCTATGGCATCCTGGTTGCGACGCAGTCATCTAGGGCCTCCCGGACAAGTGCATATTCCCCACAGCCCTCGCAGTCCTCAGCCAGAGTCCTGGAGGCCGTTGACCGTCAGATTGTGTCTCTCTATAATGAGTTGCTGCGAAGGATGGAGGAGCAGCCCCGGTCCCAGCCACAGGCGGACGATCCGACACTTATCGCACAATTTGATATGCTCGACCGCAGCATCATGGAGCTCTAGGATTTGATAAATGATCTTAGAGCCTCGACAGAGCGCAGCATGACGGAGCTGCAGGCATCACAGCTATCCATGGGCGAGAGGCTGAAGATGATGCAGGATTCAATGGTTTATAGCAGTATGAGGCTGTTATCTACCATGGATTCTTACAACTAGTGACTCACAGAGTTGGAGCGAATACGTCCTCCTGGTGCGCCTACATCGACACAGACTCCACCGACGTCACTGCTTTCTCCATCGACATCGGTGTCGATTTTACTGGAGCAGTATGATCTGTTCTTATCCTTCATGCGCGCCGGTGGTCATCCTCCTACAGATCCGCAGTAGTATGTATATTTGCATGGATATTTGCCGGATATTTGTATTATTTAGGATAAGACTCAGTTGTATGAATATTTGCTATATTCTTTACGACAATATTTTCTCCTGATTAGGTTTTTAATTTCAATGTTTTATTTTCTTCAAATTTTATTATATTATTCATATTAAATATATGTTAATTTACCGGTGTCGAGTGTTCAACCCAAGGGGTCGGCGAACCCAGTAAATTCAAGGTCTATTTGTACAGATTGTGAATTAATAAACTGCAGGAATAATAGTTTAGAAATAATTCAGTATTGATTTTTTTTATTTTTTACTGTATCATTAGCGACCTTTTTAGCAATATTTAGTGGCGTTTAGCGACGTTCATACACGTAACTAAATACGTCGCTAAGTTGCGACATTACTACACATTGCTAATGATGTCGCGATAAACGTTGCTAAAAACGTCGTTGTACGTCGCAACTTGCTGATATGGCAGTATTGCCAGGTCATAGTAACATCGCTATAAAAGTAGCTACATATGTCGCTAATTTGCGACGTAAAGCGGCAAATAAACACGTCGCTAATTAGTGACGTTGAGTAGCTAAACGTCGCTAATCTAGCGACGTATTTACGTCGCGAGAAAACGTCGGTATAGCGACGTTTGGCGACATTTTTTCTGTCAGCGACTAGCTGAAAGGCGACTTCTGTAAAACGTCACTAATTATGTCGCTAAATTTATTTAGCAACATTTATTGATCATTTAGCGACGTTTCTTTACGTCGCTAATTTTGACATTTTCTGGTAGTGTTGCAGCACAGATGTGGGGACTTCAGATACAATCAGAGTTGATGGACCGAATCAGAGCCACACAGTTCGAGGATGAGTCTCTGAGGATCATTAGAGCGCAGGTCCAGATGGGATTGGTAGAGGACTTCAGTATTGCAGATGATGGATCATTGCGGTACGGTACCTGATTGTGTGTGCCGAGTGGAGCATTGCGCGAGGAGGTTCTTCAGGAGGCGCATTGCTCTCAGTACTCTATACATCCAAGTGCCAACAAGTTGTATAGGGACATGAGAGAGCATGTTTGGTAGTATGATATAAAGCGGGAGGTGGCTAGCTTCGTATCCAGATGTTTAGTTTGCCAGCTGATAAAGGCAGAGAGAAAGAGGCTAGGTGGATTGCTTTAGCCTTTACCCATCCCAGAGTGGAAGTGAGAGCATATGACGATGGATTTTGTATCCGGGCTTCCATGTTCTTCAGGAGGCAAAGACACGATTTGGGTCATGGTAGATAGGTTGACCAAACTAGCCCACTTTCTGTCATTCAAAGTGGGTACGTCTATGGAGAAGCTGTGGAGATGTATGTGCATAGATAGTCAGATTGCTTGGAGTTCCTGTGAGCATAGTCTCAGATCGGGATAGTCACTTTACGTCCTAATTCTGGAGGAGTTTGCAGGCTAGCTTGGGCACCCAGCTCAAGTTTAGTATCGCATATCACCCTCAGACGGACAAAAAATTGGAGAGGACTATCCAGACTCTCGAGGATATGCTACGCACTTGTATTTTGGATTTTGGAGACTCTTGGGAGGATAATCTTCACTTGGTAGAGTTTTCTTACAACAACAGCTACCAGGCCAGTATAGAGATGTCACCATTTAAGGCATTGTATGGACGAAGATGTCATACTCTGTTATCATGGGATTATATTGGTGAGAGAGCTTTATTGGGACCAGAAATAGTCGTGGATGCCGCTGAGAAGGTGAAGCTCATTAGGGATAGACTTCGGGTGGCGCAGGACAGACAGCGGCATTGGGTCGATAGCCACCGGAGACCATTAGAGTTTTAGGTTGGCCATCTGGTTTTCTTGAGGATTTTTCTGACATAGGACACGATTCATTTGGTGGAGGCGGAAAGCTTACTCCACGGTACATCAGACCCTTCGGTATTCTAGAGAAGGTCGGTGCAGTAGCCTACAGACTAGACTTGCCGCCTATATTAGAGGGAGTGCATAACGTGTTCTATGTGTCATAGCTAAGATGGTATGTGGTAGATCCTTGCCATGTACTAGATCACTCACAGATCGAGGTTGGTCTGACTCTCAGCTACCTATAGCAGCTCGTGAAGATTTTGGACCACAGGGAGAAGGTATTGCAGAACCAGACGATTCCTTTGCAGTGCGTCGCGTGGAGACATCACTCGTCAGGAAAAAGAACCTGGGAGCGAGAGGCCGAGATGCGCGAGCGATATCCTTATCTGTTTGAGTCATGAGATATAATTCTTTCTTGCTTGTATTGATTGCTATTGGTAGTTAGTTTCTTCCTTAATTCCGAGGACACAATTTTTATAAGGTGGGTAGGATTGTCACCCTCACTTTTCCAACTAGGGGTATTTTTATAATTTGGCATGGGTATTTGATTTTAGGAATATAATATTGAATATAAATGTGATGATTGTATTTATTATGTAATTATGTTGAGCTATAATTATTTGTGACGAGTATTAGTTATTTTAGTTAGAGGCTTGTGTTATTTAGTTTAGTTAGAGAGACTAGCCAATATCTAGACTTGACACATGTGGACCTATTTAGTCTTGTCATAAAAATTGGTGAGCCTAACTTGGACCCAAGCCCATTAGTCATTTTCAATAATTAAATTAAGGAGAATTAGTTTAATTACAAATAGTTAGAGACTTCCAAAAATATCCACCCTTAATTATTCCTCATAATTCACCATATAGGGGCAACTTGGACATTTAATTTTGCTTGGGGAAGGGAAGAATAGGCCGGACACTATTAGAGGGGGGTTCTCCTCTGTCTCTCTCTCTCCTTATTTGTATTTTATTTTGCTCCCAAATTCTAGATCCCGAATTTTTCATTTTTTCTCTATTGATTTTCTACATGATTCACCTCCATTTCCTTCTCAAATTTATCACTCTTGGAGCCTTGGAGCTTGGAGAAGCAAGAAGCACAAGGAGGAGGAGCTTTGGAGCTAGAGATCGTATCCGAATCATGTCCGGTTCGTGTCCAATTGTATTTTCATTAGGAATCCATCTCCTAATTGATAATTCCTGAATTGTTCTTCCATTATAGCTTCTTAATCATGCATTTGATCATTAGGAATGACCCCATGGTATAAGACTACCTATAGGAACAAGTTCTAGGTTATTTGGCTATGTATTATGAGTTCTATGTAGAGTTTTGTGTGCATCTTGAAAAATAAGAATTTGACACATCAATTGTGTGTCATGAGACCAATTAGATCTAATTAGAATTAGATCGGGGTCATGGGACTAGGTACGTGTCCACAAATGGATACTTGTAGGCTGTATTACGGTATCTTACGATACAGTATGATACAGAGCTCAATTTGGGGTATTTTGTACAATTAACCATCAATTCTCTTTGTAGCAAGTTACTTTGGTCATATTATAGGGTTGTTGATGTGTTTGTATAATTATTGATGAAGAATTTAGGCTTTGGCTCTTCACTTGGGCACGTATCATGAATATCATAAGTACACACTCAAAGTGTTTGAGGAATTGATTATACTAGTATGTGTTGTGTTATATTTACTTGGGTGTGCGTGTGTGTTGTGCGTGTGTGATTTGTGTTGTGCAATGTGTTGGGTGCTTGTGCTGTTGTGTACAGTCGATTGAAGAGGTTGGTTGCCATTGTCTGTAGTTGATACACTACTGTGCAGAGGCATTATGCTCGAGCACTCTGCACAAGGTTTAGGGGTCGGGCAAGCTATACAGTGGGAAGGAAGGATAGCAGTTTGCAGCTAGGTAGTAGTAGTAATAGCAGTGTATATTCGTGCACTGCATATAGGCAGGCAGTGCATCAACAACATTCTTTGCATTTAGCAACAATCTAAGGGGGCGGGCATAGTTAATTATGTACGGTATTTATAGAGAGGGAAATTGATGCTCGGGTATCACTAATTCCCGAGAGCATCAAAGCAGTAGCAGTAGAGGGATTGGAGGTAAGTGTATTATTTATAAGGGATATGTGTGTATCAGTCAAGAGAGTTAGATGTTAATCTCGATTGTTTTATGTTCATGAGTCTGTAGAGTGGATATATTAATATCTGTGAAATTGATTGAGGGAGTATCAAGTGGGAATTTTTAAAGATCAGAGACATCTAGCTTAGAACCCGAGTACCTAGTTAAGAGAAGATGTTACCTGGATATTGATCACCTGCAGCAGCAAGCAGGGTTTACTGCATATAGAGTATCAATTTTGTATGTTGGTGTATCAATGAGGAAACAGTGTCAAGGTATATATGATATGTGTATTAGGAGCTGCTAGTTAAAAGAGGGGAGGGAGTGATATATGGTATCAGTTGTGTTTATATGGTATTAAGTTGGGTTAAGATCATTTGTAGAGGGGTGTGTGCATTTGTGGGGGGGGGGGGGGGGGCTTATGCGGTTGGTGTGATATACCTGTTGTCATAGTGGTGTTGGGTATCTAGTTTATTAGTGTAAATATATACACTGTGAGGGTATCCCAAGTATAATGATTTGTTTAAATGTTATCAGTTATAAAGATTAGTTAGTATAGTATATATCAGTAGCAGTTAGTATATATATTTACGATAGATATTGTTAAAGTATATGTCTAGGTACCGAGTTGAGTTTCAGTGCTAGTTAGAATATAGTTAATTGGTATATTAGCATATATTAGATATTAGTTAGTATATATTTGACACTAGTTAAGATATTAGCTACCTCTACATGTAACTCCTTAACTAGCTAGAATTAACTAGATAATGTCCATTGTAGACTAATAACTTTAGTATAACCTTAGTTAGACCCAATACCTTAGTGTGGACCTAGTATTGACTTAGAAGAGCATGTATTTGTGCATCTTAACCCATTTCTCATTCATTGCACCATTTAACTTAATATTCCTTAATAGGATTGTGTGGCACCAGCTTGGACATCGAGATACACCCTTTTGCTCAGGACCAGAGGCGAGTATATTTATCTGTTAGTTTTTATTTTATGATAGTGTATATATCATATATTCTAGAACTGTATACTTTATTCCAACATAGTGGTTACATGGACTGATACTATATAGATCCTGTCAGGAGATGTTATCCCTTACCGTCTTCAGCGAGTACTCCTTCACATATAATTTATCGTGTGTATTAGGTATTGATTATCGTGTACTTGGTGTTCACACACTGCTCATGCTCAGTGTGCCCATATTCGTGTTCGTAACGTATCGTGTTTGGATCCATTGGTATTAGTTGGGGATGGGGGAATAGGAGTTGGTTATGTGATCAAACCCAAGTGTATTCGTGTACATGTCGATTTTATATCACACGTGTAATCGAGTTACCATATTGTATTCGTGTTCAACCTAAACCGATCACATAATGAACTTGTATTCCATGGCACATTAGCTAATTTTATTTATTTTTATTATATTGTTTTATTCTATTATCTGTTCTTCATTCCAGTACATTACCTGTTCACTATAGTTTATTACATTCTGATGTTTAGTTATCGTGTATTCTTTTCTATTATCTGCCGTATATGCTCGATTATGTATTTGAAATTACTTTCAGAGGTATGTACTTCGCTCCAATCCTGACTGGATATATTTTTCAGATGATTAGTTCGCAGACCAGTGTCCCGCGTACTACGGACCGCAGGACGAGGTACCATTAGAGTATACTCCTTTAGGGCAGGAGAACTTAGTACCAAAATCTGAGGAGGCTTAGATTATTTATTTAGACTTGTATTAGACTTTTATTGAGGTTATTGGCATATATATATTATTTCAGGCTTGTGGATGCATTGTGACTCTTTCTTTCGTTATTCCATCTCGTGATTTATCTTCCTTAGTTTGTATTATGATTGAAAATAGATTATCATTATCAGATACCATATTGTTCCTCCGTTTGGAGTTGAGATGATTGACAGGTACCATTTATATATATTGTATAAGATGTTTCGATAGTAGAGTTGATCCAGACATCGTTCTACCACCGAAGCTGCAGCATAGGCTGGGCGTTGCTCACTACTCGTGCCCTTATTCCGGGTGCGGGTCGTGACACTAGTACACCGTCGGTATGCCAGTCTAGAGACAATATTCTGAAGTCGGTTACTAATATTGGCAATGATCTGTATACCTTCGGTACTCTGTAGTACACCGTCGCTATGGCGATAAGGTTCACACAAAAATATCAGAAATCTAAGTCAGTCGAAATCGGTATACCGTTGGTACACTGTAGTATACCGCCAGTATTTCAATTTACAAAAAAAAACTAGGCCAAAGTCAAATCTGAAACTGGGACCCAAATCAAATCCCCAAAACTACCAAAACTACGTCTTACAAGAAGTCAAGTCTAGTGGTAAGTCTTATATCATAATATGGACAAAACCTTACGGTCACAACTCCAGTGCCGTTTCTGTTACCGGGTTACCAAAACGGGACGGGACCAGTTTCTACCAGAAATCAAAACTGAGATGGTAAAAATGCTAGAAATCACGAGATGAATAATAATAGTAAAACAAGTCTATGCTAAAAAGTAACAACCAAAGCTCCAGGAAAGAAAATGACAGAAAGTAAAATAAGTTCATAGAATCTGCAAGGTGTACTTGCCTAGAACGAGCTCCCAGCCTAACTTTTCAACTCCACCACCACAAAAGGGTTCATAAACCACTCTCTAGGTCTTAAGACCAAGCTCAAAGAGAGAAAGGATGAAGAGAAGAGAGAGAAAGAGAAAAGAGAAATGAAATAAAATTCAAGCACTATTTAAAGAGAGATTCTCGAAAACATCTCGAAAAAGTAAAACAAATATCTGTCGGGATGTATACCGATGGTATATTGTAGTATACCATCGGTATACCGGTCAGGAATTTTTTTTTTAATTTCCAAGTTTTAAAATCCCAAGAAATCCATAAAAATAAAACATGTAGTAAAAAAATACGTATCCATATACCGATATAGATACTGTGAGACAAAGCCTCACAACTCTCCCATCTATAGAAAAATTTTATCCTTTGAATTTCACTATGGAACCAAAACCAAGAAGCTCCAGAAAACATAACTAACTCAATAAAGCAAGCATAGCATATAGACAAGAAATGAAGGCAGTCAACAACATAAATAAATGCACAAGAAACTACACTACGAGGAAGAAGAACCGGAGGCACATGAATAAATATGCCTCTCGAATTAGCTAAGTAGGAATCCGTCCTCACTGGCCTATGCTGATTCCCAAAAATAGACAAGGTTCAATTCTCGAGATAAGTCGGTACCAACGACTAAATCAAAGACATGACTCTTCCCAAGTATGCCTTTGTAGTCGTAATATATGATAAATATCACGTATCATGAGATACGCAGGCAGAAGAGTGACTTAAGATTCACCCTAAAAAATTATGCAAACCCAAGAAAATAGATAAGAACGAAAGAATGTTCAGGACATCACCAGCAATCTGGCCGCCCTCGGTTGACACCTGCTCAAAGATGCCAAACTCTCTATGCACCAGCCTCGGGACAGATGCTCTGAGTTGTTGCTAACCCTGAGCTCTGGGTGCTAGTCCTTTCTGTTTTTGGCCTCCATGCCTAGCCTGAGCCTGCACATACTGATGCTGCCTCTTTTGCTGGAAGGTCTGAGTCTGGGTCAACCAAGGCCTCCGACTCCGATACTGCTGAATTGGTACTGGAGCCCTAAACTACGGATCTAGGGCTATCTAAGCTAATGGCCGGACCGATAATGGCTTATCGAAATTCCTCCAGGGATACGACCTAATCATGTGGTCTGAAGATCCATATGCCAAATATAACCCCGTGCCCGATGACACTCAGAAAGAACATGCCATGGCTTCCCGCAATAAGTACACCCAACTGACAATGGTATCCTCTGATGTTGAGGACGGGTCTGAGGTGCCTTTGAGGAAGATGGCACTGGTGCTGGTCTCCTCTGAGATCCAATCTCCAATGCCCTGACTACCGGTGCTGGTGCTGTGGTATGGGTGGAAGAGTCCCTCCAAGTAAATGTGACTTCTTTTGGCCTCCGGCCCTCTCAAAAATCTACTGATAAGTAAACTCGTGCCTCTGTGCTGCCCTCATCACGACGTCAAAGGTCTGAAACTCATGCTGCTCTATCGCCAAAATAATCTCCAAGTGAAGGTATTGCTAGAACCTTCTAGCACGATCCAACTCGGTTGCCACCAAAGTGGGAGCAAACCGGCTCAATCGACTGAACTCTATCGCGTAGCCATCAACTGACCTCCCATATTGCTTGAGGTTGTTAAACCTCTACTGAAGATCATATCGTGATACCGTATTGAAGTATCGTGTCCGGAACCTCTCGATGAAGTCTGCCCATAACACTGGAATACTATGGTACTCTCCTGCACTCCCAACCAATCTCTAGCCAAGTCTAATAACTGCAACTTGACCATTGCTACACGCTTCTGAGCTGGAATACCTGTCGCCTCAAGAATAGCCTCAGTGTCTTGAAGCCAAGCATCGGATGTAATCGCATCCTCTGTACCATAGAAGTACAGGGGACGAAGACGTTTGAAGTCCCTCACAAAATTAGGCATCTAAGGGTCACCTCGCTCAAGGGCTGTCTGAACTGAGTAGGTGAGAACGTCACTTTGGAGCTGATTTATCGCCATAAAGTCTCTTAGAATATCCATAAGTGCTCGAACAACATTAGGATGCTCTGGCTGAACCAGTTCTGCCGGTTGGTCGGGCTGAACATACTGCTCTGCTCCTAGATCCATTCTCGACTCTGCTCCTGAAGGATTGTGCCGTTCACCAGGGATCTGTTGGTCTACTGGTTGCTGCTCTACCATCGTCGAAACTCGAACGATCTGATATGAAGGATGAGGAACAATGCCCTTAAATTTTAAAGGATACAAGGAATAAATTGAAGGGACATGATAGTTTAACGATCAAACCAGATAACAGGTCCAAATCAGAGGTATAGAATAAGACAAGGATATCAAGAAGAAATAATCAGGATTGAGACTTTTATTCGCAATAACCCCCACAAGTCTCTAAATTAGACTTGCATGGGTCCCCACTAAAACTATGTCACGCCCTAGAACTAGAATACTGGAGAGCGGGGGCGGACAACGTCCAGATACGTATACTAAGAGCACACCAGTACTTCGTATATACGGTAAAGCTGTAGAACTTGGAGGTTAATGCTATAATCCAACAGTTAATCCTTGGTCAAACAGTCCTAGGTGTCTCAATCAAAAACAAACATCAACATGCAAGAAATATGATCATCAAAAAGATAGTAAAGTGTCCCAAACTAAATAAACATAGATGATCACGAAGATAGTAATACAAAATAAAGAACTAGCAAAGTATAAGTAATACATGATCAACTCATAGTCTAGAATAAGTTAATCATGACCAAGCCCGTAGGCTAGAAGTCTGTCATGCCCCAGTCCAAAAATACATGGAACTAGGCCACGTGGCAATAGCCAGCTGACACGTCTCCGAGGATATTCCAATTTAATGGATCCTAGCGAAGAGTGCTACGCTGTCCTAAGTAACTAACATGTCCCATAACAATGAATCAACAGGTAACTAATCTCATCCATAATGTACTGCAAGAATAATTATAACTTGCTGGAAGATAAACGCCAGTCTCAAATATCATAGTACAACCAAGAATGTCTGGTGGGAACAAACCCACTACTATGACGAAATAAAGTACTGAAATGATAGATAAAAGATAATGACTAGGGCATCAGCTGACTAGGTAATAATGCTCCCAATCCTAGGCAGAAGGCCTACAATAGATCATGGAAACTCCGACGGTAGTACCTCTAGCTCGTCTGCAGTAGCGAATCTCGTCTCCTGTCCTGGGCCGTATACTGTGGGGTAGTAAGCCTCGTCCAAATCTGGAAGAGAACCAGGTCCTCAGAGTGACGTAACAAGATACATAGAGACATGCCATATATAAATACTGAATAAAATAAATACAATAAAGGGTGTGCTAACCATCTAAGTAAATGCAATGTCAGGACAACTTTAGTACGTATGGGTAGGCGTAGGCATAACGTCCAACACCCCGAAGGGCATGACAGCAGTGCAATATAACGTCCATATCGCTTCGAAGAATGTGGCAGTAATACAATATATCGTCCATATCGCTCCGAAGAACGTGGCAGCAGTGTAAAGGGAGTCATTGGATCCGTGGCTCCTCTGGATACTACAGAACCCAATGGGTGTATCCCATACGCCTACTAATGTCCTCCCCGCCCAATGTAGATACGCAAGTCGACTACTCGACGTGCATACCACGTATCTATATGCCAAATCTCTACCAATAAAATATAACCTGAACTACGTACTAACCGTGATGTAGGTTACACGTAACGATAGCTAGTCGAGTATGCAAACCCGCATCCCAATATAAATATGTCTCAGTGATGGTGTAGGGTGTCAGGTCTTAGACGATAGCATGGTATCATCCAATGGGTGAGACTGCTAATGACTAGGCCAGGTATACAAATTATCGACGTATCCGTCGACTGCACCCGAACAATCTCGGACGCGCACAGTTGTATAAAGTAAAAGCAACAAGAATACAATACAACATATGCAATATTTAAATTAGACAGTAAATATGGCAAGGTATCTTGCCTGGGTCCTGAAGCTGGGAATGCCAGAAGTCGGTTCCTGCAGTGCCTCCTGGCTGATCCAAAGGTCCTAAACACAAATATAATATAACAATCTAATATCAGACGCTAAACATTAAATGTACACGACTACAACACGACACTTGAATATTATCGCAAGTTCACGTCTGTTCGAATATAGAGTCACATGTGCGCGTAGCTAAGGTGCACAAGTGTTCTGTGCTCGATCATCCTGGCCTTCGGTTTGACCATGATCTTTGTTCTGTGTGAACACATGTTCCTTGGTTTCTATGCTCATTGTACGCGGGTTATGTACAGGTTTTAGGGTGAAATGCTAGTCTCTGGTGCTATGTCTCATGATTAAGGGTTTGCTAGTAAATACACCAATTCTAAATCTTATTGCACATAATTAGGGCTGTGTCCGATATCAACATTTTTCGACACGTCGATACGACGCTACGATATTAACCTGGAGAAGCGGGGGTTTTATGTGGTTACCTCTACGTGGCTTGCTCGGACAGGGCCTGCTCTCGTCAAGGCGTGCTCTGGCGAGGTGGCAGCGACAGCGGCGAGGTGGCAGCAGCGGCGGCGAGGTGGCAGCAGCGGCGACGGCACTGCAGCAGGCGCGACAGCGACAACAATGGCAGCAGTGCCACGGGGGGGTGGGTGGTTGGCTCCGTGGTGGCTCACCGCTCGGCGGGGGCGGCTGTGTCGGTCGGTCGAGGGCTGGGTGATGGAGCAGTCGGGTCTCGGGAATGAGCAGTCGGGTCAGTCGAGGGGCGGCTGTAGGGCGGTCTCGGCGCTGTCGAGCGACGGTGGTGGTTGTGATGGTTGGGTGCAAAGGAGAGGGGGAGTATTCGGCTAGGGTTAGGGTTTGGTGAGGCTTTGTTGGTTTAGGGTTTTGTATGGAGGGAATTATGTATTTATATAGGGGTGGGTTTCGGGGTTGGTCTCAGGATTTGGGCCGGCCAGGGTCCAATGATATGGTTCGGTTAGGTCCAGTTGAGGTGAAATTAGCCATAAATTAATTAACTAAATTAATGATTAACTGCGCAAGGCAAAGTTAATTCACATTGTATAGCTAAGGTTGTACTATGGTCAGAGGGTACCTAAAATTGTCTCACGTAATTTCGATTATCTCGGGTTGTCCTAGTCTCAGTTTTTAAAATACAAATAAAATCCCTAAATGGGTTGAGGGGGTTTACAATCTACCCTCCTTAGAGCATTTCGTCCTCAAAATTAGAACGTACGCATAACAAGAATTTATAACTGAATAAATAAAGTGCTAATACGTACTTATTCCTTCGAAGAGGTGGGGATAACGATGTCTAATATCCTCCTCGCGTTCCTAAGTTGACTCGCCTGGTGCATGATGTCTCCATGCGACGCGGATATTTAGGATAATTAACGAGAAAAGATTGATAATGTGGAAAACGAGGTCTTATACGAAAACCCGCCCTTCTTTTATGTTTACAAACAAGATTGTACAATTTAATCCTATACAAGGATGTCTAAGTACAATTTATTTAATCTGGGTAAATATTGCTATAGGTGTCTGATCTGCAGTCGATCACTTTAGCCCTTGGACCACACGATGTTGAAGAAGTGCCGTGGAAGACAGAAAGTAGCTTCGAAGGTTGCCAAAGAGGGTGGATGCACGATGCCAAAGTCGTCGATCCCTTCTCTTTGCCTGAGCTCTGGATTCTTCTCTCTCTCTCTCTTTCGACCTTTTTTCTCCAATTTTTTTGACCTTTAATTTGTCGACCTTTTTTCTCGTTGATAGAGGTCTCTATTTATAGAGTTTTAGTGACAGTGACCACACAGTCGGCGTAGAAACCGAGTAGTGGAAAGTACAATACCCTTTTACACGACGGTTTAAAATAACCAATGCCTGTGTATAGATGACCTTTTGAGTGAGCATGTAACGCACGTCAAACTAAGGGACAGAACGCGTATATCTGCTGCGAAGATTACGGCGTAGAAGCCACGTAGGTAGTTATCCCTTGTATAGAAGAGGTTGGCGTAGAAGCCAAATGACTGTCACCATGGCGTAGAAGCCAAAATAGGCAAAGAAGCCGAGTAGACGTAGAAGCCAAGTAGGCATAGAAGCCGAGTAGGCGTAGAAGCCGAGCAGGCGTAGAAGCCGAGTGGTCATAGAGGCCGAGTGGTCATAGAGGCCGAGTGGGCATAGAAGTCGAGGAGACATAGAAACCGAGATGATGTGGACGTTTAAGCCAGAATTACGGCTCTTGGAGATATAATCAAATCTTTTGCATTAAATGCAGAGATCTGCCCCTATCCTGCGCATTAAATGCAGAGGCTTGTCTTTAAGATTTGCCATCATTCTGCTCATTCAATGCAGATACGCACCTCAAATTCTATACGAAGAGTAATTGCTGACGTGGCGGTCTGTTAGCCTTCTGCGGAGCGTAGGAAGCTCACGTCTGACTGTGCAAAATTGGGCAGCGTATTCCCTTATATGCGTAAGAGTAGTTTACGCAAAGGGGATGTCACGAGACGACGGTTCGGTGACATTTAATCAAATCTCCTGCATTAAATGCGGAGATCCGCCATTATCTTGCTCATTAAATATAGAGACGTATTTTGAAGGCCTGCCACCCTTCTGTGACTCAAGTACAGAGACGTGCCTTGGGCATCTGTCAGTATTCGGCGCTTTAAATGCAGAGATGTGCCTCGAGAGACTGTCACCGCTCTGCGCATTAATTACAGAGACGTGCCTCGAGCCCTGTATGAAGTACAGCTTTTGACGTGGCAGCTATTTGTCTTCCGCGGAGCGTAAATAGCTCTTATCTGCCTGTGTAAAATTAGGCAGCGTATTCCTTCGTATGTGTAAAAGTGGTTTACGCAAAGTAAATGACAGTAAATGATAGCCTGGGTTGCAGTGCCGCGCCATCATTATACACGTCGCCTAGGGAGTCGTTCAGTACTCTCTGTCAGGAGTCCAGACGTCAGGTTCATTACAAGATCTGACAGGTTCATTTCGAAGAATACGAAGCGTTCCTCGTACACTTCAATGCTGCATTGAAAGCGGATGAGTTTTACGCCATAAAGGCGATGAAGCACTCTGTTTACGCTGAAGTAGTCTGGACATACTACATTATGCGGATGGTCCTTGAGCCTATATTTTTATGCTGTTCTCAGCAGAAAAGCTCTGTTGCACGTTTGATGGCTCTGAGGTCCTCGGTTTACGCTACCCCGTATAAACATGCTGCGTACACCTATCCAGCATATTTTTTATGCTTCTAGAAGACCCCCTTCAAAGCTTTTAAATTCCTCGTAATTTGAAATGCTTTGAATGAAGCATGAACCGTTCCTCGTAACTCGAAATGCTCTAAATGGAGCCTGAAACGGTCAAGCCTGACACGTTCTTTCATGGCTGACTTTATGGCAGAGTTATTGGGGATCGATGATCTCTTTTACCTATAAAAATGCTGAGGAGTTCTCCTGTTCTTTCCATACTTCCTTTACCACACAGAGATGATGGCCGGGGAAGATCGTCGGGTCGATTTGAGGAAGAAGGAGATTATGTTCTTCCAGCATGTAAGGAGCCGAAAAAGACGGCGTCTTCGAGCAAATGTCCTCTGCAACGATGGATCATTGAAGGATATCATAACCTCTTTTGCTTGGGATAATCAGCAACTTTGTATGGTGGTTCTTCGGGAGAGAAGAAGGGTCGCATTTCGCCATGCCGCTTGCAAGCGGTACCTTCTCCCGTTACCTCCGTGGCGCTGGATATAAGAAACCAAATTTACTCTGCTTTTCTTCTGTTGGCGGTATGGGTCTATGCCCAGTTCTGTATCCTCGCGCCACTGATCATCTTCTTGTTCATCGACTGCGGATGTCGATAAACTGCCATGGAAGAAGAGGAAGATCTTCACCAATGCGAGAACCTGGCAGAATAGATTCTGGGTGCGATCTTCAGACGACGATGAGGAAGCCCTTAGTAGACGAGATTTCCCTCATATGTAGTCATGAAAAATAAAGAAAATTCTTGTAGACTGGATTTTCCTCATGTAATCATGCTTTTTAATTTTAATAAAATCGTCTTTCTTCTTTGCATGTGATCATCTTGCCATACTTTGCTGTGAAGTCTGAATATGTGTAGCTTCGATACGTCTGATTCTTTACGCCGACTCTGTATAGAAAGAGTGCTAGGTCCTGTCTTGTCTTTTACGCATAACTAAGGATGCGCAGAAAGCCGCTTTAGCAGTCGAGTGTTTCGAACTGTCCTGCTGTTAGGAACCGCGTAGAATTCTGAACTATTTTTACTTCTGATAAACAGAATTTTTGTTCAGACCGTCATCTTCGAGAGTGATTTCTCAAAAATCCCTTGGAACAGGGCGAGGAATGGCTGTCAAGAACTGAGTTGCCATCTTGAATTTGCAGACAAAATATTCAGACTAGATTCTGGATGAACTTTGAATCGACCCATAAAGGAGAGTAATTTTTAATGTTGAACTCTGTATGCTTCGGGTACTTGAGGTATCTTAAGGTCAAGAAGGAGTATCTTCTGTGTGAACTCCTGTGATTGACCGCCTTGAGAATCGTTCAGATGTACTGTACCGGCCTGCGCATTTTTTAGATACGCGGAAAGTCGTGGAGCGTGAAATCATAAGTTCGTTGCCTCTGAGCGTAAAATGCCATCGAGCGTGAAATCATAGACTTGTAGTTCCTGAGCATGAAGTCGTAGATTTGTAGCCTCTCGAGCATAAAAGCTACCGAGCACAAAGGCATCCGAGCGTAAAATTATAGACTTATAGCCATTGAACGTAAAACCGTAGATTTGTAGCTGTCGAGCGTAGAAAGCTCCTTGGTGCAGAACTGTAGATTTGTAGCTTCTGAAAAGAAAATCTTTCGAGCGTAAAGTCGTGGATCTGTTTCCTCTGAGCGTAAAAAGCCACCAAGCGTGAGATCGTAGATTCGTAGCTGCTGAGCGTGAAGTCGTAGGTTTGTAGCCTCTCGAGCGTAAAAGCTACCGAGCATAAAGGCATCCGGGCGTAAAACCATAGACTTGTAGCCTATGAGCGTAAAATCGTAGATCCGTAGCTGTCGAGCGTAGAAAGCTCCTTAGCGTAAAAACCGCGAATCTTTCTCGTACGAAAACTTTTTGAATTTGCTGACTGTCCGCCTTCTCTGAGTAATTATGCTGACGTAGTACCCAATCATAACCGAATATTAATTAGGAGATTTGGTTCGGGATTCGAGGAGTCCATCCGAACTCTATATATACCCCAAGTTTCTGAGAGAGAAAATTTTCATCCGTCTTCTGCGAAAGAAAGCCTTCGACTGTTCGAGTTCTTCTTTGTTTCTTCTCCGAGATTTCAAAGCTTCCAGTAATGGCCTCGAAACAATCCTCCTCCACTAAAGGAAAGAAGGTTGATTCTTCTTCTCGTTCTTCTGCTCAAGAGAGAGCGTCTTCGGTCGGGCAAGGCGAACTTCATTCTGAGCGAAGTATCCCGCCGACGAGCAGTGCATCCGGCCTAAAAGGTAGAGCATTTGGGACGAAGAAGAACGACTGAAAATCCTTCGCACACGTTGTACGTGACCGCGCTAGGTCATCTTCTGTGCTGATAGCCTCTTTGAGGAAGATGATGCACAGAGATGTTTCATATTTTACGCCCATATTTCTAATGTGTCAGCGCAAAAACTCCATCTTTTCGTAGTCTGGCGTAAAAGCTTTGACTGTCGAAAGTTGGAGTATAAAATTTGAGTGTTACACTTCTGGATGAAGATTCTGGCGTAATACTTCAACTTTATCAGTCTGGCGTAAAGCACAGACTGTGTACTGCCAGCCTTGAAATTTTACGCTTTAGGAAATGGATTCCAGCATAATGGTGAAGTTTTTTCGGTCTTGGCGTAGAGCACAGACTGTTGATTTTTTGCGTAGGCTGCAAGATCTGTAATGTCTAGTTATAGGAACTGATGTATTTTTCTTGTACTCTTGCAGTTAACTTGCATGTGTCTTTGCTAGCCGATGTGATGGGTTCTGCCGCCGGGATGCTGCACTCCAACTATCTGGAGGATCTGTCACACGTGACATTTCCTATCTCCGGGCCCCAGTATCCCGAGGGAAGGGAAATTCTGATATCGGCTCAAGGCGAACGAACGCTGCTGAACTTGATCAACGGGGAGCCCCTGACGTATATAGACGGGGACCAATACATAAAGCCGGCTTTCCTCTTCGGGGACATGATCGACAAGCAGTCCCAAATGAAGCACAAGAAAGAACTCTGGGTTTTTCCTGCCGGGGGCTTGGTTTTGTATCTGCCCAAGATGCCGAGAGACTATCCCATCTCAGCATTCTTCCATGCCACACATCCCAGGAGGATGTCGTGGACGCTGACTCCTGATCTTCACGGCAGACCGGGAAAGATCTTTCATCTGAAAGGAGCGGATCAGGGGTCGTTTGTCAGCCGCCCTTCCGGTAGTGTGACGATATTCAGGGGACTGTACCCGGGCAGTGTCCCGAGTGAAGACAGCTTAGTGATTCAGTCGGTCCAATTATCAACCTTCTGCAATAATTTTATGGGGCACGGGGGAGTATACCCTAAGGTGAACCCTCGGTGCGATGGGTGGATCACCCCTACAAACCTTCGATGGGCTCGCTTAGTTGATTGGGCCCTGAAGCATTTTTAGACCGAGTTGGAGAGCATTGGTCTGTTTGCAGCTGTGAGTGCCACCAGTGTTGGGTTACCTCCTAACCCCAACCTGTTTCTCGCACAGATAGAGCCATATATTTCGCTCACCTGGACTTTCGCCACTCCACTGGGGGAGTTAGGATTGGCCCTTCATGAGATGGCAGAGATCTCGAGACTACCGATGGGGGATACTCCGTATGAAAAGTATGTTCCTACGAACCGGGAGCTGGGGAATTCTGACCCTCGGGTAGTGAAAGTGTATCAGGAGCTGATGTGCCACTACCTCGCTTGCACTACTTTTTATGGTGAGCCCTCAGATTTGGCTCACATCAATAAATGGACGTCCTACCTCTTCTTTTACCGGTCCCGGAATGCTAAGCCGGAGAAGGTATTGGAGGGCAAGGATCTGCCCGTGAATCCTCTGAGCGTGCTTAATGCTCAGGTAGTCGACGATCTCATGGTAGACGCTGGGGCTCCAGACTTGATCCTCGACGAAGGGATAGGACAGTATCCTGTAGGCACTAAGGCCTATAGTTATTTGAGGCGTTGCCGCAGGCCTCTATCCAGGGAAGCTCAACTGGCTAGCTTCCTCTCCATATGGCTGCGCCAAGTGGTGGTACCTGGCGTCGCATCTACGGACCGCATTCACCGCAATACGCTATGGCCTGCAATGCGTCTGGTGTTTGGGGCAAGACTGGGCTTGCTCCCTGCCATGGTGTACCACATTCAAGCTGGCCTAAGGGCCATGACTGACGGGCTGCTCGTCGATGAGACTCGGCGTGATAGCTTTCCCAGGATAGAATTACCATACCTGTATCTGATGGGATAGTTAATTCTTCATAACCCCAAGGTTATGTCTCCCTGCTCCGACAGTAGTTCGGGGGCTAGTTTCTTGCTGAACTACCAGAAATCTTCCTGGAATGTGGCCACGGTTCTAGACTGTCGGCGGGTGCTGCGCTTCAGTCATAGCTAGAAGTTCTTCTGCACTGTCCCCTCTGTTAATCGCAATCAATCGGGGATTAGGCTTGAGGATTCAGGCAGAGAGAATACCAATCTTTCTCCTGAAGCTTTTAATTGGTTGGTCTGCATTAGACCTTCCCATTTACTGTACAGGGGTGAAGACCATTGCTTCTTGGAGGCCTACCTGCCTAGTTGGTTTGCCAGGCAGTTTGGGTATGATCAGTTGCACGTGGGCAACACCGTCACCAGCTTCCGATCCATGGGTGGACTCATTGATGGAGCTTGAGGATGGCGATATTTCCTCATGGGCTGTACTGAAGCAATTTTTACTGTGCCGGTCATTACACTCTCCACGGAGCTGTGTATCCTACACTCGTATGCCCAGTTCTATGTGGCAACGAACAACTTCCATCGCGATTTTGACATGCATGGAAGTTTTAGGGTGCCCTCTTCCAAGTCTGGGGGAAGAGTCGAAGTCCCCTCGGTTTCTTCTAACGAGGTTGAGGAGTTCATCACTCCAAATGAGTCTCTGTTGGCGGTATCGCAGGATAAAGTACCTCTGCCTGCCGGCCCTTTGGTGATTTTCGGGAAGCGAAGGGCTCCTACTCCGAAGGAAACTTCCCCTCGTAAGAGGAAAAAGAAGATGGTTAATCGTCCTCTCCGGATTCCTGGTATTGAGGCTCCTGGAAGTGAGCCTGCATCTCCCCGTATTCGGGATGATTCTTTGATTGGAGGTTCCTCGCCTTTTAGAGAGGGACCCTCTAATGTTCCGGCTGGTGGTGCTGGAGAATCTCTGCTGGAGGCCGCCGTCGCTGCTACTGCTTCAGGTAGTGGAACAAGGTCGCCTTCGGGGCTGAGTATATCTTTATGCGGATCGTCATCGGGAAAGACTCCTGCCGTGTCTGCCAGTGCACCCAGCGAGATTCCAGCCGATGAGCCTCGGTTGGAATTTGACGAGGACCTGGAAGACTATTTGCCAGCGCTAGTTAGCAGACCCCTTTCTCCAGGTATGACAGCTTGCTTAGCATCGTTAAGAAATGATTTAGTTGTACAGGCCACAGATGCGACATATGTGCCGTCGGCCATGGGTAAATGTCGTCTTCACGTCTCTTTTTAGAAAAGTTAATATCATTTCAATACTAACTTCCTTTCGTCCTCTTTTCAGGGGAAGACCTCTTCGGGGAGGGTAGTGTAGATGCGCCCTTCGGCTCTGTGTCGGGTCTTGGCGGTGACACGGAGGTGGCTGATTTTGAAAAGGAGACATCTTCGGGTGCCGGCTCGCCTGTTGACGAGATTCCGATATCTCAAGAGGAGGACGAGCCTGTCATTGCGACAATGCCTCCTTTGAGTATGCTGGTATCTTTGTCCTGTGTTGGCGCTTCTTCTTTTATCGTACCACCTGTTGAGGCGACGGCCGTGGCAACATCATCTGCGGTTGTTCTCGGAGGGGGATTCGCCAATATCGAGGCCACCCCCAGCGTCCAATCGGATCTAGCTGTGCTGATCGAGTAGTACACTGATATCTTCTATACCACTTTGAAAATGTTAATATCAAGGGTGTTGGCAAAGAATCTGAGCTTTGCGTCGCTGAAGAGGTCCTCCCAGTCCGCGATAATGCCGATCCGAGAATTCGACCACAATGGGCTAGCTGAAACGCTGGAGGAGATAGTTAATGGTTTGGAGCAACCCATTAACGAATACTTGCAGCTAGCTCAAGACAATGTTGAAGATCTGGTCCAGGCTAGATATGACTCCATAACTGTGCGGCTTGCCAAACAGATGGCAGGCGTAAATAAATCCATCCAGACACATGAGCGGGAGATGGATGAAGGAAAAGTCATCTTGGAGGAGGCCATTGCTCTTAAAACGAAGTGCCAGGCCGAGCACGAAGGGAATGTAGCGAGGGTCCTCAGGCTGGAAATGAAACTCGCTCAGGCAAAAGAGTCGACTTCTCAGTCGTCGGAAGCTCTAGTTATGGTGGATAGCCGATTGGGCGTAGCACAACAGAACTTGGCGCGTGCTGATGTCGCCCATGCTAGTTTTCTTCGGGCTAGAGCCGAACTGTCCCTCCTGAGCAATGATGAGGCTCGGCTGGAGCAGGCTCGCCATGATGTCTTGGATTCCAGGACTGAGAGGATGGCCGCACTGGCGCAGCAGCTTCGCGACCTGACTGCTCCCCCAAAATGATGTACTTTTGCTTTTGCTTTTCAATGTACTTCCGCTCCTTTTTTGGGAATAATAAAGAGGCTTTCATCTGACTTTGTGGCCCCATCATTTCGAAATATAAATGACAAGTTTGGGTAAAAAGTGATATCAGAGGTAATATGGACGTGATATACTCTCGAAGTTCTATTCAGAGGTTATATGAACATGATAGAATACGATCCAACTAGTTTTGTTTTGGAAGTAGTTTTGTCAGAATGAGGTTTTTGCCATATTCCACTTGAGCAGAGGAGGTTAAGCATAGTACCTTTTCAGAAATTTGCCATTGATAGGAGCCATTAACAGGTCTCCATTAGGCTGGGCTAACCTGTAAGTGCCGTTTGAGAACGTTGTCTCGATCACACAAGGGCCTTCCCATTTGGGTTAGAATTTGCCCTTACTTCTGTGAGTAAGAATCATCGGCCTTCTAACGGCTAAAACTAGCTCGCCGACTTTGAACACCCTTTCCTTCACTTTTTGATTGAAAGCTCTAGAAATGCGTGCTTGGTAGAGCGCGATGCACTGTTGAGCTTGGAGGCATTTCTCGTCTAATCCTTCTAGCTCTTGAAGCCTTAACAGGTCATTCTTTTCTTGAGTCGGCTCATTAGCCACGGCTATCCTGAGTGACGAAATTTGGATCTCGATGGGGAGAACTGCTTCGCTCCCGTAGACTAATGAGAATGGGGTGCAACCTGTTGGTGCCCGTACCGTTGTGCGGTATGCCTAGAGATATTCTTCCAGCTTCTCATTCCAATCCCTTTTGTTCAAAGAGACGAACTTCTTCAAGAGCTTGATAATGGTTTTGTTGAAAGCTTCCGCCAAACCATTAGCAGCAGGATTATATGCCATAGAGGCGACATTTTGTATCCGATTTTTATCGCAAAATCGATGAAACGCTTGGCTGATGAATTGAGGCCCATTGTCATGGATTATCCTTCGGGGTATGCCAAAGCGGTAAATAACGTGATGCTTGATGAAGCTAATCACATTAGATGCCTTCACCTCAGCAAGAGGGATCGCCTCTGCCCATTTGGAGAAGTAATCCGTGATGGCCAGTATGAACCGGTGACCTCTGGAAGAAGACGGGTGAATAGGACCAATGATATCCATACCCCATGCTTCAAAAGGCCAGGACGCAACCGTAGGATGTAGATATTCGGGAGGTTGATGGATAAAGTCTGCATGGATCTGACAGGCTCTGCATTGTCTTGCATACTTTATCGCATCTGTGATAATAGTAGGCCAGTAATAGCCCATTCTCCTGATGCGATCTTGTAGCTTAGGACCGGGTTGGTGCGCTCCGTATACGCCGTCGTAGGCTTTACGGATAATCCGCTGTGCTTCATCACCAGAGAAACATCGTAATAATAGTCCGTTATAAGACCGGCGATATAGACATTGTGACGATGCGTCAAAATAGAAGCGTAATGATCGTCTTTTGACGGATACCGCTTCTTTAGGATCCTCTGGCAAGATTTCGTATTGTACAAAATCTATAAAGGGACTTCTCCAGTCTCTCCTAGGGGGATCTGTGTCCACAGTGTAGCTGCATTCTATGTGAAAGTTGTTTTTTACACAGAATAAGTCTCTGTTAAGAAGGATTACCAAATTCTGCCTTCTTATAGGGGTAGCTAAATCTGCAGCTAGACTGGCTAGGGCATCAGCTTTCAGATTCTGAGATCGAGGTATATGCTCTAGGAAGAACCCTTTGAATGTCATGGCTATCTCGACCGTTGCTCGGTGATAGGGGATGAGGTCTGGATTCTGGACTTCATATATTCCTCTGACTTGATTGACAATCAGCAGAGAATCACCGAAAGCTTCTAGAGATTCGATGCCCAATTCTTTAGCGACTTGGAGGCCGATTAGTAGAGCGTTGTATTCCGCCACATTGTTGGAACAAGGCTCGCTAAGAGAATATGCTCGGTAGATGACGAGCTTATCAGGAGTAACCAGGACAATTCCTACTCCCGAGACCACGTTTCCCCTGGGACCAGTTCTGGAGGCACCATCGAAGAATAGTTGCCATGCATCACCTTCCATTGCGGAATTACATTCTGCTACTTCGTCGAAAATGTCCTCGTACAGCTTGGAGTCCTCCGGGATCGGATGAGCAGCTAGGAAGTCAGCCAATGCTTGGCCTTTGACGGACTTCTGGGGGACGTACACCATGTCATACGGTATCAATAACATCGCCCATGTCGCGAGTCAGGAATTAAGAACGATTGGCTTGTTCATCAGTACCCGAAGAGGATTGATCCTGGAGATGGTGTGAATGGTTTGGCCTGTGACATAGTGTCACATTTTCTGCATAGCGAACATCAGAGCCAAGCATTCTTTCTCCACTGGATTGTACCGGTGTTCGGCTCCGACCATCATCCTGCTGAGGTAGTAGATAGCCTGCTCGTGACCCATCTCGTTCTTTTATGCGAGAAGAGCTCCCAGAGAATGATCCATCGCTCGAACATACAGCACAAATGGTCTTCCTATGACTGGGGGCACCAGAACTGGAGGACTAGTGAGGTAGCGCTTGATATCACCAAACGTTTGTTGACAGGCTTCGTCCCATACGAAGGATACACCTTTCTTCATGAGATGAGAAAATGGCTGACATCTTCCAGAGAGGTTGGATATGAATCTCCGGATATAAGCCAGACGTCCTTGAAACCCCCTGAGTTCCCTCATATTGCGGAGCGGTCAAATTTCTAAGATGGCCTTGACTTTATCAGGGTCCACTTGAATGCCTTTGGCGGTTATGACAAATCCCAGAAATTTGCCACTAGATACCCCCAGAAAGGACTTTGTAGTATTTATTTTGAGTTGATGTTGGCGCATCAAGTCAAATACTGTCTTCAAGTCTTGGATGTGATTATCCTTGAGGCAGTTTTTGACAGCTACATCATCCACATAACACTCCACTGTCTTGCGTAAATGCTCAAGGAATATGTTACTCATAGTCCGTTGGTACATAGCCCCGACGTTCTTCAATCCGAAGGGCATGACCGTATAGCAATATACCCCCAATGGTGTCCGGAAGGCAGTGTGCTTCTCGTCTTCAGGATGCATCTTGATTTAATTGTATCCTGAAAATCCGTCCATGAAAGACATACGTTCAAAACCGCATGTATTGTCAATCATGACGTCTGTGATGGGAAGAGGAAACTCATCCTTGGGGCAGGCTGTGTTCAGATCTCGATAATCGATGCAGACTCGTACTTTCCCATTTTTCTTCATGACAGGGACAACATTGGCGACCCAGTCGGGATGTTGTTCTTCACAGATGAAATCGCAGGCTATCAACTTTTTGATTTCAGCTTCAATGGCGTCCATCATATATGGGCGGAACCGGCGTTGGTGCTGCTTCACAGGCTTTGAATCGGGCAATATATTGAGCTTATGAGTAGCTACCTTTGGATCAAGGCCTGGCATGTCCTCATAATTCTACGCAAAGATGTCGATATATTCTTTTATCAGCTGGATAACTTCTTCCCTTTCTGCTTCAGAAAGATTGTTACTGATAAATATCGGCTTTGGCGAAAGTTCATCCCCAACGTCAATTTGGATAACTTTGTCTTCAGTGGGAGGTTCTCTCTGCTCGAAGCGGAACTTCCATTGTGTATCCATTTGCTGAGCCCAAGTGTCATTCTCGAACGGTTCGGATTCTTGTTCGTCTGATTCGAAGAAATCTGTTACTACCATATTTACTGATAATGTTCGCTCGAGAGCATGAGATGAGTCGGAGCGCTGAGCCGTTTTGAGAGGAGGAAAAGATATCCTCGTTTGACTCAGGAGTTGCGAGGGAGGTGGTATACCCTAACCCGAAACGAGTTCGTTGATAGTAGGGATCACCGTGCAGCGGCATTCGTCTGCCTTTCCCGTAGTTGAGATCCAGTTCCAGCTTTAAGTTATAACCCATATTTTGCATGATCTTCAGAGCTTGCGGGCTGTATCTGTGAACCTGTATTTTATCGGCATCATCGTCGGAAGAATCCTCTTGCACCGTCGGTTCATTGCACCTGCGGCCGAAGACTATTGAATGCTGACTGCTGCAAGTAGGCGGGACAATGAAGATAGAATCCTCATGGGGTCCATATGTTGTGGTGACATTGGATGATGACGCCACTTTCCATATATACGGATGATAGGAATCTATAGCTTCCAAGAATTTTTGCGCTATAGGTTCTATATCGTCGTAGGGAGAGGATTCCTGATTTGGAATTTGGGCGTCAATATACTGGAAAAGAGGATGTTTATTATCATCTGAAACTCTGTTCCTGGTTATATTTACATCCATCGGCTGTTTGCTACGCCGAAGGTTGATGACCAAGGATGGAGGATTCTGGTTTAAAGTGATCACTAGAGGATCACCCCCTTTTCCTGATCTGGTCTCGTTCAGGTGGATAGCCATAGGTCTTATGGATTTTGGACGAGTAGTCCGTCCTTTCACCTGGATTGACAGAGTTTGCTTGGCAGAGGGTTATTCTGGCTCCCGGTGGGATTCCTTCTCTGCTTCGGCTGAGACTTCTTCCGTGCAATCTTGAGAGTACAACACGACATCAAAGTAGTAGGATTCTACTCCTTTGAACGGGTTCAGGTCAGCAATCTCCGTTTGCACTGTTCCTCGGGCGTCTACATATTTGAAGCATTGGTGTAGAGTTGAAGGAACGATGTTATGGTCGTGGATCCAAGGTCTACCCAGCAAAATATTGTAGGACACCTCTGAATCGATGACGTAACATGTAGCCACTGATCTGAGGTTGCCAATCTGGATCCTCAGGCAAATTTTCCCCAACGGCTTACTTCTTCCGGCGTTGAAACCCAGGATTGTAGTGGTGGTGTATGCCAATTCGCTGGTAGGAATTCTCAGCGGTCTGAGCAGACTATGAGGAATGATGCTGATTGAGGATCCCGGATCTATGTGAATCCGGTCGACCTCCATGGAACCGATGTACCCGGTGTAATAGAGGGGTCTGTCATGTCTGTTATGTTTTAACAGCATGTCATCTTGAGTGAAAGTGATGTTTGGGATCACCTCCATCACACCTTGGCATTGAGGACACCCATGGGTTCTTCGTCAGGGGACTTGAGCTGGGTCAAGTATGCATCCGCCTGCATCAATGCTTCACTCAGGGCTTGACGAGTGTCCTGAGAGAGCCTGAGTAGTTCGAAGATGGACAGCCTGGCTGGTGTATTAGCCATTTAGGCCAGGATGTCGAAGTTGTATGGCTTCTCTAAACCTTTGTTTTGAATGTTTTTCACAGGTTTATCGAAGCGCACTTCTTTTTGCTTCCCTTTGTCCGCCGAAGTTGGTCTCGAAGGACCGGCCTCTGGTACGACGGATTTCGGTTCTGAAGGCTTGGCAGCTGAAGCGTCTGCCGATGCATCTTTCTGGCTGGCTCCATAGTCCTGGAGGTAGGCTTTCCCTGAGCGGGTTCCAGTAGCCAAGACCTCGTCTTCTGATGTCGAGTGTACCATAATCATGTGACATGGTTTGTGCTTTGAGTTTTTTTTAGACTTAGCCTTAGCAGCTTGAGTCTCTTTCTCGATCTCTGGCACCAGATCTGGATGAACCCACATAGTCTCGCCTCGCCGGGTAGTTAGTGGTAGCAGGTCAGGATTTTGACCTCTAGTTGGCGGGAGATTAACGATGTTCATCGTCGTCCAAAAAATAGGCGTAATATCGTCCGGGATTTCTTAGGGAGGCAGATTGCCAAATTGCAGGGAGATCATGTTAGCCGTGCCGTCTTCTCACTATTGCGCAGAGTGATGGCCTTAGCATCGATCAGCTCCTTGATCTTCCTTTTCAGTATATAGCACGCCTTTGTGGGGTGGTGTATGTACCTATGGAAGATGCAGTACTTGGGATTGTTGGTACTGCCGGCCTCATTGGGCCGTCTCACCTCAGGAAGGGTAATCTTGCCGCTTTTGACGAGACATTCGAATATGCTCGGAATATCGTTGTCGTCGAAAGAGTACACTTCAATGGGCCTGGAAGTCTCCGGTTTCGTCTGCGTGGTAGCCACCGTCTTTTGCCTGGACGTGTTGATTGCCAGAGCTTCTTTACCCTTGGTACCACGAGGATGGTCGATGTTGGAGGATGACCTCTTGCCTTTATCAGAGGCCGAGATCATGATGCCATTATCACGCGCCTTCTGACTATTGTCCTCCGCGGCTACCGCTGAGATGATGAACGAGGGCTAATCACAGAATTGATATGGTCCCGTGAACACAGAGATCACGGGGAGAAGGTTCTTCCTGCAGATGTCCACCAATGCCGAGTCTGGGACTCCTGGAGGCATTTGCAGAATGGCTTGACGAAAACGTTTGATGAAAGTGCGAACATTCTCCTTTTCCTTCTGCCTGACTTCGAAGTCCATCCCTTCCTCGTAGAATCGCGTGAAGAATAAGACTTTGAAGTCTTCAAAGGAAGTAATACAGTTGTCCGCCAGACTTCGGTACCACTGGTAAGCTACCCCCGAGAGACAGCCTTTGAACACCCGAGTGAGGAGGGCGTCGTTCCCTTGTAACAACACTGTCATCATGCTGAAGTAGTTCATGTATTGACTCGGTAATGTTTTTCCCTCGAACAAAGCCATAGTCTGTGGTTTGTATCTAGGGAGGAAAGGGACCTATTCCCAGATAGCTGGGTAAGGTTGGTTGATTCCTAATTTCTTGAGCTGATCTTTGTGCTTCAGGGCATCAAATTGGGCTTTCAACTCCCGTACTGCCTGCATCGGATCTTTAGCCGGTGGTGGGACTACGGAGTGATGAGGAATCGATGGCATCGCGACTCCGACGGGAGGTAGTACATTCTCCGAGTGAGGAAGCGAAGGAACTGCTGACTCCTGATCTAGAGCAGGCCCTTGGATCGTGTTGGATGGTGTTAAGTCCACCCCCACGCGTATCTGAGTTGGAGGGGCCGATGCTGGAACCATGGCGGCTGTATGTTGAGTTAGCATCATCTGGTGTATGTTCTCCATCATGGATTGCATTTTCTTCAGAGACGTCTCTAGTATAGTGATGCTTTGCTCAGCGCTCCCGGACGGGGAAGCTTCCTCGCGCTCATCTTCAATGGCATAAACTTCCATCTCCCTGGGTGTCATTGAAAGACTAGTATAGGTCTCTGTAGAAGTTGACTCTATACTTTCGGCATCTGATTCGGGAGACTGGCGACCCCCAGCATCGGAATCAGAAGAGTACAGAGCTGGTTGTCGCGACCTCGAACGAGTGTTTTGGAACACCCAAGCTTCGGTATTCCTAAGGAGCATATTGAATCTCCTTCGGCTCGGAGTTCTAGAGGGATGACGTCTTGAGCCCGACCCTCCTCTAGGTATGTGTGAAGCCATGTTCACATATGCGTGGGCTCTTCTTCCTGGAAAGATGGAGAGTAGCTCAACCGGTCGAAAACTGACAGTTTTGCTTCATAACAGCAATAATTAATTACAATCGTATGACTATTACAACAGTGCTCTCTAGGAGACGTAATAGACATGCTAGAAGATCCCCTCTCCTTGCGCTTCTGGATCAGATAATTGTGCAGGTCAGTAGGAGTTACAGAAGAAGAAGATGATGGCTTGTTCCTTTGCTGGCGTAAAGGCCGAGAAGTTGAGTAGTCCGCCGCTTGCTTTCCCTTGCGTAGTTTGCAGTGATCATCTGCTTTTCTACGAAAGACATATGCATTTTTACGCGCGGAGCTCGTTTGTGATTCCTGATTTGGTGCTGAGGCATCATCAAAATTTTTGTCTATTCCGCCAGGGACGGGAGACTGAAATTTAGGCACAGAGCGCGGATTAGGCTCCTGGACTAGCGCTGAGGCATTGTCAGAATTTTCGTCTATTCCGCCAGGGACGGGAGACTGAAATTTATGCGTAGAGCGCAGAGTATACTTCTGGGTTAGCGCTGAGGCATTGCCAGAAGTTTTATCGGCCCTGCCAGAGATAGGCGACTGAATTTTACGCGCAAGGCACGGAGTATACTTCTGGGTTAGCGCTGAGGCATTGCCAGAAGTTTTGTCGGCCCTGCCAGAGACAGGCGACTGAATTTTACACGCAAGGTACGGAGTGAGCAAAGCTACAACCTTATTGGTCGAAGAGATCGGAGAGATCGGAGAGTCCACAGGAATGGTAGAGGATATCTTGGGCATCCAGACCTTGCGCAGCTTCCTGTTGCTTTGGACAGAGAGGGAGTGAGAGCTACCCCCTGCTCGAAGCATGTCTTCGTAGGCAGACTGGTCGAACTGGACGACCAGTGTCTTCTTCACGGATCCTACGGACACCGTATCGTATTGAGCAATAGCTTCCTCATCAGAAGAGAAAGATGTCCCCAGCAGAGTCGCCATCTTGCTTAGGATAATAAACGAGAAAAGATTGATAATATGGAAAATGAGGTCTTATACGAAAACCCGCCCTTCTTTTATGTTTACAAACAAGATTGTACAATTTAATCCTATACGAGGATGTCTAAGTACAATTTATTTAATCTGGGTAAATATTGCTATAGGTGTCTAATCTGCAGTCGATCACTTTATCCCTTGGACCACACGATATTGAAGAAGTGCCGTGGAAGACAGAAAGCAGCTTCGAAGGTTGCTAAAGAGGGTGGATGCACGATGCCAAAGTCGTCGATCCCTTCTTTTTGCCTGAGCTTTGGATTCTTCTCTCTCTCTCTCTCTTTCGACCACTTTTCTCCAATTTTTTTGACCTTCAATTTGTCGACCTTTTTCCTCGTTGATAGAGGTCTCTATTTATAGAGCTTTAGTGACAGTGACCACACAGTCGGCGTAGAAACCGAGTAGTGGAAAGTATAACACCCTTTTACACGACGGTATAAAATAACCAATGCCTGCGTATAGATGACCTTTTGAGTGAGCATGTGACGCGTGTCCAACTAAGGGACAGAACGCGTATATCTGCTGCGAAGATCATGGCGTAGAAGCCATGTAGGTAGTTATCCCTTGTGTAGAAGAGGTTGGCGTAGAAGCCAAATGACTGTCACCATGGCGTAGAAGCCAAAATAGGCATAGAAGTCGAGTAGGCGTAGAAGCCAAGTGGGCATAGAAGCCGAGTAGGCGTAGAAGCCGAACAGGCGTAGAAGCCTAGTGTTTATAGAGGCCGAGTGGTCATAGAGGTCGAGTGGGCATAGAAGCCGAGATGATGTGGACATTTTAGCCGAAATTACGGCTCTTGGAGATATAATCAAATCTCTTGCATTAAATGTAGAGATCTGCCCCCATCCTGAGCATTAAATGCAGAAGCTTGTCTTTAAGATTTGCCATCATTCTGCTCATTAAATGCAGATACGCGCCTCGAATTCTGTACGAAGAGTAACTGCTGACGTGGCGGTCTGTTGGCCTTCTGCGGAGCGTAGGAAGCTCACGTCTGACTGTGCAAAACTGGGCAGCGTATTCCCTTATATGTGTAAGAGTAGTTTACGCAAAGGCGATGTCACTAGACGATGGTTCGGTGACATTTAATCAAATCTCCTGCATTAAATGCGAAGATCTGCCATTATCCTGCTCATTAAATGCAGAGACGTGTTTTGAAGGCCTGCCACCCTTCTGTGCCTCAAGTGCAGAGACGTGCCTTGGCCATCTGTCAGTATTCGGTGCTTTAAATGCAGAGACGTGCCTCAAGAGACTGTCACCGCTCTGCGCATTAAATGCAGAGACGTGCCTCGAGCCCTGTACGAATTACAGCTTTTGATGTGGCAGCTGTTTGTCTTCCGCGGAGTGTAAACAGCTCTCATCTGCCTGTATAAAATTAGGCAGCGTATTCCTTCGTATGTGTAAAAGCGGTTTACGCAAAGAAAATGGCAGTAAATGACAGCCTGGGTTGCAGTACCGCGCCATCATTATACCCGTCGCCTGGGGAGTCGTTCAGTACTCTCTGTCAGGAGTCTAGACGTCAGGTTTATTACATGATCTGACAGGTTCATTTCGAAGAATATGAAGCGTTCCTTGTACACTTTAATGCTGCATTAAAAGCGGATGAGTTTTACGCCATAAAGGCGATGAAGCACTCTATTTACGCTGAAGCAGTCTGGACATACTACATTACGCGGATGGTCCTTGAGCCTATATTTTTATGCTGTGCTCAGCAGAAAAGCTCTGTTGCACATTTAATGGCTCTGAGGTCCTCGGTTTACGCTGCCCCGCATGAACATGCTGCGTACAGCTATCTAGCGTATTTTTCATGCTTCTACAGCGGACTAAGGGAATAGTCTGACTTTGTAGTACCTTCTCACTTCTGTCCAGAATCTCAACAGGCTCCTCTTGGTACCATAAGCTCGGGCCGACTGTGATCTCTGAATGGTCAAGTACATGGCTCGGATCCGATATGTATCTCCTCAGCTGAGATACATGGAAGACGTCATGGACTCCTTCCAAAGTCTGTGGCAAGGCTAATCTGTAGGCAACCTCTCCGACACGTTCTAATACGTCGAAGGGTCCGATGTACCTCGGGCTCAGCTTCCCTCTGCCTTCGAATATGATAGTCCCTCGAGTAGGCGAGATCTTTAGAACTACGTTATCTCCAACCTGAAATTCTAAGGGTCGTCGATGAGCATTCGCCCAATGCTTTTGCCTGTCCTGTGCTGCTCGTAGGTGTCCTTGGATCTTCTTCACCTTCTCTACTGTACGAACAACCAACTCTGGTCCAAGAATCTGTCGCTCACTTATATCGCTCCAGCATACTGGGGAACAACATTTTCTTCGGTACAACGCTTCATAAGGAGCCATCTGGATGCTCGCTTGATAGCTGTTGTTATAGGAAAATTTGATCAGATGCAAATGGTCCTCCCACGATCCTCCAAAATCTAGCATGCACGCTCTCAACATGTCTTCTAACGTCTGAATGGTGCACTCCGACTGGCCATCTGTCGTGGGTGATACGATGTGCTAAACTTCAGGCGAGTACCAAGACTCTCTTGTATACTCTACCAAAAGTAAGACGTAAACCTCGTATCCCTGTCAGACACGATGCTAACTGGCACTCCATGTAGGCGCACAATCTCCCTCATGTATATATCTGCTAAGGCCTCCGTCGATTGCCCAACTCTAAAGGATAAAAAGTGTGCAGACTTGGTGAGTCTATCCACAATTACCCATACTGCATTGCGACCACTAGGACTCCTTGGAAAGCCCGTAACAAAGTCCATGGTGATGTGCTCCCATTTCCACTCTAGTATAGGGAGTGGTTGAAGCAATCCTACAGATCTCTGATGCTCAGCCTTGACTTGCTGACACACCAGGCACTTGGCCACAAAGCGTGCTATTTCTCTCTTCATTCTGTGCCACCAGTAGTACTGTCTCAAGTCCCTGTACATCTTTGTGCCTCCTGGATGAATAGAATAGGTTGAACTGTGTGCTTCTGCCATCAACTCCTGATGAAGTTCTCTATTTGGAATATAGAGATGATCTCCGCATCTCAAGGTCCCATCTTCATGTATATGCAGTCATGTCTGTATTCCAGCCTCTGTCCTCTGTCTAAGCCTCTAAAATCTGGCGTCTGTCAGCAAAGCAGCCTTGATCCTCTCCACTAATGTCGATTGTAACTGGAAACTCGACAATTGTCCATCTACTCCGAGCATAACGACCTCTATACCCATCTGCTCTAGATCTCTCAACAGATGTTGTTGAGTAGTTAAGAAGAATGCCATGGGTCTTCTGCTCAAAGCGTCAGCTACCACATTGGTCTTTCCCGGATGGTACTGCAGCTCGATCTCGAAGTCTGTCATTACCTCGAGCTAACGTCTCTGTCTCTGGTTCAGCTCCTTCTGGGTGTAGACGTATTTTAAGCTTTTGTGGTCAGTAAATATCTCCACTCTTTCTCCATATAAATAGTGTCTCCAGAGCTTCAAAGCAAAAATTACAGCGACAAGCTCCAAGTCGTGGGTGGGATAGTTCTTCTCATGTGTCCTCAACTGTCTAGAAGCATAAGCTACAACCTTTCCGTGCTGCATCAAGACACATCCTAAACCTTTTTCGGATGTATTGCTATAGATCACGAATCCTCCAGATCCAGATGGTGTGGTCAAGATAGGTGCTGTAGTTAAACGTTTCTTTATCTCATCGAATGCCTTCTGACACTCCTTTGTCAAGGTGAAGTCCTGCTCCATACGGGTCAAGCGGGTCATCGGCTCTGCAATCTTCGTAAAGTTCTCTACAAACCTCCGGTAATATCCAGCAAGTCCTAGAAAGCTCCTCACTTCTGAGACATTGGTAGGGGTTGGCCATGTCTCTATAGATGAAATCATCGCCGGATCTACTGAAATACCATCTCCTGAGATGACGTATCTAAGGAAAGCGACACGATCTAGGAGAAACTCGCACTTCCTCAGCTTAGCATAAAGTCTCTCTCTTCTCAGCATCTCTAACACTAGTCTCAAGTGCTCTTCGTGCTCCTCGTGGCTCTTCGAATACACCAAAATGTCGTCGATGAAGACTACCACGAACGGGTCTAAGTATTGGTAGAATACTCTGTTCATCAAGTTCATAAATACAGCAGGCGCATTCGTCAGTCCAAAAGGCATGACTAAGAACTCATAGTGACCATAACGTATCTTGAATGCTGTCTTTTGAATGTCTTCTCTTCGCACCTTCACTTGATGATAATCCGATCTCAAGTCGATCTTGGTGAACACCACTGCTCCTGTCAGCTGGTCGAACAAATCATCAATCCGTGGCAGGGGGTACTTGTTCTTGATAGTCAGAGCATTAAGGGCTCTATAATCAATGCACATGCGTATTGTTCCATCCTTCTTGGGTACGAACAACACTGGTGCTCCCTATGGTGATGTACTAGGATGAATAAATCCCTTGCTCTATAACACCTCTAATTGTAGCTTCAGCTCATCTAACTCCTTCTTCGCCAATCGGTATACATTGGAAGATACAGGTGCTGCTTCGGGTACTAGCTCAATAGTGAACTCTACGTCTCTATCTGGCGGTAAGCCTGGCAATTCTTTTGGAAACACATCCTCGAATTCTGCAACTATTGGCGGGGGTGAAATCTCCATAGTCATGCAAGCTCCCGCTATCTGTCCTACTCCTTGTTCGACGGTCCCTCGCATCTACTCGAACTCTGGTTGATCTGGTGGTCTAAAAGTGATGCTACCCTTCCGGCAGTTCAGTATGACGTTATACTGGCTTAACCAGTCCATGCCTAACACAACATCAAAGTATGGCATATGCAATACCAAGAATTGTGCTCTCATCTCTCTACCACATACAACTACTGAGCACGTTCTGATAGTGTTGGTAACCGGTACGATACCTCCTCCGGTAAGAATCTTTCAACTCTTAGGTAAGGGGGAAGTCTCTACTCTATGCATTGCTATGAATCTACTAGATATAAATAATAATGTAGCTCCAGAATCAAATAATACAGTTGCAGGTAATGATGCAACTAAGATGGTACCTGTGATAGCTTCCCCTTCTGTTTCCTCCTCTGTAGCTGCTAGTGCAAAGGCCTGTCCATGCCTCTGTCCTCCGGTCTGCTATCGAGCTCAGTCAAACTGTGCCTCCTGTGGGGCCAAGGGTGGTCCCCTCTGAAATCCTCCGGGTGCTGGTGGGCGTTGACCTCCTGGTGGTGGTTGTATCCTCGGAACTGGTGCTGTTGGCCTCTGTCCAGCCGGCAGTGCTGTCTCTCTGCGTTGTGGGCAGTCTTGAACTTGGTGCTGGTCTGACCCACAAATCAGACATGTCCTCGGTCTCTTTCTGTAGTCCTTCTCGTAATGTCCTCTTTTACCATAGTGGTAACAAGTCGGAAGCTCCTTTTGCTGGTATGGCGTTGCCCTCTGCTGTGTCTGTGCTCCTGGGCGACGGATCGGTCCTCCTGCTCTGGGCTATGCTATGGCTGGTATAGTCGTGCTGGAACGTCTAGATCCTCTGACGATGGCCTCCTGTATTCTCGCCTCCGCAAGAACCTCTTCATAAGAAATCATCGCCTGTGTAGTGGTATACCTCTGTAGTTCGAAATTGAGGCCGTGATGAAATCTCTGAGATTTCTCGAGATCATTGGGTATCAAGACGACACCAAATCAGCCAAGGCGGCTGAACTCTGCATCATAGGCGTTGACAGTCATATTTCCCTGCTCTAGATGTAGGAATTGGGAGTAGAGGGCATTTCTGACTGTAGCTGGGAAATACTTTGCATAGAAGTATTCTAGAAACTGTGCCCAAGTCTGGTTCTTGCCTACACTGCGCTCAATGGAATCCCACCAGTGATGGGCGTTGCCTTTTAGTTGGGCCCGCACTGCGGTCATCCAAAGGTCTGGATGCAGTTGTGAAGCCTCTAGTAACATCTCCAAGTTGGCGACCCAATCGGAGATCTGTTCTGCAGTCTCATTTCCTAAGAACGTATCTGGTCCCATCTGTCGGAACCATCTAACAATGCCACCTGTCTGGGCTGGTGGAGGTGCTGGTACAGGTGCTGGGACAGGTGTCCTCTCTAGTACTGCCATCAGACTGTTTCAACATCTCTGTCGACTACCACTGTCCTTACATCATTGCATGGAAGAACTGGAGCATCTGTGGCTGGCCATCTAGCTGTGGCATCTAGGGTAGATAAGGTGGAGGCGGTGGTAGTGGAATCTTTGGCTGTGCAGTAGGTGTCTCCTCACATGTCAGCCTCTCAGTCTGTGGCATCGGTGTAGCTCCTGAAGTCTGGCCCTCACAATGTTGCGTGGGGATTGTCTAGGAAGTCTGTCCCCCAGGTTGTAGGGTAGGATCGCCCTGCGATGTCTCGTGCCAATGTATCAGCGGGGTCTGCAGCGGGGGATGCCCTTGGGGTACCTCCTCTCCTTGAGTGGTGTTATCTGGCACCGCGGCACTGGGTGCTCCTCGTCCGCTGCGCAAATTTATCTTGCTGCAAGAGATAGGACTTCATTAAAAGAGTACGGAATCAAATAAACAGGATGCAGATATTTAGAAGCAGTATGAAGGGAGTTCAAAGACGAATCAAAAGTGGATGAGACCTAGTAACTTTTATCCTATTGCAGGCTCGCTGGGTACGTTACCATACCACAAGCGTAAACCATGTCATGCCCCAGTCCCAAAATATATGGAACTAGGCCACGTGGCAATAGCCAGCTGACACGTCTCTGAGGATATCCTAATTTAATGGATCCTAACGAAGAGTGCTACGCTGTCCTAAGTAACTAACATGTCATAACAATGAATCAACAGGTAACTAATCTCATCCATAATGTACTGCAAGAATAATAATAACCTGTTGGAAGATAAACGCCAGTCTCAAATATCATAGTACAACCAAGAATGTCTGGTGGGAACAAACCCACTACTATGACGAAATAAAGTACTGAAATGATAGATAAAAGATAATGACTAGGGCATCGGTTGACTAGGTAATGATGCTCCCAATCCTAGGCAGAAGGCCTACAATAGATCACGGAAACTCTGACGGTAGTACCTCTAGCTCCTCTGCAGTAGCGAATCTCGTCTCCTATCCTGGGCCGTATACTGTGGGGTAGTAAGCCTCGTCCAAATCTGGAAGAAAACCAGGTCCTCTGGGGGACGTAACAAGATACATAGAGACATGCCATATATAAATACTGAATAAAATAAATACAATAAAGGGTGTGCTAACCATCTAAGTGAATGCAATGTGAGGACAACTTTGGTACGTATGGGTAGGCGTAGGCATAACGTCCAACACCCCGAAGAGCGTGGCAGCAGTGCAGTATATCGTCCATATCGCTCCGAAGAACGTGGCAGCAGTACAATATATCGTCCATATCGCTCCGAAGAACGTGGCAGCAGTGTAAGGGAGTCATTGGATCCGTGGCTCCTCTGGATACTTGTCACTACCACATTCTGAAAACAGGGGTATTTTCGAATTTTTTCAATACTTAATATTATGTTATTTTATAATTAATTAATTGCATGATAGTGTATTTGATTTAAATAATTTTGTGCGATGTGTAATTAAATATATAATTATATGCAGTGTTTATTATTTTATTTTAGCCAGCAGACTAGACCTAGTAGCCAGTAGATGAGCACCTGTCGGAATTTATGGAATTTTGAGGTTAATTGTTTTATTTTAGAATTAATTTATTGGAGGTGTAATTAATTACGGTATTTTATTTAATATTATGCGCAATTGCCTTTGCTTCGATATTTGGAGCACTATCCAGACTTTTGTCTTCCAACAAATTTCACAATCTTGCTCTAGACATGCCCGCCTTCAATTCTGCTATTTTTGCAACTCATAATTTTGCTCCCTGTGCATTGTTTCTAGCCGCACAAAAATCGTCGCGGACGTTTATTTTAATTTCCTATTTTTGTATCGTTGTGCGTTCCAATCGAAAATTGGAGGCCATCTTGACCTATTTTTCGTGCGGCCCAAATTGGGGTAATATTCTGTTCTGAGTCTTCTTCAATGTTGGTATAGATGACTTGATCTGATTTTGACCCCAAGTACTCCTAATTAATTGTTGAACACAACTTGCATTTATTTCTATTTAAATTGAGGATACCATTTTATCTGATTTTAAATCCCAATTTAATTCCAGTGCCCTGCAAATTCAGCCCATACCCATCTTACAGTGCCCCCTGACCCTACAAAATATCGGACCCCGAATCGCCCGCCCTATTTTCGTCATTTCATGTGTTGGTGCAATTTCCCGAATTTAAGGGGGTTAAATTGCAAATTGGCATTTTGTGCCAACACTCAATTATTTTTAACCAATGAGAAATCCTTAATTATTTAATTAAACCTCACCCTTATTTTCCCACATGAATTAAATTTCCTCATGTTCCATCCTAGCCACTCATTTAAGTGGGTCAAATCCTCACCCTACATCACACCCTCTCTCATCCTATTTAATATCATGTCACCCTCAAACCCTAATCCCTAGAACCTAGAAAACAACACCCCCTCACAAGTCTCCTCCCCTCTCCTACGTTGTAAAATTCTTCTCCTTCCTTTCTTCTTCTTCTCTTTTCTTTTCTCCTTCTCTTCTCCTTCTTCTTCCTCTTCTCTTTTATTTTTGATTTTTTTGAAATATAAGAAAGGGGGGGAACTTGGGGTTACTGTGCATTTTCCCCGGCCGTCCCTGTTCTCCGGCGGCTTCACGGGCCGAGCCCGACCCTCCGGCCTAGCCGATTCCCGGCGGATGCTGCCGCTGCCCACTTCATCTTCTCCCCCATCTCGCCATTCCTCCCTCGGCAACTCTCCGGCGACCGAACCCATCCTCTGGCGGCCGCTGACCCGAGACCGGCCGGCCTAGCCCGAGCCCGGCGGCGGCTCTCACGACTCCAGCGGCTGCTCCTCCCGACCTCCCTTCAATTACCACCATCTCCACCTATCTCCCCTCCCCCTCCATCCGGCGGCCCTCGTCTCAGTCACCTCCGACGCTGCCTCGACGATCCGGCGCCCGCTGAAGACCTCCTCCAGCCTCCTCCATTGCCGGCCGAGCCCAGTTTCCCATCTTCTCCAGCCCGGCGGCGGCTCTCACGACTCCAGCGGCTGCTCTCCATCCATCCCTCCACTGTCTGCGCCCGATCCCGGCGGTCCGGCGGCCGGCGGCAGTCCCCTCTCCTCTGTAAGTATTCTTCCTCTCTCCCTCTTTTCTTCCTTAGCTATATATATATATAGATATATATATATATATATATATATGTATGTATATATTTATATATATACGTATATACGTATATGTATATATGTCTAATAAATGTGTATAAAATTAATATGTTAATGTATACATTAGCGTAATTAATTTGTATATGTATATAATTAATGTAAGGTATTTGTAGGTATTTAAATATGGTGTATGGGTATAATATTATTTTTATTAAATGTTTAATAGATACATAATATATGTATCCGTATATAGTATTTTAATTAATGTTTAATATATATACGTGTATATCTAACCATATACTTACATACGTAGGAGTATATATTAGTATATGTATATTGTTTATCTAACTAATATTTATGTATAATGTATGTACATTAGTATAATGCATGTATTCTATGTTAATGTATAGATAACTAATATAAATGAAATTGTATATATATATATAATTAATAAATCTGTATGATATCTGTATATATAATTTAATATATATGTATATTAATCAATGTATAGTATTTTTAATTAATATTTTTAAATACATGAAAATGAATAGCATTTATTTAATTGATATTTAAAATACATAATGTATTATTGAAATTCTATTGTATACTTAATATTGTAGATATATAATGTATGTAATTATGTAATTATGTAATTAATGTATACATGGATATGTATGGTATATATATATATTTAGTGTATTCTATGTTTATGTACATGTATTGTATATATTATGTAATATGTAGATATATATATATATGTATATAGATGAGTATACGTATATGTGTGTGTAGATGTATACGTGCATATACGTATTAAATAATGTTTTATATAAATTTTTAGTATATATATAAGTAATTATATATATGTGTGTTATTTTGATATGTAAGTATGTATACATATATATAAATTTGTTTTGGTAAACAAGTAGTATATGTGTTTTAGTATTTAATGGTATATATATAATGTATGGGTATATGTATATATATATACATTGGGTTATTTTTATAATATCTATTAAATAAAAAGTATATGCTAGTATAATTCTAAAATATATTTTTGGCATATATGTGAGTATACACTAGTATAAATCAAATAGGTAATTTTAAAAGGAATATATATGTATATTGTAAATACATTTAAATTGGTGCATGTATAAAATATTGTAAGTACAAATTTTATGTTTATATATACATACAAGAATCATTTATTTTAAAGTATATATATATATACATATATCTATAATTGTATTGAGGGATATTATATGTAATTAATTAATAAGATATTATTTAAATATGTAGTCCTACTAGATGACCCTAGTTGACTAGTGCCCTGTCTGACATGGCCCTGAGGCCAGTGTTATAGACTGTGTGTTAGCGTAGCATCTGATGTAAATGTGGTTTGTTTGTGATATGTTTATAGGACTGTTGGGTTACCCAGGGGATACTCTGGAACAGGACATCCATAAATACCAGCTAAGGACCAAGGCAAGTACATTCTCTGATAATTTCCAATTCTTGATAATAGCTATAAGTTCAATGATCTTGAAATGTTACAACTAAATCTTTGACACTGTGCTACACGGACTAGTATAGCTTGGATCTGCAGTCATGAGATGTTACCTTGATTTTCGTATCGACATTATACACGACATTTACATTGACATTGACATTTACATTAGACATTGATATTAGACATTGTAAATAATTTATTAGACATTGTACTTAATATATTAGACAATGTTGTGTATTCGTGACGTGTCATGATTGGATCCACAGTACTAGTTGGGGGCGGGGAAATGGCTAGTGAGAAATGTGATCAAATACCCATTGCATAATTAAATATTATTGGTGTCAATCATACCCCCACGTATGATTAGCCAGACTGTAGCTACTGTACATGTCCCAAGCCGATCACATTTTGAAACTACTATTTCAAACACTTAGAATAGTTACAGTTCTCTATTTTTAGATCATATACTACATCACCCGTATCTGATACTGTTCCTTGTTCTTTTTATTTCCATACATGCCCTGACTATATCATATTGCCTGTCTCTCTTAAAAATTGCCATTGCATTTATTTCACTGTCTTCTCAGTAGCTAGCATGACATGTTTTATTGTATTATAGACATTATCAATTAATGGAACTGTTATTTGAGATTGTGCTTTGCTCCTTCCTGACTGGAAATATTTTTCCAGACTATGCCTTAGAGGACCGCTGTCCGACACTTTATGGACTATGGTGAGTAGCTGCAGACTTGGTAGTTAGCTGTGATTCTGGAAAGTCTAGTCGGAGTTATTATTTCTTGTTAGTTCTTTTAGTAGACTTTTTGGTACCGGATTTGTCTCCGGCATTTTGATGATTTTTTGGATATTGTTAAGTTATTCTTGTGGACTTGTGTTGTGTTTAATTTTAGTTTATTATTCGAAATCTTATCGTGCTGTTAGTCTGTGATTGAGTATATGTTCATTTATTGTGTCATCCGTGCCTCCTAATGGAGATTGGATATTTGCGTGACATTAGTTAGATAGTATCAATACCTAGACAGCGTTCTACCGCCGATGCTGCGGCGTAGGCTGGACGTACCCACGCACTCGTGCCCCTAAACCGGGTGCGGGTCGTGACACGTTTTTAGTGGAGGCCCATGCAGGTCAGACTTCGCGAGTTGTGCGATGTCGTGGTAGTGTGACATCCTTGTTATACTACTGCGTGCCTGCCATAGAATCTAGGACATAGGATACTAGGACGAGAGCAAATACTCAATCACAATTTCTTGAGAGATTCCTGGGATGACCCCTGAGAATCTTGTGAAAACTTCCAATTTAAAATCATTCCCTTGTTCTGTCCATTCTCACTTGTTGATTTTGATTTGATTGTTGTTAATTAAGGTATTAAATTAGGATTTTTGCTTCATTATAGAGTTGATTTCATATTAAGAGGAATTTATAGACTGATTTATGATATTATTTGATGATGCCCTCAATGAGGACAGTGAAAATAATTAAATATTAAGCTAGTGGACTACAGAAGGTGAATTTAATTTTAATTGAAGATTGAAAATGAATTTCAAATTTTAGGATTCTAAGAAGATTGAGATTGCTATTAAAATTTATTTTAAAGATTTCAATGAATTGCAAAATTTTGAAATATGAGGAGTTGAAATATGGTTATTAAAACTTTATTTTGAGGAATTCAGATTCAATTTGATGAACCTAGACAAGTCTGTAAGGATCTTTTAAGGTGATTAAGTTTTTATGTAAATAATTAATCTTGAGGAAAGTGTATACATTTACTTTAAATTTTATTCGAGGAGTTATTTTGAGGAATATTTATTTGAGGATAAGATTTTATAGTGGGAGAGATACATTAGTATACAATAGATGAGATACATGCGTAAGGATTTGTTGGCTTGAGCATGATTGAGATTCACTGCAAACTGACTTGGGTGATCATCAAGGGTTGTATTAGAAAGTGCAGTAGTTAGTATGATGTGTTGCAATTGTTATGCATTTGAGTGATAAGAATACTAGTATTAACGATTGCAGTAGGTAAGGAAGCCAACAGTAAGTGTTTGTGATAGAACTGTGGTACCTATAAGGATAGAGGTATCAGACCATGGATGCATTTTGACCTGTGCAATCACAACTAGGGTTTATTCCTAATCTTTTATCTTGAATGTTGTTTCTTTAGATCTGTACTGTCCTTCCTTGATGATATCGTCTTTTGCCTTAATTGATTCTTTGGGATCTGTCTTCAGGATGTCGCCGCAGACACGGTCTATGAGAGCGGGAACATCAGCTTTAGAGGGGTCTGCCACCTCTCCACCTGATGGACAGACATCCGTAGTTCCTCCTACATCTCCGATGCACGTAGGTGTATCTGCACTAGTCGGGGATCTTCCTCCTCCACCTGTTAAGAAGATTGCCGCAGCTGTGACGGATAACCTTCCTCCTCCACCGACTCCGATTCCCGGAAGTTTGCCCATTGACGGAACGCAGATGTTTACTTTGATCCAAGGCATGGTAGATGCCCAGAGAGTGACGGCAGACGCTCAGCGAGTTCAAGCTGAGGCTCAGAGGGTACAAGCAGAAGCGTACCAGGCACAAACCGAGCTGATGAAAGAAAACATGGAGAATGCTCATCAAGTAACTCTCCAAGCTTTGGAGAAAGTAGCACAGTACCAGCAGTCTCCTGGCCAGCAACAGCAGAGATCAGGCACTATAGTGGATTTCAAAAGGATGATGCCTCGAGAGTTCAAAGGCACCGAAGGGATACTCTACGCTGACGACTGGCTAGAGGATATAGAGAGAAGCCTGCGATTGACCCAGATTCCGGAGAACTTAAAGATAGAAGCCGCTGGCAGTCAGATGTTCGATATCGCACTCACGTGGTATCGCACGGAGCCGAGAATTACTGCACAAGGACTTACTTGGGAGACCTTCAAGGAACTCTTCAAGGAGAAGTTATTTCCCGACGTGGCATTAGGAACCTTGGAAAGTCAGTTTCATGACTTAGTTCAAGGAAACATGTCGGTCGACGAGTACGCTGCGGAATTCTGTAGATTGAGCCGTTTTGCATCGTCTATGATTCGAGACCCAGGAGATCGAGCCCGGAAATTTAGAAAGGGACTGACAAGAGAAATTAAGTCACGCACTTCTGGTCGTCGTACCGCTACCTTCGAGGCTATCTTGATGGATGCTCAGATTGCAGAAGAGGATCTGGATCTCAGGCCTAAGAGGAGCCACGATACTTTTGGAGATACGAATGATAGCGCAAGGCAGGCCAAGCATCCCCGTATTCAGCACCAACAACAGTACCAAGTACCATTTCATATTCAGCAACAACCATGGACATTTCAGCATCCACCGCAGTACTTAGCACCAGTTCCTATCCAGCGACAACCCTGGGCATTTCAGTATCAACAGCAGTACCCGGCACCAGTTCCTGTACAGCAGGATCAACGAACTTGTCACTTCTGTAAGAAGCCAGGTCACCTTTGGGAGAGCTGTAGAACGAGGCTAGGACTTTGTTTGCACTGCGGCGCTGCGGGACATCGAGTAAGGGATTGTCTTCGAGTCCCTTATCTTCTCAGCCAACACGCAGCTTCAGACTATAGAGATCCAGTTAGGCTACCTGTGGAACCGTACATTGCTCAGCACCTGCAAAGGGAACCACCCCAGCAGGGCGGGCATTTGCGATGACGGTCGAGGAGACCGATACTGCAGGTAATGTGTTAGCAGGTTCTGTTCTTTCCTTCCTTTTGTTCCTATCTATTTGATTGATTGGTTGATTGCTTAGTACCGTAGCTTGTATGCATGATTCTTGTTATAATGTAGTTAGTAGCACACCCTGATATAGAGACTGCAATACCAGGACAAGACACCATGACCGTACATATTCCCTTAGGTTGCATGTTGTATGATTATAGGAAGACTTCTTAGACCATGATTATTGGGTTTGACCATAGTAGATGCATGAAGGAGTTATGACTTGACAAGAGGAACCAGATGATTAAAATTGAGGATATTTATTTGATTCAAATAAATGGTTAAGAAATTAACATGGCATAATTGGTGGTAAAGTAATTCCAAGAAAGATTATGACATGTTTAAGTTGGTTATTAATTTGGAAATTTGGGAGATTATTAATGTATTTATTTAATTGCAAGTTATGAATTTTAGAACTTCATATTCGAATGTGACATTTGAAGAATCCTTAAATATCATAATGTTGAGTATCTTGAGGAGTGGATATTAAATTCCGGGTATTGAATTATTAACTCAAACTTTCAAGAAAATTTGGACAAATGGACTTTGATTTTATTCCGAGGAATGAAATAATTACAGAAATTTATTTGTGAAAAGACATTGCAGATTATAACCTGATTTCATGGTTAATGGATTTAAATTTTGAGAGAATAATAATGTGTATGATTTAAACACTAATATGAGGATTTTAAATTTCGAGGACGAAATTCTTTTAAGGTGGGTAGACTTGTCACTACCACATTCTGAAAACAGGGGTATTTTCGAATTTTTTCAATACTTAATATTATGTTATTTTATAATTAATTAATTGCATGATAGTGTATTTGATTTAAATAATTTTGTGCGATGTGTAATTAAATATATAATTATATGCAGTGTTTATTATTTTATTTTAGCCAGCAGACTAGACCTAGTAGCCAGTAGATGAGCACCTGTCGGAATTTATGGAATTTTGAGGTTAATTGTTTTATTTTAGAATTAATTTATTGGAGGTGTAATTAATTACGGTATTTTATTTAATATTATGCGCAATTGCCTTTGCTTCGATATTTGGAGCACTATCCAGACTTTTGTCTTCCAACAAATTTCACAATCTTGCTCTAGACATGCCCGCCTTCAATTCTGCTATTTTTGCAACTCATAATTTTGCTCCCTGTGCATTGTTTCTAGCCGCACAAAAATCGTCGCGGACGTTTATTTTAATTTCCTATTTTTGTATCGTTGTGCGTTCCAATCGAAAATTGGAGGCCATCTTGACCTATTTTTCGTGCGGCCCAAATTGGGGTAATATTCTGTTCTGAGTCTTCTTCAATGTTGGTATAGATGACTTGATCTGATTTTGACCCCAAGTACTCCTAATTAATTGTTGAACACAACTTGCATTTATTTCTATTTAAATTGAGGATACCATTTTATCTGATTTTAAATCCCAATTTAATTCCAGTGCCCTGCAAATTCAGCCTATACCCATCTTACAGTGCCCCCTGACCCTACAAAATATCGGACCCCGAATCGCCCGCCCTATTTTCGTCATTTCATGTGTTGGTGCAATTTCCCGAATTTAAGGGGGTTAAATTGCAAATTGGCATTTTGTGCCAACACTCAATTATTTTTAACCAATGAGAAATCCTTAATTATTTAATTAAACCTCACCCTTATTTTCCCACATGAATTAAATTTCCTCATGTTCCATCCTAGCCACTCATTTAAGTGGGTCAAATCCTCACCCTACATCACACCCTCTCTCATCCTATTTAATATCATGTCACCCTCAAACCCTAATCACTAGAACCTAGAAAACAACACCCCCTCACAAGTCTCCTCCCCTCTCCTACGTTGTAAAATTCTTCTCCTTCCTTTCTTCTTCTTCTCTTTTCTTTTCTCCTTCTCTTCTCCTTCTTCTTCCTCTTCTCTTTTATTTTTGATTTTTTTGAAATATAAGAAAGGGGGGAACTTGGGGTTACTGTGCATTTTCCCCGGCCGTCCCTGTTCTCCGGCGGCTTCACGGGCCGAGCCCGACCCTCCGGCCTAGCCGATTCCCGGCGGATGCTGCCGCTGCCCACTTCATCTTCTCCCCCATCTCGCCATTCCTCCCTCGGTAACTCTCCGGCGACCGAACCCATCCTCTGGCGGCCGCTGACCCGAGACCGGCCGGCCTAGCCCGAGCCCGGCGGCGGCTCTCACGACTCCAGCGGCTGCTCCTCCCGACCTCCCTTCAATTACCACCATCTCCACCTATCTCCCCTCCCCCTCCATCCGGCGGCCCTCGTCTCAGTCACCTCCGACGCTGCCTCGACGATCCGGCGCCCGCTGAAGACCTCCTCCAGCCTCCTCCATTGCCGGCCGAGCCCAGTTTCCCATCTTCTCCAGCCCGGCGGCGGCTCTCACGACTCCAGCGGCTGCTCTCCATCCATCCCTCCACTGTCTGCGCCCGATCCCGGCGGTCCGGCGGCCGGCGGCAGTCCCCTCTCCTCTGTAAGTATTCTTCCTCTCTCCCTCTTTTCTTCCTTAGCTATATATATATATAGATATATATATATATATATATATGTATGTATATATTTATATATATACGTATATACGTATATGTATATATGTCTAATAAATGTGTATAAAATTAATATGTTAATGTATACATTAGCGTAATTAATTTGTATATGTATATAATTAATGTAAGGTATTTGTAGGTATTTAAATATGGTGTATGGGTATAATATTATTTTTATTAAATGTTTAATAGATACATAATATATGTATCCGTATATAGTATTTTAATTAATGTTTAATATATATACGTGTATATCTAACCATATACTTACATACGTAGGAGTATATATTAGTATATGTATATTGTTTATCTAACTAATATTTATGTATAATGTATGTACATTAGTATAATGCATGTATTCTATGTTAATGTATAGATAACTAATATAAATGAAATTGTATATATATATATAATTAATAAATCTGTATGATATCTGTATATATAATTTAATATATATGTATATTAATCAATGTATAGTATTTTTAATTAATATTTTTAAATACATGAAAATGAATAGCATTTATTTAATTGATATTTAAAATACATAATGTATTATTGAAATTCTATTGTATACTTAATATTGTAGATATATAATGTATGTAATTATGTAATTATGTAATTAATGTATACATGGATATGTATGGTATATATATATATTTAGTGTATTCTATGTTTATGTACATGTATTGTATATATTATGTAATATGTAGATATATATATATATGTATATAGATGAGTATACGTATATGTGTGTGTAGATGTATACGTGCATATACGTATTAAATAATGTTTTATATAAATTTTTAGTATATATATAAGTAATTATATATATGTGTGTTATTTTGATATGTAAGTATGTATACATATATATAAATTTGTTTTGGTAAACAAGTAGTATATGTGTTTTAGTATTTAATGGTATATATATAATGTATGGGTATATGTATATATATATACATTGGGTTATTTTTATAATATCTATTAAATAAAAAGTATATGCTAGTATAATTCTAAAATGTATTTTTGGCATATATGTGAGTATACACTAGTATAAATCAAATAGGTAATTTTAAAAGGAATATATATGTATATTGTAAATACATTTAAATTGGTGCATGTATAAAATATTGTAAGTACAAATTTTATGTTTATATATACATACAAGAATCATTTATTTTAAAGTATATATATATATATACATATATCTATAATTGTATTGAGGGATATTATATGTAATTAATTAATAAGATGTTATTTAAATATGTAGTCCTACTAGATGACCCTAGTTGACTAGTGCCCTGTCTGACATGGCCCTGAGGCCAGTGTTATAGACTGTGTGTTAGCGTAGCATCTGATGTAAATGTGGTTTGTTTGTGATATGTTTATAGGACTGTTGGGTTACCCAGGGGATACTCTGGAACAGGACATCCATAAATACCAGCTAAGGACCAAGGCAAGTACATTCTCTGATAATTTCCAATTCTTGATAATAGCTATAAGTTCAATGATCTTGAAATGTTACAACTAAATCTTTGACACTGTGCTACACGGACTAGTATAGCTTGGATCTGCAGTCATGAGATGTTACCTTGATTTTCGTATCGACATTATACACGACATTTACATTGACATTGACATTTACATTAGACATTGATATTAGACATTGTAAATAATTTATTAGACATTGTACTTAATATATTAGACAATGTTGTGTATTCGTGACGTGTCATGATTGGATCCACAGTACTAGTTGGGGGCGGGGAAATGGCTAGTGAGAAATGTGATCAAATACCCATTGCATAATTAAATATTATTGGTGTCAATCATACCCCCACGTATGATTAGCCAGACTGTAGCTACTGTACATGTCCCAAGCCGATCACATTTTGAAACTACTATTTCAAACACTTAGAATAGTTACAGTTCTCTATTTTTAGATCATATACTACATCACCCGTATCTGATACTGTTCCTTGTTCTTTTTATTTCCATACATGCCCTGACTATATCATATTGCCTGTCTCTCTTAAAAATTGCCATTGCATTTATTTCACTGTCTTCTCAGTAGCTATCATGACATGTTTTATTGTATTATAGACATTATCAATTAATGGAACTGTTATTTGAGATTGTGCTTTGCTCCTTCCTGACTGGAAATATTTTTCCAGACTATGCCTTAGAGGACCGCTGTCCGACACTTTATGGACTATGGTGAGTAGCTGCAGACTTGGTAGTTAGCTGTGATTCTGGAAAGTCTAGTCGGAGTTATTATTTCTTGTTAGTTCTTTTAGTAGACTTTTTGGTACCGGATTTGTCTCCGGCATTTTGATGATTTTTTGGATATTGTTAAGTTATTCTTGTGGACTTGTGTTGTGTTTAATTTTAGTTTATTATTCGAAATCTTATCGTGCTGTTAGTCTGTGATTGAGTATATGTTCATTTATTGTGTCATCCGTGCCTCCTAATGGAGATTGGATATTTGCGTGACATTAGTTAGATAGTATCAATACCTAGACAGCGTTCTACCGCCGATGCTGCGGCGTAGGCTGGACGTACCCACGCACTCGTGCCCCTAAACCGGGTGCGGGTCGTGACAATACTACAGAATCCAATAGGTGTATCCCATACGCCTACTAATGTCCTTCCCGCCCAATGTAGATACGAAAGTCGACTACTCGACGTGCATATCTCGTATCTATATGCCAAGTCTCTACCAATAAAATATAACCTGAACTACGTACTAACCGTGATGTAGGTTACACGTAACGATAGCTAGTCGAGTACCCAAACCCGTATCCCAATATGAATATGTCTCAGTGAATGTGTAGGGTGTCAGGTCTCAGACGATAGCATGGTATCATCCAATGGGTAAGTCTGCTAAATACTAGGCCAGGTATACAAATCATCGACGTATCTATGCACCCGAACAATCTCGGACGCGCACAGTTGTATAAAGTAAAAGCAACAAGAATATAATACAACATATGCAATATTTAAATTAGACAGTAAATATGACAAGGTATCTTGCCTGGGTCCTGAAGCTGGGAATGTCAGAAGCCGGTTCCTGCAGTGTCTCCTGGCTAATCCAAAGGTCCTAAACACAAATATAATATAACAATCTAATATCAGACGCTAAACATTAAATGTACATAACTACAACGCGACGCTTGAATATTATCGCAAGTTCATGTCTGTTCGAATACAGAGTCACATGTGTGCGTAGCTAAGGTGCACACGTGTTCTGTGCTCGATCATCCTGGCCTTGAGATAATAATTTCAAGTTACGGTTTGACCAAGATCTCTGTTCTGTGCAAACACATGTTCCTTGGTTTCTATGTTCATTGTACGCGGGTTATGTACAGGTTTTAGGATGAAATGCTAGTCTCTGGTGTTATGTCTCATGATTAAGGGTTTGCTAGTAAATACACCAATTCTAAATCTTATTGCACATAATTAGGGTTGTGTCCGATATCAATATTTTTTGACACGTCGATACGACCCTACGATATTAACATGGAGAAGCGGGGGTTTTATGTGGCTACCTCTACGTGGCTTGCTCGGACAGGGCCTGCTCTCGTCGAGGCATGCTCCAGCGAGGTAGCAACGATGGCAGCGAGGTGGCAGCAGCGGCGGCGGTACTGCAGCAGGCGCGGCAGCGACAGCAATGGCAGCAGTGCCACGGGGGGGTCGGGTTGTCTCCGCGGCGGCTCGTCGCTCGGTGGGGGCGGCTGTGTCGGTCGGTCGAGGGCTGGGTAATGGAGCAGTCGGGTCTCGGGAATGAGTAGTCTGGTCGGTCGAGGGGCAGCTGAAGGGCGGTCTCAGTGCTGTCAAGCAGCGGTGGTGGTGGTGATGGTTGGGTACAAGGGAGAGGGGGAGTATTCGGCTAGGGTTAAGGTTTGGTGAGGCTTTGTTGGTTTAGGGTTTTGTATGGAGGGAATTATGTATTTATATAGGGGTGGGTTTCGGGGTTTGGGCCGGCCAGGGTCCAATGATATGGTTCGGTCAGGTCCAGTTGAGGTGAAATTAGCCATAAATTAATTAACTAAATTAATGATTAACTGTGCAAGGCGAAGTTAATTCATATTGTATAGCTAAGGTTGTACTATGGTCAGAGGGTACCTAAAATTGTCTCACGTAATTTTGATTATCTCGGGTTGTCCCTAGTCTCAGTTTTTAAAATACAAATAAAATCCCTAAATGGGTTGAGCGGGTTTACAAAGTCAAGTCCAATACACGAGCTAAACACGTGCTTGGTGGCCAAATGCCTCAAAAGAATAAAGTACCAGATCTAGTAGGTAATCAAGTATAAACCCACTCAAGATGCCTGGTGCTCCGGGTGGTCACCATCCAACAGAAGATAAGTAGTGTCCTCTGGTTCCGCTATAAGATCTGGCCATGCAAAACCAGTGGGGTCAGACCTCCAATAGCAAGTAACAGAAATGAAGGCCAAAAATATGAACTAAAACCAATACTATCTCAATACCAGAATAAGTTAAATTAGCGACGTTTTTATGTTGCTAAATGGCAAACAAATGTTGCTACATAATTTTAGCGACGTCTATAGCGACGTTTCGATGAAGTCGCCTTTAAGCTAGTCGTTAATCAAAAAAACATCACAAAACGTCGCTATACCAACGTTTTCTAGCGACGTATATGCGTCGCTATATTAGCAAAGTTTAGTGACGTCACGCTGCTAAATTAGCGACGTGTTGTTGGTCGCTATATGTCGCTAATTTTTTTAGCGACGTTGTACGACACATTTAGCGATGTTATATTGATCTGGCAATATTTCCATGTCAATAGTTTAGCGACGTACTCAGCGATGTTTTTAGCAACGTATTTATCAACTTTCAGTGACGTATTTAGTGACGTATATAAACGTCGTTAAACGTCACAAAACATCGCTAAAAAGGTCGCTAAAGATTCAGTAAAAAAATAAAAAAAATGAATATTGAATTGTTTCCAAACCAATCTTCCTGCAGTTTATGAATTCATAATTTATACAAATAGACCCGAAGCAACCCTCAGTTGAATTTGCTGGGTTCGCTGACCCCCTTCGGTTGAACACTCAACACCGATAAATTAACATACATTTAATATGAATAATATAGTAAAATTTGAAGAAAATGAAATATTGAGATTATAAACCGAGTCAGGAGAAAATCTTGTCGTAAAGAATACAACAAATATCCACACAAGTGAGTCTGAAAGCCTCGTCGTAAAGAATACAAGAAATAAAGTCTGAAAGCCTAAAAAATAAAGAATATTCATAAATAACCAAATATTATAGGTCTGAAACACAAACAATCAATAAACTATCCTAACTAGGACTACTGCAGATCTGTAGGAGGATGACCACCAGCGCGCATCAAGTATAAGAACAGATCATACTGCTCCAGTAAAATTGACACCGATGTCGATGGCGAATGTAGTGACGTCATTGGAGTCTGTGTCGATGAAGGCTCACCAGGAGGACGTATCTGCTCCAACTCTGCTAGTCGATGGTTGTATGAATCCATAGTAGATAACATCCTCGTACTGCTATGAACCATTGAATCCTGCATTATCGTCAGCCTCTCGCCTATGGATAGCTGTGATGCCTACAGCCTCGTCACGTTGCGCTCTGTCGACGCTCTAAGATCAGCTGTCATATCCCTGAGCTCCATGATGTTACGTTCGAGTATATCAAATCGTGCGATGAGCGTCGTATCGTCCGCCTGCGGCTGGAACAGGGGCTGCTCCTCCATCCTTCGTAGTAACTCATCACGGAGAGACACAATTTGACGGTCAACGACCTCCTGAACTCGGGCCAACGACTGTGAGGGTTGTGGGGAATGCGCACTTGTCGTGGAGGCCCTAGATGACTACGTCGCAACAAGGGCGCCATAGGATCCCTTATCATAGTACGTACCCCTCTGGAGACCACCAACGGGGTCACCCACAGCTCGTCTGCCGACGGAGCTGGAGAGGGATGCGAAAAAGTACTAGCCTCTCCCGTTGTAGGTGCACTAGTAGTCGCCCGCTCACGCAGCCTAAGATACTCGGCCTAAAAAGTTTGGATACTCGATAATTGCCTAAGTTATATTAAAATTAACACAAAGTAAAGTAATACTTACATAGGTCTGCGAGGCCCTCTCATCAATGAGATTTTTTTCCCTTTCGATGGGTGGCTAGGAAGACGGTCACCATTTTTGCATCCTCACCCCTCTGTACCTGTTAAAAATATATTATTTAGTACTAAAATTAAACATTTTATTCTACTACCATTTTATCGTACTTGTATTAAAATAATATATCTGAAATAAAAAATATACCAAACGACGGAATTGTTTCGTCATCGGAATCGAGCCACCACACCACTTTGTTGCCTTCTACCTAGCCGCCTTGGCCTTCTCAAACCTTTCCTTGTACCTCGAATCGTCGAATCTAGCCCTCATCGCAGTCCACTACTCAGGCATGAACCAACCTTGGATCGATTTTCCTTCACGATCACGAGCCTTTTGGTTATCCAGAGCATCACGGATCAGCTTGGCGGCAACGACAACAAATATCTGCTCGATCAACTCGGCCCGGTGCGGTGGATAGAAATACGTTTGCTACAATAAGTAATTTAGTAAGTTATATAATATAAATAAATTAGATGATTGATATAATATACTTTTACCTTAAAGTGCGCAAACCAGAACGCCTTTCTCTCATCCGGAGCATCAGATTAGTTGATCCAAGGGCCACCATAGTTGTACCTCAAAAAGTGGCCCAGACGTCTCTGTACCGACGAGGGACGATATCTATACAGAGATAATTATTTTTATCGAAAAAGTTAATATATGATGAATAAAGAAATACACGATATATATGATGCTAAACTATCTAATTGACTTACTTTGTACCGTCAGCCCAAATCTCCATCCTCGTCTCGTCTGGAGGTGCGCATGGAGGATCTAGCTGATGCTGGGATAACGTCGGCTCAACCTCCGCCATATGCTCATCTATCTCCATGGTTCTGTCAACAGGAGGAACGCTGGACGAGGGAGTAGTATCAGGCCTGGAACTACTCGTCCCAGGAGTGCTTCCACGTAACATCATCTTAGTCGAAGATGTGACTGGTCGATATACTGGAGTACTAGGCACCGAGGATCCAGAACCAACAGTAGGCAGTACCGGAGGAGCACTCCGTCTACCTTAGGAAATACCGAATGCTCTACGTTATCCTGTCATACCTGATAACAACATATGATGATAGAACAAATAAGCAAATATATAGTACATTCTATAGTCAAAATGTTATGTATATCTCACAGCATTAATAGAATTGTATAGTAAATAACTAGTAGTGTTACAAGTCTAAATGGATAGTATATTCTACAGTCAAAATATAATACATATCTTCGTTAAAATAGTATATTCTACCGTCAAAATATAGTACATTGTACAGGCAAAATATTTTATTTTTAATCATCTTCAGAAAATTTATCTTGTTCGCCTTCCTCGTCCTCCTCTTCCTCTTCCTCCTCATCTTCACTTTCATCTACTTCGTCTTCGTCTTCGTCTTCCTCTTCGGATAATTATACCTCTTCTACATTATTAGTCGTATAATGAGTAACTTCCGTTGAGTCCACATCTACAATATTTGTTACAAGAGTTATCTCATCCTCCTGATAAGCTATTTTGTCAATGTCAAAGGTATTTCTAGCTTTAGTCTTACATACTGTCAACCAATCCGATCTCGCTATCCTCCATCTAGGATAAGTTGTGAAGTACACAAGCTAAACTTGACTTAATAGGACAAATGGTTCGTAGCCTTGATATCTACGCTTGTAGTTTATATCCACAAGACCATCCTTGTCAATTTTCCAACCTTGATCTTGAATCGGATCGAAGAATTCACACTTGAATAGCATGATCTTAGCAGGTTCTGTGCCATAATTATATATCAACTCCATATTCTCTCGTAAGATGCTAAAGAAATCTTTTCCTGGATCAACGTCTTTGTAGTTCGAAGATTTGATACACAAACAACTATTTTTCGTGGAATCAAGATCCAGAAAGTTGTCTCTGATCGGAGCATTTGTTGGCTTGAACCTAATCCCAGTCATACAGTAACTTGGCCATATTTTGACGGCAGTAATTGGTCCCTTGGCTAGATTTCTAATAGATTCAGTTTTGGGTATTATTAGACGATCGACATAAATACCAAAGTAGCGATAGTAAGTTATTTATTGTGCAAGTGCACACAGAAAAAGTAATTACCGAGCTCCTTACATATATGCTCAACCAAGAAAGAAAATGACGTCTCATTTCTTGTTCTACTTCGTTGTATCTTATGTAGGGTCTAACCGACCTCAGCTCATCATTATATATGATAAAAAACAATGAAGCAACCGCTGATTAGTATCATAATAGTAGCTTATACTATTTATATTGAGATGACGTAAACATGGACGTATTAATTACTTACCACTCTAGCTTCTCCACTTTATCCTCATCGCAATCGAGTAATATATACAACTGAGCATCCCTTAGCTCATCGTCATTCAAATATCTCTTTTTCATTTTCCCCGAAGGCTTTTCGGACGCATTGAATACTTTCAGTATTGCATCATTAGACTCCTGATATCTGTCGTCGTTTCTCGGAGCTCTTGTTCTATTAGTAGCAATATGAGGTTTAAAATACGTCGAGCAAAAGTTTGTAATCTCCTCGAGAACATAATCTTCACAAATAGAGCCCTCAACCCGTGCCTTATTTTTTACCTTTTTTTTTAGGTGATTCAGATGCCGCTCGAACGGGTACTTCCACCGATAACCGACAGGACCACTAACACATGCCTCATAGGAAAGATGAATTGGAAAATGTTCTATAGAGTCGAAGAATCCAGAACAAAATACCTTCTCGAGCTTTCACAGTGTTACCGCAATGCCCTTCTCTTACTTTTTAAGACGATCGACGAGCTACTTAGTAGAACAAAGATCTCTGAAGAATATCCTGAGCTCTATCAATGGATCCCAAACGGCCTGCGATAAGAATTCCCGAAATACAATCAGAATTAACCTTTCTATGAATACGTGACAATCGTGGCTCTTCATACCCGCCAGTTTGTTCTTCTTGAGGTCGACGCATCTTCTCAAGTTTGATACGTACCCATCTGAAATTTTAGACCCTGAATCCACCTACAAAGTCTCCCTTTATCCTCCTTCTCCAGTGAGAAAATTGACTTAGGCTGCTTTAACTTTCCATTCCCCTCCTCTATCAAATACAACGTAGGACTTCTACATATTTCTTCTAAGTCCATCCTAGCCTTCGAATTGTCTTTTGTCTTCCCCTTTACCTCTATTATAATATTAATTATATTATCAAACACATTCTTCTCGATATGCATGACATCAAGGTTATGTATGACCAGATTGGTGCTCAAATATGGCAGATCCCAGAATATACTCCTCTTCGTCTAGTTATGGGTGCGACCAAATCCGTCACACTTGTACTCCTTAGCAGGCTCTTCGATAGCAATTGGTAAATCTTTTACCTCTTTCCATATCGTGTATCCGGGCCACCTTGCCCGTAGATTGGCCTTCTCCATAATGCCCGCACGAAAAGAATTCATGTTCCTCTGGTACGGATGATCCTTCGGCCGAAATTGTCGATTACAATCAAAGAAGCACGGTTTGCCTCCGTGTTTCAAATAGAAAGTCTTAGTACGGTCCATGCAATATGGACATGAGAGACGACCATGAGTTCTCTATCCTGATAACATTCCATAGGCCAGAAAGTCGTTGATGGTCTACATAAGTGCTGCCCTCATCTAAAAATTCTACTTTCTAGAAATATTGTCCGTGTTGGCACCTACTTCCCACAGTTGATTCAACTCATCTATCAAAGGTTATAAATATACATCGATGTTCCTCTTCGAATTGTTCAGACCGAGAATAATAACGGTTAGGAACATATACGGAGTCTTCATGGACATCCAACGTGGTAGATTATACGGAGTGACGATCACAGAATAACACGAATACTGGGAGCCCGAAAGTATGAATGGGGTAAAACCTGTGGAGGAGAGCCCCAATCTGATATTATGCGAATCTGAAGCAAAATTTGGATACTCTCGATCAAAGTGCTTCCATGCTTCTCCATCGGATGTATGATCCAATACTCCTTCGATCTATTTTTGCCTGTGCCAACTCATATTTTCTGCAGTCTCCTTCACCATAAACAACCTCTGCAACCGCGGCGTCAAAGGCAAGTAGTGCATTGAATCAGTAGGCTTCTTTGCACCGACAGACTTTCCTCTTCCAGTGGCCTTGTAGCGATCAATACTACAGAATCTGCACGCATCTTCATCCTTGTCGTCTTTGTAGTACAACATGCACCCATTGGGATATGCTTTAATTTTCTCGTATCCCATCTAGAGAGATCTCACCATCATCTTAGATCGGTAGAAGTCTTTAGGCAACTTTGCACCCACTAGTAAGATCTCTATAATCAAATTCATCAGTCGGTTATAGCATTCTTGCAACATATTAAAATTGGACTTGATGCTCAACAATCTTGTAACCACCTCCAATGATGAATGATCCTCACAATCAAGATATAATGGAGTCCTTGCATTCTCCAATAACTCTATGAACTTTGCAGCATCGGTATTCGGTGCCTCCTCAGCTACATCATGATTGTTCGGATCGAAACTAGTCCCCATCGCATCAAAAATCATGTTCACCCACCCGTCGTCGTAAGCAGCGTGGTCATGGACATCCATATACGGCTCCACATAAGGCCCCGACTCCGATGCTAAAGACACAAATTTTCCATGCATCGTCCACTGATAGTAATTCGCCGTGAAATCCTTCGAGTACAAATGATATGTGACTTCCACTTCTAGATGATATTTCAAGTTACGATATCTCACACACGAAAACTTAATTTTGGTACCGTCCATGTATTGAGGGAATGCCTTGGCGAACTGCAGGAACTGATGTACACCCTCAATGAATTCATCCTGTACACCGCATATGTCATCAGAATGACGGTTGTACATCCACAAACAATAATGTAGATAGTAATTCATATCCATTTCTAGATACTTCTGTAAAGATGAATAGATATTGTTCAAGTATATACTCATCGTTAAATACAGTACATGCACTGATACTCCTAGTCCTATTATATATACTCAGGAATACCTAATTAGGTTATACACCTACTCGTCTACACACATATAAGGATACTCAGGAATATAGTACATACACTGATACTCATATTGCAGTGTATCAGTAAGTGTCAACTGAGCATATTTGGGTTAGGGTTATGGTTAGGGTTTGTGCACTGCTTTAAGTATTAGTCATCTGGTTATAGGGGAGTGCCTGTCCATAGGAGTATATGTCATATTTATAGCACATTTGGAGAGCAACACAGTGAGCAGTTAGATAGGGAGAGCTGTTGCACACACCATCTGCACAGACCCGATAATGTATATTTGATGTGCACAAGAGTGTTGTGGCAGACTTCACAGGGTCTGTGCACACTATCGTACAAAACAGGGTATGACATTAGGTAACAACAAATTGAAGTTGTATTTTAAACTTGAGTATCACAACAGGTTTTAGAAGATTGGGGGAATCTCTGTGTATCTTAGTATTGAGTATCACAACAACCATTTTAAACTTGAGTGTCATTTAGCATTAGTATTGATATTAAGTTGGTATCAGTTATATTAAGTTAGTAGCAGTTATTATAAGTTAGTAAGTCATGATAGTATAAGTTATGTACTAATTGTATAGTATTAAATGTTAGAGAGAGAGGGAGAGAGAGAGAGAGAGAGAGAGAGAGAAATAGGGTTAGGGTTAGGGTTTACACCCTCTGTGACAGTGTCTGTATTGTGTCTGTGTTAGTGTGTGTGTGTCATGTCTGTGTTAGTGTCATGTCGTGTCTGCATCTGTGTGTGTGTGTGTATGTGTATGTGTGTGAGAGAGAGAGAGAGAGAGATCAAGTTAGGGTTAAGGTTTACACCCTCTGTGTTAGTATGTGTCGTGTCTGTGTCTGTGTCATGTCGTATGCATTTATGAGAGAGAGAGAGAGAGAGAGAGACCGGGTTAGGGTTTACCTAGAAGAGGAGGAGGATGAGGAGGACGAGGAGGAGGAGGAGGCTGTGGAGGACGCCGGACTAGGGGGCTGTGGAGGATGCTGGAGGGGGGCTGTGGGGGAGCACTCGGGGGGTCCGCCGGAGTAGGGGACTGTGGAGGATGTCGGAGGGGGCAATTCGCCAGAGGGGGGGAAGAGGAAAGAGTTTTTGAAAATTTGGGGAAAGATTTCGACAGAAGGGGTGAATCGAAACCTATATTAAAATTTTTAGCAACGTCAACTTATGACGTCGCTAATAATAATAGCGACGTCATAACTAGATGTTGCTAAAAGTCGCTAATTATCAAGTTTGTGACGTTATAGACGTCGTTAAAAATATCGCTAAAAATAAAAAAACTAACGTCGCTAAATACATCGCTAAACGTCGCTAAATCAAAAAACTCAGCGACGTTTACTAGCCTTAAATAAGCTTATAGCTAGTATTCTTTTAAAAAACTGAATTACAGTCGCTAAATGTCGCTATATGTCGCCAACAACGACGTATAGCGACGTTTATTTTTGGAGTCGCTCAAATCTTCAATATTAGCGACGTTTCTATATGACGTCATTAAAAATGTCGCTATTTCATCATATTTTGGTAGTGTCTTAACACAACAACAGTTATAGACAAAAGTAAATAAATGCTTTTCGAGACTCATGTGCTACCACTGCACTTATCTCAAGAAGGAAAGACAATAAACTAAGTAACAGATGATATATAGTAAGCTACTAGTGACTGAGAAGTAAACATGAAGGAATATAAATAAACTTGTACATGTGAGCATGTAATATTCCGGAACAGAACTGAGTATATATACATGATCGAGAACAAGACTAGGATCATGCAAGATGTCCAAGGCAAGTGGGCATGTACAGTACAATAATTGAAAATAATAAATATGAAACTAATAAAATCCGTAAAAAAATAGGCCTAGTTTTTTTACCTCCATTACCGTTCACGTATTCCAATATCTACTATAATGATGATATGGAAAATAATTATAGAAAAGAAAAAGCCGACAAGCTATAAGAGAGCATAGGAACTTCTCAAAATCGAAATCATAACCCGTAAACCAAACAAGGACCGGGGTTATGGAATATTTCTCGAGCCAAAAATAGCCTCTGGCCAACCACCGACACATATGACAATACGAGAAGATAAAGGACAATACACGGGCAATAGTAACAATCAACAAAGTACGGCCAAGCAATAGTATGGCTTGATACGTTAACTAACTAGGGTTGTCACAAATCCTAATTACTAACAAATGTACTACTGAGGATTTCTATGGTTGCATGCCCTGTAGTCTGTCCAAGTTATCCAGGCAAGGTTCGGGTCCAAGAATAACAATATCCGAGTGTAAACTATAGGAATATAACAACTATGGAAAAGTAAAGGCAATATAATATAAAGACATAATTAACCTAATTAACAGTGCATAATTAAAGAAAATATAATATAAGGACAATGTCAATGTAAAAGCCATGTCAATATCCATGTGATGTCATAGCAGGGTTGCATCACTCGATGGTGAACTGGAAGTGTGCCATTCTCGACGACAGGCTACAAATCTACTAGTGCGGCCGGGATAATGGGACTGCATACAACTAGGAAATCGCCCCTCCCATGATCTAATTCTCATACTAGTTAATAATCCTTAACAGTTTCATTTAGGATTCTGGGTGTGATATTCCGCAGAATCAATCATAATCATAATGCAAGACTGGACCAAGAATTTAAAATTCAAGGCACAAGTAAGACAAGCCACAACAGTGAATACATGTACTAGCAATCAAGAGTGCACTACGATGAGTCACTATAATCATGCCTATACAGAGCCAAGAGAAATCAGAAGAATCCAAGTGCCATGACCCGCACCGGGTGTAGGGACACGAGTAGTGAATAACGTCCAGTCTAAGCCACAATATCGGCTGTAGAACGCTATTTTGATAAACTATCTATCTAGCAATAATGATCATCATGATATATAATGCCACCAATGAAGTATGAATACTCAATCACAGATCTATAAGATGGAACAATCGTACGAATATGATATAAAGAATTGAAGAGTCAAATACAACTCATGAGGCAAAGTAATAACCAATGAGTCATCTAAAATAAAAAAATACTAATATCAAATTTTGTAGACAAATCTAGTACAAAACCTATCTACTGAGCTACAGGTACTGGGTCGTCTGTCTCAACCGGGATGAGACCCTCCTGAGCCAAAGTCTCTAGATCTAGGCCAACAACGTCCTGAGGCCCATAGTGAATGGGATACCACTCTTTAGTTTCATCTGGGAAAAATATATCCAGTTAGGAAAGGCGCAAAGTATACCTCTAACAGCAGTTCCAATGAATGATAAAAACTATGTAATAGTAAATAGAGTGAATATACAAGATACAGGATACAATTACAGAAGATATACAAAATAGGATTACTAGAATTAAATACAGGAAATGAGCATCATGGAAATGAGCAAGAAATACTACTACTACTACTTCTACTACTACTACTACTACTACTACTACTACTACTACTACTACTACTACTACTACTACTATGTGAGTGAGTACCAGCTTCAACATGTGATCGGCTTAGGAACTTGTACAAGGATTAGGACCTGGTTAATCATACGTGTGGTGTATGATCAACACTCACAATGACATGCACAAGGAGGGTATGATCACATATCTATACTAATACTCCCCGCCCCGACTGGTATAGTAGATCCAACCATGGTACGTTATGACACAGGATTCGCTGGGTAGATAGCTAGTCTACCTAAGAATCAATGTCTGTATATGCACAAGAAAAATGAGGAACAAGGCTTGCACAAGATATACCATAACTACCAAGGAATAACATCTCATGACGAAATTCGGATATACCAATCCATGTAACCATCGTATCAAGAAATCAAGGATATCTACACTAAATACAAGAAACATAGGGGATATCATAAATGTAAAACTATCAGAGAATGTACTTGCTTAGAATCCGGTAAACAGTATCAAAGATGTCCAAAACGGTGCCCGGGAGACCTAAATATGGAATATTACATCTATACAAGATTTTATAATGAAAAACAAGTTAAACTAGTCAAATTTTAGGTCATAAAGCCATTTCTAGGTTAAAACAGTCAAACTAGGTCAACTCTAGGTCAAACTTGGTCAAACTAGCTATTTCTAGGTTGTATGATTCCATCTCTAGGATATTGGGTCCATATACTATGTAACTAGGCTATACTGGCTATAGGATACTAGTACTATACCGTATCGTGAGATACATAAATATATATACCGTATCGTGAGATACGTTAATATATCTATATAAAAATATTCTATAAGTTATACAAATATATTACATACTAGTATCCCTAGCTAAATTAATTCTACGTGTATACCTTGTCTTTGAGCCAACACGGTATCACGCTAGCTACCCTCATCTTGATACTTATACCCAATACCTACAATTACCATGGAATCACAAGTAATACTTACTAACTTATCAAACTAAGACAACTAACTAGCTAAGGTTTATAGATGCATCCATCTATATATATAATTAAGTATCTATCATACCTCACTTACCAATATCTAACTTGTACCATATACTAACTTATAACAAAATACTACATAATATATATTACCAATAACTAACACATACCCTCTTCTGACATATAACTCACACAACAACATATAACCATATATCAATTGCTAACTTCTTACTTATATCTAACTCTAATAACTAACACACATAAACTTATCTCCAACTAACAACCAAGCTTAAATACTAACTATACGACTCCAACCTACAATTACCCGACCCCCTCTCACCATGGTAGTTGCTACTACTAGCAGCCTCGCTGCTGTTGTCGCCCCTACTGGTATTGTTGCTGTTGTTGCCCCCTAGTTGCATTATTGTTGTTGTTGCTCCTAGTTGCATTGCTGCTGCTGCTACTGCCTCTAGCATTGTTTGTTGCTGCTGCTGCTACTGCCCGACTACTAACAGCATGCTGCAGCTGCTACTAAACATTGCTGTAAAATACATCAAACCCGACCCTCTTACTGTGCACCAATGCACAGCTACTGTGCACTGCCCTCACTTGTACATTCTGACTTCTATTTACTTCAGTCACTTATTGCACTGACACCTTGCTGGCAATGTCCTCACCCATTCATGGCTCAGGTAAGTTCCCCCACAGTCCACACAAATACTCTTAATGATAGATATAGATAAACACATATAACTCCTAACCAATTGCATATATATATATATATATATATATATATATATCATGCCTCTATATATTTATCATATATACAACTCATATGCAATATTTAAATAGCTACACACAAGTCCAATGAATTAAAATACAAAAACACAAACACGTAGAGTGCACCGCACCCGTATCACACTCAATCTATGATACACTTGTGATACGGCTCCACCACACCACCAAACGTATCCCGAAGGACACAAGCAAGTCTAGAATCACAATTAGAAGTACTACGAAGAGCTAGCTACTTAACTACGTGTCCGTGTTAAAATATAACATGCTCAAACCCATATGTCGAAAGAAAATTCCCAAATTAATCCATATCGCCAAATTATTGTGATACGGCCTACATGTATCCAATTATGGACACGACACAAGTCTTATATAATCAAACATATGTCAATTTGGTCTAATTGACCTATTGACAAACACATATTGTGCCAATCTCGAAATTCCCCCCAAAATTGGCATAAAAGACACCATAACTTCCTCCATAGACCTCCTATGAACCTAATTTCACTTCATATGGGTAGCCTTAGTACATGGGAGGGTACCTAATGATTAAACTATAGATTTAGAGTCTAATTAAAGAGAGAAAACTGAATTGTACCTATTGGGAGATGGATTCCTAATACAAGTCTTCAAATGAGTGTCAAGAGCCTTCAACTTGTGCTCCTTCCTCCTTCTTATAGATCCTTGCCTCCTCCTTGTTCCAATAGCCTCCAATAGTGAGTATAGAAGGAATTGATAATAAATTTGGATAGGGTTTAGTGTAGGGATGAAGGAATTTGGAGAGAGAAATTCTAGATCTAGAAATAAGATAAATGGATAAGGAGAGAGAGTCTCTCTCCTCCCTCTACTATGACCGGCCCTTGCTTGTGATGCAAGAAAGTATGAAAAGTCTAAACTATCCCTATGGGCTTGTCATAAAGGAATTAATTAAGGAAGGAAGCTTCTAATCCAATTGTTTTAACTAATTAAGTCATCCTCCTAATGAATATGCTTGATTGTTGGGCTCAATCTAACTAGAATTAATGTTGGTCCATGAGTCTAATCTAAACTAGTTAGGTCCACTAACACAAGTCCAAAATAAAATATAACATCTAACAATAAATAAATAATATGATAAAAAATATTCAATAATCACATATATAACTAATTATGAAATAACCAAAATACCCTTTCTAGAAAATGTGGTAGTGATAAGTCTTCCCCCCTTAAAATAATTTTAGTCCTCAAAATTCAAAGATGAAACTACCAACTATTTGTGGTAGAAAATGAAAGAATGAAAATGTATTCAATATGGGGTTTACACAGAACCCGCCTTCTTTGGTTTACAAACAAACTTGTACAATGTGATCCTATACGAGGATGTGGGAGTACAATTTATTTAATCTGGGTAAATATTGCTATAGGTGTCTGATCTGCAGTCGATCACTTTAGCCCTTGGACCACACGATGTTGAAGAAGTGCCGTAGAAGACAGGAAGCAGCCTCGGGGGTTACAGAAAAGGGTGGATGCACGATGCCCAGGTCGCCGATCCCTATCCTTTGTCCGAGATCCGGGTTCCTCTCTCTCTCTCTCGATCTCCTCTCCCCTTGCTCGACCTTCAATTGTTCGACCTCTTCTCTGAGTCTTCAATTGTTCGATCTTTTAATTTGTCGACCTTTTTCCCCATTGATAGGGGTCTCTATTTATAGAGTTTTTGTGACAGTGACCACTCAGTTAGTGTAAAAACCGAGGAGTGGACAACACAGCACCCTCTTACACGACGGTTAAAGTAACCAATGCCTGCGTATGGATGATCTTTTGAATGAGCGTGTGACGCGGGTCCAACTAAGGGACACAACGCGTACAATTGCTACGAAGATCACGGCGTAAAAGCCACGTAGGTAGGTATCCCCCGTGTAGAAGAGGTGGGCATAAAAGCCGAAGTCTGTCATCGTGGCATAGAAGCCAAGTAGGCATAGAAGCCGGGTGGGCGTAGAAGCCCGATAGGCATAGAAGCCGAACAGGCATTGAAACCGAACAGGCATGGAAGCCAAACAGGCATAGAAGCCGAGCAGGCATAGAAGCCGAACAGGCATAGAAGCCGAATGGTCGTAGAGACTGAGTGGGCGTTAAAGCCGAATGGGCGTTGAAGCCGAATAGGCACAGATCCTGGGCGTAGAAGCCGCTGCGTACCGTGCCAAAATGCTGATGTGGACGTCTTTAGCCTGGATCACGGCTTCTGAAGAATCAAATCCCTTGCATTAAATGCAGAGATCCGCCATCATTCTGTGCATTAAATACGGAGGCGTGTTTTTGAAGGTCTGCAGCTCTCCTGTGTGTTCGTCGTAGAGATGTGCCTCGAGAAATCCCTTGCATTAAATGCAGAGATCCGCCATCATTCTGTGCATTAAATACGGAGGCGTATTTTTGAAGGTCTGCAGCTCTCCTGTGTGTTCGTCGCAGAGACGTGCCTCGAGAAGACTGTCACTGCCTTGTCCGCCAATCGCAGAGACGTGCCTCGAGCCCTGCGCAACATGCAAATTTTGACCTGGCAGGCGGTTTGTCCGCTGTGGAGTTTAAACAGCTCACGTCTGCCTGTGTAAAACGAGGCGGTGTATCCCTTTGTACGCGAAAGAGCAGCTTATGCTGAGGAGACTTCAGTAAACGACGGCTTGGTGATATTTTGACCAAATCCTCTACATTAAATGCAGAGATCTGCCATCATACTGTGGAGCACGTCCCGAGGGGTCTGCCACCGTTTCCAGCCGTCGTCTGGGTAGCTGTGCAGCACTTTTTGTCAGAAGTCAGGGTTCAGATTCACTGCGTGACTTGACAGGTTCATTTCGGGGAAGACGAAGCGTTCCTCGTACGCTTTAAGCTGCTTTGAGAGTGGCTGAGTTTTACACCATGGAGGCGATAAAGAACTCTTTTTTTATGCTGGGGCGGCCTGGACGTACTGTACTTACGCGGATGGTCCTTTGAGCTCATATTTCACGCTGTATCTGGCGGAAGAGCTCTGTTGCATGTTCGACGGCTCTGGAGGCCTCTGCTTACGCTGCTCTGTATTAAGATGCCGCGTAGATCCTCCCAGCGTATTTTTCATGCTTCTACAAGACCCCCTTTAAAGCTTTTAAATTCATCAGAATTTGAAACGCTTTGAATGAAGCATGAACGGCCCCTCGTAACTCGAAACGTTTCTGAGTGGAGCGTTGAAACGGCCAAGTTTGACGCGTTCTTTCAGGCCGGTCTTGATGGCGGATTTATTAGGGGTAGGTGTGACCTCGCTTGCCTATAAAAGGGCTGAGGAGTTAACCTGTTTCTTCCCACATTTCCTTTCACCATGCTGAGATGATCGCCGGAGTTCGTCGGGTCGACCTGAGGAAGAAGAAGACCATGTTCTTCCAGCATGTAAGGAGCCGAAAAAGATGGCGTCTTCGAGCAAGTGTCCATTGCAACGATGGATCATGGAAGGATATCTTAGCCTCCCTTATTCGGGATAATCAACAACTTTATGCGGCATCTCACTCGGAGAGTGGGGAGGGGTCACTTTTGACCAGGCCGCTTGCAAGTGGCGCCTTCTCTCGTTACCTTTGGTGACGAGAGGCAGACAGACCGGCCAGAGTGGCGGTGGTCTGTAGGGAAGCAGAGTTACCCTGCTTCGGAGGATGGGTCATCTGCCCAGTTGTGTATCCTCCTGCCACCGATCATCTTCTTGGAAGAAGGGGAAGACCTTTGTAGAGGGGATTTCCCTCATATGTAATCACGAAAATAAAGAAAACCCCTGTAGACAGGATTTTCCTCATATGTAATTGTGATTTTAACTTTCAATAAAGTCGTCTTTCTTCTCTGCATATGATCGTCTTTGCCATATGTTGCTGTGAAGTCTGAATATGTGTAGCTTCGACACGTCTGATTCTTTACGCTGACTCTGATAAAAAGAGTATTAGGTCCCGTCCTGTCTTTTACGCATAACTAGTGATGCGCAGCTGCTTTAGGAATGTAGGAACCGCGTAGAGTTTCTTTGTCCCAGATATCATCTTCAAGAGTGATTTCCTGAAAGTCCCTTGGAACAGGGCGAGAAATGGCTATAAAACTGAGCCTCCGTCTTGAACTGTAGATGAAATATTCAGACTGAGTTTCTGGATGAACTCCGAGTTGACCCACGAAGAAGAGTGATTTTCAATTTTGAACTCTTCATGCTTTGGGTACTTGGGATGCTTTGGGTCAAGAACGAGTATCTTCTGTGTGAACTCTTTGTAATTGACCGCTTGGAGGACTCGTCTGGATACACGGAAAGTCAGAGATCCGTAGTGTAGATGAGCTGGGAATCCTGAGTTCATAGCTTATTGGGCGTAGAAAGCCACCGAGCGTGAGATCGTGGGTTTGTATCTACTAAGCGTAAAGTCGTTGGTTTGTAGCCTCTCGATCATGAAAGCTACTGAGCACAAAAGGCATCCGAGCATAAAACCATAGACTTGTAGCTGGCGAGCGTAAAACCGTAGATCCATTGCTGTCGAGCGTAGAAAGCCCCTTAGCGTAGAACTGTAGATTCGTAGCCTATTTAGAGAAAGAAATATTCGAGCGTAGGGTCTGTGGACCTGTTGCTTCCGAGCGTAAACTAAATGCCATCGAGCGTGAGATCGTAGGTTTGGTAACTGCTGAGCGTGAAGTCGTAGGTTTGTAGCCTCTCGAGCATGAAAGCTACTGAGCACAAAAAGGCATCCGGGCGTAAAACCATAGACTTGTAGCTTGCGAGCGTAAAACCGTAGATCCGTTGCTGTCGAGTGTAGAAAGCTCTTTAGCGTAGAACCACGAACCTGCTTTGCACGAAAACTCTTCGAATTTGCTGACTGTCCGTCTTCCGAGAGTAGTGGGCTGACGTAGCATCCAATCATAACCAACTATTAATTGTGAGATTTGGTTAGGGTTTCGAGGAATCCGTCCGAGGATTCGAGGAGTCGATCCGACCCCTATATATATCTCGAGCTTTGGAGAGAAAACTTTTCATTCATCTGTTGCGAAAGAGTGCCTTCGTCTGTTCGAGTTTTTTTCTCCGTTGTTTCTCCGAGCACTCAGAGTTTTCAGAAATGGTGCCGAAGCAAACCTCCTCCACTAAGGGAAAGAGTGTAGGTTCTTCTTCCCATTCTTCCGCCCCGGCGAGGGAGTCTTCGGTTGGGCAGGGCGAACTTCATCCTGAGCAAAGTATCCCGCCGACGAGCAGCGCTCCCGGCCTTAGAGGTAGAGCCCTTTTGGATGACGTGGAATAACAAAAAATCCTTCGCACACATTGAACGTGACCGTGCTAGGTCGTCTTCTGTGCTGATAGCCTCTTTGAGGAAGATGATGCACGAAGACGTTTTCATCTTTTACGCTCACATTTCTAATGTGCCAGCATAAGGGCTCCATCGTTTTCCCAGTTCTGGGCGTAACAGCTCCGAGTGTCAAAAACATGGTGTATACTATAAAATTTTAGTTTTACGCCTGGGGGCGGAGCCTCCGGCATAATAACTAAAATTTTTTGGTAGCCCGGCGTAAAGCACGGATCGTACGCTGCCAGTTATGTCTCTGGATGAGACATCCTGCGTAAAAATGGCCAAATTTGTACAGTCTTGGCTTAAAGCACAGACTGTGGCTTCTGGATCCCCATGTTGCAAGATTTCGTAATGACGTGTTTTTCTCGCACTTTTGCAGTTAATTTGGGTGAGTCTCCACTGGCTGAGGTGATGGGTTCCGCTGCCGGGAGGCTGCACTCGAACTATTTAGAGGATCTGTCCCACGTGGTATTTCCCATCTTCGGACCCCAGTATCCTGAGGGAAGGGGGCTTTTGATATCATCCCAGAGCGAGCGGACGCTGCTGAATATGATTAATGGGGAGCCCCTGACGTATATAGACGGGGAGCAGTATATAAAGCCAGCTTTTCTCTTTGGGGACATGATCGATAAACGGTCCCAGACGAAGCCTAAGAGAGAACCTTGGGTATTTCTTGCCGGGAATCTGGTTTTGTATCTGCCGACGATGCAGAGGGATTATCCCATCTCGGCCTTCTTCCATGCGACACACCCTAGGAGGATGTCGTGGAACCTGACGCCCGATCTTCATGGCAAACCGGGGAAGATCTTTCATCTGAAAGGGGCTGACCAGGGGTCGTTTGTCAGTCGTCCTTCTGGCCTCGTGACGTCGTTCAGGGGACTGAGCCCGGGCAGTTCTCCGAGCGAGGACAGTCTAGTGATCCAGCCGGTCCAGTTGCCGACTTTTTGCAATGACTTCATGGGACGAGGGGGAGTATATCCCAAGGAGAATCCTCGATGCAACGGGTGGATCACTCCAACAAACCGTCGATGGGCCTGCCTTGTTGACTGGGCCTTGAAGCACTGTCAGAGAGAGCTGGAGTGCATTGGGCTGTATGCCGCTGTGAGTGCGACCAGTGTTGGGTTGCCTCCCAACCCTAACCTGTACTTGGCACTGATGGAGCTATATATTTCGCTCACTGGGACTTTTGCCACTCCGCTGGGGTAGTTGGGATTGGCCCTCCATGAGATGGCAGCGATCTCGAGGCTGCCGATGGGGGATGCCCCATATGAAGAGTATGTCCCCACCAATCGGGAGTTGGATGATTCGGACCCTCGGGTAGTAGAGGTGTATCAGGAGCTGATGTGCCACTACTTCGCATACACGGCCTTTTATGATGAGCCTTCTGATTTGGCCCATACTACCAAGTGGACGTCCTACCTCTTCTTCCACCGGGCCAGGGCCGCCAAGCCGGAGAAAGTCTCGGGGGGCAAGGATGAGCCCATAAATTGTTTGGGCGTGCTTAGTGCCCAGGTCGTCGAGGCTCTTATGGATGACGCCAAGGCTTCGGACCAGATTCTTGACGACGTGGTAGGAAAGTATCCCGAAGGCACTAAGGCCTATAGCTACTTGAGGCGTTGTCGCAGGCCTCTGTCTAAGGAAGCCCAGCTGGTGTAGAAGCATGAAAAATACGCGGAGAGGATCCACGCGGCATCTTAATGCAGAGCAGCGTAAGCAGAGGCCTCCAGAGCCGTCGAACATGCAACAGAGCTCTTCCGCCAAATACAGCATGAAATATGAGCTCAAAGGACCATCCGCGTAAGTACGGTACGTCTAGGCCGCCCCAGCATAAACAAAGTTCTTTATCGCCTCCATGGCGTAAAACTCAGTCGCTCTCAAAGCTGCGTTAATGCGTACGAGGAACGCTTCGCCTTCCCCGAAATGAACCTGTCAAGTCACGCGATGAACCTGGCCTCTGACTCCTGACAAAAAAGTGCTGCACGGCTACCCAGACGACAGCTGGAAACGATGGCAGACCCCTCGGGACGTACCCCACAGTATGATGGCGGATCTCTACATTTAATGCAGAAGATTTGGTTAAAATATCACCAAAACATCATTTACCGCAGCCCCCCAGCATAAACCGCTCTTTCGCGTACAAGGGAATACGCTGCCTTGCTTTACACAGGCAAACATGAGCTGTTTTACGCTCCGCGGTAAGACAAACCGCTGCCACGTCAAAAGCTGCACTTCATACGGGGCTCGAGGCACGTCTCTACGTCTAATTACACAGAGCAGTGACAGTTTCCCTCAAGGCACATCTCTGCGAGGATGCACAGAAAGGGCTGCAGACCTTCAAAATATGTTTCCGCATTTAATGCACAAGATGATGGCAAATCTCTGTAGAAGATTTGATTATATCTTCGAAAGCCGTAATTCCGGCTAAGACGTCCACATCAGCACTTCGGCACGGTACGCAGTGGCTTCTACGCCCGCTCCGGATCAGTGCTCCCTCGGCTTCCAACGCCCTCTCAGTCTCTATGACCATTCGGCTTCTATGCCTGTTCGGCTCCTATGCCTATTCGGCTTCTACGCCTGTTCGGATTCTATGCCTATTTTGGCTTCTATGCCAAGGTGACAGTCACTTGGCTTTTACGCCAACCTCTGCTATACAAGGGATACCTACCTACGTGGCTTCTACGTCGTGATCTTCGTAGCAGAAATATGCGTTTTGTCCCCTTAGTTGGACACGTGTCACATGCTCACTCAAAAGGTCATTTACACGCAGGCATTGGTTATTTTAAACCGTTGTGTAAAGGGGTGCTGTACTGCCCACTCCTCGGTTTTTACACCAACTGAGTAGTCACTGTCACCAAAACTCTATAAATAGAGACCCCTATCAATGGGAAAAAAGGTCGACAAATAAAAAGATCGAACAATTAAAGACTCAGAGAAGAGGTAGAACAATTGAAGATCGAGCAAAATGAGAGATAGAGAGAGAGAGAGAAGAATCCAGAGCTCGGACAAGGAACAGGGAGCGGCGACCTTCAGCATCGCGTATCCACCCTCCTTTGCAACCTCCGAAGCTGCATCCTATCTTCCACGGCACTTCTTCAACATCGTGTAGTCCAAGGGCTAAAGTGATCAACCGCAGATCAGACACCTATAGCAATTTATACACAGATTAAATAAATTATACTCCCACATCCTCGTATAGGATTACATTGTACAAGTTTGTTTGTAAACCAAAGGGCGCGGGTCTCTTATAAACCCCATCATTGAAATACACTTTCATTCTTTCGTTTAATACCACAAACAAGATGGCGACTCTGCTAGGGACATCTTTCTTTTCTGATGAGGAAGTAATTGCTCAACACGATGCAGTATCTGTAGGAACCGTGAAGAAGACACTGGTCGTTCAGTTCGACCAATCTGCCTACGAAGACATGCTTCGGACTAGGGGTAGCTCTCACTCTCTTTCCGTCCAAGACAGCAGGAAGCTACGCAAAGTGTGGATGCCCAAGACATCCTCCGTCGCTCCTGTGGACTCTCCGATCTCTCCGATCTCTCCGACCAATGAGGTGGTAGCATCGCTCCCTCCGTGCCCCGCACGTAAAATTCAGTCTCCCGCTACGCGCGGTACAGACAAAGCTTCTGGCAAAGCCTCAGTGCTAACCCAGGAGTATCCTCTGCGCTATACACGCAGAAATCAGTCTCCCGCGACGCGCGGTACAGACAAAGCTTCTGGCAAAGCCTCAGCGCTAACCCAGGAGTATCTACTGCGCTCTACGCGCAGAAATCAGTCTCCCGTTACGCGCGGTACAGACAAAGCTTCTGGCAAAGCCTCAGCGCTAACCCAGGAGTATCCACTGCGCTCTACGCGCAGAAATCAGTCTCCCGCTACGCGCGGTACAGACGAAACCGCTGATGGCGCCTCAACACCAAATCAGAAGTACAGATCATGCTCTACGTGCAAAACGACATCTAACCTTTACGGTGAACCAGATGAGCGCTGCGATCTCCGCAAGGGGAAGCAAGCGGGTGAATACTCAACTACTGGGCCTTTACGCCAGCAAAAGAATGATCTGCCTACTCTCCGGATTACGCGAGAAGCTAATGGCCAACTGAGGGCCTCTCCAGCCTCACGCCAGACTGAGCGAACCTCCAGATTACGCCAGGCACGGTCCCTCGGCGTAAAACAAACTCAGACGGCGGAAAGAAACCCTCCTGACCTACGCAAGTATCTAATCAGGAGGCGTAAAGAAAGGGGACCTTCCAACATGTCTATTTCGCTTCCTGGAGAACACTATTGTAATAGTCATAAAGTTGTGATTAATTGCTGCTGCTCCAAAGCAAAACGATCGGTTTTCGACCGGTTGAGCTACTCACTGACTTTCCAGGAAGGGGAACCCGCACATGCGTCTGTGAATATGGCTTCACACTTACCTAGAGGAGGGTCAAGCTCAAGACGTCATCCTTCTAGACCTCCGAGCCGAAGGAGGTTTAGTAAGCCCCTCGGAGACGTTGAAGCCGGGGTGTTCCAAAACACTCGCGCAAGGTCACAACAACCAGCGTCATCTTCTTCTGATTCTGACGCCGAAGGTCGCCAGGTTCCCGAATCAGAGGCAGAAAATATGGAGTCGACTTCTTTAACGACCTATACTAATCCCTCAATGACCCCCAGGAAAATGGGAGCTTACGCCATTGGAGATGAGCGCAAGGAAGCTTCGCCATCAGGGAATGCGGAACTTATCACTATACTGGAGACATCTCTGAAACAAATGCAATCCGTAATGGAAAACATGCACCAGATGATGCTCGCTCAGCACGCAACTACCATGGCTCAAGCGTCGGTCCTGCCAACTCAGATACGCGTGGGGGTGGACTCACCACCATCCAACCCAAGCCAAGAGCCTACGCTGGATCAGGAGTCAACAGTTCCTCCGCTTCCTCACCTAGAAAATGCTCTACCTCCCGCTGGAGCTACGATACAACTGACTTCGCACCACTCAGTAGCCCCGCTTTCGACTGAGAATTCGATGCAGGCAGTGCGAGAGTTGAAAGCCCAGTTCGACGCCTTGAAGCACAAAGATCAGCTCAAGAAACTGGGGATCAATCAGTCCTACCCAGCTGTCTGGGAGGAAGTCCCTTTCCCTCCGAGATACAAACCTCAGACTATGGCTCTGTTCGAGGGAAAAACATCACCAAGTCAGTACATGAACTATTTCAGTATGATGACGGTGTTGCTACAAGGGAACGACGCCCTCCTCACTCGGGTGTTCAAAGGCTGTCTCTCAGGAGTAGCCTATCAGTGGTACCGTAGCTTGGCGGACAACTGCATTACTTCCTTCGAGGACTTCAAAGCTCTGTTCTTCACACGATTCTACGAGGGAGGAATGGACATGTCTATGTCCTCCCTCATCGAAGTCAAACAGAAGGAAAAGGAGGACGTTCGCATCTTCATTGAACGCTTTCGTCAGGCCACCTTACAGATGCCTCCAGGAGTTCCAGACTCTGCGTTGGTGGACATTTGCAGGAAAAATCTCCTTCCCGTGGTCTTGGTGTTCACAGGACCATATCAGTTCCATGATTGGCCCTCGTTCATCATCTAGGCAGTAGCCGCCGAAGACAACAGTCGTAAGGCGCACGACAATGGCATCATGATCTCCGCCTCTGACAGAGGCAAGAGGTCATCTCCCAGCAGTGACCATCCTCGTAGTCCCAAAGGGAAAGAAGCCCTGGCAATCAACACGGCCAGACCAATGATTGCGACAACCGCGCAAGCAAAACCCGGGACTTCTAGGCCCGTCGAAGTCTACTCTTTCGACGACGACGATATCCCAAGTATCTTTGAGTGTCTCATCAAAAGTGGCAAGATCACCCTCCCGGAGCTAAGGCGGCCCCAGGAGGTTGGCAATACCGACGACCCCAAATACTGCGTCTTCCACAGATACGTACACCACCCGACAAAGGCGTGCTATGTATTAAAACGGAAGATCCAGGGATTAATTGATGCTAAGGCCATCACTCTGTACAGCACCGAGAAGACGGTCGCGGCCAACATGGTCTCTCTGCAGTTTGGCAATCTGCCTCCCCAAAAGGTCCCTAATGGTGTTGCACCTATATCCCGGGCAACGATGAACATCGTTAACCTCCCCCCGGCTAGGGGTCAAAATCACAACCTGGTGCCCCTAACTACCCGGCAGGGCGAGATTATGTGGGTTCACCCGGATTTGGTGCCAGAGCTCGAGAGGGAGACCAAGGCAACCAAGCCTACCTCCAAGAAGAGTCCCAAATACAGATCATGCCACATGATCACAACTTCTTCGGCATCAGACGAAGACGAGGTACTTGTCGTAACCCGTTCAGGGAGGGCCTACCTCGACGACAACGGAGCAAATCAGGAAGGCGCGCCAGCTGACGTTCCAGCTACCAAACCTTCAGAGCAAGGTCCCGTCATGCCAAACGTCAGCCCTACGAAACCTACTCCGGCGGAAAAAGGAAAGTAGAAAGAAATACGCTTCGACAAACCTGTGAAAAATATTCCAAGCAAAGGTTTAGAGAAGCCATACAAATTTGACATCCTGGCCCAATTAGCCAATACGCCAGCCAGGTTGTCCATCTTTGAGCTACTCAGGCTCTCCCCTGACACTCGTCTAGCCCTGAGTGAAGCGCTGATGCAGGCAGAGGCGTACTTGACCCAACTCAAGTCCCCCGACGAGGAACCAGTGGCATGTCCTCAGTGCCACAGCGTAATGGAGGTGGTCCCAAATATCACTTTCACTCAAGACGACATGCTGTTAAAACATAACAGACATGACAGGCCCCTCTATTACACCGGGTACGTCGGTTCCATAGAAGTCGACCGGATTCACATAGATCCGGGATCGTCGATCAGCATCATCCCTCACGGTCTGCTCAGGCCACTGAGAATTCCTACCAGCGAACTGGCTAACACCACCACTACAATCGTGGGTTTCAACGCTGGAAAAAGTAAGCCATTGGGGAAAATTCGCTTGAGAATCCAGATCGGCAACCTTAGATCGGTGGCCATATGTTACGTCATCGATTCAGAGGTGTCCTACAATATTTTGCTAGGGAGACCATGGATTCACGACCACAACATCGTTCCTTCAACCCTACATCAATGCCTTAAATATGTAGACGCACAAGGAACAGTACAGACGGAGGTGGCTGACCTAAACCCGTTCAAAGGAATAGAGTCGTACTACTCCAATGTCGTGTTGTACTCCCAGGACCATGTGGAAGAAGGGTCAGGCGAGGCAAAGGAGGAATCCCACCAGGAGCCAGAAGAGCCCTCTGCCACACTGTCGCTGTCCATTAAAGTGAAAGGACGAACCACTCGTCCGAAAGCCATAGAACCTTTGGCTATCCACCTGGACAAGACCAAGACGGGAGAAGGGGGTGATCCTCTAGTGATCATTTTGAACCGAAAGCCTCCACCTTTGGTCATCAACCTTCGACGCAACAGGCAGTCGACTGGTGTAAAGGCGACCAGGAGTGAAATTCCAGATGATAATAAATATCGTCTTTTTCAGTATATTTATGCTCGAGCTCCAAAACAAGGACCCACTCCACATGACGAGGTAGAACCCAAAGAACAAAAATTCTTGAAAGCTATAAGCTCCTACAGCCCATATGTCTGGGAAGTAGCATCGCCATCCAACGTCGTCACGACATATGGGCCACATGAGGATTCTATCTTCATCGTCCCGCCTACCGGCAGCAGTCAGCACTCAATAGTCTTCGGTCGCAGGCGAAATCAACCGACTGCCCAAGAAGATCCCTTCGATGACGACACCGAGAAAATACAGATTCACCATTATAGCCCGCAAGCGCTAAAGATCATGCAAAACATGGGCTACGACTTAAAATGGAAGCCAGGCCTCAACTACGGAAGAGGTAGACGAACGCCGCCGTACGGCAACCCCCGCAATCGACAAACTCATCTCGGGTTAGGGTATGCCACCTCCCTCGCGACTTCCGAGCCAAAAGAGGACCCCTTTTCCTCCTCCCAGAACAGCTCATCGCTCTCCAACTCACCAGATGCTCTCGAACAAGCACTATCAGTGAATATGGTAATGACAAATCCCTCAGAAGCCGAGGAGCAGGATACGGAGCCATTCGAGGATGACCCCTGGGCTCAACAGATGGATACGCAGTGGAAATTCTGCTTCGAGCAGAGGGAACCTCCCACCAAGGACGAAGTCATCCAGATCAATGTTGGGGGTGAGCTCTCACCAAAGCCAATATTTGTCAGTAACAATCTTCCCCCACCTGAAAGGGAAGAAGTTATACAGCTGATAAAGGAATATATTGACGTCTTTGCGTAGGATTATGAGGACATGCCAGGCCTAGACCCGAAGGTAGCTACTCATAAGCTCAATATATTGACCGATTCGAAGCCGGTAAAGCAGCACCAACGACGGTTCCGCCCCGATATGATGGACGCCATCGAGGCTGAAGTCAAGAAGTTGATAACCTGCGGTTTCATCCGGGAGGAACAACACCCCGACTGGGTCGCTAACTTGGTCCCAGTCATGAAGAAAAATGGGAAGGTATGTATCTGCATCGACTACCGAGATCTGAATGCGGCCTGCCCCAAAGATGAATTCCCTCTTCCCATCACGGACATCATGATCGACAATACCTGCGGCTTCGAACGCATGTCTTTCATGGACGGGTTCTCAGGATACAATCAGATCAAGATGCATCCTGGAGACGATAAGCACACTGCCTTTCGGACACCACTGGGGGTATATTGCTATACGGTCATGCCCTTCGGATTAAAGAATGCTGGGGCTACGTACCAACGGGCTATGAGTAACATATTCCGTGGGCATTTACGCAAAACAGTAGAATATTACGTAGACGACATAGCTGTCAAAAGTCGCCTCAAAGGTGATCACACCCGAGACCTGAGGGTGGTATTCGAATTAATGCGCCAGCATCAACTCAAGATGAACCCTACAAAGTCCTTTCTGGGTGTATCCAGTGGCAAATTCTTGGGATTTGTTATTACCACCAAAGGCATCGAAGTAGACCCTGATAAAGTCCAAGCGATCACGGCAATGCGACCGCCCCATAATTTGAGGGAACTCAGGGGGTTCCAAGGACGTCTGGCTTATATCCGGGGATTCATATCCAACCTCTCAGGGAGATGTCAGCCCTTCTCTCATCTCATGAAGAAAGATGTATCCTTCATATGGGACAAAACCTGTCAGCAAGCGTTCGGGGATATCAAACGCTACCTAACCAGTCCGCCAGTTCTGGTGCCTCCCGTCATGGGAAAACCGTTCTTGTTGTACGTTCGGGCAATGGATCATTCGCTAGGAGCTCTCCTCACACAAAAAAATGATGCGGGTCATGAACAGGCTATCTACTATCTCAGCAGGATGATGGTCGGGGCCGAGCACCGGTACAACCCAGTGGAGAAGGAATGCTTGGCTCTGATGTTCGCTGTCCAGAAAACGCGGCACTATGTCACCGGCCAGACTATTCATATCATCTCCAGGATCAACCCTCTCCGAGTGCTGATGAGCAAGCCAAGTGCCCTCAACTCCCGACTCGCAACTTGGGCGATGCTGCTAACACCATACGACATGGTATACATCCTACAGAAGTCCATCAAAGGCCAAGCACTGGCCGAGTTCCTAGCGGCTCATCCGATCCTGGAGACCTCTAAACTATACGAAGACATCCCTGATGAAGTTGCAGAATGTAACTTCGCAAGAAAAAGTGACGTATGGCAACTGTTCTTTGATGGCGCCTCCAGAACCGGTCCTAAAGGAAACATCGTTTCAGGGGTGGGAGTCGTCCTAGTTACCCCGGATCAACTCGTCATCTACCGAGCATACTCTCTTAGCGAGCCCTGCTCCAACAACATGGCAGAATACAATGCTCTACTAATTGGGCTCCAAGTTGCTACAGAACTGGGGGTAGAATCCCTGAAAGCTTTCGATGATTCTCTGCTCATCGTCAATCAAGTCAGGGGAATATACGAAGTCCGTAATCCAGACCTCATCCCCTATCACCGGGCGACAATCGAGATAGCCATGACGTTCAAAGCGTTCTTCCTAGAGCACGTACCTCGATCTCAGAATCTGGAAGCTGATGCCCTGGCCAGCCTAGCTGCAGACTTAGCTACTCCTATAAGAAGGCAAGATTCGGTAATCCTTCTTAACAGAGATTTATTCTGTGTGAAGAACAGCTGTCATATAGAACGCAGCTACGCTATAAACACCGATCGTCCTACAAGAGATTGGACAAGTCCTTTCATAGATTTCGTGGCATACGGAATCTTACCGGAGGACCCCAAGGAAGCAGTATCCGTCAAGAGACGATCGCTACGCTTCTACTTCGATGCATCTTCACAATGCCTGTATCGTCGGACCTACGACGGACTGCTGTTAAGGTGTCTCTCTGGCGCCGAAGCACAGCAGATTATCCGTGAAGCTCACGACGGCGTATACGGAGCGCATCAACCCGGGCCTAAGCTACAGGATCGCATCAGGAGAATAGGCTATTACTGGCCGACCATGATCGCAGATGCAATACAGTATGCAAAGCATTGCAGAGCCTGTCAGGTTCATGCAGACTTCATACATCTACCGTCGGAACATCTACATCCTACGGTCGCATCCTGGCCTTTCGAAGTATGGAGAATGGATATCATCGGTCCTATTCACCCGTCTTCTTCCAGGGGTCACTAGTTCATACTGGCCATCACGGATTACTTTTCCAAATGGGCCGAAGCAATCCCTCTCACTGAGGTAAAGGCATCCAACGTGGTCAGCTTCATCAAACATTACGTCATCTATCGCTTCGGGGTACCCCGAAGGATAATTTACGACAATGGGCCCCAGTTCATCAGCCAAACGTTTCATCAATTTTGCGATAAAAACCGGATACACAATGTTGCCTCCACGGCGTACTATCCAGCTGCTAATGGTCTGGCGGAAGCTTTCAACAAAACCATTATCAAACTCTTGAAGAAGTTTGTCTCTTCAAACAAGAGAGACTGGAATGAAAAGCTTGGCAAATGTCTCTGGGCATACCGCACGACGGTACGAACGCCGACGGGTTGTACCCTATTCTTGCTGGTCTACGGGAGCGAAGCAGTTCTTCCCATTGAAATCAGATCCCGTCGCTCAGAATAGCCGTAGCTAATGAGCTGACTCAAGAAAAGAATGACCTTTTAAGGCTTCAGGAGCTAGAAGGATTAGACGAGAAACGCCTCCAAGCTCAACAACGCATCGCGCTCTACCAAGCACGCATTTCCAGGGCTTTTAAACCATAAAGTAAAGGAAAGGGTGTTCAAGGTCGGCGAGCTAGTTCTAGCAGTAAGAAGGCCGATGATTTTAACTCACAGAAGTAAAGGCAAATTCCAGCCCAAGTGGGAAGGCCCTTATGTGATCGAGACAACGTTCTCGAACGGCGCCTACAGGATAGCCCAGCCTAACGGCGACCTATTAATGGCTCCCATCAACGACAAATTCCTGAAAAGATACTACGCTTAATTCTCCCCTGCCCAGGCGGAACATAGCGAGAATCTTAATTCTGACAAAACTACTCCAAGAAAAGAAACTAGTTAGGTCATATCCTATCATGTTTGTACGACCTCTGAATAGATATATCCTGCTAAAGAGGTTTATCGAGAGTATATCAGGTCCATACTACCTCTGATATCCCCTTCACCTAAAAAACTGTCATTTACATTCCGAAATGATGGGTCCACAACAGTCAGAAAAGAGTCGCTTTTATTCATTCCCAGAAGGAGGCGAAATTACATAGGGAGAGATACATCAAGATGGCGGAGTAATCAGACCACAAATCTGCCGCTCCAATGCAGCTATCCTCTCATTCCTAAGGGCCAAGGCATCGGCGCGAGCCCGCTCCAGCTGTGCCTCGGGGGTATGCGTAAGGATCAGATTAGCCCTTGCCCGAAGACAGCCCGTACGGGCAGCTTCCGCACGGTCCAGATCCTGTCGTGCTTCACTCAGTCGACCAGTCGCTACCTCTAAACCTGCCAACGACTGGGAAGCCCACTCCTCTGCCCGAGCAAGTTTTTCCCTCAGCTTGGAGGCCCTCGCTGCATTCCCTTCATGCTCGGATCGACACTTCGTCTCAACAGCAAGAGCTTCTTCCACAACAGCTTTTCTCCTATCCATCTCCAGCTTGTGCTTCTGGATAGAGTTGTCTAGGCTTTCAAGCTTTGTAGCGAGCCGCTCAGCCATGAGGTCGTATCGAGCCTGGACATCAGCATCAAGGCTGCCCTTAGCCCGCTGCAAATATTCGTTAATGGGTTGCTCTAAACCATTAACCACCGCCTCCAGAGCATCAGCTACTCCAGGATTTCCAAGTCCCGTGACAACCTCAATCGAAAGCTGAGAAGTCTTCTTCAGGAGCTCGAAGTCAAGATTCTTCGCCAACACCATCGGTACCATCGTTTTTAAACCGGTGTAGACAAGGCTGGTATGCTGCTCGGTCAACGCGACTAGACCTGACTGAACGCCCGGAGTGGCCGCGATGCTAGTAACTCCCTCTCCAGGGACAATTGTAGACAAGGTAGCCACCGCCGCCGCCTCGACGGGTGGCGCGGCCGAAAAAGGTGTAATCGGCATACTCGCGAAAGGCGAGGTCACGATAACAGGTTCGTCCCCCTCCTGAGACGACGAAACCTCTCCAGGCGAGCTGGCCCCCGAAGACACTTCTGCCTCGGAATTAGGCGCCTCCACGTCATCACTAGGAGCCGGAACAGAGCCAGAAGGCGCTTCAACACCGTAGTCCCCGTGGACGTCATCCCCTGAAAAGAGGACAAAAAAGCAAAAAATGTCAACACAATGGTAATCTTCCTAGGAGGAGACAAAAAAAATGATATTTACCCGGAGCCAACGGCATATACGACGTGTCTGCAGCCGATGTGGCTAAACCACGCCTTAATGACGCGATACGACCTGTCATACCTGGAGAAAGAGGTGGGCCGACCGACATCGCCAAAAGCTCGGTCAAGCCTTCCCCAAGACGCGGTCGAGGTTCGTCAGCCGGGGTCTCGCTAAGCGCACTCGCTGACACAGAAGCAACTTTTCCCACAGCTGACCTCGGGAAAGATTCTTCCATCTGCAGCGGCCACGTGGGCAATCCTGCTCTACTGCTTGAAGCAGCCGCAGCGACAGCAACCTCTAGCGAAGACTCTCCGGCGCCACCAGCCGAAACTGTAGAAGGTCCCTCTCTAAAAGGCGAGGAACCTCCAGGCAAAGATTCATCCCTGATGCAGGGAGGTGCCGGCTCACTCACGGGAGCCTCAATACCAGGAATGCGGAGAGGACGAGCAACCGTCTCCTTCCTCCTCTTACAAAGGGAAGCTTCCTTCGAAGCAGAAGCCCGTCGCTTCCCAGAAGAGACTACCAAAGCCCCCGCCGGCGCAGGCACTGCACTCCTCGGCAACGACACCAGAGGCTCATTCGGAGTACCAGACTCCTCGCCCTCGTCAGAAGAAATTGAGGGGACTTTGACTCTTCCCCCAGGCTTGGCAGAAGGCACTCTAAAGCTTCTACGCCTGTCGAAATCGTGATGGAAGGTGTTAATCGCCACATAAAACTGGGCGTAAGAATGAAGGATGCGCAGCTCCATGGAGGTTGTAACGACCGGCACGATAAAAATTGCCCCTGTGCAACCCATGATAAAATATCGCCACCCTCTAGCTCCATGAATGAGTCCGTCCCTGGGCCTGAAGCTGGTGACGGCGTTACCCACGTGCAACTGATCGTACCCGAACTGCCTGGCAAATCGACTAGACAAGTAGGGCTCGAAGAAGCAATAGTCTTCGCTCCTATACAGCAGATGGGATGGTCTGATACAGACCAACCAATTAAAAGCCTCCGGAGAAAGAATGGTCTTCTCTCCACCTGAATCCTCAAGCCACACCCCGGATTGGTTGCGATGTACCGGAGGGGGAGTACAGAGGATCTTCCAGCCATGGCTGAGGTTCAACACTAACCGACAGTCTAAAACTGTGTTCACATTCCAGGTAGAATCCCTGTAATTCAGCAGGAATATACCCCCTGAGCTGCTACCAGAACCGGGAGACATCACCCGGGGGTTGTGAAGAATTAACCATCCCATCAGATACAGGTATGGCAATTCCACCCTGGGAAAACTCTCACGCCGAGCTTCATCGACGAGCAACCCATCGGTCATGGCCCTCAGGCCAGCCTGAATACGGCACACTATGGCAGGAAGCAGGCCCAGTCTTGCCCCAAACACCAGACGCACTGCGGGCCACAGGATGTTTCGGTGAATACGATCTGCGGATGCGATACCGGGCACTACCACTCGACGCAGCCATATAGAGAGGAAACCAGCCAGCTGGGCTTCCTTAGACAAAGGCCTGCGATATCGCCTCAAATAACTGTGGGCCTTGGTACCTTCGGGGTATTTTCCTACCCCCTCAACGAGAATCTGATCGGGAGCCTTGGCGTCTTCCATAAGAGCCTCAACAACCTGGGCACTAAGGACGCCCAAGCAGTTCACGGGCTCATTCTTACCCCCTGAGGCTTTTTCCGACTTGGCGGCCCTAGCCCGATGGAAGAAGAGGTAAGACATCTACTTAGTGGTATGGGCCAAATCTGAGGGCTCGTCATAAAAAGCGGTGCACGCAAAGTACTGACACATCAACTCCTGATATACTTCCGCCACCCGAGGGTCCAAATCCCCCAACTCCCGGTTGGTGGGGACATACTCTTCATATGGGGTATCCCCCATCGGCAGTCTCGAGACAACTGCCATCTCATGGAGGGCCAATCCCAACTCCCCCAGTGGAGTGGCGAAGGTCCCGGTGAACGGAATATACCGCTCCATCAGTGCCAAGAACAAATTAGCATTGGGAGGCAACCCAACACTCGTCGCACTCACGGCGGCATATAGTCCAATGTTCTCCAGCTCTCTTCGGAAGTGCGACAAGGCCCAATCAACTAGGCATCTCCATCGGGAGTTCGTTGGGGCGATCTACCCGTTGCACCGAGGATTCTCCTTGGGATATACCCCACCTCGACCCATAAAGTCATTGCAAAAGGTCGGCAACTGGACAGGCTGGATCACCGAGCTAACTTCACTTGGGACATTACCCGGGCACAGCCCCCGAAACAGCGTCACAACGCCGGAGGGGCGACTGACAAACGACCCCTGGTCAGCTCCTTTCAGATGAAAGATCTTCCCAGGCTTCCCGTGAAGATCAGGAGTCAGCTTCCACGACATCTTCCTAGGATGCGTCGCATGGGAGAAAGCCGAGATAGGGTAATCCCTCGGCATCGTCGGCAGATACAAGACCAAATTCTCGGCAGGGAAGACCCAAGGCTCCCTCTTGGGCTTCGTCTGAGACTGTTTATCGATCATATCCCCAAAGAGGAAATTTGGCTTTATGTACTGCTCCTCGTCTACTTGCGTCAAGGGTTCACCATTGATCATGCTCAACAGCATTCGCCCACCCTGGGCTGATATCAGAAATCCCTTGCCCTCAGGATACTGGGGTCCAGAGATGGAAAAGGCCACATGGGACAGATCCTCCAGGTAGTTCGAGTGCAGCATCCCGACAGCGGAGCCCATCACCTCAGCCAGCGGAGACTCACCCAAATCAACTGCAAAGGTGCAAGGAAAATAGGTCATTGCAAATCCTGCACAAAGTGCGGGCCAAAGAAACGACAGTCTGTGCTTTACGCCAAGATTACGCAAATTTGGTCTTTATATGCCGGAAGTCTCCTCCGCAAGCGTAAAAAGTCAAAATTTTACGATATATCCCAATTTTCGTTAGCCAGAGCTTTTACGCTCAGAACTACGAAAATATGGAGTTTTTAGCTGGCACATTAGAAATGTGGGCGTAAAAGATGAAAACGTCTCCGTGCGTCATCTTCCTCAAAAGAGGCTATCAGCACAGAAGTCTACCTAGCGCGGTCACGTTCAACGTGTGCGAAGGATTTTTCGTCGTTTGTCATCCCAAAAAGCTCTACCTCTAAAGCCGGGTGCGCTGCTCATCGGCGGGATACTCCTCTCAGAAGGAGGTTCACCTTGCCCGACCGAAGATTCTCTCGCCGGTACCGAAGAATGAGAAAAAGAACCTACGCTCTTTCCCTTAGCGGAGGGAGTTTGTTTCGACGCCATTTCTGAGGACTCAAAGTGCTCGGAGAAGGAACGAAGGAAAGCCCTCTTTCGCAGAAGACAGATAAAAATATTTTTTTCTCTCAAAAGCTTGGGGTATATATATACGGTCCGAGTCGACTCCTCGAATCCTCGGACGAACCCCTCGAGACCCCAACCGGATCTCGCAATTAAGAGTTGGTTATAATTGGATGCTACGTCAGCCCACTACCCTCGAAAAATGGACAGTCAGCGAATTCGAAAGATTTTTTCGTGCAAGACGGTTCAGCGGGTTCTACGCTAAAGGAGCTTTCTACGCTCGACAGCAACAGATCTACGGTTTTACGCTCGCAAGCTGCAAGTCTATGATTTTACGCTCGGATGCCTTTGTGCTCGGTAGCTTTTATGCTCGAGAGGCCACAAACCTACGACTTTACGCTCAACAGATACCAAATCGACGATCTCACCCTCGGTGGCGCTCAGTTTACGCTCAGAAGCAACAGATCCGCAAAACCTTACGCTCGAAGAAATTTTCTTTTCAGGAGCTAAAAATCTACATTTTTGCTCTAAAGGAGCTTTTCTACGCTCGACAACAACAGATCTACGGCTTCACGTTCGACAGCTACAAGTCTACGGTTTATGCCCGAATGCCTTTGTGCTCGGTAGCTTTTATGCTCGAGAGGCAACAAACCTACGACTTCACGCTCAGGAACCACAAGTCTACGATTTTACGCTCGATGGTGTTCTTACGCTCACAGGCTACAGATCTACAGTTCTGCGCTAAAGGAGCTTTTCTACGCTCGACAGCAACAGATCTACGGCTTTACGTTCGACAGCTACAAGTCTACGGTTTATGCCCGGATGCCTTTGTGCTTGGTAGCTTTTATGCTCTAGAGGCAACAAACCTATGACTTCACGCTCAGGAACCACAAGTCTATGATTTTGCGCTCGGTGGTATTTTTACGCTCAGAGGCTACAGACTGATAATTTTATGCTCCACGACTTTCCGCATATCCGAACAGTCCCCAAGGCGGTCAATTGCAAAGAGTTCACACAGAAGATACTCGTTCTTGACCCAGAGCATCCCAAGTACCCGAAGCATACAGAGTTCAAACATTGAGAAATTACTCTTCTCGGGTCCAAAATTGGAGGTTCATCCAGACTCCAGTCTGAACATCCCGTCTATCAAGGTGGCAACTCAATTTGACAGCCAAAAACCTTGACCCTGTTCCAAGGGAGTTTCGAGAGATCATTCTTGAAGACGAAGTCTGAACAAGATCCTGCTCATCAGAGAAGCAACAGTTCAGAATTCTACGCCGTCCCTCAGTCCTAGCAACAGGATAGTTCTAAATGTTCAAGGACACTCAGCGGCATTCTATGGACTATTCGTTATGCGTAAAAGACGGGGCCTAATACTCTTTCTATCAGTCGGCGTAAAGAATCAGACGTGTCGAAGCTACATATATTCAGACTTCACAGCAACGTATGGCAAAGACGATCATATGCAGAGGAGAAAGACGACTTTATTTAAAATCACAATTACATATGAGGGAAATCCTGTCTACAGGGGTTTTTCTTTATTTTCGTGATTACATATGAGGGAAATCCCGTCAACAAAGGATTCCCCCCATCGTCGTCAGAAGATCGCCCAGAAGCTGTCCTGACAGATTCTCGCGCCGGTGCCGGTCTTCCTCTTCCTCCATGGCTGTTCATGACCACCACAGTCATGAAAAAGAAGATCCTCCATTCGCCATGGCCGATCCAGTTGGGGTTTCTTCAAACCCAACCCAATCAGGATGACAGATTATGGTTTGTCCGATCTCGTCCGCAGGGGTCTCAGGAAGAAATAAACAGTCTACAAGCTGTCTGGTCTAATACGACCCTTCCTCTCTCCTGGTGCAACGCCATACAAAGTTGCTGATTATCCCGAGCAAGGGAGGCTAAGATATCCTTCCATGATCCATCATTGCAATGGACACTTGCTCGAAGATGCCGTCTTTTTCGGCTCCTTACATGTTGGAAGAACATGGTCTTCTTCTTCCTCAGGTCGACCCGACGAACTCCGGCGATCATCTCAGCATGGTGAAAGGAAATATGGGAAGAAACAAGTTAACTCCTTAGCTCTTTTATAGGCAAGCGAGGTCACACCTACCCCCAATAAATCCGCCATCAAGACCGGCCTGAAAGAACACGTCAAACTTGACCGTTTCCACGCTCCGCTCAGAAACGTTTCGGGTTACGAGGGGCCATTCATGCTTCATTCAAAGCATTTCAAATTCCGAGGAATTTAAAAGCTTTGAAGGGGGTCTTGTAGAAGCATAAAAAATACGCGGGGAGGATCCACGCGGCATCTTAATGCAGAGCAGCGTAAGCAGAGGCCTCCAGAGCCGTCGAACATGCAACAGAGCTCTTCCGCCAAATACAGCGTAAAATATGAGCTCAAAGGACCATCCGCGTAAGTACGGTACGTCCAGGCCGCCCCAGCATAAACAGAGTTCTTTATCGCCTCCATGGCGTAAAACTCAGTCGCTCTCAAAGCAGCGTTAATGCGTACGAGGAACGCTTCGTCTTCCCCGAAATGAACCTGTCAAGTCACGCGGTGAACCTGGCCTCTGACTCCTGACAAAAAAGTGCTGCACGGCTACCCAGACGACGGCTGGAAACGATGGCAGACCCCTCGGGACGTACCCCACAGTATGATGGTGGATCTCTGTATTTAATGCAGAAGATTTGGTTAAAATATCACCAAACTGTCGTTTACCGCAGCCCCCCAGCGTAAACCGCTCTTTCGCGTATAAGGGAATACGCTGCCTTGCTTTACACAAGCAAACATGAGAAGTTTTACGCTCCGCGGTAAGACAAACCGCTGCCACGTCAAAAGTTGCACTTCATACGGGGCTCGAGGCACGTCTCTATGTCTAATTACACAGAGCAGTGACAGTTCCCCTCAAGGCACGTCTCTGCGACGGATGCACAGAAAGGGCTGCAGACCTTCAAAATACGTCTCCGCATTTAATGCACAAGATGATGGCAAATCTCTGTAGAAGATTTGATTATATCTTCGAAAGCCGTAATTCCGGCTAAGACGTCCACATCAGCACTTCGACACGGTACGCAGTGGTTTCTACGCCCGCTCAGGATCAGTGCTCCCTCGGCTTCCAACGCCCTCTCAGTCTCTACGACCATTCGACTTCTATGCCTGTTCGGCTCCTATGCCTATTCGGCTTCTACGCTTGTTCGGCTTCTATGCCTATTTTGGCTTCTACGCCAAGGTGACAGTCACTTGGCTTTTACGCCAACCTCTGCTACACAAGGGATACCTACCTACGTGGCTTCTACGCCGTGATCTTCGTAGCAGATATACGCGTTTTGTTCCCTTAGTTGGACACGCGTCACATGCTCACTCAAAAGGTCATTTACACGCAGGCATTGGTTATTTTAAACCGTTGTGTAAAAGGGTGCTGTACTGCCTACTCCTCGGTTTTTACACCAACTGAGTGGTCACTGTCACCAAAACTCTATAAATAGAGACCCCTATCAATGGGGAAAAAGGTCGACAAATAAAAAGATCGAACAATTGAAGACTCAGAGAAGAGGTCGAACAATTGAAGATCGAGCAAAAGGAGAGATAGAGAGAGAGAGAGAAGAATCCAGAGCTCGGGCAAGGAACAGGGAGCGGCGACCTTCAGCATCGCATATCCACCCTCCTTTGTAACCTCCGAAGCTGCATCCTGTCTTCCACGACACTTCTTCAATATCGTGTAGTCCAAGGGCTAAAGTGATCGACCGCAGATCAGACACCTATAGCAATTTATACCCAGATTAAATAAATTGTACTCCCACATCCTCGTATAGGATTACATTGTACAAGTTTGTTTGTAAACCAAAGGGCGCGGGTCTCTTATAAACCCCATCATTGAAATACACTTTCATTCTTTCGTTTAATACCACAAACAGCTGGCTGGTTTCCTCTCCATATGGCTGCGTCGAGTAGTGGTGCCCGGTACTGCATCTGCGGACCGTATTCACCGGAATATCCTGTGGCCTGTGATGCGTCTGGTATTTGGGGCAAGACTGGGCCTGCTTCCTGCTATGGTGTGTCGTATACAGGCTGGCCTGAGGGCCATGACTGACGGGCTGCTCGCCGATGAGACTCGGCGTGAAAGCTTTCCTCGGATGGAATTACCATACCTGTATTTGATGGGATGGTTAATTCTGTACAACCCTCGGGTGATGTCCCCTGGCTCCGGTAGTAGCCCGGGGGGTAGCTTCCTGCTGAATTATAAGGATTCTCCGTGGAATGTGAACACAGTTTTAGACTGTAGGCTGACACTGGGCCTCAGTCATGGCTGGAAGCTCCTTTGTATTGCTCCCCCAGTACATCATAATCAATCGGGGATCAGGATGGAGGATTTAGGTGGAGAGAAGACTAATCTTTCTCTGGAGGCCTTCAAGTGGTTGATCTATATCAGGCCTTCCCACTTGTTGTATAGAAGTGAAGATCATTGCTTCCTCGAGCCTTACTTGCCTAGTCGGTTCGCAAGGCAATTTGGGTACGACCAGTTGCACGTGGGCAATGTCGTTACCAGCTTCAGGTCCAGGGGCGGCCTTATCGATGGAGCCAGAGGATGGCGATATTTCATCATGGGATGCACTGGAGCAATTTTTACCGTGCCGGTCGTCACACCCTCCACGGAGTTGCGCATCCTACATTCGTATGCCCAGTTCTACGTGGCGGTTAACACCTTCCACCGTGATTTTGACATGCGTGAGAGTTTTAGGGTGCCGCCTTCCACGCCTGGGGGAAGAGTAGAAGTCCCTTCGATTTCTCCTGACGAGGGTGAGGAGTTCGCTACTCCTGATGAGCCGTTGGTGACGGTGCCGAGGTGTGAAGTACCTCTGCCTGCGGGGGCTTTGGTAGTCTCTGGGAAGCGAAGGGCCGCTGCTCCCAAGGAGATTTCTCCTCGCAAGAGGAAGAGGACGGTCAGTCGTTCTCTTCGAATCCCTGGTATCGAGGCTCCCAGAGAGGAACCTGCTGTTTTGCCTGTCGAGGATGTTTCCCTGATCGGGGGTCCCTCGCCTTCTAGGGAGGGACCCTCAATTTCGGCTGGCGATGCCGGGGCATTCCGTCTTGAGGATGTCGCCGCCGCTACTGCCTCCGGTAGTGGTACGAGATTGCCGGTGTGGTCGGGGCAGATAGGAGAATCTTCCCTTAGACCAGCAACGGATGAAACCCCTGCCGTGTCCGTGAGTATGCCTGGCGAGGTCCCAACTGACGAACCTCGACCGCGCCTTGGTGGAGGCTTGGTAGAGCTCCTGGCGATGTCGGTTGGCCCACCCCCTTCTCCAGGTATGACAGTTCGCATTACGTTATTAAGGCGTGATTTAGCTACCTCGACTGCAGATGCGTCGTATATACCGCTGGCCACGGGTAAATGTCATCTTTATGTCTCCTTTTTAGAAAGAGTACCATTATATTGATATCAACTCTCTTGTCCTTTTCCCAGGGGATGGCGTCCACGGGGAATATAGCTTTGAAGCGCCTTCTGGCTCCGCTCCGGCTCCTGGCGATGATACGGAGGCGTTTGATCTTGAGGAGAAAATATCTTCGGGGGCCGGTTCGCCTATTGAAGAGGCTTCGATATCCCAAGAAGAAGAAGAGCCTGTCATTGCGACTACTTCGATCGACGTGCCTCTTTTGGTCGCACCACCTGTCGAGGCGACGGTTGTGACCACTTCGTCCGCAATCGTTCCCGGAGGGGGATTTGCCAACGCCGCGGCCACTCCTGGGGCCCAATCGGATTTAGCTGCGCTGACCGAGCAATATACCCATGTCTTCTACGCTACTTTGAAAGCGCTGATACCGATGGTGCTGAAGGGGAATCTGGATCTCGAGCGCCTGAAGAAGTCCTCTCGGATTCCGATAGAGGCGATCCGGGATTTTGACGGCACCGGGATAGGTGATGCCCTGGAGGCGATGGTTAATGGTTTGGAGCAACCCATTAACGAATATCTGCAGCTAACTCGGGGCGATATTGAAGCTGAGGTCCAGTCCAGATATGACTTCATGACTGCGGAGTTTGCCAAACAGATGGAGAGCTTAGATAAACTCGCTCAAACACGTCAGTTGGAGATGGACGAAAGAAAGACCGTCGAGGAGGAGGCCCTTGCCCTTCAACTGAAGTGCCAATCCGAGCATGAAAGGAACGTAGCGAGGGCTCGCAAGTTGAATGAGGAGCTCGCTCGGGCAGAGGAGTGGGCTTCCCAGTCGTTGGCAGGTCTAGACGTAGCGACCGCTCGATTGAGTGCAGCGCGACGGGACCTGGATCGTGCAGAAGCTGCCCGTACGGGTGTTCGTCGGGCGAGGGCCGAATTGTCCCTCAGGGGAGACAACGAAGCACGGCTGGAGCAGGCCCGCGCCGATACCTTGGCCTGTAGGGATGAGAGGGTAGCCGTACTGGCGCGGCAGATTCATGATCTGACTGCTCCCCCGCAATGATGTACCCCTTTTTTTTTGCTTGCCAGTGTAATTCTGCTCTTTCTTGGGAATAAAACGAACTCTTTTCTGACTTTGTGGACCCACCATTTCGGAATATAAATGACAGGTTTGGGCGAGAGTGATATCAGAGGTAGTATGGACGTGATAAACTCTCAGGAAACTCTAGCAGGACATATTTTTTTCAGAGGTCATACGGACATGATAGAATATGCTCTGACTAAAGTTTGTGGTAAGATACTATCAGAGGTGATATGGACATGATAGGCTCTCAAGAAACTTCAGCAGGACACATTTATTCAGAGGTCATACGGACATGATAGAATATGCTCTGACTAAGGCTTGTAGGTAAGATACTATCAGAGGTGATATGGACGTGATAGGCTCTCAAGAAACTTCAGCAGGACACATTTATTCAGAGGTCATACGGACATGATAGAATATGCTCTGACTAAGGTTTGTGGGTAAGATACTATCAGAGGTGATATGGACATGATAGGCTCTCAAGAAACTTCAGCAGGACACATTTATTCAGAGGTCATACGGACATGATAGAATAAGCTTTGGCTAAGGCTTGTGGGCAAGATACTATCAGCGGTGATATGGACATGATAGGCTCTCAAGAAACTTCAGCAGGACACATTTATTCAGAGGTCATACGGACATGATAGAATATGCTCTGACTAAGGCTTATGGGTAAGATACTATCAGAGGTGATATGGACATGATAGGCTCTCAAGAAACTTCAGCAGGACACATTTATTCAGAGGTCATACGGACATGATAGAATATGCTCTGACTAAGGCTTGTTTTGGAAGTAGTTTTGTCAGAATTGAGGTTTCCGCTATATTCTACCCGAGCAGAGGAGATTAAGCATAGTACCTTTTTAGGAATTTGTCGTTGATAGGAGCCATTAACAGGTCTCCATTAGGCTGGGCTAACCTGTAAGCGCCATTTGAGAACGTTGTCTCGACCACATAAGGACCCTCCCATTTGGGCTGGAATTTGCCTTTACTCCTGTGGGTAAGAATCATCGGCCTTCTTACGGCTAGAACTAGCTCGCCGACTCTGAATACTCTTTCCTTTACTTTATGATTGAAAGCTCTGGAAATGCGTGCTTGGTAGGGCGCGATGCGCTGCTGAGCTTGGAGGTGTTTCTCGTCTAATCCTTCTAGCTCCTGAAGTCTTAAAAGGTCGTTCTTCTCTTGAGTCAGCTCGTTAGCCACGGCTATTCTGAGTGACGGGATCTGGACTTCAATGGGGAGAACTGCTTCGCTCCCATAGACCAGTGAGAATGGAGTACAACCTGTCGGTGTTCGTACCGTTGTGCGATATGCCCAGAGGCATTCGCCCAGTCCCTCATTCCAATCTCTCTTGTTTGAAGAGACAAACTTCTTCAAGAGTTTGATAATGGTTTTGTTGAAAGCTTCCGCCAAACCATTAGCAGCTGGATAATATGCCGTAGAGGCAACATTATGTATCCGATTTTTATCGCAAAATCGATGAAACGCTTGACTGATGAACTGAGGCCCATTGTCGTGAATTATCCTCCGAGGTACCCCGAAGCGATAGATGACGTGATGCTTGATGAAACTGATCACATTAGATGCTTTTACCTCTGCGAGAGGGATTGCCTCTGCCCACTGGGAGAAGTAATCCGTGATGGCCAGTATGAACTGGTGACCCCTGGAAGAAGACGGGTGGATAGGACCAATGACATCCATACCCCATGCTTCGAAAGGCCAAGATGCAACCGTAGGATATAGATATTCAGATGGTTGATGTATGAAGTCCGCATGGACCTGACAGGCCTTGCATTATTTTGCATAGCTGATCGCGTCTGTGATCATAGTGGGCCAGTAGTAGCCCAGTCTCCTGATACGATCCTGTAGCTTAGGACCGGGTTGATGCACTCCGTATATGCCGTCGTGAGCTTCACGGATGATCATATGTGCCTCGTCTTCAGAGAGGCATCTTAATAGCAGTCCGTCATAGGTCCGATGATATAGGCATTGTGAAGATGCATCGAAGTTAAAGCGTAAGGACCGCCTCTTGACGGATACTACTTCTTTAGGGTCTTCCGGCAAGATCCCGTATGCCACAAAATCTATGAAAGGACTCTTCCAATTTCGTCTGGGAGGATTGACGTATGCAGCGTAGCTGCGTTCTATGTGAGAGTTGTTTTTCACACAGAATAAATCTCTATTAAGAAGGATTACCGAGTCCTGCCTTTTTATAGGAGTAGCCAGATCTGCGGCTAGACTGGCTAGGGCATCAGCTTCAAGATTCAGGGATCGAGGTACATGCTCCAGGAAGAACCCTTTGAATGTCATGGCTATCTTGACCGTTGCTTGGTGATAGGGGATGAGGTCTGGATTCTGGACTTCATATATTCCTCTGACTTGATTGACGATAAGCAGGGAATCACCGAAAGCTTTCAGGGATTCGACCTCCATCTCTTTAGCGACTTGGAGCCCGATTAAAAGAGCATTATACTCTGCCACGTTGTTGGAGTAGGGCTCGTTGAGAGAGTATGCCCGGTAGATGACGAGTTTGTCGGGAGTAACTAGGACGATTCCTACTCCTGAGACCACACTTCCCCTAGGATCGGTTCTGGAGGCACCATCAAAGAATAGTTGTCATGCGTCACTCTCTGTCGCGAAATTACATTCTGCAACTTCGTCAGGGATGTCCTCGTACAACATGGAGGTCTCCGGGATTGGATGAGCAGCTAGGAAGTCGGCCAATGCTTGGCCTTTGATGGACTTCTGAGGGACGTACACCATGTTATATGGTGTTAACAGCATCGCCCATGTTGCAAGTCGGGAATTAAGAGCACTTGGCTTGCTCATTAGTACTCGAAGAGGGTTAATCCTGGAGATGATGTGGATAGTCTGGCCGATGACATAGTACCGCATCTTCTGGATAGCGAACATCAGAGCCAAGCATTCTTTCTCCACTGGGTTGTACCGGTGTTCGGCTCCGACCATCATTCTACTTAGATAGTAGATAGCCTGTTCATGCCCTACATCGTTCTTCTGCACAAGAAGAGCTCCCAGGGAATGGTCCATTGCTCGAACGTATAGGAAGAATGGTCTTCCTACGACGGGGGGCACCAGAACTGGCGGATGAGTAAGGTAGTGTTTGATATCATTAAACGCTTGTTGACAGGCTTCGTCCCATATGAAGGATACACCTTTCTTCATGAGGCGAGAAAAAGGCTGACATCTTCCGGAGAGGTTGGATATGAATCTCCGGATGTAAGCCAGACGACCTTGAAATCCCCTAAGTTCCCTCAGATTGCGAGGCGATCGCATTTCTACGATGGCTTGGACTTTCTCAGGGTCCACTTGGATGCCTTTGGCGGTAATGACAAATCCCAGGAATTTGCCGCTAGATACACCCAGAAAGGACTTCGTAGGATTCATCTTGAGTTGATGTTGGCGCATTAACTCGAACACTGACCTCAAGTCTCGAATGTGATCGTCCTTGAGGCAACTTTTGACAGCTATGTCATCTACGTAGCATTCCACCGTTTTGCGTAAATGCTCATGGAATATGTTACTCATAGCTCGTTGGTATGTTGCCCCGGCGTTCTTTAATCCGAAGGGCATTACTGTATAGCAATATACCCCCAGTGGTGTTCGAAAAGCGGTATGCTTCTCGTCTCCAGGATGCATCTTGATCTGATTGTACCCGGAGAATCCGTCCATGAAAGACATGCGTTCAAAATTGTAGGTGTTGTCGATCATGATGTCTGTGATGGGGAGAGGGAACTCATCCTTGGGGCAGGCCGCATTCAGATCCCGGTAATCGATGTAGATGCATATTTTCCCATTTTTCTTCACGACTGGGACAACGTTGGTGACCCAGTCGGGATGTTGTTTCTTCCGAATAAAACCGCAAGCTATCAACTTTTTGACTTCGGCTTCAATGGCGTCCATCATATCTGGGCGGAACCGGCGCTGGTGTTGCTTCACCGGCTTTGAATCGGGTGATATGTTGAGTTTGTGGGTGGCCATCTCTGGATCAAGTCCTGGCATATCCTCATAATTCCATGCGAAGACGTCGATGTATTCTTTTATCAGTTGAATAACTTCTTCCCTTTCGGCTGGGGAAAGATTGTTACTGATAAATATCGGCCTTGGTGAGAGTTTATCCCCAACGTCAATCTGGATAACTTTATCTTCAGTGGGAGGTTCTCTCTGCTCGAAGCGGAACTCCCATTGTATATCCATCTGTTGAGCCCAAGAGTCATTTTTGAATGGCTCAGACTCTGGCTCGTTCGCTCCGCAGGGATCTGTCATTACCATATTTACTGATAATGTCCGTTCGAGAGCGTCCGGTGAGTCGGCGGGTGACGAGCCGTCTTGATAGAAGGAAAGGACATTCTCGCCTGATTTGGGGGAGGCGATATACCCTAACCCAAAACGGGTCTGTTGATAGCGGGGATTTCCAAACAGTGGCGTTCGTCTGCCCTTCCCGTAGTTGAGGCCTGGCTTCCGCTCCAAGTCGTAGCCCATGCTTTGCATGATCCTCAATGCCTGTGGGCTGTATTGGTGGACCTGCATTTTCCCAGTATCGTTATCGAGAGGATCCTCTTGGACCGTCGGTTGATTGCGCATGCGGCCGAAGACTATTGTACGCTGGTTGCCGCATGTAGACGGGACGAGGAAGATAGAGTCCTCTTGTGGTCCGTATGTTGCGACGACATTGGATGATGATGTCACCTCCCATATGTACGGGTGATAGCAATCCATAGCTGCCAAGAATTTTTGTGCTATAGGTTCTATATCGTCATGGGGAGAGGATTCCTGGTTCGGAATCAGAGCGTTGACATACTGGAAAATAGGATGTTTATTAACATCTGGGGCTCGGTTCCTGGTTGCATTTACATCAGTTGGCTGCTTGTGGCACCGGAGGTCGATGACCAAGGGAGGAAGCTTCCGGTTTGAAGTGATCACGAGGGGATTACCCTCTTTTCCTGAACTAGATCTGTTAAGGCGGATAGCCATAGGTTCCATGGCTTTTGGACGAGTGGTTCATCCCTTTACCCTGATTAACAGTGGTAGTACGACAGAGGGCTCTTCTGGCTCCCGGTGGGATTCCTTCTCTGCCTCGCCTGACACCTCTTTTGCATGGTCTTGAGAGTACAACACGGCATCGGAATAGTAGGATTCTACTCCTTTGAATGGGTTCAAGTCAGCAACCTCCGTTCGTACTGTTCCTTGTGCGTCTATATATTTAAGACATTGATGTAGAGTTGAGGGAACAATGTTGTGGTCGTGGATCCACGGTCTTCCCAGCAAGATGTTGTAGGATACCTCTGAATCGATGACGTAACATATGGCTACCGATCTGAGGTTGCCAATTTGGATCCTCAGGCGAATTTTTCCCAAAGGCTTGCTTTTTCCAGCGTTGAAACCCACGATTGTGGTGGTGGTGAAAGCTAACTCGTTAGTAGGGATCCTCAGCGGCCTGAGCAGACTGTGGGGGATTATACTGATTGACGATCCCGGATCTATGTGAATCCGGTCGACCTCCATGGAACCGACGTACCCGGTGTAATAGAGGGGCCTGTCATGCCTGTTATGTTTTAACAGCATGTCGTCTTGAGTGAAAGTGATATTCGGTAGCACCTCCATCACACTGTGGCACTGGGGACACGCCATCGGTTCTTCGTCGGGGGACTTGAGCTGGGTCAAGCATGCCTCTGCCTCCATTAGTGCTTCACTCAGGGTTAGACGAGTGTCCTGGGAGAGCCTGAGTAGCTCGAAGATGGACAGCCTGGCTGGTGTATTAGCCAGTTGGACCAGGATGTCGAAGTTGTAGGGCTTTTCTAAACCTTTATTAGGGATGTTTCTCACAGGTTTATCAAAGCGAACTTCCTTCTGCTTCCCCTTGTCCGTTGGAGTCGGCCTTGCAGGATCGGTCTCTGGCATGACAGACTCGGGTCCCGAAGGTTTGGTGGCTGAAGTACCCGCCGGTGTACCTTCCTGATTTGCTTCGTAGTCATTGAGGTAAGCTCTCCCTGAACGGGTTGCGGCTAGTACCTCGTCCTCGTCTAACGGTGCAGAAGTTGCAACCATATGACATAGTTTGCATTTGGAGCTCCTTCTAGACGCAGCTCTAGGAGCATTAGACTCTTTCTCGAGCTCTGACACCAGATCCGGATGAACCCACATGATCTCGCCTCGCCGGGTGGTTAGGGGTACCAGGTCGTGATTTTGACCCCTAGCTGGAGGGAGATTGACGATGTTCATCGTGGTCCGAGAGATAGGCGCAACACCATTCGGGACCTCCTGGGGAGGCAGATTGCTAAACTGTAGAGAGACCATATTGGCTGTGATTGTCTTCTCAGTGTTGTGCAGGGTTATGGCTTTGGCATCGATCAAACCCTGGATCTTCCTTTTCAGTATGTAACATGCCTTTGTCGGGTGGTGCACATATCTGTGGAAGATGCAGTATTTGGGGTCGTCAGTACTGCCGACTTCTTGGGGCCGTTTCAACTCCGGAAGGGTGATCTTGCCACTTTTGATGAGACACTCGAATATACTTGGGATATCCTCGTCGTCAAAGGAGTAGACTTCTACGGGCCTGGACGTCCCTGGTCTCGTTTGCGTGGTTGCCGCAATCTTTTGTCTGGACGTATTGACCGTCAGAGCTTCTTTCCCTTTTGGACCACGAGGATGGTCGCAGCTGGGAGATGACTTCTTGCCTTTGTCAGAGGCGGAGATCATAATGCCATTGTCGCGCGCCTTGCGACTGTTGTCTTCAGCGGCTACGGCCGAGAGGATGAACGAGGGCCAATCACGGAACTGATATGGTCCTGTGAACACCGAGACCACGGGAAGGAGGTTTTTTCTGCAAATGTCTACCAATGCAGAGTCTGGAACTCCTGGAGGCATCTGTAAGGTGGCCTGACGAAAATGCTCGATGAAGGCGCGAACGTCTTCTTTTTCCCTTTGCTTGACTTCGATGAGAGAGGACATGGACATGTCCATTCCTCCCTCGTAGAATCGCGTGAAGAATAAAGCTTTGAAGTCTTCGAAGGAAGTAATGCAGTTGTCCGCCAAGCTACGGTACCACTGATAGGCTACTCCCGAGAGGCAGCCTTTGAACACCCGGGTGAGGAGGGCGTCGTTCCCTTGCAGCAACACCATCATCATACTAAAATAGTTCATGTACTGACTTGGTGATATTTTCCCCTCGAACAGGGCTATGGTCTGAGGTTTGTACCTCGGAGGGAAAGGGACCTCTTCCCAGATAGCTGGGTAAGGCTGGTTGATTCCCAGTTTCTTGAGCTGATCTTTGTGCTTCAAGGCCTCAAACTGGGCTTTCAACTCTCGCACTGCCTGTATCGGAGTTTTAGCCGAAGGCGGGACTACGGAGTGGTGCGGAGTTGGCTGCATTGTGACTCCAACGGGAGGCAATATATTCTCCGAAAGTGGAGGAACCGCTGACTCTTGATCTAGAGCAGGGCCTTGGCTTGGATTAGATGGTGGCAAGTCCACCCCCACACGTATCTGAGTTGGCGGGACCGATGCTTGAGCCATGGTAGTTGCGTGCTGGGTTAGCATCATCTGGTGCATTCTTTCCATCATGGATTGTATTTGTTTCAGAGATGTTTCCAGCGTAGTGATGCGTTGCTCCGTATTTCCCGATGGTGAAGCCTCCTCGCGTTCATCTTCAACGGCGTAAACTCCCATCTCCCTGGGTGTCGTCGAAGGATGAGTGTAGGTCGCTGTAGAAGTCGACTCTACGCTTTCAGCATCTGATTCAGGGGCCTGGCGATTCTCAGCGTCGGAATCAGAAGAGGTTGAAGCTGGTTGTCGTGATCTTGCACGTGTATTTTGGAACACCCCGGCTTCAGCGTTTATGAGGAGTTCATTGAACCTCCTTCGGCTCGGAGGCCTGGAGGGATGACGTCTTGAGTTCGAACCCCGTCTAGGCATGTGTGAAGCCATGTTCACAGATGCATGCGCGGGCTTCTTTCCCTGAAAAGACAGAGAGTAGCTTAATCGGTCGAAGACCGGTCGTCTTGTATTAGAGCAGCAACAGTTAATCACAACTCTATGGCTATTGCAACAGTGCTCGTCCGGAGGCGTAATAGACATTTTAGAAGGTTCCCTCTCTTTGCACTTCTGGCTTAGATATTTGCGCAGGTCAGGAGGAGTTGCAGAAGAGGATGATTGTTTGCTTCCTCTGCTCCCATTAGTGGTTACGTGGAGGTTGGGCACCATGGTCCTGGCTGCACCACCTGTGTACAACAGGTTGGCCCCCGGCGTGAAGCTGAAGAGGTCCTCAGTCGGCCATCGGCTTCTTGCGTAATCCGGAGGGTATGCAGATTGTTCCCTCGCTGGCGTAAGGGCCGAGCAGTTGCGCATTCCGTCGCCTGTTTTCCCCCACGGAGATCACAACGCTCATCTGGGTCCCCGTAGAGGTCAGATGTCGTCTTGTGCGCGAAGCGTGACCTGTACTTCTGTTTTGGCGCTAAGGCATCATCAGGAGTTTTGTCTGTACCGCGCGTAGCGGGAGACTGATTTCTGCGCGTAAGGCGCAGTGGATACTCCTGGGTTAGCGCTGAGGCCTTGCCTGAAGTTTTGTCTGTACCGCACGTAGCGGAAGACTGGTTTCTACGCGTAGAGCGCAGTAGATACTTCTGGGTTAGCGCTGAGGCTTTGCCCGAAGTTTTGTCTGTACCGCGCGTAGCGGGAGACTGGTTTCTACGCGTAGAGCGCAGTGGATACTTCTGGGTTAGCGCTGAGGCTTTGCCCGAAGTTTTGTCTGTACCGCGCGTAGCGGGAGACTGAATTTTACGTGTGGGGCACGGAGGGAGCGATGCTACAACCTCATTGGTCAGAGAGATCGGAGAGATCGGAGAGTCCACAGGAACGGTAGAGGATGTCTTGGGCATCCAGACTTTGCGTAGCTTCCTGTTGTCTTGGACGGAGAGAGGGTGAGAGCTACCCCCGGTTTGAAGCATGTCTTTGTAGGCAGACTGGTCGAATTGGACGACCAATGTCTTCTTCACGGTTCCTATAGATACCGCATCGTGTTGAGCAATTACTTCCTCATCAGAAGAGAAAGCTGTCCCCAGCAGAGTCGCCATCTTGTTTGTGGTAGAAAACGAAAGAATGAAAATGTATTCAATATGGGGTTTACACAGAACCCGCCTTCTTTGGTTTACAAACAAACTTGTACAATGTGATCCTATACGAGGATGTGGGAGTACAATTTATTTAATCTGGATAAATATTGCTATAGGTGTCTGATCTGCAGTCGATCACTTTAGCCCTTGGACCACACGATGTTGAAGAAGTGCCGTAGAAGACAGGAAGCAGCCTCGGGGTTTACAGAAAAGGGTGGATGCACGATGCCCAGGTCGCCGATCCCTATCCTTTGTCCGAGCTTCGGGTTCCTCTCTCTCTCTCTCTCGATCTCCTCTCCCCTTGCTCGACCTTCAATTGTTCGACCTCTTCTCTGAGTCTTCAATTGTTCGATCTTTTAATTTGTCGACCTTTTTCTCCATTGATAGGGGTCTCTATTTATAGAGTTTTTGTGACAGTGACCACTCAGTTGGTATAAAAACCGAGGAATGGACAACACAGCACCCTTTTACACGACGGTTAAAGTAACCAATGCCTGCGTATGGATGATCTTTTGAATGAGCGTGTGATGCGGGTCCAACTAAGGGACACAACGCGTACAATTGCTATGAAGATTACGGCATAAAAGCCACGTAGGTAGGTATCCCCCGTGTAGAAGAGGTGGGCGTAAAAGCCGAAGTCTGTCATCGTGGCATAGAAGCCAAGTAGGCATAGAAGCCGGGTGGGCGTAGAAGCCCGATAGGCATAGAAGCCGAACAGGCGTTGAAGCCGAACAGGCATGAAAGCCGAACAGGCATAGAAGCCGAGCAGGCATAGAAGCCGAACAGGCATAGAAGCCGAATGGTCGTAGAGACTGAGTGGGCGTTGAAGCCGAACGGGCGTTGAAGCCGAATAGGCACAGATCCTGGGCGTAGAAGCCGCTGCGTACCGTGCCAAAATGCTGATGTGGACGTCTTTATCCGGGATCACGGCTTTTGAAGAATCAAATCCCTTGCATTAAATGTAGAGATCCGCCATCATTCTGTGCATTAAATACGGAGGCGTGTTTTTGAAGGTCTGTAGCTCTGCTGTGTGTTCGTCGCAGAGACGTGCCTCGAGAAATCCCTTGCATTAAATGCAGAGATCCGCCATCATTCTGTGCATTAAATGCGGAGGCGTGTTTTTGAAGGTCTAAGCTCTCCTGTGTGTTCGTCGCAGAGACGTGCCTCGAGAAGACTGTCACCGCCTTGTCCGCCAATCGCAGAGACGTGCCTCGAGCCCTGCGTAACGTGCAGCTTTTGACGTGGCAGGCGGTTTGTCCGCTGTGGAGCGTAAACAGCTCACGTCTGCCTGTGTAAAACAAGGTGGTGCATACCTTTGTACGCGAAAGAGCGGTTTATGCTGAGGGGACTTCAGTAAACGACGGCTTGGTGATATTTTAACCAAATCCTCTGCATTAAATGCAGAGATCTGCCATCATACTGTGGAGCGCGTCCCGAGGGGTCTGCCACCGTTTCCAACCGTCGTCTGGGTAGCTGTGCAGCACTTTTTGTCAGAAGTCAGGGGTCAGATTCACTGCGTGACTTGACAGGTTCATTTCGGGGAAGACGAAGCATTCCTCGTACGCTTTAAGCTGCTTTGAGAGCGGCTGAGTTTTACGCCATGGAGGCGATAAAGAACTCTTTTTTTATGCTGGGGCGGCCTGGACGTACCGTACTTACGCGGATGGTCCTTTGAGCTCATATTTCACGCTGTATCTGGCGGAAGAGCTCTGTTGCATGTTCGACGGCTCTGGAGGCCTCTGCTTACGCTGCTCTGTATTAAGATGCCGCGTAGATCCTCCCAGCGTATTTTTCATGCTTCTATACCAACGAAAAACAAAAAAGAATCAAGAAAGAACATAACTCAAGGTACAAACAAATATGGGTAACGCTCTCACATTTTATCCTCCCTTTCCTAGGTAGACTCACCCAAAGAGTGATGCCTCCATGCGACGTGTACCAAGGAAATGGTCTGGTTCCTCAGCACCTTATATCTCTAATCCAGAATCTCAACTGGCTGCTCTGGATAGCTAAGAGTAGGGCCCATCTCTATCTCTGAGTGATCCAATACGTGACTAGGATCCGCCACGTACCGTCTCAACTGCGATATGTGAAACACGTTGTGCACTCCCTGTAATACAGGTGTCAAGTCTAGTCTGTAAGCAAGTGCACCGACCCTCTCGAGAATACTGAAAGGTCCTATGAATCGCGGACTAAGCTTTCTGCCTCCACAGAAACGAATCGTGCCTCATGTCAGAGAAATCCTCAAAAACACCAGACCACCAACCTAGAATAAAATATAACCTTAAGAACATAATCTATAACAAACAATCAATATCAAGCACAAAACAAAAAAAATCTAAAACTGTACCACAAACTCCAAAGGTCTCCGGTGGTTATCGGCCCAATGCCGCTGTTTTTCCTCCGCCACTAGAAGTCTGTCTCTGATCAACTTAACCTTCTCCGCTGTATCTTTCATGCCCTAGTTCGAGAATACATAGGACTAGGCCACTTAGCAATGGCTAGCTACGTACCAAGGGGACTCCAGTCCGACTATAATACGTATAAGCTGTAAATGGGGGTGACTATCTAGATAACACGATATACATATCTATGTCTGAATCCACAAGGATGTGTAATAAAGAAGGGGCAACATGTATCATGGTGTGCACTCCACACTACACTCGTCTGAATAGACTCGAAGGAAGTAATATAAGTCTAGAAATACTGGGCTATACTAGCAAAAAATAAGCAAAGATCATAATAGTTGAACAATGAAGAAGTGATACAAATATTGAATAATAATACCTGTATATCGGTATAATACTCATCAGCAGCTCCAGCCTCCCATCAGCAATCGACCCTATAATCTAGCAAGGAACCTGGTCCCCAGAGGGACGTAACAAGGTACAAAACAGCATGCCATAGTAAAACAGAAAGGAAATATGTGATACGCTGGTGTAATCTAGAATAACCACCTAAATGAGACACAACTTGAAGACAATGTTCGACACATGGACTTTCCAAATATAAATTCGTAGCTCCGAGGCACAGAGACACATGGTACGTATCGTAGCTCCGAGCACAGAGTCACACAGTAAATACTACGACTCCGGATAGAGGATCTCTATGTAAATAAGGATATATATATATGTATATATATATATATATATATATATATATATATATATAGTGCATGCAAAGTAGCCCAAGCATCTAGTAACTGTCTTTCCCTCCCAATGCGGTCAACGAGACACATCCGCAGTTTGCTGAGCCTGAACCTCTATCTAGCAGTCTCGTCATACTGAAGTATCTAGCACCAATCACGATCCTATAGTCATCACAGGTTTTGGTCATGCTGACACTATCAGGATACAGAAAGTCTAGCACGATGACAATGTTTGATTGTGTCCTAGGGTTCCGATGTAACCAAGTAGGTACATAAAGATATCGAGAAACATATAACAATCGATACTAGACGTTACCAACGGACGTCTGCACCAGGATATGACCCAGACGCTAAGTAACGATTTTGATCCAAAGCGCACACAATGTATAGATAAAATAAATAGTAAATATGGAACTGAGTTACAGAATGACAATGTACACTTGCCTGTATCAGGATGCCGAAGGCGGGGCTCCGGTACAACGTCCAAGTCCGAGGATCCTAAAGTACCTAGAGATACTTTATAAAATAATTAATAATCTAGCTCAAAACTATCTAAAATAAGAGATGATATCATGAACTAGCATAGGTCATATCTCAGTTATATAACTCACGTCTAAGGTACTAACTAGAGGGTTGACCCAAGTTGACTAGGGAAACGTTGCAATAAATACGCATTCACCCAATCGCATAACGTCCTCAAATAATATCCTCAACCACTAATATTCATCAAGTGTGATTTTGATCATCTATATATAATGTTCATCCTCGCCCATACTATCCCTGTAATCATAGACATAAGTGCATAAACCTAATTTAGTGGTCACCCTTAAATACACATATTGTTCAAAGTCTTATCCTTAATCATATTACACATGGAAACCTAACATAGGTGTTACATTATTAGGTTAAGTTGGGTTCCCTCTCTAACATGTAAATAACACATACTCTTTATATAAACTCATTCCTAACTTTACCAAGTTCTCAATAACTAAACATATTCTAAATATAAATTAATCATGCACAAGCCACACTCTACTATGCATTAACATCTATTTATAACTACATATATAAATGGATTTAGTTATTAACAAGGAGGTTTACAACATAAATGAAGGAAGTAAAGAAGTTACCAAGGGTGGCTGCGTGTCACGACCCGCACCCGAAAAATCGGGCATGAGTCATGGGTACGTCCAGCCTACGTCGCAACATCGACGGTAGAACACTGTCTAGGTCTACTATCTAGCTAACAATCTCACACAATAATATAAGTACCTGTCAAGATCTTAACTCCAAGCGGAGGAGCAATATGAATAAGATAACACAAGTACTCAATCACAATCTAAGCACGATAAGATAACACAAAAGTCTAACAACTACAAAGTCTAAACAACAACAATTACTAAAAACAACCACAATAATAATAATAACAACAATATCCTGAATCAAATACAATACAAAGTCTCAAACCAAAAGCCGGGGACAAATCTGGTACCAAAAGCTAATAAATACAATTGAGGTCCTAGTGATCCCGGCTACCAACCCGAAAATCACTCCTGAACTAGGGGGTCCCTGTCTGCACCATCGACAGGCTGAGGTCCATAAAATGTCAGACACCAATCCTCCGGATCCTCTGAAAAATATATCCAGTCAGGATTGGAGCAAGTACACCTCTAACAGCTGTTCCAGTTAAATGATAAAAACTATAAAACAGTTGTAGCAAGTAGCACAAGGTGAAGGAAATAAAGTATGAACAAGGATATATATATATATATATATATATATCAACTGGTGCATAAAGGTAAAGATGCATAAAAATCAGAAGCAAGATAGTAATGACTGCAGGATACAAGAAATCTAAACTAAGATCAAGTGTGTGCACAGTGACGTGAAGTGAGTCCAGCAAGAATAAATGTAATGGGTCAAGTCTAGAAAGTATAAGTGAGACCAGTCAAGAAGTGCAAGTGAGTCCATACTAGAAAGAATGAACTCGTGTCTCTGAAATACCTGTTTCAACATGTAAACGGCTAGGGGTAAGTATGGCTCACCGCACACTGGGTGTGCGGCTGCTATCATTCAAGATTAGACAATAGGGGGTAATTCCAGTAATTCCAGTTGGGAATGTTTACATGTCTACTCGAGTATTTTTCTGCCTCGACTAGTACAAGTGAATCCAAGACCCGACACGTAAATCAAGTATGAGTCCAGCCAGAAACATGAGTGATGCCTGTAGTGAGTCATGATGTGATGCCAGTAGGTGATTCCAGAAATAGAGGCCAGAAACATGAAATATACATGTCGCAAGTAAATGAATCCAGAAATACTAGTCAGTGTCATGCTAGAAAAATCAGATAATACTATACTAGAAGCTGAATCATAATAATCATCAGATAATGAAAACTATCAGAGAATGTACTCGCCTGACGTCCTGAGCAACTGGCGATCCGAATTGGCGTCGCAAGGACCTATTGCGAAAAGCAAGGTTAAACAGGTTCTAAAGAGTTAAACAGATATAAAATAACTAAAAATAGCTTCTAGGATTGTTCTAGGTCAAACGGGTCAAACCGGTGAAATATGGGTCAAAAAGTCAACCCGCGGTCCAAAAAATCAACTCTAGGTCAAAACTAGGTCAAAGGTTGACTTTGGCGGTCAACCAAGTCAACTACGGTCAACTCTAGGTCAATCTAGGGTGCCCCTAAAATTCTAGGTCAAAATTAGCTCATTAAGCTAGTAAACCCTCAAACTCGCCTCCTTGAGATACCGGGATACCCTCGGTAACCGATATCTCAACCTATGCGATATACCCCGCATATACCCACTAATGCATATACTAACTATATATATAAAAACAACTCTAACCTCATTCCTAGGTAAAAACCCAATACCTCGCCCCGATGCCCAATACCTGGAGTATCTCAAGGTATTGAGATACTCAAGCCTAACCCCACTCTAACTCTAACTAACTCGCTAACTATCTATATATATACACTACTATACACTACTATATATATAACATCAATATATATATATATATATATATATATATATATATATATTTACCCTAGTATTAGGCTATACCTCAATACCTCGATACCCCTAATACCTCACTTACAACAATACCTTGATATCTCAAGGTATTGAGATCCAATACCTTGCCCTCTCATCTCACCAACTAACTTATATATATATACTCATCTATACCTATATATACATATCTATCTATGAAAATAAATATATATATTTCTATCTATACACATATATATTTGCATATACTTATATCTATATCTATCTATATATATACATATACATCTATCTATATATATATATATATATATATATATATATATATATATGTATATATATATATATATATATGTATATACACACATCAACACACTCATACATATATATATACACACACACATAAACATATATACGCACACACACTTAGATATATATACATATATATATATATACACACACACACATATATATATATATATACACAGACACTCATATATATATATATATATATATATATATATATATATATATATATATATGAGTGTGTGTGTATATATATATATATATATATACACGCACACACACTTAGATATATATACATATATATATATATACACACACACACATATATATATATATACACACACACTCATACATATATATATATATATAAATATATATATATATATATATATATATATATATATATATATATATATATATATATATATATATATATATATATATATATACAAACACACTCATATATGGTATATAAACACACTTACACAAATATATATATATACACACATATATACATATATATATATATAAACATACACACACACTCATACATATATACATATACCTATATATATATATATAACCAGACACTCACACACAAACACACACACTAACACTCAAACACACACAACTACACCAACAAACATAATACACACAAACACCTCACACTCACACACACTACCCACAACACACACAAAACCCACAACACACACACTACCCACACTCACCCACACACATAAACAAACACACACACACACACGCACACACACACACACACACACACACACACACACACACACACACATAAACACACACACACACACACACACACATATATATATATATATATATACTCGTAAACTCTAATACACAGTTCCCGAGGCTAAACCAACCTGCACACAAGCCCAAAACCTAGAAACCAAGTCAAAATGGCCATTTGGTCATTTTGACGAACACGTGGAGTGCGGTTCACGATACCTCGTGAAACGTACACCAAACCTACTCAGAATTGACCAAAAATTTATCCACGAGTTGTAATCGATGTCAAGAACCTAGAAAAAAATGCTAACTCTCCAATTCTAGGTCCGTGGCAAAAATCCGCATGCATGTGGAACCCACGACGACGAAAAACCCCCAAATCATCCGAAACGCCCAAATCTCTGCGACACGACCTCACATGTCTGATCGGGGACACGTACTCACCCTCAAGACACCCAAGCACGTCTACCTAGGTCCGTCTAACCTAGGGCAACACACAAAATTGGGCCAATCTCGGATTTTACCCAAAATTGACACAAAACCTAATGTCAAAGTTTCCAAACACAACCAAACAAGCTCCAACTTCCTTCCATGAGTAGCCCTAAGGTCTAGAAAGGTTCTAAACTACTAATTACACTATATTAGAGTAATCACTAAGAGGAAAGTTAGGGTTTACCTCTTGGGAGTTGGAATCTCAAGGCCTAATTCTCCAAAAAGCCCCAAATTTACCACACCAAGCCTCCAAGCCTCCAAACCAAACTTTTACACCAAATCTAAGCTCTACACACCTAGGTTAGGGAAAAGCAAAGGGTTAGGGTTTGTATTTAAGAGAGAAATGGATGAAGAAAGAGAAAGAGGGTGAAGAAACTTACTTGGAGAGAAGAAATTGGAAGAAGGAAAGAAGAAAGAGAATGGGAAGAAGAATGAAGAAGAAAAAATAAAATGGAATGGGGGGGTGCTGGTCATGTTCGGCCAAGTGAAGGATTAGTAGGGTCAGGGTTTGGCATTTAGGTGAAATAACCAAAATGCCCCTAAATCAAGTCATCCTAATTGTGGTTTGGGTTTGGGGTTTCCAAATGTACTCTAATTAATCTCTAATCACTCCAACTAACTAATTAAAATATAAATAACTTTTCTAACCCAATAATTGAGTCTAACAAGTGTGTTGGTTGGGTCTGACAAGGGTCCAATAGGGTCTGACATGGGTCAAGGCTAGCAAGAAACCTAAAATAACTAATAAAAAAATAATATAACCAACTAATTAAATATTAATACAAATATTTATGATCAATACACAATTTACCAAATTAAAATAAAAAAATACCTTGCCCTGGAAATGGGGTAGTGACAAGCCTATCCTCCTTAAAAAATTTTGTCCTCAAAATTTAAACTCGATCGCACTTCTTCTAGGTCAAACCCCCAACAATCACAGTTAAGAAATTCTACCTAAATAACATGCAAGATCATGGTCCTATTGGTCGTGTTATCACAGTCTCAGCTAGGGTCACTACACTATCTACCACAGCACAAAAGAAAAGTCTAACATGTACTAATGAAGCACACCACAAGGAATGGAAAAGGACAGAAAGAAGAACAAAAAGAGACAGACCAGCTAACCCGACACCCGTAGCATCGGCCTCCTCGACCGTCAACGCATAAGCCCTGCCCAGCTGGGGTATCTCCCTCTCCTGGTATGGGGCATGATGTTGTGCCACAGGTGGCCTAGCTCCAACTCTCCGAACCTGTGCTCTACCACATGGAGGTGTAGTGGGGCAATCTCGCATCTGGTGAGCAGCAGATCCACAGAACAGACACACTGTCACGACCCGCACCTGGTATAGGGGCACGAGAGCGTGGGTACGTCCAGCCTACGCCGCAGTATCGACGGTAGAACATTGTCTAGGTCACAATAATACTATATAACTAAATACCTGTTAATGATATCAATCTCCATAAGGAGGACAATATACATCTTACAATAGCTCATAATGTAAACTCAATCACAATATCTATAAGAGTATAAAGGTATGATAAAAGATGAGAGGAATGACATAGTTAAACATGTCTCAAACATAAAGATAAATCACAGTCTAGCTGTCCAACATAAAGTCTCCACAAGTCTCAAATTAAACTTAACATAAGTCTAAACATTAACTCAAATAAACCTCAATAAGTCTCAGATGAATAAGATAAATACTATCTAGATAGCTGCAGGTAATGTCTCCTCTAAAGGAATAGTCTCCTCTAAGATCTCTGGTGTGTAATCTGCATCTATACCCGGTCCATAGTGTGTGGTACAGAAATCCTCAAGATCCTCTGGAAAAAATATCCAGTCAGGATTTGAACGAAGTACAAGCACTAACAGTAGTTCCACATATATTGACAAAAACTATAACACAGTGTAAAAAAATACAAGACAAATATGAAAAACTGGCAATAAAAAATACTGGAGCATGTCATCATCAATGTACATCTAGCAATAAAATAGAAATACAAGTACACGCTAGAACAATGAACTGGTATATATGTGAATGCTAGAATCATGACTAGAACATAAGGAATACTAGATCAATATACTAGAGATACATGTCACGAACATCTAACTAAGTGTGTAAAACATCAGCATATCATGTGATCGGCTTGGGACTGATCAGGCTTGCTATGTATGACTAGCTATGATTCATGTAAGGTCAGGTTAACCATCCGGATAGCTATGATGCGAGTAATAGTCAGGCTAGTCACACATAACAGGCTATGATGCATGTAATGGTCAGGCTGCACTGACGTGAGGTGTAGGTGAGCTATGATGCATGTAAAGTTTGGGTATGATCACATAAGCTACTAATATTTCCCCATTTTCTCCAGTTAGCACGATAGATTCCAATCACGACTCCTCGTGACAGGTCTCGATGATGCTAACTCGTGTAAACAACAGTGTCGGAGTCATGTACGCTATACAACAAGAATTATAGAGATAATCAACATAATAAAAACTGTTAGAGAATGTACTCGCCTGTGGTCCTTAGCTGGCAATACCAATGTCCGGATTCCAAAGTATCATCTGAAGGATCAAACAGTCCTATAGATATATCATATAACACAATACTGCATCAGACATTACACTACACACACAATCAAACACAATGATCTCAGAGACTACGCTAGGAAGGTCACGTCTGTAGTTGTTGTGCATAACAGACAGTCAATAGTACGGTCTTGCCAGTACGTTAGTGTACATATGGCAGTCTGCTAATATGTTATCTGGTCACAGGTTAATGTAACTACGGGGTATCCGTGGTTATGCTCGGGTCATCAAGTACATAGTCTTATACTTACACATTATTAACTAACATATACAGTAATACTCATTAGTTACAATTATAATAGATATTTTATATATATATACTTTAAATAGAATTAATACTATGCACATATATATATATATATTAACCATGTACTAGGGATACATGTTCAACACATATACGTATGTATATACTTAATTGAGAATTATACTCTATATATATATTAATCGGGTTCAGACACATATAGGTATATACTATGTACATACAATCATACCAATATACCACAATATACTAAATACCATGTCTAAATATGTATGCAATATGATGGTAAAATATGCAGGTGTGCATACGTGTACATGCACGCGAGGGAAAATCGAACCTGGGTACGTGGGATGAGTCGTGTGCGTCGAGGTCTTCGCGGAGTCTAAGTCGTTCAGTCGAGCGGGTCAGGCCTTCGGTCGTGTGCAGGCGACTTCTGGCGGTTGACAGCGGGGATGGCGAGATCCGGTGCTGTGCAGGTCAGGCGGTTCAGCGGTGCTCCGGTCGAGTGGCTCGGCTTCAGGCAGTCGAAAGCGGGCGGGTTCAGTCGACGGGCTCCGGCGTTATCCTGTTGACGAGAGGAGGGGTGAAGGCGGGGACAGCGGGTCGCTGCGAACGGGATGGGGCGGTCGAGTACACCGGTGGAAGTGGGGGTTGTTCGTGTGGAAGAAGACGACGGCGAGGGAGTTCGTCCCGGCGGGTTTGAGGTTGACGGCGTGATGGAAAAGAGATGATGAAGGTGGTGATGAATAGTAAGGGGGGAGAGGTTCGACTGTAGCTAGGTTTAGATGAAAAAGAAAAGAAAACACAAGGAAAGAAATATTTATATGCAATGGGTTTGGGTTGACCTGAAGTTGACTTTGGTCAACCCCTTGGGAAAAGGGTCTTCTCATGGGTATTTCAGGGGCTATGATTTAAATGGAATTAAAACGGAAGGCTAGGATGTATTGGTTTACGGTTTTGGGTTCATGGTTCAAGGAGGTTGATGTTAAATTACACACTCCCAAAAACTATAGAAAAATACACATGAAAGAGAATTGGGTTTATTTACGTGTCAAGTCCAACGGGATGGACACCTTAATGCCTTGTGCACAAAAGTGCCCAACAATTGGAAAATTATACGAAGTAAGATTTACGGTTTATTTAATTAAAGAAAAGATGTAATTGGTGATCTAAAATTAATTAGAAGTACAAGTGACTGAATTTAAGTGGGACACAAGCATCATAAATGAAGTAGACTTAGAATAGAATATTACCCTGTTTGATAATAAACGAAAGAAATTGAAACTAGGTTTATACGAAATATTTTCTTTGGTTTACAAATAAGAAAAAGAAGTACAATTAACCCTATACGAGGATGTTAAGTACAAAAATTTGATTCTTGGGAAATATTACTATAGGAGTCTGATCTGCGGTCGATCACTTTGTCCCTTGGACCACACGATGACGAAGAAGTGTTGTAGAAGACGAAAAAGAAGCTTCAAAGACTGCAGGGGGAATTGAACTCTCATTGCTAAAGCTTTCTATATGCGCTCTCTTGACCTTGACCTCTATTGTTCTCCTCCCTTTTGCCTGCTGTATCTCTCCCCTTTGGACCTCCGTGACCGGAAGTCTCTATTTATAGAGTCCAGCTACAGTCGGCGTAGAAGCCGAACAGCGGAGAGAGCTGCATCTTTTACGCGTCGGTTATAATAACTACTACCTACGTATGAATGATCTCTTGAATTAGCTTGTGACACATGTCCCATTATGAGGTAATGCGTATAATCGCCCATCGAAGATCACGGCATGTAAGCCACGTAGATAACTGCCCCCCGCGTAGAGATGGTTGGTATAAAAGCCAAATAACTGTCTCGTTGGCGTAAAAGCCAAATAGCTGTTCTGATGGCGTAAAAGCCAAGTAGGCGTAGAAGCCGAATAGCTGTCATGTTGGCGTAGAAGCCAAGTAGCTGTCATGCTGGCATAAAAGCCAAGTAGATGTCATGCTGGCGTAGAAGCCAAATTCTGCGTAAAGTTTGATGCTGCATGGATAGGTAACCAGCGTAAAGGTAGCCAGTTATCCTTCTTTAATTGAGGTTTTGAGCGTATTCTGGGACAGATATCCTTACCACACACCTTTGCAAATATAGCCTGAGTTAGCGTATTTCGAGGAGATAGCATACGGCGTACTCCTATAGTTGAAAATAGCCAGGTTGACGTATTTCAAGGAGATAGCGTATAGCTTGCTCCTATAGCTAAAAATAGCCTGGTTGGCATAATGTGCGGGGATATTGATGTGGATGTATTAGTCCTAATTATAGCTTACCTAGTCATTAAAAGTAGAACCAAATCTCGTGCATTAAATACAGAGATCTGCCCCTATCTCGCGCATTAACTGTAGAGACGTGCCTCGAGTTCTGTACGAAGAACTGATTTTGACGTGGCGGTTAGTTTTGTCTCTTCCTGAGCGTAAAAGCTCGTCTTTGCCTGTGTAAAGTAGGCAGCATATTCCTTGAATGCGTAAACGACGTCTTATATCAAGGGTTATGTCACTAGACGACAGTCTGGGGCTTTGTGCAGAATCATCATTACAGCCGTCCTTTCGATCGTCGTGCAGTACTCTTTGTCAGGAGTCGGGTTCACTGCTTCCACTGACAGGTTCATTCGAGGAATACGAAGAGTTCCTAGTACAACTTTCCGCTGCTTTAAAAGCAGACAGGTTTTACGCCAAAATGGCGATGTAGCAAACTTTTTACGCCAAAGCAGTCTGAAAATACTGCATTACCCGGGTTATTCCGGTGCTACGTTTTATGATAAACTAGCATTGAAGCTCTTCTTTACGCCAATGGCTCTGAAGCTATGTTTCACGCCACCCAATGTTGGAGCTCTATTTTATGCTAAACTTCCTGCATGTCGAGGGTTTTATGCGTATGATTCCCCGGTGTATTTTTCATGCTTCTACAAGACCCCCTTTAAAGTTTTCAAATTCCTTGTAATTTGAAACACTTTGAATAAAGCATGAAACGGTCAAGTTTGACTCGTTTCGCGAGGCTGATTTCTTGGCAAATTTTTAGGAGTTTGTTGGGATTCGGTGTGTTCTCCTCTGCCTATATAAAGGTGAATGGGTTAACCAGTTTTTCCCATACTTCCTTTACCACCAAGAAAGAGATGGTTGTCGAGCTTCGTCGGGTCGACTTGAGGAAGAAGAAGATCATGTTCTTCCAGCATGTAAGGAGCCGTAAAAAGAGGCATCTTCGAGCAAATATCCTCTGTAACAATGGATCATGGAAGGATATCATAGCTTCCTTTGCTCGGGATAATCAGCAATTTCATATGGCGATTTATCCAGGAGGGAGGAAGGGTCGCATTCGACCACACAGCTTGTAAGCTGTATTTTCTCCCGTTATGGCGCTGGACGATAGTAGGCAGTATGGCCCTGTCTTCCAGTATTGAGTTGGGTCTGAACCCCCAACACAAATCTAGGGCATGCCTGCCATGGCGTATGGAGGGTGGGCTTGCAAAATTGATACATGCCCAGTTCTGTATCTTTCCGCCATTTATTATTTTCTTGTTAATCGGCTGTGGAAGCCGATTAACTGTTGTAGAAGACGAAAAAATATCTACACCAATATGAGAACCTGGCAAAACAAATTCTTGGTGTGAACTCAAACTAAAATGAGAAACCCTTTCGTAGAAAAAGGATTTCCACCATATGTAATCATGAAGATGAAAAACCCTTAGTAGACTGGATTTTCATCATATGTAATCATGATTAATAAATTTGTCTTCTTTTACGCATCTGATGATTTACTATATTTACTGTGAGGAAGTCTGAATAGTGTGCAACTTTGATATGTCTGAATAATTTTATGCCTACTCTGATAAAAGAATATCTGATCTCGTCTTGTCTTTTACGCATAACAGAAGATGCGTAGAAAGCTGCTTAGCATTTAAGTTGAAGATCCAAACTGTCATGCTATTTTGGACGAGGAGCCGCGTAGAGTTTTGAACTGTCACTTCTCTGATGTGAAGAATTCTTGTTCAGATCATCATCTTTGCGAATGATTTTCCCGAAAATCCTTTGAAAAAGGCGAGAAATTTCTGTCGACCAAGTCATACTTGAACTTTTTATAAAGTATTCTGACTGGACTTTGGATAAACTTCCAAATGGCCCAAGAAGAAGAGTCATCTTCAATGCTGAACTCTGTGTGTTTTCAGGCACTTGGAATATTTTTGTAGCCAAAAAGGAGCATCTTCTGCGTAAACCCTTGTAATTGGCCGTCTGTAGCTTTCGAGCGTAGAATCGTAGATTTGTAGCCTCTGAGCGTAAAAAGCTTCTGAGCGTGAAATTATAGATTTGTAGCCTCTGAGCATAAAATCGTAGGTTTGTAGCCTCTTGAGCGTAACATCTCGTGAGCGTAAAAGCATCTGGGCCTAAAACCGTAGATTTGTTGCCTCTCGAGCGTAAAAGCTCCTTAGCGTAAAATCATAGATCTGCTCTGCGCATAAAATCTGGATCCACTAACTGTCCGTCTTCCCTAAATGGTAGGCTGACGTGGTCCCGAATCATAACCGAATATTAAATATCGGATTTAGTTAGGGATTCGAAGAGTTATCCAAACTCTATAAATAGTCCAAAGTCCTGAGAGAGAAAACTTTTAATTGCCTTCATAAAACCCTTGCTTTTCAAGAACCCTTCTTCTTTGTCTCTTACTTGAGAACTCAGAATCGCCATGGCACCTAAACAGGCTTCCACTGCTAAGGGAAAGAAGGTCGCTTCCTCTTCTCGCTCCACTGCTCAAGCACGAACAACTCCTATTAGGCTGAATGAGCCTCGATCGGAACGCAGCGCTCCGCCGTCGAGCTGTGCTCCGGACATTACAAGTAGAGACTTCGGGAGAAAACAAAAATCCTTCGCACACGTTGTACGTGCACGCGCAAGGTCATCTTTCGTACTGAGAACCTCTTCGAGGAAGATGATGTACGAAAATATTTTATTATTACGCGCACATTCCTAATGTGTCGGCGTAAAAACTCCAAATTTTTACAGTCTGGCGTTAAAACCCAGACTGTCGAGATTTGGCGTATACTACAAACTTTGAGTTTTACGCGCTGGATATGAATATCGGCGTAAAAATTCAAATTTTGTCAATCTAGCGTAAAAGCTCAAATTGTTAGATACTGCCAACCTTGAGTTTTACGCAATGAAAAATAGTTTCCAGCGTAAGACTCAAGTTGCAGTCTGGCTTAAAAGCTCAGACTGATGATCTTTGGCGTAGAAAAGCAAGAGTGTAGCGTCTAGTGTAGAAACTGACTTATTCTCTTGCATTTTTGTAGTGGACTTGCATATTTCTCCTTTGGCTAAAGTTATGGGCTCTACTGCCGGGATGTTGAGCTCAAACTATTTGGAGGACTTGTTCCATGTGATATTCCCTATTTCTGGAGCCAATTATCCTGAAGAAAGGGGAACCCTTATATCGTCCCAGGGAGAACGCATACTGCTGAGTATGATCAGTGGGGAGCCCCTGACATACCTAGACGGGACGGAGTATAAGAAACCTGATTTCTTATTCGGGGATGTTATCGACAAACAATCCCAGACCAAGCCCAAGAGGGAGGATTGGGTGTTTACTGCTGAGGGCACGGTGATGTATCTGCCCAAGATGCCCAGGGACTACCCCATCTCTGCGTTCTTCCACGCCACACATCCTAGGAAAATATCGTGGGTTCTGACTCTCGATCTTCACGGCCGACCAGGAAAAATTTTATACAGCAAGGAATACGACGGAGGGGGCCTATATGAGCCATCCCTCGGGCCCTGTTATGCCCTTTAGGGGATTACTGCCAGGTAGAGTCCCGAGCGAGGATACTTCGCTGATCCAGCCAGTTCATATGTCGACCTTCTGCAATGACTTTATGGGGCAGGGAGGAATGAACCCCAGGGTCAACCCTCGGACCAGCGGATAGCTTAGCCCGAGAAATCTTCGATGGGCCAGTTTGACTGCTTGGGCCCTGAAACACTTCCAAACTTAGCAGGAAAGTATTGGCTTGTTTGCGGCTGTGAACGCCACAAGTGTTGGGCTGCATGTCAACCCTAACTTGTTTTTAGCCTTGATGGAGCAATACAACTCACTCACTGGGACTTTTGCCACTCCGCTGGGTGAGTTGGGCTTAGCCCTTCATGAGATGGCAGAGATTTCAAGGCTGCCATTGGGGGACGTTCCTTATGAAGAGTATGTCCCTACAAACAGAGAGTTGAGAGATACAAACCCTCGGGCGGTGGCAGTATATCAGGAGCTGATGTGCCACTATCTTGCCTGTACCACTTTCTACAAGGAGCCTTCTGATTTGGCTCACATCAACAAGTGGGCAACCTATCTCTTCTTCCACCAGGCCAGAAATGTTAAGCCGGACAAGGTGGTAGATAGCCGAGATAGGCCTTTGAACCTCCTGAGCATGCTCAATGCTGACATGGTCGATGAACTTATTGAAGACGCCGGGGCTTCAGATCATATTTTTGACGAGGAGATAGGGGGTTACCCTGCAGGCACAAAAGCCTTCAGCTATATGAGGCATTGTCCTAAGCCTCTGTCAAAGGAAGCTCAATTGGATGGCTTTCTCTCCGTCTGGCTTCGCCGCTGGGTGGTGCCTGGCATAGCGTCTGCAGATCGCATCCATCGTAACACCTTATGGCCTGCAGTGCATTTGGTGTTCGGAGCAAGACTGGGCCTGCTTCCTGCTATGGTATGTAGAATACAAGCAGGCCTGAGGGCCTTTACTGATGGGCTGCTAGCTGATGATACGCAGCGTGAAAGCTTTCCCCGAGTGGAATTACCATTCCTATACTTGATGGGATGGTTAATTCTTCACAACCCCAGGGTGATGTCTCCTGGTCCTGCCAGCGGTTCAGGAAATAACTTCTTATTGAATTACAAGAATTCCTCTAGAAACGTGGCGACCGTCATAGATTGTCGGCGGACGTTAAATGTTGCCCACAACTGAAAGCTCTTCTGTATCGTTCCCCCTGTACATATCAATCAACAGGGGAAGAAACTTAAGAATGGGGGCCATGGAAGGACCATTCTTTCTCCTGAAGCATTCTACTGGTTGGTCTGTATTAGACCTTCCCATTTGCTGTACAAAAGCGATGACTACTGCTACCTGGAGCCTTATTTGCCCAGTCGGTTCGCCAGGCAGTTTGGGTACGATCAGCTGCATGTGGGGAATGCCATTACCAGCTTGTCACGACCCGCACCCGATATAGGGGTACGAGAGTGTGGGTACGTCCAGCCTACGCCGCAGCATCGGCAATAGAACGCTGTCTAGGTCATGTAACTATCTAATCAATCTCTCATGAATACCCAACTCCATAAGAAGACGTGGATATCATAAAATAATGCTGGATACTCAATCACATAAACTAAGCACGATGAGATATCAAGGAAAGCAAAGAAAAAATACAAGACAAGTCTAACGGCAAAATAGTCATACCTGCAGTCTGCAACGTCCAAACCCCAAGTGTGTCAGAAACAAGTCCACTAAGGTCACAGTCTGGAAAATGTTTTCCAGTCAGGAAGGAGCAAAGTACATCTCTAAATAGCAGTTCTATATTAATAATATAAACTATGTAGCAGTTCTAGATAGAAATATACGATATGCATGTATAGGTACGAGAAATGTATAATAAAAGAAATACTGGAAAGACTGTTAGTAAATGCAGGTAAAGAAACAATATGTCAATGAGCAAGAATCCTATGACTAAGTGTGTGAGTACTAGCTTTAACATGTGATCGGCTTGGGAACTTGATCAGGCTGGTTACATGTGATTAGCTATGATTCATGTAAGATCAGGCTAACCGTTGGTTAGCTATGATGCATGTAGAGGTCAGGCTAATCACATGTAACAGCTATGAAGCATGTAAATGGTCAGGCCGCACCCGACGTGAGATGTGGGGTGAGCTATGATGCATGTAAAGTTGGGTATGATCACATATCTACACTAAAATACTCCCCACCCCCGACTAGTATAGTAGATCCAATTATGGTACGCTATGGCATAGGATTCCCTAGGGAGGTAGCAAATCTCCTCGGAAATCAGTGTCTGTATATGCACAAGATAACAAGGAAACAAGTCTTGTACAAGCTACACCATGAATAAGGAATAATATCTCATGACGAGATCCGTGTATACCAATCCATGTAATCAGCGTGTCAAGAGCATGGATATCTACACTAGATACAGTGAACATAGGGGATATCATAAATAAGAAACTACTCAGAGAATGTACTCGCCTTGGGTCCTTAGCTGGTGAATACCGAGGTCCTGTTCTAGAGTATCGTCTGGAGGATCCAGCAGTCCTATAATATATAATAAATAATACAACGTTTGCATCAGATGCTATACTAAACACACAATCAAATACCTAACTCAGGGGCTATGCCTGGCATGATACTGGTCAACTAGGGTCGTCTAGTAAATAGATATAGAAATGTACATACGTACTAACATATACATTAATACATTTGGTACGAAAATAGATATGTGTATTTATATATACCTTAAGTAAATTAATAATGTATGTTTTAATTACAAATAGCTACTAGGAAATACTTTACACAAGGTATATTCATAAAAATAAGCCAAATTAGAATTTTTTACTATATTTACTAAATTCCAAGTACAAAGGACTATGCTAATACATGCATTTAATTTATACTAGTATATATATACTTTTTATTAAATCGATATTATATATAAGAATAAACCAATATATATATATTGAGAATATGTTAAGTATATACAATATATATATATATATATATATATATATATATATATATATATATATATATACATATACCAAATTAATTATATATACTTGGATACGTATTTATATATATATAAATCATATGCCAATTAAATATATATATACATACACAATATTCATATACATTAATACATTTGTATACTAAGTATATATATACTATACTTATACATGTTTAAACACTAAGTAAATAAATAATATACATATACATATATTAAATACATACATATATGTATATACGTATGTATATATATACATATATATATACATAGGAAGAAGGAAGAGAGAGAAGAGAGGAGAAGCTTACAGAGGGGTGGGCCGGAGCTCAGGTGCTCGCCGTGAGGATGAGCTATCTGGGTGGCTCGTCGCGGGCCGGTGGAGGAGTACAACAGCAGCCGGGAAGCTCGGCGTAAAGGTGAGGCTCGGTTGAGTCGGCTGGCGGTAGAAGAGGGAGCTCGGGAAGGATGTCGTCGGGTGATGGACGGAGTCGGGGTGGCTTGAGGGCAGCCAGAGGATGGCTGGACCACGTCGGAGTTAAGACCGGGGTCGGCTCGGTTGATAGTGGGTGCGAGGGGAAGAAGTGGAGCCGAGGGAGGAAAGCTGTGCCGGAGTCGAACGACGGTGGTGGAGGAAGCTTGAGGTGGTGGAATGCAGCGGGGCTCCGGGGAAGAGCTGCCGGAGCAGGGAAGCTGAACCGGTTGCTGGTGGTGGTACTGAAGCAGTGGAGAGCCGCCGGGAGGAGGGCAGGTCGGGGAGTGGGCTCGCCGGGCTGGGCGGCTGGGGCTGGCCTGGCCGGGTGGCTCGGGTGAGAGGAGGGGCTAGCTAGGTGAAGGTGTAGGTGTTGGTGATGGTGTAGGTATTGTGAAGAAAATATGGAGAGGGATGATGACTTGTATGTGGGAGGAGATGATGGTGACACCCTAGAAATTAGGGCCGGCCAAAAATATTGGGATGGGGTTTCCTTGGGAAAGGGGTTGAGGGAAAAATGCAAGGGGGTTGAGTGGTGCGGATGGCTCTATGTTAAATGAAGGGCCATGATTTAACATGGAGAAAAATGCAACAAAAGAGGAGGGAAAGATTAGGTTGACTTGTCAAAATAGGGGGTTGGTTTCCTTCATGTGGGTTAAACCAATAGGATGGTGGCACATCATTGCAATTTTGCAATTAAGTCCCCAATAAATGGAAAATTATACAGAAATGAGTTTCTGAATTAATTAATTAAAATTAGATACACCTGTCGTTCTAAAATTAATTAGAAGTACATGGGACCAAAATTAGTTCGGGTCACCAATACCATTAATGAAGAAGACTCAGAACAGAACATTACCCTAATTTGGGCCGCAAGAAAAATAGGTCAAGATTGCCTCCAATTTCGATTGGAAAGCACAACGATGCAAAAATTAGAATTTATTTAGAATTTAAATAAACGTCCGCGACGAATATTGTGCGGCTAAAATGAAGCTCAAGAGATCATAATTATGAGTTGCAAAAATATCAGAATGGAAGGCGGGCACGTCTAGGGCAATGTTGTAAAATTTGTTGGAAGGCAAAAGCCAGGGTAGCGCTCCAAATATCGAAGCAACGACAGCGCGCAACAATTAAATAAATTACGGTAATTAATTACGACATCAAATAATTAAATCCTAAATAATGTAATTAAATACACAATCCCCAAATTTCTGTCAGGTGTTCGTCTAGTGGGCTTCTAGGTCAAGTCTACCAGCTCAGACATTAATGAACACTGAATATAATAATATATTTAATTACCCATCTCACGAAATTAATTAATTTAAATACACTCATCGAGAAATTATTTAATATAAATACCACAATACTATTAATTATAAAAAGTCAAAAATACCCCTGTTTTCAGAATGTGGTAGTGACAAGTCTACCCTCCTTAAAAGAATTTCGTCCTCGAAATTTAAAGTCCTCATAGTAGTGTTTATACATTATTTTATTTTCCATCAATAGTTAATTCATCAACCACAAAATCAGTTAGTAATCCACCTTGCCATTTCACAATCTCAAAAAAAAATTCTAAAATTATTGTATTCCTGAAATATCCTCGAAAATAAAAAATCAGTTTCCATTTCCTCACAATTTCCTCCGAATTAAAAATTAAATACTCGGAATTTGACATCCCATCCTCTAATTCACTCAATGCACATTAAGACTCCCATCTAAAACACAATCCATAAATCCAACCCTTCAATTTAGTTAATACACTATATTCACAAAATTTGAAATGTCATCCGAAAAGTTTGAATTTAACCACCAATCCGTTAATGATTTTTACTCCTCAATTTAAATCCAATCAATACATATTCAAAATCTAAATCCTCATCCCGAGAATCGAATTCGACACTATCCCATTAACAATTTTTATTTCCTGATTTTCTTTTTCCTCAGAATACTCAACAATGTGATACTTACGGAATCTTCCAATACAACATTCCTAATATAAAATTTTAAATTCCTCTCTTGTAATCAAATAATGATAATCTCTCTAATTTCTCCAATTTTGAATAACCAATTTAATCATATCATACTCTTTCTAAAATTAATAAATCGTCAATTATGCCATGTTAATTTTTTAACTCTCCATTTAAGTTAATGTGTATCCTCAAATTTCAATTATACCTCAATCTTCGTAAAATCAATGATCCATCAATTATGTTATATTAACCCCTAAATTCTTTATTTAAATTAATGCTTATCCTCAAATTTCAATCATCTTGCCCCTTTTTGTCAAGTCATAACCTTGTCATAGATCTTTAATATGGTCAAAACCCCAATGATCATGGTTTAAGAAAATTCTACCTACAGCCATGCAATCTAAGAAAATATATAGGTCATGTGTCTTTTGTCATGGTATTGCAGTCTCTGTCAGGGTGTACTATCCACTTTATTCTAACAAGAAAATCATGCATACGAACTACAGTACTAGGGAAATCAATCAATCAAAAGACGAAAAAAGGAACATTAGGAAAGAAGAGAAAGAACCTGCTAACATATTACTTGTAGTATCTCCTATCTCTAACAAACACTTAACTCTAGCACACTCACTAACTAATTACTATTCCTGTACACTGGTACCCATATCAACTAATCATTAATCCACAAGATCCATGAATATATCCATATTGCACACACCTGTCTATTAATACCAAAATTTGATACTAAGAACCTCTAACACAATCATAGGCCAAATGATGCATGTAAAGTTTGATACCTCTATCTCTTTAGGTACCTCTGTTCTACTATAAGTACACCCACTGCTAGTTCTCGTTCCTACTACAATTGTCCATATTGTTTGTTCTCATCACTCAAGAGCACACCAAGTGTAACACCATACTAAGTACTGCTCTCTCCAATACAACTCTAGATGGACACCCAAGTCAGTCTGTGGTGCCATCTCAATCATGCTCAAGTCATCAGATCCTTACACATGTATATCATCTACTCATATATTAATATATATATTTCTCATCCACCATGAAATGAATCCTCAAAATAATCGTCAAGGTTTAACTTCTCGAACAAATTTAAAATAAAATGCATATATTTCCTCAATAGTCAAATACTCAATATCGAAATCAAATTTAATCGCTCCTAAAATCTTTATAGCCTTGACCATGTTTATTGAATCAATATTTGAAATCCTCAAAAAATTTATGACACAATCTCAACTCCTCAATAATTCTCAAAGTTAAAATTTATTTCCACTCTTTAATTTATAAATCCACAAGCTCACGGTCTCTAATTTTCGAGGTGCACTTAAAACATCTATTGTCTAAAACTGTGTACTAACATTGTACTGCCCGAATCACTTGCACTATTTCCTTCAATGATCAAAGTTATCATCACATGTATTTTCTTCCATGATTTTCAATCTATATTAACTGGTATATCATCCAATTATCATCACACAGAGTGCTTACTGTTATTATCGTCATTCTCGACTAATCCTCGTTATAGAATCATTAGTACCCTTGGTATGATATCGCAAGCTTCATTATTGTATCATCTCCTCAAACTTATTAGAACTCATGATTAGCTGTACCTTTTATAACACTCATATTTCTTATTCTCATGGGCAAGTATATGGTTCCTCATCTCGATTATTGTGTAGGTATTTCCCTGTAATCTTTTACAGCCTGTTAAACTAATCTGTGATACGCTTTACCACTTTCATTACAAATTTTGATATTTCTCTACTCATGATACCTCATTATAACTCTTTATTGCATATATCCTTCTTTGCTTTTAACATACCTGATATCAATCATCAAATTGAGTCATGATCCATTAATCCTTAATACTATTCCTCGATACCTAATCGTTTACATAGATCACTCAAGTGCATAATCATGATTATCCAGGGCGGGTATGTTGGCTCTGATACTAACTCTGAGAACTATCACTGATACTCTATACTCTCCTTCTACTCTCAGTCTCTAATGACACTTATCCCAGAACCATTGTTACAAGGTACTATGCTAAGGGCTAACTCTAGATTAAAGCCTACTGCTCACATGTCCAACTAGGAAACACTTACATCTCACTAGCTTCACTCAGTCAATACTAATACTCAAGACACAGCCATAATTATAAGTCATTAATTATCATACTTAATCAAGGAATCCTCAAAGAATAAAAGCTCAAAGAAACTAGATTGAGGACTGAAGGTGTTTCTACTGCTAGCAACCAAAAGGACGATGGAATAAAGTCTTGTATAACAGAAACAGATAAGTGTTGAGATGATAGTTTAAGAACAATTTTAAGACATAACCTGATAATCATACACGTCGGTCAGAAATCATGACGCTGAGAATCCTCGCCATGCCAGTAAGCATAGGTGCGATAAATGACAGGTTCCGTAACTAAAGTACGCAACCCTACAGTCATGTCATCTAGAATCTTCGCTAACCGGTACGGCTGCGGTAACTCTAGGTTCCATAACCCAAGCAGACGTTTCACCTTTCTCACTGTTCTCATCCATATATGTCATCAGATGATGTCGTAAAAATTTAGTCCGTAAAATTCATCTCGACATGAAATCAACTCTACAATGAAACCAAAATTCTAGTTTTAATAATTGATCAACAATAATCAAATTCAATATCAATGAGTGAGGACGGACGGAAACAAGGCGAAGGATTTAAAATTAGAAATTATAATAAGATTCTCAAGGGGTCGTCCCAGGAATCTCTCAAGAATTTGTGATTGAGTATCCTCTCTCATCCTAGTATCCTATGTCCTATATTCTATAGCAGGCACGTAGTAGTACAACTATGATGTCGTACCACTACGACATTGCACAACTAGCGAAGTCTGACCTGCATGGGTCACCACTAAAAATGTGTCACGACCCGCACCCGATATAGGGGTACGAGAGCGTGGGTACGTCCAGCCTACGCCGCAGCATCGGCGGTAGAACGCTGTCTAGGTCATGTAACTATCTAATCAATCTCTCATGAATACCCAACTCCATAAGGAGACGTGGATATCATAAAATAATGTTGGATACTCAATCACATAAACTAAGCACGATGAGATATCAAGGCAAGCAAAGAAAAAATATAAGACAAGTCTAACGGCAAAATAGTCATACCTGCAGTCAGCAACGTCCAAACCCCAAGTGTGTCAAAAACAAGTCCACTAAGGTCACAGTCTGGAAAATGTTTTCCAGTCAGGAAGGAGCAAAGTACATCTCTAAATAGCAGTTCTATATTAATGATATAAACTATGTAGTAGTTCTAGATGGAAATATACGATATACATGTATAGGTACGAGAAATGTACAATAAAAGAAATACTGGAAAGACTGTAAGTAAATGCAGGTAAAGAAATAATATGTCAATGAGCAAGAATCCTATGACTAAGTGTGTGAGTACTAGCTTTAACATGTGATCGGCTTGGGAACTTGATCAGGCTGGTTACATATGATTAACTATGATTCATGTAAGGTCAGGCTAACCGTTGGTTAGCTATGATGCATGTAGAGGTCAGGCTAATCACATGTAACAGCTATGAAGCATGTAAATGGTCAGGCCGCATCCGACGTGAGATGTGGGGTGAGCTATGATGCATGTAAAGTTGGGTATGATCACATATCTATACTAAAATACTCTCCACCCCCGACTGGTATAGTAGATCCAATCATGGTACGCTATGGCACGGGATTCCCTAGGGAGGTAGCAAATCTCCCCGGAAATCAGTGTCTGTACATGCACAAGATAACAAGGAAACAAGTCTTATACAAGCTACACCATGAATAAGGAATAACATCTCATGACGAGATCCGTGTATACCAATCCGTGTAATCAGCGTGTCAAGAGCATGGATCTCTACACTAGATACAGTGAACATAGGGGATATCATAAATAAGAAACTACTCAAAGAATGTACTCGCCTTGGGTCCTTAACTGGTGAATACCGAGGTCCTGTTCCAGAGTATCGTCTGGAGGATCCAGCAGTCCTATAACAAATAATAAATAATACAATGTTTGCATCAGATGCTATACTAAACACACAATCAAATACCTAACTCAGGGGCTATGCCTGGCATGATACTGGTCAACTAGGGTCGTCTAGTAGATAGATATAGAAATGTACATACGTACTAACGTATACATTAATACATTTGGTATGAAAATAGATATGTGTATTTATATATACCTTAAGTAAATTAATAATGTATATTTTAATTACAAATAGCTACTAGGAAATACTTTACAAAAGGTATATTCATAAAAATAAGCCAAATTAGAATTTTTTACTATATTTACTAAATTCCAAGTACAAAGGACTATGCTAATACATGCATTTAATTTATACTAGTATATATATACTTTTTATTAAATCGATATTATATATAAAAATAAACCAATATGTATATATTGAGAATATGTTAAGTATATACAAAATATATATATATATATATATATATATACATATACCAAAATTAATTATATATACTTGGATACGTATTTATATATATATAAATCATATGCCAATTAAATATATATATATATACATACACAATATTCATATACATTAATACATTTGTATACTAAGTATATATATACTATACTTATACATGTTTAAACACTAAGTAAATAAATAATATACATATACATATATTAAATACATACATATATGTATATACGTATGTATATATATATATATATATATACATAGGAAGAAGGAAGAGGGAGAAGAGAGAGAAGCTTACAGAGGGGTTGGCCGGAGCACAGGTGCTCGCCGTGAGGAGGAGCTATCTGGGTGGCTCGTCGCGGGCCGGTGGAGGAGTACAGCAGCAGCCGGGAAGCTCGGCATAGGGGAGAGGCTCGGTTGAGTCGGCTGGTGGTGGAAGAGGGAGCTCGGGAAGGATGTCATCGGGTGATGGACGGAGTCGGGGTGGCTTGAGGGCAGCCAGAGGATGGCTGGACCACGCCGGAGTTAAGACCGGGGTCGGCTCGGTTGACAGTGGGTGCGAGGGAAAGAAGTGGAGCCGAGGGAGGAAAACTGTGACGAAGTCGAACGACGGTGGTGGAGGAAGCTTGAGGTGGTGGAATGCAGCGGGGCTCCGGGGAAGAGCTGCCGGAGCAGGGAAGCTGAACCGGTTGCTGCTGGTGGTGCTGAAGCAGTGGAGAGCCGCCGGAAGAAGGGCAGGTCAGGGAGTGGGCTCGCCGGGCTGGACGGCTGGGGCTGGCCTGGCCGGGTGGCTCGGGTGAGAGGAGGGGCTAGCTAGGTGAAGGTGTAGGTGTTGGTGATGGTGTAGGTATTGTGAAGAAAATATGGAGAGGGATGATGACTTGTATGTGGGAGAAGATGATGGTGACTCCCTAGAAATTAGGGCCAGCCAAAAATGTTGGGATGGGGTTTCCTTGGGAAAGGGGTTGAGGGAAAAATGCAAGGGGGTTGAGTGGTGGGGATGGCTCCATGTTAAATGAAGGGCCATGATTTAACATGGAGAAAAATGCAACAAAAGAGGAGGGAGAGATTAGGTTGACTAGTCAAAATAGGGGGTTGGTTTCCTTCATGTGGGTTAAACCAATAGGATGGTGGCACATCATTGCAATTTTGCAATTAAGTCCCCAATAAATGGAAAATTATACAGAAATGAGTTTCTAAATTAATTAATTAAAATTAGATACACTTGGCGTTCTAAAATTAATTAGAAGTACATGGGACCAAAATTAGGTCGGGTCACCAATACCATTAATGAAGAAGACTCAGAACAGAACATTACCCTAATTTGGGACGCACGAAAAATAGGTCAAGATTGCCTCCAATTTCGATTGGAACGCACAACGATGCAAAAATTAGAATTTATTTAGAATTTAAATAAACGTCCGCGACGAATATTGTGCGGCTAAAATGAAGCTCAAGAGATCATAATTATGAGTTGCAAAAATATCAGAATGGAAGGCGGGCACGTCTAGGGCAATATTGTAAAATTTATTGGAAGGCAAAAGCCAGGGTAGCGCTCCAAATATCGAAGCAACGACAGCGCGCAACAATTAAATAAATTACGGTAATTAATTATGACATCAAATAATTAAATCCTAAATAATATAATTAAATACACAATCCCCAAATTTCTGTCAGGTGTTCGTCTTGTGGGCTTCTAGGTCAAGTCTACCAGCTCAGACATTAATGAACACTGAATATAATAATATATTTAATTACCCATCTCACGAAATTAATTAATTTAAATACACTCATCGAGAAATCATTTAATATAAATACCAAAATACTATTAATTATAAAAAGTCAAAAATACCCCTGTTTTCAGAATGTGGTAGTGACACAGCTTCAAGTCCAAATGTGGACTTATTGATGGAGCCAGGGGATGGCGGTACTTCATCACAGGCTGTACTGGTACGGCTTTTGCTATGCCTGCGACTTCTCTCTCTATGGAGTTGCGCATCTTTCACTCATATGCGCAGTTTTATGCGTCCATAAATATCTTCCATCATGATTTTGATGTGCATGGAAGTTTTAGGATGCCCTCCCATAGGTCTACTGCAAGGGAGGAGGTTCCGTCTGTTTCCTCGGACGAGAATGAGGATACCGCCGGGGCAGACGAGTTCTTGACGACAATACCGAGAGGCATAATAGCTCCGCTAGCTGAGCCTCTCATTATCCCCAAAAAACGGAAGGCTTCCACTCCGAAAGAGCCTTTCCCTCGCAAGAAGAAGATTGTCAGAGGTCCGAAAAGGGCTTCCACCAGGGGGGCTCCTAGGAGCGAGCCTGTCGTCTCCCTTGTTGGGGATAATTCTTCGATTAGAGGTCCTTTGCCTTTTAGAGAGGGGACCTCCATAGTTCTGGCTGGCAGTGTCGGAGATTCTTTGCTCGAGATCGCTGCTACTACTGCTTCTGGTAGTGCTACAAGATCACCTCCGAGACCGAGCATAATAAGATTCCATATACCTTTATCTAGACCAATAATGGGAGTAACCCTACTTCGTCTGTAGGTATTTCCAGCGAGATTCCACCTGATGAGCCCCGAGTAGATCTTGGGGAAGACTGGGAAGACAACCCGCCAGTGTCAGTTGGTGCACCCTCTTCTCCAGGTATGACAGTCGCTTAGCATCATTAAGAAATAATTTAGCTGTACTGGTTGCGGACGCGACATATATACCATCGACCATGGGTAAATGTTGTCTTTACGCCTCTTTTAGGAAAATTAACATCAGGTTGATATTAACTTTCTCTTGTTTTCTTCTAAGGTGAAGACATCTCAGGGGAGGGCGGAGTTGACGCAACCCTTGACTTTGTTACGGATCCTGCCGATGAAACGATGGCGCTCGACTTTGAAGGGGCATGCTTTGAAGCTGTCGGTCCTTCCTCCGTAACATTTTCGGGTGTAGCCTCGCCCACTGCAGTCCCGATATCTTCAGAGGAGGATGAGCCCATCATAGCGACTGTGCCTCCTTCGTCGAGTATACCAGCAACTTCAACTGTTGTTGGTGTCTCTTCTTTTGTCGCACCTTCTGTTGGAGCAATGACTGTGGTGACTTCCTCTGCAGTCATTCCTGGAGAAAGATTTACTGATATTGCGGCCACTTCTGTCGTCCATTCGAGCTTTGCTATGCTAGTGGATCAATACACTAGCATATTTTATCTCACTTTGAAGGAGTTAATATCGCTAGTGCTGGAGAAGAACTTAGGTTTCGATGCTTTGAAGATGTCCTCTAATCTCCTTATCGTGCAGATTAGAAATTTCAATGATAATGACAGAGCTGATGCGCTAGAGCAAATAGTTAATGGTTTAGAATAACCCATTAACGAGTATTTGCAACTGTCTCGAGGCAGCATCGACGATCTAGTTCAAGCTAAGTATGACTCCTTAACTGCAGAGCTTGCTGAGAAAATGGAAACTCTGAACAAATCCATCCAGGAACAGCATCAGGAGATGGATAAAGAGCGGGCTGTCTTGGTGGATTGTATTCGTCAGCTAACTAGGTACCAGGCCGAATATGAGGGAGATGCAGCGAGGGTTCGAGATTTGGAAGCTGAACTCTCTCAGGACAGGGAGAGGCTTCTTAAGACATCAGCGGCTCGTGATGTATTTAAGGGCCAAGTGGAGATAGCTCAGCAGAACTTGACGCGTGCTGGTGTCATCCATGCCAGTTTTGTTGATGCTCGGTCCAAGATATCTCGCTTGAGCGATACCGAGGCATGACTGGAACAGACTCGCAGCACTATTTTGAACTCCAGGAATGAGAGGATGGCTGCTTTGGTGCGACAGATTAGGGATTTAACTACTCCTCAATGATGTAACTTTTTTTGTTTCTCCTGTAATTTCTCAGAGATAATAAGGACACATTTTCTGACTTTGTGGACCCATCACTTTAGAATATGATAGGCTAAGATGAAAGTGATGTCAGAGGTATCATTAACATGACATACTTTCATTAAGGTTTTGCTGAATGTAAATCTATTCAGAGTTAATATGAACCTGATAGAATATAATCCAACTAAATTTGTATACTAAATACTATCAGAGGTAATATGAACATGATAGGTTTATAAATTAGTTAAGCATATCCATTAAGAGGTCATATGAATCTGATAGAATATGATCCAGCAAACCTTTGTGCATGGTATCGTCATAATAAGATCTTTATCATACTCCGTTAAGCAAAGGAGATCAAGTATAGTACTTCTTCAGAAATTTGCAGTTGATAGTAGCCGTTACCAAATTTTTATTAGGCTTGGCTAACCTGTAAGCGCTATTTGCAATCATATAAGAGCCCTCCATTTTATTATAATTGTTTGTACGAATTTTGGTTTGTTGAGGACATCCCGCTGGGGGATCTTTTGGTGGACCTATTATTTGTTGCGCATGTTAAGTACAAATAATAAGTTCGAAACAAGCCCTATCAGAGGTAATAGCGACGTGATAGGTATTGTGGCTGGTAAAGACATCCTGCTAGGGGATTCTTGTGGACCCATTACTTTTTACGCATGTTAGTGCAAGTAATAGGTTTGAGCTAATATTGACAGAGATAATATAGACGCGGTAAAATATGACTCTGTGGGATGGACATGGACAGACTCTTTCCTCGCTGGGGAAAATGAGGATAGTTCAGAGGTGATATGGACATGAACAATTCGTTTCCATTGCGGATATTCCACAGGGAGATTTTTGGTGGACCTATTACTTCTTGTGCACGAGAGTGTAAGTAATAAGTTTAGGATAAGCCCTGCCAGAGGTAATATGGATATGGCAGTTTTTGTGGAGTTAACACCAACGGCGTACTTAAAGTTAAGTACGAGTGTTAAGTTGAGATGACAACCGATATCAGAGGTAATATGGATATGATAATCGATAGCCAAAAACTCTGAAGGTTTGCTCAGAGGTAATATGAACATGACAAACTTTTGAGTTGTGACTCCAATGGGGATGGAGGTATACATCTGCTCAGAGGTAATATGGACATGGCAGTTTTTTGTGGACATAATACCACCGGCGTACTTAAAGTTAAGTACGGGTGTTAAGTTGAGATGACAACCGATATCAGAGATAATATGGACATGATAATCGATAGCCAAAAACTCGGAAGGTTTGCTCAGAGGTAATATGAACATGACAAACTTTTAAGTTGTGACTCCACTGGGGATGGAGGTATACATCTACTCAGAGGTAATATGGACATGAACAATTTTTGTTGGACTTAACACCACCGGCGTACTTAAAGTTAAGTACGGGTGTTAAGTTGAGATGACAACCGATATCAGAGGTAATATGGACATGATAATCGATAGCCGGACCAGGAAGGTTTGTTCAGAGGTAATATGGACATGACAAACTTTAGTGGTGATAGATTTACTCTGCTGGAGAAAGTGGCGAGACGTAGTTCAGAGGTAATATGGACGTGAACTGATCTATAGCCACAATCTGGGAGATTTACTCAGAGGTCACTTGGATATAGCAAATTCAGCTGGAGAAATAAAGAAATATTTGGACAATAGTTCAGAGGTAATATGGACATGAACACATGTCCAAAAAATTCACTGTGGAGTGATTTTCCTGAGTGGGGATAGACCTAAAGAATCTGCTGGGGAAACTTTAGGGACTCATCATCCGGTATTTTCTTGAGGGAGCAAATTGTTACGTTAGAGTGAAATCAATTTACAGTAATTGTTCCCTCGTTTATAAATGCAAAGTGATGACTTTGGCGTCAATCAACTCCTGGATTTTCCTTTTTAGCACATAGCATGCCTTCGTGGGATAATGAATATACCGATGAAAGAGACAATAATCTGGGTCATCGACTTTGCCAGCCCTCTCAGGGTATCTGATGTGGGGTAGCTGAAGTTTGTGTTCCTTCATCAATATATTAAAGATTTCAATGATGTCATCTTCATTGAAGGAGAAAGTCCCTTTTGGCCTTTGGGCTCCCGATGCCTGAGTTTTACGGTCTTCTGGAAAGATGGTCATCGTTGCATCATCTTCGGACTCAGAGGGAATTCTACCCCCAGCTTTGGATGCTGCCCTATTTTGTCGAGGTAGACTACCCCAAGACATGTCGTGGCATTTGTCCACAGAAGTTGATTTAGAAGGACCTGCCTCTGGTTTTACATGATTAGACTCTGGAGGTTTGGAGTTTGCAAGAGATGCAGTATACCCCAACCCAAAATGAGTTTGTTGACAGTAAGGATTACCATGCAATGGTGTTTGTCTGCCTTTTCCATAGTTGAGGCCTTGTTTCAACTTCAAATCATAACCCATGCTTTGTAAAATCTTTAAAGCCTGTGGGCTATATCTGTGGATTTGCATTTTGCCAGCATCAGTCTCGCGAGATTCTTCTTGTACAATCGGTCTATTCTGCATTCGACCGAAGATTATTTGATACTGGTCGTCGCGAGTTGGTGGAACAATAAAGACAGAATCTTCATATGTCCCATATGTCATGACGATATTAGATGTTGACGCATCTTTCCACATGATCTCCCCACGCTTGGTAGTTAGGGGAACTGAATCCTCGTTATGACTCCAGTCTTTGCGTTTCTGGATCAAGAAATCACGCAAATAAGGGAGATTAGCAGAAGAAGGAGAAGAAGGTTTATTCTTCCTTTTTATATCAGTGGGCCTGTGGATATTAGGAACCAGAACACTTTCTCGGCCATATGAGTAGAGCAGTTCAGCCATGTGAGTAGCACATGATCCATGAGGAGCGTATGTTCCCGTGCATCGGGTCTTCTTAACGCTGAGAGGCTTATCCTGGCATAATCTGGCGCTTTGCACAGGTTGGCTTAAAACTGAGGAAGTCCTCAATCGGCCGTCAGTATTCTGCGTAATCTGAAGAGCGGGCAAATTCTTCTCATGATGGCGTAAAAGTCGAGAGGTCGAGAAATTTGCCACTTGTTTTGCCTTATAATGATTGCAAGGACCATCTGTCTCATTGTAGAGGGGAGATGTATTTTTACGCATGGAGCGCTTTTGGAATTTTTGAATTGGCACTGAGGCCTTATCAGAAATTTTGTCTGCCACGTCACAGGCGGGAGACAGAGTTTTACGTGTAGGGCACGGAGTAAACTTCTGGATTGGCACTAAGGCATTGCCAGAAGCTTTGTCTGCCATATCACAGACGGGAGACAGAGTTTTACGCGCAAGGCACAGAGTAGACTTCTGGATTGGCACTAAGGCATTGCCAGAAGCTTTGTCTGCCACGTCACAGACGGGAGACAGAGTTTTACGCGCAAGGCGCGGAGTAGACTTCTGGATTGGCACTAAGGCATTGCCATAAGCTTTGTCTGCCACGTCATAGACGGAAGACAAAGTTTTATGCGCGGGACGTACAGGTTGAGATGCTACAACCTTATTGGTCGGAGAGAGAGAGTCTGTAGGAATGGTAGGGGATGTCCGGGGCATCCATACTTTACGCTATTTTCTGTTGTCTTGGACAGAGAGAGAATGAGAGCTACCCCCTGCTCGAAGCATGTCTTCGTAAGCCGATTGGTCGAATTGGACGACCAAAGTCCTCTTCGTTGATCCTACGGATATAGCATCGTGTTGAGCAATGGTTTTCTTATCATATAAGAAAGTAGTCCCCAGTAGAGTCGCCATCTTTTGTTTGATAATAAACGAAAGAAATTGAAACTAAGTTTATACGAAGCCTTTTCTTTGGTTTACAAACAAGAAAAAGAAGTACAATTAACCCTATACCAGGATATTAATACAAAAATTTAATTCTGGGGAAATATTGCTATAGGAGTCTGATCTGCGGTCGATCACTTTGTCCCTTGGACCACACGATGACGAAGAAGTGTTGTAGAAGACGAAAAAGAAGCTTCAAAGACTGTAGGGGAAATTGAACTCCCGTTGCTAAAGCTCTCTATATGTGCTCTCTTGACCTTGACCTCTATTGTTCTCCTCTCTTTTGCCTGCTGTGTCTCTCCCCTTTGGACCTCCGTGACCGAAAGTCTCTATTTATAGAGTCCAGCTACAGTCGGCGTAGAAGTCGAACAGCGGAGAGAGCTGCATCTTTTACGCGACGGTTATAATAACTGCTACCAACGTATGAATAATCTCTTGAATTAGCATGTGACGCGTGTCCTATTTTGAGGTAATGCGTATAATCGCCCATCGAAGATCACGGCATGTAAGCCACATAGATAACTGCCCCTCGCGTAGAGATGGTTGGCATAAAAGCCAAATAACTGTCTCGTTGGCGTAAAAGCCAAATAGCTGTTCTGATGGCGTAAAAGCCAAGTAGGCGTAGAAGCCGAATAGCTGTCATATTGGCGTAGAAGCCAAGTAGCTGTCATGCTGGCGTAGAAGCCAAATTTTGCATAAAGCTTGATGCTGCATGGACAGGTAACCAGCGTAAAGATAGTCAATTATCCTTCTTTGGCTGAGGTTTTGAGCGTATTCTGGGATAGATATCCTTACCACGCACCTTTACAAATACAGCCTGAGTTAGCGTATTTCGAGGAGATAGCATATGGCGTACTCCTATAGTTGAAAATAGCCAGGTCGGCATATTTCAAGGAGATAGCGTACAGCGTGCTCCTATAGCTAAAAATAGCCTGGTTGGCATAATGTGCAGGGATATTGATGTGGACGTATTAGTCCTAATTATAGCTTACCCAGTCATTAAAAGTAGAACCAAATCTCGTGCATTAAATACAGAGATCTGCCCCTATCTCGTGCATTAACTACAGAGACGTGCCTCAAATTCTGTACGAAGAACAGCTTTTGACGTGGCGGTTTATTTTGTCTCTTCCTGAGCGTAAAAGCTCGTCTTTGCCTGTGTAAAGTAGGCAGCGTATTCCTTGAATGCGTAAACGACGTCTTATATCAAGGGTTATGTCAGTAGACGACAGTTTGGGGCTCTGTGCAGAATCATTATTACAGTCGTACTCTCGATCGTCATGCAGTACTCTTTGTCAGGAGTCGGGTTCACTACTTCCACTGAAAGGTTCATTCAAAGAATACGAAGAGTTCCCCGTACAACTTCCCGCTGTATTAAAAGCATACAGGTTTTACGACAAAATGGCGATGTAGCAAACTTTTTACGCCGAAACAGTCTGGAAATACTGCATTACGCGGGTTGTTCTGGAGCTATGTTTTACGCTGAACTAGCATTGAAGCTTATTTTGGTATGTAACATAAACGAGAAAAGATTTGATGAATGCGGGAAAATGAGGTCTTGTACGAAGACTCGCCCCTTCTTTTATTGTTTACAAACAAGATTGTACAAATCCGATCCTACACGAGGATATCTAAGTACAATTTATTTAATCTGGGTAAATATTGCTATAGGTGTCTGATCTGCAGTCGATCACTTTAGCCCTTGGACCACACGATGTTGAAGAAGTGCCGTGGAAGACAGGTAGCAGCTTTGAGGGTTGCTGAAGAGGGTGGATGCCCGATGCCAAAGTCGTCGATTCCTTCTCTTTGCCTGAGCTCCGGATTCTCTCTCTCTCTCTCTCTCTCTCTCTCTCTCTCTCTCTCTCGACACTCCAATTTGTCGACCTTCTTCCTCATTGATAGAGGTCTCTATTTATAGAGTTTTAGTGACAGTGACCACTCAATCGGTGTAAAAATTAAGTAGTGGAAAGTACAGCACCCTTTTACACAACGGTTAAAATAACCAATGCCTGCGTATAGATGATCCTTTGAATGAGCGTGTGACGTGGGTCCAACTAAGGGACAAAATGCGTATAATCGCTATGAAGATCACGGCGTATAAGCCACGTAGGTAGGTATCCATCGTGTAGAAGAGCTTGGCATAGAAGCCAAATGTCTGTCACCATGGCATAGAAGCCAAATAGTTATCAAACCGGCATAGAAGCCGAATAGGCGTAGAAGCCGAGTGGTCATAGAGGCCGAGTAGGCGTAGAAGCCGAGTGGTCATAAAGGCCGAGTAGGCGTAGAAGCCGAGTGGTCATAAAGGCCGAGTAGGCGTAAAAGTCGAGCGAGCACCGAAGCTGAATAGGCGTAGAAGCCGAGCGGGCACCGAAGCTGAATAGGCATAGAAGCCGAGCGGGCACCGAAGCTGAATAGGCACAAAAGCCGAGTGGATGTGGACATTTTAGCCGAAATTACGGCTTTTGGAGATATAATCAAATCCCCAGCATTAATTGTGGAGATTTGCCATCATCCGGTACATTAAACGCAGAGGCGTGTTTTGAAGGTCTGTCACCCTTCTATGCATCAAGCACAGAGACGTGCCTCAGGCATCTGTCAGTATTCGGTGCATTAATTGAAGAGACGTGCCTTGAGGGCCTGCCATCACTCTGTGTATAAAAATACAGAGAAGTACCTCGAGTCTCGTAAGGAGTGCAGCTTTTGACGTGGCAGGCGGTTTGTCTTCCGCGGAGCGTAAGGAGCTCTCATATGCCTGTGAAAAACTGGACAGCGCATTCCTCTGTTTACATAAAAGTGGTTTGCGTAAGGAAAATGGCGGTAAATAAGAGCCTGGGCTGCAGTGCCGCGCCATCATTATAGCCGTCGCCTGGGTAGTCGAGCAGTATCCTTTTATCAGAAGTCGAGGCATCAGGTTTATTGCAGGTTCATTGCAGGATCTGACAGGTTTATTGCAGGGTCTGACAGGTTCATTGCAGGGTCTGACAGGTTGACTTCGGAGAATACGAAGCGTCCCTCGTACACTTCAATATTGCACTAAAAAGAGGATGAGTTTTACGCCATATAGGCGATGAAGCAACCCGTTTACGCTGAAGCAGCCTGGGCATACTTCCCTACACGGATGGTCCTTGAGCCTGTATTTTACTGGTGCTCGGCGGAGAAGCTCTGTCTGCATGTTTGAAGGCTCTGAAGACCTCTGTTTACGCTGCTTTGCATCAATATGCTGCGTAGAGCTATCCAGCGTATTTTTCATGCTTCTACAAGACCCCCTTCAAAGCTTTTAAATTTCTCGTAATTTGAAATGCTTTGAATAAAGCATGAACCGCTCCTCGTAACTCGAAACATTTCTGAATGGAGTTTTGAAACGGTCGAGGCTGACTTTATGGCAGATTTATTGGGGACCGGTGCCCTCTCTCGCCTATAAAAAGGCTGAGGGGTTCTCCTGTTCTTCTCACACTTCCTTCACCATACAGAGATGATGGCCGGAGTTCGTCGGATCGACTTGAGGAAGAAGGAGATCATGCTCTTCCAGCATATAAGGAGCCGAAAAAGACGGCATCTTCAAGCAAATGTCCTCTGCAACGATGGATCATGGAAGGATATCATAGCCTCCTTTGCTCGGGATAATCAGCTACTTTGTATTGTGGTTCTTCGGGAGAGACGAAGAATCGTATTTCACCACGCTGCTTGCAAGTGGCACCTTCTCCCGTTACCTCTGGTGACGAGAGGCAGACAGACCAGCTCCGTCCCGGTTTGAGTGGCGGTGGTCTGTAGGCAAGCAGATTTACTCTGCTTTCCTCCTATTGGAGGATGGGTCTATGCCCATTTTTGTATCCTCCCGCCACTGATCATCTTCTTGGTAGAAGAGGAAGACCATCACCAACGTGAGAACCTGTCAGAACAGCTTCTCGGTGCGATCTTCAGACGATAATGAGGAAGCCCTTTGTAGACGGGGTTTCCCTCAGATGTAATCATGAAAATAAAGAAAAACCCTTGTAGACAGGTTTTACCTCATATGTAATCATGACTTTAATCTTTAATAAAATCGTGATGCGTAGAAAGCCGTACTTTGCTGTGAAGTCTGAATATGTGCAGCTTCGACACGTCTGATTCTTTACGCCGACTCTATTTATAAAGAGTGCTAGGTCCTGTCCTATCTTTTACGCATGACTTAGTGATGCGTAGAAAATTGCTTTAGCATTCGAGTGTTCGAACTGTCCTATTTTTTAGGAGTGAGGAACCGCGTAGAATTCTGAACTGTTACTTCTGATAAACAAAATTTTTTTGTTCAGACATCATCCTCAAGAATTATTTCTCGAAAAATCCCTTGGAACAGGGCGAGAAATGGCTGTCAAACTGATTTGCCATCTTGGTAGATGAAATATTCAGACTGGAGTCTGGATGAACTTCGAATCGACCCATGAAGAAGAGTAATTTTTTAATGTTTGAACTCTATATGCTTCGGGTACTTGGGATATCTTGAGGTCAAGAAGGAGTATCTTTTGTGTGAACTCCTGTAATTGACCGCCTTGAGGATCGTTCAGATGTACGCGTACTTCTGGCCTGCATATCTTTCGGATGTGCGGGAAGTCATGGAGCGCGAAATCATAAGTTGGCAGCCTCTGAGCATAAACTAAACACCATCGAGCGTGAGATCGTAGACTTGTGGTTCCTGAGCGTGAAGTCGTAGGTTTGTAGCCTCTCGAGCATAAAAGCTACCGAGCACAAAGGCATCCGGGCGTAAAACCCGACTTGTAGCTGTCGAACGTAAAGTCGTAGATTCGTAGCCGTCGAGCGTAGAAAGCTCCTTAGCGTAGAACTGTAGATTTGTTGCTTCTGAAAAGAAAATTTTCTGAGCGTGAAGTCGTGGATCCGTCGCCTCTGAGCGTAAACTAAGCGCCACCGAGTGTGAGATCATCGATTTGGTATCTGCTGAGCGTGAAGTCGTAGGTTTGTCGCCTCTCGAGCATAAAAGCTACCGAGCACAAAGGCATCCGGGCGTAAAAACCATAGACTTATAGCTTGCGAGCGTAAAATCGTAGATCTGTAGCTGTCAAGCGTAGGAAGCTCCTTAGCGTAGAAACCACGAACCTGCTTTGCGCGAAAAACTTTTCGAATTTGCTGACTGTCCGCCTTCTCTGAATAAATAGGCTGACATAGGACCCAATCATAACCGAATATTAATTATGGGATTTGGTCCGGGGTCCGAGGAGTCACATCCGAACTCTATATATATCCCAAGTTTCTGAAAGAAAAACTTTTTATCCGTCTTCTGCGAGAGAAAACTTTCGACTGTTCAAGTTCTTCTCCGTTTCTTCTTCGAGTCTTCAAAGTCTTCCAGCAATGGCCCCGAAGCAAGCTTCCTCCACTAAGGGAAAGAAGGTTGATTCTTCTTCTCGTTCTTCCGCTCAAGCGAGAGCGTCTCTGGTTGGACAAGGCAAACTTTATTCTGAGCGGAGCATCCCGCCGACGAGTAGTGCACCCGGCCTGGCAGGTAGAGCTCTTGAAAAGAAGAGAATGACTGAAAATACTTTGCACACGTTGAACGTGACCGCGCTAGGTCGTCTTCTGTGCTGATAGCCTCTTTGAGGAAGATGATGCACGGAGACGTTTCATCTTTTACGCCCACATTCCTAATGTGTCAGCGTGAAAACTCTAATTTTTTTGCAGTCGAGCATAAAAGCTTTGACTGCCGAAAATTTGGTGTATACTATTAAAATTTGATTTGTTACGCTTGTGGATGAAAATCCTGGCGTAATAACTTATTTAAATAATCTGGCGTAAAGCACAGACCGTATACCGTCCATCTTGAATTTTACGTTAAGGAAATGGATTCCAGCATAAAGGCTCAAGTTTCACAGTCACGGCGTAAAGCACGTGTCATGCCCCAGTCCCAAAATACCGAGGGACTGGACGCGTGTCAACGGCCAGCAGTACGCACCGATGGACCAACTCAATATAATGGATCCATCAGGGCATACTTAAGCTGTAAAACAAGTCTACGACAATCATGGTACAACTAATCTCATCCACACAAGACATAAACATGATCCACAGAATAAATAAGGAATGTAAATCATCATCCAGTCTCACATAGTACTTCAGGGAACAACCCGATAAATATTTAGTACAATGGTTCATCTGACCAGAATATGAAAGACTGAAATAAATAATAAAAGCTGAGCATAAATAAGGGTGCTCAAGAGAAGTCTTCAGCTAAGACCTCATCCTCGGATGGTGGTACAACTCCTGGATCAGCTCCTGCTCCGGTCCCGTAAACCTCGGGATAAACCTCGTCTGCAAAATCTGGGGACAAAAATCTGGATCCAGGTCCTCAGGGGACATAGCAAGGTACAAGAAAGCTCATGCCAATAAATACAGATAAGCAGTGCAGCAATATATAACTAAATGAAACAAAGGGGTAAATATGTAACCATCTAAGTGTAAATGCAAGTGAGAGCAGCACTAGTCTCAGGCTGAGCCACTACAAGCTCTGTGTCGGGGAGCCGGTAGCGGTAATAACCGGTAGTGGGTCTAGCTCTGCTACGAGAGTCTACGACCTCTCAATAATAGAAGATATATATAAATACAGCCTGTAGCCTGTGTGTCTCTCCCCACCCAATGTAACCACGCATATCATGACCACAACGTCTCATGCCCATGTCAAGCGCGATCATAGCTAAATGCAACCAGTCATAAAGTATCTAATAGTATAATGTCCATGTCCTGTATCCTATACAGAATCACCACGAATATCTCGGGAAAATCCTGTCTCATGAATAGTGTCAAGTGTCCTGGGTCATATGGTACTTGATAAGACAAGTACGAGAATATAAAATGTCACGGATATCCATCTCTAAATGACCGTACCCAACACTGCGTACAGTGTCGGCACCCGACTGATAATCGGACGCTAAGTACGTCACACGGTCCTAGGTTGAGCATGCACAGCAATATATATAAAGCAAGGAAAATAGATAACTAAACTGCATAGATTGGCAAGGTACACTTGCCTGATGTCCGAAAACCAACGACTGTCCCTGTATCAGTGGATCCGGTAGGTACTACTCCAAAAGCTGTAATAAACATCACCAACAGTCTCAGAAGATGTCAAATAGCTGGAAATGCCTGTCCTTACGTCCAATTTGGACACAGGGGCAAAAAGGTCATTTTCGGGCCAAAGCGGGTTCCACATGTGGGCCACTTTACACCGAAAAGCGTGTCAGGGTCAAGGGTCTCCAAATTCCGCAAACTCAGTGTCTACAAGTCAGGAACGATGATACGAACCCAACGGAACTTCCAGAATTGGATTTCGATGAGCCGATCACAAAATCACCCGTCAAGTGGAGCCTGTGGGGCCCACGATACGTGATTTTGTCAACGTCCTCAGAATTGAACCAAACTTGGCTCACAGGACCAGCGTATTACTACGGATCCGATGGCGTAAGTTTCGTCTCGATCCGACGTGTGTACACGAAGTTACAGCGTGTTCCAGAATCGACGGATACGGGGTGTCGTCGGCGGATACGCGTTGATTCCGGGGTGCACGCACCTCCGAATCGACTTCTGCGAAATCCTACACGACCGTATCAACGTCGCGCACAGTTTGGTAAAGACCGCGTGCGACCAAGTTGTCCCGATTGGCGGGGCGGACTCAGTTCCGAGGTGAAACAGGGCGTTGCTTCTTCCTGTTTTGGATCGCGGTGTACGATCACTACAGGACGCGATGCACCGAGCGATTTGCACGGGCACCGAGAGGGTTATACAGTCTACGCATAGCAACTGACGGAATTGAAATCGGAGTTGCGAGGAGGGAGAAATCAGTACCTGAACAGGGCTCCGCGAATGCTGAATTCCAAGTGTCCACGCGTCAATTCCGTGTCCTGGTTCAGAGTTTCTGCTTCCTCGTGTCCGCGGTGAGTCAGAGCTTGGGCTCTGTCCTCGGATGGCTTCGCCGGGGGTTAGCCTCGTGGTCGGCTAGGGCTCAGGCGACCGGGTCTCGTGCGGCGGCCGGCGTGGGTCGAAGGGTCGAAGGGTCGATGGTCCGTCGTCGGTTTCTGAGGCGGACTCGGGCTGGGCGGGTCGAAGGTTGATGGGGATGTCGACGCCGGAGAGCGGCGGCGTTGCCGAAGGGTCGAGGGGGAAGCGTCGACCGAGGGGTGGTCGGCTGGGCGGTCGAAGGGTTCTGAGGAGTGCACGGCAGAGGAAGACGCGGGGAGTCGGGGTCTTGGTTGGGGGAGTCGACGCCGGAGAGCGGCGGCGGTTGCTCTGAGATGGGGGTCGACGAGGTTGCTCGAGATGGGAGGGAAAACTGGTGGCGGTCGGCGTGGCACGGAAGCCGAGGCGGTGGTTTTATACTCGGCTACAGGGTTTCAGGCGAATTAGGGTTTTCCTATCGGGTTTCGGGTCAGGGTTCGGCTTGGTTCCGACCCGACCCGACCCACCAAGTGGTTTGGGTTTGGCAGGGGTCCGGTTTGGTCTGATCAGGATTGGTTTTGGTTCAGGTTGGGTTCAGGGTTGGTTTAATCATTCCAATTAGCTTTTAGTCCTCGATTCGTTGCTCCGGAGTCCAATAAATTCACCGAAAAATGCCATGCGTCCGGTTTTCCATTTTACCCAATAAATTTCTATTTCCAGAATATTTTAACTCCAATTAGTCACACTTTAAAATTATTTAACCTACAAACCTCAGTGATAAATTCCAAAAAAAATACCGAAAATACGGAAAATTATATAAATCTTATTTCTGAAATTTAGGGTGTTTACAATCTTCCCTCCTTAAGAGGATTGCGTCCTCGCAATCAAAGAATAAGCTACTAAGAAGGAGTTATGGAATTACAAGGTGGCCTAGTTTACAACAGCCTCCTCAAACAAGTGGGGGTAACGCTGGCGCATATTATCTTCTCGTTCCCAAGTCGATTCGCCTGGTGAATGATGTTTCCATGCTACTCGGACCAGTCTGATCGTCTGTCCCCGTAATGTCTTCTCACTGACGTCGAGGATGCCAACTGGTTGCTCCTCATATCTCAAACTTGGGCCTACTGCGATCTCTGAATGATCGACTACGTGACTTGGGTCGGTCACGTATCTTCGCAGCTGCGAGACGTGGAATACGTCATGCACTCCCTCTAAGGATGGAGGTAATGCAAGACGATAAGCCACCTCCCCAACGCGCTCTAGAATGTCAAATGGCCCAATATACCTTGGGCTCAGCTTGCCTCTGCTCCCGAATCTGATAGTACCACGAGTGGGTGAAATCCTTAAGAATACGTGATCTCCTTCCTTGAACTCTAGGGGACGTCGGTGTGTATCAGCCCAATGCTTCTGTCTGTCCTGAGCTGCTCGTAGATGATTCTGTATCTGCTTCACCTTCTCTACTGTCTGCGTGACCAATTCTGGATCCAGTATTTGACGTTCACCAACGTCACTCCAACACACAGGTGATCTGCACTTTCTTCCGTATAAAGCTTCGAATGGTGCCATCTGGATGCTGGCCTGATAACTGTTATTGTAGGAGAACTCTACTAAGTGCAAATGATCTTCCCAAGATCCTCCAAAGTCTAGCATACATGATCTCAACATGTCCTCTAAGATCTGAATGGTGCGTTTCGATTGTCCATCTGTCTGCGGGTGGTATGCCGTGCTGAACTTGAGTCTGGTGCCTAGACTCTCTTGCATGCTTCTCCAGAAATGAGATGTAAATCTCGAATCTCGATCCGATACAATACTAACAGGTACTCCATGTAATTTGATGATTTGTCGCATATACATGTCAGCTAGTACCTCTGTGGACTGTCCAACTCTAAATGGCAAGAAGTGTGCCGATTTAGAGAGTCGATCCACGATAACCCAAACTGCTTCTCTTCCGCTGGGGCTCTTCGGAAATCCTGTGACAAAGTCCATCGTGATATGCTCCCACTTCCATTCCGGTATCGGAAGCGGCTGTAACATACCTGCAGTTTTCTGATGCTCCGCCTTCACTTGTTGACATACTAAGCATTTGGCCACAAATCTCGCGATCTCTCTCTTCATTCCATGCCACCAGTAATACTGTCTCAAGTCTCGATACATCTTGGTTCCTCCTGGGTGAACAGAGTACATAGAGCTATGCGCTTCAGTCATTAACTCCTGTCTCAATTCTCCATTTGGAACATACAAGCGGTTTCCAAATCTCAATGTCCCGCCTTCATGGATGCGTAGTCCTGTCTGGATGCCGGCTTCTGTCCTTTCCTTGAGTCTTCGGAATCTAGCATCGGTGGGCAATGCCTCCTTGATCTTCTCTACGAGTGATGACTGAATCTCAAGGTTAGCCATCAATCCATTCTGTCCTGGTAAGACAACCTCTATCTGAAGCTCCTGTAAGTCCTTCAATAACTCGGGCTGCATTGTCAAGAAATAAGCCGTAGGCTTCCTGCTGAGTGCATCTGCAACAACATTCGCCTTTCCCGGATGATACTGCAGATCGATGTCAAAATCTATCATCAGTTCTAGCCAGCGTCTCTGTCTCATGTTAAGCTCCTTCTGAGTATACACATACTTCAGACTCTTGTGATCAGTAAAGATTTCTACCCTCTCTCCATAAAGATAGTGCCTCCATATCTTCAGTACAAATATAACAGCTGCTAGCTCCAGATCATGTGTGGGGTAGTTCTTCTCGTGGTCCTTCAACTGTCTCGACGCATAAGCAATGACCTTGCCATGTTGCATCAAAACACATCCTAGCCCACTGCCTGATGCATCACTGTAAACAACAAAACCTCCTGACCCTGTAGGAAGAGTCAAGACAGGTGCTGTTGTTAATCTTCTCTTTAGTTCTTCAAAAGCCTTCTGGCAGTCTTCTGTCCATACAAACTCCTGATCCTTTCGTGTCAGCTTCGTCATTGGTTCTGCAATCCTTGAGAAATTTTCTACGAACCTTCGGTAATATCCCGCAAGTCCGAGAAAACTTCTCACCTCTGCGACTGATGTGGGTGTAGGCCATGTCTCAATTGCTGCAACCTTCTCTGGATCCACTGAGAGTCATTCTCCTGATATGATGTGTCCCAAGAAAGGCACTCTGTCCATACAGAACTCACACTTACTGAGCTTGGCATATAACTTCTCCTGTCTCAAGGTCTCTAACACGATTCTGAGATGCTCCTCGTGCTCTTCAGGGCTCTTGGAATATATGAGAATGTCATCAATGAACACCACTACAAATTTATCCAAGAACTGATGAAAGACTCTGTTCATTAAGCTCATAAACACTGCTGGTGCGTTGGTTAAACCAAACGGCATCACCAAGAACTCATAATGCCCATACTTCGTCCTGAAAGCTGTCTTAGGGATGTCTTCCTTCCTCACCTTAATCTGATGATAGCCGGATCTAAGGTCAATCTTCGAGAATACCCTTGCACCACTCAATTGATCGAATAGATCATCAATGTGTGGTAAGGGATACCTGTTCTTGATGGTGACAGCATTCAGTGCCCTGTAATCAATGCACAACCGTACTGTTCCATCCTTCTTCGGCACAAATAAGATGGGTGCTCCCCAAGGTGAAACACTGGGGCGAATGAAACCCTTCTCCAACAGATCATCTACCTGTTCCTTCAACTCCACTAACTCCTTAGGTGCTAGCCGATAAACTGATGAAGTGATTGGCTCTGCTCCTGGAGTTAAGTCTATTGTGAATTCTATTTCCCGATCAGACGATAAACCTGGAAGGTCATCAGGAAATACATCCACAAAACCTGATATGACTCTTGGGTAACCTGTCTCCTCTTCTACAGATAATACCCTAAGAGTAGGCTGAACTCCTTGCTCTACTGCTCCTCGGAGAAACTCAAATTCTGGATGGCCAGGCGGTCTAAATATAACCTTCCCAAGCCGACAATCAAGAGTCGCATGGTACTGACTTAACCAGTCCATACCAAGTACGACATCATAATCCGGCGTAGAAAAGATCAAAAATTGAGCTCGCATCTCTCGGCCACAAACTACTACAGAACATGATCTACAGACGTCACTAACCGGAATAATACCACCTCCCGTAAGAATCCTCTTCATCTTCGGGAGGGGTGCGGTAGCTACTCTATGGGTGGCTACAAAGCTAGCTGCTATAAATGAATGCGATGCTCTAAAATCAAATAAAACTACAGCAGGTAATGAAGCTACTAAAATAGTACCTGCGATGACCTCGCCTGCTGTAGCCTCCTCCTCAACAGCTAATGGGAATGCCTGTCCCCGTCCCTGAGCTGGACCTCTCTGCTGCTGCTGCTGCTGATGAAATAGGGCTGCCTGTGGTGCCAGGGGTGGTCTCTGCTGGTTCCCTCCGGGGGCTGGTGGTCTGACCCCACCAACTCCTGTCTGTTGGGCTCCTGCTGCTGGATAAGCTGGTCGTGGTGCAGGCAATGCTAGTCTTGGTGCTCCGTCTCGGCGTTCGGAACAGTCCCTGGAAAAGTGCTGGCTGGATCCGCAGCTCAAACATAGTCCCAACTTACGCCTGTATTCCTTCTCAATGTGTCCTACCTTGCCGCAGTGGTGACAAGTAGGAAGAGGTCTGTCTCTATGTACTGCTCTATCTGGCATACCCCTCTGGGTTCGCTTTGCGGAATCCCCATGTGCTGGCCTGGATGGTGCTGATGTGATAGGCCTCTTCAGGTTCGATTCCCTTCTAGTGACGCGCTCCAAGCGTCAGGCTGCTGCAAGGACATCGGTATAAGAGGTAGGTGCTACCGATCCAATCACTCTCTGAAGCTCGAACTTCAAGCCGTCAAAGAACTTCTCTGCTTTTTCTTCCTCCGTCGAAATCAATGTCGGGGCAAAGCGGCTCAGGCGAATAAATTCCGCATTATATTCCTCCACTGACATGCTGCCTTGGATAAGGCGGTTGAACCTGTCTCTGAGCTCTGACCGTGCGACTGCCGGGATGTACATCTCTTGGAAGAGTCTGGAGAACTCTTCCCATGTGGCTCTGTCCTGTCCAAGTCTCCTTTCTTCTGCTAACCACCAGTGGTGTGCATTATCAGTTAACTGCATTCTGACTGCAGTCATCCACTTCTCTCTTGGAAGTTCAGCGGCTTCCAGCTGATGCTGAATGTTGGTGAGCCACTCATGAACTTCCGTTGGCCCTTCCTTACCAGAAAATGTGCGAGGCTTGAGATGACGGAAGTCGGTGATAGATCCCGTCGACGTTCTCCTCGCTGCTGGATTAGCCTGCTCCAATGCGGATACCAGGCTGGTCCTCAGATACTCGGCCTCCTGCCGATGGGCCTCCTGCTGAATCTGTTGCTGTGCTTGCATTATCGCATACATCATCTGGAACATTTGTTGCCCGTCCATGGCTTGTCCTGGCGGGAATACTGGCACCTGGGGAGTGAACTGAGGTGGTGGTGGAATGTCATCTCTCCGGAACCTTGGATTAGGCTGACCGATTTGATCACTCTGCGATGCTTGTCCTCCATCCCCTGGTGTCACTCCGTCTCCATAAGTAACCACAGCGTCGTGTGGCGTATCCAAAGGAATATCCACTCTGTTCCCGGAATCCATTGCTCTGCAATCAAAATATAAACTGTAAGAACGCTCAGATGAATCAATACAGGATGCAGTTCAAGTAACAAATTTCGAGTTCGATATAGAGTTCAACAATGGTTAAATAATGGATGAGAACCTAGAACTTATCCTATCCTTAGGGCAGGCTGGTTCGGTCCCTAAGTTGAAACCGAACAATTTAGTCGTAGACCTGCATGGGCCACCACAAAAACCATGTCACGCCCCAGTCCCAAAATACCGAGGGACTGGACGCGTGTCAACGGCCAGCAGTACGCACCGATGGACCAACTCAATATAATGGATCCATCAGGGCATACTTAAGCTGTAAAACAAGTCTACGACAATCATGGTACAACTAATCTCATCCACACAAGACATAAACATGATCCACAGAATAAATAAGGAATGTAAATCATCATCCAGTCTCACATAGTACTTCGGGGAACAACCCGATAAATATCTAGTACAATGGTTCATCTGACCAGAATATGAAAGATTGAAATAAATAATAAAAGCTGAGCATAAACAAAGGTGCTCAAGAGAAGTCTTCAGCTAAGACCTCGTCCTCGGATGGTGGTACAACTCCTGGATCAGCTCCTGCTCCGGTCCCGTAAACCTCGGGATAAACCTCGTCTGCAAAATCTGGGGACAAAAATCCGGATCCAGGTCCTCAGGGGACATAGCAAGGTACAAGAAAGCTCATGCCAATAAATACAGATAAGCAGTGCAGCAATATATAACTAAATAAAACAAAGGGGTAAATATGTAACCATCTAAGTGTAAATGCAAGTGAGAGCAGCACTAGTCTCAGGCTGAGCCACTACAAGCTCTGTGTCGGGGAGCCGGTAGCGGTAATAACCGGTAGTGGGTCTAGCTCTGCTACGAGAGTCTACGACCTCTCAATAATAGAAGATATATATAAATACAGCCTGTAGCCTGTGTGTCTCTCCCCACCCAATGTAACCACGCATATCATGACCACAACGTCTCATGCCCATGTCAAGCGCGATCATAGCTAAATGCAACCAGTCATAAAGTATCTAATAGTATAATGTCCATGTCCTGTATCCTATACAGAATCACCACGAATATCTCGGGAAAATCCTGTCTCATGAATAGTGTCAAGTGTCCTGGGTCATATGGTACTTGATAAGACAAGTACGAGAATATAAAATGTCACGGATATCCATCTCTAAATGACCGTACCCAACACTGCGTACAGTGTCGGCACCCGACTGATAATCGGACGCTAAGTACGTCACACGGTCCTAGGTTGAGCATGCACAGCAATATATATAAAGCAAGGAAAATAGATAACTAAACTGCATAGATTGGCAAGGTACACTTGCCTGATGTCCGAAAACCAACGACTGTCCCTGTATCAGTGGATCCGGTAGGTACTACTCCAAAAGCTATAATAAATATCACCAACAGTCTCAGAAGATGTCAAATAGCTGGAAATGCCTGTCCTTACGTCCAATTTGGACACAGGGGCAAAAAGGTCATTTTCGGGCCAAAGCGGGTTCCACATGTGGGCCACTTTACACCGAAAAGCGTGTCAGGGTCAAGGGTCTCCAAATTCTATAAACTCAGTGTCTACAAGTCAGGAACGACGATACGAACCCAACGGAACTTCCAGAATTGGATTCCGATGAGCCGATCACAAAATCACCCGTCAAGTGGAGCCTGTGGGGCCCACGATACGTGATTTTGTCAACGTCCTCAGAATCGAACCAAACTTGGCTCACAGGACCAGCGTATTACTACGGATCCGATGGCACAAGTTTTGTCTCGATCCGACGTGTGTACACGAAGTTACAGCGTGTTCCAGAATCGACGGATACGGGGTGTCGTCGACGGATACGCGTTGATTCCGGGGTGCACGCACCTCCGAATCGACTTCTGCGAAATCCTACACGACCGTATCAACGTCGCACACAGTTTGGTAAAGACCGCGTGCGACCAAGTCGTCCCGATTGGCGGGGCGGACTCAGTTCCGAGGTGAAACAGGGCGTTGCTTCTTCCTGTTTTGGATCGCGGTGTACGATCACTACAGGACGCGATGCACCGAGCGATTTGCACGGGCACCGAGAGGGTTATACAGTTTACGCATAGCAACTGACGGAATTGAAATCGGAGTTGCGAGGAGGGAGAAATCAGTACCTGAACAGGGCTCCGCGAATGCTGAATTCCAAGTGTCCACGCGTCAATTTCGTGTCCTGGTTCAGAGTTTCTGCTTCCTCGTGTCCGCGGTGAGTCAGAGCTTGGGCTCTGTCCTCGGATGGCTTCGCCGGGGGTCAGCCTCGTGGTCGGCTAGGGCTCAAGCGACCGGGTCTCGTGCGGCGGCCGGCGTGGGTCGAAGGGTCGAAGGGTCGATGGTCCGTCGTCGGTTTCTGAGGCGGACTCGGGCTGGGCGGGTCGAAGGTTGATGGGGATGTCGACGCCGGAGAGCGGCGGCGTTGCCGAAGGGTCGAGGGGGAAGCGTCGACCGAGGGGTGGTCGGCTGGGCGGTCGAAGGGTTCTGAGGAGTGCACGGCGGAGGAAGACGCGGGGAGTCGGGGTCTTGGTTGGGGGAGTCGACGCCGGAGAGCGGCGGTGGTTGCTCTGAGATGGGGGTCGACGAGGTTGCTCGAGATGGGAGGAAAAACTGGTGGCGGTCGGCGTGGCACGGAAGCCGAGGCGGTGGTTTTATACTCGGCTACAGGGTTTCAGGCGAATTAGGGTTTTCCTATCGGGTTTCGGGTCAGGGTTCGGCTTGGTTCCGACCCGACCCGACCCACCAAGTGGTTTGGGTTTGGCAGGGGTCCGGTTTGGTCTGATCAGGATTGGTTTTGGTTCAGGTTGGGTTCAGGGTTAGTTTAATCATTCCAATTAGCTTTTAGTCCTCGATTCGTTGCTCCGGAGTCCAATAAATTCACCGAAAAATGCCATGCGTCCGGTTTTCCATTTTACCCAATAAATTTCTATTACCAGAATATTTTAACTCCAATTAGTCACACTTTAAAATTATTTAACCCACAAACCTCAGTGATAAATTCCAGAAAAAATACCGAAAATACGGAAAATTATATAAATCTTATTTCTGAAATTTAGGGTGTTTACAGCACGGAATGTTGATTTTTCTTTTTGCGGATGCGTAAGTCCCAAAATGTCTAGTTAGGAACTGACGTGTTTCTTCTGTGCTTTTGCAGTTAACTTGCATGAGTCTTCGCTAGCTGAAGTGATGGGCTCTGCCGCCGGGATGCTGTACTCCAACTATCTGGAGGCTCTGTCACACGTGACATTTCCTATCTCCGGGCCCCAGTATCCCGAAGGAAGGGCAATTCTGATATCGGCTCAGGGCGAGCGAACGCTGCTGAACTTGATCAACGGGGAGCCCCTAACGTACATAGACGGGGAGCAATACCTGAAGTCGGCTTTCCTCTTCGGGGACATGATCGACAAGCGGTCCCAAACAAAGCCCAAGAGAGAACTCTGGGTTTTCCCCGCTGTGGATTTGGTCCTGCATCTGCCCATTATGTCGAGAGACTACCCCATCTCGGCCTTCTACCATGCTACGCATCCCAGGAAGATGTCGTGGACGCTGACTCCCGATCTTCATGGTAAGCCAGGGAAGATCTTTCATCTGAGAGGAGCTGATCAGGGGTCGTTTGTCAGCCGCCCTTCTGGCTCTGTGACGTTGTTGAGGGGACTGTACCCGGGCAGTGTCTTGAGTGAAGACAGCTTGGTGATCCAGCCGGTCCAATTACCAACTTTCTATAATGATTTTATGGAGCGTGGGGGAGTGTACCCTAAAGTGAACCCTTGGTGTGGCGGGTGGATCACCCCTTCAAACCTTCGATGGGCTCGCTTAGTTGATTGGGTCCTGAAGCATTTCCAGACCGAGTTGGAGGATATTGGTCTGTTTGCAGCCATGAGTGCCACCAGTGTTGGGTTACCTCCTAACCCTAACCTGTTCCTGGCACTGATGGAGCGATATATTTCGCTCACCGGGACTTTCGCCACTCCACTGGGGGAGTTGGGATTGGCCCTGCACGAGATAGCAGAGATCTCAAGACTACCGATGGGGGACACTCCATACGAAGAGTATGTTCCCACGAACCGGGAGCTGGAGGGTTCAGACCCTCGGGTAGTGGAGGTTTATCAGGAGCTGATGTGCCACTACCTCGCCTGCACCACTTTTTATGATGAGCCCTCAGATTTGGCTCACATCAGCAAATGGACGTCTTATCTTTTCTTCCACCGGTCCAGGACTACTAAGCCGGAGAAGGTATTGGAGGGCAAGGATCTGCCCGTGAATCCCCTGAGTGCGCTTAATGCTCAGGTAGTTGACGATCTCATAGTGGATGCTGGTGCTCCGGACCGGTTCCTCGACAAAGGGACGGGGAAGTATCCTGAAGGCACTAAGGCCTATAGTTATTTGAGGCACTGTCGCAGGCCTCTGTCCAGGGAGGCTCAACTGGCTGGCTTCCTCTCTATATGGCTGCGCCGAGTAGTAGTGCCTGGCGTCGCGTCTGCGGACCGCATTCACCGTAATATGCTGTGGCCTGCAGTGCGTCTGGTGTTCGGGGCAAGACTGGGCTTGCTCCCTGCCATGGTGTGTCGTATACAAGCTGGCCTGAGGGCCAAGACTGATGGGCTGCTCGTCGATGAAGTTCGGCGTGATAGCTTTCCCCGGATAGAATTACCATACCTGTATTTGATGGGGTGGTTAATTCTCCACAACCCGCGGGTGATGTCTCCCGGTTCCGGTAGTAGTTCGGGGTATAGTTTCTTGTTGAACTACGGAAAGTCTTCCTGGAATGTGAACACGGTTATAGACTGTCGGCGGGCGCTAGGCTTCAGTCATAGTTGGAAGCTTTTCTGCACCGTCCTTCCGGTGCATCTCAATCAATCGGGGATTAGGCTCGAGGATTCGGGTAGGGAGAAGACAATTCTTTCCCCCAAAGCTTTTAATTGGTTGGTCTGTATCAGACCATCATATCTGTTGTACAAAAGCGAAGATCATTGCTTCTTGGAGCCCTACTTGCCAGTCGGTTTGCCCGGCAGTTTGGGTATGATCAGTTGCACGTGGGCAACGCCGTCACTAGCTTCAGGTCCAGAGGTGGACTCATTGATGGAGTGAGGGGATGGCGATATTTTATCATGGGCTGTACTGAGGGAATTTTTATTGTGCCCGTGGTTACACTCTCCATGGAGCCGCGTATCCTGTATTCGTATGCCCAGTTCTACGTGGCGACGAACACCTTCCATCGTGATTTTGATATGCATGGAAGCTTTAGGGTACCCTCTTCCAAGTCTGGGGGAAGAGTTGAAGTCCCCTCGGTTTCTTCCGACGAGGGTTAGTCCGTTACCCCGGATGAGCCTCTGGTGTCGGTCCCTAGGGGTGAAGTACCTTCGCCTGCAGGGGCTTTGGCAGTTCTTGGGAAGCGAGGGGCTCCTGTTCCCAAGGAGACTTCCCCTCGTAAGAGGAAGAAGAAGACGGTAAATCGTTCTCTCTGGATTCCTGGCATTGCGGCTCCTGGAGGTGAGCTCGCATCTCCCCGTGCTGAGGACGATTCTTTGATTGGAGGTTCCTCGCCTTTTAGAGAGGGACCTTCTACAGTTCTGGCTGATGGAGCCAGAGAATCTCAGCTGGACACTGGTGTCGCAGCTATTACTTCAGGTAGTGGAGCGAGGTCGCCTTCGGGGCTGAGTATAATAAAGTTTCGTATACCTCTAGCCGGATCGGCATCGGGAGGGACTTCTGCCGCGCCTGCAAGTGCACCTAGCGCGATTCCAGCCGATGAGCCTCGGTTGGATTTGGAGGAGGACTTGGAAGACTACCTGTCAGCTTCTGTTAGCAGACCCCCTTCCCCAGGTATGACAGCTCGCCTAGCATCATTAAGAAATGATTTAGTTGTACAGGCTGCGGATGCGACATATATGCCGTCGGTCCCGGGTAAATGTCGTCTTCACGTCTTTTCTTTTAGGAAAGTTAACATTATGCTGATATTAACTTCCTTTCGTCCTCCTTTCAGGGGAAGACCTCTTTCGGGAGGGCAGTGTAGATGCGTCCTCTGGCTTTGGCGGCGACACGGAGGTACCCAATTTTGAAGAGGAGACATCTTCGGGCGCTGACTTGCCTGTCGAGGAGACTCCGATATCTCAAGAGGAGGACGAGCCTGTTGTCGCGATAGTGCCTCCTTTGAGTACGTTGGCATCTTCGTCCGGTGTTGGCGCTTCTCCTTTCGTCGCAGCACCTGCTGAGGCGACGGCTGTGGCGACATCGTCTGTGGTTATTCCTGGAGGAGAAGTTGCCACGATCGCGAACACTCCCCGCGTTCATGCGGACCTAGTTGGGCTGACCGAACAGTACACCGGTATCTTCTACACCACTTTGAGAACGCTAGTGTCAATGGTGTTGGCGAAGAAGCTGGACTTTGCGTCGCTGAAGAGATCCTCTCGGTTCTTGATAGAGGCGATCCGGGAATTTGATAATACCGGGGTAGCTGACGCACTGGAGACGACGGTTAATGGTTTGGAGCAACCCATTAACGAGTACCTGCAGCTAGCTCGAGGCAGTATTGAAGCTCTGGTCCAGGCCAGATATGACTCCTTGACTGCGCATCTTGTTGAAAAGAAGGAAAGTCTGAATAAATTCCTCGAGACCAACCAGCAGGAGGTTGACAAAGGAAAAGCCGTTTTGGAGGAGACTATCGCCCTTCAAACGAAGTGCCAGGCCGAGCATGATGGCAATGTAGCGAGGGTCCGCAAACTGGAGACAAAGCTTGCTCAGGCTAAGGAGTGGGCTTCTCAGTCGTCGGCAGGTCTAGATGTGGTGAAGGGCTGACTGGTCGTAGCATAACAGAACTTGGCGAGTGCTGGAGTTTCCCGTGCCGGTTTCCTTTGGGCTAGAGCTGAACTGTCCCTCCTGATAGATGACGAGGCACGGTTGGAGCGGGTCCGCACTGATGTCTTGAATTTTGGGGCTGAGAGGATGGCCGTACTGGCGCAGCAGCTTCGTAACCTGATCGCTCCCCCTTCATGATGTACTTTTGCTTTTCCTTTTTAATGTACTCTTGCTCTTTTTTGGGAATAACAAAGAGGCTTTTCATCTGACTTTGTAGACCCATCATTTCGGAATATAAATGACAGGTTTGGGTGAAAGTGATATCAGAGGTGGTATGGACGTGATATACTTTCGGTAAGTTTTAGCAGAGCATATCTATTCAGGGGTCGTATGGACATGATAGAATATGATCCAACTAGTTTCGTTTTGAAAGTAGTTTTGTCAGAATGAAGTCTTCGCCATATTCCGCTTGAGCAGAGAAGGTTTAAGCATAGTACCTTTTCAGGAATTTGCCATTGATAGGAGTCATTAGCAGGTCTCCATTAGGCTGGGCTAACCTGTAAGTGCCGTTTGAGAACGTTGTCTCAATTATGTAAGGGCCTTCCCATTTGGGCTGGAATTGGCCTTTACTCCTGTGAGTAAGAATCATCGGCCTTCTTACAGCTAAAACTAGCTCGCCGACTTTGAACACTCTTTCCTTTACCTTTTGATTAAAAGTTCTGGAAACGCGTGCTTGGTAGAGCGCGATGCGCTGCTGAGCTTGAAGGCGTTTCTCATCCAATCCTTCTAGCTCTTGAAGCCTTAACAGGTCATTCTTTTCTTGAGTTAACTCGTTAGCCACGGCTATCCTGAGCGACGGAATTTGAATCTCGATGGGGAGAACATCTTCACTCCCGTAGACCAATGAGAATGGCGTGCAACCTGTCGTTGCTCGTACCGTGGTGCGGTATGCCCGGAGACATTCTCCCAGCTTCTCGTTCCAATCTCTCTTGTTTGAAGAGACGAACTTCTTCAAGAGTTTGATGATGGTTTTGTTGAAGGCTTCCGCCAAACCATTAAAGGCCGGATAATAGGCCGTAGAGGCCACATTTCATATCCAATTTTTATCGCAAAATCGGTGGAACGCATGGCTGATGAACTAAGGCCCATTGTCATTGATTATCCTTCGGGGAACCCCAAAGCGATAAATGACGTGATGCTTGATGAAGCTGGTCACATTAGATGTTTTTACCTAAGCAAGAGGGATCGCCTCTACCCATTTGGAGAAGTAATCCGTGATGGCCAGTATGAACCGGTGACCTCTGGAAGAAGACGGGTGAATAGGACCAATAATATCCATACCCCATGCTTCGAAAGGCCAGGAGGCAACCGTAGGGTATAGATGTTCTGACGGTTGATGTATGAAGTCTGCATGAACCTGACAAGCTCTGCATCGTCTGGCATACTTGATTGCGTCTGCGATCATAGTGGGCCAGTAATAGCCCATTCTCCTGATACGATCCTGTAGCTTAGGACCGGGTTGATGCGCCCCGCACACGCCGTCGTGAGCTTCACGGATAACCCGCTGTGCTTCATCACCAGAGAGACATCGTAGTAAGAGCCCATCGTAAGACCGGCGATATAGGCATTGCGATGATGCGTCGAAATAGAAGTGTAGTGATCGTCTTTTGACAGATATTGCCTCTTTAGGATCTTCTGGCAAGATTCCGTATGCTACAAAATCTATAAAGGGACTTCTCCAATCTCTCCTGGGCGGATCTGCGTCCACCGTGTAGCTATGTTCTATGTAAAAGTTATTTTTCACACAGAATAAATCTCTGTTAAGAAGGATTACCGAATTCTGCCTTCTTATAGGGGTAGCTAAATCTGCAGCTAGACTGGCTAGGGCATCAGCTTCCAGATTCCGAGACCGAGGTACATGCTCAAGGAAGAATCCCTTAAATGTCACGGCTATCTCAACTGTTGCTCGGTGATAGGGGATGAGATCGGGATTCTGGACTTCATATATTCCTCTGACTTGATTGACGATCAGCAGAGAATCACCGAAGGCTTCCAGAGATTCGACCCCCAGCTCTTTAGCGACTTGGAGCCCGATTAGTAGAGCGTTGTATTCCGCCACATTGTTAGAACAGGGCTCGCTAAGAGAATATGCTCGGTAGATAACGAGTTTATCAGGAGTGACTAGGACGATCCCTACTCCTGAAACTATGTTTCCCCTGGGACCAATCCTGGAGGTGCCATCAAAGAACATTTGCCATGCGTCGCCTTCTATTGCAGAATTACACTCTGCGACTTCGTCGGGAATATCCTCGTACAGTTTGGAGGCTTCCAGGATCGGATGAGCAGCTAGAAAGTCAGCCAATGCTTGGCCTTTGACGGACTTCTGAGGGACGTACACCATGTCATATGGTGTTAATAACATCGCCCAAGTCGCGAGTTGGGAATTAAGAACACTTGGCTTGCTCATCAGTACCCGCAGAAGATTGATCCTGGAGATGATGTGAATGGTTTGGCCCATGACATAGTGTCGTATTTTCTGGGTAGCGAACATTAGGGCCAAGCATTCTTTCTCCATGGTGTTGTACCGGTGTTCGGCTTCGACCATCATTCTGTTGAGGTAGTAGATAGCCTGCTCGTGGCCCATATCATTCTTTTATGCGAGAAGAGCTCCAAGAGAATGATCCATTGCTCGGACGTACAGCACGAACGGTCTACCTATGACAGGAGGTACCAGAACTGGTGGACTGGTGAGGTAGCGCTTGATATCCCCGAACGCTTGCTGACAGGCTTCGTCCCATACGAAGGATACACCTTTCTTCATGAGGCATGAAAAGGGTTGGCATCTCCCGGAGAGGTTGGATATGAATCTCCGGATATAAGCCAGACGGCCTTGAAATCCTCGAAGTTCCGTCAGATTGCGGGGCGGTCGCATTCTAAGATGGCCTTGACCTTATCAGGGTCCACTTGAATGCCTTTGGAGGTGATGACAAATCCCAAAAATTTGCCACTAGATACCCCCAGAAAAAGTTCGTAGGGTTCATTTTGAGTTAATATTGGCGCATCAATTCAAATACTGTCTTCAAGTCTTGGATGTGATTATCCCTGAGGCGGCTTTTGACAGCTATATCGTCCATGTAACACTCCACTGTCTTGCGTAAACGTTTATGGAATATGCTGCTCATAGCCCGTTGGTACGTAGCCCCGGTATTCTTTAATCCGAAGGGCATGACCGTATAGCAATATACCCCCAGTGGTGTCCAGAAGGCAATATGCTTCTCGTCTTCAGGATGCATCTTGATCTGATTATATCCTGAAAATCCGTCCATGAAAGACATACGTTCAAAACCGCATGTATTGTCAATTATGACGTCTGTGATGGAAAGAGGAAACTCGTCCTTGGGGCAGGCTGCATTTAGATCTCGGTAATCGATGCAGATACGTACTTTCCCATTCTTCTTCATGACCGGGACAACATTGGCGACCCAATCAGGATGTTGCTCCTCACGGATGAAGCCGCAGGCTATCAACTTCTTGACTTCAGCTTCAATGGCGTCCATCATGTCCGAGCGGAACCGGCGTTGGTGCTGCTTCACAGGCTTTGAGTCGGGCAGGATGTTGAGCTTATGAGTGGCTACCTTTGGATTAAGACCCGACATGTCCTCATAATTTCAGGCAAAGACGTCGATATACTCTTTTATCAGCTGGGTAATTTCTTCCCTTCCTTCTTCGGAAAGGTTGTTACTGATAAATATCGGCTTTGGTGAAAGCTCATCCCCTACGTCAATCTGGATAACTTCATCTTTAGTGGGAGGTTCCCTTTGCTCGAAGCGGAATTCTTATTATGTATCCATCTGCTGAGTCCAAGCATCATTCTCGAATGGTTCGGATTCTTGTTCGTCTGATTCGAAGGAATTCGTCGCTACCATATTTGCTGATAATGCTTGCTCGAGAGCGTGCGATGAGTCGGAGGGCGATACGCCATTTTGAAAAGAGGAAAAGATATCCTCGTTTGACTTGGAAGTTGTAAGGGAGGTGGCATACCCTAACCCGAAACGGGTTTGTTGATAGTGGGGATTGCCGAGCAGTGGTATTCGTCTGCCTTTCCCGTAGTTGAGACCTGGTTCCATCCTCAATTTGTAACCCATATTTTGCATAATCTTCAGGGCTTGCGGGCTGTACCTGTGAACTTGCATTTCACCAGAGTCGTCATCAAAGGAATCCTCTTGTATAGTCTGTTCGTTGCGCATGCGGCCGAAGACTATTGAACGCTGACCGTTGCGGGCAGGTGGAACAATGAAGATGGAATCCTCATGTGGTCCATATGTCGTGGTGACATTGGATGATGATGCCACTTCCCATATGTACGGATCATAGGAATCTATAGCTGCCAAGAATTTTTGTGCTATAGGCTCTACATCGTCATGGGGAGAGGGTTCCTGGTTTGGAACCTGAGCGTTGATATACTGGAAACGAGGTCCATTGTTATTATCAGAAACCGTATTCCTGGTTGCATTTACATCACTTGGCCGCTTGTTGTGCCGAAGGTTGATGATTAAGGGTGGAGGATTCTGGTTCAGAGTGATCACTAGAGGATCACCCCCATTCCCTGACTTGGTCTTGTTCAGGTGGATAGCCATAGGCTCTGTGGCTTTTGGACGGGTAGTCCGCCCTTTCACCTTGATTGACAGAGGTTGCTTGGCAGAAGGTTCTTCAGGCTCCCGGTGGGATTCGCTCTCTGCTTGTGCTGACACCTCTTCCGTGTAGTCTTGAGAGTATAACACGGCGTCGGAGTAGTAGGATTCTACTCCTTTAAACGGGTTTAGGTCAGCAACCTCCGTTTGTACTGTCCCTTGGGCATCTACATATTTGAAGCATTGATGTAGGGTCGAAGGAACGATGTTGTGGTCGTGGATCCATGGTCTTCCCAGCAGGATGTTGTAGGACACCTCTGAATCGATGACGTAGCATGTAGCCACCGATCTGAGGTTGCCAATCTGGATCCTCAGGCAAATTTTCCCCAACGGCTTACTTCTTCCGGCGTTGAAACCCACAATAGTAGTGGTGGTGTGAGCCAGTTCGCTGGTAGGAATCCTCAGTGGTCTGAGCAGACTTCGAGAAATGATGCTGATTAAGGATCCCGGATCTATGTGAATCCAGTCGACTTCCATGGAACCGACGTACCCGGTGGTAGAGGGGTCTGTCATGTCTGTTATGCTTTAACAGCATGTCGTCTTGAGTGAAAGTGATGTTTGGGACCACCTCCATCACACTGTGGCATCGAGTACATGCAGCGGGTTCTTCGTCGGGGGACTTGAGTTGGGTCAAGTATGTATCCACCTGCATTAATGCTTCACTCAGGGCTAGACGAGTATCTTGGGAGAGCCTGAGTAGCTCGAAGATGGACAATCTGGCTGGTGTATTAGCTAGTTGGGCCAAGATGTCAAAGTTGTACGGCTTCTCTAAACCTTTGTTTTGAATGTTTTTTACAGTTTTATCGAAGCGTACTTCTTTCTGCTTCCCCTTGTCCGCCGAAGTTGGTCTCGAAGGACCGGCCTCTGGTACGGCGGGTTCTAGTTCTGAAGGCTTGGTAGCTGAAGCGTCTGCAGGTGTGTCTTTCTGACTTGCTCCGTAGTCCTTGAGGTAAGCCTTTCCTGAACTGGTTGCTGCGGCAAAAACCTCATCTTCGTCTGATGTCGAAGAAGTTGCAACCATATGGCAGGGTTTGCATTTGGAGTTCTTCCTGAACTTAGCTTTAGTAGCATTAGTCTCTTTTTCGAGCTCCGATACCAAGTCGGGGTGAACCCACATAATCTTGCCTTTCTGGGTAGTTAGGGGTAACAGGTCATGATTTTGACCCCTAGCCGGAGGGAGATTAACGATGTTCATCGTTGTCCGGGAAATAGGTGTAACACCGTCCGGTACTTCTTGGGGAGGCAGATTGCTAAATTGCAGAGAGATCATGTTGGTCGTGACCGTCTTCTCGCTATTGCGCAGGGTGATGGCTTTAGCATCGATCAGCTCTTGGATCTTTCTTTTCAGTACGTAACACGCCTTTGTCGGGTGGTGCACGTATCTGTGGAAGATGCAGTACTTGGGGTTGTTGGCACTGCCGACTTTACTAGGTCGTTTCTCCTCCGGAAGGGTGATCTTGCCACTTTTGACGAGACATTCGAATATACTTGGAATATCGTCGTCGTCGAAAGAGTATACCTCGACAGGCCTGGAAGTCCCAGGTTTTGTCTGCGCGGTTGCCGCAGTCTTCTGTCTGGACGTATTGATCGCCAGAGCTTCTTTTCTTTTGCGAGGATGGTCGCCGTTGGGGGATGACCTCTTGCTTCTGTCGGAGGCAGAGATCATGATGCCATTGTCGCGCGCTTTGCGACTGTTGTCCTCGGCGGCTACCGCTGAAATGATGAACGAAGGCCAATCATGGAACTGATATGGTCCTGTGAACACCGAGATCACGGGAAGAAGGTTCTTCCTGCAAATGTCTACCAACGCTAAGTCTGGAACTCCTGGAGGCATCTGTAAAGTGGCTTGGCAAAAACGTTCGACGAAGGTGCGAACATCCTCCTTCTTCCTTTGCTTGACTTCGATGAGAGAGGACATAGACATGTCCATCCCTCCCTCGTAGAATCGTGTGAAGAATAAAGCCTTGAAGTCTTCGAAGAAAGAAATGCAGTTGTCCGCCAGGCTGCGGTACCACTGGTAAGCTACTCCCGAGAGGCAGCCCTTGAACACCCGGGTGAGGAGGGCGTCATTCCCTTGTAGCAACATCGTCATCATACTGAAATAGTTCATGTACTGACTTGGTGATGTTTTTCCCTCGAACAGGGCCATATTTTGAGGTTTGTACCTCGGAGAAAAAGGAACCTCTTCCTAGATAGCTGGGTATGGCTGGTTGATTCCCAACTTCTTGAGCTGATCTTTGTGCTTCAAGGCATCAAATTAGGCTTTCAACTCCGGCACTGCTTGCATCGGATTATCAGCTGGTAGCGAGGCCACGGAATGGTGTAGAGTCGTTGTATCGTGACTTTCGCAGGAGGTGGCACATTCTCCGAGTGAGGAAGTGAAGGACCAGCTGACTCTTGATCAAGAGCTGGCTCTTGGATCGTGTTGGATGGTGGTAGGTCCACCCCCACGCGTATCTGAGTAGGCGAAACCGATGTTTGAGCCATAGCAGCTGCCTGTTGAGTTAGCATCATTTGGTGCATGTCCTCCATCATGGATTATATTTGCTTCAAAGATGTCTCTAGTGTAGTAATGCATTGCTCAGCGTTCCCTGATGGCGAGGCTTTCTCGTGTTCATCTCCAATGGCGTAAACTCCCATCTCCCTGGGCGTCATTGAAGGATGAGTATAGGTTGCTGCAGAAGTTGACTCTATACTCTCAGTATCTGATTTGGGAGACTGATGCCCCCCAGTATTGGAATCAGAAGAGTACGAAGTCAGTTGTCGTGACCTTGAACGAGTGTTCTGGAATACCCCAGCTTCGGTTTCCCTAAGGAGCATATTGAATTCTCTTCGACTCGGGGTTCCAGAGGACGGACGTCTTGAACCTGAGCTTCATATAGGTATATGTGAAGCCATATTCACGGATGCATGCGTGGGCTCTTCTTCTAGGAAAGATGGAGAGTAGCTCAATCGGTCAAAAACCGGCCATTTTGCTTTAGAACAGCAACAATAAATTACAATCCTGTGACTGTTACAACAGTGCTCGCTAGGAGGCGTAACAGCCATGTTTGAAGATCCCCTCTCCTTGCGTTTCTGGATTAGATGCTTGCGCAGGTCAGGAGAAGTTGTAGAAGAATAAGATGATGGCTTGTTCCTTCCATTCCCATTGGTGGGCATGCGAACGATGGGAGTCATAGTCTTCCCTGTGCCACCCGTATACAACAGGTTGGCCATCTGGGTAGCAGATAATCTCCGGGGAGGGTGTCTTTCCGCAGCTAGAGCCTTCTTTACGCTTAGGGACTTTGCCTGGCGTAATTTGGAGCTTCGCTCTGATTGGCGTAAAGCTGAGGATGTCCTTAGGTGGCCATCAGCGTCTTGCGTAATTCGGAGGGCGTGCAGATTGTTCCCTTGCTGGCGTAAAGGCTGGGAAGTTGAGTGGTCCGCCGCTTGCTTTCCCTTACGGAGATAATAGGGATCATCTGGTTCTCCGTAGAGGTCAGATGTTGTTTTACGCGCGGGCCATGTATTGTACTTCTGATTTAGCGCTGAGGCTTTATCAGAAATTTTGTCTATTCCGCCAGGGACGGGAGACTGAATTTCACGCGCAGAGAGCGGAGTATACTTCTGGGTTAGCGCTGAGGCATTGCCAGAAGTTTTGTCGGTTCTGTCAGAGACAGGTGACTGAATTTTATGCACAGGGCGCGGAGGGAGCAATGCTACAACCTCATTGGTCAGAGAGATCGGAGAGATCGGAGAACCCACAGGAATAGTAGAGGATGTCTTAGGCATCCAGACCTTATGCAGCTTCCTGTTGTTTTGGTCAGAGAGAGAGTGAGAGCTGCCCCTTGTTCGGAGCATATCATCGTAGGCAGACTGGTCGAACTGGACGACCAGTGTCTTCTTCACGGATCCTACGGTACCGTATCGTGTTGAGCAATAGCTTCCTCATAAGAAAAAAAAGACGTCCCCAGCAGAGTCGCCATCTTGTTTTGGTATGTAATATAAACGAGAAAAGATTTGATGAATGCGAAAAAATGAGGTCTTGTACGAAGACCCGCCCCTTTTTTTATTGTTTACAAACAAGATTGTACAGATCCGATCCTACACGAGGATGTCTAAGTACAATTTATTTAATCTGGGTGAATATTGCTATAGGTGTCTGATCTGCAGTCGATCACTTTAGCCCTTGGACCACACGATGTTGAAGAAGTACCGTGGAAGATAGGTAGCAGCTTCGAGGGTTGCTGAAGAGGGTGGATGCCCGATGCCAAAGTCGTCGATACCTTCTCTTTGCCTGAGCTCCGGATTCTCTCTCTCTCTCTCTCTTTCGACCCTCCAATTTGTCGACCTTGTTCCTCATTGATAGAGGTCTCTATTTATAGAGTTTTAGTGACAGTGACCACTCAATCGGTATAAAAACCGAGTAGTGGAAAGTACAGCACCCTTTTACATAACGGTTAAAATAACCAATGCCTGCGTATAGATGATCCTTTGAATGAGCATGTGACGCGGGTCCAACTAAGGGACAAAACGCGTATAATCGCTACGAAGATCACGGCGTAGAAGCCACGTAGGTAGGTATCCATCGTGTAGAAGAGGTTGGCATAAAAGCCAAATGTCTGTCACCATGGCATAGAAGCCAAATAGTTATCAAACCGGCATAGAAGCCGAATAGGCATAGAAGCCGAGTGGTCATAGAGGCCGAGTAGGCGTAGAAGCCGAGTGGTCATAAATGTCGAGTAGGCGTAGAAGCCGAGTGGTCATAAAGGCCGAGTAGGCGTAGAAGCCGAGCGGGCACCGAAGCTGAATAGGCGTAGAAGACGAGCGGGCACCGAAGCTGAATAGGCGTAGAAGCCGAACGGGCACCGAAGCTGAATAGGCGTAGAAGCCGAGCAGGCACCGAAGCTGAATAGGCGCAGAAGCCGAGTGGATGTGGGCATTTTAGCCGGAATTACGGCTTTTGGAGATATAATCAAATCCCCAGCATTAATTGTGGAGATTTGCCATCATCCGGTACATTAAACGTAGAGGCGTATTTTGAAGATCTGTCACCCTTCTGTGCATCAAGCGCAGAGACGTGCCTCAGGCATCTGTCAGTATTCGGCGCATTAATTGCAGAGACGTGCCTTGAGGGCCTGTCATCACTCTGTGCATAAAAATGCAGAGACGTGCCTCGAGTCTCGTACGGAGTGCAGCCGGGCAGCACGTTTCTCTGTTTACGTAAAAGCAGTTTACGCAAGGGAAATGGCGGTAAATGAGAGCCTGGGCTGCAGTACCGTGCCATCATTATAGCTGTCGCCTGGGTAGTCGAGCAGTATCCTTTATCAGAAGTCGAGGCGTCAGGTTTATTGCAGGATCTGACAGGTTCATTGCAGGGTCTGACAGGTTCATTGCAAGGTCTGACAGGTTTACTTCGGAGAATACGAAGCGTCCCTCGTACACTTCAATGCTGCACTGAAAAGAGGATAAGTTTTATGCCATATAGGCGATGAAGCAACCCGTTTACGCTGAAGCAGCCTGGGCATACTGCCCTACGCGGATGGTCCTTGAGCCTGTATTTCACTGGTGCTCGGCGGAGAAGCTCTGTCTGCATGTTTGAAGGCTCTGAAGACCTCTGTTTACGCTGCTTTGCATCAATATGCTGCGTAGAGCTATCCAGCGTATTTTTTATGCTTCTACAAAGCTCTGCTGTACGTCAATGGCTCTGAAGCTATGTTTCATGCCATCCAATGCTGGAGCTCTATTTTACGCTGAACTTCCTGCATGTCGAGGGTTTTACGCGTATGATTCCCCAACATATTTTTTATGCTTCTATATACCCTAATTTGGGTTGCTCAAAATAGGTCGAGGTCGTGTCTCTAATTCGATTGGAACACACAAAGGTACAAAGTTAGATTTATAGGAAATTAATTGTAGTAGAACAAACATGGGACACGATTCATACCCTAATTAATTGTAGTAGAACAAACACGGAACACCAAATCATCAACCTAGAACAAACAATCTTAATGCACAATCTAAAACAAAACAATCACAACCAAATAAAAAAACAAAACTAATACCTGAAACTCTAGGGGTCTACGGTGGCTATCGGCCCAATGCCGCTGTCTGCCCTGCACCACTCGCAGTCTGTCTCTGATAAGTTTCACCTTTTCTGCTGCATCCACGACCATTTTTGGTCCTAACAAAGCTCTCTCTCCAATATCATCCCAAGATAATGGTGTACGACACCTTCGTCCATATAAAGCTTCGAATGGTGACATCTCAATGCTGGCCTGTTAGTTGTTGTTGTAAGCAAACTCTAGTAGGTGTAGATGATCCTCACAAGAACCTTCGAGATCCAAAACGCAAGTGCGTAGCATGTCTTCAAGAGTCTGAATAGTCCTTTCAGACTGCCCGTTTGTCTGGGGGTGATACGCGGTACTGAACTTGAGCTGAGTGCCCAAGCTAGACTGCAGACTCCTCCAAAAATAGGAAGTGAAACGACTATGCCGATCTGAGACAATACTCACAGGAACTCCATATAATCTGACAATCTGCTGCACGTACATCTCTGCTAACTTTTCTGTCGATGTACCCACTTTGAATGGTAAGAAGTGGGCTGATTTGGTCAACCTATCTACGATGACCCAAATCGCGTCCTTTCCTCCTAGAGAACGAGGAAGTCCTGAAACAAAATCTATAGTCACATGCTCCCACTTCCATTCTGGAATGGGTAAAGGTTGAAGCAATCCTTCTGGCCTCTGTCGATCTGCTTTTACCTGCTGGCACACTAAACATCGCGATACAAAGCGTGCTACCTCGTGCTTCATACCATACCACCATACATGCTCCCTCAAATCTCGATACATCTTGTTGGCTTCGGGATGCATCGAGTACTGAGAGCGATGTGCCTCTTATAAAACTTTTTCGTGCAGCTCTCCACTTGGCACACCCATCCTTGTGCCATGCCGTAAAGATCCATCATCCGTAATAGTGAAGTCGTCTGTCAATCATGTCCGAACTTGTGATCTAATATTCCTTAGAGTCCCATCATCATACGGAGCAGCTCTAATTTTGTCCATCAGCTCTGATTGTATCTGTAATTCCCACATCTTAATCTCAACTCCTGGAACTAGTACTTTAATTCCCAAGCTCTCAAGATCAGCTAATAAATGTCTATCTGTAGTTAAGTACATAGCCATCGGATACCTGCTCAAGGCATCGACGACTACGTTGGCCTTTCCTGGATGGTACTTAATGAGATATCAAAGTCTTTCATTAACTCTAACCATCTTCTCTGCCTCATGTTCAGCCCCTTCTGTGTAAACACGTATTTCAAGATCTTGTGGTCTGTGAAGATCTCCACACGCTCTCCGTACAGATAATGTTTTTATAGCTTTAGGGCGAAGATAACTGCTGCTAACTCCAGATCGTGAGTGGGGTAGTTCTTTTCATGAGGGCATAATTGTCTTGAAGCATAGGCAATTACTTTCTCGTGCTGCTGAAGAACGCATCCCAAACCTTTTCCTGAAGCATCACTGTAGATAGTGAATCCATCTGTCCCTGATGGCAACGTTAAAACTGGTGTTGTCGTCAATCTCTTCTTCATCTCATCAAATGCGGTTTGATATTCTTCTGTCCAGACAAATTCTACATCTTTCTTGGTCAGCCTAGTCATTGGTTCTGTAATCTTGGAGAAGTCTTGTACAAATCTTCTGTAGTATCCTGCTAGTCTGAGAAAGCTCCTGATCTCAGCTACCGAACTGGGGGTAGCCCATGACTCCACTGCTTTGTCACTACCACAATTTCTAGGAAAAGATATTTTAGTCTTTTTCTATTTAATTAAATATTGTGCATTGTAAATAATTATTTGTTGTATTATTTAATTATTTTTAGATGTTATTTAATTATTTTGGACTTATATTAGTGGACCCAACTAGTTAGTTTGGACCCATGGACCAACATGAATTAATTAGTTAGACTTGGCCCATTTAGAAAGCCCATTGTTAAAGGAGATGGATTAAATTAATTAAATCATTAGACTAGAAGCTTCCTTCCTTAATTATTTCTTCACGAGAGGCCCCAAGGGGTACATTGGATATTTTATAATTTCTTGGGGAAGGGGTAAGGCCGGCCTATATTAGAAGGGGGAAAATTCTCTCTCCTCTCATTCTCATTCCAAATCTAGATCTAGAATTTCCCACTCCCAAATTCCTTTCATTCCCATTCTAATTCTCCACCAAATTCATTCCAAATTCTTTCCAATTCACCATTAGAAAGTTGAGAAGCAAGGATCTAGAAGGAGGAAGTAAGGATCTACAAATAGGAGCAAGGATCTACAATTTGGAAGCAAGTTCATCTCAATTGGAGATTTTATTGGGAATACATCTCCCAATAGGTATAATTCAGTTTTTCCCCTTAAAATAGCTTCTAAATCTGAGATTTAATCATGTAAAATTAACCCATATATATGTACTACCCATAGGAATTATTTTGTGTTCATAGGAGACCCATGGAGAAAGTTATGGTACTTTTTGTGTCAATTTGGTGGGAAATCCGAATTAATATTTTGTTGTGTGTGTCAATTGATCCTATAGATCAATTGGGCATGTGCTTATGTGTTTGGGGCTAGTATCGTGTCCACAATTGGGTACGTGTAGGTCGTATCCGAATAATTTGGTAATACGTGTCGTTTTGGGGGGTTTTCCTCCGACACGGGACTTTGTACATGTCGTATTTTGACACGAACACATAGATCTACATTTGATACTTTGATTTGGTCATAAATAATATTTATAACTTGTTTGTGTCCTTCGGGGTGCAATTGGTTGTGTGTTGGACTCGTGTCGCATGTGTATCCTAGATCTAGTGGGATACGGTGTGATACTCTCCAATTGTGTGTGTTTTGTATAGATCTAATTATTTATGCTTTAATTCTTGAATTATAATTAGTAAATATATATAGTTGTTACATATTTATTTTTGTATATTTATTATAGTATTTATTGTAGCATAGATCTATATATTTTTATGTGTACTAATATAATGTATAAATATATATATATGTAGCTTTCTCTACATGCATTTATATATGTTACAACTTGTTAATAAAATAAATTATATATAAATGTTTTATAAAAATATTTATGTGTTTAAATGAGTAATTATATTAATTATAATTATTATATATTTAATTGTATATTAATGAATATATTTTTTTATGTGTGCTTCTAGCCATGTAAATATGTACATTAGTACATAGATGTGTTTTATAGCTATTAGTATTTATTTATATATATATATAGGATTAAGTATATATTTTAATTATTGATTTATATATATATATATTTATATATATTTACTGTGTTTTTTGTGACAGTAGGATTAATGACAGAGAACTGTCATTATTAGAACGGTTACAGCAGCAGCCGCTGTAACAGTGGCGGCGGGTTATTAATGACAGAGCCGCCACTATCATTAATAACCGCATGCAGTGGGCGGGATTCGACAACAGCAGCGACGGTTGGTTCTGTGACAGTCGGACTGTCACCAATAGGTGACAGCAGTGCAGTTGCACAGTGGTTTTGGCGACGGTATTTTCAGTGACAGTAGGAACTGTCACTGAAAGTCTGTTTATTGGAAAATCAATGTTTTCCACACAGTTTTTCAGTGACAGTTAGGCAGTTTTAATTTATAATTTATATATAATAATAATTATATATATATATATATATATATATATATATATGTATATATATATGTGTTTATTATGAGGTATAATACTAGTATTGTTATAATTTTAATTGTATAATATAATAGTATATATGATATATTATGTATAAGGATAAATAATATATCTATGTATCTTGAACATTACTTTGTGTGGGTACCAAATGGTTCAAAACCATGGTCCCAAATTATGGTAATTTAATATTCTATATTATTATGCAATATATTTAATATATATATATTGTGAGGTTTTACCTTGGATTCACGTATCCGAAGATACGGTATCCTAATATTTTAGGATGTGGTTCTATGACTTAGATTTAATATTTTGATCCAAGATTTTGGTGCTAGACTTGTGCAACCTAGAAATAGATAGTTGACTCATAGTTGACCATAGTTGACTCATAATTGACCACAGTTGACTTTTGACTTAGAATTGACTTTTTGACCTAGAAGTTGACTAGTTTAACTTGTTCTCTTTTCGGGACCTTGTTTTGATGTTGTATTCCATATCTAGGTCTTCGAGGCACCGAGTCAGACATCTGTGAGACTATTCATTGGAATTCAGGCGAGTACATTCTCTGATAGTTTCTCATTTATGATATCCTCTATGTTCACTGTATCTAGTGTAGATATTCATGTTTCTCTTGACACTATGGTTACACGGATTGGTATATCCGGATCTCGTCATGAGATGTTATTCCTTGGTATATGGTGTATATGGTGCAAGTATTATTTTATTGGTTATCTTGTACATGTACAGACACCGATTCTCGGAAAGACTAGCTATCTTCTTGGGGAATCTCGTGCCATAACATACCGTGGTTGGATCTATTATACCATTCGGGGGTGGGGAGTATTAGTATAGATATGTGATCAATATCCCTATTGAATAAAGTACAGATTACAGAATAGTGTTAATCATGCACCGCACGTATGATTAGCCAGGCCGCATTGCATCTTGCCCAAGTCGATCACATGTTAAGATAGTACTCACATATTTAGTCATTAGTATTATTGTTTCATTGGCATATTGTTCATTATTGTATTTTTTTTCTAGTATTTCCTTATTGTATATATATCTCTTGTATCTATTGTGCATCTTGTTTATCCACAGCTATTTACTGCTACATAGTTTTTATCATTAATAAGAACTGCTGTTAGAGATGTACTCTGCTCCTTTCCTGACTGGATATATTTTTTCAGATGACATTGAGGAGTGGTACCCTACCTTTTATGGACCCCAGGATGTTGTGGGTTTAGATTCTGAGACCCTGGCTCGAGAGGGACTTATCCCAACTGAGACAGTTGACCCTGGAGTTGTAGCCTCGTAGTATTCTTTGTACTGGATTTGTCTCCAGCTTATTTTGTTATTTCTTCAGACTCATTGATGTATTATTTTAGACTCATGAGTTGTATTGTGACTATTCTATTCTTTATCTGATTCGTGCTCGTTCTATCTTAGTTCTGTGATTGAGTATCCTATCATTATGGTGGTTTATTATATTGTTAGATAGATTATCTAGACAGCATTCTACCACCGATTCTGTGACGTAGGCTGGGCGTTGTTTCCGACCAGTACCCTTACCTCGGGTATGGGTCGTGATACGTTTTGGTGGTGGCCCATGCAGGTCTAGCTTCACAAGTATGTGATGTCATGGTAGTGCGACAATTTAGTTGTACTACTGCGAGCCTGCAATAGGATATAGGATATAGGCTGAGATACTCAATCACATCTAGGAAAATTCTTTTGATTCAACTATTCTCCTTTGATATTGATACTTGATCCCTTAAATTTTCCTTTCCTTGATGACTTACATCTTGTGCCATATTGATTCCTCATTCCGTCTTTTTATTAGACATACTCGGAGATACTTGCGGAGGCACGCAAGGTTGAGCGGGATTTGGGTTTGAAGACCAAGAGAGACCGTGATTCTTTTCTGGAAGCCAACGACAGTGCAGTATCTGCCAAATATCCTCATTTCCAGTCCAGACCTTTCCAGCAGCCATAGCAGAACCAGACTCCAGCTAGAGCGCCTTTTCACCAGGCACCTCAGCAGCAGAGATAGTTACAGAAAGCTCCATGCAACTACTGCAAGAAGCCCGGCCACATCTGGAAAGTTTGCAGGAGGAGGCTAGGAGTTTGTTTGTATTATGGTACTGAAGGGCATCAATCGAGGGAGTGTCCTCGTCGTGTAGTTCAGGGAGCAGCTCCAGCTCCGAGGGCACAGACGAGACCACCTGCAGCACAGCCGAGAGGACCGCTTCTGACACAGCAGCAGCATTTTGTCCAGCATCAACAACAGGGAGGTGCTCGGCAGGGACGAGCATTTGCTATGACCATCGAAGAGGAGGAACCCACCGGAGATGTCATCGCAGGTTCTATTCTTTTTTATTCCATTCCAGCTTTAGCTTTGTTTGATAGTGGTGCTTCCCATAGTTTTGTATCTGTTTCTTTTGCTCTAAAGCATGGTTTGGTAGCTGAGTCTTTGCTTAGGACTTGCAAGATCATGACCGGGGGAGGCATTATCCTGGTTAATGATATTTGCAAGGATCAGAAAGTTACTCTAGGAGGCCGGGAGTTGAGTGCTTGTCTACTTGTAATGCCACTTCCGAGCTACGATATTATACTCAAGATGGATTGGTTGAGTAGGCACCGTGCTAGCATAGATTGTAGAGGAGGTAGAGTTTTGTTTGGTCCGCCAGGAGAGCCAGAGTTTGAGTTTGCTAGAGGAGCTGCAGAGCAGGGAGAAAGCATTATTTGTGGAGCTATGGTGGAAGACAAGGAGTTGCCACATCCGTTCATAGCAGAATTCTTGGATGTGTTTCCTGAGGAATTGCCAGGGTTGCCGCCAGATCGAGATGTTAAATTTTCTATAGACTTGGTGCCAGGTGCAGAACCAATTTCACAGCATGTCTATAGAGTAAACAACAGCGAGCTGGTCGAGTTAAAGAAGCAGGTGGATGAATTGCAGGATAAGGGGTTTATTAGATCGAGTTCTTCACCATGGGGAGCCCCGGTATTGTTTGTGCCGAAGAAGGATGGATCGGTGCACATGTGCATTGATTACAGGGCTTTGAATAATCTCACTATCAAGAATAAGTATCCTTTGCCATGAATTGATGATCTGTTTGATCAATTGGTTGGTGACAAGGTATTTTCTAAGATAGATTTGAGATCAGGGTACCATCAGGTGAAGGTGAAGCCGGAGGACATACCGAAGACTGCTTTTAGAACTCGGTATGGTCAGTACGAGTTTATGGTGATGCCGTTTGGTTTGACTAATGCACCAGCGATATTTATAAACTTGATGAACAAGGTGTTCCACCAGTACCTTGACAAGTTCGTGGTGGTATTCATCGACGACATACTCATATACTCGAGGACACCGGAGGAGCATTTGAGGATTGTGTTGGATGTGCTGAGGAAGGAGAAGCTGTATGGGAAGTTGTCCAAGTGTGAGTTTTTCTTGGACAAGGTGGAATTCTTGGGGCATGTTGTGACTGGTGATGGTATTTCAGTGGATCCAAAGAAGATTTCAGCAGTGGAATCTTGGAAGACTCCGAGTTCGGTAGCAGAGATCAGGAGTTTCTTGGGATTGGCAGGCTACTACAGGAAGTTTGTGCAAGATTTTTCGAGGATTGCCGAGCCGATGACCAGACTCACAAGGAAGGATGTGGAGTTTATTTGGACGGAGGATTGCCAGGTTGCTTTTGAGGAGTTGAAGAAGAGGTTGACATCTGCTCCTATTTTTATGTTGCCATCAGGGTCCGGAGGTTTCACTATTTATAGTGATGCATCAGGAAAGGGTTTAGGTTGTGTTCTTCAGCAGCATGGGAAAGTGATTGCCTATGCATCCAGGAAATTGTGTCCTCATGAAAAGAACTATCCTACCCATGATTTAGAATTGGCAGCCGTCATATTCGCCCTGAAGTTGTGGAAACATTATTTGTACGGAGAGCGTGTGGAGATCTTCACAGACCATAAAAGCTTGAAGTACGTTTTTACGCAGAAGGAGTTGAACATGAGGCAGCGTCGGTGGTTGGAACTGATAAAGGATTTTGATATCTCTTTGCAATATCATCCTGGGAAAGCCAATGTAGTTGTCGATGCTTTGAGCAGGTATCCGATAGCTATGTTCTTGACGCAGGATCGATATTTGTTGGAGGACTTGGAGAGCTTGGGCATTGAGGTGATTGTTCCTGGGTGTGCTATGCAGATATAGGGATTGCAGATACACTCAGATTTGATGGACAGGATCAAGGCAGCACAGTATGAGGATGTATCTCTGAGGAGTATCAGAGCTCAGGTGAGAGCAGGATTGGAGGATGATTTCACTATTGCAGAGGATGGATCTTTGAGACATGGAGATAGGTTGTGTGTGCCTAGTGGTGAGTTGCGAGAGGAGGTATTGCAGGAAGCGCATCGCTCTCAGTATTCCATACATCCAGGTGCTAACAAGATGTATCGGGATATGCGAGAGAGTGTGTGGTGGTATGGCATGAAGAGAGAAGTGGCACAGTTTGTATCCAGATGTTTAGTGTGCCAGCAGGTGAAAGCCGAGAGGCAGAGGCCAGGAGGTTTACTTCAGCCATTACCCATTCCAGAGTGGAAGTGGGAACACATTACTATGGATTTTGTATCCGGACTTCCACGATCTCCAGGAGGAAAATACGCGATTTGGGTCATTGTTGATAGGTTGACCAAGTCGGCCCATTTCTTGCCTTTCAAGGTAGGTTTGTCTACGGAGAAACTGGCAGAGATGTATGTGAGGCAGATCGTTAGGATACATGGAGTTCCCGTCAGCATAGTCTCAGATCGGGATAGTCGTTTCACTTCTCATTTTTGGAGGAGTTTGCAGGAGAGTTTGGGCACTCAGCTCAAGTTCAGTACTGCATATCATCCCCAGACAGATGGGCAGTCAGAGAGGATTATTCAGACTCTCGAGGATATGTTGCGCACTTGTGTACTAGATTTCGGGGGTTCTTGGGAGGACCATCTCCATTTGGTAGAGTTTGCTTACAACAACAATTACCAGGCCAGTATTGAGATGTCACATTTTGAAGCTCTATACGGTCGGAGGTGTCGTACTCCTTTGTCTTGGGACGATGTTGGAGAGAGAGTTTTGCTTGGGCCAGAGATGGTTATGGATGCAGCAGAGAAGGTTCAGTTGATCAGAGACAGACTTCGAGTGGCGCAGGACAAACAGCGGCATTGGGCCGATAGCCATCGGAGACCTTTGGAGTTTGAGGTATAGTTTAGATTTTGTTTGTGCTTGTTTTTGTTTGTTATAGACTAAGTTCTTAAGATGGTGTTTTGTTATAGGTGGGTAATTTGGTGTTTCTGAGGATTTCTCCGACACGAGGCACGATTCGCTTCGGTGGAGGCGCGAAGCTTAGTCCGCGATTCATCGGACCTTTCACTATTCTAGAGAGGATCGGTGCAGTTGCTTATAGACTAGACTTGCCACCTGCATTGTAGGGAGTGCACAACGTGTTTCATGTGTCGCAGTTGAGACGATACGTGGCAGATCCTAGTCATGTATTGGATCACTCGGAGATAGAGGTGGGCCCTACTCTTAGCTATCCAGAGCAGACAGTTGAGATTCTGGATCGGAGAGAGAAGGTGCTGAGGAACCAGACTATTCCTTTGGTGTGCGTCGCATGGAGGCATCACTCTCCGGAGGAGTTTACCTGGGAGAGAGAGGATGAAATGCGAGAGCGTTATCCATATTTGTTTGTACCATGAGGTATGTTATTTCCTAGTTATGTTTGTTCATTGTTATGTTCTGTTCCTTAGTTAGTTGTGATTCTTTAGTTCTGTTCTGTGATTTTTGGGGTAGTTTTCATCTTTAAATATCGAGGACGAAATTTTTTTAAGAAGGGTAGACTTGTCACTACCACAATTTCTAGGAAAGGGTATTTTAGTCTTTTCCTATTTAATTAAATATTATGCATTATAAATAATTATTTGTTGTATTATTTAATTATTGTTAGATGTTATTTAATTATTTTGGACTTATATTAGTGGACCCAACTAGTTAGTTTGGACTCATGGACCAACATGAATTAATTAGTTAGACTTGGCCCATTTAGAAAGCCCATTGTTAAAGGAGATGGATTAAATTAATTAAATCATTAGACTAGAAGCTTCCTTCCTTAATTATTTCTTTATGAGAGGCCCCAAGGGGTACATTGGATATTTTATAATTTCTTGGGGAAGGGGTAAGGCCGGCCTATATTAGAAGGGGGGAAATTCTCTCTCCTCTCATTCTCATTCCAAATCTAGATCTAGAATTTCCCACTCCCAAATTCCTTTCATTCCCATTCCAATTCTCCACCAAATTCATTCCAAATTCTTCCCAATTCACCATTAGAAAGTTGAGAAGCAAGGATCTAGAAGGAGGAAGCAAGGATCTACAAAGAGGAGCAAGGATCTACAATTTGGAAGCAAGTTCATCTCAATTGGAGGTTTTATTGGGAATCCATCTCCTAATAGGTATAATTCAATTTTTTCCCTTAAAATAGCTTCTAAATCTGAGATTTAATCATGTAAAATCAACCCATATGTATGTACTACCCATAGGAATTTGTTTTGTCTTCATAGGAGACCCATGGAGAAAGTTATGGTACTTTTTGTGTCAATTTGGTGGGAATTCCGAATTGATATTTTGTTGTGTGTGTCAATTGATCCTATAGATCAATTGGGCATGTGCTTATATGTTTGGGGCTAGTGTCGTGTCCACAATTGGGTACGTGTAGGTCGTATCCCAACAATTTGGTAATACGTGTCGTTTTGGGGGTTTTCTCTCCGACACTGGACTTTGTACATGTCGTATTTTGACACGGACACATAGATCTACATTTGACACTTTGATTTGGTCATAAATAATATTTGTAACTTGTTTGTGTCCTTCGGGGTGCAATTGGTTGTGTGTTGGACTCGTGTCGCATGCGTATCCTAGATCTAGTGGGATACGGTGTGATACTCTCCAATTGTGTGTGTTTTGTATAAATCTAATTATTTATGCTTTAATTCTTGAATTATAATTAGTAAATATATATAGTTGTTACATATTTATTTTTGTATATTTATTATAGTATTTATTGTAGCATAGATCTATATATTTTTATGTGTACTAATATAATGTATAAATATATATATATATATATATATATATGTAGCTTTCTCTACATGCATTTATATATGTTACAACTTGTTAATAAAATAAATTATATATAAATGTTTTATAAAAATATTTATGTGTTTAAATGAATAATTATATTAATTATAATTATTATATAATTAATTGTATATTAATGAATTTTTTTATGTGTGCTTCTAGCCATGTAAATATGTACATTAGTACATAGATGTGTTTTATTGCTATTAGTATTTATTTATATATATATATAGGATTAAGTATATATTTTAATTATTGATTTATATATATATATATTTATATATATTTACTGTGTTTTTCGTGACAGTAGGATTAATGACAGAGAACTATCATTATTAGAACGGTTACAGCAGCAGCCGCTGTAACAGTGGCGGCGGGTTATTAATGACAGAGCCGCCACTGTCATTAATAACCGTATGCAGTGGGCGAGATTCGACAGCAGCAGCGACGGTTGGTTCTGTGACAGTCGGACTGTCACCAATAAGTGACAGCAGTGCAGTTGCACAGTGGTTTTGGCGACGGTGTTTTCAGTGACAGTAGGAACTGTCACTGAAAGTCTGTTTATTGGAAAATCAATGTTTTCCACACAATTTTTCAGTGATAGTTAGGCAGTTTTAATTTATATTTTATATTTGATAATTATATATATATGTATATATATATGTGTTTATTGTGAGGTATAATACTAGTATTGTTATAATTTTAATTGTATAATATAATAGTATATATGATATATTATGTATAAGGATAAATAATATATCTATGTATCTTGAACATTACTTTGTGTGGGTACCAAATGGTTCAAAACCAGGGTCCCAAATTGTGGTAATTTAATATTCTATATTATTATGCAATATATTTAATATATATATATTGTGAAGTTTTACCTTGGATTTACGTATCCGAAGATACGGTATCCTAATATTTTAGGATGTGGTTCTATGACTTAGATTTAATATTTTGATCCAAGATTTTGGTGCTAGACTTGTACAACCTAGAAATAGATAGTTGACTCATAGTTGACCATAGTTGACTCATAATTGACCACAGTTGACTTTTGACTTAGAATTGATTTTTTGACCTAAAGTTGACTAGTTTAACTTATTCTCTTTTTGGGACCTTGTTTTGATGTTGTATTCCATATCTAGGTCTTCGAGGCACCGAGTCAGACATCTGTGAGACTATTTATTGGACTTCAGGCGAGTACATTCTCTGATAGTTTCTCATTTATGATATCCTCTATGTTCACTGTATCTAGTGTAGATATTCATGTTTCTCTTGACACTATGGTTACACGGATTGGTATATCCGGATCTCGTCATGAGATGTTATTCCTTGGTATATGGTGTATATGGTGCAAGTATTGTTTCATTGGTTATCTTGTACATGTACAGACACCAATTCTCGGGAAGACTAGCTATCTTTTTGGGGAATCTCGTGCCATAACATACCGTGGTTGGATCTATTATACCATTCGGGGGTGGGGAGTATTAGTATAGATATGTGATCAATATCCCTATTGAATAAAGTACAGATTACAGAATAGTGTTAATCATGCACCGCACGTATGATTAGCCAGGCCGCATTGCATCTTGCCCAAGCCGATCACATGTTAAGCTAGTACTCACACACTTAGTCATTAGTATTATTGTTTCATTGGCATATTGTTCATTATTGTATTTCTTTCTAGTATTTCCTTATTGTATATATATCTCTTGTATCTATTGTGCATCTTGTTTATCCACAGCTATTTACTGCTACATAGTTTTTATCATTAATAAGAACTACTGTTAGAGATGTACTCTGCTCCTTTCCTAACTGGATATATTTTTTCAGATGACACTGAGGAGTGGTACCCTACCTTTTATGGACCCCAGGATGTTGTGGGTTTAGATTCTGAGACCCTGGCTCGAGAGGGACTTATCCCAACTGAGACAGTTGACCCTGGAGTTGTAGCCTCGTAGTATTCTTTGTACTGGATTTGTTTCCAGCTTATTTTGTTATTTCTTCAAACTCATTGATGTATTATTTTAGACTCATGAGTTGTATTGTGACTATTCTATTCTTTATCTGATTCGTGCTCGTTCTATCTTAGTTCTGTGATTGAGTATACTATCATTATGGTGGTTCATTATATTGTTAGATAGATTATCTAGACAGCGTTCTACCGTCGATTCTGCAGCGTAGGCTGGGCGTTGTTTTCGACCAGTACCCTTACCTCGGGTACGGGTCATGACATGCTTCGATCTTCTTTGGATTAACTAAAATTCTGTTACCCGTCACCATATGTCCAAGAAATTCAATCTTGTCAAGGAAGAACTCACACTTGGAAAGCTTTTCGTACAACTTCTCTCTCTGAGAGTCTCTAAGACCATCATCAGGTGCTCTTCATGCTCTTCTGGGGTGTTCAAATATATTAGAATGCCGTCAATAAACACTACTACGAACTTGTCAAGGTATTGGTGGAATACCTTGTTCATCAAGTTCATGAATACTGCTGGTGCATTGGTCAAACCAAACGACATTACTGTGAATTCAAACTGGCCATATCTGGTTCGAAAGGCTGTCTACGGTATGTATTCTCTCTTCACCTTCACCTGGTGATAGCCTGACCTCAAGTCTATCTTTGAAAACACCTTTGCCCCACTCAATTGATCGAAAAGATCATCTATCCTCGGCAGCGGGTATTTGTTCTTGATAGTGAGGTTGTTCAGAGCTCTATAATCGATACACATGTGTACCGTGCCATCCTTCTTCGGTACGAATAATACTGGTGCTCCCCATGGCGATGAACTGGATCTAATGAAACCTTTGTCTTGCATCTCCTCAATTTGCTTCTTCAGTTCTACCAATTCGTTGTTGTTGACTCTATAGACATGTTGTGAAATAGGCTCCGCTCCTGGTATCAAGTCTATAGAGAATTCAACATCTCTGTCTGGTGGCAATCCTGGCAACTCCTCTGAAAATACATCTAGGAACTCCGCTATAAGTGGATGAGGTAACTCCCCTTCTTCTATCCTGGCTCCACAAAAAGAGCCTTTACTCCGCTCCTCTGCTCCTCTGGCGATCTCGAACTCTGGCTCTCCTGGTGATCAAAATACTACTCTACCTCCGTGACAATCTATAGAAGCATGGTATTTACTCAGCCAGTCCATTCCGAATATAATATCGTATCCCGGGAGTGGCATGACGAGTAAACTCACGCTCAAATCTCGGCCTTCCAATGACACTCTCTGATCCTTGCAATAATCACGGACTAGGATAATGCCTTCTCCTGTCGTGATCTTGCAAGTCCTATCTAATGGTTCTATTTCTAAATGATGCTTAAGGACATAAGATATAGATACGAAACTATGGGAAGCACCAAAATCAAATAATGCAAGTGCTGGAATAGAATCGAGGAAAACTGAACCTGAAATCATGTCTTCAGCTGGCTCGGCCTCCTCAGTAGTCATGGCGTAAGCTCATCCTTGTGGTGCTCCTCTCATCTGCTGCTGGTGCTGAGAAAACCACTGCTGCTGTGGTGGAAGTGGAGGTCCTCTCTGCTGGCCTCCTGGTATAATAGGTGCTCTGGCTGGTCCTCTCTGAGCTGCTGCTCCTCCCTGGCGAGTCTGAACAGCTGGGCAGTCCCTCAGCTGATGTGCTGATGATCCACATGACAAGCAAGTACCCAACCTTTTCCTGTAGATGTCCCTTGTATGTCCTATCTTTCCGCAATATGCACACTGGGGAACGGGATGGTTTTGTCTCTGTGGTTGCTGCTGCTGGATATGTCCTCGAACTGGTGTCTATTGCTGATGTTGCTGCTGGTACGGCCTCTGTTATTGTTGTTGAAAGTGTGGGTACTTGGCCTGTCCTGTGTTACCACCTGTTTCTCCAAAAGTATCACGTCCTCTCTTGGGCCTGAGGTCCAAGACATCTTCAGCAATCTGGGCATCCATCAGAATACCCTCAAATGTAGCAGTGCATCGTCCCGAAGTACGAGACTTGATCTCTTTATTCAATCCCTTCCTGAATTTCTGTGCTCGGTCACCTGGGTCTCGAATCATCGATGGCGCGAATTGACTCAATTGACAAAACTCTGCGGCGTATTCGTCGACTGACATGCCTCCTTGGATTAAGTCATGGAACTGACTTTCTAATGCTCCCAAGGCTACGTCAGGAAAGAATTATCCTTGAAGAGCTCTTTCAAGGCCTCCCAAGTAAGTCCTTTGTCAGCGAGCCTCGGCTCTGTATGATACCACGTCAGCGTGATATCAAACATCTGACTGCCAACGGCCTCTATCTGAAGAATATTCAGAATCTGTGCTAAACGCAAGTTCCTCTCTATGTCCTCTAACCAATCGTCGGCATAGAGTATTTCTTCTGTGCCTTTGAACTCTCGAGGCATCATCCTCTTAAAGTCTACTATAGTACCTGGCCTCTGTTGTTGTTGGCCATGATGTTGCGGTTGTCGTGCTACTCTCTCCATAGCCTGGAGAGCCACCTGATGAGCATTCTCCATGTTCTCTCTTATCAGCTCTGTCTGTGCCTGGTGTGCCTCTGCTTGCACTCTTTAAGCCTCAGCTTGAACACGCTGAGCTTCTGTTGTTACTCTTTGGGCCTCTAGCATGCCCTGCATCAGTGCGAACATCTGTGCCCCGTCAGTAGGCACTCCTCCGGGAATCGGTATTGATAGTGGTGGAAGGTTGTCCGTCATAGCTGGGGCAATCCTCTGAATAGGTGGAGGAGGAATCCCGTTAGCTGCAGATACTCCCACATGAACAGGAGATGTAGAAGGAACTCCAGGTGCCTGCCCGTCGGGTGGAGAGGTGGCAGACCTCTCTGAATCTGCTGCTCCCACTCTCATAGTTCTAGTATTCGGCGGCATCCTGAATACAGATCAAAAGAATCAATTTAAGGTGATAGATGCGATATTATCAAGGAAGGATAGAAAAATTCTAAAGAAAGCAATCAATTAGATTAGCATTGTGAAGATCAGAATCTCCTATTGTGATTGAGCATACTCTCATCCTAAATCATATTTCCTATATCCTATCGCAGGCTCGTAGCAGTACAACTAAATTGTCGTACTACAACGATATCGCACAATTTGGTAAACTAGACCTGCATGGGCCACCACTAAAAAAATGTGTCACGACCCACACCTGGCACGAGAGCGTGGGTACGTCCAGCCTACGTCGTAGTATCGGCGGTAGAACGCTGTCTAGGTCACAATAATACTATATAACTAAATATATGTCAATGATATCAATCTCCATAAGGAGGACAATATACATCTCACAATAGCTCATAATGTAAACTCAATCACAACATCTATAAGAGTATAAAGGCACGATAAAAGATGAGAGGAATGACATAGTTAAACACCATGTCTCAAACATAAAGATAAATCACAGTCTAGCTGTCCAACATAAAGTCTCCACAAGTCTCAAATTAAACTTAATATAAGTCTAAACATAAACTGAAATAAACCTCAATAAGTCTCAAATGCATAAGATAAATGCTATCTAGATAGCTGCAGGTAATGTCTCCTCTAAAGGAATAGTCTCTTCTAAGATCTCTGGTGTGTAATCTGCATCTATACCCGGTCCATAGTGTGTGGTACAAAAATCCTCAAGATCCTCTGGAAAAAATATCCAGTCAGGATTGGAACGAAGTACAAGCACTAACTGCAGTTCCACATATATTGACAAAAACTATAACACAATATAAAAAAATACAACACATATATGAAAAACTGGCAATAAGAAATACTGGAATAAGAAATACTGGAGCATGTCATCATCAATGTACATCTAGCAATGAAATAGAAATACAAGTACACGCTAGAACAATGAACTGGTATATATGTGAATGCTAGAATCATGACTAGAACATAAGGAATACTAGATCAATATACTAGAGATACATGTCACGAACATCTAACTAAGTGTGTGAAACATCAGCATATCATGTGATCGACTTGGGACTGATCAGGCTTGCTATGTATGACTAGCTATAATTCATGTAAGGTCAGGTTAACCATCTGGATAGCTATGATGCGAGTAATAGTCAGGCTAGTCACACATAACAGGCTATGATGCATGTAATGGTCAGGCTGCACTGACGTGAGGTGTAGGTGAGCTATGATGCATGTAAAGTTTGGGTATGATCACATAAGCTACTAATATTTCCCTGTTTTTCTCCAGCTAGCACGATAGATTCCAATCACGACTCCTCGTGACAGGTCTCGATGATGCCAACTCGTGTAAACAACAGTGTCGGAGTCATGTACGGTATACAACAAGAATTATAGAGATAATCAACATAATGAAAACTGTTAGAGAATGTACCCGCCTGTGGTCCTTAGCTGGTAATACCAATGTCCGGGTTCCAAAGTATCATCTGAAGGATCAAACAGTCCTATAGATATATTATATAACACAATACTGCATCAGACATTACACTACACACACAATCAAACACAATGATCTCAGAGACTACGCTAGGGGGGTCACGTCTGTAGTTGTTGTGCATAACAGACAGTCAATAGTATGGTCTTGCCAGTACGTCAGTGTACATATGGCAGTCTGCTAACATGTTATCTGGTCAATGGTCAATGTAACTACGGGGTATCCGTGGTTATGCTCGGGTCATCAAGGACATAGTCATATACTTATACATTATTAACTAACGTATACAGTAATACTCATTAGTTACAATTATAATAGATATGTTGTATATATATACGTTAAATAGAATTAATACTATGCACATATATATATATATTAACCATGTACTAGGGATACATGTTCAACACATATACGTATGTATATACTTAATTAAGAATTATACTATATATATATACTAATCGGGTTCATACACATATAGGTATATACTATGTACATACAATCATACCAATATACCATCATATACTAAATACCATATCTAAATACGTATGCAATACGATGGTAAAATACGCGGGTGCGCATACGTGTACATGCACGCGAGGGAAAATCGAACCTGGGTACGTGGGATGAGTCGTGTGCGTCGAGGTCATCGCGGAGTCAAAGTTGTTCAATCGAGCGGGTCAGGCCTCCGGTCGTGTGCAGGCGACTTCTGGCGGTTGACAGTAGGGATAACGAGGTCCGGTGCTGTGCAGGTTAGGCGGTTCAGTGGTGCTCCGGTCGAGTGGCTCGGCTTCAGGCGGTTGGAAGCGGGCGGGTTCAGTCGACGGGCTCCGGCGTTATCCGGTCGACGAGAGGAGGGGTGAAGGCGGGAACAGCGGGTCGCTGTGAGCGGGATGGGGCGGTCGAGTACACCGGTGGAAGTGGGGGTTGTTCGTGTGGAAAAAGACGACGGTGAGGGGGTTCATCCCGGCGGGGTTGAGGTTGACGGCGTGATGGAAAAGAGATGATGAAGGTGGTGATAAATAGTAAGGGGGGAGAGGTTCGGCTGTAGCTAAGTTTAGATAAAAAAGAAAAGGAAAACACAAGGAAAGGAATATTTATATGCAATGGGTTTGGGTTTACCTAGAAGTTGACTTTGGTCAACCCCTTGGGAAAAGGGTCTTCTCATGGGTATTTCAAGGGCTATGATTTAAATGGAATTAAAACGGAAGGCTAGGATGCATTGGTTCACGGTTTTGGGGTCATGGTTCAAGGAGGTTGATGTTAAATTACACACTCCCGAAAACTATAGAAAAATACACATGAAGGAGAATTGGGTTTATTTACGTGTCGAGTCCAACGGGATGGACACCTTAATACCTTGTGCACAAAAGTGCCCAACAATTAGAAATTATATGAAGTGAGATTTACGGTTTATTTAATTAAAAAAAGATGTAATTGGTGTTCTAAAATTAATTAGAAGTACAAGGGACTAAATTTAAGTGGGACACAAGCATCATAAATGAAATAGACTCAGAATAGAATATTACCCTAATTTGGGTTGCTCAAAATATGTCCAGGTCATGTCTCTAATTCGATTAGAACACACAAGGGTACAAAGTTAGATTTATAGGGAATTAATTGTAGTCGGTCGCGATGAATGCTGTACGACTAAAATAAAGCACAACAAGACATGGTTATGAGTCATACCGAGATCAAAGTAATAGTTTGGCACGTCTAGGACAAGGGTGTGAATTTAGTTGGAAGACAATGGCTAGTGTAGTGTTCTAATTATCGAAGCAACGATAAAGTACAACAATCACATAAAATCACAGCAATTTAAATATAATTAATTATCATGCAATCATTTACATATTAATTACGAAAAGACAAAAATACCCCTAATCTAAAATATGGGGGTGACACACACCTTCAGCCTCCTTCTACAAATATCCTAAGTGTATCCTGCCTTCCTGTAGTAGGCACAAGTGGGCACTCTCTGATCCTGACACTGCTGCGTTGTCTTCTGCACATAGGGACGCTTAGCCGGTCCCGTACTACCACTAGCACTACCTGAATTATCCCTGCCTCTCTTGGACTTGAGCTCCAAGTCATCCTCTGGCCTCTGAGCGTCCCCTACGATTTGCTCGAAAGTTGCCTCACGGTCACTCATAGTCAAAGACTTGACCGCCATGACCAAGCCCTTGCAAAACTTTCTCGCCTTGTTGCCTCACTCAAGCCCTCTATAATTCTGCCCAGACAGCAGAACTCTGCTGCATACTCGTCCACTAGCATGCTCCCCTGGACGAGTGCCTCAAACTGGCTCTCCAAGGCACTGAGAGCCACATCTGGAAAAAACTTCTCCTTAAAAAGCCTCTTGAAAGCCTCCCTAGTAAGCCCTGGTCTCGTGATCCTCATATCAGTGCGATACCACGTCAAAGCGAGGTTGAATATCTGACTGCCCGCTGCCTCTATCTGCATGCTGTCTGGAATCTGTACCAGCCTAAAAATCCCCTAAATTTGCTCTATCCAGTCATTTGCGTACAGGATCCCCTCTGTACCCCGGAACTCCTTGGGCCGCATTCTCTGGAAGTCAATGATGTTACCCGGCCTCGGATGCTGAGTCTGATCTGCCTGTGGCTGGATCTGAGCCACTCTGTCTATTGCCGTCATAGCCACCTGGTGGGCATTCTCAATGCCCAGCCTCAACACATCCACCTGGTGGTGCTGCGCGTCCATCATCTCCCTGAAGAATGCAAACAACTGTGCGGCGTCTACTGGTGCAAGAGGTGGTGGAGGAGGTACCACCGGAATGACTGGGGTAGTCCTCGGATCGACAGGCGGAGGAGGATCCCCGAGAGAAGCAGATGCTCCATCAACCGCAGGAGTGGTGAGTGGAGCGGTAGCAGCTGCCTGAATACGAGCTGGACGAGAGGTGGCAGACCTCTCGGTGGCAACTGCTGGGACGGTATGATGGGATCGTGTCTTCGGAGGCATCCTGAACACCGATCAAAAGAAGTCAATACGGCGCAAGATACGATATCATCAAAGAAGGACAGTGATATTTCAAAAGGAAGCAATTTCAGAATAGATTGGAATTATTCCTAGTCGTGATTGAGTACACTCTCATCCTAGATCCTATTTCCTAGAGCAGACTCGCAGTAGTACAACTAAATTGTTGTACTACTACGATATCGTACTAATTGCGAAGCTCGAGACCTACGTGGGCCGCCACCAAAAATGTGTCACGACCCGCACCCGAAAAATCGGGCATGAGTCATGGGTACGTCCAGCCTACGTCGCAGCATCGGCAGTAGAACATTGTCTAGGTCTACTATCTAGCTAACAATCTCACACAACAATATAAGTACCTGTCAAGATCTCAACTCCAAGCGGAGGAGCAATATGAATAAGATAACACAAGTACTCAATCACGATCTAAGCACGATAAGATAACACAGAAGTCTAACAACTACAAAGTCTAAACAACAACAACTACTAAAAACAACCACAATAATAATAATAACAACAATATCCTGAATCAAATACAATACAAAGTCTCAAACCAAAAGTCGGGGACAAATCCATTACCAAAAGCTAATAAATACAACTGAGGTCCTAGTGATCCCGGCTACCAACCCGGAAATCACTCCTGAACTAGGGGGTCCCTGTCTGCACCATCGACAGGCTGAGGTCCATAAAACGTCGGACACTAATCCTCCGGATCCTCCGAAAAATAAATCCAGTCAGGATTGAAGCAAGTACACCTCTAACAGCAGTTCCAGTTAAATGATAAAAACTATAAAACAGTTGTAACAAGTAGCACAAGGTGAAAAAAATAAAGTATGAACAAGAAAATATACATATATATATATATATATATATATATATATATATATATATCAACTGGTGCATAAAGGTAAAGATGCATAAAAATCAGAAGCAAGATAGTAATGACTGCAGGATACAAGAAATCTAAACTAAGATCAAGTCTGTGCACAGTGACGTGAAATGAGTCCAGCAAGAATAAATATAATGAGTCAAGTCGAGAAAGTATAAGTGAGACCAGTCAAGAAGTGCAAGTGAGTCCAGACTAGAAAGAATGAACTCGTGTCTCTGAAATACCTGTTTTGACATATAAACGGCTAGGGGTAAGTACGGCTCACCGCACACTGGGTGTGCGGCTGCTATCATTCCAGATTAGACAAAAGGGGGTGACTCCAGTGATTCCAGTTAGGAATGTTTACATGTCTACTTGAGTATTTTCCCGCCCTGACTAGTACAAGTGAATCCAAGACCCGATACGTAAATCAAGTATGAGTCCAGCCAGAAACATGAGTGATGCCTGTAGTGAGTCATGATGTGATGCCAGTAGGTTATTCCAGAAATAGAAGCCAGAAACATGAAATATACGTGTCGTAAGTAAATTAATCCAAAAATACTAGTCAGTGTCGTGTCAGAAAAATCAGATAATACTATACTAGAAGTTGAATCATAATAATCATCAGATAATAAAAACTATCAGAGAATGTACTCGCCTGACGTCTTGAGCAACTGGCGATCCGAACTGGCGTCGAAAGGACCTATTACGAAAAGTAAGGTTAAACGGGGTTCTAAAGAGTTAGACAGATATAAAATAACTAAAAACAAGCTTCTAGGGTTGTTCTAGGTCAAACGGGTCAAATCGGTGAAATATGGATCAAAAAGTCAATATGTGGTCCAAAAAATTAACTCTAGGTCAAAACTAGGTCAAAGGTTGACTTTGGTGGTCAACCAGCTCAACTACGGTCAACTCTAAGTCAATCTAGGGTGCTCCTAAAATTTTAGGTCAAAACTAACTCATTAAGCTAATAAACCCTCAAACTCGCCGCCTTGAGATATCAGGATACCCTCGGTATCCGATATCTCAACCTACGCGATATACCCCGCATATACCTACTAATGCATATGCTAACACGTATAAATATATATATATATATATATATATATATATATATATATATATATATATATATATATATATATATATATATATATATATATATATATATATATATATATATAAAAACAACTCTAACCTCATTCCTAGGTAAAAACCCAATACCTCGTCCCGATGCCCAATACCTTGAGTATCTCAAGGTATTGAGATACTCAAGCCTAACCCCTCTCTAACTCTAACTAACTCGCTAACTATCAATATATATACACTACTATAAATATATATATATATATATTATATATATATATATATATATATATATATATATATATATATATATATATATATATATATACCCTAGTATACCTCAATACCTCGATACCCCTAATACCTCACTTACATCAATACCTTGATATCTCAAGGTATTGAGATCCAATACCTTGCCCTCTTATCTCACCAACTAACTTATATATATATACTCATCTATACCAATATATACATATCTATCTATCTATCTATCTATGCAAATAAATATATATATATTTCTATCTAAACACATATATATATGCATATACTTATATCTATATCTATCTATCTATATATATATATATATATATATATATATAAGGGGGGGTGCTAGCTGCTGCCGCTGTCGATACTGCACTGCTACCTGCAGCTGCTGCTGCTGCTGCGCGGCCTGCTGCCGCTGCTGCCACGGCTAAGCACTGCTGCTGCTGCTACTGCCAAATGCAACTGCTGCTGCTGCTGATAATGTCGTGGCTGCTGCTGCTCTCTAACCTCCCTGCTGCTGCTGCTCTGCTACCTCTCCCTCTCACTCACTCTCTACCTCACTCTATCTTCCTCTCTATATATCTCACACTCTCTCTATCACTCTAACCCACTCTCCCTCTCATCTCAATCTCTCTCGCTCTAGCTCTCTATCTCAATCTCTCTTGACACACACCAACATACACACATAAACATATACACACACACACACACTTACATATATATATATATATATATATATATATATATATATATATATATATACACACACACACACACACTCATATATATATATATATATATATATATATATATATATATATATATATATATATATATATATATATATATATATATATATATATATATATACAAACACACTCATATATGTATATAAACACACTTACACAAATATATATATATACACACATATATACATATCTACACATATATATATAAACATGCATACACACACACTCATACATATATATATATATATATATATATATATATATATATATATATATATATATATATATATATATATATATATATATATATATATTTATATTTATATTTATATTTATAACCACACACTCACACACAAACACACACACTAACACTCAAACACACACAACTACACCAACAAACACACTACACACAAATACCTCACACTCACACACAAACCACACACACTACCCACAACACACACACAAGCCACAACACACACACTACCCACACTCACCCACACACATAAAAACACACATATATATAAATATATACTCATAAACTCTAATACTCACTCTCCGAGGCTAAACCAACCCGCGCACAAGCCTAAAACCTAGAAACTAAGTCAAAATTGCCATTTGGTCATTTCGACGAACACGTGGAGTGCGGTTCGCGATACCTCATGAAACGCACACCAAACCTACTCAGAATCGATCCAAAATTTACCCACGAGTTCTAATCGATGTCTAGAACCTAGAAAAAATTCTAACTCTCTGATTCTAGGTCCGTGAAAAAAACTCGCATGCATGTGGAACCCACGACGACGAAAAACCCCCAAATCGCCCGAAATGCCCAAATCTCCGCGATACGACCTCACGTGTCCGAACGGGGACACGTACTCACCCTCAAGACACCCAAGCACGTCTACCTATGTCTGTCTAACCTAGGGAAACACACAAAATTAGGCTAATCTCGGATTTTACCCAAAATTGACACAAAACATAATGTCAAAGTCTTCAAACACAACCAAACAAGCTCCAACTTCCTCCCATGGGTAGCCCTAAGGTCTAGGAAGGTTCTAAACTACTAATTACACTATATTAGAGTAATCACTAAGAGGAAAGTTAGGTTTTACCTCTTGGGAGTTGGAATCCCAAGGCCCAAGTCTCCAAAAAGTCCCAAATTCACCACACCAAGCCTCCAAGCCTCCAAACCAAGCTTCTACACCAAATCTAAGCTCTAAAAACCTAGGTTAGGGAAAAGAAAAGGGTTAGGGTTTGTATTTGAGAGAGAAATGAATGAAGGAAGAGAAAGAGGGTGAAGAAACTTAATTGGAGAGAAGAAATTGGAAGAAGGAAAGAGGAAAGAGAATGGGAAGAAGAAGAAGAAGAAGAAGAAGAAGAAATAAAATAGAATGGGGGGGTGCTGCTCATGTTCGGCCAAGTAAAGGATTAGTAGGGTTAGGGTTTGGCATTTAGGTGAAATGACCAAAATGCTCCTAAATCAAGTCATCCTATTTGGGGTTTGGGTTTGGGGTTTCCAAATGCACTCTAATTAATCCCTAATCACTCCAACTAACTAATTAAAATATAAATAACTATTCTAATCCAATAATTGAGTCTAACAAGGGTGTTGGTTGGGTCTGACAATGGTCCAATAGGGTCTGACATGGGTCCAGGCTAGCCAAAATCCTAAAATAACTCATAAAAAACAATACAACCAACTAATTAAATATTAATACAAATATTTATGATCAATACACAATTTACCAAATTAAAATAAAAAATACCTTGCCCTGAAAATGGGGTAGTGATACTGCGGGTGGTGGCTGCAGTGATGATGCGGCTTCGGTCAGTAGCGGTGTTGACTATGGTGCTCGTGTCGACAGTGGTAGTAGGGGTGGTGCTCAACGGTAGTGAGGGTGGTGGTGATGAGAATGGGATGGAGGTGATGGTGATGGTAGTGGTATTGGTGTTCGGAGGTGGTGATGGTGGTGGTGCTCGGCGGTGATGCTCGGTGGGGGTGGTATTGGCTGTAGTGGGGGCTGTGCTCGTAGTAGAGGTGTTCGTGGTGAAGGTAGTGGTATAAGTAGATACAGTGGTGTTTGTGGCTGTTGGTGGCAGTGTTCGTGGTTGAGGTGGTGGTGTAGGTGGCTGCGGTGGTGATGTCGTGGTAGAGGTGGTAGTGTTTGTAGCAGCGGTGGTGACAGTGCTCGTGGTGGAGGTGGTGGTGTAGTCGTTGTAGAGGTGGAAGCGATGCTGTTGGCAGGAGCGAGTGGTGGTGCTCCGGTAGAGATGGCGGTATTGGTGCTCCGGTGGTGGTGATGGTATAAGTGGCTGCTGAGGTGGTTGGTCCAGTGGTGTTGTAGTAGAGATGAAGAAGTAGAGGTGAAGAATGGAAAAGAATGGAGAGGAGAAGAAGAAGAAGAAGAAGAAGAAGAATAAAAAATAAGAAGAAGAAGAAGAAGAAGAAGAAAGAGGGGGATTCGGCTGAGATGAGGGGAGGGGAGGGGAGGGGAGGAGAGAGAGTGTGGTAAGGAAAATAGGGTTTTCTTGGGATTAGGGCCAACCATATGGGGAAGGATGTGTGTGTGTGTGTGTGTGTGTGTGTGTGTGTGTGTGTGTGTTAATATAGAGGGAATGTATGGTTATGATAGGGGGGAATTTGAATCAAGGGCTACAATTTTACATAAGAGAAAAGTACTATACAAGGGGAGAAATAGTATGAGGTGACTGGTCACATAAGGATGGTGGGGGGGTTCTTCATTTGCTTTGCACTAATATGACTGTAACACCGAGCAACCTCTTTGTATATAAGTCCCTTAACATTTGGGTGTTTACAAATAAAGGAAAAAGAGTGAAGATTTAATGTGGGAAGTTGGTGTTTGGTGTTTTATAGGATTGGGGGGTGTTGGGTGTTTTGTATGAGCCTCATGAATGGGTGTTGGGTTAAGTTGGGGTTAGGTTAAGTCGGTTTCCCCAATTTAATTTAATATTGTGTCATAGGTGCCCTTAAATAAAATAGGAGTACATGGGGTCTCAATTGGGAGTGACACAAATGTCATGGACGGTGTAGGCTTGGTGTTAGTCTTGGGCACTTTAATTGGTTAGGCGAAATGGATTGAGTTTGTGTCACCAATTCGATGACAACGACATAGGTACAACACAAATAGGTTAAAGAATTAATTTTTGTGACTGGAAATCTATGCAACTAAAATAGAGCACAAGGCAGTATGTTTGTGAGTGACAGAAATATCCAGTGCCTAGGTCGGCTTGTCAGGTCAAGAGTACAAAGATTTGTTGGGAAGTAAAGGCTATTATTGTAATCCAATTATTGTAGGAACGGTAAAGTACACCAAGAGTTTAAATTAAAGAAACAGTCAACTTAACCCTAATTTCTAATCCTTAGATAACTTGAAACTAAACCAAAAATCTTTCTATATCTAGTTTACCTAAAAAAAATTGAGGGGGTTTACATCCTTCTCAACTTAGAAGAATTTTGCCCCTGAAATTAAAAGTTGAGAACGAATAAGAGTTGCGAGAATTAAAAAGTTAACAGGTAATCAAAATGCAATACGTAAATTCTGACCTTGGTCCTCAAATAAATGAAGAAAACACTGTCGAATAGAATCCTCGCGCTCCCAGGTAGACTCGCCCGGTGAATGATGCTTCCATGCAACCCTAAACAGTCGAATAGTTTGTCCCCTCAAAACCTTCTCTCTGCAATCGAGTATACCTACTGGCTGCTCCACATATGATAAACTGGGCCTGACTATAATCTCTGAATGATCGAATATGTTGCTAGGAGCTGCCACGTATCTCCTCAACTGTGATACGTAAAATATGTCGTGCACGCCTTCTAATGACAGAGGAAATGCAAGACGATAAGCTACTTCGCCAATACGCTCCAAGATGTCAAAATATCGGATGTACCTCGGACTCAGCTTGCCTCTGCCCCCAAATCTGATGGTACCACGAGTAGGCGATATATTCAAAAATACATGATCACCTTTCTTGAATTCCAAAGGTCTACGGTACGCATCTGCCCAATGCTTCTGCCTATCCTGTGCTGCGCGCAGGTGGCTCTGAATCTGCTTCACTTTCTGCACTGTCTGTGTCACCAACTCTGGACTAAGTATATGACGCTCTCCCACGTCACTCCAATATACCGACGACCTGCACTTTCTGCCGTACAGTGCCTCATAAGGTTCCATCTGTATTCTTACTTGGTAACTGTTGTTGTAGGAGAATTCCACCAAGTGTAGACGATCATCCCAAGATCCTCCAAAGTCGATCATGCACGCTCTCAACATATCCTCTAGTATCTGAATCATGCGCTCTGACTGACCATCGGTCTGTGGATGATAAGTAGTGCTAAACTTGAGGCGAGTTCCTAGACTTTTCTACATACTCTACCAAAAATTTGACGTAAATCTGGAATCACGATCCGATACAATACTGACAGGAACTCCATGTAGTCGTACTATCTGCCTCATGTACATGTTAGCCAATATCTCCGTGGATTGCCAAACTCTGAAGGGCAAGAAATATGTCGACTTGGTGAGTCGATCCACGACAACCCAGACTGCATCCTTCCCGCTAGGGGTCCTCGAAAATTCTATGACGAAATCCATGGTAATATGCTCCCACTTTCACTCAGGAATGAGAAGCGGCTACAATAGTCCTGCAGTCCTCTGATGTTCGGCCTTGACTTGTTGACAGACCAAATATCTTGCCACGAATCTCGCAATCTCCCTCTTCATCCAATGCCACCAGTAGTGTTATCTCAAATCTCGGTACATCTTCGTACCCCCGGGATGAATAGAATAAATTGAACTATAGGCCTCAGTCATCAACCCCTGGCGTAGCTCACCACTAGGAACATATAGGCGATCTCCATACCTCAATGTTTCGTCTTCGTGAATCCAGGGTCCCGTCTGTATGCTGGCCTCTGTTCTCTCTCACAGTCACCAAAATCTCGTATCAGTAGGCAAGGCTACATTGATCCTCTCAACCAATATAGACTGAACTTCTAGACTGTCCATCTGTCTATTTTCTTGTTGTGCTGCATCAGTACACATCCTCGTACGCTCTCAGACGTATCGCTATACACTACAAATCATCCAGATCCATAAGAAAGTATCAAGATCGGTGTTGTCATCAGACGCTTCTTCAGCTCATCGAAAGCTGTTTGACACTCCTCAGTCCAGATAAACTCCTCGTATTTTTGCGTCAACTGCGTCATAGGCGCAGCGATCCTCAATAAGTTTTCCATAAACCTCCGATAATATCCTATAAGTCAGAGAAAACTCCTAACCTCCGTAACTGATATGTAGGGTAGGCCACATCTCTACTGCGGCGATCTTCTCTGGGTTAACTGATAGTCCATCTCCAGTGATTATGTGACACAGGAATGGTACCCTATCCAAGCAGAATGCGTACTTGCTGAGCATGGCATAAAGCCTCTCCTGCCTCAGCGTCTCTAACACGATTATGAGATGCTCCTCGTGCTCCTCCTAGATCTTGGAATATACCAAGATGTCGTCGATAAATACCACCATAAACTTATTCGAGTACTGGTGGAAAACCTTGTTCATCTGGCTCATAAACATAGCTGGTGTGTTGGTTAAACGAAACGGCATGACTAGAAACTCATAGTACCCATAATTCGTCCGAAAAGCTGTCTTCGAAATGTCCTTCTTTCTTACCTTGATCTGATGATAGCCGGATCTGACATTGATCTTTGAGAATACACATGCGCTACTCAGTTGATCAAATAAATTGTCGATGCGCGGCATAGGGTACTTGTTCCTTATCGTTACAGTATTTAGCGCCCTGTAATCGATACAAAAATGTACTGCCCCTTCCCTCTTCGACACAAATAAGATGGGTGCTCCCTATGGAGAAATACTAGCCCGAATGAAACCCTTGTCTAAGAGATCATCTACCTGGACCTTCAACTCAACCAACTCTTTCGGTGCTAGTCTGAAGTCGGGAGATATAACTGGCTCGGCTCTGGTAGTCAACTTTTTAGTAAACTCTATCTCTCTGTCAGGTGGCAGGCCTGAAATATCCTCGGAAAACACATCCTCAAACTCTGATATAATATGGGGTACACTGGTTCACCTTCTGCAATGTGTGCCGCTAAGGTAGGTTGGACACCATACTCTCGGGCTCCCCGAAAAACTCAAACTCAGGGTGATCTGGGGGTCTAAATATAACGCATCCACGTCGGCAATCTAGCGTCGCATGGTATTGGCTCAACCTATCCATGCCTAAGACAGTGTCATAGTCTAAACTTAACCTCATAATAAATTCTCTCGTTCTATTTACAAACACTAATCCTCCTTAAAAAAAAATTCTCTCTCCCTTAATGTATAAATACTCTTCTCCTCAAAAAATTTCCTCGAGTGTTGTTCTCATTCATGTTCTATTTCATAACTCAGTTTCAATGGTATCGTTTCTTTATCCATAATCAAATTTTTTGTTTAGTTCTCTAATATGATATTTCCAAATTCTTCTATCGATATATTCATCATTCCTTTGTCATAAACATAATTCTTTCGGTATTAATTTCTTCATATCCTCCAGGTGTAATCCTCTAATTAAACTGTCACAACCAGTGTTATCCTTATAATAGTTCATACCTACTATTAGGGCCAAATTTCCAAGGTATATAATGTAATCCACTATTTTGTTAAGTAAATCCTCCGCATACCATATCAAATCATAACTTATTCTCCCTAAAATTGTATTCCTTAATTTTTTTTCTTTTTGTTATTTATTACTCCGAGTCACCATAGTGTAATTATAATAATGGTATCATCCAAGCACGTGCTAGAATTCCTGGTATCATATGATCATCTTCCAGGTGAGAGCCTAAAATTTTATCTTCTCAAATTCATAATACCGTTCCTGGTATCGCTACCATGAGCTACAACTAATTCCTAGCATCTAGCTATGCATTTTCATAAATCATTCTAGAGGGTTAGGATCAACAATCTTTTTAGCTTCCAGTACTTCCCAAATCACTGTTATCTTAAGTAAGGGTAGGGTTTTATCAGTTCAGGAACATAGTACTAGGTCAAATTCTCTTGCTAATAGTCTATACTAGTTCTAGAATCTAAAAAGAACCTATCAACGTACCCTACTAAGGGTAACAATCTTCTCATAAAATATTACATTAATCATGCCTTCTTTCTTCTGGACTACGATCTTCTTCTAGAGGGAACCACCAAGCACAAGCATTCGTCTCTCCGAAATAAAGGGAGATGAGAAACAATGATAATGATATTGATGGAAAAGAAACGAATACAATTTTGAATTCCAAGGGCGATAATTAAATACAAAGGGAGTTTTAAAATCGGTTATGGATTGAGATCTTATTCAATAATAATCCTAAATTGCAGGCTCGTTCGGTACAGTAACCTAACCGAAACGATATGCTCTGAACTGCATGGGCTACCACAAAAATCATGTCACACCCCTGTCCCAGAATACACGGGACTAGGCTACGTAGCAATGGCCAGCTACGTACCAAAGGGACTCCAGTCCGACTCTAATATGTATAAGCTATAAATAAGAGTCACTATATAGATAATACGGTATACATATCTATGTCTAAATCCACAAGGATATGTAATAAAGAAGGGACAACATGTATCATGGTGTGCACTCCACACTACACTCGTCTGAATAGACTCGAAGGAAATAATATGAGTCTACAAATACTGGGCTATATTAGCAAAAAATAAGCAAAGATCATAATAGTTAAACAATGAAGAAGTGATACAAATATCGAGTAATAATACCTGTATAACGGTATAATACTCATCAGCAGCTCCAGCCTCTCGTCAGCAATCTACCCTACAATCTGGCAGGGAACCAGGTCCTCAGAGGGACGTAACAAAGTACAAAAATAACATGCCATAGTAAAGTAGAAAGGAAACATGTGATATGCTGGTATAATCTAGAATAACCACCTAAGTGAGACACAACTTGAAGACAACATTCGACACGTGGGCTTTCCAAATATAAATTCGTAGCTCTGAGGCACAGAGACACACGGTGCATACCGTATCTCCGAGCACAGAGACACAGTAAATACTATGACTCCGGATACAAGATCTCTACAAAAATAAGGATATATATATATATATATATAGTGCATGCGAAGTAGCCCAAGCGTCTAGTAACTGTTTTCCCCTCTCAATACGATCAACGAGACACATCCGCAGCTCGCTGAGCCTGAACCTCTATCTAGTAGTCTCGTCATACTGAAGTATCTAGCACCAATCACGATCCTATAGTCATCACAGGTTCCGGTCATGCTGACACTGTCAGGATTCAGGAAGTCTGGCACGATGACAGTGTTTGATTGTGTGCTAGGGTTCAGATGTAACCAAGTAGGTACATAAGGATATCGAGAAAGATTTAACAATCGATACTAGATGTTACCGAAGAACGTCTGCACCCGGATATGACCCGGACGCTAAGTAACAATTTCGATACAAAGCGCACACAATGTATATATAAAATAAATAGTAAATCTGGAACTGAGTTACAGAATAATAAGGTACACTTGCCTGGATCAGGATGCTGAAGGCGGGGCTCTGGTACAACATCCAAGTCCGAGGATCCCAAATTATCTAGAGATGATATATAAAATAATTAGTAATCTAGCTCAAAACTATCTAAAATAAGAGATGACATCATGAACTAGCATATGTTTTGTCTTAGTTACATAACTCACATCTAAGGTGCTAACTAGAGGGTTGACCCAAGTTGACTAGGAAAATATTGCATTAAATACGAATTCACCCAATCACATAATGTCCTCAAATAATATCCTCAACCACTAATATTCATCAAGTGTGATTTTAGTCATCTATATATAATGTTCATCCTCGACCATACCATCCCAGTAATCATAGATATATGTGCTTAAACCCAATTTAGTGGTCACCCTTAAATACGCATATTGTTTACATACTTATCCTCAATCATATTACACATGTAAACCTAACATAGGTGTATTATTATTAGGTTAAGTTGGGTTTTCTTTCTAACATGTAAACAACACATACTCTTTATATAAACTCATTCCTAACTTTACCATGTTCTCAATTACTAAACATATTCTAAATATACATTAATCATGCACGAGCCACACTCTACTATGCATTAACATCTATTCCTAACTATATATATAAATGGATTTAGTTATTAACAAGGAGGTTTACAACATAAATGAAGGAAGTGAAGAAGTTACCAAGGGTGGCTGCGGGTGGTGGCAGCGACGGTGCCACAGCTTCGGTTAGTGGCGGTATTGATCATGGTGGTGGTGCTCGTGTTGACAGTGGTGGTAGGGTGGTGCTCGGTGGTGGTGAGGGTGGTGGTGTTGAGAATGGGGTAGAGGTGATGGTGATGGTAGTATTAGTGGTGCTCGGAGGTGGTAATGGTGGTGGTGCTCGACGGTGATGCTAGGTGGGGGTAGTGTTGGCTGTGGTGGTAGCTGTGCTCGTGGTGGAGGTGTTTGTGGTGAAGGTGGTGGTGTAGGTGGCTGCGATGGTGATATCGTGGTGGAGGTGGTAGTGTTTGTAGCAGTGGTGGTGACAGTGCTCGTGGTGGAGGTGGTAGTGTAGTCGTGGTGGAGGTGGCAGCAGTGCTGTTGCCAGGAGGGGGTGGTGGTGCTCCAGTGGAGATGGCGGTGTTGGTGCTCCGATGGTGGTATTGGTGTAAGTGGATGCTGAGGTGGGTGGTCCGGTGGTGTCGTGGTGGAGATGAAGAAGTAGAGGTAAAGAATGGAGAGGAGAAGAAGAAGAAGAAGAAGAAGAAGAAGAATAAAAAAGAAGAAGAAGAGAGAGGGGGATTTGGCTGAGATGAGGGAAGGGAGGAGAGAGAGTATGGTGAGAAAAAATAGGGTTTTCTTGGGATTAGGGCTGGCCACATGGGCAAGGGGGTGTGTGTGTGTTAATATAGAGGGAATGCGTGATTGTGATAGGGATAATTTGAATCAAGGGCTAGGATTTCACATGAGAGAAAAGTACTATACAAGGGGAGAGAAAGTGTGAGGTGACCGGTCAAATGAGGATTGGGGGGTTCTTCATTTGCTTTGCACAAATAGTAGTGTGACACCTAGCAACCCCTTTGCATTTAAGTCCCTTAATATTTGGATGTTTACACATAAAGAAAAAGGAGTAAAGATTTGATGTGGGAAATAAGTGTTTGGTATTTTGTAGGATGGGAGGGTGTTGGATGTTTTGTATGAGCCTCATGAATAGGTGTTGGGTTAAGTTAGGTTTAGGTTAAGTCGGTTTTGTCACACCCCAGTCCCAAAATTCATAGGACTCGGACACGTAAGCATGCCAGCCGCATGGATATGGCAACTCCAATATATTGAAACCAAAACCCATACGTACGCTGTAATATGAATATCAAATCCACAAGAGGTATAAATCTACCATAAGTCATAGGGCATAATCTAAATCTCATCCACAGAATCATATATAAATAAATAACCAATATCTATGAAACTAGATCTCAATATAAGTATCTAAAGATGATAGTTGGATGGAAACAAATCAACTACCAACTCGAATGTAAAAGTACAACACAACAAACACAATATAAGAATACCAGCTAACAATCACGGGCTCGAAGAGAAGACCTCCTCGCAATAGAAGTAACCAGTCTGGATCTGCGCTCCTGCGAATACTCATGAACATCTACACCTGGAAAGGGACCAGGTCCTCAGAGGAACATAACAAGATACATAGAAGCATGCCAATAAAGTACTGAAATAAATATCCAATGGGTCGCCTAACCGTCTAAGTGAATGCAGTTTAAGAACAACTTTCCCCACAAGTGGACTATCTGGCTGAAAACTGGGATTGGTATGGTTCTCTTGGAGATCCAGGGACCTAAAAAGCATGTCGTCTTTTGAACGCCAGAGGCCGCCTGATAATATATAATATATAGTGGTCATCACCACCCGTTTCATCGACGGAGAATCCGGGCGCACAAGGAAAAAGTGCAAAGGAGCCCAAATGCGGTACTTGTTGTTCTTTCCACCCCATGCTCTAAGCATGTCACATCCATGACACGATAATACCTCTAATAACTGCCAGGTCTGCTAGCATACAAAGTTTCTAACAGCAGTTATCCCTAACGCACGTCTCACACGTACCGATGATCAGCCAATACGTACGTCCATGATCTATATGAGACTCACAACTCGTGTAAAAATGTGTCACAGTCAAATGAAACCTAGTGATGTCTTATGATAATGGGGCGGTCTCATAAACAAGGTCAATGCATATACATAATAAAAATAATCACGACGACACCGTCGTTGCATCCAAGTTTCCTTGGACGCGCATTTTATATAGCAGTTAAAATATATGAACTAAAAATAGAAAATAAAGATGCATGCAACATATGGAATAAGAATAACAGTACAATGGCAAGGTATACTTGCCTGGCAAGAAGCTACAAAATGTAACGTCCAGATGTCAAACACACAGGATCAGAAGCTATGGCCTCAGAACAAATATCTCCGGATGCTGAAATAGACATCACCAACGTTCCCAGAATAAGCGAAATAGCTATAAAATGCTATCCTTTCGTCCAATTTGGACACAGAAGCAAATCGGTAATTTTGGGTCAAAATGGGCTCCATATGTGGGCCACTTTGCACCGAAAAGCGTGCCAAGGATAACGATCTCTAAATAGAAAAAATTATAGGTCAAACGAACTTTAAAAGTTAGTACGAACTCAACGATATATCCAAATGTGGATTCCGGTGAGCCGAACATAATTTTGCCCAAAAAGTCAACCATGGGGGCCGCCAATTGGCGACTTGGTCAACTGTCTCAGAATTGCATGAAAATTGGGTCACAGAACAAGCGCGTTACCACGAGTCCAGTGGCGCAAGTTTCGTCATATTCTGACTAGCATGCACTAAATGCGCAGGGCTTTTACAAAAGTTGCGACACGGAGGATTTTCTGTCACGCCCCAGTCCCAAAATACATGAAACTAGGCCACGTGGCAATAGCCAGCTGACACGTCTCCAAGGATATCCCAATTTAATGGATCCACGAAGAGTGCTACGCTGTCCTAAAATACTAACATGTCCAACCTCAGTCAATAACAGGTAATCTAATCTCATACACAATATAAAGAGCATGAAGTGCTACATAAACTGTTGGAAGATAAACACCAGTCTGAAATATCATAGTACAAACCAAGATGTCTGGTGGGAACAAACCCACTGCTATGACGTAATAAAAGTATTGAAATGAGATATAAAAGATAATGACTAGGGCATCGGCTCTAGATAATGATGCACCCAATCCAGGCTGAAGGCCTACCAACTGATCACGGAAACTCTGACGGTAGAACCTCTAGCTCCTCTGCGGTAGCGAATCTCGTCTCCTGTCCGGGGCCGTACACTGTGGGGTAGAAAGCCTCATCCAAATCTGGAAGGGAACCAGGTCCTCAGAGAGACGTAACAAGATACATAGAGACAAGCCATATATAAATATTGAATAAAATAAATATAATAAAGGTGTGATAACCATCTAAGTGAATGCAATGTGAGGACAACTATGAGTATATGGGAAGGTGTAGGCTAGACATATGCTGACATAATTCAACAGTCGTGGCAACCGGCTAGTATATGCCACACATGCCCCCTATAACACGGGCGCAGGAATACAATAACGTCCGATATTCTATAGAGTGTGGTATCTGCAATGTCATCAAGTAACGTCCAACACACTACACAACGTGGTATCAATAATATATAAATACGTCCGTATCACTCCGTCGAGTGCGGTATCAGTATAAAGGAGTGGGGTATCCCATATGCCTACCAGTCGTCCTCCCCTCCCAATATAGATATACCAGTCAAATAATTGACGCGCATATCCCTTATCTAAATGCCAAGTCTCTATACTGAAATAGTCCTAAATTGCTTGCTAACCGTGATGCACGTCACACGCGGCTATAGCTAGTCGATCACGCAAACTCGTATCCCAACATGAGATTTCTCACTACGACTACGTGTAAAAGTGTCAGGTCTTGGAAGATAATAGGGTATCATCCAATGAGGTGAGTCTGCTAACGACTAAGTCCATGTATACTAATCATCGATGTATCCATCGAAATGCACCCGAAATAATCTCGGGCGCGCACAGTTGTATATAGCAAAGCAACAATCATATAATACAACATTTGCATAATTTAAATTAGACAGTAAATATGGCAAGGTATCTTGCCTGAGTTTTCAAGAGATGAATGCCAAAAGCCTGTTCTGGTAGCGTCTCCTGGCTGATCCAAAGACCCTAGACAAACAATATAACACAATAATACAGGCATCAGATACTACGCATTATCTACGTACGGTTAATACGCTACTCTTGAATACTTGTCGCGAGTTCTCTGTTGCTCGAGTACAGCATCATGTGCGCACTTAGCTAGGGTGTACACGTGTTCTGTCTTCGGTTAACAGGTGTCTCGAGGCAATAATTATCTAGTTATGAGTTATCCATGATTTATGTTCTATGCGGGCATGTCTTTATTCTTTATGTTTGTTCATACTAGGATTTATATCCGAGGGTTTCTACCGGATTACCTGTCCTTGGTAACTGGTCGTTAGTTTAGAATAATTAATCACTAATTAATATCTAACTAAAACTCAATTCCATGCGCAAAATATTAACTAGGTTTATGAGTTTATTAATACACTTCCATGCTGACACGGCGACACGAAGGAAATTACTAGGACACGAGAGAGACGGGTTCCACGAACGAGTACCTGATCAACCGAGCGAGGGGGTACGCTCACTGGTCGGCTGTTCCCTTCGACGAGGGTGGCTCCGGTAGCGTGGACGGATCCGTCTAGCAGTGATGGGACAGTCGGGATCGGGGCAGTGCTCTGGTCGGGGAGCGGTCGGGCTGGGGTGTGCATCGGACGGGGAGCGGTCGGGCTGGGTTGAGCAGTCGACACGGGGAGCGGGCTGGCTGGGTTGAGCAGCCGGTCGGGAAGCGGTGTGGCTGGGTTGAGCAGCCGGTCGGGGAGCGGTCGGGGTCGGGGTGGAGCGGGAGCGGGCTGGAACAGTCGACGCGAGGGGTGCGGGAGCGGGCTGGAGTGTGCGGCCGGTTAGGAGTAGTCAGGGTTGAGGGGTCCGGCCGGTTGGGGAGCTTGGTTTAGATGGGGAGGTCGGCTAGGGTTTTGTAGAGGATAATGAATAGTAGTTTATTAGGGTTTTGCATGAGGGGGTTTGTATTTATAGTTGGTGATGGAGATTATGGGCTGGCCTTGCGTGTGGGCCTGTACTGCCTTGTTGGGGGCTGGTCCATGTAGCAGTGCACAAGGTGGGCTTGGTCGAATTTGTTTGAGGTGAAGTTGACTTCAATTATAATTAAATTAAATAATTTCAAGGCGCTCTCTCAAGAACTGCGGCATAGCTTAGGTGAGATGCAAGGGCGAGGTGCATTAAGACGTATATTAGACGCACATTAATCCTAATTAATGCCAAATAAATCCTAGCGTCTTGATTTAATTCTAATAAATCTTGAATTGGTCGAGGGGGTTTACAATCTACCATCCTTAGAGTATTTCGTCCTCGAAATTAAAACCTACGCATGGTAAGAAGTTCCGACCGAATACAAAAATGCTAATACGTACCTAGTCCTTCGAAGAGATGGGGATAGCGCTGTCTAATATCCTCATCGCATTCCCAAGTCGACTCGCCTGGTGTATGATGTCTCCACGCGACACAAACTAAGGGAATGCTTTGTCCTCGCAGTACTTTCTCGCTCCTGTCCAGAATCTCGACGGGCTCCTCTTGGTATGATAAGCTCGGGCCAACTATGATCTCTGAGTGGTCAAGTATGTGACTCGGATCCGGTATGTACCTCCTCAGCTGAGATACATGAAAGATGTCATGAACTCCTTTCAAGGTCTGCGGCAAGGCTAATCTGTAAGCAACCCCTCCAACGCGTTCTAATATGTCGAATGGTCCGATGTACCTCGGACTCAGCTTCCCTCTGCCTCCAAATCTGATAGTCCCTCGAGTAAGTAAGACCTTCAGAAATACGTGATCTCCAACCTGAAATTCTAAGGGTCGACGATGTGCATTCGCCCAATGCTTCTGTCTGTCTTGTGCTGCTCGAAGGTGCCCTTGGATCTTCTTCACTTTTTCTACTGTATGAACAACCAACTCTGGTCCGAGAATCTATCGCTCGCCTATATCACTCCAGCATACTGGGGAACGACATTTCCTTCCATACAAGGCTTCATAGGGAGCCATCTGGATGCTTGCTTGATAGCTGTTGTTGTAGGAAAACTCGACCAGATGCAAATGGTCCTCCCATGATCCTCCGAAGTCAAGCATGCACGCTCTCAACATGTCTTCTAGCATCTGAATGGTGCACTCCGACTGACCATCTGTTTGTGGGTAATATGATGTGCTAAACTTCAGGCGAGTACCGAGACTCTCTTGCATACTCCGCCAAAAGTAAGACGTGAGCCTCATATCCCTGTCAGACACGATGCTAACTGGCACTCCATCTAGGCACACAATCTCTCTCATATACATATCTGCTAAGGCCTCCGTCGATTGCCCAACTCTAAAGGGTAAAAAGTGTGCGGACTTGGTGAGTCTATCCATAATTACCCATACTGTATTGCGACCACTAGGACTCCTCGAGAAGCCCGTAACAAAGTCCATAGTGATGTGCTCCCATTTCCACTCCTGTATAGGTAGTGGTTGAAGCAATCCTGCAGATCTCTGATGCTCAGCCTTGACTTGCTGACACACCAGGCACTTAGCCATAAAGCGTGCTATCTCCCTCTTCATTCCGTGCCACCAGTAGTACTGTTTTAAGTCCCTGTACATCTTAGTGCCTCCCGGATGAATAGAATAGGTTGAACTGTGTGCCTCTGCCATCAACTCCTGACGAAGTTCTCCATTTGGAACATAGAGACGATCTCCACATCTCAAAGTTCCATCTTCATGTATTCGTAGTCCTGTCTGCATTCCAGTCTCTGTCCTCTGTCTAAGTCTCTAAAATCTGGCGTCTGTCGGCAAAGCAGTCTTGATTCTCTCCACTAATGTCGATTACAATTGGAAACTCTACAATTCTCCATCTACTCTGGGCATAACGACCTCTATACCCATCTGCTCTAGCTCTCTCAACAGATGTTGTTGGGTGGTCATGAAGAATATCGTGGGTCTTCTGCTCAACGCGTCAGCTACTACATTGGCCTTTCCTGGGTGGTACTGTTGCTCAATCTCGAAGTCTGTCATCACCTCGAGCCAACGTCTCTGCCTCTGATTAAGATCCTTTTGAGTGTAGACGTACTTTAGGCTCTTATGATCAGTAAATATCTCCACTCTCTCTCCATATAGATAATGCCTCCAAAGCTTCAAGGCAAAGATTACTGCTACAAGTTCCAAGTCGTGGGTGGGATAGTTCTTCTCATGTGTCCTCAACTATCTAGAAGCACAAGCTACAACCTTTCCATGCTGCATCAAAACACATCCTAATCCTTTTTCGGACGCATCGCTATAGATTACGAATCCTCCGGGTCCAGATGGTATGGTCAAGATAGGTGATGTAGTCAAGCGCTTCTTCAGCTCATCGAATGCCTTCTGACACTCCTCTGTCCAGGTAAACTCCTGCTCCTTGTGGGTCAAATGGGTCATTGGCTCTGCAATCTTTGCGAAGTTTTCTACGAACCTCCAATAATATCCGGCAAGTCCTAGAAAGCTTCTCACTTCCGAAATATTGGTAGGGGTTGGCCATGTCTCTACCGATGAAATCTTCGTCGGATCTATTGAAATTCCATCTCCTGAGATGACATATCCAAGGAAAGTGACACGATCCAGAAGAAACTCATATTTGCTCAGTTTGGCATAAAGTTTCTCGCTCCTTAGTGTCTCTAACACTAGTCTCAGATGCTTTTCGTGCTCCTCGTGGCTCTTTGAATACACTAAGATGTCGTCGATGAAGACTACCATAAACCGGTCCAAGTATTGGTGGAATACTCTGTTCATTAAGTTCATAAATACAGCTAGCACATTTGTCAGCCCAAATGGCATTACGAAGAACTCGTAATGACCATAACGAGTCCTGAATGTTGTCTTCTGAATATCTTCTCTTTGCACCTTCACTTGGTGATAACCCGATCTCAAGTCAATCTTGGTGAACACTACTGCTCCTGTCAACTGGTTGAATAAATCATCAATCCGCGGTAGGGGGTACTTGTTCTTGATAGTCAAAGTATTAAGGGCTCTGTAATCAATGCACATGCGTACTGTTCCATCCTTCTTGGGTACGAACAACACTGGTGCTCCCTAAGGTGATGTACTAGGACGGATAAATTCCTTGCTCTGCAACTCCTCTAATTGTAACTTTAGTTTGTCTAACTCCTTCTTCGCCAATCGATATACATTAGAAGATACCGGCGCTGCTCCGGGTACTAGTTCAATAGTGAACTCCATGTCTCTATCTGGCGGTAAGCCTGGCAGTTCTTCGAGAAATACATCCTCAAATTCTGCAACTATTGGTGGGGGTGCAATCTCCATAGCCATGGAAGTTCCCGCCATCTGTCCTACTCCTTGTTCAATGGTCCCTCGCATGTACTCGAACTCCGGTTGATCTGGCGGTCTAAAGGTGACGCTACCCCACCGGCAGTTCAGTACAGCATTATACTGCTTAACCAGTCCATGCCTAACACAATATCAAAGTACGACATAGGCAATACCAAGAATCGAGCTCTCATCTCTCTACCACATACAACTATCGAGCACGTTTTGATAGTGCTGGTAACTTGCACGATACCTCCTCCGGTAAGAATCTTCCAACTCTTAGGTAAGGGGGAAGTCGCTACTCTATGCATTGCTACGAATATACTAGATATAAATGACAATGTAGCACCAGAATCAAACAATACAGTTGCAGGTAACGATGCAACTAAGATGGTACCTGTGATAGCTTCCCCTTCTGTTTCTTCCTCAGTAGCTGCTAAAGCGAAGGCTTGTCCCTGCCTTTGTCCTCCTGTCTGTTGTCGGTTCCGGTTGAACTGTACTTCCTGTGGGGCCAAGGGTGGTCCCTTCTGAAATCCTCCGGGTGCTGGTGGTCACTGGCCTCCTGGTTGGGGTAGTGTCCTCGGGGCTGGTGCTGCTGGCCTCGGTCCTGTCTGTAGTGCTGCCTCTCTGTGCTGTGGGCAATCTCGGACAAGGTGCTGACTAGACCCGCATATCATGCATAATCCCAACTTCTTTCGGCAATCTTTAACGACGTATCCCTTCTTGTCACAATGGTGACAAGTCGGAAGCTCCTACTGTGGGTATGGCGCTGCTCTCTACTGCGTCTGTGCTCCGGGACGATGAAGCGGTCCTCCTGCTCCGGGATGTGCTCTAGCTGGTGTAGTCGTGCTGGGACGTCTAGCTCCTTTGACGATGGCCTCCTGGATCCTTGCCTCTGCAAGAACCTCTTCATAAGAAATCCTCGCCTGTGTAGTGGTATACCTCTGTAGTTCGAAATTGAGTCCATGGTGAAATCTCTGGCTTTCTCGAGTTCATTGGGTATCAGGATGGCACCAAATCTGCTAAGGCGGATGAATTCCGTGTCATATATGTCAACAGTCATATTCCCCTATTCTAGATGTAGGAACTGGGAGTACAGGGCATTTTTGACTGTAGCTGGGAAATACTTCGCATTGAAGTACTCTAAGAACTGTTCCCACGTCTGGTTCTTCCCTACACTACGCTCAATAGAATCCCACCAGTGATGGGCGTTGCCTTTTAGTTGGGCCCTCACTGCGGTCATCAAAAGATCTGGTTGCAGTTGTGAAGCTTCTAGTAACATCTCCGTATTGGCGACCCAATCGGAGATCTGCTCTGCAGTCTCATTGCCCGAGAAAGTATCTGGTCCCATCTGTCGGAACCATCTAACAGTGCCACCTGTCTGGGCTGGTGGAGGTGCTGGTGCTGGTGTTGCGACAGGTGTCCTCTCTAGTACTGTCATCAGACTCTGTCTTAATGTCTCTGTTTGCTGCCACTGTGCTTGTATTATTGTCTGGAAGAACTGAAGCATCTGTGGCTGGCCATCTAGCTGTGGCATCTGGGGTTGATAAGGTGGAGGCGGTGGTAGTGGAATCTCCGGTTGTACAGTAGGCGTCTCCTCAGATGTCGGCCTCTCAGTCTGCGTCATCGGTGTAGCTCCAGAAGTCTGTCCCTCACAATATTGCGTGGGGATTGTCTGTGAAGTCTGTCCTTCGGGCTGCGGCGTAGGATCGCCCAGCGATGTCTTATGCCAATGTATCAGCGGGGTCTGTAGAGGGGGGTTGCCCTTGGGGTACTTCATCTCTTGAGTGGTGTTATCTGGCACCGCGGTACGGGGTGCTCCTCGTCCACTGCGCAAATTCATCTTGCTGTAAGAGATAGGACTTCATTGAAAGAGTACGAATCAACAAACAGGATGCAGATATTTAGAAGCAGTATCAAGGAAGCTCAAAGGCGAATCAAAAAGTGGATGAGACCTAGTAATTTCTATCCTATTGCAGGCTCGCTGGGTAAGTTACCATACCACAAGCGCAAAAGAAGACCTGCATGGGCCACCACTAAAACCATGTCATGCCCCAGTCATAAAATACATGGAACTAGGCCACGTGGCAATAGCCAGCTGACATGTCTCCGAGGATATCCCAATTTAATGGATCCACGAAGAGTGCTACGCTGTCCTAAAATACTAACATGTCCAACATCAGTCAATAACAGGTAATCTAATCTCATCTACAATATAAAGAGTAAGAAGTACTACATAAACTGCTGGAAGATGAACACCAGTCTGAAATATCATAGTATAAACCAAGATGTCTGGTGGGAACAAACCCACTGCTATGACGTAATAAAAGTAATGAAATGAGATATAAAAGATAATGACTAGGGCATCGGCTCTAGATAATGATGCACCCAATCCAGGCTGAAGGCATACCAACTGATCACGGAAACTTTGACGGTAGAACCTCTAGCTCCTCTGCGGTAGCAAATCTCGTCTCCTGTCCGGGGCCGTACACTGTGGGGTAGAAAGCCTCGTCCAAATCTGGAAGGGAACCAGGTCCTCAGAGAGACGTAACAAGTTACATAGAGACAAGCCATATATAAATACTGAATAAAATAAATACAATAAAGGTGTGCTAACCATCTAAGTGAATGCAATGTGAGGACAACTGTGAGTATATGGGAAGGTGTAGGCTAGACATATGCTGACGTAATTCACCAGTCGTGGCAACCGGCTAGTATATGCCACACATGCCCCCTATAACACGGGCGCAGGAATACAATAACGTCCGACATTATATATAGTGTGGTATCTGCAATGTCATCAAGTAACGCCCAACACTCTACAGAATGTGGTATCAGTAATATATAAATACGTCCGTATCACTCCGTCGAGTGCGGTATCAGTGTAAAGGAGTGGGGTGTCCCATATGCCTACCAGTCTTCCTCCCCTCCCAATATAGATATACCAGACAAATAATCGATGCGCATATCCCTTATCTAAATGCCAAGTCTCTATACTGAAATAGTACTAAATTGCTTGCTAACTGTGATGCACGTCACACGCGGCGATAGCTAGTCGATCACGCGAACTCGCATCCCAACATGAGATTTCTCACTACGACTACGTGTAAAAGTGTCAGGTCTTGGAAGATAATAGGGTATCATCCAATGAGGTGAGTCTGCTAACGACTAAATCCATGTATACTAATCATCGACGTATCCGTCGAAATGCATCCTAGACAATCTCGGACGCGCATAGTTGTATAAAGCTAAGCAACAAGCATATAATACAACATTTGTATAATTTAAATTAGACAGTAAATATGGCAAGGTATCTTGCCTGAGTCTTCAAGAGATGAATGCCAAAAGCCTGTTCCGGTAGCGTCTCCTGGCTGATCCAAAGACCCTAGACAAACAATATAACACAATAATACAGGCATCAGATACTACGCATTATCTACGTACGGTTAATACACTACTCTTGAATACTTGTCGCGAGTTCACTGTTGCTCGAGTACAGCATCACGTGCGCACTTAGGTAGGGTGTACACATGTTCTGTCTTCGGTTAACAGGTGTCTCCAGGCAATAATTATCCAGTTACGAGTTATCCATGATTTCTGTTCTATGCGGGCATGTCTTTATTCTCTATGTTTGTTCATACTAGGATTTATATCCGGGGGTTTCTACCGGATTACCTGTCCTTGGTAACTGGTCATTAGTTTAGAATAATTAATCACTAATTAATATCTAACTAAAACTCAATTCCATACACAAAATATTAACTAGGTTTATGAGTTTATTAATACACTTCCATGCTGACACGACGATACGAAGGAAATTACTAGGACACGAGAGAGACGGGTTCCACGAACGAGTACCTGATCAACCGAGTGAGGTGGTACGCTCACTGGTCGGTTGTTCCCTTCGACGAGGGTGGCTCCGGTAGCATGGACGGATCCGTCTAGCGGTGATGGGACAGTCGGGATCGGGGCAGTACTCCGGTCGGGGAGCGGTCGGGCTGGGTTGAGCAGTCGACGCGGGGAGCGGGCTGGCTGGGTTGAGCAGCCGGTCGGGGAGCGGGCTGGCTGGGTTGAGCAGCCGATCGGGGAGCGGTCAGGGTCAGGGTGGAGCGGGAGCGGGCTGGAGCAGTCGGTACGGGGGGTGCGGGAGCGGGCTGGAGTGTGCGGCCGGTTGGGAGTAGTCGGGGTTGAGGGGGTCCGGCCGGTTGGGGAGCTTGGTTTAGATGGGGAGGTCGGCTAGGGTTTTGTGGAGGATGATGAATAGTAGTTTATTAGGGTTTTGCATGTGGGGGTTTGTATTTATAGTTGGTGATGGAGATTATGGGCTGGCCTTGCGTGTGGGCCTGTCCTGCCTTATTGGGGGCTGGTTCACGTAGCAGTGCACTAGGTGGGCTTGGTCGGATTTGTTTGAGGTGAAGTTGACTTCAATTATAATTAAATTAAATAATTGCAAGGCGCTCTCTCAACAACTGCGGCGTAGCTAAGGTGAGATGCAAGGGCGAGGTGCATTAAGACGTATATTAGATGCATATTAATCCTAATTAATGCCAAATAAATCCTAGCATCTCGATTTAATTCTAATAAATCTTGAATTGGTCGAGGGGGTTTACATTTTTTGCGGATACAGGCTGATTCCGACGCGCACACGCGTCCAAATCAGTTTCTGTCATGACCCGCACCCGAAATTTGGGCATGAGTCGTGGGTACGTCCAGCCTACGCCGCAACATCGGCGGTAGAACGCTGTCTAGGTCTCAACATAATATATATCCTGTCAATAGTCTCAACTCCGTACGGAGAACAAAGATAATATAATCCACAGTTCTATAAATATACTCAATCACAAACTATATGAAATAAATGGGCACGATAAGAATGGAAATAAAGAGTTCTATAATAAACCAACCACAAAAGTGCAACTCAAGTCCTGGGTCTAGATGACCTCACAAAGTCACAAAATAATAAATACAACTTAGTCTCAGTCTCAAACAATAAATACAGAAAAAGTAATCTAAGTACAGGCAGGTAAGATCTCCTCTAGAATAGGCAACTCCTCTGGGATTTCCGGAGTGAAATCTCCCTCTAATCCTGGGCCGTAATGAGTGGGGCAAAAGTTCTCCAAGTCCTCTGAAAAATATTATCCAGTCAGGATTGGAGCGAAGCACAAGCACTAACAGCAGTTTCATTAAATTGACAAAAACTATAAACAGTGTAAGAAATACAAGATGAGAATAAATGCTGGAAATATAAAGTATTGGAGAAATAAAATAGGCAATAGAGCATCTAGCAATGAACAATAAACAGTGAATGCTAGAACAATAAGTAGTGAATACTAGAACAAGTAAAACTGAATAAAGAATAGACATCTAGCTAAGTGTTTGAATTATTAGTTTATTATGTGATCGGCTTGGGACTAGATCAGGCTGGTGATATATGATTAGCTATGATTCTCGTAGGTCAGGCTAACCATATGGTTAGCTATGATGCATGTAGTGGTCAGGCTAATCATATATAACAGCTATGAAGCATGTAAATGGTCAGGCTGCACCCGACGTGAGAAGTGGGGTGAGCTATGATGCATGTAAATGGTTGGATATGATCACATAATCTACTAATAGTTCTCCATCCCCAGCTAGCACGATGGATTCCAATCACGACTCCTCATGATGGGGATCTAGGGTGCTAACCCGTGTATCCATAGTGTCGGAATCAAGTATGTAATACACTACAATTTATAGAAGTAATCAACAAAACGAAAACTGTCAGAGAATGTACTCGCCTGTGGTCCTGAGCAAAGTGTGAGGATCGATGTCCAAAGTGGGATCACAATGACCTATTTGTGGAGTATAAATATCATATACTGAATTAAGGAAATAACATGTTTAACTAATTAAGAAATGAGGCTTCTAGGTCATGGCTCAGGCTATGCTAGGTTAAACCCAAGGGTACAAGTATACTAGGGTTTAATAAAAATAGGTTTCATATATCAAAATAATATATATGATTATCTATCTTGACTGATACACCATCTAACTCACTGTTATCTCACACAGGTATCCTACACTGACCTACACATACTGAACTGAAATAGACTAATTCCCTCTCTGAACAATTAACTTCCTACTGAGACACACTAACCCATGTTCACAGTCACTGAACTACACACTAATACCTCACTAAGAATACACACTAATATCTCACTGAGAACATACACTAATACCTCACTGAGATCACACTCTAATACCTCACTGAGAACAACTGAGAACACACTAATATCTCACTGATTCTAATATCTCACTGAGAATACTGAGAACACATGCATTGAGATCTAAGGCTCACACACACCTTACTCTAGGTCTCAACTCCCAATACCCTGTACACACAAATTAACTCACTGCACACACAGGTTTTACTCTCACCTAACTGATACACATGATATACTCAGCCACACACACTCTCACAGGTTTCTGGATACTGATACATAGGCACAACACTGCCACACACTATCACACACACTGCTCACACACAGTAACTCTTACACACACATACTGGTTCTCACTGCTCAGCTGCACACACTGATTTTACACCCTGCCTACTATAATCTAACTGATACCCTGTTCTCCTACACTGACACACAGGTATCTAACTAATACACACAAGTTCACTTAGATACTCACTCACGGGTATACACAGTATCACACTAATACCTAGACACACTGAGACACAGGTAGACACAGATTACTGATACACTAAGGTTCTATGGTACACATGCACAGGTTCACAGACAGGGAGATACTGCACACACAGAATTCCTAACTACCTCAACACCCAGATACACTATCTAACCACACTGCTCCACAGAATTTAAACTGACACAGGTACACATTGGTTCACACACAGGCAGAATTTACCCTCCCTGATCTTGACTAAACTGATACACTAGAGAACTCACTCAAATTAGTGACACAGCACAGGCACACTGGTACACTGCTCCCTCTCTAACTCTCTCATAGAATTTACACACAGGTAATTCATTCCCCACTGAACTCACCCACAACCACACATAGCTCACTGAACACCTACACACAGACCTACTCTCACTGACACACACAGACTACTCACACAACTACACAGGTTCTGAAATCTGAAGGAACCTAGGATACACACACTGAATTTTAATCACACCAATTCACACAGGTAAACACCTACACACACAAAACCCGACTGTGCACACATAAACTCCCCACAGTGTCTGGTACACATGGACACAGCCATTAGAACAGATCCTATACTAAACTCCACCCGACTACACAGTGAACCAACACACAGTTAGCCACCCCGACTGCACAGTAACCTAAAATCACCACCCACCTATATACTTAATACACAAATAGCTAAGTATACAGATTGGTATAACAACTATGCAGAATTTAAAATACTGAGATAGGTAAAACCTAATAAACATATCACCAAACACTTGGTGTGCAGGAAAAATGAATCCACATAAAAACCCATGAATCCTCAATCAAAACCTAGGAATCGAGATCTAAACTCACGTGTTGGAGGTAAAATCGTGTCTACACAAAATCCCTAGGTTTAGGGTTCCAGAAATTAGGGAAAAATACCCACAGGTCATCAAAAACACAAATCTCCCCTAGGTCTACATGTAGGACCCCTATAAACCGAGATCTACACAGCAAGGGTTCCTAATGGGCAAAAACAACAGAAAAAAGAATTAAAAATAGGAAAATCTGGAATTTACCTATAGGGAGATGGTTTCCCTATGAAAGTTCTTCTTCCCCAAGGTTCCTTGACCCAAGCTCCTTGCTTCCCTTTGCTTTGGAGGAGGAAGATGGAATCCTAGGGTTTGATTCCGAATTTGGGGTGAGGGAATGGCTTTTCTAATGGAGGCTAGGATTTCTTTCTTCATGAAGGAGAAAAGGGTTGAGGGTTGCTCCCTGTCACTACCACGTTCCGAAAACAGGGGTATTTTCGACTTTTTACAATAATTAATATTAATTAATTGCCTGATAGTATAATTGATTTAATTGATTATGTGTGATGTGTAATTAAATATAGTAATTATATACAGTGTTCAATTGTGTTTGTGCTTGTAGACTTGACCTAGAAGTCAGTAGGTGAACACCTGTCCGAATTGTGGGATTCGGTATTTTAATTGTTTATTTTAGAATCTAATTCTTGGAGGTAATAATTAATTACCGTATTTTATTTAGTTATTGCGCATTGCCTTTGCTTCGATATTTGGAGCACTACCCTGACTTTTGTCTTCCAACAAATTTCACAATCTTACCCTAGACGTGCCCGCCTTCAATTCTGCTATTTTTGTAACTCATAATTATGCTCTTTGTGCATTATTTCTAGCCGCACAAAAATTCGTCGCGGATGTTATTTAATAAATCCCTATTTTGCATCGTTGTGCGTTCCAATCGAAAATTGGAGGCCATCTTGACCTACTTTTCGTGCGGCCCAAATTAGGGTAATATTCTGTTCTGAGTCTTCTTCAATATTGGTATTGATGACCTGACCTGATTTTGGCCCCATGTACTCATAATTAATTATTGAACACAACTTGCATTTATTTCTATTTAAATTGAGGATACTATTTTATCTGATTCTAAAATCCCAATTTAATTCCAGTGCCCCCTGACCCTACAAAACACCGGACCCCGAATCGCCCGCCAAATTTTCGTCATTTCATGTGTTTGTGCAATTTCCCGAATTTAAGGGGGCTAGGTTGCAAATTTGCATAATTGATGTCAACACCCCATTGGTTCAAACAAATGAAAGCCAATTAATTGACCTAGGTCAACAACCCTCTCCATGAATAATTAATTTTTCCTCATGACAAGTCATGGCCATCCATTCTAGATGGATGCAATCTCCACCCTTCATCCACATCTCACCCTTTTACTATTTAATGTCACCATCAACCCAAATCCCTAGAAATCTAGGTTTCCACACCTCACAAGCCTCCAAACCGTAGCTCTCTTCCTCTTCCTCATTTTCATTTTTCTTTCTTCCCTCCTCCTTCTCTTTTCTCCTCCTTCTTCCTTCCTCCTTCTTCTCTATTTGTATTTTTTTGAATTCAAAGTTTAGAGGGGGGGGGAACACTGTTCACCCCCCACAGTTCCTGTTCACCCGACCAACAGACCCTACTCCGGCGGCGGCTCAGTCCAGCGACCAGCCGTGGCAGTTCCCTCCGGCGGCGGCTTAGTCCAGCTTCCCCACCGGCTCCTTCTTCAGCATCGAGCATCCCCGTCGAGTCCATCCTCCTCCTTCGGCCAGTTCGAGCCCCATTCTCCGGCGGCTGACTGAACGACTCCGGCCTGTGCATCTCTTCCCCGACTTCACTGTGCACTACTCCGGCCTCCCCATTCATCCGCTGCTGCTCTTCCTCCTCTGTTCTCCGAGCTCCCCCATTCGAACCAAGCCGAGCTCCTCCTTTGCTCCGGTCCTCCCTGCACCATCCTTGCCGGCCTGCTCCTCCTCGGCTTCGTCGGTGGGTTCGGCTTCGCCGGCTACGTCTACAAGGAGCAGGTTAACGCCTTCCTCACGAACTTGTCTGGTTTCATCGACGGTAATGGCCCTGCCGGATATGCTCTGGTTGTTGCTGTTTATGCTGGATTGGAGATTCTTGCCATTCCCGCTATCCCATTGACCATGTCAGCCGGTCTTCTATTTGGTAATTTTACTGGCACCATAATGGTGTCGATCAGTGGAACTATAGCTGCAACAGCGGCCTTCCTTATTGCGAGATATTTTGCCGTGAACGAATTCTTAAGCTGGTTGAAGGGAATAAAAAGTTTTTGGCTATTGATAAAGCCATTGGTGAAAATGGTTTTAGAGTTGTTACTCTCTTACGCTTGAGCCCTCTACTTCCTTTTTCTCTTGGAAATTATCTATATGGCTTGACTTCAGTGAAGTTAGCGCCTTATGTGTTGGGCAGTTGGTTAGGAATGCTTCCAGGAACATGGGCATATGTGAGTGCAGGAGCATTTGGGCGGGCCATAATTCAAGAAGAATCAGAGGTGGGCTTACCTGGAAATGGACAACTATTGATCCTGGCCTTGGCCTCTTAGTTACAGCTCTTGCAGCAGCTTATGTAACTCGGCTCGCAAAGATATTTTATGAAGCGTAGCTTGTTCGTTCGTGATTACAAGGGACCGAATTTTACTCAGTCTCAGCTCAGATTGGACAAACCCTCTGGTGAGGTTCCCTCTTCCCTTTATTCTTCTGTCTGTGATTAATCATTATTTAATATATTAATTAGATAATTAATTTATAATTAGTTTAGAATTTATAAATCAATTAGTTGAATTATATTAGTTTAGTTATAAATTAGATTAGTAGATTAATTATTTAATCAGTAAATTATTTATAATTAGTTAATTAATTAATCATTTAATTAATTTATATTAGTTTAGTTTAGTTAATTATTTTCTTAATCAGTAATTAAAGTATTAATCAGTGAGTTAAATTGTAATTAGCTATATAATAATTAATCTAATATAATTAGTTAGTTAATGTTTAATGAGTCGGGTAATAATGTAAAAGTTAATTGGATTTATAATTAGTTTAGTTAATTAATGTAATTGATTTAGTAAATAAATGTAATTAAGTTTAGCTGTTAATTGCATATAATTAGTTTAGTAATTCTTATAATAAGTTGATTATATATATATACAAATAGGTATTCTGGTATAAAAAGTATATATGTATATACATCTACTAGTGTATATACACAAATACGTATTTTGTACAATTACTAAGAGACACTTGTATATATATTATATACGTTTATTGGTATACTTTGAGTGTAAATGTATATTATATACGTATCCCTACTAGATGACCTAGTTGACTAGAGCCATGCCTGGCAGAGCCCTGAGTTCATGTATTTGAGATGTGTTAGTGTAGCACCTGATGCAAATGTTGTAATTGATATATTTTTAGGACTGTTGGTTCCTCCAGACGATACTCTGGGACAGGACATTGGTTTTACCAGCTAAGGACCCAAGGCAAGTACATTCTCTGATTAGTTTCTAATTTATGATATCTCCTATGTTCACTGTATCTAGTGTAAATATCCATGTTCTCGACACGTTGTTACACGGATTGGTATACACGGATCTCGTCATGAGATGTTATTCCTTATTCATGGTGTAGCTTGTACGAGACTTGTTTCCTTGATATCTTGTGCATGTGCAGACACTAATTCCCGGGGAGATTTGCTACCTTCCTAGGGAATCCCGTGCCATAGCGTACCATGATTGGATCTACTATACCAGTCGGGGGTTTGGGGAGTACTTTAGTGTAGATATGTGATCATACCCAACTTTATATGTACCATAGCTCACCCCACATCTCACGTCGGGTGCGGCCTGACCATTTATATGCTCCATAGCTGTTACGTGTGATTAGCCTGATCTCTACATGCACCATAGCTAACCAACGGTTAGCCTGACTTTATATGAACCATAGCTAATCACATGTAACCAGCCTGATCAAGTTCCCAAGCCGATCACATGTTAAAGCTAGTACTCACACACTTAGTCATAGGATTCTTGCTCATGGACATAATGTTTCTTTTCCTGCATTTACTTACAATATTTCCAGTATTTCTCTCATTGTACATTTCTCGTACTTATACATGCATCTGGTATGTTTCCATCTAGAACTGCTACATAGTTTATGTCATTTATATAGAACTGCTATTTAGAGATGTACTTTGCTCCTTCCTGACTGGAAAATATTTTTCCAGACTGTGACCTTAGTAGACTGGTTCCGACACACTTGGAGATTGGTTGTTCCTGGTTACAGGTATGATTGTTTTATCATTAGTCTTGTGTTGTACTCTTTTGTTCTCCAAATTCTTATCGTGCTGTAATTGTGATTGAGTATGTTGTTCATCTTTATAGTGTTATCCGTGTCTCCTTATGGAGTTGGATACTAGTGTGAGATTATTTAGATAGTACTTGACCTAGACAGCGTTCTACCGCCGATGCTGCGGCGTAGGCTGGACGTACCCACGCACTCGTGCCCCTAAACCGGGTGCGGGTCGTGACACGTTTTAGTGGTGGCCCATGCAGGTCAGACTTCGCATTTAGAGCGATGTCGTAGTAGTGTGGCATCTTTGTTACACTATTGCGTGCCTGCTATAGGACATAGGACATAGGATACTAGGATGAGAGAGGTTACTCAATCACAAATTCTTGAAAGATTTCCTGGGATGACCCCATGAGAATCTTATTTTCAATTTAAATCTTTCCTTGTTTTCGTCCGCTCTCGCTTGTTGTTACTGAACTTGATTCTTGTTGAGCAGTTATTAAATTAAAATCTTGGTATCATTATCGAGTTTGGTTCTTGTTAACCAGTTGTTAACTTTAATTCCTGGTATCGTTGTTGAGTTGATTTCAAATTGAGATGAATTTTTACGAACTAGAATTTATGGTATCATCTGATGACATATATTAATGAGGACAGTGAGGAAGGTAAAACGTCTACTTTGGTTATGGAACCTAGAATTTATCGCAGCCATATTAGCTGTCGTGACGAGGACATAGGAACCTAACTTGGATGTACATACTATAGTTATGAAGCTTAGAGTCTTTCGCAGCCATACCGGTTGGCGTGGCGAAGATTCTAGACGACATGATTATAGAGTGCATACCTTAGTTACGAAACCTATCGTTTATCGCATCTATGCTTACTGGCGTGGCGAGGATTCTGAGTGTCATGATTTCAGACAGACGTGTATGATTATCAGGTTGTATCCTAAATTGGTTCTTAAAATATCATCTCAAGACTTATCTATTTCTGTTATTCCAGGACTTTGTTCCACCGCTTCTTTCTTTACTAGCAGTAAAGATACCTTCTGTCCTCAATTCAGTCTTTGAGCTCCTATTCCTTGAGGATTTCTTGTTAAGTATGATAATTAGTGGCTTGTAATTTTGTTTGTGTCTTGTATTAGTTTTGACTGTGTTGCTAGTGAGTTGTAAGTGTTCTTAGTTGGGCATGTGAGCAGTAGGCTTTAATCTAGAGTTAGCCCTTAGCATAGTACCTTGTACCAATGATTCTAGGAGTAGTGTCATTGGAGACTGAGAGTTAAGAAAAGTATAGAGTATCAGTGATAGTTCTCAGAGTCAGTATCAGAGCCAATTACCCGTCCTGGATAATCATGATTATGTAATTGAGTGATTTATGTAAACGATTAAGTATCCGGAAATTGTGTTAAGGATTTATGGAGCATGATGTCCAATTTTATGATTGATATCGGAAATGTTAAAGGTAAAGAAATGTATATGCATAAAGGGTTTAATGAGATGTCATAAGTAGAGAAATATCAGGATTTGTAATGGAAGTTGTGAAGTGTATCACAATTAGTTTAACAGACTGTACAAGGATTAAGAGGTATGCTTATACATCAATCGAGATATAGAACCATATGCCTACCCTTGATTGAAGTAAAGCATGGGTATTATAGAAAGTGCATGTAATCATGAGTTATAATGAGCTTGATGAGAGGATCCAGTAATAAAGCTAGTGATATAATACCAAGAGTGCTAATGGTCCTATATCAAGGATTAGTCGAGGATGACACAAATAACAGTAAGCACGCTGCTTAATGATAATTAGCTTATAGACTAGTTGATATAGATTGGGAAGTCCTGGAAGAGAATACATTGATCATTGGGAGGTAATGGTGCAAGTGATTCAGGCAGTACGATTGTAGTATACAATTATAGACACTAGTTGCATTGAGTGCACCTTGAGTATCAGAGACCGTGAGCACTGATATGTACACTGTGGAATTATAAATTAAAGGGTGGAAATAGAATTTTTATTTTAGAATAATTGAGGAGTTGAGAGTATGTCATTAAATTGTGAGGATTCAAATATGAAATCAATAAACATGGTTAAGGCTACAAAGATATTAGAAGTGATTAAATTTTGTTTCGATGTGGAGTATCTAATTTTGAGGAGGTATATACAATTCATTTTAAGTTGATCTAGAAGTTAAACCTTGACGATTAATTTGAGGATTAATTTTATGGTAGATGAGAGATATGAATATTAATATATGAGTAGATGGTATACACGTGTAAGGATCTGATGACTTGAGCAGGATTGAGATGGCACCGCAGACTGACTTGGGTGTCCATCTAGATTTGTATTAGAAAGGGTTAGCACTTAGTATGGTGTTGCACTTGACGTGTATTTGAGTGATAAGAATAGTATGAACAATTGTAGTAGGAACGGGAACTGACAGAGGGTATGGTACTAAAGAAATACAGGTATCAACTTGGATGCATTATCGAACCATAGTTATATTAGAGAATCTTGGTATCAGATTTAGGTATTAATAAGCAGATGTATGCAATGAGGATGTAATCATGGATGTTGTGGACTAATGATTAATTGATATGAGTACCGGTGTACAGGAATATGAATTAGTTAGTGAATTGCTAGAGCTAAGTGTATGTTAGAGATAGGAAATACTGCAGGTAATATGTTAGCAGGTTCTTTCTTTCCCTCCTAATGTTCCTTTTTCCGTCTTTCGATTGATTGATTTCCCTAATACTGTAGTTCGTATGCATGATTTCTTGTTAGAATAAAATCGGTAGTACACCCTGACAGAGACAGCAGTACCATGATAAGATAGACCATAACCATGCATGTTTCCTCTAAGTTGGTTATTGTATGACTGTGGGTAAAAATTTTTCTTAAACCATGATCATTGGGTTTGACCATAGCAAGGATCTATGACAAGGTTCTGACTTGACAAGAGACACGAGATGCTAAAATTTTGGAAGATAAGCATAAAGAATTAAGGATTAATATGGCAGAGTTGATAAATCATTGATTTTTAATCATCAATCCTACCAAGATTGAGATGTGATTAAATTATCATTAGACTTCGAGGATAAACATTAATTTAAATGAGAGGTTGAGAATTTAATATGGTAGGATTGATGATTATTGATTATGATATATTTACCATTAAAATTTTTGAGGAAATTTAGAAGATTATTATTATATTTTATTGGACTGGGAGATAAAGATTTAATTGAAAATAGTAATGGAGGATTTTGCGAGTGTTATTATTTGAGTATTGTAAGGAAAAAGGAATCAAGGATTTAGATCACTAATGGATTAGTGTTGAATTCGAATTTTTGGGATAAAATTTTTAATTTTTATAAACGTTCAAGGACTAAATTTTCGATTAAAGGATTGGATGGTAAAAAAAAAAAAAAAAAAAAAAATTGTATCTAGTGATTTGCTCAAATTAAGGAGTAAGATGATAAATGGGTTAGTGATTAAACACAAACTTTTTGGACGAGTTTTTATTTGGATTCATGGATTAGTGTTTTGATGGAAATTTTAAATGTGCATTGTTGGATTAAGTTAGAGGAGTAGATATCAATTCGGGTTTTAATTACTAACATCAGATTCGTAGGAGATTATGATACGAATAGAGTTCGATGATAAATTTTGAGGATTTTTCAGGAATACAATAATTTCAAAATTTTGAAATTGCGAAACGACAAGGTGGATAATTTCAGGATTTTGTGGGTTGTTGAATTTCACAATTTATGGAAAACAATAATGTGTATGAGTAAACGCTACTATGAGGATTTTAAATTTCGAGGACGAAATTCTTTTAAGGTGGGTAGACTTGTCACTACCACGTTCCGAAAACAGGGGTATTTTCGACTTTTTACAATAATTAATATTAATTAATTGCCTGATAGTATAATTGATTTAATTGATTATGTGTGATGTGTAATTAAATATAGTAATTATATACAGTGTTCAATTGTGTTTGTGCTTGTAGACTTGACCTAGAAGTCAGTAGGTGAACACCTGTCCGAATTGTGGGATTCGGTATTTTAATTGTTTATTTTAGAATCTAATTCTTGGAGGTAATAATTAATTACCGTATTTTATTTAGTTATTGCGCATTGCCTTTGCTTCGATATTTGGAGCACTACCCTGACTTTTGTCTTCCAACAAATTTCACAATCTTACCCTAGACGTGCCCGCCTTCAATTCTGCTATTTTTGCAACTCATAATTATGCTCTTTGTGCATTATTTCTAGCCGCACAAAAATTCGTCGCGGATGTTATTTAATAAATCCCTATTTTGCATCGTTGTGCGTTCCAATCGAAAATTGGAGGCCATCTTGACCTACTTTTCGTGCGGCCCAAATTAGGGTAATATTCTGTTCTGAGTCTTCTTCAATATTGGTATTGATGACCTGACCTGATTTTGGCCCCATGTACTCATAATTAATTATTGAACACAACTTGCATTTATTTCTATTTAAATTGAGGATACTATTTTATCTGATTCTAAAATCCCAATTTAATTCCAGTGCCCCCTGACCCTACAAAACACCGGACCCCGAATCGCCCGCCAAATTTTCGTCATTTCATGTGTTTGTGCAATTTCCCGAATTTAAGGGGGCTAGGTTGCAAATTTGCATAATTGATGTCAACACCCCATTGGTTCAAACAAATGAAAGCCAATTAATTGACCTAGGTCAACAACCCTCTCCATGAATAATTAATTTTTCCTCATGACAAGTCATGGCCATCCATTCTAGATGGATGCAATCTCCACCCTTCATCCACATCTCACCCTTTTACTATTTAATGTCACCATCAACCCAAATCCCTAGAAATCTAGGTTTCCACACCTCACAAGCCTCCAAACCGTAGCTCTCTTCCTCTTCCTCATTTTCATTTTTCTTTCTTCCCTCCTCCTTCTCTTTTCTCCTCCTTCTTCCTTCCTCCTTCTTCTCTATTTGTATTTTTTTGAATTCAAAGTTTAGAGGGGGGGGAACACTGTTCACCCCCCACAGTTCCTGTTCACCCGACCAACAGACCCTACTCCGGCGGCGGCTCAGTCCAGCGACCAGCCGTGGCAGTTCCCTCCGGCGGCGGCTTAGTCCAGCTTCCCCACCGGCTCCTTCTTCAGCATCGAGCATCCCCGTCGAGTCCATCCTCCTCCTTCGGCCAGTTCGAGCCCCATTCTCCGGCGGCTGACTGAACGACTCCGGCCTGTGCATCTCTTCCCCGACTTCACTGTGCACTACTCCGGCCTCCCCATTCATCCGCTGCTGCTCTTCCTCCTCTGTTCTCCGAGCTCCCCCATTCGAACCAAGCCGAGCTCCTCCTTTGCTCCGGTCCTCCCTGCACCATCCTTGCCGGCCTGCTCCTCCTCGGCTTCGTCGGTGGGTTCGGCTTCGCCGGCTACGTCTACAAGGAGCAGGTTAACGCCTTCCTCACGAACTTGTCCGGTTTCATCGACGGTAATGGCCCTGCCGGATATGCTCTGGTTGTTGCTGTTTATGCTGGATTGGAGATTCTTGCCATTCCCGCTATCCCATTGACCATGTCAGCCGGTCTTCTATTTGGTAATTTTACTGGCACCATAATGGTGTCGATCAGTGGAACTATAGCTGCAACAGCGGCCTTCCTTATTGCGAGATATTTTGCCGTGAACGAATTCTTAAGCTGGTTGAAGGGAATAAAAAGTTTTTGGCTATTGATAAAGCCATTGGTGAAAATGGTTTTAGAGTTGTTACTCTCTTACGCTTGAGCCCTCTACTTCCTTTTTCTCTTGGAAATTATCTATATGGCTTGACATCAGTGAAGTTAGCGCCTTATGTGTTGGGCAGTTGGTTAGGAATGCTTCCAGGAACATGGGCATATGTGAGTGCAGGAGCATTTGGGCGGGCCATAATTCAAGAAGAATCAGAGGTGGGCTTACCTGGAAATGGACAACTATTGATCCTGGCCTTGGCCTCTTAGTTACAGCTCTTGCAGCAGCTTATGTAACTCGGCTCGCAAAGATATTTTATGAAGCGTAGCTTGTTCGTTCGTGATTACAAGGGACCGAATTTTACTCAGTCTCAGCTCAGATTGGACAAACCCTCTGGTGAGGTTCCCTCTTCCCTTTATTCTTCTGTCTGTGATTAATCATTATTTAATATATTAATTAGATAATTAATTTATAATTAGTTTAGAATTTATAAATCAATTAGTTGAATTATATTAGTTTAGTTATAAATTAGATTAGTAGATTAATTATTTAATCAGTAAATTATTTATAATTAGTTAATTAATTAATCATTTAATTAATTTATATTAGTTTAGTTTAGTTAATTATTTTCTTAATCAGTAATTAAAGTATTAATCAGTGAGTTAAATTGTAATTAGCTATATAATAATTAATCTAATATAATTAGTTAGTTAATGTTTAATGAGTCGGGTAATAATGTAAAAGTTAATTGGATTTATAATTAGTTTAGTTAATTAATGTAATTGATTTAGTAAATAAATGTAATTAAGTTTAGCTGTTAATTGCATATAATTAGTTTAGTAATTCTTATAATAAGTTGATTATATATATATACAAATAGGTATTCTGGTATAAAAAGTATATATGTATATACATCTACTAGTGTATATACACAAATACGTATTTTGTACAATTACTAAGAGACACTTGTATATATATTATATACGTTTATTGGTATACTTTGAGTGTAAATGTATATTATATACGTATCCCTACTAGATGACCTAGTTGACTAGAGCCATGCCTGGCAGAGCCCTGAGTTCATGTATTTGAGATGTGTTAGTGTAGCACCTGATGCAAATGTTGTAATTGATATATTTTTAGGACTGTTGGTTCCTCCAGACGATACTCTGGGACAGGACATTGGTTTTACCAGCTAAGGACCCAAGGCAAGTACATTCTCTGATTAGTTTCTAATTTATGATATCTCCTATGTTCACTGTATCTAGTGTAAATATCCATGTTCTCGACACGTTGTTACACGGATTGGTATACACGGATCTCGTCATGAGATGTTATTCCTTATTCATGGTGTAGCTTGTACGAGACTTGTTTCCTTGATATCTTGTGCATGTGCAGACACTAATTCCCGGGGAGATTTGCTACCTTCCTAGGGAATCCCGTGCCATAGCGTACCATGATTGGATCTACTATACCAGTCGGGGGTTTGGGGAGTACTTTAGTGTAGATATGTGATCATACCCAACTTTATATGTACCATAGCTCACCCCACATCTCACGTCGGGTGCAGCCTGACCATTTATATGCTCCATAGCTGTTACGTGTGATTAGCCTGATCTCTACATGCACCATAGCTAACCAACGGTTAGCCTGACTTTATATGAACCATAGCTAATCACATGTAACCAGCCTGATCAAGTTCCCAAGCCGATCACATGTTAAAGCTAGTACTCACACACTTAGTCATAGGATTCTTGCTCATGGACATAATGTTTCTTTTCCTGCATTTACTTACAATATTTCCAGTATTTCTCTCATTGTACATTTCTCGTACTTATACATGCATCTGGTATGTTTCCATCTAGAACTGCTACATAGTTTATGTCATTTATATAGAACTGCTATTTAGAGATGTACTTTGCTCCTTCCTGACTGGAAAATATTTTTCCAGACTGTGACCTTAGTAGACTGGTTCCGACACACTTGGAGATTGGTTGTTCCTGGTTACAGGTATGATTGTTTTATCATTAGTCTTGTGTTGTACTCTTTTGTTCTCCAAATTCTTATCGTGCTGTAATTGTGATTGAGTATGTTGTTCATCTTTATAGTGTTATCCGTGTCTCCTTATGGAGTTGGATACTAGTGTGAGATTATTTAGATAGTACTTGACCTAGACAGCGTTCTACCGCCGATGCTGCGGCGTAGGCTGGACGTACCCACGCACTCGTGCCCCTAAACCGGGTGCGGGTCGTGACACGTTTTAGTGGTGGCCCATGCAGGTCAGACTTCGCATTTAGAGCGATGTCGTAGTAGTGTGGCATCTTTGTTACACTATTGCGTGCCTGCTATAGGACATAGGACATAGGATACTAGGATGAGAGAGGTTACTCAATCACAAATTCTTGAAAGATTTCCTGGGATGACCCCATGAGAATCTTATTTTCAATTTAAATCTTTCCTTGTTTTCGTCCGCTCTCGCTTGTTGTTACTGAACTTGATTCTTGTTGAGCAGTTATTAAATTAAAATCTTGGTATCATTATCGAGTTTGGTTCTTGTTAACCAGTTGTTAACTTTAATTCCTGGTATCGTTGTTGAGTTGATTTCAAATTGAGATGAATTTTTACGAACTAGAATTTATGGTATCATCTGATGACATATATTAATGAGGACAGTGAGGAAGGTAAAACGTCTACTTTGGTTATGGAACCTAGAATTTATCGCAGCCATATTAGCTGTCGTGACGAGGACATAGGAACCTAACTTGGATGTACATACTATAGTTATGAAGCTTAGAGTCTTTCGCAGCCATACCGGTTGGCGTGGCGAAGATTCTAGACGACATGATTATAGAGTGCATACCTTAGTTACGAAACCTATCGTTTATCGCATCTATGCTTACTGGCGTGGCGAGGATTCTGAGTGTCATGATTTCAGACAGACGTGTATGATTATCAGGTTGTATCCTAAATTGGTTCTTAAAATATCATCTCAAGACTTATCTATTTCTGTTATTCCAGGACTTTGTTCCACCGCTTCTTTCTTTACTAGCAGTAAAGATACCTTCTGTCCTCAATTCAGTCTTTGAGCTCCTATTCCTTGAGGATTTCTTGTTAAGTATGATAATTAGTGGCTTGTAATTTTGTTTGTGTCTTGTATTAGTTTTGACTGTGTTGCTAGTGAGTTGTAAGTGTTCTTAGTTGGGCATGTGAGCAGTAGGCTTTAATCTAGAGTTAGCCCTTAGCATAGTACCTTGTACCAATGATTCTAGGAGTAGTGTCATTGGAGACTGAGAGTTAAGAAAAGTATAGAGTATCAGTGATAGTTCTCAGAGTCAGTATCAGAGCCAATTACCCGTCCTGGATAATCATGATTATGTAATTGAGTGATTTATGTAAACGATTAAGTATCCGGAAATTGTGTTAAGGATTTATGGAGCATGATGTCCAATTTTATGATTGATATCGGAAATGTTAAAGGTAAAGAAATGTATATGCATAAAGGGTTTAATGAGATGTCATAAGTAGAGAAATATCAGTGGTGGTTTTCGTGGTTTCCCATCTAATTTAATTTTTGAAAATCTGGAAAAAGAAGGTTTTCGTGGTTTCCCATCTAATTTAATTTAACATACAGCAGCAAATAAAATAATGTAAATGATAAAAATTCAACTAGATCAAGGGCCTTCGCATACCAAAAAAAATTCGAATTCGGATCTCTGTGGTGGGAGATACGAATCCGAGAACATAGGTAGTTTACCGTAGTTTTCTACGATACCCAAAAGTTGTCATTTTTTGTCAACTTGGGCGCCGTTTTCGCCTAGGGTTACGCGCTGTTCGAGGTCACCTATCATACATATATGAAAGAGGGTTAAGTGGTGAACGTACCGGTGAAGACGGGGTCAAGTTTGGTCGAGCGGGGGAACGGAAAACAGAGCTGGAACACAGGTACTTCACTGTGTATTTCCTGCGTGGCGCGCGGTGGTCGCGAACGTCGTGCGGGCGGTCGGGACGGCTCCGGCTGGGCGGCGCAGCTGCTGGAGGCGGCATGGCGGTCTCATGGGGAAGGAGGAGAAGATTTGAGATTAGGTTTAGGGTTAGGGTTTGGCGAGTGTATATATAGAGATGGGAGAGGCGGCGTCGAGTTATACAACGCGGGGGGATTTATATGTTATGCAGCTGCTGCTGCTTATTATCCTTAAGGGGGGGGGGCCTTAACGGGTTAGAGTTAGGAATGGGTTTGGATATAGGATAGGAAATGGGTTGGGGTTTGAACCATTAAGGATTTATTATTCTTTTTTTTTTCCTTTTTTCTATTTCTAATTTCTTTTCTTTAATCTATTATATTTAATAAATATTATATATACATATATATATATATATATATATATATATACATAAAATTCTAGAAATTTATTTTAGAGCATACAATTAATCTATCAGCTGTCCACAAGGTCTCCTACATGGAATAAATTAGAAAAAAATTATAAAGGCTCCATAAATCTCCTAAATGCACAAATACCTCAAATAAAAATTTAAAAAATCTATTTCCTCTATCTAGCTCATAATTACTACAATTCAATTAAATAATTAAACTAAAAAGTTAATACGGTTTTTAGGATTAGGGGTTTTACATTCTACCCAACTTATAAAAATTTCGTCCTCGAAATTAAAACTAAGCCATAGTAGAAAGTCAATGATGCTATAAGATTGAGATTTGCAGCTTATTATGTACCTTCCTCCATCCTAAACTCCATGATTTTTCAATTGCCATGGGGATGTTTGAAGGACTATAATTTGCATTGTTTAAAATGCAAGGTTAGGTTTAAATGAGTGGACGATGTTGTGCTTTACACATTCCGAAAATTCATGGGGAAAATCCACATGAACAAAAAATAGGTTTCTTCATGTGTCCTGTCCATTAGGGTGGACGCCTCAATGCACCTTTGCATAAAAGTGTCTAACAATTAGAAAATTGCACAAAGATGGGAATTGGTTAAATTAATCAAAATTAATGTGCATAGTATTCTTGAATTAATTAGAAGTACATTGGGCTAAAATTAGGTGGGGCACAAGTATCACGGGCATAGAGGGCTCAGAGTAGAATATTGTCAAAATTTGGGTTGCACAAAAATGGGTCAAGATTGTGTCTCCAATTTCGATTGGAACGCACAAGGATACAAGTTGAAATTAATTAGAATTAAGAAATAACATTTGCGACGAATGTTGTGCGACTAAAATATAGCACAAGGGAGCTTAATTATAAGTCACACAAAAGTCAGAATAGAAGGCTGTCATGTCTAGGACAAGGGTGTGGAATTTGTAGAAAGCAGTGGCTAGTGTAGTGCTTCAATTATCAAAGCAACGGTAATGGTACTCTAAGTGATACAATGTTGTAAAATTAAATAAAAATACCGTGTTCTATTTCTAATTGGATTCAAACTAGCCTTAGTCTCACTATCTAAGCCAAGTAGACCTAATTTTGGGTGAGGGGGTTTATAATCTACCCAACTTAAAAATATGTCATCCTCGAAATTAAAATAAGGCATAATTTGTTAATCCTTCATGTACATAAGACAAGTCAATCGCAATCTCTTTGTGATAATTAAAATTATATTCTAATCCATCGTAATCACTTCAAGGTTAAGATAATCACTGTTCCAATCAAAATTTAACCTATTGTAATATCTTCTCACTTTTTCAAATTATCAATATCCAACTTTAAATTAAATCCATATAACATCTTCAAGAATTAAATGCGCATATAAATTTTACATCATGATCTCCAACTATCATAATCTCCTCTAGAAAACAATTCTAGTCCAATATTATTCCTATTTTCACTTATAAATTTTTGTATTCTTCAAATTTTTAAATTCAATTCACATCCTCAATATTTCAAATAGGTAATCCAACAATCAAATTTTAACTCTTAATTAATATCATCAAATTATAAAAAAAATTAAATTCAATCCACCAATGTTCAAGTCTGAAATTCTATATTTATCCTCAAAATTCAAATTGATGATTTACCTTCAATATTTAAAATTTAAATCATGTACTTAAAGTATAAATATTTGGTCCGACATATCAAGATTTTAAAATTTATTAAATCCTCATCATCTTAGTCATTCTTAAAATTCCTAAAATTAAAATGACTTAAATCTCTCAATTTAATCTTACTTGATTGCTTGATCATAATCAAATAATCACCTCAAGTTGACAATGCGACTTATACCCAACTTAGAATTTACCCATCTATCACATAAGGCTTATACATTTAAGAAAACTATTCCTCAAATTGCTTAATCATGCTATTCAATCCTTAGAAGTTTTAAACACCAACATATTACCTATGATATGCCCTTAATTATGAAAGATAATTATCAAGTATTGTGATTGGCCTATGGAGTATATCTAGTACTCTCTGTATATCAAACTTATTCCAAGCATGAGGTTTCGTCTTTCCGAAATAAGGAAAGATGGAAAATAATGATGAAGAGTTCAAGGGAAAGGTAATAGAATAGAAGTATGGGGATCAAGGCATTTTAAAGAATTCAATTGGGAATCATCAAGGCGGTTGTGGATTGAAATCCTATTTTGGTAATTTTCTATTCACATGCTCGTATCAGTACAATTATGTAACCGATGCGATATGCCAGACATGTCTAGGGGCAAGTATATTCATCTACTAGTCAACTATGTATCTCAATCCACGTAAAATAGTCATGTAAAGAACGAACCAAATGCACCAAGGTTAGCTAGACCTTAATACACCGATTTTGATTAGACAATTGTATCATTGTGTGCACCCAATAATGCATATGTCATGAGCAAGCTCGATAAAAGAATAAGCTTGCAAAAACTAGGCTATAATAGCAGCATAAGTCAAGGTAGTACATAAAATATAAATATGCTGGATTATGATGAAAGCATGCACACAATAATTCAAGTTGACAAGAAGATACGACTCTACAATCTCTACAGTTGTCATACAACTCATTGTCTAAGTCTCTAGTCGACCAAATAGGGTATGGACCTCTAGATTCTACAGTCTGAATAAACACTGCTGTCTTATGCTAGCATATAGTTATTGTCATTCAATTACACTACATTAATCAGTCAAAAAGGGCTTTGCGATACTAGGTTGTGAGGCATACTACCCAACTTAAAGAATTAACTAATATTGTGACAGTCTTAATGGGATTCTACAAAATAACCTTGCACTTGTAAATAAAGCAGAAACTTATTGAGGTATACGAGAAAAAGATCTTGGTACCTATTAGGGTATCATATTGTATTAAATAGGTAATGGTCATCTTAAGTCTTAATCATAGTGCTCATAGAACATGTGTCAATAGTAAGAATGGAAAAGTTACTGGCCTTCAAAGGGAAAGAGGATATAACCTACATTGAGTTGGGGTACATGTTACGTGATTTAAAACTAAGGTGTAACCATAAAATTATAATCTAAAGGAATACTCAACTATCAATTTCTAACTACCAATCACATAATTCAAAATTCAAGGGTAACAACTATAATCCTAGCAAACTGTATATCCTAACATGAAATAAAATCACTTGGCCTACAATTAGACGTGTCAAGTGGCACGAGTTGAAAGATGAAGAATATAAGGACATAATTAGTCGTCACACAACTAGCGAGCGCTAAGGTTCCAGAGGAACTAGACTTGAATTAAAATATAAAGACCCTAGATAATATCATGGTTTTCTAAGGAAAAGGTGGTTTTCAAATCTCTGTATTCGAGGTATAATCTAGGAAAATGTTATATTTATTCCTCTTGGCTTCCTAAGGTACTGTTCTGCTAATATCAAGATAATGATCTAAATTTATAGTTCTAATGTTGTCTCACTTATGAAAGTTAGGTTTAGTCCTAATGTTCAATCTCGAATTTCTATTGGTTCCTCAATGTTAGGGTCAAACAATATGGTCAAATTTCTAACTGACTCTAGTAGTGTTTATACTATCTCAAGTCATCCCTAATTATCAAGGGATAATGGTCAATCCATCTACAGGTAAGGGTGTTATGGTTCATCAGGTATTCGAATCTTAGTGATGTGTCAATACTCTAGTTATATTCTTAATAGGAATATTACCCTACTTATTATCTAACAACAGGGACTTCTATATTCTAGGAGGGCTATACTCAAGGAACTATTAGGGAAGTACCGAAACCAAGCAGGATACAATTATTCGAATAGAATGGACTGGAAGAAAAGTGAATCATAGTCAATTGTGGATGAGATCCTATATTTTAATCCTATTTGCAGGCTTGCTCGGTACAGTAACATAACCGAGACAATATACTCTCGACCTGCATGGGCCACCATAAAAAACATGTCACGTCCCAATCCCAAAATACATTGGACTCGGACACGTAAGTATGCCAGCCGCATGGATATGGCAACTCCAATATATGGAAACCAAAACCCATACGTACGCTGTAATATTAATATCAAATCCACAAGTGGTATAAATCTATCATAAGTCACATGGCATAATCTAAATCTCATCCACATAATCATATATAAATAAATAACCAATATCTATGAAACTAGATCTCAATATAGGTATCTAAAGATGATAGTTGGATGGAAACAAATCCACTACCAACTCGAATGTAAAAGTACAACACAACAAATACAATATAAGAATACCAGCTAACAATCATGGGCTCGAAGAGAAGACCTCCTCGCAATAGAAGTAACCAGTCTGGATCTGCGCTCCTGCGAATACTCATGAACATTTGATCTGGAGAATTTGATGATGAAGATCGAGTACTGCAGCGATTACTTTACTCCACTGACGGTTCAACGGAGAAATGAGGATGCTCTATTCTTCTTTCCCTCTCTTGAGCTTATATGCACGTAAGTTGCCCCCTCCCTTTTTAGGTGTGCTACTACTTATAGTTATCATGCTGATGAGCTATAGGTGCCGCATATGCCTCTATTTGGTGGCTGTATGCAGTGTCCTGCTCCGCGTTGGCACTATGTAACAAGAGATATCAGTTTACTAGCTCGAGAAAAAAGCCTTCACAAAGAGCTCCTTGTTGAAATAAAAGACAATTGGTCTTGGTGAGTGGGCAGAACTGCATTCTCTAATTCTTTCACGCCTAATAAAGAATCAGGTTTTGTAATTTTCTTGTTGCTAAGAAGATTAATGTTCATAAGAAGAAATGCTATCACTTGACAATATATGCTTAATAAGAGAACTTGTATGCTTGTCAATAAAAGAACCATGCCATGCTAAGTCAAGAAAAGAATGTTTAATGCTAAGTACACTATCACTACTATTGAACGAATCATTCCTATGCTAACGAACAAGAGTAAAAGAATGTCTTCATGTCCCTATCATGTTGCTAATAAACAGAGTAAAAGTATGCTTGAACATGTCCCTTTGTATGCTAGACAAGAATAGAAATGCATGCTTAGTAACAAGAGATAGCAAAACTATTGTCATGCTTGTTCAACTAGATATTGTTTACATGCTTTCTTATCACTGCTATAAAGATGGACCTTTATGGAAATGCTTGTCTTGTAAAGAAACGATAAGAAGGTACTAATAGCGCACTCTGAGGTATGGTCCTTGTGATCTAGTGGGGTGTGTTATTAGATAAGAGAATACACTAATACTATACCCTAAGGTATGGTCCCTGCGATCTAGTAGGGTACAGTTATTAGATAAGATAAAAGAAGATGGAAATGTGTGCTTGTGTTCAGAACTGTGCTTGTGATATATTTTATCTGATAGAAGTTTATGTTGTGCATCGGCCTCGGACAACTTGTGCACAAGGTAATAGTCTCTCGAACGGTTCCTGGGGCACTGGGAATCAGTCGGTCTGAAAGAGATTGTGATAGCACCCTGAGGGACGGTCCTTGAGATATAGTGGGGTGTTGTGTCCATTAGTGCAGAGGAAATAGGAGGTTTTCTCCTCATACGGCTTGAGAAAAAATGATTCCAATTTCTGTGTATAATAGCAAATGGTTGGGGTGAGGTATTATGGATGAGTCACAGGACGTTCATGTGTACTAGTTTAGAGCTAAACCTTGAGTCACCGATGTTATTTCCTGAGGATGAACTCTCATGTGCCATCATGTAGTTAGGTAGCATGCTAGGTGCAACCATTTTGCAATCCTAACCGTAGATGCTTAGTCCCTTGAGATATAGATACCAAGTCCCTTGAGATCATTGATATATGTAAATTATGGCTAACTTGTATGTCTGTTGCAGGGATAACTGTCCGAAGATGGGTACACTGAATAAGTGATGATCATATTATTATGTTTCATGTTGCATGTTGACCCTAAGAATAGTCCATGTTATAAGAAATGTTGCCTTCATGTTCCTATGAGTTATCGCTAGTATTCATGTATGTTAGGGTAGAGCTGAAGCTGAGTCACAGATCCTAACATTCATGCATACTAGTGTAGAAAGAAGTTGCCTAATAAGAAATGATAATATCCTGCTTCTAGTAAAGAACTGAATAAATAAATGTTGTTCCTTGTCCCAAAGATAATGAATATGGCTCTCGTACATGCTGCGCACATCAGTATAGAAGTGTAATAACTATCGTGCATAAATAAATGTTGTTCCTTGTCCAAAGTTATTTTAAAGATATTTTCAAAGAAGTAGAAACTTACTCTGAGCTTGTACAGCATGAAACAAAAATAAGTAAAAATAGCAAGATCACTAATAATATAATATTTTATAACATGATTACTTAGTGTTGTTTCAGAGGGTGTTGCTTCTGTTCGTTAATTTTATACTCACCAGTACTTTCCCCAAAGTGCTGACTTCCTACCAGTTTGCTTGTTCACAGGTACTGGATCGTCCGTAGAAGCGATAGCAGAGCCTCATCCCTAGGACCCAAAAATCAGGAGATGCTATGAGATGCATTAAGAAGCTTTGAGATATTTTCTGTATAAAGGAATGTAATGTATGGAACGATGTCAGTGTATTATGTATAGCTCAAGAGAGATATAAGCCTATTGGCAATGCAATGACATCCTTGTAATCATTTCAAAGATATTAATAAAGAGACTATTTCCTTATACCATTGTGTTCATTCAATTTCGGCAATATTGTGTCGCTGCTTCTAACTCTGAATAGATTATTTTGTTATTGTTCAATCCGCTGCCTTGTGCGAGTGTAACTCCAGGCTCGCATGGCATCACGTCCCGAAGGGAACGATATTCCTGCGGGAGCGCTGGCGTGTTGATCTCACGCCCAGCGGGGACGATCGGAACCGCGGGAGATCGGGACGTAACAAGTGGTATCAGAGCAACTCGATCCTTTGGCCATTTCGTTGCTTCGCTCCAACCCAAGATATTTTCTTGCCGCTTGATATCGTTGTTGCAATGAGCGTTCCATACAATAAGTCCGTAAATATTTTCAAAGATGCCGATAAAATGTTTTTTGGATTATTTTATTGCTTAAAAGAGATGATTTCCTGATGTACTAGAGTTTTCGATTGATGATGGTGAGGGATGAGGACTATCGCTGCTCTGGATATTGTAAGTTTTTATTGAAGTTTCGAGGATAAAACTTTTTCTCAGTGGATAATTATATAGTACCCCGCTCCACATTGGCACTATGTAACAAGAGATATCAGTTTGTTGGCTCAAGAAGAAGCCTTCATAAAGAATTCCTTGCTGAAACAGAAGATGATTGGTCTTGATGAGTGAGCAAAACTGCATTTCTGATTCTTTCATGCCAAATAAAGAATTTTGTTTTGTAATTTGCTTGTTGCTAAGAAGATTAATGTTCATAAGAAGAAATGCTAGCACTTGACCATGTATGCTTAATAAGAGAACTTGTATGCTTGTCAATAAAAGAACCCCGCCATGCTAAGTCAAGAAAAGAATGTTTAATGCTAAGTACATTGTCACTGCTATTGAACAAACCATTGCTATGCTAACGAACAAGGGTAAAAGAATATTTGCATCTCCCTATCGTGTTGCTAATAAACAGAGTAAAAGTATGCTTGAACAAGAATAGAAATGCATTCTTAGTAACAAGAGATAGCAGAACTATTGCCATGATTGTTCAACTATAGATTGTTTACATGCTTTCGTTATCGTTGTTATAAAGATGGATCTGTATGGAAATACTTGTCTTTTAAAGAAACGATAAGAAGGTACTAATAGCGTACTCTGAGGTACGGTCATTGTGATCTAGTGGGGTATGCTATTAGATAAGAGAAGGTACTAATATTGTACCCTGAGGTACGGTCCTTGCGATCTAGTGGGGTGCAGTTATTAGATAAGACAAGAGAAGATGGAAATGCGTGCTTGTGTACAGAACTGTGATTGTGATATATTTTATCTGATAGAAGTTCATGTCTTGCATCGGCCTTGGACAACTTGTGCACAAGGTAATAGTCTCTCGAACGATTCCTGGGGCACTGGGAATCGGTTGGTCCAGAAGAGATTGTGATAGCACCCTGAGGGACGGTCCTTGAGATGTAGTGGGGTATTTTGTCCATTGTTCCAGAGCGGAACCATGATATCACAGCTGGTAGTACTCATATTATGTTAGGGTGAGGTATTGTGGACGAGTCACAGGGCGTTCATATATACTAGTGCAGAGCTAAACCTTGAGTCACTGCTGCTATTTCATGAGGACAAACTCTTATAGGACATCATGTAGTTAGGTAGCATGTTAGGTGCAACCTTCTTGCAAGCCTAACCGATAGATGCTTAATCCCTTGAGATATAGATGCCAAGTCCCTTGAGATCATTGATATATGCAAATTGTGGCTAACTTGTATGTCTGTTGTAGGGATAAACGTCCGGAGAAGGGTAAGAATCACTGAATAAGTGATAATCATATTATTATGTTTCATGTTGAATGTTGCATGTTGCCTCTAAGAATAGTCCATGTTATAAGAAATGTTGGCTTCATGTTCCCATGAGCTGTGGCTAGTATTCGTGTATGTTAGGGTAGAGCTGAAGTTGAGTCACTGCTCCTAACATTCATGCGTACTAGTGCATAAAGAAGTTGCCTCATAAGAAATAATAATATCCTGCTTCTAGTAAATAACTGAATAAATAAATTCTAATGTGTATCCCTAAGATAATGAATATGGCTCATGTACACGCTGCGCACATCAGTATAGAAGTGCAATAACTATCGTGCATGAACTATCCCTATTGTATGCTTGAATGAAATGTACATGAAAGTTGTTTCAAAGATATTTTTAAAGAAGTGCAAACTGACTCTGATCCTGTACAACATGAAACGAACATAGGTAAAAGTAGCAAGATCACTAATAATTCAATATTTTATAACATGATTACTTAGTGTTTGTTTTAAAGGGTGTTGGCTATGTTAGTTGATTTTATACTCACCAGTACTTTTCTTAAAGTGCTGACCCCCCACCAATTTGCTTGTTCATAGGTACTGGATCGTTCATAGAAGAGATAGTCGAGTCTCATCCCTATGACCCAGAAATCAAGAAATGCCATGAGATGCATTGAGAATCTTTGAGATATTTTTTGTATAAAGAGATGTAATGTATGAAACGATTTCAGTGTATTCTGTTTAAGCCTATTGGCAATGAAAGGATGGTCTTGTAATCATTTCAAAGATATCAATAAAGAGACTGTTTTCTTATACCATTGTGTTCATTCAGTTTCTGCAATATTGTGCCGTTGCTTCTAACTCTGAATAGCTTTTTTTTATTGTTCAAGCCTCTGCCTTGTGCGAGCGCTACTCCAAGCTCGCATTACATTACGTCCTGAAGGGAACGATCATCCTGTGGGAGCGGTAGCGTGGTGATCTCATGTCTAGCAGGGACGATCGGGACGGCGGAAGATCGGGACATGACACCGCATAAGAATCCTTCAACAGATTATGGTTGTAACCGTAGCCGCATACCACGGGCTTGCTGCCACGTGACCTCGATTGAGATCGACGGTTGAGAATATTTTATGGTTGTTTTCAACTCTATTGTGTGCGTGACTTGGTCAGCTGGACACGTAGTCAACGCTAATTGTTTGAAGATCCTTTCGGTTGTAACAAAAATATCTTGCAATCTGAGAGCCGCATAGCAGTCTTGGACGGATAGGATCATGGCCGTATATGTGCTCTCGTTTGGCCTGGGTCTGATGGACACTTTGGCCGTATATTGACGAGGTCGCGTAAACTAGAGGCCGCATACGAGTGGCCATGTGGCGCTGCACGTCTGATAGGGTCATTGCTGCCATCTTCACGAGTCTCAAAGCATTTTAGTATAATAAATGCCATGTCATACAGGTCATCATTGTTGTGGCAAGGATCCTATGCGGCTCCCAACTTCTTGGATTTTCAGTCCGCATGGATGTTCTTTTTGTGGCTTCTCTGCGACCTACTTTCTCTTTGAGGGTGCATGGGCTCTATGTGGCCTGCATGGCTTTCAGATTTTTATGCTTTTACAAAGGATAGCCTGGGTAGATGCATGATGCACGTCTTCAGGGAGAGAGACGGAGTGCATGCTCTGTAGTTGGGCGAGACACAGCGGCCTTTGCTACCCATGTCCTACGAGTCTTCTTAGGCTTTGCTAGCCTTGGTGAAGGACTAGCGCTACCCTCTGAGAGCATTTCTTCAAAATCCTGCTGGTCAAAGCGTAAAACCAGCATCTTCTGGGTTGAGCCCCGGACCTGGCTTACTATCATCTTGGAGTCATCGTAGGCCTCATAAGTAGTCAACTCTAATTTGTAGAGTGAGTTGGATCCCAATAACAAGAGCATTGTACTCTGCCACATTGTTGAAGCACGACTCCATGAGAGAGTAAGCACGGTGGATGACTAGAACGTCTGGAGAAATAATTATTATCCCAACTCCAGTGACGATATCGCCTTTGGGCACTATTCTTGAAGCACCATTGAAGAACATCTGCCAAACGGCCTTCGCGCTCGTCGTATTAGAATCTACCACTTCGTCTAGTATTTCTTCGTAGAGTTTTGACGTTTTTGGCACCGGATGGGCAGCCAAGAAGTCGGCCAATGCTTGGCCCTTGACCGCTTTCTGTGGAACAAATACTATGTCGTATTATGATAATAGTATCGCCCATGTAGCTAAGCGGGAGTTGAATGCCCTTGGCTTGGTCATGAGGACCCTGAGGGGGTTGACTCAAGAAATTATATGAATGGTCTGCCCTGTCATAGGTTTTTTGAATTACAAAGAACAGAGCAAGACACTCCTTCTCAATAGGGTTGTATGTGTGTTCCGCGTCCACCATCATTCTGTTAAGATAATATATGGTATGCTCGTGGCCTGCATCACTTTTCTGGGCTAGTAGAGCACCGAGAGAGTGATCCATCGCACGTACATATAGCAAGAAGGGTCTTCCCACGATGGAGGCCATCAAGACTGGAGGATTTGTAAGATACTTGTTAATGTTGTTGAATGCTTGCTGGCATTCTTTGGTCTAGACGAAGGAGACTCCCTTCTTCATAAGATGAGCGAAGGATTGGTAACATCCAGAGAGATTAGCTATGAACCTCCTTATGTATGTTAATCTTTCTTGCAGACCCCAAAGATCTTGAATGTTCTTTGAAGGGTGCATGTCGACGATAGCTTTGATCTTTTCAAGGTCTATGTGAATACCCTTCGAGGTGATGATAAAATCCAAGAACTTGCCACTGGAGACTCCCAGAAACGATTTTGTCGAGTTCATCTTTAATTGGTGCACCCACATTAAGTCGAACATCGTCCTCATATCTTGGAAGTAACTTTTGACAGCAATGTCATCAACATAACACTCAACTGTCTTGCGTAGATGTTTGCGGAAGATGGTGCTCATAGCTGGCTGGTATGTAGCACCTGCATTCTTTAGGCCAAAAGTCATGACTTGTAGGACCATGTATGGCAACTCTAGAGGGGGTGAATAGAGTTGATGTATGCAGCAGAAAAAAATCACCTGTAAAAATATAATTCTATGGCATACAATGGTGATCAACTACTAGCAGTTAAATATATCGCATATGTAAGAATACTACGAGAAATATTATGAATATATGCAATAGAGTAAGAGAAAAAGCAAATGCAAAAACCAAGATGTATATTGGTTTTCCTCTGAGAGGACTAGTCCAGTCCCGAGAACTCAAGCTCGGAGTTGTATCCACTATAATCACCAATAGTGAATCACAAGCTTTGATCCGAAGGCTTGCCACTTCTTTACACCATGAGTTTCGATTCGAAGTCTCACAACTTCACAGCTTGAGAGAGTGAGTAACTGATTTAACAAATTTTTTTATAACTCAGAAGACTTCTAGAGCGAGATCACACTTGGCACTAGGAAGGATAGGGAGTTGCTCTTTAGATGGGAAGGTTAAAGCTTAGGGGTTTGCTCATAATAGGATAGAAGACTAAAGAATAGTTGAGTATTTATCCTTGTTGTTAGAATGAATAATTCCAATCCTATTTATAGGTTATAGGAAAACAGAATTCTGTCAGAATTCGGTTGGGGTTCAATTCAAATTTTCAACCATTGGGCCAAAAAATCGGGAGCTATTGAACTGGTTGATTTTATACCAAAAGGGTAACCGAGTTCGGTCCGAGTTCGGTCCGAGTTCGGCCCAAGTTCGGTCTCCTAGTATGGTAGACTTTGTAAATGAATGTGGCCTAATTTGGGGGATAGATTCTTTAGTTTATTTGAGTGGACTAGGTGTCTGGTTTAAGGTATATGGGATTGCTAGTGTGACTCAGCTTACATCAGTCCTAGACTCAAATAAATAGAAGATTATATTTGAATAGAAACCAATAGCTGTTGCAGAGTCTGTCTTTGGTATTGACGGAGTTGTTATGCTTTGCAACGAGTATCTGCTTCATCTGTGTTTTGGATCTGATTCATCTAATGTTTGACGATTTTCAGAATCAGGTTAACTGTGACCACTTTGTGTCAACAATATTTTTCATTATTATAATTGACAAACTATGCCAAAATACATATATGGTGAGTCTGATGTAGCCTTTGATGCAAATAGTATCTTTTCGTAAAAATTAACTTTTTAGAAAAATCTCCCCCGTAAGTAGATCTTTCCTTTGAACGAGAGCATTTAAAAGAACCTGTAACTTGACATTTCTTTATAGCAAGATTAGGTATAGGTATATCAACAAAATAGATATAAGTATGTCACAGTTATATGTCATCAACTATACATCATCTACTATAATCGTCATCACATATTTTTTTATTTCTCCCGCTTTGTCAAAATATCATAGTAGAAAATAATAACCCTCCCGTAATGAGTGTTTTATGACAAATTGAAGAAATAGACATAATAACCAGATATGAGTAGCATGCATTTGTTTAAAAAATAACCAGAAATAATAACATGTATTTGTTTTAATCAGAATAAATAACAAGACTGTCATTAGGCAAATAGCATAAATGTTTGAGCATTTTAAGCAAAAATTTCTAGTACAGTGAAAATATAAAAACTAATACATCCATATAGCCATAACAAATATAAGACATCATCATAGATCATCATCAGCAGCATCAGCAGGCGGATGATCGTCAAAGTATGCTTCGGTATGGTCGAAGTACTGTTGAACAAATGGATCATCGATCCTGTAGCCTGGGCGGGAAGGATCACGAGCCACTGGGTGAGGTACAGTAGGATGATGTGCTAGGTGATACTGAAGATCTGCTAGGGAGTTGGCTAATGTGTGAGCCTGAAGAGTGGTGCGATAAGACTGGTGGCGAAGTCGAGTGATAATCATAGTGTTCTGCTCCTGGTGTTGAGCAGCTATCATCTCGTTTTGCAACCTGAATTGCTCGTGGAATATATCCTGGATAGAGTCCATGGTAGCAGGCTATACAGAGGATGAAGGAGAAGGAGTTGGAGCAGGAGAAGCTAGGGCTGGATCAGCTGGTGCATCAGAATCAGATGAGTTATCTTCATCAGGAATGAGAGAAATAGGCTGAATCCTGTGGGCTTTGGTCAGGTAGGCTGGCTCAGATAGATAAGTAGGTTCTTCCATAGGAATGTGGAAGTGCTCAAAGATGAGTGGAAGATACATGGCATAAGGAAGTTGACATTTGTGTTTATAACAGTCAATCAACTGCCGGATCATGATTTTAGGAAGGATAAAGGGAGTGGATGTGTAGAAGTGATATAAAGTAGACATCTCCTTATAGGTCATATCATTTTTGGAGGTTTGCTTGGGAATAATAGCAGAGTATATGATACGGTGAAGTTCGTAAAAGTATTGGTTAAAATAACGAGCACTAAACTTTCCGTCAGGACAATGATGTGGGGCGTAAAGTATGTCCATGAAAGAGTCAAGAGTGATATCGTCTCTGAGATTGAGTTTGTCGATCTTAACTAGGGCATCTCCTTCGTTAGGGATTTCAAGAATTTTACCCAAAGTTGTATCGTCAAATTCAATATCGATTCCACCCACTCTCGAAGAGATAGACCATTGATCATGAGATAGATTATAGTAAAACATGCGAATGGCATTCAAATATATGGGTTTTTAGTTTTGACTAGATGATGAAGATGAAATTCTACAAGTTTAGATTTTTTGGCATGAAAAGTAGTAAAGTTAATAGGGTTGCCTTGCAAATATTTCTTTGCACAAAACCATTGAACCATAGATTAGAGGCATCAATAGAAGTAAAAATAAAATCATCATATTCTCCTGAATTTGGAATGTTTGGAGAAAATAAGGAATAGGTAGCATCATCACTAGAGGGTTGATAAGAGGAAGCTTCATTTGCTTTTCTCTTTTTTTCCCAAATTTAGGAGCCATGAATAAGGGTTTGAGAATATAAAGATTGTACCTTGAAAAGATTGAAGGGCATGAAGGAGAATCTCACCAAGAGCCTTAGATCTCAAGTTGAGAGAGAATAAGCCTTGAGGAAGGGGATTACAAAACTAGGGTTTTGGAGGAAGGGTTTGATTCTCGGTTTTGAGAAGAAGGATTTGGGAGGATAAAGTAATGAGATCAAATCCGTGGCTGCTACTGTTATATAAAAATACTTGAACCGAATTCGGACCGAGTTTGGACCGAACTCTGTCCGAGTTCTGATAGCTCAGGATTTGGAAAATATATTTTGTAGAAAGCTATAATAGTTATATGAAAAACATATAAGTGATCTCATACAAGTATACAATATATTAGGTCTAAAAATATGACAGGCTATCTATCAGTCATTGCTAAGTCATTAAACAGAATTTATAGTAGTCAATTACTGAATGAAAGAATAATTGTATTTAAAAAAAGTTATATAAATAGCTCTTTGTATATCATTACTCAGTGAGGTATTTTTGTTATTATTAATTAGTTGTAAGGGCCAGTTCCAAGCTAGCGGTAGTCTGAAGACACTTAAGTACCGTGTCGCTTAAGGTTGTTTACACCTTGTTGACAGAAGGACCCTTTAGGCTATTTAACAATAATTTCTATACCTTTAGAGCATAATATTGAAGAATTATTTAACAAAAGTTTTCTTCATACACATTTTAAGAATAATTGAACTACCATATTTAATGAGTACAGTATACTATTATAAATATAAAAAATTTGTTACCATAATGACTTAATAGTCATATTTTTGTTATTGGTGCAATTGCCATGAGAATATCCATTTGCCTTTTTGCAATCACCAACTTTCTCCTTTACTATTACGTCTTGCCACAAATCGTTCCACCTATATGATTAGAACAAGACTTTGGTATCCATGGTTGGATCCGTATTGGTTAGCTTTAGGAATCCACTTATACATATTCATATCAACAAATTTTCTAGCCTTACACTGATGTGTAATGTATCCTTTTAAACCACAATAATGACATATAGCATGGACATTTGTGTTGGACATAGAAGGATGAGTATGTGAAGTGGTATAACGTATCTTGCGTGGATATTTGTAATAGAATGCATGATTATGTGAAGTATGTTGTGTTCTACATGCATGATAGTGTAGAGCATTTGGTTTGTTTGTTGGTGTCTTGTTGTGAGTGCTCTTTTGTTTAGCCATGTGTCTCGTGTTAGAATGAGTAGTAGGTTGTATGACGTTCTTTCCCAATCTAATCTCTAACTTTTTAGAGGTAACATATAAATCATCATACTTAGCAGTAAGAGCATCTATCTTAAGTGAGGCATTAGAGTACTTCTCATTTTTCTGTTTTAAGTCCTCCTTAAGTTTAGCATTTTCTTGATTGCTTTCATCATAGCAGTCAAGAGCTTCTTGTAGGCTAAGCTCAAGTTTGGAGATTTCAATAGATTCATTAGAAGAGGAGTTTTCTCTAGCTTCTTTAAGTAAGCAAATAAGCTGATCATTCTTAAGCTGATAAGATTTGATATCTTTTCGAGCTTTCTTATAGTTATTTCTAAGCTTATTATAGTCTTCAAACAAATCATTAAAAGCATCAGATAATTCATCATACGAAATATCTTTTGTTAGTGAGTCATCTTTTACCTCGCTTACCATTAAGCACAAGTATGTCGTATGTTGAAGGTTTTTGTCATTCTCGTACTGGATGCTTGCATTTATTGCTAGACTTTTACTTGGACATAAGTTTGCAATATCTTCTTCCTTGCTATCATCATTATTCTATTGAATGTCTGCATCTTTCTTTGTACTTGCAGCTTCTTCATTTTGGTGTGAGCTTGCAACATCATGAGGTTCATCTTCAATTTCTTCTTTGTCTCCATAAGTTGCTTCCAGCATTCTCCATATCTCATATGATATTTTGCACTTGGAGATAAGTTTGAATTCGTCTTAGAGTACAGTAGAATATGTGCATTGCCTTTGCATCATCGCTTGTTGCTTTCTTTTTATTTTTGGTATATTCATTATCTGCTTTGTCAACTCTTTTGTAACCATTAGTAACGTAAGTCCATAAGTTAAAGCCAAGAGATTTTAGAAAAGCACTTATGTGTATTTTCCAAAATAAATAGTTAGTGTTGTTAAAAACAGGTGGCTTATCAAGAAGTTGGCTTTCACCATTGATGAAAAAAAGTGATCTTGTTGTTGCCATATGTTATACTCTTTGGATGTTAATTCGATAATCAAGAGAACTTGCGTATGAGCAATAGTTCCTATATAAAGAGTACCAGTTCTGATAACAATTGTAGGAGCAATTGGGATCAGAAACTAAATAAGAGATTATATGCTCTGATATCAATTGTGGGAGCAAATGGTATTTAGTAAAAGTTCTACTATAAGAGTATCTGCTCTGATACCAATTGTAGGAGCAAATGGTATCAGTAACTAAATAAGAAACTACCTGCTCTGATACCAATTGTAGGAGCAATTGGTATGAACAAAAGTTCCTATATAAAAGTATAAGTTATAATATGAAGAGTAACCGCTCTGATACCAATTGTAGGAACAAATGGTATCAGTAATAGTTCCAATGTAAGAGTACCTGCTCTGATACCAATTGTGGGACCAAATGGTATCAGTAATATCTATATAAAGAGAGCACCTACTCTGATACCAATTATAGGACCGTGTATGGCAACTCTAGAGGGGGGTGAATAGAGTTTATGTATGCAGTGGAATAAAATCACCTATAAAAATATAATTCTATGTCATGCAATGGTGATCAACTACTAACAGTTAGAATATATCTCATGTGTAAGAATACTACTAGCAGTATTATGAATATATGCAATAGAGTAAGAGAGAAAGCAAATACAAACACCAAGATGTATACTGGTTTCCCTTTGAAAGGACTAGTCCAGTCCCGAGAACTCAAGCTCGGAGTTGTATCCACTTTAATCACCAATAGTGAATCACAAGCTTTGATCTGAAGGCTTGCCACTTCTTTACACCACGAGTTTTGATCTGAAGTCTCGCAACTTCATATTTTGAGAGAGAGAGAGAGAGAGAGAGAATAACTGATTTAACAAAGCTCTTTACAACTCAGAAGACTTCTAGACCGAGATCACACTTGGCACTAGGAAGGCCAGGGAGTTACTCTTTAGATGGGAAGGTTAAAGCTTAGGGGTTTGCTCATAATAGGATAGAAGACTAAATAATAGTTGAGTAGTTTTCCTTATTGTTAGAATGAAGAATTCTAATCCTATTTATAGGTTGTAGGAAAATAGAATTCGGTCAGAATTCGGTTGGGGTTTAATTCAAATTTCCAACCGTTGGACCAAGAAATTAGGAGCTATTGAACTTGTTGATTTCATACCAAAAGGGTAACCGAGTTTGGTCCGAGTTCAGCACGAGTTCAGTCCGAGTTCGGTCTCCTAGTATGGTAGACTTTGTAAATAAATGTGGCCTGATTTGGTGGATAGGTTCTTTGGTTTATTTGAGTGGACTAGGTATCTGGTTTAAGGTATATGGGATTGCCAGTATGACTCAGCTTACATCAGTCCTAGACTCAAATAAATGAAAGATTATATTTGAATCGAAACCAATAGCTATTGCAGAGCCTGTCGTTGGTATTGACGGAGTTGTTATGCTTTGCAACGAGTATCTGCTTCATCTGTGTTTTGGATCTGATTCATCTGATGTTTGACGATTATCAGAATCAGGTTGACTGTGACAACTTTGTGTCAACATGACTATATAAAAAAAAACCCCTATCGGCGTTCGGAATGACGTATGATTTTCGTCGTCTGTAAACATGTTGAGAACTCGAAGACGTTGCTTCTTGTTCCATATCTTGCAACAAGTCGGTATGGACAGGCCTGACTTCACACCATTGAGTAGTAAGGGGTACTAATCCTTCACCTTGATTACTGGCTGAAGAGAGATTGACGATCTCCATTATTGTTCTTGATATGGGTACGACACCATCTGGCAAATCCTGTACTGGAAAATCGCCAAACTGGAGAGACACCACATTAGTAGTGACCATCTTCTCGTCATTATGTAGTGTGACAACCTTGGAATCTATCAGCTGCTGTATTTTCGTTTTCAATACGTAGCAGGCCCTTGTGGGGTAATGTACGAATCAATGGTACAAGCAGTACTTTGGATCATCCGCCTTGCCAACTTTATCTTATCGTCTGATGTCAGAAAATTGTTATCAGACAATCAAAGATACTAATGATGTCATCTGCATCAAAAGAATACTCCTCTCTAGGCTTTGAATATTCTAGAGCCTTCTGTTTTGGCGGGGAGGTAGGTCGCTTGGACAGGTTCACAACAAGGGCCTATTTTCCCTTATTGTTGCGGTTATTGTTGTTGTTGAGGCTGAAGGACGGTTTCCTTTATCTTCAGAACCATGTATTTTGATACCCAATAAGCCTAAATTGACATCTTTCACATTTTTTTCTGCTACATCGGTGTTCATAATGAATGATGTCCAATCTTCGAATTGAGTTGTGCCCACACAAAACTTCAATCCTAACAACAGATTTTTCTTGCAGGTGTCCATAAGCGCATACTCTGGAATGCCTGGAGGCATCTTTAGAGCGGTTTTTCTAAAACGCTCTATGAAGTCCCGAGTAGATTCTTTATCTCTCTGATTCGTGTCAATAAGTGTGGACATAGTCATATCCATTCCTCCATCATAAAATTGAGAAAGGAAGAGACGTCGCAGGTCTTCAAATAAGGAAATACAATTGTCAGAAAGACTACAAAATCAATCATAAGCTACGTCGGCCAAAGCTCTGACGAACAGCTTGGTGAGCAAAGCTTTATCTTATGGCAAGTGCATCGTCATTGTATCAAAATAGCTCATATACTGACATGGCGACGTCTTTCCTTCGAATGGGGTATGTCATTGATTGTGGCTTGTACTTAGGTGGAAAGACAACTGTGTTCTATTAAGGTGGATAAGGTTGCCTTATTCCAAGTTTTTGGAGTTTGTCTCGGTTATTCATAGCATCAAACCGAGCATGTAACTCCCTGATGTCTTATAGCGTATCATCAACTGGAGGCGGTGCAGCTGACTGAAGTGATGTAGGATGCACTTGCACAACCACGGGTGTAAGACCAATGTCGGCATTAAAAGGATTAGGAGGTGGTGCAACTGACTCATTGTTGAGACATGGATCTGGGTTTTTATTTCCCAGAGGTGGTTGCACATTCACTAATGGTTGTATCGATGTGGCAACATATACTGGTGCTGCCATGGTAGTATGTTGAGCCATCATCATTTGATGCATGTTCTGCATCATAGTGTGCATGTCTTTGAACGTACCCTCAAGTGAGTTGAGACGTAGATCAGTGTTTCCTAAAGTATTGGCATCATGCTCATCACCAACGGCATATACGCTAACTTCTCTGTGAACGACAGAAGATCTAGTGGATTGTATTGTGTAGCTGGAGTCTACACTGTCTGTTTCATACCCATGGAGCACTCCTTTAAAAAACTCGACAAGTCGATCAAATCTCCTTTGACTGGGTGTTCTCAAAGTGATTTGTCTTGAATGCCTTCTACTGTGGGAAAGACGTGAGGCCATGTACACTGGATCCAGGGGTAATTCATCAGCGTCTTCTTGTTTGTCGATTTGCTTTTCCAGATCGTTGTCTAGTAGGCAAAGTGTAATACAACCAGTTGAACACAGACCATTTATTAGAATTTTCAACTGTTTTGGTACAACAACAGCTGATTACGATCTTGTGAAAACTACAGTGTTGCTCTTTTGGAAGCACCACTATAGGCACAGAGGGTTCCTTCTCTTTACGCTTATGTATAAGAACATCACGTAAGTCAGTAAAGGAAGAACAGAAGAAGAAAGAGGCAGACTCTGCCATTTTACATTGTGTATATTGAATTTTGTATGCATATTTTGAGTACCACGCGTATAAAGTAAAGCACTAACTTGAGCAGCACTTTTCCCAAAAATACGTGCATTCTGTCTTTTTCGCTTAACTTTGTACGTAGATATGGCACTTTGTTTGCACTATCATAGGCTATTGTGCGTACAATCTTGATATATGATAGAGGAGTCTTTTCCACTGATTTCTTTTATGTGCGCGTATAGAAATTAGGGTATGGGATATCTGACTTACCCTTCTTCGTGTGGGGTAGATTTTGAGCAACTTTCTTTCCACGTTTACTGCATTAGGTAGAGAATGTGTACACACTCTTCTCCGCATGTAGATTGGACTGGATAGTGGAGTCCCTGTTGGATTTGCTTTGCATGTTGCACTGAACATGCAAGGAGTTGGTAGCATGAGGATGAACAATCCCCTTGGCATCGTAGTGAATTCCCCCATCAAAGAAAGATTGATTCACCCCCCGCTTGTTGTTGCGAGAGCTTCGCGATTTGTTCTCCTTAGTTGGCACACTAGCGTGGCTAGGGGGTATCCACCAAGTCACAGACTGGGATTAAAAACAAAATTAACAACGAGTGGATCCTCGTTGGTAGTAGTTAGTACCCACTTCCCTCTGTTGATAGCAGCATCAGGGTAGGAGGAGCGAGGCTTGGGCAACCAAGTCTTGCGGATCTTTATTGACTTGGTTGCAGTTGAGGGGTGAGGGGCTAGCACTACCCTCAGTGAGCATTTCTTCGTAAGCTTATTGATCGAACTGCACGATCAACGTATTCTGCGTTGTGCCAACCAACACGGTGTTGTGTTGAGCTATGACCTTCTCATCAGAGGAGAAGGTCGTCCCCACCAGAGTCGCTATTTTGTTTGCCATGAACAAAAAAGTTGAACAGTATTTTGCTTTACAAACTTTGGAAGAAAAGAAAAGTACAATAAATCATATACAAGAATCTAAAGTACAATAATTCTAGGAAAGTATAGTTGTAGAGATATTATCTACGATCGATCACTTTACTCCTTGGTCTACTCGACACAAAGAAGAAATACAAGAATACACACAAGCACTCGAGGACCTAGCAGCAGGAAGGCAACGGCAGCACTGGCACAAATGACTTCTCCCTCTCCATATGTCTGTGTGTCTATATGTATGTCCCTGTAGGATAGCACTGATCATGTATTTATAGTACTCAAAATGGTTATCTGGAAGTGCACGTACAAACGAGCAATATCCACTGTGTATACCATTGTATGCGTACATTTTAAAAAATTGCCACCCATGTTCTTCTTAGTGGGTGCACAATTTGCTACCAGCTTGACACGTGGCTTCCTATACGAGGAAAGCTCGGGTAGTGGCAACAGCTGCACGGACACGTTCTATAAGGATCATGGTATTAAATAAGCATAATCTCATCATAACCACACACTGTCAGTTAGGATCAGAGGAGTTCAGCAACACTGGCATACTCTGGGGAATCAACTTTGATGAGTTGCAATGGGAGTGGGAGCACTGGCATACTCTGGTAGAGATAGTAGTACTTGCATACTCTGGTAGAGATAGCAACACTAGCGTACTCTGGTAGAGATAACAACACTAGAGTACTATGGTAGAGATAACAACACTTGCGCACTCTGGTAAAGGTAGCAACATTGCATAATCTGGTAGAGATAGCAACATTTGTCTACTAAACGACAACCTGGGTCTGCGTGCCAGAGATCTTCTATGTTAACTAACTTGATCTCTTCGAATTATATGTCTGTCAGTTGTCAGTTCATCATATTAAATGCTGGAGGAGATGTGAGAAATGTACGCTCGCCTTCGTTGAGTTGGACGGATGGCACAAAAGTGCGCCTCTGTTCCAAGCTTTAAGAAGTACGCCACTCTCTTCCGCTGAGCTTGGAGGTGTATGTATTGTGAGGAAATACACCACTTCTCCTTTAGGTTTTAGCATCCTTTGGGGGCGTACTTTTTATGCTTCTACAATGTATAAATATTATTATTATTATATTAAAATCTCAAGAGTTCATAAAATTATATTATTAAAATAATAATACAAATCTCATAAAGTTATCTTCTCGTAAAAATATAAATATTATAATAAATTTTGGGGAATAATTATGACATGGGTAGTATTTCTAAGTATCCCACCTACTTTGTAATCGTTGGTGATGTCTATTTTAGCATTCGAAGATTACTGTTCTGATTCATCCTTTTGTGCTAGTACTCCTTTATCGACGAGTTCGTATCCAAATCAACATTCAGCCTTCGACAAACGTCCATACAAGTATATATTTCCTTCTATTTTACTATTTTTATTAGATGCATGTATTGTTTGTTTCTATTTTTTTACTCTATTACTGGGCATATAGATACGTGGTATGCACGTCGAGTATTCGACTTGCGTATCTACATTGGGCGGGGAGGACATTAGTAGACATATGTGATACACCTATTGGATTCCGTAGTATCCAGAGGAGCCACGGATCCAATGACTCCCTTTACTCTGCTGCCACGTTCTTCGGAGCGATATGGACGATATATTGTACTGCTGCCACGTTCTTCGGAGCGATATGGCCGATATACTGCACTGCTGCCACGCTCTTCGGGTTGTTGGACGTTATGTCTACGCCTACCCATACGTACCAAAGTTGTCCTCATATTGCATTCACTTAGATCGTTAGCACACCCTTTATTGTATTTATTTTATTCAGTATCTATATATGGCATGTCTCTATGTATCTTGTTACGTCCCTCTGAGGACCTGGTTCCCTTCCAGATTTGGACGAGGCTTACTACCCCACAGTATATGGCCCAGGACAGGAGACGAGATTCGCTACTGCAGAGGAGTTAGAGGTTCTACCGTCAGAGTTTCCGTGATCACTTGGTGGGCCTTCCGCCTAGATTGGGTGCATCATTATCCAGCCAGTTGATGCCCTAGTCATTATCTTTTATCTATCATTTCAGTACTTTATTTCGTCGTAGTTGTCATGCCCCGAGGCGTCCCCCGAGTCGCGACCGTCGTGCGGGCCTGGAATTGCGCCCGCACAAGGCTTTAATGATTTGCATAGCAAGCACATATTCAGAGTACGCAGATAAATTGAAACACAGATTTGAAACATGGAAAAGTTCTCTTTATTGATAATGAACATCTATTACAAACTCTTGAACGAGTTAGCTAATATGCCGAACGGCTTACAAAGAGATGACTCAAAATGAGATAGCAGTCCTGTACATTACATCCCTTTATAAACTCAAAATGATAAGGACCTCCTGGCTGGAGGATAGCTTTGCCACGGAGCTGCATTTGTGTATGAAGAGTTGCAGGCTCCTGACTTGAAAATGCTTCGAGGGCGCGGTGAAGATGCGCCAACAGCTGGACTGGATCGGGAAGACGACTTCGGCTCCTCGCTCGGTTCGCCTTGGTGCGGAGAACCTGTTTCAACGAGGGTCAGTATATCGAAACATGCTGGTGAAGGCGAGCTAGCCTGACTATACCAATCAACACGTTGTTTGAATGAAGCATGCATATTTGTGGGTTTCTATCTTGCCTTAGTTCATTTACAAGTAAGCAGCATATGGAATTTACTGAAATGAACGTGCCACCGTTCGGTGGATTTTTACCTGACCGTCTGAATTACCTGCACAATACTTACCATGCCTTCCCTGCCACGGAGACACAAGTTAGTATGCAACAGGTTTAAATATACAGTGGATCACTGGCGTTGCCATAAAGGACACTAGTCATAGACGAGAATGGTTTGCAGCGAAAGTACAGTGGTGCTACAAGCCATTCCGTCTAGTACAGTTGACTATACAGTAGGGTTTCGTCCGGACCGGATCGGTGCCAGTGCCCCAGCGACCGTCCGCAGAAACCAGTTACCTTGTGCACAAGTTGTCCGTGATCGAACAGTACGTTTGCTAAGTTAACAGTTCATGCAGTTGAGGCGAACAGTAGTACGGGACAGTCGGTATTGCATGATTCATTTAACATAGCCTCATTGAACAGTTTAATAAGGTGTTCTATACTTATCACGATTCATAGAACAGTTATAAACGAACTAGCATACAGTATGATAACAGTTCACAGTTGGTTGACAAGCATAATAACCAAGTCTATTCTCTTTTATCTTGGTTTCTTTTATTATTACTTGGTATCGTTTGATCGGGGCAAAGGAGAGTGCGGATTATTAGCTGTGAAGCTTGGAAGCAGGGCTAGCTAATCGGGTTGGTAGCCACTCACTTCGATGTTTGGAAAGGAGAAGGAAAGAGGCGCTTCACGACTCCGCTCGTAAGCCGCCTACTGCTCGTTCACCTGCACACGAACAGCTCGATTAATACTTCTTCCTCTCTTTCCAATCTCGGAATTGAAGTGCAAGTCAATGAACGAAAACAATGAAAACCATCAAAACCGTTCAAAGAAAACAAGCAAATCCCAAAACCAACTCAAAGCACGAAAGCAACAAGCGACATCGAAAACCGAGGCAATAAAAGATAGCAGCGGAGAGGTCCCTCCTGACTCTGCCGCTAAGACGATCCTTGGGGCGCGGTCCACTGAATATGGGAATCGATTCCAAAGAAATAAATCCATAACAAGGACGAGTTCTTAATTCAATCTATCCCGATCGAACGATACCGTCTTGTGCTTCTTAGCCGCGCTCTCCGCACCGGGAGAACGGGGCGCTACAGTAGTAGTGGGTTTGTTCCCACCAGACATTATTAGTTGTACTATGATATCTTGAGACTGGCGTTTATCTTCCAGCAGTTTATTATTATTCTTACAGTTTACATTGTGGAAGAGATTAGTCACCTGTTGATTTATTGTCATGGGACATGTTAGTATTTTAGGACAGAGTAGCACACTTCGTCAGGATCCATTAAATTGGGATATCCTCGGAGACGTGTCAGCTGGCTATTGCCACGTGGCCTAGTTCCATGTATTTTAGGACTGGGACGTGACATGGTTTTAGTGGTGGCCCATGCAGGTCTGACTTTTTCGCTTGTGGTATGGTAACATGCCCAGCGAGCCTGCAATAGGATAAAAGTTACTAGGTCTCATCCACTTTTGATTCGCCTTTGAACTTCCTTCATACTGCTTCTAAATATTTGTATCATGTTTGTTATTTTCGTACTCTTTTAATGAAGTCATGTCTCTTGCAGCAAGATGAACTTGCGCAGTAGAGGAGGAGCATCCAGTGTCGTGGTGCCAGACAACACCACCCAAGGAAAAGAAGTACCTCAGGGACTACCTGGAGGGCAACCACCGCCACAGACCCCGCTGATTCATTGGTACGAGACTTCTCAGGGCGACCCTACACAGCAGCCAGAGGGACAGACTTCACAGACGATCCCCACACCGCATTTTGAGGGCCAAACTTCAGGAGCTACACCGATGCCGCAGACCGAGAGGCCGACATCTGAGGAGACGCCTACTGCCCAGTCAGAGATTCCACTACCACCGCCTCCACCTTATCCACCCCAGATGCCACCGCTAGATGGACAGCCACAGATGCTTCAGTTCTTTCAGGCAATGATGCAAGCACAGTGGCAGTAGACAGAGACATTGAGACAAAGTCTGATGACGGTACTAGAGAGGACACCTGTCCCAGCACCTATACCAGCACCTCCACCAGCCCAGACAGGTGGCACTGTTAGATGGTTCCGACAGATGGGACCAGATACTTTCTCAGGAAATAAGACTACAGAACAAATCTCCGATTGGGTCGCCAACACGAAGATGTTACTAGAGGCTTCACAACTGCATCCAGACCTTTGGATGACCGCAGTGAGGGCCCAACTAAAAGGCAACACCCATCACTGGTCGGATTCCATTGAGCGCAGTATGGGCAAGAATCAGACTTGGGAACAATTTCTAGAATACTTCCATGCAAAGTATTTCCCAGCTACAGTCAGAAACACCATGTACTCCTAGTTCCTACATCTAGAACAGGGAAATATGACTGTTGACGCCTATGACGCGGAGTTCAACCGCCTTAGCAAATTTGGCGCCGTCCTGATACCCAATGATCTAGAGAAGGCCCAGAGATTTTATCATGGTCTCAATTTTGAGCTACAGAGATATACCACTACACAGGCGAGGATTTCTTATAAAGAGGTTCTTGCGGAGGCGAGAATCTAGGAGGCCATCGTCAGAGGATCTAGACGTTCCAGCACGACTATACCAGCCAGATCACAGCCCAGAGCAGGAGGACCGATCCGTCGTCCAGGAGCACCGACACAGCAGAGCACAACGCCATACCAGCAAAAGGAGCTTCCGACTTGTTACCATTGTGGTAAGAGAGGACATTACGAGAAGGACTGCAGAAGGAGACTGAGGACATGTCTGATTTGTGGGTCAGACCAGCACCAAGTTCGAGACTGCCCACAGCGCAGAGAGACAGCACCGCCGGCCGGACAGAGGCCAACAGCACCAGTTCCGAGGATACTACCACCACCAGGAGGTCAACGTCCGCCAGTACCCGGAGGATTTCAAAGGGGACCACCCTTGGCCCCGCAGGAGGCACAGTTTGACCGAGCTCGACAGCAGGCCGGAGGACAGAGGCACGGACAGGCCTTTGCACTAGCAGCTACAAAGGAGGAGACAGAAGGGAAGCTATCACAGGTACCATTTTGGTTGCATCATTACCTGCAACTGCATTGTTTGATTCTGGAGCTACATTATTATTTATATCTAGTAGATTCGTAGCAATGCATAGAGTAGCGACTTCCCCCTTACCTAAGAGTTGGAAGATTCTTACCGGAGGAGGTATCGTGCCGGTTACCAGCACTATCAGAACGTTCTCAGTAATTGTATGTGGTAGAGAGATAAGAGCACGATTCTTGGTATTGCCTATGCCGTACTTTGATGTTGTGTTAGGCATGGACTGGTTAAGCCAGTATAACGCCGTTCTGAACTGCCGGAAGGGTAGCGTCACTTTTAGACCACCAGATCAACCGGAGTTCGAGTACATGCGAGGAACCGTCGAACAAGGAGTAGGACAGATAGCGGGAACTTGCATGGCTATGGAGATTGCACCCCCGCCAATAGTTGCAGAATTCGAGGATGTATTCCCCGAAGAATTGCCAGGCTTACCGCCAGATAGAGACGTAGAGTTCACTATTGAGCTAATACCCGGAGCAGCACATGTATCTTCCAATGTATACCGATTGGCGAAGAAGGAGTTAGATGAGCTGAAGCTACAATTAGAGGAGTTACAGAGCAGGAGATTTATCCATCCTAGTGCATCACCATGGGGAGCACCAGTATTGTTTGTGCCTAAGAAGGATGGAACAGTATGTATGTGCCTTGATTACAGAGCCCTTAATGCTTTGACTATCAAGAACAAGTACCCCCTGCCGCGGATTGACGATTTATTTGACCAGTTGACAGAAGCAGTGGTATTCACAAAGATCGACTTGAGATCGGGTTATCATCAAGTGAAGGTGCAAAGAGAAGACATTCAAAAGACAGCATTCAGGACTCGTTATGGTCACTACGAGTTCTTAGTGATGCCTTTTGGACTAACGAATGCACCTGCTGTATTTATGAACTTGATGAACAGAGTATTCCACCAATACTTAGACCAGTTCATGGTAATCTTCATCGATGACATCTTGGTGTATTCGAAGAGCCACGAGGAGCACGAAGAGCATCTGAGACTAGTGTTAGAGACGCTGAGGAGAGAGAGGCTTTATGTTAAGCTGAGCAAGTGCGAGTTTCTCCTAGATTGTGTTGCTTTTCTTGGACACGTCATCTCAGGAGATGGAATTTTAGTAGATCCGACAAAGATTTCATCGGTAGAGACATGGCCAACCCCTACCAATGTCTCGGAAGTGAGGAGCTTTCTACGACTTGTCGGATATTACCGGAGGTTCGTAGAGAACTTCGCAAAGATTGCAGAGCCGATGACCCGTTTGACCCGAAAGGAGCAGGAGTTCACTTGGACAGAGGAGTGTCAGAAGGCATTCGATGAGCTGAAGAAGCGCTTGACTACAGCACCCATCTTGACCATACCTTCTGGACCCGGAGGATTCGTGATCTATAGTGATGCATCCGGAAAAGGATTAAGATGTGTCTTGATGCAGCACGGAAAGGTTGTAGCTTATGCTTCTAGACAGTTGAGGACACATGAGAAGAACTATCCCACTCACGACTTGGAGCTTGCCGCGGTGATTTTTGCTTTGAAGCTTTGGAGGCACTATTTATATGGAGAAAGAGTGAAGATATTTACTGATCATAAGAGTCTAAAATACGTCTACACCTAGAAGGAGCTGAACCAGAGACGGAGACGTTGGCGCGAGGTAATGACAGACTTCGAGATCGAGCTACAGTACCATCCGGGAAAGGCCAACGTAGTAGCTGACGCGTTGAACAGAAGACCCATGGCATTCTTCATGACTACCCAACAACATCTGTTGAGAGAGCTAGAGCAGATGGGTAAAGAGGTCGTTATGCCCGGAATAGATGGACAGTTGGCGAGTTTCCAATTGCAATCGATATTAGAGGAGAGAATCAAGGCTGCCTTGCCGACAGACGCCAGATTTCAGAGGCTTGGACAGAGGACAGAGGCTGGATTACAGACAGGGCTGAGAATACATGAAGATGGGACTTTGAGATGCGGAGATCGTCTCTATGTTCCAAATAGAGAACTTCGTCAGGAGTTGATGACAGAGGCACACAGTTCAACCTATTCTATACATCCCGGAGGCACGAAGATGTACAGGGACTTGAGACAGTACTACTGGTGGCACGGAATGAAGAGAGAGATAGCACGCTTTGTGGCCAAGTGCCTGGTGTGTCAGCAAGTCAAGGTTGAACATCAGAGATCTGCATGATTGCTTCAACCACTCCCTATACCAGAGTGGAAGTGGGAGCACATCACCATGGACTTTGTTACGGGCTTCCCGAGGAGTCCTAGTGGTCGCAATACAGTATGGGTAATTGTAGATAGACTCACTAAGTCCGCACACTTTTTACCCTTCAGAGTTGGGCAATCGACGGAGGCCTTAGCAGATATGTATATGAGGGAGATTGTGCGCCTGCATGGAGTGCCAGTTAGCATCATGTCTGACAGGGATACGAGGTTTACGTCTTACTTTTGGCGGAGTATGCAAGAGAGTCTTGGTACTCGCCTGAAGTTTAGCACAGCATATCACCCACAGACATATGGCCAGTCAGAGCGCACCATTCAGACGTTAGAAGACATGTTGAGAGCGTGCAAACTAGATTTCGGAGGATCGTGGGAGGACCATTTGCATCTGGTCGAGTTTTTCTACAACAACAGCTATCAAGCGAGCATCCAGATGGCTCCCTATGAAGCGTTATACGGAAGGAAATGTCATTCCCCAGTATTCCGGAGTGATATAGGCGAACGACAGATTCTCAGACCAGAGTTGGTTGTTCGTACAGTAGAGAAGGTGAAGAAAATCCAAGGACACCTACGAGCAGCACAGGACAGGCAGAATCATTGGGCGAATGCTCATCGACGACCCTTAGAATTTCAGGTTGGAGATCACGTATTTCTAGAGATCTCACCTACTCGAGGGACTATCAGATTCGGATGTAACGCCCGCAACCGCACGGTACGTTACGCTGAGTCGAATTGAATAAAAAAAATGTTGGTTACATTTGATTTGTTGGATTTTGGGAATAAGTATTGATTAAGTTGTTTCATGTGCAGATGGCTAGCGGGTTCGATGGAATTCAGGTGTTCGTTCAGAGCAGTACTGAGATAGCTGGGTTGGAATGATAATGCCATCTTCCTTAGTCCGATCGGTCGGATGATTTGTAGAGCACGGCCTGCTCGTACGGTCATACCAGTTGAGTAGATCGTGCTTGCATCGGACCACGGGTTCAAGGGATTGGCCGTATCGGCAGGACATGATGCTTAACGGGATCAAACATTGTGAGTGGGCTCTTTCCCTTCTCCTCTACTCCTTCATGCCTAATAATATGGAAAACACGTAAAGGCTTGAACACTTGGGCTGAAACATTGGGAATCACTACACTGAGGCGTGCATAGAGTGGACGTCGTTGGCTTGGTAGGATTGTGGCTTGATTTGGTTTGTGCGTTGGATAGTTGGAGCTAGAGTTGGAATATTGCATTTGAGGCAGTTGGTTGATTTATTGGGATTATGCTTAGACAGCTGGAATGAGTCATTGATGCAATGGGAATATCGGGAATATGGGCGAGCGAGCGTGCATTCGTGCACGAGTATCACTTGGTCGCTTTGTCTTACAAAGCGAGCAGTTGTGGTTCAAAACCGAACAACTGCATCGGCGAGGGTGTTGTGCCGCTTGATGGGGCATTGTGCCACGAATGGGACATTGTGTCATCAAAACGGCATTGTGCCATGGGTTAGCTTTGTGCATGGGTGTTGCACCAAGTTAAAAAACATTGCTGAGAAGCGGCATTGTGAATATGGGATAACTTGATATTTGGTGCCTTGGGCAATATGTTGGAAGAATGGTTATGGATGTTTTGGTTGGATAATTCATGGAACGAGTCTAGGATCGCTTGGTGGGGCAAGAATGTTTGATCCTCTCGTCATACCTACTTTCTGTATGTCACGGACAACCTGTGTACACAGGGTTTGACATTTTCTCGAAACGGCTTCCCGGGGCACTGGGACCGTATCGATCCAGAGGGAAATATTGATTCGTGCTAGTCACGATGCATTGCGGGACCTCCAGCGGGGCTTGCATCCCGGGCTGATAGGGCGCACCGTTAATGCTTGGAATATGTCCTTTATGGCTTGGCCAGTGACTTCATATAGATTAGTGTTGGCTTGCTTTTCTTTTGTTGGTTTGGCTTTCGTGTAGGCGCGACCACCTTGACTCGGCAAGAGTGTGCACTGTGAGATTTGGATTATAAATGTTGGTTGAGGATGGATATTAAGGCTTGGGAATGGTTCGATATGTTATCGTGTTGCTTGGACTTGAGCAGGACGGTTGCATGCTAGTTTCCTTCGGGTTGCTTATATATTTGCTTGTCGTTTGGTTTGAGTTGAATGCTTGCATGCTTAAACTGCTTTACAGCTTTCCTTAACATGTCATCCATATGCCATGAAATAAATCTAGGATTCAAACTAGAAATATCACCATATAACTGTTTGCATTCACTATTTTACTTAGTGTCGGCTTAGGCGAGTGGGTTACCCCGCTCACCAGTACGGTTGTGTACTGACCCACGTTTGTGGGTATTATTTCAGGTACACAGGCATAGTGGCGCTGCTTGGATATACGAGGCATGATGTATGAACTGTAAGTACCTTTGTGGGCTAGAGAAAAGAGCAAGAGCATTTCATCGTCTTCGTGGCATCGCCTTTGTGGCATTGCCTCGGGGCATTTCATTTGGACCCTATCATGAGATTCGCTGCGTATTACTCTGATGTGTGCTTGGTACACAATACTTGACTTCCGCTGCAACTTGGTTGTTTCAATGATAACATTTGGTGTTTGACAACATCGTCTTGTACGAGCGCAAGTCCAGGCTCGTACGGCATCACGTCCCGATGAGAATGATTATCCTGCGGGAGAGCTTCAACGTGGTAATTTACGTTCAGCGGGGACTATCGAGCTTGCGGGAGATTGGAGCGTAAAAAATTGGTATCAGAGCGCCTGGTTCATTTCTTCGGACTTGGTCCTTCGCTTCATCACAAACTCTAAAATAGCTTCCGCGTGTCGTCTAGCTCTTGACTCTACTCGGTGCCGCATTGGATGTTTCATGCAATAAGTCCATATATTGCTGGTTGTAGCTGCATGTTGTTCTTGGTTGTGTTGCCTTGGTTGGTTTTCGTAGGATCGCTTAGCCTCGTTAGGCGTTGTTGCATTCGTGCAGCAAGTTGGTTGGCGTTGTTGCATTTGTGCAACAAGTTGAGAGCTTTCGTTGGGTTGGCTTGGCTTGTCGTTTTGGGAGTTTCTGATTGCATCTGTGGATCAGTTGGTTGGCTGACGAGATTGGTTATGCAGCATGTTTTGAGTAGGAGCATTCGTTTAGAATGAATCGTTGCACGAGTTGCTCGTCTAGCAACTGTGTTGGATAGAAGTTGGAATTTTGGCTGTGGCGCATCAGTTGAGCATGTTTGAGTTTGGCTTGAGAATATCAGGATAAGTTTGCACGAGTTGCTCGTACAGCAAATGTGTGGAACCATTGGGTATTGGGTTGGAATATTTGGAAGACAATCGTTGCACGATTGCTCGTGTTGCGAAAGTATCAAATGGTTTGAGAATACCGGAAGCATTGAGAATGGAATATAGCATAAGTTGCCTAGCGAGATTGATGGAAAGAGTAAGGTGGTTCACTTGTTGGTTGGGTTTTTGTGTCAGACTGAAGTTGGGAAAGGCATGATCATATATGAGGGATGGTTCGAACGGATCTTGGATCAGTTCAGGAAATCGTAATGCGAGTAGCGACTTGATTCGGAGTGGTATATGGGATACAACCTATTAAGCAAGGTATTGAAAGTATTTTGGATGGACATCAAATGGAAATTGCCTGAACGAACTCGGGTATTGAGAATACATGTTGGTTGGTGCAAGTCGATTGAGTTGGGAAGAATGAAAAATAGAGCAAGCGAATATTGAGTTGAGTATATCGAGAACGGACTGGTGCAATGGAAGTATCGTTGGACTTGAGAGATGGACGAGATCGGAATGAACAGTTGGGAGACGCTTGAGCGAAGCGATTGGTTAATTGAAGGATAGCGAGCACGGACTACGATTTTGGGCAACACATTTGAGCTGTTGGTGGAGCAATGAAACACGATTTGGTTTGGAGGAACAATGCGATGGACTTGAACGGACTGGAAGGATTTTGGATATTGCTGCTCGAGAAGTCGACTCAGGTTTAGCGGAAGTGGAATTTTGGGCAAGATGTTGCAACAATGGTAAACGGATTCTCCGTACAGACTTTTGAAGATAGCTAAATGTGGGAGCAACGTCGGAGCAAATCACTGTGCTGCTCGAGCAAGTTGGACTTGCATTGTGAAACACTACAAACAGGTAAGAATTTGGGAGCAAGTCTTTGGTCTCGGGAATAATTGCAAGTGGTAGTGCGAGAAGACGAACATGGCAATTCAAAAATTTGATGGATTCAGGGCAGAACGGCGGATTGATGGAAGACGGTTTCAACGAGCGCAGTTCTCGAATTGTTGGCTTGGATAGATAGCAAGACTTTAGGCGGTTAAGCGGCATTGGTTGACAGATCATCAGAGGTAGTGCATGTAGTGCTCGGATTCGGAAGTTCGCTCGGATGGAATGGTTGGATTATTGTTCAGATTTGCAGAGGAGATATAGCATGGTTCTTAGTAACTGTCCATCGTGATGATTACAATTATCGAGCGTAGCTTCGGGACATCTGACCCTAGCGACTTGTCCGCTGAATCGGAGATGAATATGGTAAACCCATAGAACGACCCTTGAGGCGGCGTATTTGGGAATGCGTCGAAGGCAGATGTGAGCAATGAGATTTGGCTTATTGACTGAGTGTTGGATTTGAGAGACTCTTGGGATAGCCTTCAGCTGAAGATGCAGCCAGAAGATCGAAGCGATGGTGGAAGTAGCCTTGTCAACTGATGAGATTCAGAGTCGCAGATTTTTATCGATGGCATCGCCTCTGACTCATCGTGCCCTGGAAGGGAATAGCATTCATATGAATTGACGACTGTGAAACTAGCTCGTGAAGTTAAAGCAGCGGTTCGTTCAGATCAAATCTTTGCGAATACTGGAAGGGACAGATTTGCCTCAGATTTACAAGATGTCTCAGAACTTAGTCTGGGAAGCGTGCTCGTTCGGAAGGCAAAGGTGATATTCTATGCTTCGAGGCAGTGGAAGCAACGCAAAGAACTATTCCATGTACAACCTAGGAATTGTGGCGAGTGTGTCCAAAATTGAAATCGTGGCGACACTATCCCTTTGGCGTGGCGGCGAGATCTTCGTGGATCACACGAACCTCAATATAGATGTTCACCCAGCGAGGTATTGAGATTGAGGAAGAGGTGTTTGGTTGAGCTGATGAAAGCAAATTTGATATTTGGGTAAGTCGCCTAGCTGGGGTAGTATCAGTTGAGATTATCGTTCGGTGCATGAGATATATTTGGAGATGTTGCTAGTGCGGATTCAGAAATAGTTGGATGGATTGAGTTGGAACACGAACTGATTGAGTCGGTAGAAAATCATTATATTTGAGAATAGTGCTCAAGCGAATATGTAAACTCCCTCGACCATATTTCAGTAATTTAGAATTATTTTAGCTAAATAAAATTTCTGTGACTTTTTAAAAATTATTTTGTTTACATATCCTATTGATTGTGCACCTATACCTTACACAATTAATTAGAGCATTACACTAGCTGTAATTCCCAAACAAAATTCACATACCTGCCCTAGACATGTTAGGCTATTTTCCAGAATTTTGTGCAACTCCAAGATGAGATATTTTGAGCCTCGTTTGGGATGCACAAATATCGTTACAAAAGTTTATATTTAATTCCTATTTTATTTCTTGCTCTTTAACCATCTCTGTACCCCTAGAGATTGAGGACCAACCTGCACCAGTTTTGCCCAAACAAAAATACGATAATATTCTACTTTAGATATACTACAATTAGTATATTGACACCGTAGTAAAATTATGACCCTACCTGCCTCTAAATAATTAGAGAACATCGTGCGCAGTATTTATTAAATAATAAATACGGTGACCCGTATCACCTAAAGAACCAGGCCCTGCCCCTGCCCAGGCTCACCCACACACCCCCCAAGGCACTTCTTCAGGTTTCCCCCTCATTTCTGTACAAAACAGTATTTCTAAGAATCAGTATTTTTAAATAAGCAAATTACGTAATTACGCAAAATATCTATTTTGGGACCTATTTGTAAATTAGGAAATTTCAGGGGTTTTTATGCAACATTACAGTGCTAGGTGTCATCACCACATTGGCTGGTGAATGTGGACCGTCCACGTGTCATGTGGGACCCACAAAATATCTAAAAAGGCTGCATAAATATCCTAGAAACCCAAAAACCCCAAAATACCCCTAGACTTCCCCCTAATTACACCCTATGCCACTCAACCCTAACCCTATAAATATCCCAGCACCCCCCCCCCTCATTCCGACCACACCTCACCACCACCACGGCCACCCTCCGCCTGCCGGACCACCACAGAGCTGTTCGCCTCTCCCCTGCCCTTCCCTCCGACCACCGCCACCCCCCTCGGGCCACCGCCTCCGCCGCCCTGAACCGCTGCAGCATCATCCCGACCACCACCCCCATAACCGACTTCACCACCCGACCACCCCCAGCGCCACCCTCCGCCACCTTGAACCACCGCCACCACCACCACCCGACTCGCCACCACTTCCTCCACCGTCCAGACCAACCCCCACCGCCCCACGACCGCCACCCCGACCACCAGCTCCGCCACAGCAACCCCCCCCCCGACCCCCGACCACAACTGCCCCTTCCCCTCCGGACACCTCCAGCCACCACCACTACCAAACGCACCGCCACCCTCCCCTCCGTCGATCCCCCGCCCTGCACCGGCCGCTCCGCCGCCACAACCGCCGCTGCAACTGCTGCAGTTGCTGCTGCTGCTGCTGTTGCTGTCTGCAACAGCCGCTGCTGCTGCTTCTCCGGCCGGCCGTCGTCAGCTCCGCCGCCGTCCTCCCGCCGGCGACGAGCCAAGGACCCCACCTGCCTGACCGGAACAGTACCCCCCCCCCCCCCTCTGATGTACGTATGTGTATTAATTTATGTATACATGTGTATATATGTATATATATATATGTATATATTTATATATATTAATATATATATTAATATATATATGTTATTATATATAATTAATTATATATTATTAAATACTATAATACTGTATATACAGTATATATATGTAATTATATTTTCTGTATTTTTCTTTTTTATATATATATATATATTATTATTTATATACATATATGTATATATGTATATATATATATATATCTATATGTATATATGTATTTATATATATACTATTATATATATAATATATATTAATATACTGTGTATATTATACAGTATAATAAATATGTATTATTTATTTATGCATTTTTTTTCTCTGTTATTATATATATATATGTAATATGTATATATATTCTTTTCTTTTTCCTTCTTATAAATATATATATATATATCTATTTATATATATATATTTATGTATAGTATTTACTATATGTATATGTATATTATGTATGTAATATATATATATGCTTTTCATTTTAATTATTATATGTAATTATATATACTATATACTATATATATGTATATATATATATATATTTTAATTTCAGCATTTCTTTTCTTATATATATATATATATATATATATATATATATATATATATATATATATATATATATATATATATATATATATATATATAATATTATAATATGTATATTATATATGTATGCTTTTCTTTTAATTTATTATATGCATATATGTATATATATATATCTAATATATGTATCTATATATATATTTCATTTTCTGCACTTTTTATTTTTTTTTATATATATGTGTATATGTAAATATATATATATATATATATATATATATATATATATATATATATATATATATATATATATATATAATTCCTGCATCTTTTTATTTCTTTTATATATATATATTTATATCTATATATTTATGTATATGGTATATATATATTATATGTATATACATATTATTATTATGATAATAAATATATATGTACATTTAAATTTCAGCATTTTTTCCTTTATATATATATATATATATATATATGAAAATATATATATCTATATATGTATATATTACCTAATATGTATATATATATTATGTATATATGTATATGTCTTTTCATTTCTATTTATATGTATATATATATATATGACTTATATATGTATATATATATTATTTATTATATCATAAATATATATGTATATATGTATCTTTTTCCTGCATTTCCCTTTCCTTTATATATATGTAAACATATATATGTATACCTATTATATATGCTATATATATATACATACTATGGATACTATATCAATATATATACTATTATATTATGTACCCTTTTATTTAATTGGTATTTACAAGACCTGTAATGTCTTAAAAACAGAAAACATCTCCAGCACAGTCAGTGACCCCCTGTCACAAGGACCCTCAGTCTTGACAGTGGGATCAGGTTTCCAATACAATCAGGAAGTAGGCAAGTATACCTTGCCAAGTTACTGTTTAAATTCAAGTGCTGTTATATGCTATTTTTTTTTCCTGAATTCCATATAACTGTGAGTACCTGCGCTTGCCTCAGGTACAGTCAACAAATACGTTGACACGTAGTGTAAATAACTTAGTATTTTACAGACTTACCAATAACTGCGAGAATATCCTAATATCTTCCTAGACCCTATCACGGGAACACGCAACATGGTTGCAATACATATTGGGATGCGAGCTGCGTAATTGATTAGCTACCAGTACGTATGACATGCATCACGGCTTAGCATAAAATCAGGAAACTCAGAAAAAGTATGACTTGGCATTTAGTTACATTGGGCGGGAAAGATAACTAGTAGACGTATGGGACACCCCCTCCATGAGTCTTTCATCCTTCGTACCATGCTCCTCGGAGATGGTCGATTGCAGAGCTACCCGTGTGTCCGGGGGCATATGACACATATACTAGCCAGTCAACACGATTGGTGAATTAAGTCAGCATATGTCAAACCTACACTTTCCCATGCGTACTACAAGGTCTTTACTTGCATTCACTAGATGGTTAGCACCCTGTATTTATTCATTTATTCAGTATTTTCATACCTGGCATGCTGTTTTTCTGTATCTTGTTATGTCCCACTGAGGACCTGGTTCCCTTCCAGATTTAGACGAGGCATTCTATCCTACGGTGTATGGTCCCGGATAGGAGACCAGGTGTGCTACTGAGGAAGAACTAGAGGAGACACCATCAGAGTCTACCTGATTCTAGAAGCTTGCTCTCTTGGAGATGGAGATATTTTGCTAGATAGACGATACTTAGTCTATCTGGTTTACTGCACTTTTATTATATTTTTGTAGTAGGTTTGTTCCCACAAGATGTGTATTATTACATTTTCAGACTCAGCATTATATATATTCAGCACTATTTCCTGACATTTTATGTGGATGAGATAGATTTGCCTGTATTAGACTTATAGTAATTTTAGGACAGCGTAACACGTTCCTGTGGGTCCATAAAACCCTTAGTGACGTGTCAGCTGGCCAACGCCACGTGTCCTAGTTCCTCACATTTTGGGACTGGGGCGTGACAGAATATGTTGGAATGGAAATCAGGATTTGGTTCAATTGGAAGTAAAGCAAATGGATGCCTCGAACATAAAGATACCCTTGCAACTTGTTCAAATTTGCTATCGCAAAGCTCGGCTGAAATGCATGTATTTTAGGGACGGCTTAAATATGTGTACGATCCAAAACTAAGCGATACGAAGAATTCGTATTGAGCTGCAAGGAGAATGTGGGAATTCGTGGAAACTTGTACGAGCATTCAGCAGAGCGAGATACTGAGTCTGAATCGGGATAATGTGAGTTGCATAGAGCAGATCCATGGAATTGGACTAGCGGCATTTGATAAGGAATGAGTACCAGCACAGTTCGTGGACGAACCTGATTCTAAGTGGTATATTATGTAACGCCCGCAACCGCACGGTACGTTACGCTGAGTCGAATTGAATGAAACAAATGCTGGTTACATTTGATTTGTTGGATTTTGGGAATAAGTATTGATTAAGTTGTTTCATGTGCAGATGGCTAGCGGGTTCGATGGAATTCAGGTGTTCGTTCAGAGCAGTACTGAGATAGCTGGGTTGGAATGATAATGCCATCTTCCTTAGTCCGATCGGTCGGATGATTTGTAGAGCACGGCCTGCTCGCACGGTCATACCAATTGAGTAGATCGCGCTTGCATCGGACCACGGGTTCAAGGGATTGGCCGTATCGGCAGGACATGATGCTTTAACGGGATCAAACATTGTGAGTGGGCTCTTTCCCTTCTCCTCTACTCCTTCATGCCTAATAATATGGAAAACACGTAAAGGCTTGAACACTTGGGCTGAAACATTGGGAATCACTACACTGAGGCGTGCATAGAGTGGACGTCGTTGGCTTGGTAGGATTGTGGCTTGATTTGGTTTGTGCGTTGGATAGTTGGAGCTAGAGTTGGAATATTGCATTTGAGGCAGTTGGTTGATTTATTGGGATTATGCTTGGACAGCTGGAATGAGTCATTGATGCAATGGGAATATCGGGAATCTGGGCGAGCGAGCGTGCATTCGTGCACGAGTATCACTTGGTCGCTTTGTCTTGCAAAGCGAGCAGTTGTGGTTCGAAACCGAATAACTGCATCGGCGAGGGTGTTGTGCCGCTTAATGGGGCATTGTGCCACGAATGGGGCATTGTGTCATCGAAACGGCATTGTGCCATGGGTTAGCTTTGAGCATGGGTGTTGCACCAAGTTAAAATACATTGCTGAGAAGCGGCATTGTGAATATGGGATAACTTGATATTTGGTGCCTTGGGCAATATGTTGGAAGAATGGTTATGGATGTTTTGGTTGGATAATTCATGGAACGAGTCTAGGATCGCTTGGTGGGGCGAGAATGTTCGATCCTCTCGTCATACCTACTTTCTGCATGTCACGGACAACCTGTGTACACAGGGTTTGACATTTTCTCGAAACGGCTTCCCGGGGCACTGGGACCGTATCGATCCGGAGGGAAATATTGATTCGTGCTAGTCACGATGTATTGCGGGACCTCCAGCGGGGCTTGCATCCCGGGCTGATAGGGCGCACCGTTAATGCTTGGAATATGTCCTTTATGGCTTGGCCAGTGACTTCATATAGATTAGTGTTGGCTTGCTTTTCTTTTGTTGGTTTGGCTTTCGTGTAGGCGCGGCCATCTTGCCTCGGCAAGAGTGTGCACTGTGAGATTTGGATTGTAAATTTTGGTTGAGGATGGATATTGAGGCTTGAGAATGGTTCGATATGTTATCGTGTTGCTTGGACTTGAGCAGGACGGTTGCATGCTAGTTTCCTTCGGGTTGCTTATATATTTGCTTGTCGTTTGGTTTGAGTTGAATGCTTGCATGCTTAAACTGCTTTACAGCTTTCCTTAACATGTCATCCATATGCCATGAAATGAATCTAGGATTCAAACTAGAAAGATCACCATATAACTGTTTGCATTCACTATTTTACTTAGTGTCGGCTTAGGCGAGTGGGTTACCCCGCTCACCAGTACGGTTGTGTACTGACCCACGTTTGTGGGCATTATTTCAGGTACACAGGCGTAGCGGCGCTGCTTGGATATACGAGGCATGATGTATGAACTGTAAGTACCTTTGTGGGCTAGAGAAAAGAGCAAGAGCATTTCATCGTCTTCGTGGTATCGCCTTTGTGGCATTGCCTCGGGGCATTTCATTTGGACCCTATCGTGAGCTTCGCTGCGTATTACTCTGATGTGTGCTTAGTACACAATACTTGACTTCCGCTGCAACTTGGTTATTTCAATGATAACATTTGGTGTTTGACAACATCGCCTTGTACGAGCGCAAGTCCAGGCTCGTACGGCATCACGTCCCGATGAGAACGATTATCCTGCGGGAGAGCTGCAACGTGGTGATTCACGTTCAGCGGGGACTATCGAGCTTGCGGGAGATTGGGGCGTGACATCGGAGGCAGAGAAAAGCTGAGCCCGAGGTACATCGGACCCTTCAATGTGTTAGAACGTGTCGGAGAGGTTGCTTACAGATTAGCCTTGCCGCAGACTTTGGAAGGAGTCCATAACGTCTTCCACGTATCTCAGCTGAGGAGGTACATACCGGATCCGAGTCATGTACTTGACCATTCAGAGATCACAGTTGGGCCGAGCTTGTCGTACCAAGAGGAGCCGATTGAGATTCTGGATAGAAGTGAGAAAGTACTGCGAGGTCAGACCATTCCCTTAGTCCGCGTCGCATGGAGACATCCACCAGGCGAATCGACTTGGGAACGCGAGGAGGATATTAGACAGCGCTATCCCCGCCTTTTCGAAGGACAAGGTGCGTATTAGCACTTTATTTATTCAGTTAGAAATTCTTATCATACGTATGTTTTAATTTCGAGGACGAAATGCTCTAAGGAGGGTAGATTGTAAACCCCCTCAACCAATTTAGGGATTTTGTATAATTTTAAAAACTGATACTAGGGACAAACCGAGATAATTGAAATTTTTGTAAGACGATTTTAAGTACCCTCTGCCCATAGTACATCCATAGTTACACAATATGAATTAACTTCGCCTTGCACAAATAAGTATTTAATTAGTTAATTGATTGATGGCTATTTTTACCTCAACTGGACCTGACCGAACCAGATCCTTAGACCCTGGACCAACCCCAAACCCCATCCCCTATATAAATACATAACTTCCTCCATATAAAACCCTAAACCAACAAAGCCTCACCAAAACCCTAACCCTAGCCGAATACTCCCCCTCCCTTGCACCCAACCATCACCACCACCGCCCCTCACAGCCGGCGCTGCCCCCAAACATCCACTCGGCTGCCCCCTCATTGTCGGCGCTGCCCCATACATCCACCCGGCTGCCCCCTCATTGCCGGCGCTGCCCCCATACATCCACCCGGCTGCCCCCCCTCATAGCCGACCCACCGCCCCCATACATCCACCCTACTGCCCCCTCACAACCGACCCACAGCCGCCCTTCAGCCACCCTACATCCGCCCGCTGCCCCTACAGCTGACCAACCCAGCCCCGTCGCACGGTCAGTTGCCGGCGCCAACCCGATCCCCCCCCCCCTGCATTGTTGCCGATGCCGCACCTGCTACAGCCCCGCCGCCGCTGCTACAGTCTCGCCGGAGTACGCCTCGACGAGAGCAGACCCTGTCCGAGCAATCCACGTAGAGGTAACCACGTCAAACCCCGCTTCTTCATATTAATATCGTAGCATCGTATCGACGTGGCAATAAATGTTGATATCGGACACAACCCTAATTATGTGTAAATTGGATTAATGAATAACAAGGTTTAGAATATGTATATTTACTAGCAAACCCTAAATTGTGAGGCATAACATCAAGGACTAGCGTTTGCACCCTAAAAATATGTACAAAGACCACGTGTAATGAACATAGAAATCAGGAGCATGTGTTCGCTCAGAACAGAGATCGTGGACAAACCGTAACTTGAAATTATTGTCTCAAGGGCCAGGATGATCGAGCACAGAACACGTGTGCACTTTAGCTAAGCGCACATGTGACGCTGTATTCGAACAGACAGGAATTTGCGATAATATTCAAGCGTCGCGTTGTAGTCATGTACAATTAATGTTTAGCGTCTGATATGAGATTGTTATATTATATTTGTGTTTAGGACCTTTGGATCAGCCAGGAGACACTGCAGGAACCAGCTTCTGGCATTCCCAGCTTCAGGATCCAAGCAAGATACCTTGCCATATTTACTGTATAATTTAAATATTTCATATGTTGTATTGTATTCTTGTTGCTTTTACTTTATACAACTGTGCGCGTCCGAGATTGTTTCGGGTGCATTTGACGGATACGTCGATGATTTGTATACTTGGCCTAGTCATTAGCAGACCCACCGCATTGGATGATACCATGTTATCGTCTGAGACCTGACACCTTACACGTTCACAGAGACATTCATATTGGGATGCGGGTCTGCGTACTCGACTAGCTACCGTTGCGTGTGACCTACATCACGGTTAGTGCGTAGTTCAGTTTATATTTTATTGATAGAGACTTGGCATATAGATACGTGGTACGCACGTCGAGTATTGGACTTGCGTATCTACATTGGGCGGGGAGGACATTAGTAGGCGTATGGGATACACCCATTGGATTCCGTAGTATCCAGAGGAGCCACGGATCCAATGACTCCCTTTACACTGCTGCCACGTTCTTCGGAGCGATATAGACGATATACTGTACTGCTGCCACGTTCTTCGGAGCGATATGGCCGATATACTACACTGCTGCCACGCTCTTCGGGGTGTTGGACGTTATGCCTACGCCTACCCATACATACCAAAGTTGTCCTCACATTGCATTCACTTAGATGGTTAACACACCATTTATTGTATATTATTCAGTATCTATATATGGCATGTCTCTATGTATCTTGTTACGTCCCTCTGAGGACCTGGTTCCCTTCCAGATTTGGACGAGGCTTACTATCCCACAGTATACGGCCCAGGACAGGAGACGAGATTCGCTACTGCAGAGGAGTTAGAGGTTCTACCGTCAGAGTTTCCGTGATCACTTGGTAGGCCTTCCGCCTAGATTGGGTGCATCATTATCCAGCCACCTGATGCCCTAGTCATTATCTTTTATTATCATTTCATTACTTTATTTCGTCATAGTAGTGGGTTTGTTCCCACCAGACATTATTGGTTGTACTATGATATCTTGAGACTGGCGTTTATCTTCTAGCAGTTTATTATTATTCTTGCAGTTTACATTGTGGATGAGATTAGTCACCTGTTGATTTATTGTCATGGGACATGTTAGTATTTTAGGACAGCGTAGCACTCTTCGTCAGGATCCATTAAATTGGGATATCTTCGGAGATGTGTCAGCTGGCTATTGCCACGTGGCCTAGTTCTATGTATTTTGGGACTGGGGCATGACACGTATGTGCTATTTTATACTTTTTTTAACCCGTAGGCCCTACTGGAGATGCGAGTATGATAAGCCTTGATATGCATATGGCCTCTGACATTCGATGAATATATACGTTGTACAAAGGAATGATTATAGTATATGTACGATCATATTTAGTCTAAGAGACCATGCATGCGAACGTTGTCCTCAAAGCTGCATTTTACATAGATTTGATAGTTATAATGTACCCTACTAGTCTTGAGTTATGTATATGGGATTATAGTTTTACATTTGGCATGTATCTTATGTATTTTGTTATGTTCCTCTGAGGACCTAGTTTCTTTTCAGGTTAGTTGAGCAGTTATATGAAGATTATTCTGGAGGAATATATTGGTTCTATTCTCATCTTCAGATATTGTAATCATTTACAGTTATATTTTTATCATGTTATTATCGTCTGTTGTTATAGCCTAGTGTTATAGACTTATACTATTCTTTTGGCCTATTTTTAGTATTATGTTATAGAGCTACAGACATATATTTATATTGCCATTTGTTATATTCATGTTATGTAGATTAAGATATAGAAGTGATATGTTATTATAGATAGATATACTCAATCTTGGACATCATATATGTATTCAAGTGTGACTGGAGTCCACTTGATACATAGTTGGCCATTGTTATCCTTGTCCTACATATTTTGGGACTGAGACGTGACACATTGTCAGACCTTCACACTTACAACCGAGGAGGTGCTAACATCGGACAAAGTGGTGGCTGATACCATTCTCACCCACTCTCATCCAACTATAGGATTATTTGATTTTTGTGCTTCTTATTCATCCATATTTGTGCGATTCACAACATGAGTGGGATTGGAGTATAAGTTATTACCAGCCAGACTGAACATACTTACTGGTAATGCTCTCATGGCAATAGATTCTATACCGCGTGTCAGGTCGTAGTATGTAGGAGGGAGCTTCCCACGAGGTTAATAGAGTTCCCTATAGGCGATTATGATATCGTCTTAGATATAGATTAGTTGATTGTCCAACACGCGATGATAGATTTCTGTGAGGGTAAGGTTATCTTATGTGTCCCCAGCAAGAAGTTCTTATTTTACAAAGAAAAGGTAGAGTCTTTGTACTGATAGGAATCATGAGATGTAGTTATAGCACCCTAATGATGTACCGATAAGAATCATATTATATTAAGCTGATGAATCTATTACGTACACTTAGCGGTGAATGAAAAATCAAACATAAAAATTAGGGAATTGTAACTATCAAGAAAGTTTTTACAATGTCTACAAATTTTTATGAGGAGTTACCAAAACTATTCCTAATTTATTACAGTTTATAAGAATAAAATTTATATGTTCCTTTATAAATTAAGAATACTTTTGATAACTCATTTTAAAAAAAAATATTGTAAAAGTTTCTTTGGGAACTATAGTTTCCAAAAGTTAATATAAAAGAATTGGTATAAGAGGAATTCAAACTCGTAACCTTTTGCTGTGACATCATATATATTAGTTAACCGATCTTTCTTAAAAAGTGAGTTGTTAGGAACATTATATATAAAAGCTTTAACACTTTTGATTTTGGTGTACTTTCATAACTTTGTATTTTTGGGTATTTTTTTCCTCTTCAATATGCTGAATGACTACTTTGTAAAGCCTGTGTGATCTTTGACAGAAGTACAGAATCTATCTCCCACACCCACACCCACTTTGCTTGGATGTGATCCTTTTATTTTGTCTTTAAAGAATAAGGGCTAGTTTTGATGTCCACCGACTCGCAGTTTTCGTGACCAAAACTTTCCCTTTTCCTATCAAAGGCATCAATGATTTTGTTCTTTCCATTGTTATTGTTTATGCTTTGTCTTGATTTGTTTCATTGTGACCTTAGATTTTAGGTTTTCTTAGGGCTTTAGGATTATTAAGTGGGATTCAGTTTTAAATGGAAAGAGGAGGTTGCGGAGGGAAGAGGGGAGTTCGAAAGACCAAAGCTAAGGGGGACGAAAAGAACCATCCTTATTCTAATGAAAAAAAATTATATCGTTGCAATTCGATCACATATGTTAATTTTAACTCGGTTGCTTTCAAGGTACGTAATGGGTCAGACGGTCTGAAATCTAATCCTGATTCAGCATGATCAAATCTGGGTTGGACCAGATTGGATCCGATCAACGGGTCGATCCGGACCGACCCACATAAAATTTGAATTCAGACTGGATAAATATCCCTGTAATATATATATATATATATATATATATATATATATATATATATATATATATTTTGATGATCATTTGGCCACCAAAATTTCAATAAATTGGATATAATTTATACAAATTTACCACAATAATTTTTTTTTTGCTCTCTAAGCATATCTAGTGATATTCGGTAAAAGACTACTGTTTTGCTACTATAAAAAATGAACAAATACCACATCAACTGCAAGATCAACAACATCGCAACCTCAGGGGCCACAAGGACCTCAACCAGTGCAACATCAGTGGACACTAGGCTACGGAGAAGGAATAAATCAAAATTTGATGAGATCAGAAATTTTGCACCACTTTAACGGAGTTTATAATGAGTATGATACTGAAGAATAATCTCGCGTAAAATTCTTGTTGAATGCTTGCACTGTGAAAAACTCCAATGGACCCTAACTGTGAAAGAAAATCTACGTAGACATCTAGACAAATGTATCTAATATCTTACATTTTCTTTTAAAAATATCATTTTTCAAAATGCGTCATTATTGTTAGACAGGTATAGTTTTTGATGCGACATGCTTGAATTTTTACTTTAAACCTCTCTACAAGATTCCTTTGTAGTATTACAAAAAAAAATTGAGGAGATATTGAAAACAAAAACTCATACATACGTTGTATATTTTTTGATGCAACTTTGTTTGAGTTTTTGTTTTCAACCTATCTACATACTAAGAAAGTTTGAAAAGAGTTAAAAACAGAAATTTAAACATAAGTTGTATCAACAAACACTAACTTATGTAAATGAAACAATATATATTGAAAATTTATTTAAGCCCCATTTTTATAAGTTTATTTATTTACATTAGGCTGTGTTTGATTGGACTTCTTTCCCATAGAAAATATTTTCACCACAAATTTTCCACCAATGCATAGTATTTGATATTATATTTTCCATGAAATTATTTTTCAAAAAATTATCATTTTTCATATTTTCCTCCAAAATAGCGAAAAATGAAACTGGTCCAATCCATAGAAAAAATATTATTTTCCATAGAAAATAACTATTTTTCGTGAAAAATAATGACGATCTAACACCCAAATTAAGTTTTTCATTAAAATTTATATAATTTTTCACAGGAAAATAATTACAATCAAACAGCATTATTATGAAATTTTCAAAATTTTATGAAAGTTTCTTCCTAATAAAAAAAAAAATTGAATTAATTTATTTTTCACATATTTTTCACCTCCAATCAAACGCATCCTAAGTTTGTTTATTTATTTACATTAAGACGAAAACTCAAACCCAAATATTTTTAAAGTCCGAAATTTTTTAAGGTCGAAAGGCCATTTATTTTGGCATTTACGTGTGGGTAAATCCGGAACCGGACGGGCCCAGCCCACTTTTAAAACCCGGCCCACTATTTCCTTGTTCTGAGCTGGGTTATGGTTTCCTCGGCTCGGCTCGGCTCGACCAGGACCTGACTTCCTCCCAGGAATGACCCGACTCAGCTCCAAAACGTTCAAATCTGGTCAACAATATGCCCTGTCCGTCCTGATATACATCTTAAGGTTGTTTGATACTCGATAAGAAAGTTTTTTAATTCTGGAGTTGACCACTTTCAAGTATAAGAATAAGTAAAAGGTTCGTGATTCCACAGAAACCTCACAATTAACCGAACCTAATCTATTGTAAGATTTGCTTGATTTGCCTACAGTGACTTCTAAAAATGGCAGCAAGTACGTTGCTAAAGAGCAATATGTTACTGATTCTTGGTGATCGCCTCAATACAAAAAAACTACTATCCTTTAGCCACCAATAGCTTTTGGGCTTCAAAGACATCCTGCTAGCCTTCTACAAACTTATATATTTTCTAATCAAATGTTATAAAGGTTAAAAAAACATGATCACTAGTTAACTACCAGTTTAACAAGGACAAAAGTAAAAGACAAAAAGTATAACAAAAAACTTGCAACTTGTCCTCCCACCCTTTTTTTAAGGACCTTTCTCATAAGACTTCATATTTCTTCAAAATGTCTACAGTACTCTCCGTAGAGGGAAAACGTGAGCTTGCAAAGAGAAATGAGGAGGAGAATGCATCACTAGCCCCGGCGATGACTCCAACACAAGCAGACTGATTACCAGGCAAGTTATAACAAGTAACAACATAAAAATAAAATGCAAGCTGAATCATTTCTCCCTTAGACTACGTAAATTGGCTTTGCAAACAAGATTCAAAGATTCACATCATACAGAGCCAGACGTCACATACTCAACATGCACCGGCTGTCCAATTATTTCCTCCATCTCCATTATATTCAATACTCCAGAGAAGTCTTCTACCTTTCACAAATATAGTGTTCACCTCCATTATTGATGACTTGAGGCACAGACATCGATCAGGCTCAAGATAAACCAACAGCACCAGACCTCTAAATACTTGTAGACAGATAATAGTTTTCAAATCACAAAATAGAAATTTTATAGAAATAAGGCAAGGAAAAAGGAGTTCGAAAATATTCAAACCCACAAAACATTCCACCAGACCGTAAGCATGTTCTAAAATTGAATCCATAACGAGGCATATCTATACATGCACATATTGGAATTCAAGCAAATTCTTTAGAACTTGCTTGAATTCCACCAGACCGGCAGGCAGAATGTTTTGTGGATTCCAATATTTGTAAACTTCTTTCTCCTCCACCTATTTCTATAGTCTCTTTCTTTCGCCCAATAAAATTTCCCGTTTTCAAACCTAACAATAGACATGAAAAGACCAACATAAAACTGAAAGCAAGTCCAATCCATGCACATTAAAAATCCAGTACAAGTGACGAGATAATCACGAAAATAAAGCAGGTCTACTGCGTAGTTCGCCCTAAAACAACTCCCATTTGTTATATTTTCATGTGAAACGACATTTGCATGCCTCCTTTCACTCGAAGGCCCATTGGTTCTCCCTCCGGATCTCTTCCTCTTCCTCTGGGGTGAAATCATTCTTAATGTTAAAGGTCTTCCGAATCTCCTCGGGAGTCTTCCCCTTGATCATGTCAGCCACAGTTTGGCATGTCAGATCCAGAAGTCCTTTGATGTTCAGATAGTTTGCAGCCTGAATGCATCACCAAGAGAGGAAAAAAGAACAGATTAGTTTCAAAAATCATATCAAAATAAAGGAATTTGTTATAACGTGGGTTACTAAAGGGTTGGATTCACACTTTGTATTTTAGTCCCACATTGTAGATTACACCTTCATTGGGTTGTATAAACAAGGCCTTTGGCTCCCACTATGGGATTACACTAATAAGTGATCTTCTCTCATATTTTCTTCTTCCTTCTTCTACATTTATTCTAAACACATTATCAGTACGAAGCTCTAACGGGAGAAAATAAGCGAGGGCATCTCAATGAAGCCGCCATTTGCAGATTCAGGTATGGACAATGATGATGGCATATGCTTGATAGATAGTACAACAACTCACACTATATTGAAAACTAGGAAGTTCTTCACAACATATGCCTCAAAACACTGCCAAGGTGACCACCACTGTTGGACCCGTGCAAATTATAGAAGGTTATGGTAAGGCCGATGTTGTGTTGCCAAATGGAACACACTTAATCATTCGAAATGCATTGTTCTCTAGTAGATCTAATAGAAATCTACTCCGCTTTAGAGATATTCGAATGAATGGATTTCATGTTGAAACTATTAACGATGATAGCAAAGAGTATCTTTATATCACCTCTAATGTTGGAAGCAATAAACTCACATTAGAAAAGCGCAAGTTAATCTCCTCGGGGCTATATCAAACTACTCTGAAGGTAGTAGAATCTCACCCTATCACTAGCAAAAGGCTAAAGGATCCAAGAAATCTAATCCTTTGGCATGACAGATTGGGTCACCCAGGATCGATTATGTTGAGAAAGGTCATCAACAATACCAATGGACATAATTTATCATACCAAAGTCTTTCCTTTCCTACTGAACATTTGTGTGTAGCTTGTTCACAGGGTAAACTCATTACAAGACCTTCACTTCTCAAAATAGCTTCTGAATCACCACAATTCCTTCAGAGAATACAATGTGATATTTGCGTACCAATTGATCATGCTAGCGGACCTTTCAGGTATTTTATGGTTCTAATAGATGCTTTTAGTCGATGGTCAAATATTTTCTTACTCTCATCTAGAAATTTTGCCTTATCCAAGCTACTTTCTCAGTTGATTAAGCTTAAGACTCATTTTCCTGACCAACATGTTAGAACGATTCGACTTGATAATGCAGCTGAGTTCACTTCCCGTACTTTTGATGATTATTGTGCTTCCGTAGGAATAGATGTTGAACATTATTTCCCTCATGTTCATACCCAAAATGGTTTAGCAGAGTCCTTAATTAAGCGTTTTAAGCACATTGCAAGATTTACTTGTGCAATCAAACTTACTCGTTTCAGCTTGGGGACATGCCATATTACATACTACTAAATTAACTATTGTTAGGCCAACTGTATATCATGATTTTCACCATCACATCTTGTGACAGATCATCAATCTAACATCTCTCATTTGCGTAAATTTGGTTGTGTTATTTATGTTCCTATTCCCCCTCCCAGAGCTCTAAAATGGGACATCGGCGCCGTTTAGGAATTTATATTGGTTTTGATTCGCCCTCAATCATTAGATATTTGGAACCTTTAACTGGTGATATTTTTACTGCTAGGTTCGCAGACTGCTATTTTGATGAGACTAAATTCTCGCCATTAGGGGAAGATAAGAAAGAAAAGAATGTTCTTACAGAACCATTCTCCACAAATAAACGACATAAATTATCGTAGGATAATCCCACTCTGTCTCATCTAGATCCTCGTACTAATCAATGTAAAACCGAGGTACGAAGGATATTGCATCTACAGGAGATCGCAAATCAAATGCCAGATGCATTTACTGATGCAGCTAAAGTGATTAAATCACATGTGCCCGCTGCAAATGCGCCAGCTCGAATTGATATCCCCGTAAAAAAAATAGAAAAGTGGCTAATGAATCTACTGCACGCCAGAAGCATGGTAGACCTATAGGTTCGAAGGACTTAGTCCCTAGAAAGAGAGAATGCCCAAGTAACGCTCTTAAGGAGGTTACACATAACGCTCAAGAAAAGGTAATGAATGACAGATCTATACGCTCTCTCTGGAAACTCAGAAGGGGTTATTGTCTTAGAAAAGACAAGCCCAAGAAGAGGCTCAGGAACCTGAAAGCAAAGAGATCTCTATATTTTATATATATACAAGAGAGATGGGATCGCAAAGATATAACAATAAATGAGATATTCTCATTCTCAGTAGCTACTGAAATTTCTAAGGACATTGATGACACTGAACCACATAGCATCGATGAATGTCGACAAATAAAAGATTGGCCAAAATGGAAGGATATTATTCAAGCAGAATTGGATTCCCTTAATAAACGTGGAGTGTTTGGACCTATAGTACAAACACCAAAAGACGTCAGACCGGTAGGTTACAAGTGGGTGTTTGTAAGAAAGCGAAATGAAAAGAATAAAATCGCTCGATTTAAGGCACGATTAGTAGCACAAGGATTTTCTCAGGGACCCGGAATTAATTACGAAGAGACGTATTCTCCCGTAATGGATGCAACAACGTTCCGTTATTTGATAAGTCTGACAGTTGAGAAAAAGCTGGACATGAGACTTATGGACGTTGTAGCAGCCTATCTATATGGTAATTTAAATAGCGATATCTATATGAAAATCCTAGATGGATTTAACATACCCAGCTCAAAAGCTAAGAACATGCATTCCATAAAGCTATAAGACGTTCAGTGTACGGTTTGAAACAATCCGGGAGGATGTGGTACAACCGTCTTAGTAAATATATGAAAATGGAAGGATATGAGAATAATCCTATATGTCCATGTGTCTTCATAAAGAAATCTAAGGAGGGTTTCGCTATAGTTGCAGTATATTTCGATGACATAAACTTGATTGGGACAAAACATGAAATCAATGAGACTGCAAGCTATCTGAAAAGGGAGTTCGAGATGAAAGATCTCGAAGAGACGAAATATTGTCTCGGATTACAAATTGAGCATTGTACTAATGGAATTTTAGTGCATCAATCCAAATACACAAAATATATTGAAACAATTCAATATGGATAAAAGCCCATCCACTTAGCACTCCAATGGTTGTTCAATCTTTAGATATCAATAAAGATCCATATCGTCCTAAGGACGACAATGAAATGATGCTAGGACCCGAAGTACCGTACCTTTTAGAGCATTAATGTATCTATCATAATGTACAAGGCCAGACATATCACTCTGTCAATTTGTTGGCTAGATATAGCTCGGCGCCAACTCACAGACATTGGAATAGCATTAAACATGTGATAAGATATCTTCATAGAACTACCGATATAGAATTATTTTATACTTGTGGTTTATCTGACATCGCGAATCTAGTTGGCTTTGTAGATTCAGATTATTTATCTGATCCTCATAAAGGTCGTTCACAAACTGAATATGTTTCTTAATAGCAATGCAGTTATTTCTTGGCGTTCAACAAAACAAACAATTGTTGCTACCTCCTCAAATCACTCAGAAATATTGGTTCTCCATGAAGCAAGTAGAGAATGTATTTGGCTGAGATCGTTGATTCAACACATTCGTAACTCCTGTCACATTTTTCCTACCACAGATACTCCAACTGTTATTCATGAGGATAATGCAGCATGTATTGCACAAATTCAATGTGGATTCATTAAAGGAGACAAGACCAAGCACATCTCAACGAAGTTTTTCTATACTCATGAGCTTCAGAAGAACTTTGATATTAACGTCCAACAAGTTCGCTCAAGTGATAATCTTGCAGACTTGTTCACCAAATCGTTGCCAAAGTCAACTTTTCATAAACTAGTTCATGGAATTGAAATGCGGCGTCTTCATCAGTTGACTATTCAGGATCAACATCATCAAGAGGAGTGATTGTCTTCAGGGGGAGATACATTTTGTATGGACTATAACGCGTTGTACTCTTTTTCCTTAGTCATGGATTTTTTTTTTTCATTAGATTTTTCCTGACAAGGCTTTAATGAGGCAACATTAAGCGTGTCCAACACCTATCTAAGTCATCCTAAAGATTGTTCTCTTTTCTTTCACACAGGTTTTGTCCTATTAGATTTTTCTGGCAAAGTTTTAACGAGACAATAGGCTTAGAGATGGTGGTCATCCAAAGGGGGAGTGTTATAACGTGGGTTAAAAGGGTTGGATTCCCACTTTGTATTTTAGTCCCACATTGGTTAGAGATTAGTATTACAGCTTCATTGGGTTGTATATATAAGGCATTTGCCTCCCACTATGGGATTACACTAATAAGAATCTTCTTTCCTATTTTCTTCTTCCTTCTTCTACGTTTATTCTAACAGGTTTTTATAATAATAAGATCCATGTTTCAGATTTTTGATTTTGTATGTATGACTAGTACAAACAAGCATAGCATACAACTGTGGAAACAAAAACTATACTAGCATCCTGCAAGAACCATATGCGTAATGTTCTCTGCCAACAAGAAGTACCTTATTAAAGGCATGTAAGTAGTAGTCACAAAGTGGGTAGGGTGTCTAAAGAAAATGAACCAACTGAACCAACTCCATTCAGATTTGAGTCGTTATATGGAACTCATAATATAATTGCATGGCATATCTTGTTAGTATTAATCAAAATCAAATAGGCAGTTGTAACAAAACAAATGTATAATTAAGCTACCTAGATGTGGATACGATATGTTTTTTTACCTATATATTGATATTAAATCTATTTTAATATATAACCCAACTTAGAAACATCAACCTATCTGTCACATGATATCAACTCTCTGTTTCAGTGTCAAATTCCAGGATAGAGAGGGAACACAATAAGACACGTAAAAGGCTAATTCATGAGTAAACTATCTTTCCAGTTAAATAAGATCCAACTTCCCTGTAAGAGTCTAGATGAAGAGGTAATGTGGTACTAGTTTGAAAAGATAATTGCAATCATTTCCATGGGCACATTTAAAAGAGTGAGGAATGATATCCCGAAAAATAAAAATAAATATAATATTTTTAGGCTAAATAAATATCAATGTGGTATAAAGAACACTGATACCTAGGCTACTTTCCGTAGGAAAATGCAAAAAGGTTCAATCTAGTGTTAAAAGTAATGTCATTGTTCCAACAATGCAGCAACTTAACAAATTAGTTTTATTTATAAACCTTCCAATACCCATAATCTCCCATATAATCCCTAAAAGCCTAACAACCCCAGTTCTACAGTTCTTATAAACGCCAAATCTGATGATGTATGGCATCAACCTTCTCGATCCTATAAAAATTTAAATGAGTAAAAAATTATATATGATAGAAGGACAAGAACATGCATTACATGTTGCATGAGACTTTATAGCATTATCATAATGACCCACACTAACAATGGCTTCTCTAACTCATATTATACCAAAACAGAGAAAAACTGCAAATGACATGAAGAAAAATAAAAAAGAGGCACAAAATTTTAGATTTCTAATCCAAACATAAACGACTCTAGTAACCACTAATTTCAACTCGCAATATCCAAGTGTTTACATATAGAACAAAAACCCATCTTCAACTCCAAACAAAATGAAAATACAGAATGTAAAGACAAAAGAGATTCTTGTTTACTAAATTTGCACAGCCAAAAGATATTTGCATCTTAGAAAAATGTTGTGATAAAAAAATGTATATGAAAGACTAGTCAATGATTTGTTTGACATGAATTACAAGTCAAGTTTGCTAGGTTAAAGTGAACCTTGGTTCCTTTATGGCCTGAAATTATCTTACGCTCAAACCTGAGCACGAAAATTGTGTCCAAGCCAAAGAAGGCTCGTGAGTAGCTCGACTGGTCTCGAGAACAGCTCACTAACAGCTCGAGTAAAGCTTTCACTGTACATGCAATATAGAGCACAAAGGCTGTGAGTTGGGGTTGTGCTCTATCAACACTAGCAATAGCAATTTTACTTTCGGTCGTGGCATCTCTTTGAAAAATAACTACATGAGTCAAACAGAATACTAGTCGAGCTAATAGAATTGGAGCCAAGACACGAATACTCATTGAACATCATGAGTCAAGCTTGTTCGCAAGCTCACAAAGCCTAACTTCCAGTGTTCAAGATCGACATTATGAAATTAAGTTCATTTCCATTTTTAAACTCCTGTGTTAATGATGATGAGTTCAGTAAGTTGATATTTTATTGAGCTATGTTCAAGCTCACGAGCTGTGTTGTTTATTTGCAGCCTTAAAAGTAATTTGGATCATGAATCACAAGAATCTAGTAGCACTGGCATGGAAATGTCTGGTTTGATTAAGTTACATCTTATCCTTCAGTTTTCACACTGCAAATGAGCCAAAATAGAAACGAAACACTAGCACATAACCATTATTTAGATAATCTTAACATATCACTACTAAACTAAGAGACCTCAAACTGTTCGAGGAAGAACTAGAATAACTGGCCAAAAGAAGCAGGCTCCATAAGAACTACTAGGCATATCATCAGGCATAAGATTCCATGAAATCTCAGACCCTACAGCATGCACATTAACCATAGAGAAACTGATTTCTCCAAACCATCTACCAAAGTAAGGCACTTTGGATGATAGCATCAGATTCTCAACTATCAAAAAGAAGTAATCAAGTGACAAAGCATTCACTCTAAGAAAGTGCCTGATGATGGCAAGCAATAAAATATAACCCACAATGTCTACTTGACTTGAAATGGATATCATTGGAACAAAACAACAGGAAACAACTCCCACCCTTCTTGGAAATTATCTTGTGAAAAAATTAGTAGACCTTCCTTCATGTAATCAAAAGACAATAAATACGGATAGCAACTTAGACCCAACACTCCAACCCTACCTCTTACTGAACAAGTTAAAACTTAAAACCATGAATGGGCCAAAAAAACCCAAACTATTTAATAACTGGGCCAGGTGCAGGTTTAGGTCATGAACTATTCAACTCTATTGATCATGCTGAAGTAGCTATATTCCGATTTATTTGTGATGTAAATCAAACATTTTTAGTCAGAAATAATTTTTTCCTGTATGTACCATAAATACAGTTACTCTGTTTAAGTCGAGTTGACTTATTTAATCTCGGTTCAGGTTGAGCATATACAGATTGACCGAAGATAATATGAACCATCTGACACCCTTAGGCTTTAAGGGAAGCCAGGATGGCATCAAACATTTCTAAAAAAATCAAAGAATTATTGACAAACTGAAAAAGAATCTAAAAAAATGATAAACCTAAAAGATTCTAACAACACACTAAACTGTAAATCAAGCAGCAATTAAACGGTCAATATGTATGCAATTTCAGCCGCTAGAAACTAAAAACCAGAACCAAGCATTCATGTATAGTAAAATAAGATGGCCTAAGCGGAGATGTAGGCTGCTAGTGCCTGGTACCGAAACAACGTGACCTCCTAAGGGAAGATAGCTAGGTGTTGGCAACCCGAGGTCAATTTCTTGTTACACTGGATGAAACAATCACAAAATCATCTAAAAGAAGCAAACTCAAACTCAAAACTCAAACTCAGAGCTGATCTATAATGAACCAAACACCACTTTTATCATGAATAGTTGATAAGAGGCTCTTACACTTCAACAAAATCTAGATTGGTCTTCAATAAATACATGTACACTCTGTTAGAAAATTAGTATTAATAAGATGATAATTCAGAAGAATCAGAATGATAAGGTGGCAGCGTGAGTTGGCATGTACTGGATTCCTACAAACCCTACACCATTTAAAAAAGCTAAAATAATAGCACACACACAACATTGTACTTTTCTTTATTTTAAGAAAAGTTTGTAAAAGGCGCTAGGCGGACGGGCACCGAGCGCCTAGACAGCCGTTTAGGCGGCCATGGTCCAATTTACAGTAATTCTAGAAAGTCAACATCTAGTTCACAACGAAGGTGATATATGATAAAGGAAACAATACTCGCTGAAATCAATAGACTAAGATAGAAATAATAATCACGCACTAATAACAAAGAATTCAATATCCCTAACATCCGAACCCTAACAAAGTTTTTAAGTTTTCCATCTAAACAGACCAGATCTACGATATATTAACAATCCTATTATACTGACTTACTATCGATGAAATCAAGAAATCCTAAATTTAAACCTAATAAAAAAATCCAATCTAAATAAGCATAATTGCACAGATTCCTTATCGTCACCCCACTAATCCTATTCCATGACACATCTTCGACAAAATATCAATTTAATCAAGAAGCCTCGAGTCGAAACCCTAAGAAAATTATTCATCTGAAGAAACAATAGTCAATGATTAGATCTATAATCCTATTCTACAACCCCAATTCCGAACCCTAACAAAATTTTCCAATCCAAATCATCAGATCTACTAAACATATGAAATCAAACGAAATCAATCAGAACAATTTCCTCACCAGGATGAGATCGAAGAGCGTGGCCTGGTCGACCTTGACGAAGTCCCCGTCCCAGGCCTTGATCTCCTCGTCGGCGCTCTTCTCGTCCCCCTTGGACGAAGACGAGGCCGCGGCGTGCTCGACGTGCTTCTTGCAGAACTCGATGACCTTGGAGAGGATCTTGCTGTTGACGTTGGGGAGCGGGATCCCGTTCTCGGCGCACCCGTCCTCGATCATGTGCCGGATGGTCTGGGACTCCTCCGCCACCGTCTGATCCACCTCGAACTCCTCCCCGTCGCAGCTCTTCAGGGTGATCTTCTTCGCTTCGGACGCCATTATTGGAGTATAAGAAGAGCAAGAAAGAACGAAACCCTAGAAGATAGAACGGAAAATGAGGAGAAGGGTGCAGAACAAAAAGAGAGCCGTGGGCCTATATTATTGCTGTGAGCCGGTTGGTGTGGCTTCCCAATCCTTATCTAAATTTCATTATTAATAATTATTATTATTACGTTTGTTTTCAGTTAACTAATTATTATATATATAGTAAGCAATAATAATGATCTACTTATGTACAATATATAACTAGAACTACTCGTCATAAAAGTTTACTTAAATTATAAAAAAGACTAGACGATGTCACCGGAAAACGTATTGAATAGTTAATTATTTATTAAATTAAGTAATATAGACTAAGGAAGCAATACGGCAAGGTGTAAGTAATTTTATTTTTTCTAATAACATTTTTTTTTGGTATTGAGAATGAGCAAAATGTATCCAAAAAAACCAACAACACTTTTCTTTAAAAAATATATATATAAGTAATTATCTAGTTGTCTTTATTAAATTTATTGAACAATTTTAATTAGTAAAAATAGGTAAAAATATATTTACAAAAAAAAAATTATATTGATGCTAACTTTTTTTATTATATAGTAGTATAGGTATAAATAGATATAGTAAGTATAGATATAGCAGTAGATAGATAGATATAGATAGATATAGTAATATAGATTAAGATTTCTTTGGATTTTTTATTACACTTCATGACAATCGTAGAAAGAATGCTGAAAATATAAACACAGATTATTGTCCGAAGATGTTAAAGAACATGGCTTCTATTATCAAAGAGAAGAATCACCTAGAAATATTAGCTATTGATAGTTATAAGTTTGAAATAATAGACCGGGCAACAAGTAGAACCTATGTTATTAATATAACTGATGTAATGCCCCGTTCCCCCTATTCGGGGAGCGCGGCCAAGAAATACTTACAACCGTCCGAACGGGACAGATTGAATCAAGATCTTTTCCTCGTTATGGATTGGTTTCTTCGGAATCAGGTCCCATATTCAACGGATCGTGCCTCAAGGAAAGACTCGGCGGCAGAGCCAAGAGGGGCCTTTCCGTTGCGTTGGTTTTCTTGCCCGTTTTCGTGCCGCTTGGTTGCTTTCTTGTTGGTTTTATGACTTGCGTTTTCTTGAACGGTTTCAATGGATTTTATTGCTTTCGTTCTTAGGATTTCGCAATTTGTATCGAACCTTGGAGACCGAAGCAGGGGATATTGATCGTCTGTTGGTGCGTACAGGTGATCGGGTAGACGACGCTCGTGCGGAGTCTTAAAGCTCTTCCTTTTCTCTCCTACTTCACTAACTTGTGAGTGACTTTATTTCGATTAGCTCCCTTCTTCCAAGTCTGCATTCTAAATAGATTGACTCATTGTTTATCCCGATCAAACGATACTAAAACACATATGACTTAGTCAAAATAGAAAAGAAGTAGGCTTGAAATACTAATAATGCTTGTCATATGAAATTACTCTGAACGATCACACTGTAACGTGCATGCCCGTCATATACATAACCATTTTTATTGTGTCAGTTGTAGTTAGATTTATTTATCTATAACTGTTCATGGTATGGTGCTAAATAGGAAGAAAAATGTGAACTTTACACAAGTAGCATAGACTATGGAAAACACAATATGTTCACTTGTTTGAATGCTTGAATATGTGTTCATATGATAATTTAGTTGGTTTGTGGAATATTGGTCTTGGACAACTTGTATACAAGGGATATCGTTCTACGAACGGTCGCTGGGGCACTGGGACCGCTTTGCCCCGGGTAGAATAATTTGCTAGTGTAGTCCTAGCATTGGATGGGTCCGTGCGTCCGTTAAGGGCTAGCTACCCGAGGCGAAATGGCAGCCGACCCATCCCAAGTCCAACCAAGTGATTGTCATGTATATTTAAACTGTGCAGACTAACTATGTCTTCGTGGCAGGGAAGGTCATGGTAAGTTTTGTACAGGTGGCTCAGACGGTACAGGTAAAGTCACCGAGCGGTGGCACATTTGGTTATGTTATTTTACTCTATCTTATGCGAAGAATTGAACTAGGGCAAGATAGATAGATCACATGATAATAAATGTTGCATGCTCATATGAACTCGTTGTAGATTTTGGTTAAGTTGGGTTAGCTCGCCCTCACCGGTACTTTTCGAAGTACTGACCCTCGTTGCAGCAGGTTCCCCTAGCCAAAGCGACGCGGCGAGGAGCTGAAGCTTTCTCCGACCCCTTCCTGAATCAAGACGCTTTCGTGACGTGACTTTTGGTAGCTCCAGTACATAAGAAGCAAGGAGCTCGTTCTTACTTTTGGAAGCCTCAAGGCGATGGTGCTGACTCGCACCCAAGGTATTTTGGTGTTTTGAATTTAAGTAAGGGATGTAATGTATGAATCTGCTATCTCATTTTGTATCCAAGTTGTAAGCCCGTGTGGCATCCTTCTCGTTTTGGGTCAAGAGTCTGTAAACAAGATGTTCATTATCAATAAAAAGAAAACTTTTCTATGCCTCAATGTGTGTTATCTTACTTGCGTACTCTGTTTCTTATGTTCTAAAGATCATCATTATGCCTAGGCCTTGTGCACGCGCGCCCTACGCGTGCACGGCATCACGTCCGGGGGACGATTATCGATTGGGCAAAATCAGGGCGTGACATAGTGGTATCGGAGCAAAGCTTCAGATCCTTTGATCTCGAGTCGGAAAGTTTTCCTAAGATGACCCTGTCCCGTCCGAGTAAACTCTTGAAATCAATTGGTGCAAAATGAGATGCGTTCCATATAGTGAGTCCATAATATACTTTGAGACTGATACAAGTTACTTTTCTTTGAAGGTGTTACCACCCCATTTCCAGAGCCGGGTATTTTTTTTTTTAATTTAGTTAATTGTGTATTATTTATAATTAATTGTATTTATATTTTATTAGTGGTTGTATTATATTTTTATTGATTGTTTTAGGATTTTGGCTAGCCTGGACCCATGTCAGACCCTAGTGGACCCATGTCCGACCCAGCCCACACCCCTGTGAGACCTATTTTTTGGGTTTAGAATATTTATTATATTTTTAGTGGGTTAGTTGGAGAGATTTGGAGTTAGTTTGAGTGCTTTTGGAACCTGAAACCCAAAACCCAAGTTAGGAGGGTATTTTGGTCTTTTGGCTTGTTGTAACCCCTTTATTCTTGCTCCCAGACCCGACCCCATCCCATTCCCAACCGTGAACATAGCAGCTCCCCTTCTCCCCATTCTTCTTCTTCACTACTTCTTCTTCCTCTCCACTCTTTCTTCTTATTTCTTCCTCCCAACTTCAAGTAAGCATCCTTTTCCTCTTCTTTCTTCTTCTATTCTCAATGGTTGTGAACCCTAACCCTACATTCTTCCCTAACCTAGGTGGGTAGAGCTTAGATTTGGTGTTGGAGCTAGATTTGGGAGCTTGGTTTGGTGGATTTGGAGCTTTTTGGAGATTTTGGCTTGGGATTCCAACTCCCAAGAGGTAAACCCTAATTTTTCCCCCTTGTAATTACTTTTATATAGTGTAATTAATAGTTTAGAACCTTTCTAGACCTTTAGGCTACCAGTGGGAGGAAGTTGGAACTAGTTTGGTTGAGTTTAGAGACTTTGACATTAGGTTTTGTGTCAATTTCGGGTGGAATCCGAATTTGGCCCAATTTTGGGTAATGTCCTAGGTTAGACGGACCTAGGTAGACGTTGTCGGGTGTCTTGAGGGTGAGTGTGTGTCTCCGTTCGGACACGGGAAGCCGCGTCGCAGAGAAACGGGCGTTTTGGGCATTTTCGGGGTTTTCGTCGTCGTCGATTCTAAGTGCATGTGCGTTTTTGCCACGGACCTAGAATCGACGCGGTAGCATTTTTTCTATGATCTAGACATCGTTTAGGACGCATGGGTAAATTTTGGGCCGATTTTGAGTTGGTTTGGTGTGCGTTTCAGGAGATTTTCCGAACCGCACACCGTGTGTTCGTCGAAATGACCGAACAGCCATTTCCGCGTAGTTTTCTAGTTTCAGGCTTGTGCGCGCGTTGGATTAGCATCGGGGAGTGTGTGCTAGAATTCTCGGGCTATATTTTATATATTTATAGGTGTTTGTGCGTGTTGGGGTCGTTGGGCGTGCGTTGGTGGGACGTTGTGAGCGTTGTGCGTTGTGGTGTTGTGTTTATATATATATATATGTATATATATATATTTGTGTGTGTTTCTATATATATATATTTCTATTTATATGTGTGTTTTTATGTGTTTGTGAGTGTATTAGTGAGTGCTTGTGTGAGTGTGTTGGTGCTAGTGTTTGTGTGTAGGTGAGTGTGTGTGTGAGTGTGAGTGAGTGTTTAGATATATATATATATATGTATATGAGTTTATGTATATATGTATATATATTTATATATATATGTATGAGTGTTTATGTGTGTGAGGGTGTGTGAGAGTGTGTGTGTGTGAGTGAGGGTATATATATATATATATATATATATATATATATATATATATATATATATATATATATATATGTTGAGTGTGAGTGTGTATATGTATATATATATATATATATATATATATATAGATATATGTGTGTATGTATATATAGATGTGTGTTTATATATATATATATATATATATATATATATATATATATATATATATATATATATATATATATATATATATATATATAGAGAATAAGGGAGGTGAGGTGGCACCTCACTCTCAAAACAAAGGTGGCGGTGATGTGGCACAATCACAACCACACAAACGAGGAGAGGGGGTTAAGTGCAATTTGCCAATTATGAAATGTGTGGTTGGAATTGTGCCACGTCACCGCCACCCTTGTTTTGGGAGTGAGGTGCCATCTCACCTCCCTTATTCTCTATATATATATATGTATGTGCTTGTATGTGTGTGTGTGTATTTATATGTTAGTGTTTGTGTGTGTATAAATATATATGTTAGTGTGTGTGTGTGTATATATATAAATATATAGAGTGTGTGTGTATATATATATATATATAGTTGTATATATATATATAGAGAGAGAGATATATGTATGATTATATATATATAGTGATATATATATATATATATATATATATATATATATATATATATATATATATATATATGTATATAGGAGTGTGTGTGTGTGTGTGTGTTTGAGAGAGGGGGGGGGGCTGGAGCTGAGCTGTGCAGCAGCAACAGCAGCTATGCTGCACCAGCAACAGGTGCAACAGCAAAAGGAGCAGCAGCAGCAGCAATTTGGAGCACAGGGGCAGCAGCAGCAGTAAATGCTACAGTAGCAGCAGCCAGGCAGTTTTGAAGCAGCAGCAGTAGCTTAATGCAAGGGAGAGAGAGTGGTATATATATAGTTACAGAGATAGGTAGATAAATAAATAGATGATAGTTAGATGGCTAGATAGAATTATAGATAGATGGTTTGATAGTTTATATAGATGAATAGATAGATAGTTAGATTGCAAGATAGATAGATAGATTAGCAGATTGATAGATATTAGAGTTTATTAGATAGCTAGATAGATAAGTTGATAGATAAATAGGTAAATAGATTAGATAACTAGATAAATAGATAGACACCTAGATAGATGCATAGTGTAAAACCCCCTTCCTAGAAATCGTAAATACCCTTTTATTTATTAATTATTAATTAAATTGTAGTAATTAGGTCCAAATAGGAGAAATAGATTTTTAATAATTTTTATGTTAGGTGTTCGGGCACTTAGATGACTTGTGGGACCATCAGGAATTTTTCGAAATTTATTCCATGTAGGAGACCCCTTGAGCAGTTGCTAGCCTAACGATGTGCAATACCCTATCCTATAAATTTTCTTATGAGTATATATATATATATATATACAAATATATATGTATATATATTTTAATTAAAGAAAGAAAGGAAAGGAAAAGAAAAGTTAATAGAAAAATATATTAATAATAGTAATTAACTAACTTAAGTATATGATAATAAAATAATACTAAGTAACCCTATAGCAATTACTTTGCTATACCAGGACTACTCTCAGCAAACATATAGTTTGCTATAACGCCCACTTCAGCCAAGTGCCAGCAACTCTATTACTAATAATAATAATAATAATAATAATAATAATAATAATAGTAAATGTTAACATTCCTAACTATTCCCCCTTAGCCTATTCCCTTCAGCGCCTAAGTCCTATCCCACCCGCCAGCAGGGAGCCCGCCCACATGACCTTTGACCGGCCACTCACCTGCCCCTTGCTGCAATTGGCGTGATTTCCAGCGCCCAATAGGAACCCCAACTCTATTGACTTCAACCCGCGGACCCCCTTGAACCCACCCTCTCTCCTAATATATTATATATATATATATATATATCTATGATTAGCTCCCCAAAACCCTAACCTAAAATCCCAGACTTCCCCTTCCCATCTAGAGCCGTCACCGCAGCCAGAGAAGCCTCCCCAAGCCATCCAACCATCCCGTCGACGCCGACATCGCGAACTGCAGTCTCCCACTCGAGGCACCTTCGCTCCGGCGTAATTTCCCGTTGACTCGCTCGACCAAACGCAGATCCGTTTTCATAGGTATGATCTTCCCTTAACCCTCTCAAATATCTGTTTTATAGTCAACTTCGGAAAACGTGTGCCCCTAGGTGAAAAATAGCGCCCAAGTCAGCACGAGCAGACAGAATTCTGCAATCGCAGAAACTTGCGATGACCATCCATATTGTCGAGTTCGTATCTCCCACCACAGAGATCCGAATTCGACGATTCTTTTTGATACCTGTAGATTACATGACCTAGTTTATTTTCTGTATTATAACTTTGTGCTATTAGTTGCTGTGGACCAAATTGTAGTCGTCACAAAACTGCGCGCACCCACTTTTTCCGGTTTTCTAAAAGTGGGAGATCGGAGCGCGCCCCGCCAAACGGGACCGCCCCGCCGTGTGCCAAGTGTACCGAATGGTGCACACAGCAGAACGGGACACGTGAAAATTTGTGGGGACTGGTTTGGACGCGTGTGCGCGCCGGAATCAGGCCGTATCCGCGAACACATTCCGTGTAGCCACTTTTGTGGAACTCGCGAGTATTTTGTGCACGCTTGTCAGATTTCGACGAAACTTGCGCCACTGGACTCGTGGTAACACGCTGGTCCTGTGACCCAATTTTCATGCATTTCTGAGACGGTTGACCAGATCGCCAATTGGCGGGCCCCACAGTTGACTTTTTGGACCAAATTAGGTTCGGCTCATCGGAATCCAAATTTGGACATACCGTTGAGATCGTATTGACATTTAGAGTTGTTTGACCCATAGTTTGTCCCAAATAGAGACTGTTACCCTCGGCACGCTTTTCGGTGCAAAGTGGGCCCACATATGTAACCCGCTTTAATCCGAAAATGACCTTTTTGCCCCTGTGTCCAAATTGGACGTAAGGACAGGCATTTCTAGCTGTTTGATATCTTCTGAGACTATTGGTGATGTTTATGACAGCTTTTGGAGTAGTCGCTACCGGTTCCACTGATCCAGGGACTATTGTTGATATTCCAACATCAGGCAAGTGTACCTTGCCAAACTCTGCAGCTTAGTTATTTATTTTCCTTGTTATATATATATTACTGTGCATGCTCAACCTAGGACCGTGTGACGTACTTAGCGTCCGATTATCAGTCGGGTGCCGACATTGTACGCAGTGTTGGGTACGGTCATCTAGAGATGGACATCCGTGACACTTTATATTCTCGTACTTGTCTTATCAAGTACCATATGACCCAGGACACTTGACACTATTCATGAGACAGGATTTTCCCGAGATATTCGTGGTGATTCTGTATAGGATACAGGACTTGACATAGATTTTATATTCTATATACATTATGACTTGTTGCATTTAGCTATGATCGCGCTTGACATGGACATGAGACGTTATGGACATGATATGCGTGGTTACATTGGGTGGGGAGAGATACACAGGCTACAGGCTGATTATATATATATATAAAACATAGTAAACACATAGTAAACACATAGTAAACACATAGTTATTGCTGCTACCGGCTCCCAGACACAGAGCTTGTAGTGGTCTCAGCCTGAGTATTCGTGCTGCTCTCACTTGCATTTCACTTAGATGGTTACATATTTACCCCATTGTTTTATTTAGTTATTTATTTGCTGCACTGTTTATTTATTTATTGGCATGAGCTTTCTTGTACCTTGCTGTCCCCTGAGGACCTGGATCCGGATTTTGTCCCCAGATTTTGCAGACGAGGTTTATCCCGAGGTTTACGGGACCGGAGCAGGAGCTGATCCAGGAGCTGTACCACCATCCGAGGACGAGGTCTTAGCTGAAGACTTCTCTTGAGCATCCATGTTCATGCTCAGCTTTTATTGTTTATTTCAGTCATTTACTTTCTGGTTTGTTGAACCATTGTACTAGATATTTATCGGGTTGTTCCCCGAAGTACTTTGTGAGACTGGCTGATGATTTACATTCCATATTTATTCTGTGGATCATATTTTATATCTTGTGTGGATGAGATTAGTTGTGCCATGATTGTCGTAGACTTGTTTTACAGCTTAAGTATGCCCTGATGGATCCATTATATTGAGTTGGTCCATCGGAGCGTACTGCTGGCCATTGCCACGTGTCTGGTCCCACGGTATTTTGGGACTGGGGCGTGACATGGTTTTTGTGGTGGCCCATGCAGGTCTACGACTAAATTGTTCGGTTTCAACTTAGGGACCGGACCAGCCTGCCCTAAGGATAGTATAAACTATAGGATCTCATCCATCATTTAACCATTTGTTGAACTCTATATCGAACTCGAAATTTGTTACTTGAACTGCATCCTGTATTGATTCCTCTGAGCGTTCTCATAGTTTATCTTTGATTTCAGAGCAATGGATTCCGGGAACAGAGATGATATCCCTTTGGATACACCACACGACGCTGTGGTTACTTATGGAGACGAAGTGACACCAGGGGATGGTGGACAAGCATCGCAGAGTGATCAAACCGGACAGCCTAATCCAAGGTTCCGGAGAGATGACATTCCACCACCACCTCAGTTCATTCCCCAGATGCCAGTATTCCCGCCAGGACAAGCCATGGACGGGCAACAAATGTTCCAGATGATGTATGCTATGATGCAAGCACAGCAACAGATTCAGCAAGAGGCCCATCGGCAGGAGGCCGAGTATCTGAGGACCAGCCTGGTATCCGCATTGGAGCAGGCTAATCCAGCAGCGAGGCGAACATTGACGGGATCTATCACCGACTTCCGTCATCTCAAGCCTCGCACATTTTCTGGTAAAGAAGGGCCAACGGAAGTTCATGAGTGGCTCACAAACATTCAGCATCAGCTGGAAGCCGCTGAACTTCCAAGAGAGAAGTGGATGACTGCAGTCAGAATGCAGTTAACTGATAATGCGCACCACTGGTGGTTAGCAGAAGAAAGGAGACTTGGACAGGACAGAGTCACATGGGAAGAGTTCTCCAGACTCTTCCAAGAGATGTACATCCCGGCAGTTGTACGGTCAGAGCTCAGGGACAAGTTCAACCGCCTCATCCAGGGCAGCATGACAGTGGAAGAATACAATGCAGAATTCATTCGTCTAAGTCGCTTCACCCCAACCTTGATCCCGACAGAAGAAGAAAAGGCTGAGAAGTTCTTCGACGGACTAAACTTGGAGCTACAGAAACTAATTGGATCCGTTACACCTACATCCTACTCAGACGTCCTTGCAGCAGCCCGACGCATGGAACGCGTCACTAGGAGAGAGACCAGTCTGAAACGGTCTTCCACATCAGCCAAAGTACCACAAGAAGAAGCTGCAAAGAGACCTCACCTACACCAGCCACCCAGAGCCTCTCCGCAGATATCACCCACATGTCAATACTGTCACAAGGTAGGCCATATTGAGAGGGACTGCAGACGCAAGTTAGGATTATGCTTGATCTGCGGAACCAACCAACACTTAGCCAAGGATTGTCCTCATCATCGAGAGAGAGCACCAATATTAAACAGACAAGCTCTCCCAGCGCCAGGAGGGTATCAACCAAGGCCACCCATGGCTCCACAGGCAGCACTCTTCCAGCAAGCCCAACAGCAACAGCAGAGGAATCCACCGCAAGGACGCGGACAAGCTTTTGCTATGACTTTGGAGGACGCGCAGAATAATGGAGTAGCTAATGCGCGTAAGTTTTTATAGTTTCTGCTTTTAGATTTGCTTAGTTTTTGCATGTTGATTCGTGACCTAGCCTTAACCTAGTAATTAATTTGAACTTGCTAATAATTTATAACCTAGAATGTTTTTATAATTAATAACTGTAGAGATTGTAGAGTCTGTTATTATTAGGGTTGCTTGTTTATTTTGTTTTGTGAACTTGAATAATTGGTACCTCCTTTCATCATCATCTAGCGTACTTAAAATTGATGTACTTGACTTATGCTGCTATTCTATAGCCTAGTTTTGCAAGCTCATTCTTTATCGAGCTTGTTCATGACATATGTATTAGTGGACATGTACACTAATACGTTTCAGAATCAGTGTATTAAGGTCTAGCTAACCTTGGTGCGCTTGGTTCGCCCTTCGCATGATTACTTGACGTGGATTGAGATATATAGCTGACTAGTATACCTACCTCTAGACACATCAGAGCATATCATATCGGGCACATAACCGTTCCAATATGAACATGCGAATAGGAATTTACCAATAGGATTTCAATCCATAAACTGCCCGGACAACTCTCCTATTTTTGAATTCTTTAATCTCCTTGAACCTCGTACTTGTCTTATGTTACCATTCCCTTGAACTCTTTATTAATGATCTCTGTCTTCCCTTATTTCGGAAAGACGAACCTCGTGCCTAGTATAAGGTTGACACGCAAAGAGTATTATATATACACCATAGGCCAATCATACTACTAGATGACTGTCTTTATAGCTGATTAAGGACATATCATAGATGATATGTTGGTGTTAAGAACCTTGAGGATTCAATAACATAATTTGGGGCATAGCTTTCTTGGATGTATAGCCTTAGATGATAGATGGGTAAAATCTAAGTTGGGTAGAGACCGCAATGTTCACTTGAGAGGAACCCTTTTGACTGTAATCAAATGAGATTTGATAGAGAGACCCTAACCCATTTTTAATTTCGAGGACGAAATTTTTGTAAGTTGGGTAGAATGTAAAACCCCCTTCCTAGAAATCGTAAATACCCTTTTATTTATTAATTATTAATTAAATTGTAGTAATTAGGTCCAAATAGGAGAAATAGATTTTTAATAATTTTTATGTTAGGTGTTCGGGCACTTAGATGACTTGTGGGACCATCAGGAATTTTTCGAAATTTATTCCATGTAGGAGACCCCTTGAGCAGTTGCTAGCCTAACGATGTGCAATACCCTATCCTATAAATTTTCTTATGAGTATATATATATATATATATACAAATATATATGTATATATATTTTAATTAAAGAAAGAAAGGAAAGGAAAAGAAAAGTTAATAGAAAAATATATTAATAATAGTAATTAACTAACTTAAGTATATGATAATAAAATAATACTAAGTAACCCTATAGCAATTACTTTGCTATACCAGGACTACTCTCAGCAAACATATAGTTTGCTATAACGCCCACTTCAGCCAAGTGCCAGCAACTCTATTACTAATAATAATAATAATAATAATAATAATAATAATAATAATAATAGTAAATGTTAACATTCCTAACTATTCCCCCTTAGCCTATTCCCTTCAGCGCCTAAGTCCTATCCCACCCGCCAGCAGGGAGCCCGCCCACATGACCTTTGACCGGCCACTCACCTGCCCCTTGCTGCAATTGGCGTGATTTCCAGCGCCCAATAGGAACCCCAACTCTATTGACTTCAACCCGCGGACCCCCTTGAACCCACCCTCTCTCCTAATATATTATATATATATATATATATCTATGATTAGCTCCCCAAAACCCTAACCTAAAATCCCAGACTTCCCCTTCCCATCTAGAGCCGTCACCGCAGCCAGAGAAGCCTCCCCAAGCCATCCAACCATCCCGTCGACGCCGACATCGCGAACTGCAGTCTCCCACTCGAGGCACCTTCGCTCCGGCGTAATTTCCCGTTGACTCGCTCGACCAAACGCAGATCCGTTTTCATAGGTATGATCTTCCCTTAACCCTCTCAAATATCTGTTTTATAGTCAACTTCGGAAAACGTGTGCCCCTAGGTGAAAAATAGCGCCCAAGTCAGCACGAGCAGACAGAATTCTGCAATCGCAGAAACTTGCGATGACCATCCATATTGTCGAGTTCGTATCTCCCACCACAGAGATCCGAATTCGACGATTCTTTTTGATACCTGTAGATTACATGACCTAGTTTATTTTCTGTATTATAACTTTGTGCTATTAGTTGCTGTGGACCAAATTGTAGTCGTCACAAAACTGCGCGCACCCACTTTTTCCGGTTTTCTAAAAGTGGGAGATCGGAGCGCGCCCCGCCAAACGGGACCGCCCCGCCGTGTGCCAAGTGTACCGAATGGTGCACACAGCAGAACGGGACACGTGAAAATTCGTGGGGACTGGTTTGGACGCGTGTGCGCGCCGGAATCAGGCCGTATCCGCGAACACATTCCGTGTAGCCACTTTTGTGGAACTCGCGAGTATTTTGTGCACGCTTGTCAGATTTCGACGAAACTTGCGCCACTGGACTCGTGGTAACACGCTGGTCCTGTGACCCAATTTTCATGCATTTCTGAGACGGTTGACCAGATCGCCAATTGGCGGGCCCCACAGTTGACTTTTTGGACCAAATTAGGTTCGGCTCATCGGAATCCAAATTTGGACATACCGTTGAGATCGTATTGACATTTAGAGTTGTTTGACCCATAGTTTGTCCCAAATAGAGACTGTTACCCTCGGCACGCTTTTCGGTGCAAAGTGGGCCCACATATGTAACCCGCTTTAATCCGAAAATGACCTTTTTGCCCCTGTGTCCAAATTGGACGTAAGGACAGGCATTTCTAGCTGTTTGATATCTTCTGAGACTATTGGTGATGTTTATGACAGCTTTTGGAGTAGTCGCTACCGGTTCCACTGATCCAGGGACTATTGTTGATATTCCAACATCAGGCAAGTGTACCTTGCCAAACTCTGCAGCTTAGTTATTTATTTTCCTTGTTATATATATATTACTGTGCATGCTCAACCTAGGACCGTGTGACGTACTTAGCGTCCGATTATCAGTCGGGTGCCGACATTGTACGCAGTGTTGGGTACGGTCATCTAGAGATGGACATCCGTGACACTTTATATTCTCGTACTTGTCTTATCAAGTACCATATGACCCAGGACACTTGACACTATTCATGAGACAGGATTTTCCCGAGATATTCGTGGTGATTCTGTATAGGATACAGGACTTGACATAGATTTTATATTCTATATACATTATGACTTGTTGCATTTAGCTATGATCGCGCTTGACATGGACATGAGACGTTATGGACATGATATGCGTGGTTACATTGGGTGGGGAGAGATACACAGGCTACAGGCTGATTATATATATATATAAAACATAGTAAACACATAGTAAACACATAGTAAACACATAGTTATTGCTGCTACCGGCTCCCAGACACAGAGCTTGTAGTGGTCTCAGCCTGAGTATTCGTGCTGCTCTCACTTGCATTTCACTTAGATGGTTACATATTTACCCCATTGTTTTATTTAGTTATTTATTTGCTGCACTGTTTATTTATTTATTGGCATGAGCTTTCTTGTACCTTGCTGTCCCCTGAGGACCTGGATCCGGATTTTGTCCCCAGATTTTGCAGACGAGGTTTATCCCGAGGTTTACGGGACCGGAGCAGGAGCTGATCCAGGAGCTGTACCACCATCCGAGGACGAGGTCTTAGCTGAAGACTTCTCTTGAGCATCCATGTTCATGCTCAGCTTTTATTGTTTATTTCAGTCATTTACTTTCTGGTTTGTTGAACCATTGTACTAGATATTTATCGGGTTGTTCCCCGAAGTACTTTGTGAGACTGGCTGATGATTTACATTCCATATTTATTCTGTGGATCATATTTTATATCTTGTGTGGATGAGATTAGTTGTGCCATGATTGTCGTAGACTTGTTTTACAGCTTAAGTATGCCCTGATGGATCCATTATATTGAGTTGGTCCATCGGAGCGTACTGCTGGCCATTGCCACGTGTCTGGTCCCACGGTATTTTGGGACTGGGGCGTGACACATAGATAGATGGATAGTAGATAGATAGGTAGAGGAATAGAAAGATAGATAGATATATAGTTATATAGCTAGATAGATAGATAGATTAATACATAGATAGCTATATAAATAGATAGGTAGTTAGATAGATAGATTTATGTATATATATCTAGATAGATAGATAGATAAGTAGAGGGATAGCTAGATATATAGATCTATATGTATAGGTATATACATATAGCTAGGTAGATAGTTTAGATATCTAGATATAGATATACATATATATATTTATGTATAGGTAAAGTAAGGTATTGGGTATATATATATAGGTATATGCCTATATGTATTAGATATCCATATTTTAGCCTAGATTATAGCTAGATATATATGTTTATGCATAGTAAGTTAGCTAGAGGGGCAGTCGGGTTGAGTTTAGAGAGGTATCTCAATACCTTGAGATACCAAGGTATCTCAATACCTTGAGATATCCAAGGTATTGAGTTTCGAACGGGTTTTTTTAGCAATAGCCTAGGAATAGTATTGGAGTAATTTTTATATGCTTATGTGTATATATTTACGCGTGCTAGCATAGGTTTTAGCGGGTTTAGGCGGGGTGCGTGGTCTATGGCGAGGTATCGGATACCGAGGGTATCCCGGTATCTCAAGGAGGCAAGTTTGAGAGTTTTCTAGCTTAATGACCTCGGTTTGACCTAGAATTTCAGGAGCACTCTAGTTTGACCTAGACTTGACCGTAGTTGACTCGGTTGACCGCCAAAGTCAACTTTTGACCTAGTTTTGACCTATAGTTGACTTTTTGGACCCAAAGTTGACCGGTTTGACCCGTTTGACCTAGAACGACCCTAGAAGCCTATTTTTAGTTATTTTATATCTGTTTAACTCATTAGAACCCTGTTTAACCTTGCTTTTCGCAATAGGTCCTTGCGACACCGGTTCGGATCGCCAGTTGCTCAAGACGTCAGGCGAGTACATTCTCTGATAGTTTTCATTATCTGATGATTATTATGATTCAGCTTCTAGTACAGTATCATATGATTATTCTGGCACAACACGGGACACTGACTGGTATTTCTGGATTCATTTACTTGCGACACGTATATTTCATGTTTCTGGCCTCTATTCTGGAATTACTACTGGCATCACCTACAGGCATCACTACAGGCATCACTCATGTTTCAAGCTGGACTCATCTTGATTTACGTGTCGGGTCTTGGATTCACTTGTATTAGTCGGGGCGGGAAAATACTCGAGTAGACATGTAAATATTCCCATCTGTAATCATCAGGAATCACTCCCTCTGGTCTAATCTGGAATGATAGCAGCCGCGCACCCAGTGCGCGGTGAGCCGTACTTACCCCTAGCCGTTTACATGTCAAAACAAGTATTTCAAAGACACCGAGTTCATTCTTTATAGTCTGGACTCACTTGCATTCTTGTTGGTCTCACTTACATGTTTCTGGACTTGACTCACTACATGTATTTCATGCTGGACTTACTACACGTTCATGTGCACGGACTTGATCTTAGTTTAGATTCTTGTATCTTGCAGTTATTACTATCTTGTTTCTTATATTCCTGCATCTTTACCTTTATGCACCAGTGATTTATATATTTCTTGTTTCATACTTGCTTTATTCTTCTTGCTACTTGCTATAACTGCTTTATAGTTTTTATCATTTAAATAGAACTGCTGTTAGAGATGTACTTGCTCTAGTCCTGACTGGACATATTTTTCAGAGTATCCGGAGGAGTGGTGTCCGACGTTTTATGGACCTGAGCCTGTCGATGGTGCAGATAGGGACCCTCTAGTTTAGGGGTAATTTCCGGATTGGTAGCCGGGATCACTGAGACCTTGTTGTTGTTTTATTAGCTTTTAGCACCGGATTTATCTCCAGTTTTGGATTGAGACCTTGTATTGTATATTATTTGTGATAATGTATTATTATTATTATTGATGTTGTGGTGTTTTAGTAGTTGTTGTTGGTTAGACTTCATAGTTGTTAGTATTCTGTGTTATCTTATCGTGCTTATTTTCGTGATTGAGTACTTGATTTTCATTATGATATTGCTCCTCCGTTTGGAGTTGAGATTTTGACAGGTTTATATATTGATTGCGTGAGATTGTTATCTAGATAGTTGACCTAGACAGCGTCTACCGCCGATGCTGCGGCGTAGGCTGGACGTACCCACGACTCATGCCCGATTTTTTGGGTGCGGGTCGTGACACGTTTTTGGTGGCGGCCCCATGCAGGTCTCGATTCGCAATTAGTACGATGTCGTGGTGGTACAACAACTTAGTTGTACTGCTGCGAGCCTGCTATAGGATCTAGGATCTAGGATGAGAGTGTATTCAATCACGACTAGGAACAATTCCAATCTAATTATTTTGAAATTATTTTCTTTTGAAATATTACTGTCCTTCTTTGGTGATATCGTATCTTGCGCCGTATTGACTTCTTTTGATCTGTGTTCAGGATGCCTCCGAAGACACGATCTTATCGTACCGCCCCAGCAGTTGCCACTGAGAGGTCTGCTACCTCTCATCCAGCTCGTATTCAGGCAGCTGCTACCGCTCCACTCACCACTCCTGTGGTTGAGGGAGCATCTGCTTCTCTCGGTGATCCTCCTCCGCCTATCGATCCGAGGACTACCCCAGTCGTTCCGGTGGTTCCTCCACCACTTCCTGCTCTAGTAGATGTCGCGCAGTTGTTTGCGTTCTTCAGGGAAATGATGGACGCGCAGCACCGTCAGGTGGATGTGATGAGGCTGGGCATTGAGAACGCCCACCAAGTGGCCATGACGGCAGTGGATAGAGTGGCTCAGATTCAGCCACAGGCAGATCAGGCACAGCATCCGAGGCCGGGTAGTATCATTGACTTTCAGAGGATGCGGCCCAAGGAGTTCCGTGGTACAGAAGGGATCCTGTACGCGGATGACTGGGTAGAGCAGATCGAGGGGATCTTCAGGCTGGCGCAGATTCCAGACATCATGCAGATAGAGGTAGCGGGCAGTCAGATGTTCGACCTCGCTTTGACGTGGTATCGCACAGATACGAGTATTGCGGCGCCAGGGCTTACTTGGGAGGCTTTCAAGGGGCTTTTTAAGGAGAAGTTTTTCCCAGATGTGGCGCTTAGTGCTTTGGAGAGCCAGTTCGAGGCACTCGTCCAAGAGAGCATGACGGTGGACGAGTACGCAGCGGAGTTCTGCCGTCTAGGCAGATTTGTGGAGGGCTTGAGTGAGGCAGCCAAGACGAGGAAGTTTCGCAAGGGCTTGGTCATGGCGGTCAAGTCTTTGACTAGGAGCGACCGCGAGGCAACTTTCGAGCAGATAGTAGGAGATGCTCAGAGAGCAGAGGATGACTTGGAGCTCAAGTCCAAGAGAGGCAGGGATGATTCAGGCAGTGCGAGTGGTAGTGCGGGACCAGCTAAGCGTCCTTATGTGCAGAAGGCAGCGCAGTAGGGTCAGGATCAGAGGGTGCCCACTTGTGCCTACTGCAGGAAGGCAGGACACACTTGGGATGTTTGTAGGAGGATGCTGAAGGTGTGTTTGTTTTGTGGATCCGCTGCTCACCAGATGCGAGATTGCCCCACTGCACCTCCATTGGGTGGAGCACAGGATCAGAGAGTTGGAGTTAGGCCACCTGTGGCACAGCATCATGCCCCGCACCAGCAGAGGGATACACCCCAGCAGGGCAGGCTTATGCGTTGAAGGTCGAGGAGGCCGATGCTACGGGTGTCGGGTTAGCAGGTCTGTCTCTTTGTTCTTCTTCCTGTCCTTTTCTATTCCTTGTGGTGTGCTTCATTAGTACATGTTAGACTTTCCTTGTGATATGGTAGATAGTGTAGTGACCCTGATTGAGACTGTGATAACACGACCAATAGGACCCTGATCTTGTATGTTGTTTAGGTAGAATTTCTTGACTGTGATTGTTGGGGGTTTGACCTAGAGGGAGTGTGATTGACTTTAAATTTCGAGGACAAAATTTTCTAAGGAGGATAGGCTTGTCACCACCCCATTTCCAGAGCCGGATATTTTTTTTATTTTTAATTTAGTTAATTATGTATTATTTATAATTAATTGTATTTATATTTTATTAGTGGTTGTATTATATTTTTATTGATTGTTTTAGGATTTTGGCTAGCCTGGACCCATGTCAGACCCTAGTGGACCAATGTCCGACCCAGCCCACACCCCTGTGAGACCTATTTTTGGGTTTATAATATTTATTATATTTTTAGTGGGTTAGTTGGAGAGATTTGGAGTTAGTTTGAGTGCTTTTGGAACCCGAAACCCAAAACCCAAGTTAGGAGGGCATTTTGGTCTTTTGGCTTGTTGTAACCCCTTAATTCTTGCTCCCAGACCCGACCCCATCCCATTCCCAACCGTGAACACAGCAGCTCCCCTTCTCTCCATTCTTCTTCTTCACTACTTCTTCTTCCTCTCCACTCTTTCTTCTTATTTCTTCCTCCCAACTTCAAGTAAGCATCATTTTCCTCTTCTTTCTTCTTCTATTCTCCATAGTTGTCAACCCTAACCCTACATTCTTCCCTAACCTAGGTGGGTAGAGCTTAGATTTGGTGTTGAAGCTAGATTTGGGAGCTTGGAAGCTTGGTTTGGTGGATTTGGAGCTTTTTGGAGATTTTGGCTTGGGATTCCAACTCCCAAGAGGTAAACCCTAATTTCCTCTCTTGTAATTACTTTTATATAGTATAATTAATAGTTTAGAACCTTCCTAGACCTTTAGGCTACCCGTGGGAGGAAGTTGAAACTAGTTTGGTTGAGTTTAGAGACTTTGACATTAGGTTTTGTATCAATTTCGGGTGAAATCCGAATTTGGCCCAATTTTGGGTAATGCCCTAGGTTAGACGGACCTAGGTAGACGTTGTCGGGTGTCTTGAGGGTGAGTGCGTGTGTCCGTTCGGACACGGGAAGCCGTGTCACGGAGAAACGAGCATTTCGGGCATTTTCGGGGTTTTCGTCGTAGCCGATTCTAAGTGCGTGTGCGTTTTCGCCACGGACCTAGGATCGACGCGGATCTAGACATCGTTTAGGACGCGTGGGTAAATTTTGGGTCGATTCTGAGTTGGTTTGGTGTACGTTTCAGGAGGTTTTCCGAACCGCACTACGCGTGTTCGTCGAAATGACCGAACGGCCATTTCGGCGTAGTTTTCTAGTTTCGGACTTGTGCGCACGTTGGGTTAGCATCGGGGAGTGTGTGCTAGAATTCTCGAGCTATATTTTATATGTTTATAGGTGTTTGTGCGTCTCGGGGTCGTTGGGCGTGCGTTGTGAGCGTTGTGCGTTGTGGTGTTGTGTTTATATATATATATATGTATATATATATATATTTGTGTGTGTTTCTATATATATATATATTTCTATTTATATGTGTGTTTTTATGTGTTTGTGAGTGTGTTAGTGAGTGCTTGTGTGAGTGTGTTGGTGCTAGTGTATGTGTGTAGGTGAGTGTGTGTGTGAGTGTGAGTGAGTGTTTATATATATATATATATATATATATATATATATATATATATATATATATATATATATATATATATATATATATATATATATATGTATATGAGTTTATGTATATATGTATATATATTTATATATATATGTATGAGTGTTTATGTGTGTGAGGGTGTGTGAGAGTGTGTGTGTGTGAGTGAGGGTATATATATATATGTTGAGTGTCAGTGTGTATATGTATATATATATATATAGATAGATATATGTGTGTATGTATATATAGATGTGTTTATATATATATGTATGTATGTGCTTGTATGTGTGTGTGTGTATTTATATGTTAGTGTTTGTGTGTGTATAAATATATATGTTAGTGTGTGTGTGTGTAGATATATAAATATATAGAGTGTGTGTATATATATATAAATCTAGTTGTATATATATATAGAGAGAGAGAGAGATATGTATGATTATATATATATAGTGATATATATATATGTATATAGGAGTGTGTGTGTGTGTGTGTGTGTGTGTGTTTGAGAGAAGGGGGGGCTGGAGCTGAGCTGTGCAGCAGCAACAACAGCTATGCTGCACCAGCAGCAGGTGCAGCAGCAAAAGGAGCAGCAGCAGCAGCAATTTGGAGTACAGGGGCAGCAGCAGCAGTAAATGCTGCAGTAGCAGCAGCCAGGCAGTTTTGAAGCAGCAGCAGTAGCTTAATGCTAGGGAGAGAGAGTGGTATATATATATAGTTACAGATATAGGTAGATAAATAGATAGATGATAGTTAGATGGTTAGATAGAATTATAGATAGATGGTTTGATAGTTTATATAGATGAATAGATAGATAGTTAGATTGCAAGATAGATAGATAGATTAGTAGATTGATAGATATTAGAGTTTATTAGATAGCTAGATAGATAAGTTGATAGATAAATAGGTAAATAGATTAGATAACTAGATAAATAGATAGACACCTAGATAGATGCATAGATAGATGGATAGTAGATAGATAGGTAGAGGAATAGAAAGATAGATAGATATATAGTTATATAGCTAGATAGATAGATAGATTAATACATAGATAGCTATATAAATAGATAGGTAGTTAGATAGATAGATTTATGTATATATATCTAGATAGATAGATAGATAGATAAGTAGAGGGATAGCTAGATATATAGATCTATATGTATATGTATATACATATAGCTAGGTAGATAGTTTAGATATCTAGATATAGATATACATATATATATATTTACGTATAGGTAAGGTAAGGTATTGGGTATATATATATAGGTATATGCCTATATGTATTAGATATCCATATTTTAGCCTAGATTATAGCTAGATATATATGTTTATGCATAGTAAGTTAGCTAGAGGGGTAGTCGGGTTGAGTTTAGAGAGGTATCTCAATACCTTGAGATACCAAGGTATCTCAATACCTTGAGATATCCAAGGTATTGAGTTTCGAGCGGGGTTTTTTAGCAATAGCCTAGGAATAGTATTGGAGTGATTTTTATATGCTTATGTGTATATATTTACGCGTGCTAGCATAGGTTTTAGCGGGTTTAGGCGGGGTGCGTGGCCTATGGCGAGGTATCGAATACCGAGGGTATCCCGGTATCTCAAAGAGGCGAGTTTGAGAGTTTTCTAGCTTAATGACCTCGGTTTGACCTAGAATTTCAGGAGCACCCTAGTTTGACCTAGACTTGACCGTTGTTGACTCGGTTGACCGCCAAAGTCAACTTTTGACCTAGTTTTGACCTATAGTTGACTTTTTGGACCAAAAGTTGACTTTTTGACCCAGATTTTACCGGTTTGACCCGTTTGACCTAGAACGACCCTAGAAGACTATTTTTAGTTATTTTATATCTGTTTAACTCATTAGAACCCTGTTTAACCTTGCTTTTCGCAATAGGTCCTTGCGACACCGGTTCGGATCGCCAGTTGCTCAGGACGTCAGGCGAGTACATTCTCTGATAGTTTTCATTATCTGATGATTATTATGATTTAGCTTCTAGTACAGTATCATATAATTATTCTGGCACAACACGGGACACTGACTGGTATTTCTGGATTTATTTACTTGCGACACGTATATTTCATGTTTTTGGCCTCTATTCTGGAATCACTACTGGCATCACCTACAGGCATCACTACAGGCATCACTCATGTTTCAGGCTGGACTCATCTTGATTTACGTGTCGGGTCTTGGATTCACTTGTATTAGTCGGGGTGGAGAAATACTCGAGTAGACATATAAACATTCCCATCTGGAATCATCAGGAATCACTCCCTCTGGTCTAATCTGGAATGATAGCAGCCGCGCACCCAGTGCGCGATGAGCCGTACTTACCCCTAGCCGTTTACATGTCGAAACAAGTATTTCAAAGACACCGAGTTCATTCTTTATAGTCTGGACTCACTTGCATTCTTGTTGGTCTCACTTACATGTTTCTGGACTTGACTCACTACATGTATTTCATGCTGGACTCACTACACGTTCATGTGCACGGACTTGATCTTAGTTTAGATTCTTGTATCTTGCAGTTATTACTATCTTGTTTCTTATATTCCTGCATCTTTACCTTTATGCACCAGTGATTTATATATTTTTTGTTTCATACTTGCTTCATTCTTCTTGCTACTTGCTATAACTGCTTTATAGTTTTTATCATTTAAATAGAACTGCTGTTAGAGATGTACTTGCTCCAGTCCTGATTGGACATATTTTTCAGAGTATCCGGATGAGTGGTGTCCGACGTTTTATGGACCTGAGCCTGTCGATGGTGCAGACAGGGACCCTCTAGTTTAGGGGTGATTTTCGGGTATGTAGCCGGGATCACTGAGACCTTGTTGTTGTTTTATTAGCTTTTAGCACCGGATTTGTCTCCGGTTTTGGATTGAGACCTTGTATTGTATATTATTTGGGATGATGTATTATTATTATTATTGATGTTGTGGTGTTTTAGTAGTTATTGTTGGTTAGACTTCATAGTTATTAGTATTCTGTGTTATCTTATCGTACTTAGTTTCGTGATTGAGTACTTGATTTTCATTATGATATTGCTCCTCCGTTTGGAGTTAAGATTTTGACAGGTTTATATATTGATTGCGTGAGATTGTTATCTAGATAGTTGACCTAGACAGCGTTCTACCGCCGATGCTACGGCGTAGGCTGGATGTACCCACGACTCATGCCCGATTTTTTGGGTGCAGGTCGTGACAGAAGGAACGACCTCTGAGCCGGGTGCACAGGCGCATATGGTGGCGCAAGTGCAAGGCAGTAGTTCTGGTACGTCAGGCAGCTCAGGAAGTCCGGCTGCCTCGCCCTCTGTTGATCCGTTCGAACGAATGATGCGTATGATGGAAACGCAACAAAGGCAAGTCGAACTACGACAGAGTCAATTCGAGTCTCGAATAGAAGCACAATTTCTGGCACAACGGACTCAGGCCAGAACGCAGCAGAAGCAAATGGATACCTTGTAAACGATTGTGACGACGCTAGCCGCCAGCAATCATTCTGCATCCGCGGCCGCCATGGCAGCGCCAGTTGTAGCTGACATTTCAGGACCGCAGGGCTCTCCGAAACCTCCACTTTCAGATGATAAGGGGTCCATCCTACAGATATCAAAATTTAAGAAAATGTGCCATACTACCTTTAAGGGTACCGAAGACCCTTCCGTGGCGTTGGATTGGCTGGTGGAGTTAGAAGACCACTTCGAAGTACTCCGTATGGATGAAACCAGGAGAGTCGCTTGCGCCCAACTTCAGCTCCGTTTAAACGCCCATGATTGGTGGGACGTGCACAAACAAGCCTTATTGAGTGAAGGTGGCACATCGATTATCTCTTGGTCAGTGTTCCGTAAGGCCTTCGAAGAGGAGTTTCTTCCACCCGCCGTCCGCCGCGAAAAGGAAGACGAGTTTACCCATCTGCAGCAGGGGGACATGTCCGTACGGTAGTACGCTTCAGAATTCAATAGACTTGTAAAGTTTGCTAAGTCTCATATTAGTGATGCAGAGACACGTGCACGAAGATTTGAGATAGGACTGCGACCTTCAATTCGTGCTCACGTCGTCGTTTCCCAATACCGCACCATGCGTGAGTCCCTAAACCATGCACTCTCCCTTGAACCGCAGTACCCACCAGTTCGCACCGACGCTGTGGAAAATTTCAATCATAAGCGTCCTAGCAACACAGGGGGTAACAATGCGCCTAAGCGCTCCAATAACGGCAATAACAAGGGTGCAAATCAAGGTAAGGGTGGCGAGCTTGTTTGTCACCGATGTAATCGTACTGGACACATCGCTCGGAACTGTCGAGTATTCAATGGATCGTGCTTTAAGTGCGGTTGTCAGGGGCATATGGAAGCGAACTGTCGGGCAGGTGGACCTAACCAGCAACAACAACAAAACTGTACGCCTCAGGACCAGGGGCAAGTACCTCGAGCGAATCAGACGGCACAGCAGAACGCTCTAGTGTAGTCCTAGCATTGGATGGGTCCGTGCGTCCGTTAAGGGCTAGCTACCCGAGGCAGAATGGCAGCCGACTCATCCCAAGTCCAACCAAGTGATTGTCATGTATATTTAAACTGTGCAGACTAACTATATCTTCGTGGCAAGAAAGGTCATGGTAAGTTTTGTACAGGTGGCTCAGACGGTACAGGTAAAGTCACCGAGCGGTGGCACATTTGGTTATGTTATTTTACTCTATCTTATACGAAAAATTGAACTAGGGCAAGATAGATAGATCAAATGATAATAAATGTTGCATGCTCATATGAACTCGTTGTAGATTTTGGTTAAGTTGGGTTAGCTCGCCCTCACCGGTACTTTTCGAAGTACTGACCCTCGTTGCAGCAGGTTCCCCGAGCCAAGGCGACGCGACGAGGAGCTGAAGCTTTCTCCGACCCCTTCCTGAATCAAGACGCTTTCGTGACGTGACTTTTGGTAGCTCCAGTACATAAGAAGCAAGGAGCTCGTTCTTACTTTTGGAAGCCTCAAGGCGATGGTGCTGACTCGCACCCAAGGTGTTTTGGTGTTTTGAATTTAAGTAAGGGATGTAATGTATGGATCCGCAATCTCATTTTGTATCCAAGTTGTAAGCTCGTATGGCATCCTTCTCGTTTTGGGTCAAGAGTCTGTAAACAAGATGTTCATTATCAATAAGAAGGAAACTTTTCTATGCCTCAATGTGTGTTATCTTACTTGCGTACTCTGTTGCTTATGTTCTAAAGATCATCATTATGCCTAGGCCTTGTGCACGCGCGCCCTACGCGTGCACGGCATCACGCCCGGGGGACGATTATCGATTGGGCAAAATCGGGGCGTGACAACTGACAAATCTTGTACATGTTTAAGATGGTACCATACTTATAAACCATGTATACATGCATATTTTGTTTGTAGATATTGCAATATTAGTATTGATAATTTTTATCCTGCAGTATTTTCGACGAAAACCTTGAAAAGTGTATACGCACAAAAAATGGAGCCAATTCCAGTTCCCTATAATATCCAAGCTCCTTTGGTAAGAGGACAAATTGGGGTGCCAGATGTAAGACGCAAAGCCGGAAGACCAAAGAAGAACCGCATCAAACCCCGGGATTCATCAACAAGAGATCTACGTTGCAGTAATTGTGGTGCTATGGGACACAACCGAAGAAGATGTACTAGTCAACCGAGAGAGTAAAATAGAATTGTTCAATACCCAAATATTGTAATAAAAAACCATTACAAATCATACAAATATTGCAATCATACAATGTTACAAATTATCTACTCGTCCTCGTTCTTGTTGAGTTTGGGTAGGCAGCGGTGCTGATGGAGTCAAAAAAAATTGTGTAAATATCTGGTAGCTTTCATCTCCAGCAGTCTGGTAACTCGGACCCGCTCCAGCATACTGGTAACTAGGGCCCGCTCCAGCATACTGGTAACTCGGGCCCGCTCCTGCATACTGGTAACTCGGGCTCCCTCCAACATACTGGTCACTCGGGCCCGCTCCAACATACTGGTCACTCGGGCCCGCTCCAGCATAATGGTCCTCTGCAGTATCCCTCCAACGACGACGAGAGTGTCTCTGTCGTACTAAGCCGGTCGGATAGTCCGGTGGAAGACGGGATTGTACTGGAGGCATTTCCGGTTCCCGTCCAATACCCAGATGCTCAACACGAGTCACAAGTTCCTCCATAAGACGACGAGTCACATGTTCCTCCATATAAGGTCATTGTAAATGTTGTCGGTATACACCACTCTGAAATTTAAAACTTGTAAATTAATATATTTATCATATCTATGTATATGTATTTTTGAAAGTATAATGAAGTCATACCAAATCATGCATTCCATCGACAAAAGCACGCAGAGTAGAATCGTCTACAGATCTAGTCTTGAACCTTTGCTCCTCATAGTGGTATACTTGGTTGCTCATAAGAGGGCATTCCCACCATTGCCTATAGTCCAGGCTACCCATGTCTGCAAAAATATAAACAAAATTTTAGCAAACTATTTATACTAAATCAATACGAATAATGAGTAACTTATAACTTACATTCCTCAGCAAAATTTAGTCTGGGAGATATGTCCCTCACACTATAATTCTCGAACCGATTATTCTAGTCAGCAACGAGACCAAGGATTCATTGTAATGCATTTGATGCCTCATAACCGACTGTTGGTGGATCATCGGGAATTAATGGACTCATTCCGAATTGCCAAAGAACACGGTCTGCCAGATGGTACATGGTGAACCGATCATATATAATATGCGATCTGAGTAAAGTAAATGCATATGATGTCCTCTTGATTTCTGGAGCATCAGGTTCAAGTGAGTAAGGTAACCAGGTAACCTGTTTAAAGATATTGTATCAATTAGATGTGATGTTTATCTACGATCAAAACTTAAATGATTTAAAGATATTTATTGCATATTTAAAAATTACCTCATGATACTGTAGTGTATCAAATTGGCTACGATAAAGTGATACACTCCTGTATTGGTAGTATTAATAATCCACTACATCTGTAGGGCAGCGCATAGCAACTGGAAATACTCTAACATCACTGAGAATGTTGATAACAGGCCTACCAATATAGAAGTGCTCGTAGGACCAGAACTATAAAACAAAAATATGACATTAGTACAAACAAAATTTGCATATAAAATTACTCTAACTTTTTAAGGTCTTTCATTCGTACCTGAATCAGTGAAATACATCCACAAATACTCTTACGATTTGATCTCACAAATTCTGTCAGATTGGTATATAAAAACGCAATAGTAGCAGCTCCCCACGCACGCTCAGTAGGTTTTGTCAAATCATCCAAGAATGGTAGAAGCTGCACATTTACCATATTTTTTGATGCATCGAGAAATAGAATTGCACCACATAAATAGAGAAGATATGCTCTAGTGCAACGAATGACCTGGATATATTAAGTGTTATATAGAATTGCACCACTAAATTCAGTCATAAACAAATTTACTAATAAAAATACATACCCGCATTTCATCTACATCAACCTCCCCGTCAATAGTGTGATATAGGTCTACGAAGTTGCCACGGAGCCATGTAAACTTCACAAAATTACTTTCTTTTATACCTGATGGAGGGCTAATACCGAAATACCTCATGATCAGATCAGATCCCTTTAAGTGCGGATCAAAATATATAGCGTTATCTTTAATAGGTAACCCTAGTATATTTGTGTCACGCCCCAGTCCCAAAATATCAAGGGACTAGACACGTGGCAATGGCCAGCAGCACGCACTGATGGACAAACCCAATTTAATGGATCTATCGGGGCATACTTAAGCTGTATTATACTGATCAGGGTTTACTAATCTCATCCATAGAATAAATACAGCAATATCAACAAAAAGTATTAAACAACATTCAGTCAAAAGTAAATAAAATCGGGGAACAACCCGATATTAAGTCTGTTACAAATGTTCATTTAAACAGGAATAAAAGAGTTTATTTGCCAATAAAAACTGAGCATGAAGAAGCAGTTGTTCAGGAAAAGTCCTCAGCGATCACCTCGTCCTCAGGGTCAGGTACTGTTTCGAGAAGTGCTCCTGTTCCGTACACCTCAGGGTAGATCTCGTCTGCTAATCCTGGGAATATAATCCATTCCAGGTCCTCAGGGGACATAGCAAGGTACAGAAAATACAAGCCAAAATAAATGCAGTGCAGAAATAAAGGAAATAATAGGGTAAATAAATAAACCAGCTAAGTGATATGCAGGTGAGAGTTTTAGTCATACTCGGACTGAGACTACTACATGATCAGTGTCGGAGAAACCCATAGCAGTAATTTCTCGAAGGGCCAGTACGGTACCAAAGCTCTGTGTCAGAGTCTAAGGCACAATCCATTAAAGTATTATATATATATATATTCAGCCTTTTGTATGGTAAATCTCTCCCCACCCAATGAAATCTCATGTCACAGTTTCATAATGTCTCATCTTCATGTCACGCAAGATCAACTAATGCAATAAGTCATATATTAAGATCTAAGAAAATAATGTCCAAGTCATGAAATCTGTATCCTATACAGAACCACCTTGAATATTTCAGGAAGATTTTGTCTCATGATCTGTGTCAGGTGTCTTGGGTATAATGTACTTGATATGGCAAGTACGAGAATGTAAATGTCACGATATCCATCTCTAGTTGACCTTACACAACCCCACGTACGGTGTTGGCACCCGACTATTAATCAGAAGCTAAGTAAGTCACATGGTCCTAGGTTTAAGCATGTACAACAATAATGTATAAATAAGTCAAAGAATTATGTAGCAAGAACTGCAAGATTTGGCAAGGTACACTTGCCTGGGGTTCCTACTCCAATTGTAGCTCTGGCAGCAGCGGGATTTGCAGGCAGTACTCCGGTTGCTGAAATAGACATCACCATCAGATCCAAAAAATATCAATTAGCTAAAAACGCCTGTCCTTGAGTCCAATTTGGACACAGGGGCGAAAATGATATTTTCAAGTCAATGCGGGGTCAACATGTGGGCCGCTTTGCACCAAAAAATGCGTCAGAACTAAAGGTCTCCAAATCTGTCAAACTTAGTGTCAATAGGTCCAAAACATTGATACGAACCCAACGGAACTTCCAGGATTGGATTCCGATGAGCCGATCACAAAATCGCCCGTCAAGTGGAGCCTATGGGGCCCACGATACGTGATTTTGTCAACGTTTTCATAATCGAACCAAACTTGGGTCACAAGACCAGCATATTGCTACGAGTCCGATGGCGTAAGTTTCGTCTCGATCCAACGTGTGTATACTAAGTTATAGCAAGAACCAGAAAGTACGAATACGGGGTGTTGTCGGCGGATACGCGTTGATTCCGGTGTGCACGCACATCCAAATCAACTTCTGCGAAATCTCGCACGTCCGTATCAACGACGCGCACGTATCGATGAAGACTGCACGCGATCAAGTTGTCCCGTTTGGTAGGGCATACTCAGTTCCGGGGTAAAATAGGGCATTGTTTTCCTTTTTTGGATCGCGGTTCGCGACCAACACAGGACGCGATGCACCGAGCGGGTTGCACGGGCATCGAGGGGGTCATGCAGTCTACGCATCACAACTGACGGAATCAAAAATGGGGCAGCGAGGAGAGAGATATGGGTACCTGAACAGGGTTCCAAAAACCGAGATTTTCTCGAGTCCGCGTGTCTTCTCTACACAAGCTGTGTCCTGGCCGTGTCCGGGCTGCTGTTTACCGTGTCCGAGCTAGGGCATCTGTGTCTGGCCGCTGGGAGTGGGGGTTCGGGTCGGCGAAGGTCGGCGAGAGCTCGGGGAGGTACAGGGCGGCCGGGTGGCGAGGTCCGGAGGCTTAGCTGCTGCTGTTGATGGCTGGGAGTGAGGCGGCGGAGCAAGGCGAGTCCGGGCGGCGAGGGGAGAGGGCTGAGGAGTCTGGCCGAGGCCGGCGAGGGGCTCGCGGAGGGAAGGGTTCTGGAGGAAGCTCGCGGCGGAGGTATTTCGGGGTTGGAGCTGCGTGAGGAAGGCGCTGGAGGCGGCTGCGGCTTCGGGCGAAGGAGGGGAAGGAGCTGCAGGAGGTAGGCTGCAGTGGGGTCTGCGGGAGGCGGAGGAAAGTCGACTGGGGGAGGGTCAGGTGCAGAGGGCGAGGGCCTGAGGCGGAGCCAGTGGACGAGGCTGGGGTCGGCTTGGGCGGAGGGCAGGAGCTGAGAGAGGAGAAGAAGAGGGTTCGCCGGGGAAGATGGCGCTGCGGGCGGAGGACTTCTGCTGGGGCTGCTGCTGCGGGTCTCCGGCGAGGTGGGGGTGAGGCGGTCGTGGCGGATCTGCGGGTTCTTATAGGGCAGAGCGGGAGGCGATGCGTCAACCGGTGCGGGGAAGGGAAGGGCATAGGCGGCGGTTACGGGAGCGGGGAAGCCGAGCGGCGCGGGCTGCCGGAGCGGCGGGCGGCGGCTAACGGCAGCGGCGGGTGCGGGTGAACGGTTGGGGGAGATGAGGGGTTACGGGCCGGGTCGGGCGGTGATGGGTCGGGTCGGGTCAGGCGGATCCGGCCCGATCCTCTAATCAGGAATACGGGTCGGGTCTAGAGGGTTTCGGGTCGCGGGTTAGACCCGGATCCGACCCGCAGGGGTTTGAGTTGGGTTGGGTTCGGTTTAACAGTTGGTTTGGTTTAGTTTATTTAAAATAAACCCGGTTTATTTAAAATAAACCCGGTTTATTTCTAGGTTTATTTTGGTTTAATTCTTAATTTGTTTTTAGGGCTTTAAAAATACTTTCGGGGTCCAATAAATTCCCGGAAATTATCCTATGTCTAGTTTTTTATTTTACACCATAAAATATTATTTTTATAATATTTTAATATTAAAAAACATTATTTAAAATTTATTTAAATTCAAAATACCTTAGTTTTAATTAATAAAAATTCTAGAAAAATTCCAAAAAATTGTGAAAAATCCAAATTAAAAATTTCTTGAAAATCAGGGGGTTTACAGTTTGCCACATCAAAAAGGGTGATCGTCATCTCGCCGAATGGGAGTTGAAAAGTGTTGCGTTCGGGCCACCAACGCTCCGCAAGACTTACAACTAAATGAAGATCGTGGATTAAATATCTAACACGATCTATATAGTGGAATCCAAATGATTCCACCAAAGCCTTTTGGACCGAATTTAGCTCCCACGTACAATAATTTCTTTCGGTCCGCCAATGTACATGGATCCGGGTTCGTAAACCAAGATCATGGTCGTATAAATATAAAAAATATATACATTATATTTTGTGTGTAAATTACTAAAGTTGAAAACTTAAAATTTCAAAAATTACCTCGCCAGTAAATATCTGACTAGAAATATGGTCTTCACGTTGCTTAATAATAAGTTGGGTAGTCGGTCCGCCAGGAATACGACCGTCATTGTGGGTAGCCATCTCCAAAAATATTGATTATAAGATGTGAATAGGAGGAGGAGGAGGAAGATGATTGCTGTGAGTAAGGAGGAGGAAGAGAATTATTGTAAGGAGGAGGAGGAGGAGGAGGAGGAGGAGAAGAATGTGTGAGGAGGATTCGGTAGTGGGGGGTGTTTATAGGGAGGGAAGGGGAGGGGATGGGGGGGGGGTCTCCGAGGGAAGGGGAGCGGTCGGTGGGGGGGGTGGTCTCCGAGGAAGGGGAGGCATCAGGGATCCAAGGGGACGGAAGAGAGCGGCCCGCCAACTGAGTTGGCGAGCGGTCTCTCGTAGACTGCACCCCGCCAACTCAGTTGGCGAGCAGTCTCTCGTTGACCGCGTCCCGCCAACTGAGTTGGCGAGCGGCCTCTCGAGGAGTGCGCTCCGCCAACTCAGTTGGCGAGCAGTCCTCCTCTCTGCAATTACTCCAATCTTTTCCCTTTCTTTATAATTTTATATAATTTTATTACTTTAAACGAAAAAAACCGTAAAATTTACTACTATATATACACGTATGTTGTATATATTTTAATTGTATTTTAATTAAGCTTTTATATATTTGGGAAGAAGAAAAGATCCCAAATGGGCAAACTTATTTCTCTTAAAAAATCTATACGTAATTACCTAGCTGTTAAATTTAATGAACAATTTTAATTAGTAAAGTTAGGTAAGGATATAAGCCAACTTTTCTTATTATATAATTGTATATACTAGTATATATTTAATCATCTTTAGTTAACTTTTTATTTACTTAGGAAGAACAAAATGCATCAAAAGAGCAAACTATATTTTTTTAATTTAATATGTAATTACATAATTGTCCTCATTAAACTTATTGAACAATGTTAATTAGTAAAGTTAGGTAAGGTGTATATGGAAGAAAAAAAAATTATGGTGAATCCAACTTTTCTTATTATATAGTAGTATAGATTGATAGTATAGATATAGTATTATAGATTAAGATGTCTTTTGCTTTTTTTGCTTTGTTGTCGTATTAAAATTTACTAGTATATATGCACGCGCATTGTACGTATTTTAACCATCTTTTCATTGGAATTTTCTATATTTTGGAAGAGAAAACGACAACAAAAGAGCAAACTATATTTTTCCTAAAATTTTTATAAGTAATTACCTAGACTGCCCTTGTTAAATTTAATGAATAATTTTAATTAGTAAAGTTAGGTAAAGGTATGACTGGAAGAAAAATATTTACGATGAAGCCAACTTTTCTTATTATATAGTATTACTAGTATATATGCACGTGCTTTGCACGTATTTTATAGATTATTATTAAATAACGTATTTTATAGATTATTATTATTATTATTAGGAAGGCTACAAGGATTTTGTAATAATTATAATCTTTATTAAGAATACTTTTGGAAGACTATATTACAATCATTTAATTTTTCTAAATTTATTATTATATTATTATATATATTATTTTAAGGGTTATTTAGTAATATGGTCTCATATAATAGTTGATATTAGGATTTGGGTCTCCATAATGTCCAACGTTAGGGTTTGGGTCTCCAAATACCTCAAAATTGGTAACATGAACAGTGAGTTTAAGATCCAAACCTTAACGTTGGACATTATGGAGACCCAAATCCTAATATCAACTATTATATGATACCCTATTACTAAATAATCCTTATTTTATATATACATGCATGATTATTTATGAAGACCAAATGACAGCTCTCATAATTACCTAAGATGTCCATATTAACTTTAATGAATAATTTAATTAGTAAACATATACATGTATATTTGAAAATAAAAGTTTAATGGCAAAGTTAAACTTTTTTCACTATATAGTAGTATAGATATATTATATAATAGTATAGGTAGGATAGACTAGTACATATGCAATTGCTTTGCACATATTTTAACTAACTTTTTCTGTACTTCAGAAGAGCAAAAAGTACCAAAAGAGTAAACTACATTTTCCTTAAATAAATTCCTATACGTAATTACTTAGTTGCTCTAAATAAATTTAATGAACAATTTTAATTAGTAAAATTATATAAAGGTATATTTGGAAGAAAAAAATCACGATGAAGCCAACTTTTCTTATTATATAGTAGTATATATTATATACTAGTATAGATTAAAGATCTCTTAGAAGCTTTGTAAACTGTTGTAAGATGAGTAATAGTAAAATAGGGATCATGACACGTGTTACGTGTGCAATTTTCAGTAAAAGAATAACATGACACAAATCGAGAAATAGGGAGGGTTATGACAATTTTAAATTAGTAGGAAAGTTTGAGTTAAGGGATAAATAAATAACCTTTTTATCCTTGAATAATAATATTTTATGTAAGAAAGTGTTACACCAAAAAATTAATAATACTCCTAATATTTGGACCATATATTAGTATAGTTTAATAACTAAAAGTCGTTGTTTTTAACTTTTTTAACTTTATGTTTTTCTATCTCTACTCTTATAATAAGGGTTGGAAATGGCTAAAAATTAGACTATCTAAGCCTTTTGTAAATCTCATCCACCATTTATTAAAAAAATGTTACAGTAAAAAAAACCTTCTCTCTTTTCTTTCGCACAAATAAATATTTAATAATGAAGTTAAAAACTAAATCTAAAAATGTTCAAAAACTAAATTTAATTTGAAAAGATATCACAAATATTTAAATTGTTTAACAAATCTTAATTCAAATATTTGAACTACTTCTCAAAAATATCATAAAAATATTTATTTTACGTGTAACGCAGGTAATTTTTTTTGTGATGCCCGGCTTAACGCACAGGACTTTGTGCACGTTGCATTGCATGCCATTTTGGCACACTGTGTCACGCTCCGGTTCCAAAGAACCGAAAGTAGCCATGGACGTGATGTCGTACAAGTCTAGATTGAACTTGTACAAGGCAAGAAGATAGACAAGGCATGGTATATCTCATAAACAACGATATTGCAGCAAAATTACGCAGACAAATTGGAGTCACAATGAATATAATAAAAAGCTTTTCTTTATTGATAATGATAATTGAGTACATGGCTTACAAAAGATTTACAAAGCTTTCAAATACAACTAATACTTGGCCAATTGGCTTACATTCATATTTGTTGTCTTGGCTTACAATCTCACTGATACAACTGAAATACAATGCTCCATACATTATGCCATTTATAACAGAAGACACGTCCTTTAGAATAAGAGCTTTTGTGTGTCCCAACAATGCTTTGATACCTCAGAACAGTTCCAACCACTCCCCACAACTGAGTACCTAGGGATGCCCACAAATATGGGTTAGTACATATCGCGTATTAGTAAGCAGAAACTAGCCCCCTCGCCTAAACCGACACTAAGTATTCATGTAAAAAGCATGCATATTACTTTAGTGATCTTTCTATTAGGGACTAGGTTCATTTCCGTGATTAAAGTATTCAACAACATAATGAAAGCATAATATGTGAGCAGCAATATAACTGAATATGTGGAAATATCACATATCGCTTAGTAGCGATTCTAACCAACTACCCACTCGTCGTATCAAAACAAGGATTAGCGATACAATAATCATTTATAAAGAATTCTTGCGAATAATTGGTTAAGCATATATGTAAGCCCCCTCGACCAAATTTAGGTCTACCTAGCTTAGATAGAGAGACTAGGGTTAGTTTGAAGCCAATTAGAATTAGAACACAATATTTTAGATTTATTGTGTAATATTTGTATCACTTTGTGCACTTTACCGTTGCTTCGATATTTAGAGCACTACACTAGCTTCTGCCTTCCAACAAGTTTCACACACTTTTCCTAGACGTACCAGTCTTCCATTCTGACCTTTGTGTAACTCATAAATACCATCTCTTGTGCTTTATTTTAGTCGCACAAAATTCGTTACAAACGTCTATTCTTAAATTCAAATATATCCAACTATGCATCTTTGTCCGTTCCAATCAAAATTGGAGACACGGCCTTGACCCATTTTGTACAACCCAATTAATAACAATATTCTATTATGGGTCTACTACGTCCATGATACTTGTGTCCCACCTAATTTTAATCCTATGTATTTCTAATTAATTAAGGAGCACCTATTACACTAATTTTAATTAAATTGGTGTAAAAACCCAACCTCACCCAAAACTAGATCCAACTCCAACCCAAACCCCCACTCACTCCCTCAAGGTTCATACTAAATACCATACACCATTTTAGCCCACTACAGCACACCAAATACGATATTTTGCCTCATCCAATCCCAAATTCCCTTAATTATGCAATTTTTTAATTGTTAAGAGACTTTTATACAAATATGCAATGAGGTGTCCACCCCTCATTGGACCCACCACATGAAGAAATTTATTCCACCCTCTTTGACCGATCCACCAAATATTTCCCCCCTATTTGTGTACTTCCTACAACTTTATTACCTCACATCTCCACCCTACAATTCAAATTCCCATTATCCTAGCCACATGTTCATCATGTGGAGGCTTCCCTCAACCCTAGAAAGAAGTATCCAGCTGGCCCTAATCCCAAGTAAAGCCCCCCTCTCTCTCTCTCTCTCTCTCCTACATATACTACTCTCTCTCCCAAAAATAAACCACAGCCAAACTACAAAACCCTAAACCTAATTCATCACTATCCCCATACTTCACCCGGCCACCACCCTTCCCCCTTTCCTTTTTTTCCTCCGACCGCCTTCCACCACCACCTGCGATCAGCCTCCCCTTTCTCCTCCTCCATTTGTCACCCCTCGACATCAACCCGATGCCACTTGCCACGCGCCCCGACTCCTCAGTCACCCCCACCGCCACCACAGACAACCACCTCCACCGCCACAGTCACGACCATCTCCCCCGCCACCATCATCACCATCTCCACCACCACCACCGTCGTCACCATCCCCCCCGACATCATCGACTGGACCACCATCAACAAGACCATCAACCATCCTACCCGACTCTCTCCTCCCTCCTCCCTCAGTCACCCCCACCGCCACCACAGCAACCCGGCCCCCTCCTCCACCGTCATCCCCACCTCACCGTCTCCATCACCATTAATGACCTTCATCTCCACCACCGTCGTCTCCACCACTCCCATCACCGTTACCAACATCATTGTCACCAACATCATCATCTCCATCACCCGCATCCATCTCCACGGCCGACCACCACAGGGGACCATCGCCACCCTAGCCGCCATCCTCCCTTGACCTTTCCCCCGCCTTCAGCGACCTGCTACAGCCAACCCTGTCGCCGCCGCTGCAGTTGCTGCCGGAGCTGCTACTGTTACTTGCTGCTGTGGTCGGAGCACCACCCTGCGGCCACTATAGCTGTCGCAGCTACTGTACACCGCCGGAGACCGGCCCCCTCGTGTAGCGGACACCCCCCCGAACACGAATCGAATAGGTATACGTACTTCCTTTTTCTCGTCGTGTACGAATATATCGACGTATTGTGGATTAAATTGTGTGTGTGTGTGTGTGTTTATTTTAGAATAATATTAGTGTTATGGAATATCACTACCATATATCCAGAGTAGGGCATTAGTGTAATTTCCCCTGTTTAATTTAATTATATAAATAATTAATATGATGAGTTTTATTAAATATTTATGTGATGTTCTAAATGTTAGGTTTAGGTTAAACCCTAAAAATCCTAATAGGTTCAACCCTAGTGATCAAACCCTAGTTGACATTCTAGGTTTTAGTGAAACCCTAATTTTGCATGGTAGTTTTAGATTTAAAACCCTAGAGATGACTAAACCCTAGTTAATTAATTTCTTCATGACTTAACATGGAGGGTTAATTAAACCCTTGCATTGGAAACCCTAACCCTAGCTCTATATAATGAAGGGAAGCCTCCCTCAACTCTTTTCCTTCATAAAGAAAATCTAAACCTAGCCTCCATTTGAAAAATCTTTCCCTTCCCATAGAATTTCAAACCCTAGAAATTCATTTTTCTTCCTCCATCAAAGGGAATCAAGAAGCTTGGACCAAGAAGACTTGGAGAAAGAGAACCTTCATTGAGAAACCATCTCCCAATAGGTAAGAACCCAAATTTAATCCATTTAATTCCTGTTTTTATTTGTGTTTGGCCATTAGGAGCCCACCAAATTGTTTAGATTTTGATTTTTAGGGTTCTACATGAAGACCTAGGAGAAACTAGTGTTTTGGTGACCTACGGGTGTTTTCCCCCAAATTTCAGGAACCCTAACCCTAGGGGTTTGCTTGTAGACTGACTACACCTCCAATGTGAAGGTTTAGATCTCGTTTTAGGGTTTTGTTTTGGGTTTTTCAGGAGTTCTTAGTATGGGTTTGATTTCAGCATACTAAGTGCTCGATGAAATGTTTATTAGGGATTTATCTATCTGATGTGTTCAATTCTGCATACTTGATATACACAAATCTATATACGTAGATATATTGCATATATGTATAGGTAGGTTGTAGTGTTGTGTGTTTGGTTTCCTGTGCACGGTCGAGGGGTCTGTGTTGTGTTGTGTGTTTGGTTTCCTGTGCACAGTCGAGGGGTCCGTGTTGTGCTATGTGTTTGGTTTCCTGTGCAGCGAGTTCGTGGGCCTTTGTGTCTCAGTATTCTGGGAATGTATCTGTGTATATCAGTGTCGAGTATCAGAACTGTGCAGATTGGTCACATTGTGTGTGTGTGTAGTTGTTTAAGTATCAGTGATGTGTTAGGGGCTACACTAGTTATGACACAACCAGGAGCAGGAGGATCGATTCATCATCCAGGAGTACAGACACAACAGAAGATTGTGCCATATCAGCAGAGAGAGCTACTGACATTTCACTTTTGTAGAAAGAAGGGACATGTTCATAGAGATTACAGAAAAAGATTAGGACAGTGTTTGAGGTACAGAGCGAACAAACATCAGGCTCAGGAGTATTCCCAGTATGTCAATAGAGTCCAACAAATAGTGCAAGGGCCAACTCCACCTGTCCTAGGTATGTCCATAGCATTGCTTGATGAGTTATAGCTTATTATGTGTTTATTTTAATTTTGAGGATGAAATTCTTATAAGTTGGGTAGATTGTAAGCTTCCTCGACCAAATTTAGGTCTACCTGGCTTAGATAGAGAGACTAGGGTTAGTTTGAAGCTAATTATAATTAGAACACAGTATTTTAGATTTATTGTGTAATATTTGTATCACTTTGTGTACCTTACCGTTGCTTCGATATTTGGAGCACTACACTAGCTTGTGCCTTCCAACAAATTTTACACACTTTTTTTAGTCGTGCCAGCTTTCCATTCTGACCTTTGTATAACTCATAAATACCCTCTCTTGTACTTTATTTTAGTCGCACAAAATTTGTTACAAATATCTATTCTTAAATTCAAATATATCCAACTATGCATCTTTGTCCATTCCAATCGAATTGGAGACACGACCTCGACCCATTTTGTACAACTCAATTAATGACAATATTCTATTCTGGGTCTACTATGTCCATGATACTTGTGTCCCACCCAATTTTAACCCTACGTATTTCCAATTAATTAAGGAGCACATATTACACTAATTTTAATTAAATTGGTGTAAAAATCCAACCTCAACCAAAACTAGACCCAACTCCAACCCAAACCCCCACTCACTCCCTTAATGTTCAAACTAAATACCACACACCATTTTAGCTCACTACAGCACACCAAATATGGTATTTTACCTCATATAATCCCAAATTCTCTTAATTGTGCAAATTTCTAATTATTAAGGGACTTTTATGCAAATGTGCAATAAGGTGTCCACCCCTCATTGGACCCAACACATAAAGAAATTCATTCTACCCTCTTTGACCGGTCCACCAAATATTTTCCCCCCATTTGTGTACTTCCTACAACTTTATTACCTCATATCTCCACCCTACAATTCAAATCCCCATCATCCTAGCTACATGTTCATCATATGGAGGCTTCCCTCAACCCTAGAAAGAAGTATCCAGCTGGCCCTAATCCCAAGGAAAGCTCCCCTCTCTCTCTCCTACATATACTACTCTCTCTCTCCCAAAAACAAACCACAGCCAAACTACAAAACCCTAAACCTAATTCATCACCATCCCCACACTTTATCCAGCCACCACCCTTCCCCCTTCCCTCATTTTCCTTCGACCGCCTTCCACAACCACCTGCGAGTAGCCTTCCCCTTCTCCTCCTCTTCCTGTCACCCTTCGACATCAACCCGATGCCACTCGCCACCGTCAGCCACCCGTCTCCGCCTCTTCCTTCGTTCATCATCATCACCATCCCCATCACCAACATCAACTACATCAACCCGTACCCTGACTCCCTCCTTCTTCAGTCACCCCCACTGCCACCACAGACAACCACCTCCATCGCCACAGTCATGACCATCTTCCCTGCCACCATCATCACCATCTCCACCGCCACCGTCATTACCTTCCCCCCCGACATCGTCGACCCGACCACCATCAACAAGACCATCAACCACCCGACCCGACTCCCTTCTTCCTCAGTCACCCCCACCGCCACCACAGTGACCCAGCCCCCTCTACCACCATCATCCCTACCTCACCATCTCCACCACCATCAACGACCTTTATCGCCACCACCGTCGTCTCTACCACTCCCATCACCATCACCAAAATCACTGTCACTAACATCATCATCTCCACCACCCGCATCCATCTCCACGGCCGACCACTGCCGGAGACCACCGCCACCTCAGCCGTCGTCCTCCCTCGACCTTTCCCTATCGTCAGCGACCCGCCACCGCCAATCCTGTCGCCGTCATTGCAGCTGCTGCCGGAGCTGCTATTGTTACTTGCTGCTGTAGCCGGAGCACCATCCTGCGACCACTATAGCTGCCGTAGCTACTGTACACCGCCAGAGACTGGCCCCCTCGTGCAACAGACACCCCCCCGGACACGAATTGAATAGGTATACATACTTTCTTCTTCTCGTCGTGTACGAATACGTTGATGTATTATGGATTAAATTGTATGTGTGTGTGTGTATATTTATTTTAGAATAATATTAGTATTATGGAATACCTCATTATGTATAGGTGTACATGTTTAGAATAGAAATTTGAGTTAGTGTTTACCTCATAGTAATTATGATTATTTAATGTAAACATTTGGGTTGACCTAGGTGTCTACAAAACGGACTTGGGCATACTACCCTGTTAATTAGGACTGGTGTTTAGTGTGATATGTTAATTTGATATTGCAGTATATTTTGGTAATTAATTTCTCGTTGTGCACGGTATCTGAGGACATGACGTACCCGTGCATGGAGACCTAGATGGCTACCCACATCAGACGTGTCCTAAAAATAAGTAGGATACCTGGTACCCATGTGTTAAAGGTGTGACTTAGCATCTACATTAATCATAGCTATAACAGTAATTGTAACATGTGGGAAATAATACCTTAGTGTACACCTACAACCTTGACCCTTGACTAGTCAACCCTAGCCATCATATTTAATTAGAACGTTTATTTGGTTTGGTATCTGTGTAACTCGTGACATTGCGTAAGTCGTACTTGTGTACGTAATTAGCATAGTATAATATAGTGATTAGTATTTATTGTTATTTATTCGTAGGCATCCAAGACGATACTACCTTGGTTGTTGGTTTCGGATCTTTACTTGTGCACCAGAGTTCTAGGAAAGTATACCTTGCCTTATTGTACTATTTAAATTTAGACATTATTTAGTTGCATATTTTATTGTTTTAATATTATCTAACTGTGTGTGTCTGAGAAAGACTCGGGTGCAGTCAACGATGGCGTTGACGTTAGGACTTGTGTCTGACCTAGTGTCTAGTGGACTCACCTAAAGTTGTGGAGTTATCAGTATGACTCCCCAGGCCTTGACACGTATCATTGCACGTTATAGAGTGAGTTCATGTAGGGATGCGTGCTTCATGCTTGACTGGCCATTGGTGTGAGCAGTACGTGTGACGGTATTTAGCTTAGTTGTATATTTCTTTAGGGACTTGCATTGTAGTTACGAGATATACACGTCGTACTTGAGACTTGTACATTGGCATTGGGCAGGGAGGACGACTAGTGGGCGTATGGGACACCCACTTCCTTTATTCAGATTCCATGTTCGACAGAACGATATGGACATTATACTATTCAGATTCTATATTCTACGGAGTGATATGGATGTTATACTATTCAGATTCTATGTTCTACGGACCGATATAGACGTTATACTATACAGATTTCACGTTCTTCGAAACGATGGACGTTACATGTACATATGCCATGCTCTTCAGGGATTGACGTTATTATATTACAAAGTGCCCTTGTTATGGGGGCATATGTGGCATATACTAGCCAATCACGGTAATTAGTGAATTACGTCAGCATATGTCTAGCCTACACTTCCTATACACACTAAGTTATCCTTAAATTATATTTTACTTAGCTGGTTAGTTCACCCTTGAGTTTCCACAATATTTACTTTATGGCATGTATTTTTGTATCTTGTTACGTCCCTCGAAGGATATGGTTCCCTTTCAGGTTATTTGTGCGGTTTATAGGATGCTTGATCTAGGGCAGTGTGGACATTATTGCAGGTATCTTTATATTTTCAGCTATTACAGTCATGTACTACTTTCCATTTTTGATTATGCTTTTATAGCCTAGTATTTATAGACCTATGTTGTTCTTTTGGTCTATTCGAACGGATGTATTATTGGCCTACAGACTGATAATGCGTATCGTTCTTTCTTGAGATTATTTACCGTGGATTGAGATTTAGTTTTAGTTATTGCATGTTAGAAATAAATTATTAATTAGATCACTTAACCATGGATAACATAAGTGCGCTTCGTCGGGTCCATTAAATTAGAAAGCCCTACGGAGTCGTACCAGCTGGCCATTGCCACGTGTCTGGTCCCACGTATTTTAGGACTGGGGCCTGACAATGCATAATTATTCTTGTCAACATGTAGCCTAACTATATGAGGGTCATTGGTGATATGCTTTTGCACCACGAGGGATATGCTATTTAGAACTTCGAAGGGCGTACGAAGGGCCATTCGTAAGGTTGCGATCCCCAATGAATGTCTCATTTATACCCGGTGCTACCAAAGTACTAGGTTTTCTCCCAGGACTAACAATCCCGGTGCCACGGTGCATCTCATTCAAGGAAACTTACAAAACCTTGTGCACAAGTTGTCCATGAACATGCAATGACTATGCAAATAAAATCTTAAGCACAAATTATATGGTAAAGAATTATAAGTAAAGCATACACATATGTTGGTCTTATAGCCATCCTTATTTCTTATTTCGGTTGGTGACCCGCAGGTCCCAATTTGTAGATCTTCTCGTGGTCCGGTGGTACCAAACCATAATTGTACTCACGTATGAGGCGTTTCCTTCATAGTTACTGTACACTGATGCACTTGCTGTTAGATAGATATTCGATGTTCTCATTTTAGTGTTACAAGCATGTAAAGTGATTTACAAGGCATTACTTCTCATGTAAGGCATACATTTATCGCATTCTTGTGTCAATATTATTAGCAGTCATCATTCATATGTTCCAATGACAATGGATTAAAGGCATCATTATTATAATATGGACTACAGCAACATTTAGAAATGTAATTCAATAAGCAACACTCATATTCATTCATTTTATTAGGACATGAAGAAGTAGAAGAGAAGGGACAGATCCACTCACTACATGCCATGATCCTACATTCGCCTGGGATCCCTCAAGAATGATCCGACACGATACACAGTCTTCTAAATTGGCATAATCATTCGCTCTGGCGATTCGGGATAGGCGGGCTTCGGCTTCAGCAGCGATGCGACGTTCAGCTTCGACGCGGGGTCAAGCTCCAAGCGTTGGCGGTCGAGCAGTTGGGTCGAGTCTAGCCCGTGGGGATGAGTCAAGGCGGACGAGCGGGGTGCTCCGATCGGTGCTCTACGGGTTGGACATGGAAGAACGGCGGGATGGTCGAGTATTCAACGAGGGCTGCATCTCCGGCGGGTCAGTCAGGCGCGGGTGGTCGACGAACCGGGGATGCGAGTGCGGGTGCTCGGGTCGGTTGATCACCGGTTGTCATAGCAGGTTGACAGGGATTGACACGGTCTCAGGTATGACTCCGACGAGTCTCCGGTCAGGCAGTGGCAGGAACCGAGAGGTGATAAACAGTGATGGAATGGGATCGGCTGAGTTAGGGTTGATGGGTTTAAGAAAAAAAAGGTGTCACACCCCAGTCCCAAAAATACGTAGGACTAGGATATGTAAGCATGCCAGCCACATGGATATGACAACTCCAATATATGGAAACCAAACCCATACGTACGCTGTAATATGAATATCAAATCCACAAGTGGTATAACATATGTCACAAGTCACAGGGTACAATCTAAATCTCATCCACGAAAATTAAATATAAATAATTACCAGTATCTATGAAACTAGATCTCAATAAGAAGTATCTAAGGATGATAGTTGGGTGGAAACAAATCCACTACCAACTCGAATATAAGAGCAAATACAATATAAGGACAACACAACAAACACAATATAAAAATACCAGCTATCAATTACGGCTCGAAGAGAAGACATCCTCGAAACATAAGTAACCATCCGAATCTGCGCTCCTGCAAATACTCAAGAACAGGTACAACTGGAAGGGCCAGGTCCTCAGAGGGACATAACAAGATACATAAAAGCATGCCAATAAAGTACTGAAATAAATATCCAATAAGGTCGCCTAACCGTCTAAGTGAATGCAGTTAAGAACAACTTTCCCCACAAGTGAGCTATCTGGCTGAAAATTGGGATTTGGTATGGTTCTCCATTGGAGATCCAGGGGCCTACAAAGATACATCGTCTTTCGAACGCCGGTGGCCCGCCTGATAATAATATAATATATAGTGGTCATCACCACCCGTATCTCCGGCGGAGAATCCGGACGCACAATAGAAAAAGTGCAAAGGAGCTCAAATGCGGTACTTGTTGTTCTCCCTACCCTATGCTCTAAGCATGTCATATCCATGATACCATTTGGTTCATAGCCTATTCTTAGCACCCTAGCCCAATCCTGCAACCAAACAAGGACAAGGATGGGACCACCGTACTACAATAAGCTATGTCCATGGACCTCTAATAACTGCTAAGTCTTCTAGCATACAAAGTTTTTATTAGCAGTTATCCCTAACGCACGACCCATACGTACAGGAGGCCAGACCTGTCACGCAGTCGGTGATCTCTATATGAGACTCACACTCGTGTAACAACTGTGTCACGGCCAATGAACCTAATAATGCTACATGATAATGGGGTAGTCTCATAAATAGGGTCAATGCAAATACATAAATAAAAACATATCGCGACGACACCGTCGTGCTCAATTTATATAACAGTGAAATATATGAACTAAAGACAGAAACTAAAGATGCATGCAATCATATAGAATATGAATAACAGTACAATGGCAAGGTATACTTGCCTGGCAAGGAAGCTGCAATGTATCAATAACCTGCTCCAGAAATTGCGCAGAACGAATCCAATATCCTATGTACATATAATATCATGAAATAAAATCATTAGTCACTACACTAGTGCATACACAATAATATTTATACTGGACTCCGGGTACACTAGGGGTGGCACTAGTCATCTAACGGTCAATTACGTGTTGAATTACGCGGGTATCGGGTCTTTAAGTAATGTACACAATAAGTCAGTCAACTAACACGGTTTTGCCAGTACGTCGGTGTACACAACGCAGATACCAACATTGTTCTTAGGGTCAACAGGGTCAAGGGTAAATATGGGACAGTCCACGGTGTCATAGGGTCGTACAGTCTGAATACACCTATTCCCAATTATTATTTAATTACATATATATATATCCATATAATAAGAATATAACCAGCAATTTATTTACATAACTATTTGAATATATATATTGAATACGTACCTAAATATATACCAGTTAATAATATGCTAATGTATAACTAAATATATACTAAATTGAACAGCATACGAATACGCGTACGTATGCGTATACGAGTTGGGTTTCCTAACTCGGGGCCCGACATCAGCTAACAGTGGTAACGAAATGCTATTGTCCTACTGGAACACACACAAACACACATAAAAGGGGAAGACAGACAGGTTCATACCTCGGGGTATGTGCACGGGATCGGCTGGACGATGACGAAAAGAGGTTGACGACGATGATGACGAGGGTGACAACTAAAATGACGATAATGGTGATGACGATGATGAGATAAGGATGAAGTGATGATGATAATAATGACGAGAATGATGGTATTGATGAGGACGATGACGAGGATGGAGATGTGGACGATGGGGTGATGATGATGCTAATGATTTTGATGATCGGATGATAATGAAGATGGTGATGTGTATGATGGTAATGATGACGACTGGCTACGACGATGGTGGCGATGACGATGACACGACGGTGACGATGAGGAGGATGATGATGATACAAATGGTGGTGACGAGGTGGACTGCCGGAGTCCGGCAAGGGGACTTCTCCGGCGATACATGGTGATAGTGGAGATGATAATGACGAGTGTGGTGATGGTGGTAGGGATGATGGTGGTATGGACGGCACTCCGGCCAGGGGGGAAAGGTGGTCCGGTCAGGCCAGGGGGTGGTCCGACAATGGGGAAGAGGAGGACAGGGAAGCAGGGAGGAGGAGGAGCTCGATCAGGAAGATGGGAGGTGATGATGGTGTAGTTGGTGGTGTTGCCCGGGGTGTGCAGGTGGTGGGGGAGTCGGCTTCAGGCGAGTCGAGGGGCAGCGGGGTTGCTGTCGACGGGAAGTCCAGGCGGAGGAGAAAGAGATTGGGGTGGAGAAGGCCGGGTTGGCTCGATGTGGAGGAGGGGTGGTCGAGTCGAGGTTACTGCGGTGCGGGTGAAGGAAGTGGACGTCGAGGAGAGTCGGGTGTCCGCTCAGGCGAGCTCCGTTGGCCGGAGAGGAGAGGAAGCAGGGACAGCGGGTCGTGGTGGCTGCGTCTGCTCGGCGCTGAACCGGCGGGGTCGGGGCCGACTCCATGCAGGCCGAGTCGTCGAGGAGAGGAGGCCAGCGAGTTAGGGGCAGCGGCCGGCGGACTCCGGTGGGGTCAGCTTGGGAAGGGTGAGGATGAACAGGAGAGTGAAAGGGAGTCGGCTGAATTATTTATTTTAGGGTTTGAGGTTTAATTTAGGTGGAGGAAAAGAAAAAAAAGTATTTTTATACATGTGGGATTGGGTTTGGGTTTGTCCTAGAAAATTGACATTGGTCACATCCTCTTGGGTTGGGCCTTGGGCTTGCTTGGGGATGTGTTTGGGAGGGCTAGAGTTTGCATTAATTAAATACAAGGGATATAATTTAATATACGGGGCGATGTGCGTGCTGTATATCCCAAAAATTATGGGAAAATTCCGGTGAAGGGGAAAGTTGGGTTTCTGCGCGTATTGTCCAATGGTGGGGACACCTCGATGCATTTTAGCATAAAAGCCCCCCAACAATTAGAAAATTGCACAAAGTCAGAAATTAGATTTAATTAATTAAATTGAACGCGCACCATGTTCTAGAATTAATTAGGAGTACATGGGATTAAAAATTAGGCGGGACACAAGTGTCAGGGCGTAGAGGGTATAGTGTAGAATATTAATAAAATTCGGTTTGCACAAAACGGTCAAGATTGTGTCCCCAATTTCGATTGGGACACAAAAGGGTACAAAATTGGAAATTATTTCGAATTAAGAAATAACGTCCGCAACGTTTATTGTGCGGCTAAAATATAGCACCAGAGAGCAATATTATAAGTTATACAAGGGTCAGAATAGTAGGCGGGCATGTCTAGGATGAGGTTGTGAAGTTTGTGGATAGGAAGTGGCTAGTGAGGTACTCCAATTATTGAAGCAACGGTAATGTGTGCTACACGATATAAATTATGTACAGTTAAATCAAATGCCGTGTTCTAAATTCTAATTGGTTCAAACTAGCCCTAATTCTACTATTTAAGCCAACTAAACCTAATTTTGGGTGGGGGTTTATAATCTACCCAACTTAAAACAATTTCGTCCTCGAAATTAAACTAGGGTAGGGTTTCTCTCTCTAAACTCACTTGATTACAGTCTAAAGAATTCTCCTTAAGTTAACATTGCAGTTTCTACCCAACTTAGAATTTACCCATCTATCATCTAAGGCTATACATCTAAGAAGGCTATGTCCCAAATTATTTAATCATGTTATTGAATCCTCAAAGTCTTTAACACCAAACATATCATCTATGATATTCCCTTAATTACAAAAGAATAATCCTCAAGTATGTGATCGGCCTATGGAGTATATCTAGTACTCTCCATGTATGAAACTTATACCAAGCACGAGATTTCGTCTTTCCGAAATAAAGGAAGACGGAGATCAATAATAAAGAGTTCAAGGGTGAGGTAATAGAATAGAAGTATCGGGATCAAGGCGTTTAAAGAATTCAAATAGGAATTGTCAAAGCAGTTGTGGATTAAAATCCTATTTTGGTAATTCTTCGTTCGTATGCTCATATTAGTACAATTATGTAACCGATACGATATGTCAGACATGTCTAGGGCAAGTATATTCGTCTACTAATCACTATATATCTCAATCCACGTAAAGTAGTTATGCGAAGGGCAAATCAAGCGCACTAAGGTTAGCTAGACCTTAACACACTGATTCTAAAATGTATTAGTGTGTATACCCAATAATACATATGTCTTGAACAAGCTCGATAAAGAATAAGCTTGCAAAAACTAGGCTATAATAGCAGCATAATTCGAGGTAGCACATAAAATATAACGCTGGATTATGATGAGAGAAGTTACAAAATAATTCAAGTTTGCAAAAACAAAAACAATATAAGCAATAATAACAAAAGACTCTACAATCTCTACAGTTATCATACAACCTCCTTGTCTAAGTCGCTAGTCGACCAAATAGGGCATGGACCTCTAAATTCTACCGTCTGAATAAACACTGTCGTCTAATGCTAGCATACAATTAATGTCATTCAGTTACACTACCTCGATGGGTCAAGTGGACTATGTGATACTAGGTTGTGAGACATACTACCCAACTTAAAAGAATTAAACTAGTACTGTGACAGTCTTAAGAGGATCCTACAAAAATAACCTTGCACATGTACATAGAACAGAAACTCTTATTAGGGTATATGAGGAAAGATCTTGGTACTTATTAGGATCTCCTATTGCATTATATAGGTGAGGGTCACCTTAAGTCTTAATCATAGTGCTTATAGAACATGTGTCAATCGTAGGGATAGAAGGGTTACTAGCCGTTAAGGGAAAGGGATCTAACTTGTATCGAGGTGGAGGTACAAATTACGTGGTCTACAACTAGGGGTAATCATCACAATCTAATTGAACAACTCAACTATCAGGTTCTAGCTACAAGGTACACAATTCAAAATTCAAGATTACAACTATGACTATAGCAAACTATATATCCTATCGTAGAGTATAATCACTTGGTCTATGATCAGAGGTGGCAGGTGGCACGAGTTAAAAGATAAAGAAGAGAAAACATGATTAGTCGTCGCACAAATAGCTAGAGCTAGGGTTTCAGAGGAACAATATATGAAATTAAAATAGGGGGCTCTAGATAGTATCATGGTTTTCTAAAGGGGAGTGGGGTATGCTAGTCTCTATGTTTGAGGTATGATCAAGGAAGAAGTGTTGATTACATTCCTCTAGGCTTCCTAGGGTGCTGTCTACTAATAACAAGACAATGATATAAGTTTACAGTTCTCCAATACTTATCTAACTGCGAAGGTTAGGTTCAGTCATAATATTCAATTTTAGTTTTCTATTGGTTACTCAATACTATGGTCAACCATTATGGTAAACTTCTAACTAACTCTAGTAGCGTCTATACTACTCTCAAGTCTTCATATTACATCCAGGGGTAATGGTAAACCAATTCTAGAGATAAGGAATTCTAGGGTTCACTAGATATTCTAAACTTAGTGGTGTGTCTATATTCTCGTTGTATTCTTAATAGGTGTGCTAGCATAATTATCATCCTAATAACATGGGTTCCTATATTCTAGAAGAAGGCTATACTCAAAGAGCTATTAGAGAAGTACAGGAATCAAGCAGGATACAATTGTTCAAATAGAACAGATAGGAGGAAGATGAATCATAGTCAATTATGGATGAGATCCTATCCTCTAGTCCTAGGTGCAGGCTTGTTCGGTACAGTAACGTAACCGAGACAATATGCTCTCGACCTGCATGGGCCACCACTAAAAATAAGTCATGCCCCAGTCCCAAAAATACGTAGGACTAGGACACATAAGCATGCCAGCCGCATGGATATGGCAACTCCAATATATGGAAACCAAACCCATACGTACGCTGTAATATGAATATCAAATCCACAAGTGGTATAACATATGTCACAAGTCACAGGGTACAATCTAAATCTCATCCACGAAAATCAAATATAAATAATTATCAGTATCTATGAAACTAGATCTCAATAAGAAGTATATAAGGATGATAGTTGGGTGGAAATAAATCCACTACCAACTCGAATATAAGAGCAAATACAATATAAGGACAACACAACAAACATAATATAAAAATACCAGCTATCAATCATGGCTCGAAGAGAAGACATCCTCGAAACATAAGTAACCATCTGAATCTGTGCTCCTGCAAATACTCAAGAACAGGTACACCTGGAAGGGCCAGGTCCTCAGAGGGACATAACAAGATACATAAAAGCATGCCAATAAAGTACTGAAATAAATATCCAATGAGGTCACCTAACCGTCTAAGTGAATGCAGTTAAGAATAACTTTTCTCACAAGTGAGCTATCTGGCTGAAAACTGGGATTTGGCATGGTTCTCTAATGGAGATCCAGGGGCCTACAAAGGTACGTCGTCTTTTGAACGCCGGTGGCCCGCTTGATAATAATATAATATATAGTGGTCATCACCACCCGTATCTCCGGCGGAGAATACGAGCGCACAATAGAAAAAGTGCAAAGGAGCTCAAATGCGGTACTTGTTGTTCTCCCTACCCCATGCTCTAAGAATGTCACATCCATGACACCATTTGGTTCATAGCCTATTCTTAGCACTCTAGCCCAATCCTGCAACCAAACAAGGACAAGGATGGAACCACCGTACTACAATAAGCTATGTCCATGGACCTCTAATAACTGCTAAGTCTTCTAGCATATAAAGTTTCTATTAGCAGTTATCCCTAACGCACGACCCATACGTACAGGAGGCCAGACCTGTCACGCAGTCCGTGATCTCTATATGAGACTCATACTCGTGTAACAACTGTGTCACGGCCAATGAACCTAATGATGCTACATGATAATGGAGTAGTCTCATAAACAGGGTCAATGCAAATACATAAATAAAATATATCGCGACGACACCGTCGCGCTCATTTTATATAACAGTGAAATATATGAACTAAAGACAGAAACTAAAGATGCATGCAATCATATGGAATATGAATAACAGTACAATGGCAAGGTATACTTGCCTGGCAAGGAAGCTGCAATGTATCAATAACCTGCTCCAGAAATCGTGCAGAACGAATCCAATATCCTATGTACATATAATATCATAAAATAAAATCATTAGTCACTACACTAGTGCATACACAACAATATTTATACTGGCCTCCGGGTACACTAGGGGTGATACTAGTCATCTAACACGGTCAATTACGCGTTGAATTACGCGGGTGTCGGGTCTTTAAGTACTGTACACAATAAGTCAGTCAACTAACACGGTCTTGCCAGTACGTCGGTATACACAAGGCAGACACCAACATTGTTCTTAGGGTCAACAGGGTCAAGGGTAAATACGGGACAGTCCACGGTGTCATAGGGTCGTACAGTCTGAATACACCTACTCCTAATTATTATTTAATTACATATATATATATATATATATATATATATATCCATATAATAATAATATAACCAACAATTTATTTATATAACTATTTGAATATATATATTGAATACGTACCTAAATATATACCAGTTAATAATATGCTAATGTATAACTAAATATATACTAAATTGAACAGCATACGCGTACGCGTACGTATGCGTATACGAGTTGGGTTTCCTAACTCGGGGCCCGACATCAGCAAACAGTGGTAACGAAATGCTACTGTCCTACTGGAATACACATAAACACACATAAAAGGGGAAGACAGACAGGTTCATACCTCGGGGTACGTGCACGGGATCGGTTGGACAACGACGAAAAGAGGTTGACGACGATGATGACGAGGGTGACAACTAAAATGACGATAATGGTGATGACGATGATGAGATGAGGATGAAGTGATGATGATTGTCATGACCCGCACCCGGAATTGGGGTACGAGTACACGGGTACGTCCAGCCTACGCCGCAGCATCGGCGGTAGAACGCTGTCAAGGTCTTGATACTATCTAGCCAATCTCACACAAGCATCCAATCTCCATAAGGAGGCACGGATGATACAATTTAAAATGAACACATACTCAATCACAGGATTACAGCACGATAAGATATCGAACAAAAAAAATTAAATACAACACAAGTCAAAAAGTAATAATCTAATCTCAACATTTAACCAAGTCTCATCAAAATTGCCGGAGACAAATCCGGTACCAAATAGTCTACTAAAAGAACTAACTAGAAGATTAGTGATTCCGGCTAGACCTTCCTAAATCACAACTAAACTACCAAGTCTGCAGCTACTCACCATACGGTCCATAAAGTGTCGAACACCGGTCCTCTAAGGCATAGTCTGGAAAAATGTTTTTAGTCAGGAAGGAGCAAAGTACAAATCTCAAATAACAGTTCTATTAGATTGATAAGGACTATAAAGCAATAAACATGTGATGCTAGCTACTGAGAAGACAGTAAAATAAATGCAATGGCAATTAAAGAGAGACAGGCAATGTAAAGAGACAGACAATAGGCAATATGATACAGTCAGTGCATGTATGAAAATGAAAAGAACAAGGAACATTATCATATACGGGTGATGTAGTATATGATTTAAATAGGGAACTGTAATCTATTCTAAGTGTTTGAAATAGTAGTTTCAAAATGTGATCGGCTTGGGAACATGTACGATAGCTATAAGGCCTGGCTAATCATATGTGAAGAGCATGATTAACACTTACATTGTTCTATACTGTATAAAGGGTATGATCATATTTCTTACTAACTACTCCCCCCCCAACTAGTACTGTGGATCCAACCATGACACGTCACGATACACGAGCAAGTCCAATCTATCATGTACGATGTCTAATATACATGTCGTGTACAATGTCAACGATAATCAATGTAATATCTCATGACTGCAGATCCAAGCTATACTAGTCCGTGTAGCACAGTGTCAAGGATTCAGATGTAACATTTCAAGATTATTGAACTTATAGAAATTATCAAGGAATTGGAAATTATCAGAGAATATACTTGCCTTGGGTCCTTAGCTGGTAATTAGTGAGGTCCTGTTCCAGAATATCCCCTGGACGAAGCAACAGTCCTATAAACATATCACAATATCACTTGTATCAGGTGCTACCCTAACACACAGTCTATAAACACTGAATTCGGGACTACTCTAGGTATGATACTGGTCACCTAGGATCACCTAGTAGATTCACCAATTAATCATATTATCAATAATTAAATTAATACATATATATATGGTTATACCAAATTATATACAAAATATGTATAAATGTATACTCATAATAGAATTATATAACATATATATATATATATATAAGCTGAAAAATGCATACCATATTTTATACGTATACAAGGAATATATATATATATACATATATACTGAATGTACATATATATATTTATATACACCAATTAATACATATACCAAATACGTATATATATATATATATATATATATATATATATATATATATATATATATATATATATATATATATATATATATATATATATATATATATATATATATATATATATATATATATATATATTATGCTACATTTATTTATATATGCCAAATTATGTTTTTATTAAACATATACCAATTAACATATACTAATTTGAATTAAAACATACGCCTAAATACATACCAATATACGTATACGCATTTATATACATATATATATATCTACACATTACTTAATATATACTAATACATATACAAAATATATATATACATATATATGCAAATCATTAATTAATAAATAATATACATATACAAAATATGAATATATACTCATACGTATATACGTGTGTATGTATATATACATATATATATATATATATATATATATATATATATATATATATATATATATATATATATATATATATATATATATATATATATATATATATATATATAAAGAAGGAAGAGGGAGAGAGGGAGGAGACTCACTGCCGGGGAAGGGAGCTTGCAGGCCGCCGGAGTACGGTCTGCAGGAGGTCGGGGAGGGGAGTACAGGAAGTCGGGGAGCTCACAGCAGGGAGGAGGAGCTCATGAGGGGGAGTTTGGAGGAGAGAAAGCTCGGGTGCTAGGCTGGGCCGGGAACTCACGGTGGAGGAGTGGGGGACTGTCGCCGGAGCAGGTCGGGGAAGGGACCAGAGGGAGAGGGAGCTCGGCAGGGAGGAATGGGGGAGGAGCTTGCAGAGGCCGAGGGGCTCGGGGGCTAGGCTGGGCCGCCGGAGTGGGCAGAGGGCCGCTGGGGGATGGGCTCGGCCGGGGTGCAGAGGGCTCGGGGGAACAGTAGGTGCGGGTGAACAGTATTCCCCCCCCCCTCTTTGAATTTAAATTCAAGTAAAAGAAGAAGAAGAAGAAGAAGAAGAAGAAGAAGAAAGGAAAGAGAAGAAGAAAGGAAGAAAGAGAAGAAGAAAAGGAAGAAGAATTTGGAATGTAGCCTACGGTTGGTTGAGGGGGAATGGGGGCTTGTGAGATGGGGCTACCTAGGCTTTTGGGGATTAGGGTTGATGTGACATGACATTATATAGGGGAGAGTGTGTGGGAAATCAAGGGTGAGGATGAGACCCTTCTAATGAGTGGTCCAGATTTGACATGGGGAAATTTTTATGTGGGAATGAGGGTGAGGTTTAGTTAAAATATTAGGGATCCCTCATTGGTTTAAACAAATGGGTGTTGACACAAAAATGCAAATTTGCAAATTAGCCCCCTTAAATTTGGGTATTTGCACAGACGCATGAAATGATAAAAATTTGGCGGGCGATTTGGTATCTGGTGTTTTGTAGGGTCAGGGGGCGCTGTATGTTCGGTATGGGCTCAATAGCAGGGCACTGGAATTAAATTGGGATTTTCAGAATTGGTTAAAATAGTATCCTCTATTTAATTAGAAATAAATGCAAGTTGTGTTCTAAAATTAATTAGGAGTACCTGGGGCCAAAATCAGGTCAGGTCATCAATACCAATAATGAAGAAGACTCAGAACAGAATATTATCCTAATTTAGGCCGCACGAAAAATAGGTCAAGGTTGCCTCCAATTTTGATTGGAACGCACAACGATACAAAAATAAGAATTTATTAAATAACGTCCGCGATGATTTTTGTGCGGCTAGAAATAATGCACAGAGAGCATAATTATGAGTTGCAAAAATAGCAGAATGGAAGGCGGGCATGTCTAGGATAAGATTGTGAAATTTGTTGGAAGGCAAAAGTCAGGATAGCGCTCCAAATATCGAAGCAAAGGCAATGCGCAATAATTAATTAAAATACGGTAATTAATTACAATCTCCAATAAATAAATTCTAGATAAAACAATTAAATACAGAATTCCACAATTTGGACAGGTTTTCATCTACTGGGCTTCTAGGTCAAGTCTGCTAGCTCAAAATAAATGAACACTGTATATAATTATATATTTAATTACACATCTCACATATTTATTTAAATTAATATACCTATCATACAATTACTTAATTGTAACTACAATAATATTAAATAATATAAAAAGTCGAAAATATCCCTGTTTTCGGAATGTGGTAGTGACAAGTCTACCCTCCTTAAAAGAATTTCGTCCTCGAAATTTAAAATCCTCAAGTAGCATTTAATCATACACATTATTATTTCCCTCAAATTTAAATTCATCAACCACGAAATCAGGTAATAATCCACGATATCTTTTCACAATTTTTAAAAATTTTGAAATTATTGCATTCCTGAAAAATCCTCGGAATAAAAATCAAAGTCCATTTTTTTATCAAAAATTTCCCCAAAATTTTTAGTTAATAATTCAATACTCGGAATTTAATATCCACTCCTTTAATTTGATTTTTATCAATGCACAAATATATAAAATGTAATCTCGTCCCACAAAGTTTGAATTTAAACGTTTATCCATCAAAATTTTATTTCTCGATTTTCTCTTCCTTAAAATACTCAACAATGCGATACTTATGGATTTCTAATTGCAACATCCATATATAAAATTCTAAAATTCATAACTTGCAATCAAATAAATATATTGGTAAGCTCCCAAAATTTTCTAAATTTTTATAACCAATTTAATCAGGTCATGATCTTCCTGGAGTTAATAAATCATAAATTCTGCCATGTTAAATTCTTGGCCCTTTATTTAAATCGATGTTTATCCTCGAATTTTAATCATCTTGTCTCTCTTGTCAAGTCATAACTCCTTCATGAATCTTCGTCATGGTCAAACCCCAATAATCATGGTCTAAGAAAAATCTTTCCTGCAATCATACAATCATGCAACCTAAGGGAAATATGTACGGTCATGGTGTCTTTTGTCATGGTATTGCAGTCTCTGTATCAGGGAGTACTACTAACTATATTATAACAAGAAAATCATGCATGCAAGCTACGGTACTAAGGTATCAGTCAATCAATCAAATAGATAGGAACAGAAGGAAGGAAAGAACAGAGCCTGCTAACACATTACCTGCAGTATTGGTCTCCTCGACCGTCATCGCAAATGCCCCGCCCTGCTGGGGTGGTTCCCTTTGCGGGTGCTGAGCAATATACGGTTCCACAGGTAGCCTAACTGGATCTCTATAATCTGAAGCTGCGCGATGGCCGGGAAGATAAGGGGCTAGAAGACAATCCCTATCTCGATGTCCCACAGCGCCGCAGTGCAAACAAAGTCCTAGCCTCGTTCTACAGCTCTCCCAAAGGTGACCTGGCTTCTTACAGAAATGACAAGTCTGTTGTGTCTCTCTTGGAGGCTGCTGCTAATTCTGCTGAATACGGACTGGTGCCTGGTACTGCTGTTGATACTGATACGCCCATGGATGTTGCTGGATAGGAACTGGTGCTAGGTACTGCTGTGGATGCTGAAATATCCATGGTTGTTACTGAATATGAAATGGTACTTGGTACTGCTGTTGGTGCTGAATACGGGGATGCTTGGCTGGTCCTGTGCTACCATTCGTATCTCCAAAAGTATTATGACTCCTCTTAGGCCTGAGATCCAGATCCTCTTCTGCAATCTGAGCATCCATCAAGATAGCCTCAAAGGTAGCGGTACGACGACCAGAAGTGCGTGACCTAATCTCTCTCGTCAGCCCCTTTCTAAATTTCCGGGCTCGATCTCCTGGGTCCCGAATCATAGATGATGCAAAATGGCTCAATCTACAGAATTCTGCAGCGTACTCGTCGACCGACATGTTTCCTTGAACCAAGTCATGAAACTGACTTTCCAAGGTTCCCAATGCCACGTCGGGAAAGAACTTCTCCTTGAAGAGTTCCTTGAAGGTCTCCCAAGTAAGTCCTTGTGCAGTAATTCTCGGCTCCGTGCGATACCACGTGAGTGCGATATCGAGCATCTGACTGCCAGCGGCTTCTATCTGCAAGTTCTCCGGAATCTGGGTCAATCGCAGGCTCCTCTCTATATCCTCTAGCCAGTCGTCAGCATAGAGTATCCCTTCGGTGCCTTTAAACTCTCGAGGCATCATCCTTTTGAAATCCACTATAGTGCCTGATCTCTGCTGCTGCTGGCCAGGAAACTGCTGGTACTGTGCTACTCTCTCCAAAGCTTGGAGAGTCACCTGATGAGCATTCTCCATGTTTTTTCTCATCAGCTCGGTTTGTGCCTGGTGCGCTTCTGCTTGCACCCTCTGAGCCTCAGCTTGAACTCGCTGAGCATCTGCCGTCACTCTCTGGGCATCTACCATGCCCTGGGTCAAGGTAAACATCTGCGTCCCGTCAATGGGCAAACCTCCGGGAATTGGAGTCGGTGGAGGAGGAAGGTTGTCCGTCATAGCTGCGGCAAATCTTCTGAACAGGTGGGGGAGGAGGATCCCCGAAAAGTGCAGATACACCTACGTGCATCGGAGATGTAGGAGGAACTATGGCTGTCTGTCCCTCAGGTGGTGAGGTGGTAGACCCCTCTAAAGCTGATGTTTCCGCTCTCATAGACCGTGTCTGCGGCGACATCCTGAAGACAGATCCCAAAGAATCAATTAAGGCAAAAATACGATATCATCAAGGAAGGACAGTACAGTTCTAAAGAAGCAACATTCAAGATAAATAGATTGGAATAACTTTCCTAGTTGTGATTGCACAGGTCAAAGATACATCCATGGTCTGATACCTCTATCCCTCTAAGTACCACAGTTCTACTTGAATCATACTCACTGCTAGCTTCCTTACCTACTACAATCGCTGATACTAGTTATTCCTATCACTCAAGTGCATAACAATGCAACACACCATACTAGGTACTGCTCTCTCCAATACAATCCTAGACGAACACCTAAGCCAGTTGGCAGTGAAATCTCAATCATGCTCAAGCCAACATATCCTTACATATGCACCTCATCTATTATATACTAATATATCTCTCTCACTATAAAATCTTATCCTCAAATAAAATTCCTCAAAATAACTCCTCAAATAATTTTAAAGTAAAATGCATACACTTTCCTCAAGGTCAACTATTTAAATACTGAAATGAATTTTTTTTTTTACTTCCAAAAATCCTTACAGCTTTGTGTAGGCTCATTGAATTGAATCTGAATTCCTCAAAAATAAAATTTTAATAACATAATATCTCAACTTCTCAAAATTCAAAAATGCAATTCATTTTCAATCTTCAAATTATAATTTAAATCCATATCTAGTAGTCCAATAGCCCTAGTGTTAATCTTTCTCGCTGTCCTCATCGACATGCGTCATCAGATAATACCATAAATCAGTCTGCAAATTCCTTTTGATACGAAATCAAACCCTACCATGAAATCAAAATCCTAATTTAATACCTGATCAACAATCAACAAGTGAGAATGGACGAAACAAGGGAATAATTTTAAATTGGAAATTATAACAAGATTCTCAGGGGTCATCCCAGGAATCTCTCAAGGAATTATGATTGAGTATTCGCTTTCATCCTAGTATCCTATGTCCTAGATTCGATTGCAGGCACGCAGTAGTATAACAAGGATGCCACACTACTACGATATCGCACAACTTGCGAAGTCTGACCTGCATGGGCCACCACTAAAAATGTGTCACGACTCGCACCCGGAATTGGGGTACGAGTACGCGGGTACGTCCAGCCTACGCCGCAGTATCGGCGGTAGAACGCTGTCAAGGTCTTCATACTATCTAGCCAATCTCACACAAGCATCCAATCTCCATAAGGAGGCACGGATGACACAATTTAAAATGAACACATACTCAATCACATGATTACAGCACGATAAGATATCGAACAAAAAAAATTAAATACAACACAAGTCAAAAAGTAATAATCTAATCTCAACATTTAACCAAGTCTCATCAAAATTGCCGGAGACAAATCCGGTACCAAATAGTCTACTAAAAGAACTAACTAGAAGATTAGTGATTCCGGCTAGACCTTCCGAAATCACAACTAAACTACCAAGTCTGCAGCTACTCACCATATGGTCCATAAAGTGTCGGACACCGGTCCTCTAAGGCATAGTCTGGAAAAATATTTCCAGTCAGGAAGGAGCAAAGTACAAATCTCAAATAACAGTTCCATTAGATTGATAAGGACTATAAAGCAATAAACATGTGATGCTAGCTACTGAGAAAACAGTAAAATAAATACAATGGCAATTAAAGAGAGACAAGCAATATAAAGAGACAGGCAATAGGCAATATGATACAGTCAGTGCATGTATGAAAATAAAAAGAACAAGGAACAGTATCATATACGGGTGATGTAGTATATGATTTAAATAGGGAACTGTAATCTATTCTAAGTATTTGAAATAGTAGTTTCAAAATGTGATCGGCTTGGGAACATGTACGATAGCTATAGGGCCTGGCTAATCATATGTGAAGAGCATGATTAACACTTACATTGTTCTATACTGTATAAAGGGTATGATCACATTTCTTACTAACTACTCCCCCCCCCAACTAGTACTGTGGATCCAACCATGACACGTCACGATACACGAGTAAGTCCAATCTATCATGTACGATGTCTAATATACATGTCGTGTACAATGTCAACGATAATCAATGTAATATCTCATGACTGCAGATCCAAGCTATACTAGTCCGTGTAGCACAGTGTCAAGGATTCAGATGTAACATTTCAAGATTATTAAACTTATAGAAATTATCAAGGAATTAGAAATTATCAGAGAATGTACTTGCCTTGGGTCCTTAGCTAGTAATTAGTGAGGTCCTGTTCCAGAATATCCCCTGGACGAAGCAACAGTCCTATAAACATATCACAATATCACTTGTATCAGGTGCTACCCAAACACACAGTCTATAAACACTGAATTCGGGACTACTCTAGGTATGATACTGGTCACCTAGGATCACCTAGTAGATTCACCAATTAATCATATTATCAATAATTAAATTAATACATATATATATATGGTTATACCAAATTATATACAAAATATGTATAAATGTATACTCATAATAGAATTATATAACATATATATATATATATAAGCTGAAAAATGCATACCATATTTTATACGTATACAAGGAATATATATACATACATATATACTGAATGTACATATATATATTTATATACACCAATTAATACATATACCAAATACGTATATATATATATATATATATATATATATATATATATATATATATATATACACCCAAAATATATATATTATGCTACATTTATTTATATATGCCAAATTATGTTTTTATTAAACATATACCAATTAACATATACTAATTTGAATTAAAACATACGCCTAAATACATACCAATATACGTATACGCTTTTATATACATATATATATATCTACACATTACTTAATATATACTAATACATATACAAAATATATATATACTATACATATATATGCAAATCATTAATTAATAAATAATATACATATACAAAATATGAATATATACTCATACGTATATACGTGTGTATGTATATATACATATATATATACATATACATATATATATATATATATATATATATATATATATATATATATATATATATATATATATATATATATATATATAAAGAAGGAAGAGGGAGAGAGGGAGGAGACTCACTGCCGGGGAAGGGAGCTTGCAGGCCGCCGGAGTACGGTCTGCAGGAGGTCGGGGAGGGGAGTACAGGAAGTCGGGGAGCTCACAGCAGGGAGGAGGAGCTCATGAGGGGGAGTTTGGAGGAGAGAAAGCTCGGGTGCTAGGCTGGGCCGGGGAACTCACGGGGGGAGGAGGGGGGGGACTGTCGCCGGAGCAGGTCGGGGAAGGGACAGAGGGAGAGGGAGCTCGGCAGGGAGGAATGGGGGAGGAGCTTGCAGAGGCCGAGGGGCTCGGGGGCTAGGCTGGGCCGCCGGAGTGGGCAGAGGGCCGCCGGGGGATGGGCTCGGCCGGGGTGCAGAGGGCTCGGGGGAACAGTAGGTACGGGTGAACAGTATTCCCCCCCCTCTTTGAATTTAAATTCAAGTAAAAGAAGAAGAAGAAGAAGAAGAAGAAGAAGAAAGGAAAGAGAAGAAGAAAGGAAGAAGGAGAAGAAGAAAAGGAAGAAGAATTTGGAATGTAGCCTACGGTTGTTTGAGGGGGAATGGGGGCTTGTGAGATGGGGCTACCTAGGCTTTTGGGGATTAGGGTTGATGTGACATGACATTATATAGGGGAGAGTGTGTGGGAAATCAAGGGTGAGGATGAGACCCTTCTAATGAGTGGTCCAGATTTGACATGGGGAAATTTTCATGTGGGAATGAGGGTGAGGTTTAGTTAAAATATTAGGGATCCCTCATTGGTTTAAACAAATGGGTGTTGACACAAAAATGCAAATTTGCAAATTAGCCCCCTTAAATTTGGGTATTTGCACAGACGCATGAAATAATAAAAATTTGGCGGGCGATTCGGTATCTGGTGTTTTGTAGGGTCAGGGGGCGCTGTATGTTCGGTATGGGCTCAATAGCAGGGCACTGGAATTAAATTGGGATTTTCAGAATCGGTTAAAATAGTATCCTTAATTTAATTAGAAATAAATGCAAGTTGTGTTCTAAAATTAATTAGGAGTACCTGGGGCCAAAATCAGGTCAGGTCATCAATACCAATAATGAAGAAGACTCAGAACAGAATATTACCCTAATTTGGGCCGCACGAAAAATAGGTCAAGATTGCTTCCAATTTCGTTTGGAACGCACAACGATACAAAAATAGGAATTTATTAAATAACGTCCGCGACGATTTTTGTGCGGCTAAAAATAATGCACAGAGAGCATAATTATGAGTTGCAAAAATAGCAGAATGGAAGGCGGGCATGTCTAGGATAAGATTGTGAAATTTGTTGGAAGGCAAAAGTCAGGATAGCGCTCCAAATATCGAAGCAAAGGCAATGCGCCATAATTAATTAAAATACGGTAATTAATTACAATCTCCAATAAATAAATTCTAGATAAAACAATTAAATACAGAATTCCACAATTTGGACAGGTTTTCATCTACTGGGCTTCTAGGTCAAGTCTGCTAGCTCAAAATAAATGAACACTGTATATAATTATATATTTAATTACACATCTCACATATTTATTTAAATTAATATACCTATCATACAATTACTTAATTGTAACTACAATAATATTAAATAATATAAAAAGTCAAAAATATCCCTGTTTTCGGAATGTGGTAGTGACAAGTCTACCCTCCTTAAAAGAATTTCGTCCTCAAAATTTAAAATCCTCAAGTAGCATTTAATCATACACATTATTATTTCCCTCAAATTTAAATTCATCAACCACGAAATCAGGTAATAATCCACGATATCTTTTCACAATTTTCAAAAATTTTGAAGTTATTGCATTCCTGAAAAATCCTCGGAATAAAAATCAAAGTCCATTTTTTTATCAAAAATTTCCCCAAAATTTTTAGTTAATAATTCAATACTCGAAATTTAATATCCACTCCTTTAATTTGATTTTTATTAATGCACAAATATATAAAATGTAATCTCGTCCCACAAAGTTTGAATTTAAACGTTTATCCATCAAAATTTTATTTCTCGATTTTCTCTTCCTTAAAATACTCAACAATGCGATACTTATGGATTTCTAATTGCAACATCCATATATAAAATTCTAAAATTCATAACTTGCAATCAAATAAATATATTGATAAGCTCCCAAAATTTTCTAAATTTTTATAACCAATTTAATCAGGTCATGATCTTCCTGGAGTTAATAAATCATAAATTCTGCCATGTTAAATTCTTGGCCCTTTATTTAAATCGATGTTTATCCTCGAATTTTAATCATCTTGTCTCTCTTGTCAAGTCATAACTCCTTCATGAATCTTCGTCATGGTCAAACCCCAATAATCATGGTCTAAGAAAAATCTTTCCTGCAATCATACAATCATGCAACCTAAGGGAAATATGTACGGTCATGGTATCTTTTGTCATGGTATTGCTGTCTCTGTATCAGGGAGTACTACTAACTATATTATAACAAAAAAATCATGCATGCAAGCTACGGTACTAAGGTATCAGTCAATCAATCAAATAGATAGGAACAGAAGGAAGGAAAGAACAGAGCCTGCTAACACATTACCTGCAGTATTGGTCTCCTCGACCGTCATCGCAAATGCCCCGCCCTGCTGGGGTGGTTCCCTTTGCGGGTGCTGAGCAATATACGGTTCCACAGGTAGCCTAACTGGATCTCTATAATCTGAAGCTGCGCGCTGGCCGGGAAGATAAGGGGCTAGAAGACAATCCCTTACTCGATGTCCCGCAGCGCCGCAGTGCAAACAAAGTCCTAGCCTCGTTCTACAGCTCTCCCAAAGGTGACCTGGCTTCTTACAGAAATGACAAGTCTGTTGTGTCTCTCTTGGAGGCTGCTGCTAATTCTGCTGAACACGGACTGGTGCCTGGTACTGCTGTTGATACTGATACGCCCATGGATGTTGCTGGATAGGAACTGGTGCTAGGTACTGCTGTGGATGCTGAAATGTCCATGGTTGTTGCTGAATATGAAATGGTACTTGGTACTGCTGTTGGTGCTGAATACGGGGATGCTTGGCTGGTCCTGTGCTACCATTCGTATCTCCAAAAGTATTGTGACTCCTCTTAGGCCTGAGATCCAGATCCTCTTTTGCAATCTGAGCATCCATCAAGATAGCCTCAAAGGTAGCGATACGACGACCAGAAGTGCGTGACCTAATCTCTCTCGTCAGCCCCTTTCTAAATTTCCGGGCTCGATCTCCTGGGTCCCGAATCATAGATGATGCAAAACGGCTCAATCTACAGAATTCTGCAGCGTACTCGTCGACCGACATGTTTCCTTGAACCAAGTCATGAAACTGACTTTCCAAGGTTCCCAATGCCACGTCGGGAAAGAACTTCTCCTTGAAGAGTTCCTTGAAGGTCTCCCAAGTAAGTCCTTGTGCAGTAATTCTCGGCTCCGTGCGATACCACGTGAGTGCGATATCGAACATCTGACTGCCAGCGGCTTCTATCTGCAAGTTCTCCGGAATCTGGGTCAATCGCAGGCTCCTCTCTATATCCTCTAGCCAGTCGTCAGCGTAGAGTATCCCTTCGGTGCCTTTAAACTCTCGAGGCATCATCCTTTTGAAATCCACTATAGTGCCTGATCTCTGCTGCTGCTGGCCAGGAAACTGCTGGTACTGTGCTACTCTCTCCAAAGCTTGGAGAGTCACCTGATGAGCATTCTCCATGTTTTTTCTCATCAGCTCGGTTTGTGCCTGGTGCGCTTCTGCTTGCACCCTCTGAGCCTCAGCTTGAACTCGCTGAGCATCTGCCGTCACTCTCTGGGCATCTACCATGCCCTGGATCAAGGTAAACATCTGCGTCCCGTCAATGGGCAAACCTCTGGGAATTGGAGTCGGTGGAGGAGGAAGGTTGTCCGTCATAGCTGCGGCAAATCTTCTGAACAGGTGGGGGAGGAGGATCCCCGAAAAGTGCAGATACACCTACGTGCATCGGAGATGTAGGAGGAACTACGGCTGTCTGTCCCTCAGGTGGTGAGGTGGTAGACCCCTCTAAAGCTGATGTTCCCGCTCTCATAGACCGTGTCTGCGGCGACATCCTGAAGACAGATCCCAAAGAATCAATTAAGGCAAAAATGCGATATCATCAAGGAAGGACAGTACAGTTCTAAAGAAGCAACATTCAAGATAAATAGATTGGAATAACTTTCCTAGTTGTGATTGCACAGGTCAAAGATACATCCATGGTCTGATACCTCTATCCCTCTAAGTACCACAGTTCTACTTGAATCATACTCACTGCTAGCTTCCTTACCTACTGCAATCGCTGATACTAGTTATTCCTATCACTCAAGTGCATAACAATGCAACACACCATACTAGGTACTGCTCTCTCCAATACAATCCTAGACGAACACCTAAGCCAGTTGGCAGTGAAATCTCAATCATGCTCAAGCCAACATATCCTTACATATGCACCTCATCTATTATATACTAATATATCTCTCTCACTATAAAATCTTATCCTCAAATAAAATTCCTCAAAATAACTCCTCGAATAATTTTAAAGTAAAATGCATACACTTTCCTCAAGATCAACTATTTAAATACTGAAATAAATTTTTTTTTTCACTTCCAAAAATCCTTACAGCTTTGTGTAGGCTCATTGAATTGAATCTGAATTCCTCAAAAATAAAATTTTAATAACATAATATCTCAACTTCTCAAAATTCAAAAATGCAATTCGTTTTCAATCTTCAAATTATAATTTAAATCCATATCTAGTAGTCCAATAGCCCTAGTGTTAATCTTTCTCGCTGTCCTCATCGACATGCGTCATCAGATAATACCATAAATCTGTCTGCAAATTCCTTTTGATACGAAATCAAACCCTACCATGAAATCAAAATCCTAATTTAATACCTGATCAACAATCAACAAGCGAGAATGGACGAAACAAGGGAATAATTTTAAATTGGAAATTATAACAAGATTCTCAGGGGTCATCCCAGGAATCTCTCAAGGAATTGTGATTGAGTATTCGCTCTCATCCTAGTATCCTATGTCCTAGATTCGATTGCAGGCACGCAGTAGTATAACAAGGATGCCACACTACTACGATATCGCACAACTTGCGAAGTCTGACCTGCATGGGCCACCACTAAAAATGTGTCACGACTCGCACCCGGAATTAGGGTACGAGTACGCGGGTACGTCCAGCCTACGCCGCAGCATCGGCGGTAGAACGCTGTCAAGGTCTTCATACTATCTAGCCAATCTCACACAAGCATCCAATCTCCATAAGGAGGCACGGATGACACAATTTAAAATGAACACATACTCAATCACATGATTACAGCACGATAAGATATCGAACAAAAAAAATTAAATACAATACAAGTCAAAAAGTAATAATCTAATCTCAACATTTAACCAAGTCTTATCAAAATTGCCGGAGACAAATCCGGTACCAAATAGTCTACTAAAAGAACTAACTAGAAGATTAATGATTCCGGCTAGACCTTCCGAAATCATAACTAAACTACCAAGTCTGCAGCTACTCACCATATGGTCCATAAAGTGTCGGACACCGGTCCTCTAAGGCATAGTCTGGAAAAATGTTTCCAGTCAGGAAGGAGCAAAGTACAAATCTCAAATAACAGTTCCATTAGATTGATAAGGACTATAAAGCAATAAACATGTGATGCTAGCTACTGAGAAGACACTGAAATAAATGCAATGGCAATTAAAGAGAGACAAGCAATGTAAAGAGACAGGCAATAGGCAATATGATACAGTCAGTGCATGTATGAAAATAAAAAGAACAAGGAACAGTATCATATACGGGTGATGTAGTATATGATTTAAATAGGGAACTGTAATCTATTCTAAGTGTTTGAAATAGTAGTTTCAAAATGTGATCGGCTTGGGAACATGTACGATAGCTATAGGGCCTGGCTAATCATATGTGAAGAGCATGATTAACACTTACATTGTTCTATACTGTATAAAGGGTATGATCACATTTCTTACTAACTACTCCCCCCTCAACTAGTACTGTGGATCCAACCATGACACGTCACGATACACGAGCAAGTCCAATCTATCATGTACGATGTCTAATATACATGTCGTGCATAATGTCAACAATAATCAATGTAATATCTCATGACTGCAGATCCAAGCTATACTAGTCCGTGTAGCACAGTGTCAAGGATTCAGATGTAATATTTCAAGATTATTAAACTTATAGAAATTATCAAGGAATTAGAAATTATCAGAGAATGTACTTGCCTTGGGTCCTTAGCTGGTAATTAGTGAGGTCCTGTTCCAGAATATCCCCTGGACGAAGCAACAGTCCTATAAACATATCACAATATCACTTGTATCAGGTACTACCCAAACACACAGTCTATAAACACTGAATTCGGGACTACTCTAGGTATGATACTGGTCACCTAGGATCACCTAGTAGATTCACCAATTAATCATATTATCAATAATTAAATTAATACATATATATATGGTTATACCAAATTATATACAAAATATGTATAAATGTATACTCATAATAGAATTATATAACATATATATATAAGCTGAAAAATGCATACCATATTTTATACGTATACAAGGAATATATATATATATACATATATACTGAATGTACATATATATATTTATATACACCAATTAATACATATACCAAATACGTATATATATATATATATATATATATATATATATATATATATATATATATATATATACCCAAAAAATATATATTATGCTACATTTATTTATATATGCCAAATTATGTTTTTATTAAACATATACCAATTAACATATACTAATTTGAATTAAAACATACGCCTAAATACATACCAATATACGTATACGCATTTATATATATATATATATATATATCTACACATTACTTAATATATACTAATACATATACAAAATATATATATACTATACATATATATGCAAATCATTAATTAATAAATAATATACATATACAAAATATGAATATATACTCATACGTATATACGTGTGTATGTATATATATATATATATATATATATATATATATATATATATATATATATATATATATATATAAAGAAGGAAGAGGGAGAGAGGGAGGAGACTCACTGCCGGGGAAGGGAGCTTGCAGGCCGCCGGAGTACGGTCTGCAGGAGGTCGGGGAGGGGAGTACAGGAAGTCGGGGAGCTCACAGCAGGGAGGAGGAGCTCGTGAGGGGGAGTTTGGAGGAGAGGAAGCTCGGGTGCTAGGCTGGGCCGGGAACTCACGGTGGAGGAGTAGGGGACTATCGCCGGAGCAGGTCGGGGAAGGGACCAGAGGGAGAGGGAGCTCGGCAGGGAGGAATGGGGGAGGAGCTTGCAGAGGCCGAGGGGCTCGGGGGCTAGGCTGGGCCGCCGGAGTGGGCAGAGGGCCGCCGGGGGATGGGCTCGGCCGGGGTACAGAGGGCTCGGGGGAACAGTAGGTACGGGTGAACAGTATTCCCCCCCTCTTTGAATTTAAATTCAAGTAAAAGAAGAAGAAGAAGAAGAAGAAGAAGAAGAAAGGAAAGAGAAGAAGAAAGGAAGAAGGAGAAGAAGAAAAGGAAGAAGAATTTGGAATGTAGCCTACGGTTGGTTGAGGGGGAATGGGGGCTTGTGAGATGGGGCTACCTAGGCTTTTGGGGATTAGGGTTGATGTGACATGACATTATATAGGGGAGAGTGTGTGGGAAATCAAGGGTGAGGATGAGACCTTTCTAATGAGTGGTCCAGATTTGACATGGAGAAATTTTCATGTGGGAATGAGGGTGAGGTTTAGTTAAAATATTAGGGATCCCTCATTGGTTTAAACAAATGGGTGTTGACACAAAAATGCAAATTTGTAAATTAGTCCCCTTAAATTTGGGTATTTGCACAGACGCATGAAATGATGAAAATTTGGCAGGCGATTCGGTGTCTGGTATTTTGTAGGGTCAGGGGGCGCTGTATGTTCGGTATGGGCTCAATAGCAGGACACTGGAATTAAATTGGGATTTTCAGAATCGGTTAAAATAGTATCCTCAATTTAATTAGAAATAAATGCAAGTTGTGTTCTAAAATTAATTAGGAGTACCTGGGGCCAAAATTAGGTCAGGTCATCAATACCAATAATGAAGAAGACTCAGAACAGAATATTACCCTAATTTGGGCCGCACGAAAAATAGGTCAAGATTGCCTCCAATTTCGATTGGAACGCACAACGATACAAAAATAGGAATTTATTAAATAACGTCCGCGACGATTTTTGTGCGGCTAGAAATAATGCACAGAGAGCATAATTATGAGTTGCAAAAATAGCAGAATGGAAGGCGGGCATGTCTAGGATAAGATTGTAAAATTTGTTGGAAGGCAAAAGTCAGGATAGCGCTCCAAATATCGAAGCAAAGGCAATGCGCAATAATTAATTAAAATACGGTAATTAATTACAATCTCCAATAAATAAATTCTAGATAAAATAATTAAATACAGAATTCCATAATTTGGACAGATTTTCATCTACTGGGCTTCTAGGTCAAGTCTGCTAGCTCAAAATAAATGAACACTGTATATAATTATATATTTAATTACACATCTTACATATTTATTTAAATTAATATACCTATCATGCAATTACTTAATTGTAACTACAATAATATTAAATAATATAAAAAGTCAAAAATATCCCTATTTTCGGAATGTGGTAGTGACAATGATGACGAGAACGATGGTGTTGACGAGGACGATAATGAGGATGGAGATGTGGACGATGGGGTGATGATGATGCTAATGATTTTAATGATCAGATGATAATGAAGATGGTGATGTGTATAATGGTGATGACGACGACTGGCTACGACGATGGTGGCGATGACGATGACATGATGGTGACGAGGAGGATGATGATAATGATACAAATGGTGGTGACGAGGTGGACTGCCGGAGTCCGGCCAGGGGACTTCTCCGGCGATACATGGTGATAGTGGAGATAATAATGAGGAGTGTGGTGATGGTGTTTGGGATGATGGTGGTGTGGATGACACTCCGGCCAGGGGGAAAAGGTGGTCCGGTCAGGCCATGGGGTGGTCCGGCAATGGAGAGGAGGAGGACAGGAAAGCAGGGAGGAGGAGGAGCTCGATTAGGAAGAGGGGAGGTGATGATGGTGTAGCTGGTGGTGTTGCCCGGGGTGTGCAGGTGGTGGAGGAGTCGGCTTCAAGCGAGTCGAGGGGCAGCGGGGTTACTGTCGACGGGAAGTCCAGGCGGAGGAGAAAGAGATCGGGGTAGAGAAGGCCGGGGTGGCTCAATGTGGAGGAGGGGTGGTAGAGTCGAGGTTACTGCGGTGCGGGTGAAGGAGATGGACGTCGAGGAGAGTCGGGTGTCCGCTCAGGCGTGCTCCGTTGGCCGGAGAGGAGAGGGAGCAGGGACAGCGGGTCGTGGTGGCTGCGTCTGCTCGGCGCTGAACCGGCGGGGTCGGGGCCGACTCCAGGCTGGCCGAGTCGTCGAGGAGAGGAGGCCAGCTAGTTGGGGGCAGCGGCAGGCGGACTCCGGCGGGGTCGGCTTGGGAAGGGTGAGGATGAACAGGAGAGTGAAAGGGAGTCGGCTAAATTATTTATTTTAGGGTTTGAGGTTTAATTTAGGTGGAGGAAAAGAAAAAAAGTATTTTTATACATGTGGGATTGGGTTTGGGTTTGGGTTTGACCTAGGAAATTGACATTGGTTACATCCTCTTGGGTTGGGCCTTGGGCTTGCTTGGGGATGTGTTTGGGAGGGCTAGAGTTTGCATCAATTAAATACAAGGGATATAATTTAATATACGGGGCGATGTGCGCTGTACATCCTGAAAATTATAGGAAAATTTCTGTGAAGGGGAAAGTTGGGTTTCTGCGCGTATTGTCCAATAGTGGGGACACCTCGATGCATTTTTGCATAAAAGCCCCCCAACAATTGGAAGATTGCACAAAGGCGGAAATTAAATTTAATTAATTAAATCGAATGCGCACGATATTCTAGAATTAATTAGGAGTACATGAGATTAAAAATTAGGCGGGACACAAGTGTCAGGGCGTAGAGGGTATAGTGTAGAATATTAATAAAATTCGGTTTGCACAAAACGGTCAAGATTGTGTCCCCAATTTCGATTGGGACGCACAAGGGTACAAAATTGGAAATTATTTCGAATTAAGAAATAACGTCCGCGACGTTTATTGTGCGGCTAAAATATAGCACCAGAGAGCAATATTATAAGTTGCACAAGGGTCAGAATAGTAGGCGGGCATGTCTAGGATGAGGTTGTGAAGTTTGTGGATAGGAAGTGGCTAGTGAGGTACTCCAATTATCGAAGCAATGGTAAGGTACGCTACACGATATAAATTATGTACAGTTAAATCAAATGCCGTGTTCTAAATTCTAATTGGTTCAAACTAGCCCTAATTCTACTATATAAGCCAAGTAAACCTAATTTTGGGTGAGGAGGTTTACAAAAGGGAAAAGGAATATATATATATATATATATATATATATATATATATATATATATTGGTGTTGGGTTTGACCTAGAATATATTGACTTGGTCAATACTAGAAAAAAGGCCTTGGCTTGCTATGGAGATCTTTCAATGGGCTAGGGTTCGAATGGGTTTAATGAAATTGCAAGAATTTTATCGGTTTACGGGTTTGGAGCTATGGTTTTAAGGGGTTGATGTTAAGTTACACACTCCCAAAAGTTATGCAAAAATATACATGAAAGAGAACAATGGGTTTATTTGCGTATTGTGTCCCATGGGGTGGACCTTAGTACACTTTGGCATAAAAGTGCCAAACAATTAGAAAAATTGCACAAAATAGATTTATTGTTTAATTAATCAAATAAATGCAAGGGTGTTCTATAATAAATTAGTAGTACAAGGGACTGAATTAAAGTGGAACACAAGAATAAATTAACGGTCTGGCATGCTTAGGACAAGGATGTGAAACTATTGGAAGTCAATGGCTAGCGTAGCGTTTTAATTTTCGAAAGCAACGATAAAACACAACAATCAAATAAAGTCACAGTTATTTAAACATAATTAATTATCATGCAATTATTTATATTTTAATTATGGAAAGACAAAAATACCCTTAATCCAAAAAGTGGGGGTGACACTCTAGTGCCTCTACCTTCTTGGGATCAATTGACACTCCTTCTCCAGAAATAATGTGTCAAAGAAAGGATATATGATCCAGCCAAAACTTACACTTACTAAATTTTTGATATAACTGGTGCTCCCTTAAAGTTTTCAGAACTATCCTGAGATGTTCTTTATGCTCCTCCTCATTACAATAATACACCAGGATGTCGTCGATGAATACTACCACAAATTGGTCCAAGTAAGGCATAAAAATACGGTTCATCAAGTCCATGAATACTGCTGGAGCATTAGTTAGTCCGAATGGCATAACTAAGAATTCATAATGCCTATATTGTGACCTAAATACTGTCTTTGGTATATCCTGCTCTCTGACTTACACCTGATGATATACTGATCATAAATCTATCTTAGAGAAGACTCTTGCTCTATTTAATTGGTCAAACAAATCATCAATCCTTGATAATGGGTACTTGTTCTTCACAGTTATTGTATTCAATCATCTGTAATCCATACACAACTACGTTGATTTATCATTCTTCTTTACCAATACTGCTGGTCCTCCCTACGATGATGCATTGGTCCGAATAAACTTCTTCGCCTTCAGTTCATCTACATGTCGATATAACTGATAATATTCTTATGGTGACATTGGGTATACCTTCTGGGATACTGGTTCTGCTCCTAGCATCAACTCTATACAGAACTCTACTACTCTAACTGGGGGTAATCCAAGAAAATCATTGGAAAAGACATCCATGAACTCTTCAACTATCTAGGGCAGCGAGTTTGCTTCCCTTGCTACTGTTGCGACTCCCTCCTTATGCTAGTCTCTTGCTATTCTGCTAAGGACAAACCCTTCTAGACCGAGAATTCTAAACAACACTCTACCCTCCCAGTAGTCTATCGTTGCATGACTGTCTCTTAACCAGTTCATGCCTAAGATAATGTCATAGTTACCCATAGGGAACTTGATCAACTTTGCAGGTAATAAATGCCCACATACTACGACTGGACATGCTAGGCATACCCTACTAACTTCTATGATCCTATTGCCAGTGAGTATATTTAGCCTCATTGGCAATACCTCAAACTTTAATCCAATACATGTTGTATATTATGTAGATATAAATGAGTATGAAGCTCCAGAATCAATTAATGCTATGGCAGAAAAGGTTGTAACAAAAATGTTACTTGCCACAACGTCGCCCGAAGCCATTGCTTCCTCCAAAGACAGGGTGAGTGGCTGCCTTTGGCCTTGTTGAGCTTTTTGCTGTTATCTTCCTTGCTACCGTGGTTATGGCCCATGCTGATTCATCTATTGTTGCCTATAAAGTTGGGCCTGCATCGACAACGAACGCTGAGCCAAAGGCCGTGCTACTACTGCTGGTTCTCCTTACTGCACTGCTTTTGAAGCTAGCAATGCAGGAAACTGTTTTGCTGGCCCTCATGGGATCTGCATCAATGGGAACGTGGCAACCTTGTGATCAGGGCTCCTACATCTTAAATATAATCTGTTAGCTGCCCGACAAATATCCCAGGTATGACCTTGTAGAAGCATGAAAAATATGCTGGAAAATAATACGCGTAAAACAAGCACTGGGTAGCATAAAATATGATTTCAGAGCCATGGGCGTACAACAGAGCTTTAACGCTATTCAGCATAAAATATAGCTCTAGAACAACCCGCATAACGCTGTATTTTTAGACTGCTTTGGCGTAAAAAGGTTGCTACATTCTGCTTTTAATGCAGCGGGAAGTTGTATGAGGAACTCTTCATATTCCTCGAATGAACCTGTCAGACGAAGCAGCGAACCTGACTCCTAATAAAGAGTACTGCACGACTATCAAGAGGACGGCTGTAATGATGATTCTGTACAGAGCCCCAGACTGTCGTTTAGTGATAAATCCTTGATATAAGACGTCGTTTACACATTCAAGGAATACGCTGCCTATTCTACAAAGGCAGAGATGAGCTTTTACGCTCAGGATGAGACAAAACCAACCGCCACATCAAAAGCTGCTCTTCGTACAGAACTCGAGGCACGTCTCTGCAGTTAATGCACGAGATAGGGGTGTAGAAGCATAAAAAATACGCTGGATAGCTATACACAGCATGTTGATGCGGGGCAGCGTAAAAAGATGATCTCATAGCTATCAATGTGCGACAGAGCTTTTCCGCTGAGCACAGCGTAAAATATAAACTCTAGGACCATCCGCGTAATACAGTATGTCCAGGCTACTTCTGCGTAAAAAGGGTGCTACATTGCCTTTATGGCGTAGAACTCATCCGCTTTCAATGCAGCATTGAAGTGTACGAGGAACGCTTCATATTCTTCGAAATGAACCTGTCAGATCATGCAATGAACCTGACGTCTGGACTCCTAACAAAGAGTACTGCACCACTACCCAGGCGATAGCTATAATGATGGTGCGGCACTGTAACCCAGGCTGTCATTTACTGCCATTTCTTTGGCGTAAACCACTTTTACACATACAAAGGAATACGCTGCCTAGTTTTATACAGGCAGATGTGAGCTGTTTACGCTCCACAGAAGACAAACAGCCTGCCACATCAAAAGCTGCTCTTCGTACAGGGCTCGAGGCACGTCTTTGCATTTAATGCGCAGAGTGATGATAGAACTCGAGGCACGTCTCTGCATTTAATTCGCAGAAAGGGTGGCAGACCATCAAAACACGCCTCTGCATTTAATGCGCAGGATAATGGCGGATCTTTGCATTTAATACAGGAGATTTGATTAAATGTCACCGAACCGTCGTTTAGTGACACCCCCTTTGTGTAAACTGCTTTTACGCATACAAGGGGATACGATGCCTAGTTTTACACAGGCAGACATGAGCTTCTTACGCTATGCAGAAGACAAACAGCCTGCCACGTCAAAAGCTGCTCTTCGTACAGGGCTCGAGGCACGTCTCTGTATTTAATGCGCAGAGTGATGACAGGATTTGAGGCGCATATCTGTATTTAATGCGCAGAATGATGGCAAATCTTAAAGACACGCCTCCGTATTTAATACACAGGATGGGGGCAGATCTCTGTATTTAATGCAAGAGATTTGATTATATCTCCAAGAGCCGTAATTTTGGCTAGGACGTCCACATCATCACTTTGGCACATTTTGCCAACTCAGGCCTCAGTTAGGAGAAGAGGATTAGCTATCTTCTGCGCCCGCTCGACTTCTACGCCCACTCGGCTTCTGCGCCCGCTCAGCTTCTACGCCCACTCGGCTTCTGCGCCCACTCGGCTTCTACGCCCACTCGGCCTTTATGCCTACTCGGCTTCTACGCCTACTCGGCTTCTATGTCCGTTTGATAACTCTTTGGCTTCTACGCCAAAGTGACAGTTATTAGCTTCTACGCCAACCTTTTCTACGCGAGGGATAACTACCTACGTGGCTTTTACGTCGTGATTTTTGCAGCAGTTATATGCGTTGTCTCTTAATTGGACACGCGTCACACGCTCATTCAAAAGGTCATCTATACGCGGGCAACGGTTATTTTAACCATCGTATAAAAGGGTGTTGTACTTTCCACTTCTTGGTTTCTATGCCGACTGAGTGGTCACTGTCACTAAAACTCTATAAATAGAGACCTCTATTGACAGAGGTCCAAGGTCAAAAAATAGAGTATCAGATCGAGGAGATAAAACGGTCAAGAGAGAGAAGAATCCAGATTTCAGGCAAAGAGTAGCGATCGACGACTTTGGCATCGAGCATCCACTCTCTTTAGCAACCTTCGAAGCTGCTTTCTGTCTTCTACGACACTTCTTCATCATCGTGTGGTCCAAGGGACAAAGTGATCGACTGCAGATCAGACTCCTATAGCAATATTTACCCAGATTAAAAAATTTTACTCGACATCCTCGTATAGGATTAATTGTATTGCTTGTTTGTAAACATAAAGAGCGGGTTTTCGTATAAAGTCTCGTTTCCATATCTTTCGTTTATTTTATCAGACAACAAGATGGCGACTCTGCTGGGGACATCTTTCTCTTCTGATGAGGAAGCAATTGCTCAACACGATGCAGTATCCGTGGGATCCGTGAAGAAGACACTGGTCATCCAGTTCGACCAGTCTGCCTATGAAGACATGCTTCGAACAGGGGATAGCTCTCACTCTCTCTCTGTCCAAGACAACAGGAAACTGTGTAAGGTCTGGATGCCCAAGACATCCTCTACCATTCCTGTCGACTCTCCGATCTCTTCAATCTCTCCGACCAACGAGGTTGTAGCATTGCTTCCTCCGCGCCTTGCGCGTAAAATTCAGTTGCCTGTCTCTGACATGGCAGACAAAACTTCTGGCAATGCCTCAGCGCCAATCCAGAAGTATACTCCGCGCCTGGCGCATAAAATTTAGTCGCCTGTCTCTGACAGGGCAGACAAAACTTCTGGCAATGCCTCAGCGCTAGTCCAGAAGTACACATCGCGCTCTGCGCGTAAAATTTTGTCTCCCGTCTGTGACGGAATAGACAAAATTTCTGATAATGCCTCAGCGCCAAATCAGGAATCCCAAACGCGCTCCGTGCGTAAAAATGCATCTACCTTCCGTGGAAAAGCAGATGATTCCTGCAATCTACGCAAGGGAAAGCAAGCAGCGGAGTACTCAACTTCTCGGCCTTTACGCTAGCAAGGGAACAATCTGCCCGCCCTCCGGATTACGCGAGAGACTGACGGCCGACTGAGGACATCCTCAGCTTTACGCCAACCAGAGCAGAGCTCCAAATTACGCCAGAAGAAGCCCCTCAGCGTAAAGAAGGCTCAATTTACAGAAAGACACCCTCCTCGGGGATTATCCGCTACCCAGATGGCCAACCTGTTGTATATAGGTGGCACAGGGAAGCTATAGATTCCTATCATCCGTATATGTGGGAAGTGGCATCATCATCCAATGTCACCATGACATATGGACCACATGAGGATTCTATCTTCATTGTCCCGCCTACTTGCAACAGTCAGCATTCAATAGTCTTCGGCCGCATGCGCAATGAACCGACTACGCAAGAAGATTCTTCCGATGACGATGCCGATAAAATGCAGGTTCATAGATACAGCCCGCAAGCTTTGAAGATCATGCAAAGTATGGGTTATAACTTAAAGCTGGAACCGGGTCTCAACTACGGGAAAGGCAAACGAATGCCGTTGTACGGCGATCCCTACTATCAACGAACTCATTTCGGGTTAGGGTATACCGCCTCCCTTGCAACTCCTGAGTCAAACGAGGATGTCTTTTTCTTTTCTCAAAACAGCTAAGCGCCCTCCGACTCATCTCATGCTCTCGAACGAACATTATCAGTAAATATGGTGGTGACAGATTCCTTCGAAGCAGACGAACAAGAATCTGAACTGTTTGAGAATGATGCTTGGGCTCAGCAAATGGATACACAATGGGAGTTTCGCTTCGAGCAGAGAGAACCTCCCACTGAAGATAAAGTTATCCAGATTGACGTTGGGGATGAACTTTTGCCAAAGCCGATATTTATCAGTAACAATCTTTCCGAAGCAGAAAGAGAAGAAGTTATCCAGCTGATAAAAGAATATATCGACGTCTTTGCGTGGAATTATGAGGACATGCCAGGCCTTGATCCAAATGTGGCTACTCATAAGCTCAATATATTGCCCGATTCGAAGCCTGTGAAGCAGCACCAACGCCGGTTCTGCCCGGATATGATGGACACCATTGAAGCTGAAATCAAGAAGTTGATTGCCTGCGGTTTCATCCGGGAAGAACAACATCCCGACTGGGTCACCAATGTTGTCCCGATCATGAAGAAAAATAGGAAAATACGTGTCTGCATCGATTACCGAGATCTGAATGCAGCCTGCCCCAAGGATGAGTTTCCTCTTCCCATCATAGACGTCATGATTGACAATATATGCGATTTTGAACGCATATCTTTCATGGACGGATTTTCAGGATACAATTAAATCAAGATGCATCCTGAAGACGAGAAGCATACTGCCTTCCAGACACCATTGGGGGTATATTACTATACGGTCATGCCCTTCAGATTGAAGAATGCTGGGGCTACGTACCAACGGGCTATGAGTAACATATTCCATGAGCATTTACGCAAGACAGTAGAGTGTTACGTGGACGATGTAGCTGTCAAAAGCCGCCTCAAGGATAATCACATCCAAGACTTGAAGACAATATTCAAATTGATGCACCAACATCAACTCAAAATGAATCCTACAAAGTCCTTTCTGGGGGTATCTAGTGGCAAATTTCTGGGATTTGTCATACCGCCAAAGGCATTCAAGTGGACCCTGATAAAGTCAAGGCAATCTTAGAAATGCGACTGCCCCGTAATCTGAGGGAACTCAGGGGATTTCAAGGTCATCTGGCTTATATCCGGAGATTCATATCCAACCTCTCTGGGAGATGTTAGCCCTTTTCTCGTCTCATGAAGAAAGGTGTATCCTTCGCATGGGACAAAGCCTGTCAGCAAGCGTTTAATGATATCAAACGCTACCTCACTAGTCCGCCAGTTCTGGTGCCTCCCGTCATAGGAAGACCATTCGTGTTGTATGTTCTAGCGATGGATCATTCTCTGGGAGCTCTTCTCGTACAGAAGAACGATATGGGTCATGAACAGGCTATCTACTACCTCAGCAGGATGATGGTCGGAGCCGAACACCGGTACAACCCAGTGGAGAAAGAATGCTTGGCTCTGATGTTCGCTATCCAGAAAATATGACACTATGTCACAGGCCAAACCATTCACATCATCTCCAGGATCAATCCTCTTCGGGTACTGATGAACAAGCCAAGTGTTCTTAATTCTCGACTCGTGACTTGGGCGATGTTATTAACAACGTATGACATGGTGTACATCCCTCAAAAGTCCGTCAAAGGCCAAGCGTTGGCTGACTTCCTAGCTGCTCATCCGATACCGGAGGCCTCCAAACTGTACGAGGACATTCCCGACGAAGTTACAGAATATAATTTTGTAATGGAAAGTGATGCATGGCAACTGTTCTTCGATGGTGCCTCCAGGATTGGTCCCAGGGGAAACGTGGTTTCGGGAGTAGGAATTGTCCTGGTTACTCCTGATAAGCTCATTATCTACCGAGCATATTCTCTTAGCGAGCCATGTTCTAACAATGTGGCAGAGTATAACGCTCTACTAGTCGGGCTCCAAGTCGCTAAAGAATTGGGCGTCGAATCTCTGGAAGCTTTCGGTGATTCTCTGCTGATCGTCAATCAAGTCAGAGGAATATATGAAGTCCAGAATCCAGACCTCATCCCCTATCACCGAGCAACGGTTGAGATAGCCATGACATTCAAAGGATTCTTCCTAGAGCATGTACCTCGATCTTAGAATCTGGAAGCTGATGTCCTAGCCAGTCTAGCTGCAGATTTAGCTACCCCTATAAGAAGGCAGAATTCGGTGATCCTTCTTAACAGAGATTTATTCTGTGTGAAAAATAACTTTCACATAGAATACAGCTATGCGGTGAACACAGATCTTCCAAAGAGAGACTGGAGAAGTCCCTTTATAGATTTCGTAGCATACAGAATCTTGCCAGAAGACCCTAAAGAAGCAGTATCCGTCAAAAGACGATCATTGCGCTTCTATTTTGACGCATCTTCACAATGTCTATATCGCCGATCTTATGACGGACTATTATTACGATGTCTCTCTGGTGATGAAGCACATCGGATTATCCGTGAAGCTCACGACGGCGTATGCGGAGCGCATCAACCCGGTCCTAAGCTACAGGATCGCATCAGGAGAATAGGCTATTACTGGCCTACTATGATCACAGATGCAATAAAGTATGCAAGACAATGCAGAGCCTGTCAGGTCCATGCAGACTTTATCCATCAACCTCCTGAATATCTACATCCTACGGTTGTGTCCTGGCCTTTCGAAGCATGGGGTATGGATATCATTGGTCCTATTCACTCGTCTTCTTCCAGAGGTCACCAGTTCATACTGGCCATCACAGATTATTTCTCCAAATGGGCAGAGGCAATCCCTCTTGCTAAGGTAAAGGCATCTAATGTGACCAGCTTCATCAAGCATCACGTCATTTATCGCTTCGGGATACCCCGGAGGATAATTCATGACAATGGGCCTCAATTCATCAGCCAAGCGTTTCATCGATTTTGCGATAAAAATCGAATACAAAATGTGGCCTCTACGGCATATAATCCTGCTGCTAATGGTTTGGCGGAAGCTTTCAACAAAACCATTATCAAGCTCTTGAAAAAGTTTGTCTCTTCGAACAAGAGGGATTGATATAAGAAGCTGGGAAAATGTCTCTGGGCATACCGTACAACGGTACGAGCACCGACAGGTTGTACCCCATTATCATTAGTTTACGGGAGCGAAGCAGTTCTCCCAATCGAGATCCAAATTCCGTCACTCAGGATAGCCGTGGCTAATGAGTTGACTCAAGAAAAGAATGACCTGTTAAGGCTTCAAGAGCTAGAAGGATTAGACGAGAAACGCCTCCAAGCTCAACAACGCATCGCATTCTACCAAGCACGCATTTCCAGAGCTTTTAATCAAAAAGTAAAGGAAAGAGTGTTCAAAGTTGGCGAGCTAGTTTTAGCTGTGAGAAGGCCGATGATTCTTACTCACAGGAGTAAGGGCAAATTCCAGCCCAAATGGGAAGGCCCTTATGTGATCGAGACGACATTCTCAAACGACGCTTACAGGTTAGCCAAGCCTAATGGAGACCTGTTAATGGCTCCTATCAATGGCAAATTCCTGAAAAGGTACTATGCTTAACCTCCTTTTCTCAAATGGAGTATGGTGAAGACCTTATTCTGATAATACTACTTCCAAAACGAAACTAGTTGGATCGTATTTTATCATGTCCATATAACCTCTGAAGAGATATGTTTAACTAATTTGGAATTTCAAGACCTATCACGTCCATATTACCTCTGATAGTGTTTTGTGTACAAATTTTGGCTAAAGCATATTCTATCATGTCCATATAACCTCTGAATAGATATGTCCTGCTAAAACTTACCGAGAGTATATCACGTCCATATTACCTCTGATAGTATTTTGTGTACATATTTTGGCTAAAGCATATTCTATCATGTCCATATAACCTCTGAATAGATATGTCCTGCTAAAACTTACCGAGAGTATATCACGTCCATATTACCTCTGATGTCACTTTCACCCAAACCTGTCATTTATATTCTAAAATGATGGGTCCACAAAGTCAGATAAGAGTCTCTTTATTACTTCCAGAAAGAGCAAAAGTACATTGAAAAGCAAAAAAGTACATCATTCGGGGGGAGCGGTTAGGTCGCGAATCTGCTGCGCCAGAGCAACCATTCTCTCATCCCGGGAGTTCAAGACGTCGGCGCGAGCCCGTTCCAACCTTGTCGCATCGTTGTTCAAAGCAGCTAGCTCAGATCGAGCCCGCACAAAACCTGAGTGGAAAGCACCCACACGCGTCAGATTCTGCTGAACAGTCGCCCATCGCTCCTTCAACACATCTTGGGCTGCCGACAAAGAGAGAGCCTTCGCCTCTACTCAAAATAGCTCATCCTTCAATATACGGGCCTTCGCTGCCACTTCCTCATATTCGGCTTCGTACTGGGTCAACTCGGGAACGACATACTCCAATTGGACACGCTCATGATCCATCTCCTGCTGCTGAGCCTCGATGGACTTATTCAGAGACTCCATCTGTTCAGCAAGCTGTGTAGTCAGGGAGTCGTACCTAGCTTGAACGAGACCATCAATGTTGCCTCCAGCTAGCTGCAAGTATTCGTTAATGGGTTGCTCCAAACCATTAACTATCTCCTCCAACGTGTCAGCTACCCCAGTGTCGTTGAATTCTCGGATCGGCACTATCGCGGACCGGGAGGACCTCCTCAGAGACTCAAAGCTCAAATTCTTCTCCAACACCATTGATATCAATGTTATTATAGTGGTGTAGAAGATACCAATATACTGCTCAGTCAGCATAGCCAGGTCCGAATGAACGCTGGGAGTGGCTGCGATATTGGCGTACCTCTCTCCAGGAACGACCGCGGACGATGTTCCCACAGCCGTCGCCTCAACAAGCGGTGCGACAAAAGAAGAAGCGCCAACACCGGACGAAGTGACCGGCATACTCAAAGGAGGCATTGTCGCAGCGACAGGCTCATCCTCCTCTTGAGATATCGGAATCTCTTCGACGGGCGAGCCGGCACCCGAAAGTGTCTCCTCTTCAAAGTCAGGCACCTCTGTGTCACCGCCAGGACCTAACATAGAGCCAAAGGGCGCATCGACACTGCCCTCCCCAAAGATGTCTTTTCCTGAAAAGAAGACAAAAGGAAGTTAATATCGAAATGATGTTAACTTTACTAAAAAAAGAGGCGTAAAGACGACATTTACCCATGGCCGATGGTGTATATGTCGCGTCCGCAGCCAGTACAGCTAAATCTTTTCTTAATGATGCTAAGCAAGCTGTCATACCTGGAGAAGGTGGTGTGTCGACCGACACTGGCAAATATTCTTCCAGGTCCTCGTCAAGTTCCAACCGAGGCTCATCGGCTGGAATCTCGCTGGGTGCACTGACGAACACGGCAGGGGTTTCTCCCGATGCTGATCCGGATAAAGATATCCTTATTCGGCTCGGCCCCGAAGGTGATCTCGTTCCACTACCTGAAGTGGTAGCAGCGACAGCAGCCTCCAACAGGAATTCTCCGGCACCACCAGCCGGAACATTAGAGGGTCCCTCTCTAAAAGGCGAGGAACCTCCAATCAAATAATCATCCCCAACATGGGGAGATGCAAGCTCACTTCTAGGAGCCTTATTACCAGGAATCCGGAGAGGACGATTAACCGCCTTCTTCTTCCTTTTGCGAGGGGAAGTCTCCTTCGGAGCAGGAGCCCTTCGCTTCCCAGAGATTACCAAAGCCCCTGTAGGCGGAGGTATTTTACCCTCGGCACCGACAACAGAGGCTCATCCGGAGTAACGGACTCTTCACCCTCGTCAAAAGAAACCGAGGGGATTTCGACTCTTCTCCCAGGCTTGGAAGAGGGCATCCTAAACTTCCATACATATCAAAATTGCGATGGAAGGTGTTGGTTGCCACGTAGAACTGCGCATACGAGTGGAGGATGCGCAGCTCCGTGGAGAGTGAAATGACGGGCACGGTAAAAGTTGCTTTAGTGCAACCCATGATGAAATATCGCCATCCTCTGGCTCCATCAATGAGTCCACCCCTGGACCTGAAGCTGGTGACGGCATTGCCCACATGCAACTGGTCGTACTCGAATTTCCTGGCAAACCGACTAGGCAGGTAGGGCTCCAAGAAGCAATGGTCTTTGCTTCTGTACAGTAAATGGGAAGGTCTAATGCAGACCAACCAATTAAAAGCCTCAAGAGAAAGAATGGCCTGCCAGTCGCCTACATCCTGAAGTCTGATTCCCTGTTGATTGAGATGTACAGGGGGGACAGTGCAGAAGAGCTTCCAGCTGTGACTGAAACTCAGCACCCGCCGGCAGTCTAAAACTGTGGTCACGTTCCAGGAAGATTTCTTGTAATTCAGCAAGAAACTATCCCCCGAACTACTGCCAGGTCTGGGAGACATCACCCGGGGGTTATGGAGAATTAACCATCCCATCAAATACAGGTATGGTAATTCTACCCTGGGAAAGCTATCACGCCGGGTTTCATCGGCAAGCAGCCCATCAGTCATGGCCCTCAGGCCAGCTTGTATGCGGTACACCATGGCAGGGAGCAAGCCCAGCCTTGCCCCGAATACTAGACGCACTACAGGCCATAGTATATTACGGTGAATGCGGTCCGCAGATGCGATGCTCGGTACCACCAGTCGGCGCAGCCATATAGAGAGGAAGCCAGCCAGTTGAGCTTCCTTGGACAGAGGCCTGCGACAATGCCTCAAATAGCTGTAGGCCTTAGTGCCTGCGGGATATTTCCCTATCCCTTCGTCGAGAATCTGGTTTGGAGCCCCAACATCCTCCATAAGATCGTCGACTACCTGAGCAGTAAGCACGCTCAGAAGATTCAAAGGCTGATCCTTGCTATCCAAGACCTTCTCCGTCTTAGCATTTCTGGCCCGGTGAAAGAAGAGGTAGGACGCCCATTTATTGGTATGAGCCAAATATGAAGGCTCGCCATAAAAGGCGGTGCAAGCAAGGTAGTGGTACATCAGCTCCTGGTACACTGCCACTACCCGAGGGTCAGAATCCCCCAACTCCCGGTTCGTAGGAACATACTCTTTATATGGAGTATCCCCCATCGGCAGTCTCGAGATCTCTGCTATCTCGTGAAGGGCCAATCCCAACTCCCCCAGTGGAGTGGCGAAAGTCCCGGTGAGCGAGATATATCGCTCCATCAGAGCCAGAAACAGATTGGGGTTGGGAGGTAACCCAACACTGGTAGCGCTCACAGCTACGAACAGACCAATGCTCTCCAGCTCAGTCTGAAAATGCTTCAGGGCCCAGTCAGCTAAGCGAGCCCACCGAAGATTTGTTGGGGTGACCCACCCACTGCACCGAGGGTTCACCTTGGGGTATACTCCCCCGTGCCCCATAAAATCATTGCAGAAGGTCGGTAATTGCACCGGCTGGAGCACCAAGCTGTCTTCACTCGGGACACTGCCCGGGTACAATCCCCTGAACGACATTACAGAGCCGGAAGGGCGGCTGACAAATGACCCTAGGCCAGATCCCTTCTGGTAAAATATCTTCCCCGGCCTGCCGTGAAGATCAGGAGTCAGCGTCTACGACATCCTCCTGGGATGTGTAGCATGGAAGAATGTCGAGATGGGATAGTCTCTCAGCATCTTGGGCAGATACAGGACCAAGATCCCGGCAGGAAAAACCCAGAGTTCTTTCTTGGGCTTCGTCTGGGACTGCTTGTCAATCATGTTCCCGAAGAGAAAAGCCGGCTTTATGTATTGGTCTTCGTCTATGTACGTCAGGGGCTCTCCATTAATCATGTTCAACAGCGTTCGCTCGCCCTGAGCTGATATCAAAATTTCCCTTCCTTCAGGGTACTGGGGCCCGGAGATAGGAAATGTCACGTGCGACAGATCCTCCAGATAGTTGGAGTGCAGCATCCCGACGGTAGAACCCATCATATCGGCTAGCGGAGACGCATGCAAGTTAACTGCAAGAGTGCAAGAAAAACACATCAGTTCCTAACTAGATATTATAGATCTTGCAGCATACACCAAAAATCAACAGTCTGTGCTTTACGCCAAGACTGTAAAAACTTGATCATTACGTTGGAATCCATTTCCTAAGACGTAAAATTCAAGACTGGCAGTATACGCAAAGTTTTGACAGTCTGTGTTTTACGCCAGACTGCCAAAGTTGAGTTATTATGCCGGAAGCATAACACTCAAATTTATAGTATACGCCAAGTTTCGACAGTCTGTGCTTTTACGCCCGACTGCAAAAATATGAAGTTTTTACGCTAACACATTAGAAATATGGGCATAAAAGATAAAACGTCTCTGTGCATCATCTTCCTCAAAGAGGCTATCAGCACAGAAGACGACCTAGCACGTTCACGTACAACGTGTGCAAGGATTTTCAGTCGTTCTTTTTTGTCCCAAAAGCTCTACCTCTAAGGCCGGGTGCACTGCTCGTCGGCGGGATACTTCACTCAGAATGAAGTTTGCCTTGCCCGATCGAAGATGCTCTCACTTGAGCAGAAGAACGAGAAGAAGAATCAACATTCTTTCCCTTAGAGAGGATTTGTTTCGGGGCCATTACTGAAAACTTTGAAGGCTCGAAGAGGAAACGAACAAGAACTCGAAAAGTCGAAGGCTTTCTTTCGCAGAAGACGGATGAAAAGTTTTTCTCTCAAAAGCTTGGGATATATATAGAGTTCGGATGGACTCCTCGAATCCCAAACCAAATATCATAATTAATATTCGGTTATGATTGGGTACTACGTTAGCCTATTACTCAGAGAAGGCGGACAGTCAGCGAATTCGAAAAGTTTTCGTGCAAAGCAGATTCGTGGTTTTTACGCTAAGGAGCTTTCTACGCTCGATAGCTACAGATCTACGGTTCTACGCTCACAGGCTATAAGTCTATGGTTTTACGCCCGGATGCTTTTATGCTCGGTAGCTTTTACGCTCGAGAGACTACAAACCTACGACTTCACGCTCCGCAGCTACAAATCTATGATTTCATGCTCGGTGGCTTTTACGCTCAGGGGCAACAGATCCACAGTTTCACGCTCGAAAGATTTCCTTTTCAGAAGCTACAAATCTACAGTTTCTACGCCCGAATGCTCACATGCTCAGCAGCTTTTACGCTCGAGAGGCTACGAACTTATGATTTTATGCTATGACTTTCTGCACATCTGAAAAATACGTAGGCCAGAGTACGCGTACATCTGAACGATTCTCAAGACGATCAATTGCAAGAGTTCACACAGAAGATACTCCTTCTTGACCTCAAAATATCCTAAGTACCCGAAGCATACAGAGTTCAACATTGAAAATTACTCTTCTCCATGGGTCGATAGGAAGTTCATCCAGACTCCAGTTTGAATATTTTATCTACAATTCAAGATGGCAACTCAGTTTTTGACAACCATTTCTTGCCCTGTTCCAAGGGATTTTCGAGAAATTATTCTTGAAGATGATGTCTGAACAAGAATTCTGTTTATCAGAAGTGACAGTTCAGAATTCTACGCGGTTTCTCATTCCTAACAGCAGGACAGTTCGAATACTCGAATGCTAAGCGGCTTTCTACGCATCCCTAGTTATGCGTAAAAGACAGGACGGGACCTAACACTCTTTCTATCAGAGTCGGCATAAAGTTATAAGATGTGTCGAAGCTACACATATTCAGACTTCACAGCAAAGTATATGGCAAAATAATCATATGCACAGAAGAAGACGATTTTATTCATTTTTATGATTACATATGAGGGAAATCCAGTCTACAAAAGGATTTTTCTTCATTTTCATGATTACATATGAGGGAAATCCCGTCTACAAAGGATTTCCTAGTCGTCGTCGGAAGGCCATGCCCAGAATCTGTTCTGCCAGGTTCTCGCATGGGCAAAATTCTTCATCCATCTTCTCCAGCAGTTAGTCGGTTTCCGCAAACCGACTGACATATAATCAACGACGGGAGGATACAAAATTGGGCCTGCTTAAATTAGGCAGATCCCGTCCTCCGTACGTCGTGACAGATTAAGTTGAGGTATTTCACCCAACTCAATATTCGAGGACAGAGCTAGTTTTTGCTCTGGTCCACGAAAGTACCAGGAGAAGATACAGCTTGCAAGCTGTGTGGTCAAATATGACCCTTCCTTTCTCCGGAAGAACCGCCATACAAAGTTGCTGATTATCCCGAGCAAAGGAGTCTATGATATCCTTCCATGATCCATCGTTGCAGAGGATATTTGCTCGAAGATGCCGTCTTTTTTGGCTCCTTACATGCTGGAAGAACATGGTCTTCTTCTTTCTCAAGTCGACCCGACGAACTCCGGCGATCATCTCTGTGTGGTGAAAGAGATGTGGGAAGAACATGTTAACTCCTCAGCTTTTTATAGGCAAAAGAGAGCCCTCCGAATCCCAATGGATCCCCAATAACTCTGCCATAAAGTTATCCTTGAAGGACGTGTCAGACTTGACCGTTTCATGCTTCATTCAAAGCGTTTCAAATTACGAGGAATTTAAAAGCTTTGAAGGGGATCTTGTAGAAGCATAGAAAATCTGCTGGAAAGCTATACACAGCATGTTGAGGGGGGGGCAGCGTAAAAAGATGACCTCAAATCCATCAACGTGCAACAGAGCTTTTCTGCTGAGCACAGCGTAAAATATAAACTCTAGGACCATCCGCGTAATGCAGTATGTCCAGGCTGCTTCTGCGTAAAAAGGGTGCTACATCGCCTTTATGGCATAGAACTCATCCGCTTTCAATGCAGCATTGAAGTGTACGAGGAACTCTTCGTATTCTTTGAAATGAACCTGTCAGATCATGCAATAAACCTAACGTCTAGACTCCTGACAAAGAGTACTGTATGACTACCCAGGCGACGGCTATAATGATGGCGCGTCACTGCAACCCAGGCTGTCATTTACTGCCATTTCCTTGGCATAAACTGCTTTTACGCATACAAAGGATTATGCTGCCTAGTTTTACATAGGCAGATGTGAGCTGTTTACGCTCCACAGAAGACAAAAAGCCTGCCACGTCAAAAGCTGTTCTTCGTACAGGGCTCGAGGCACGTCTTTGCATTTAATGCACAGAGTGATGACAAAACTCGAGGCACGTCTCTGTATTTGATGCACAGAAATGGTGGCAGACCTTCAAAACACGTCTCTGTATTTAATGCGCAGGATAATGGCGGATCTCTGCATTTAATATAAGAGATTTGATTAAATGTCACTGAACTATCGTTTAGTGATATCCTCTTTGCGTAAACTGCTTTTACGCATACAAGGGGATACGCTGCCTAGTTTTACACAGGCAGACGTGAGCTTCTTACGCTCCGCAGAAGACAAACAGCCTGCCACGTCAAAAGCTGCTCTTCGTATAGGGCTCGAGGCACGTCTCTGCATTTAATGCGCAGAGTGATGACAGGATTCGAGGTGCATATCTGCATTTAATGCACAGAATGATGGCAAATCTTAAAGACACGTCTCCGTATTTAATGTGCAGGATGGGGGCAGATCTCTGCATTTAATGCAAGAGATTTGATTATATCTCCAAGGGCCATAATTTTGGCTAAGACGTCCACATCATCACTTTGGCACATTTTGCCAACTCAGGCCTCAGTCAGGAGAAGGGGATCAGCTATCTTCTGCGCCCGCTCGGCTTCTATGCCCACTCGGCTTCTACGCCCACTCGACTTCTATGCCCACTCGGCCTCTATACCTACTCGTCTTCTATGCCTACTCGGCTTCTATGCCGGTTTGATAACTCTTTGGCTTCTATGCCATAGTGACAGTTATTGGCTTCTACGCCAACCTTTTCTACGCGAGGGATAACTACCTACGTGGCTTTTACGCCATGATCTTCGTAGCAGTTATACGCGTTGTCTCTTAATTGGACACGTGTCACATGCTCATTCAAAAGGTCATCTATACGCGGGCAATGGTTATTTTAACCATCGTGTAAAAGGGTGCTATACTTTCCACTTCTCGGTTTTTTCGCGGACTAAGTGGTCACTGTCACTAAAACTCTATAAATAGAGACCTCTATTGACAGAGGTCCAAGGTCGAAAAATAGAGTATCAGATCGAGGAGAGAAAATGGTCGAGAGAGAGAAGAATCCAGGGCTCAGGCAAAGAGTAGCGATCGACGACTTTGGCATCGAGCATCCACTATCTTTAGCAACCTTCGAAGCTGCTTTCTGTCTTCTATGGCACTTCTTCATCATCGTGTGGTCCAAGGGACAAAGTGATCGACTGCAGATCAGACTCCTATAGCAATATTTACCCAGATTAAAAAATTGTACTCGACATCCTCGTATAGGATTAATTATACTGCTTGTTTATAAACATAAAGAGCGGGTTTTTGTATAAAGCCTCGTTTCCATATCTTTCGTTTATTTTATTAAACAACAAGGGGTAGATCTCTGCATTTAATGCACAAGATTTGGTTCTACTTTTAATGACTGGATGAGCTATAATTAGGGCTAATACGTCCACATCACCATTTCTGCACATTACGTCAACCAGACTATTTTTAGCTATAGGAGTATGCCGTATGCTATCTCCTCGAAATACGCCGACCTGGCTATTTTCAACTATAGGAGTACTCCGTATGCTATCTCCTCGGAATACGCCAACTCAGGCTATATTTGTAAAGGTGAGTGACAAGGCTATCTGGCCCAGAATACGCTCAAGACCTCAGTCAAGGAAGGATAATCGGCTATCTTTATGTTGGCTACCTATCCATGTAGCATCAAGCTTTACGCAGAACTTGGCTTCTACACCAACTTGACAACTATTCGGTTTCTACGCCTACTTGGCTTCTACGCCAACATGACAGCTACTTGGCTTCTACGCCAACATGACAGCTACTTGGTTTCAACGCCAATATGACAGCTATTTGGCTTCTACGCCAACATGATAGCTACTTGGCTTCTACGCCAACTTGACAACTATTCGGCTTCTATGCCTACTTGGCTTTTACGCCATCAAAACAGCTATTTGACTTTTACGCCAATGAGACAGTTATTTGGATTTTATGCCAACCTTCTCTACGCGAGGGGCAGTTATCTACGTGGCTTGCATGCCGTGATCTTCGACGAGCGATTATAAGCATTACCTCGTAATGGGACACGCGTTCAGGAGATCATTCATACGTAGGTGGCAGTTATTATAACCGTCGCGTAAAAGGTGCAGCTCTCTCCGCTGTTCGATTTCTATGCCGACTGTGCCTGAACCCTATAAATAGAGACCTCCGGCTACGGAGGTCCAGGGTCGAAGATTTTGAAGAGGGTCAAAGATTTTGCAAGAGGGTCGTCGAATCCAAGGTCTAAAAATATTCAGAGGTCAAGATCAGAGAGAGAGAGAGTATATCCAGAGAGTGTTGATTGACTACTTTGGCAACGAGAGTTCAATGCCTCTTGTAGTCTTTGAAGCTTCTTTTTCATCTTCTACAGCACTTCTTCATCATCGTATGGTCCAAGGGACAAAGTGATCGACTGCAGATCAGACTCCTATAGCAATATTTCTCCAAAATTAAACTTTTGTACTTAACATCCTCGTATAGGATTAATAGTACTTCTTTTTCTTGTTTATAAACCAAAGAAAGGGTTTTGTATAAACCTAGTTTTATTTCTTTTATTTATTATCAAACACAAGATGGCGACTCTACTGGGGACTACTTTCTCATCTGACGAGAAAGCCATTGCTCAATACAATGCTGTATCCGTCGGATCAACGAAGAAGACTCTGGTCGTACAATTTGACCAATCTGCTTATGAAGACATGCTTCGCACAGGGGGTGGCTCTCATTCCCTTTCTGTCCAGGACAACAGGAAGTTGCGTAAAGTATGGATGCCCCGGACATCCTCTACCCTTCCTGCGGGCTCTTTCTCCGACCAACGAGGTTGTAACATCGCAACCTCCGCGCCCTGCATGTAAAACTTTGTCTCCCATCTATGATGTGGCAGACAAAGCTTCTGGCAATGCCTTAGTGCCAATCCAGAAGTCTACTCCGCACCCTGCGCGTAAAACTTTGTCTCCCGTCTGTGACGTGACAGACAAAGCTTCTGGTAATGTCTTAGCGCCAATCCAGAAGTCTACTCTGCGTCCTACGCATAAAACTCTGTCTCCCGTCTGTGACATGGCAGACAAAGCTTTTGGCAGTGCCTTAGTGCCAATCCAGAAGCCTAAACCATGCCCCGCGCGTAAAATTCTATGTTCCGTCTGTGACGTGGCAGACAAAATTTCTGACAATTCCTCAGCGCCAATTCAGAAATTCCAAGCGTGCCCCGTGCGTAAAACTTTATCTCCCATCTACGATGGGACAGATGGTCTCTGCAATCACCGTAAGAAAAAACAAGTGGCGGATTTCCCGACCTCTCGGCTTTTACGCCATCAAGAGAAGAATTTGCCCGCTCTTCAGATTACGCGGAATATTGATGGCCGATTGAGGACTTCCTCGATTTTACGCCAACCTGCGCAAAACTTCAGATTACACCAGGACAAGCCTCTCAACGTAAAGAAGACCCGGTTCACGGGAATATACGCTCATCAGATTGATGACGGATCGTACGCTACTCTCATAGCTGAACTGTTGTATTCTTATGGCAGGAAGAGAGTTATGGTTCCCAATCTTCGTACCCAAACTGATCTAAAAAGGCAAAATAAGCCTTCTTCTTCTTCTTCTTCTTCTCCAGTTAATCCTCCTGACTAGCATGATTTCTTAATCCAGAAGCGCAAAGACAGGAGATCTTCTAATATGTCTATTACATCCCCTAGGGAGCACTGTTGTAATAGTCATAAAGTTGTAGTTAACTACTGCTGCTCTAAGGCAAAACGGTTAGTTTTCGACCGGTTGAACTACTCTGTGCCCTTACAGGAAGAAGAGCCTACATTCGCATCAGTGAACATGGCTTCACACATTCCTAGAGGAAGGTCAACTTTGAGACGTCATCCCTCTAGAACTCTAAGCCAAAGGAGATTTGATAGGCTCCTTAAAAATATTGAAGCAGGTGTCTTTCGGAATACTCGCTCGAGGTCGCGACAATCGGCTTCATATTCTTTCGATTCCGACACTGGGGGTCGTTAGTTTCCTGAATGTGATACTGATAGTATAGACTTAATCTCCACAGAGGTCTATACTAATCCCTCGATAGCACCCAGGGAAATGGGAGTTTATGCAATTGGAGATGAACATGAAGAAGCTTCCCATCAGGAAGTACTGAGCAACGCATCGCTGTATTGGAGACATCGCTGAAAGAGATGTATTCCATGATGGAGAACATGCACCAGATGATGCTGACTCAACATGCAACTGCCATAGCTCAAGCATCGGTTCCTTAAACTCAACTACGTGTGGGGGTGGACATGCCACCATCCAACACAAGCCAGGAGCCAGCTCCAAATCAAGAGTCAACGGCTCCTCCACCTCTTAACCCGGAGAATATATTGCCTCATGTTGGAGTTACAATACCACCGACCTCTCACCTCTCTGCGGTCCATTTCCCAGCTGAAGATTCGATGCAGGCAGTTTGGGAGTTGAAAGCCCAATTTGATACCTTGAAGCATAAGGACCAGCTCAAGAAATTGGGAATCAACCAGCCTTACCCAGCTATCTGGGACGAGATCCCTTTCCCTCCAAAGTACAAGCCACAAGCTATGGTTTTGTTTGAGGGAAAGACGTCACCAAGTCAGTACATGAACTACTTCAGCATGATGACGGTGTTGCTGCAAGGGAACGACGCCCTTCTCACTCGAGTATTTAAGGGTTGTCTGTCTGGAGTGGCCTATCAATGGTACTGTAGTCTTGTGGACAATTGCATTACTTCCTTTGAAGATTTTAAGACTCTGTTCTTTGCTCGATTCTACGAAGGAGGGATGGACATGTCTATGTCCTCACTCATCAAAGTAAAGCAGAAGGAGAAAGAGAATGTTCGAACTTTCATTGAATATTTTTGTCAGGCCACTTTACAGGTGCCTCCCGGAGTTTCGAATTCAGCCTTGGTGGACATTTGCAGAAAGATCCTACTTTCCTTGATCTCGGTGTTCACAGGACCATATCAGTTCTATGATTGGCCCTCGTTTATCATCTCAGCGGTTGCCGCTGAAGATAACAGTCGGAAGGCGCGTGACAATGGAATCATGATCTCTACCTCTGAAAGAGGGAAGCGATCATCCTCCAATAGCGACCATCCTCGTGGTTCCAAAGGAAAGGAAGCTCTGGCGATCAACACGTCCAGACAACATACTCCTGGGACTACGCAAATGAATCCTGGCACTTCCAGGCCTAAGGAAGAATATTCTTTTGACGACGACGATATTCCAAGCATCTTCGACTGTCTAGTCAAAAGCGGCATGCTCACTCTCCCCGAGGTAAAGAGGCCTAATGAAGTCGACAGTACAAATAATCCTAAGTACTGCATTTTTCATAGGTATATATATCACCCTACCAAGGCGTGCTATATACTAAAAAGGAAAATCCAGGAGCTGATCGACGCCAAGGCCATCACTCTGCGCAATAGCGAGAAGACGATCACTGCCAACATGATCTCTCTCTAATTCGACGATCCGCCCCCTCAAGAAGTCTCGGACGATGATGAACATTGTTAATCTCCCTCCGGCCAGGGGTCAAAACCGTGACTTGGTACCCCTAACTATCCAGCATGGTGAGATTATGTGGGTTTATCCTGATCTGGTGTCAGAGGTCAGAGCCCTGGCTGATTTCTTAGCTGCTCATCCAATTTCGGAAATCTCCAAAATATACGAGGATATTCCTTACGAAGTTACAGAATGTAACTTTGCAATGGAAGGTGACACATGGCAGCTATTCTTCGATGGTGCCTCCAGGACCGGTCCCAAGGGAAACGTAGTTTCAGGGGTAGGAATTGTCCTGCTAACTCCTGATAAACTCGTCATCTACCGAGCATATTCTTTTAGCGAGTCCTGCTCTAATAATGTGGCAGAGTATAATGCTCTACTAATCGGGCTTCAAGTCGCTAAAGAATTGGAGGTCGAATACCTGGAAGCTTTTGGTGATTCCCAACTGATCGTCAATTAGGTCAGAGGAGTATATGAAGTCCGCAATCCAGACCTCATTCCTTATCACCAAGCAACGATCGAGATAGCCATGTCTTCTAAAGGATTCTTCCTAGAACATGTACCTCGATCTCAAAATTTGGAAGCTGATGCTCTGGCCAGTTTAGCTGCAGATCTAGCTATTCCTATAAGGAGGCAGAATTTGGTGATCCTTTTCAACAGAGATCTATTCTGTGTGAAAAATAACTTTCACCTGGAACACAGCTACACCGTAAACACGGTTCCTCCTAAGAGAGACTGGAGAAGTCCCTTTATAGATTTTGTGGCATACGAAATCTTACCAGAGGATCCTAAAGAAGCAGTATCTATCAAAAGACGATCATTACGCTTCTATTTTTATGCTTCTTCACAAAGTCTATATTGTCGAACATACGATAGACTACTACTACGATGTCTCTCCGATGATGATGCAAAGCGGGTTCTCCGTGAAGCTCATGATGGTGTATGTGGTGCACATCAACCCGGTCCTAAGTTACAGGATCGTATCAGGAGGATGGGTTACTACTGGCCTACTATGATTGCAGATGCAGTAAAGTATGCAAGACAGTGCAAAGCCTGTCAAGTTCATGCAGATTTTATATATCAGCCTTCTGAGTATCTACATCCTACCATTGCATCATGGTCCTTCGAAGCATGGGTATGGATATCATTGGTCCTATTCACCCATCATCTTCTAGAGGACATCGGTTCATATTGGCTATCACCGATTATTTCTCTAAATGGGCAGAAGCGATCCTCCTTGCTGAGGTAAAGACATCCAACGTGATCAGCTTTATCAAGCACCACATCATTTATCGCTTTGGGATACCCCGAAGGATAATTCATGACAATAGGCCACAATTCATCAGCCAAGCGTTTTACCGATTTTGCGATAAAAATCGGATACAAAATATGGCCTCTACGACATATAATCCGGCTGCTAATGGTTTGGCGGAAGCCTTTAACAAAACCATTATTAAACTCTTAAAAAATTTTGTCTCTTCAAACAAAAGAGATTGGAATGAGAAGCTCGGAGAATGCCTCTGGGCATACCGCACAACGGTACAAGCACCGATGGGTTGTACCCTATTCTCATTAGTCTATGGTGTGAAGCAGTTCTCCCCATTGAAATCCAAATTCCATCACTCAGAATAGTAGTGGCTAATGAGTTGACTCAGGAAAATAATGATCGACTACGGCTTCAAGAGCTAGAAGGATTAGACGAGAAATGCCTTCAAGATCAACAGCGTATTGCATTCTACCAGGCATGCATCTCTAGAGCTTTTAATCAAAAAATGAAGGAAAGAGTATTCAAAGTTGGTGAGCTAGTTTTAGCTGTGAAAAGGCCAATGATCATTACGCACAAGAGTAAGGGTAAATTCCAGCCCAAATGGGAGGGCCCTTATGTGATTGAGACGACGTTCTCAAATAGCACTTACAGATTAGCCAAGCCTAATGGAGATCTAATAATGGCTCCTATCAACGGCAAAATCCTGAAGAAGTACTATGCTTAATCTCCCTTGCTTAAACGGAGTATGGTAAAAATCTTATTCTGACGATACTACGTACAAAGACTAGTTGGACCATATTCTATCATGTTATTATGACCTCTGAATAGATATGTTTAACTAATTTGGAACTTTAAAACCTATAACGTCCATATTACCTTTGATAGTATTTTGTATACAAATTTTGTTGGATCATATTCTATCATGTCCATATAACCTCTGAATAGATATATCCAGCTGAAGCTTACCGAAAGTATATCACGTCCATATTACCTCTGATATCACTTTTACCCTAGCCTATCATTTATATTCAAAAATGATGGGTCCACCAAAGTTAGATAAAGCCTCTTTATTATCTCCGGGAAGAGCAAATTACAAAAAGAAGCAAAAAGTACATTATTGGGGAAGAGCAGTCAAATCACGAATCTGTTGTGCCAGAGCGGCCATCCTCTCATTCCTGGAGTCCAAGATGTTAGCACGAGCCTGCTCCAGTCGTGCCTCATCATCACTCATGAGGGATAGTTCAGACCGAGCCTGTACAAAACCGGTACGGATGACACCCGTATGTGCCAAGTTCTGCTGAGTTGTATCCATTCGGCCCTTCAGCACATCTCGAGTTGCCAATAAAGCACGAGCCTACTCCTTAGCCTGAGCGAGCTTAGCTTCCAATTTGCGGACCCTCGCTTCATTTCCCTCATGTTCGGCCTCGCACTGGGTTAGCTGAGGAATAACCTCCTCCAAGATGGCCTGCTCTTTATCCATCTCTCGTTGCTGTGTCCGGATTGATTTGTTCAGAGATTCCATTTGTTCAGCAAGCCTCGCAGTCAAGGAGTCGTATTCAGCCTGAATCATATCATCGATGTTGCCTCGAGATAGTTGCAAATATTCGTTAATAGGTTATTCTAAACCATTAACTATTTGCTCCAGCGCATCTGCTCGTCCAGCGTCGTTGAAATTTTTGATCGGCACTATCACAAGCTGGGAGGACGTCAGCAGATTATCAAAGCTCAGGTTCTTCTCTAGCACCATGGAAATCAACCCCTTCAAACTGCGGTAGAATAGGCTGGTATAATTTTTAATCAGCATATCGAAGACCGGATACACGCTAAGATTGGCTGTAATATCGGGAAATCTTCTTCCAGGAATGACCGCGGAGGATGTTGCCACGGTCATCAACTCAACAGATGGCACGACAAAAGAAAGAACACCAGCAATGGTTGAAGTTGTTGGCATACTCAACAAAGGAGGCACAGTCGTGATAGTGGGCTCATCCTCCTCTGATGATATCTGGACTGCTGTTGGCGAGACGACACCCGAAAATGTTGTGGACGAAGGATCGGCAGATTCAAAGCGTGCCTCTTCAAGGTCGAATGCCGCCATTTCATCGGTATGATCCGCAACAAAATCAAAGGTTGCGTCAGCTCCACCCTCTCCAGAGATGTCTTCGCCTGAAAACAAGACAAGAGAAAGTTAATATCAAATTGATGTTAATTTTCCTAAAAGAGGCGTAAGGACAATATTTACCCATGGCCAATGGTATATATGTCGCGTCCGCAGCCTGTACAGCTAAATTATTTCTTAATGATGCTAAGGGAGCTATCATACCTGGGGAAGAGGGTGCACCAACTGACGTTGGAGGATAGTCTTCCCAGTCATCACCAAGATTTACTCGAGGCTCATCGGATGGAATCTTGCTGGAAATACTTACAGACGAAGTAGGGGTTACTCCCATTATTTGTCTGGATAAAGGTATCCTTAAAATGCTCGACCTCATAGGCGATCTCGTAGCACTACCAGAAGCAGTAATAGCAGTGACGATCTCGAACAAAGAATCTTTGGCACTGCCAGCCGAAACTATGGAGGTTCCCTCTCTAAAAGGCGAAGGACCTCTGATCAAAGAATCATCCACAACTGGGAAAGCAACAGGCTAGATCCTAGAAGCCCCCCTGGTGGAAGCCCTTTTCGGACCTCTGGCAACCTTCTTCTTGCGAGGGGAAGGCTCTTTCGGAGTGGAAGCTTTCCGTTTCTGGGGGATAATGAGAGGCTCTGCCGGCGGAGCTATTACGCCTCTCGGTATTATTAACAAAAATTCGTCTGCCCCAGTAGTATCTTCATTCTCATCCGAGGAAACAGACAGAACATCCTCCCTTCCAGTGGACCTATGGAAGGGCATCCTAAAACTTCTACGCACATCAAAATTGTGATGGAAGGTATTGATGGACGCATAGAACTGCACATACGAGTGAAGGATGCACAATTCCATGGAGAGAGAAGTTGCGGGCACGGCAAAAGTTGCACCAGTACAGCCCGTGATGAAGTACCGCCACCCTCTGGCTCCATCAATAAGTCCACCTTTGGACTTGAAGCTGGTTATGGCATTCCCTACATGCAACTGGTCGTACCCGAACTGTCTGGCGAACCGACTGGGCAGATAGGGCTCCAAGAAGCAATGGTCCTCACTTCTGTACAGTAAGTAGGCAGGTCTAATGCAGACCAACCAGTAGAAGGCTTCAGGAGAAAGAATGGTTCTCCCACGACCTTCATCCTTAAGTTTCGTCTTCTGTAGATTGATATGTACAGGGGGGACGATACAAAAGAGCTTTCAGTTGTGGGCAACGTTTAACGCCCGCCGGCAATCTTTGATGGTCGCTACGTTCCAAGAGAAATTCTTATAATTCAACAAGAAGTTATTTCCCGAACCGCTGGCAGAACCGGGAGACATCACCGTGGTGTTGTGCGGCTCATTCGTAAAGGTCCCACACTGTTTGAAGGTTAATTAACCATTCAATCAAGTATAGGAATGGTAATTCTAGCCTGGGAAAGCTTTCATGCTGTGTCTCATCAGCGAGAAGCACATCTGTAAGGGTCCTCAGGCCTGCTTGTATTCTACATACCATAGCAGGAAGCAGGCCCATTCTTGCTCCGAACACCAAATGCACTACAGACCATAAGGTGTTGCGATGGATGCGATCTGCAGACGCGATGCCAGGCACTACCCAGCGGCGTAGCCAGACGGAGAGAAAGCCAGCCAGTTGAGCTTCCTTTGACAGAGGCTTATGACAATGTCTCATATAACTGAAGGCTTTTGTGCCTGTAGGATAATCCCCTATCTCCTCATCAAAAATATGATCCGGAGCCCCTGCATCTTCGATAAGGTCATCGATCGTATATGCATTGAGCATGCTTAGGAGGTTTAAGGGCCTATCTCGGCTATCTACCACTTTGTTCAGCTTAGCATTTCTGGCCTGGTGGAAGAAGAGATAGGTTGCCCACTTGTTGATGTAAGCCAAATCAGAGGGCTCCTTATAGAAAGTGGTATAGGCAAGGTAGTGGCTCATCAGCTCTTGATACACTGCCATTGTCCGAGGGTTTGTTTCCCTCAATTCCCTGTTCAAAGGGACATACTCTTCATAAGGAGGGTCCCCCATTGGCAGCCTTGAAATCTCTGCCATCTTATGAAGGGCTAAGTCCAACTCACCCAGCGGAGTGGCAAAAGTCCTAGTGAGCGAATTATATCGCTCCATCAATGCTAAGAACAAGTTAGGGTTGACAGGCAACCCAACACTTGTGGCACTCACGGCCCCGAATAAGCCAATACTTTCCAGCTCTACCTGGAAGTGCTTCAGGGCTCAGGCAGTCAAACTAGCCCATCGAAGATTCTTCGGGCTAAGCCATCCACTAGTCCGAGGGTTGACCCTGGGGTACATTCCTCCCTGCCCCATAAAGTTAGTACAGAAGGTCGATATCTGAACCGGCTGGATCAGTGAAGTGTCCTCACTCGGAACACTACCCGGCAGCAACCCCCTAAAGGGCATAATAGGGTCCGAAGGACGGCTCATATAGGCCCCCCTGTCGTATCCCTTATTGTACAAGATCTTCTCCGGTCGGCCATGAAGATCGGGAGTCAAAGTCCACACCATCTTCCTAGGATGTGTGGCATGGAAGAATGCCGAGATAGGGTAATCCCTGGGCATCCTGGGCAGATACATCACCGTGCCCTCAGCAGTAAAAACCCAATCCTTTTTCTTGGGCTTGGTCTGGGATTGCTTGTCAATAACATCCTCGAATAAGAAACCCGGTTTCTTATACTTTGTCCCTGTAGAAGCATGAAAAATACGCTGAGAAATTATACGCGTAAAACCCTCAACATGCAGAAAGCCGCATAAATAGAGCTCCAACACTGGGTGGCGTAAGACATGACTTCAGAGCCATTGGCGTACAACAGAGCTTCAACGCTATTCAGCGTAAAATATAGCTCCAGAATAACCCGCATAATACAGTATTTCCAGGCTGTTTCTGCGTAAAAATGTTGCTACATCACCACTTCGGCGTAAAACCTATCTGCTTTTAATGCAGCGGGAAGTTGTACGAGGAACTCTTCGTATTCCTCGAATGAACCTGTCAGATAATGCAGTGAACCTGACTTCTGACAAAGAGTACTGCACGACTATCAAGAGGACGGCTGTAATGATGTTTCGGCACAGAGCCCCAGACTGTCGTCTAGTGACAAAGCCTTGATATTATACGTCGTTTACTCATTCAAGGAATACGTTGCCTTTTCTACACAGGCAGACATGAGCTTTTACGCTCAGGATAAGATGAAACCAACCGCCACGTCAAAAGCTGCTCTTCGTACAGAACTCGAGGCACGTCTCTGCAGTTAATGCACGAGATGGGGGTAGATCTCTGTATTTAATGCATGAGATTTGGTGCTACTTTGAATGACTGGATGAGCTATAATTAGGGCTAATACGTCCACATCACCATCCCTGTACATTACGCCATCAGGCTATTTTCAGCTATAGGAGTACACCGTATGCTATCTCCTCGAAATACACCGATCTGGCTATTTTCAACTATAGGAGTACACCGTATGCTATCTCCTCGGAATACGCCAACTCAAGCTATATTTACAAAGGTGCATGATAAGGCTATTTGGCCCAGAATACGCTCAAAACCTCAGTCAAAGAAGGATAATCGGCTATCTTTACGCTGGCTACCTATCCATGCAACATCAGGCTTCTACGCCTACTTGGCTTCTATGCCAACTTGACAACTATTCGACTTCTACACCTACTTGGCTTCTACGCCAATATGACAGCTATTTTGCTTCTACCCCTACCTGGCTTCTACGCTAACAATATAACTATTTGGCTTTTACGCCAACGAGACAGTTATTTGGCTTCTATGCCAACCTTCTCTATGCGAGGGGCAGTTACCTACGTGGCTTGCATGCCGTGATCTTCGATGAGCAGTTATACGCATTACCTCATAATGGGACACGCGTCACATGCCTATCAAGAAGATCATTCATAAGTGGGTGGCAGTTATTATAACCACTGCATAAAAGGTGCAACCTTCTCCGCTGTTCGGTTTCTACGCCGACAGTGACTAAACCTTATAAATAGAGACCTCCGGCCACGGAGGTCCAGGGTGGAGAAAAAGGGTAGAAAAGGTTAGGGTCGAAGTATGGAGAATTAAGGTCAAGAGAGCACATATAGAGAGCTTTGGCAATGAGAAATCAATCCCTCCTACAGTTTTTTGAAGCTTCTTTTTCGTCTTCTACAATACTTCTTTTTCTTGTTTGTAAACCAAAGAAAGGATTAATTGTACTTAACATCCTCGTATAGGATTAATTGTACTTCTATAGCAATATTTCTCTAGAATCAGCAATATTCCGTATAAACCTAGTATAGGATTAATTGTACTTCTTTTTCTTGTTTGTAATGAGAATTCAATCCCTCCTACAATACTCCTATAGCAATATTTCTCTAGAATCAAACTTTTGTACTTAACATTCTCGTATAGGATTAATTGTACTTCTTTTTCTTGTTTGTAAACCAAAGAAAGGATTTCGTATAAACCTAGTTTCAATTTCTTTCGTTTATTATCAAACACAAGATTATGACTCTGCTGGGGACTACTTTCTCATCGAACGAGAAAGCTATTCCGCAACACGATACTGTATCCGTCGGATCAATAAAGAAGACTCTGGTCGTCCAATTCGACTAATCTGCTTACAAAGACATGCTTCGCGCATGGGGTGGCTCTCGTTCCCTCTCTGTCCAGGATAACAGGAAGTTACGTAAAGTATAGATGCCCCGGACATCCTCTACCCTTTCTGCAGGCTCTCTCTCTCCGACTAACCAGGTTGTGACATCGCAACCTATGCGCCCCACGCATAAAAATCTGTCTCCCATCTGTGACATGGCAGACAAAGCTTTTGGCAATGCCTTAGTGCCAATCCAGAAGTCGACTGTGTGCTCCGCGCATAAAACTCTGTCTCCCGTCCGTGACGTGGCAGACAAAGCTTTTGGCAATGCCTTAGCGCCAATCCAGAAGTCGAATGTGCGCCCCGCACGTAAAACTCTGTCTCCCGTCTGTGACGTGGCAGACAGAGCTTCTGGCAATGCCTTAGTGCTAACCCAAAAGTATACTCCGTACCCCACACGTAAAACTCTGTCTCTCGTCTGTGATATGGCAGACAAAACTTCGGGTAATGCCTCAGTGCTAATCCAGAAGTCGAATCCGTGCCTTATGCGTAAAACTTTGTCTCCTGTCTGTGACGTGGCAGACAAAACTTCTGACAATGCCTTAGCGCCAATTCAGAAGTCTACAATGCGCCGCGCGTGTAAAAACATATCTCCCGTCTATAAGGAGGCAGATGGTTCCTGCAATCACCGCAAGGGAAAACAAGTGGCGGATTTCCCGACCTCTCAGCTTTTACGCCATCAAGAGAAAAATCTGCCCGCTCTTCAGATTACGCGGAATGCTGATGGCTAGTTAAGAGCTTCCTCAGCTTTACGCCAACCTGTGCAAAGTTCTAGATTACGCCAGGACAAGCCTCTCAGCATAAAGAAGACCTGGTTCACAGGAACTGTAAACCCCCTCGATTAAATCTATAGATAGTCAGATTTTAATTGGGAAAATTTTGGATTTAGCAGCAGATGTTGAGGTTTAGAGTAGAGGTAAGTTTGTCTGGTATTTTAATTTATTTAATTAAAACTCTTGGCGCGCCCTATTATTGTTTAATTATTTGGAGCCCAATATCAGTCCATAATTTCCATCGGACTATTGTACTTCTGACTTGACTCGCCAATTTAGGCACTGGACTTTTTCGTCACACAAAAATCGTTTTCGTTGTGCTCTAAATTAATTGTACAATTTTCCGTAACCGTAATCCCATAATTAAATTCCGTGTCGGACACTGTGTCGTTACCCTCGATTTTGAGATATCAACTTAACCCGTTGAGCCGGACCAACTAAAGGGTCCAAGACTGACTCCAAGCCCCCACCATTTTTGACCTTTGTGTCATTTTTAAATTTTGACTCCAAGTGCCCCCATTTAATTTAAAAGCGAGGGACACTTTAATTCTATTTTAATCAAGGATACCGATTTTGCCTAATCCTATTTTAATCCCCAATTAATCTCGATGACCATTAAATTAAACCCGTGCCTCACGCACAATACCCCCTCACCATACAAATCATCAAACATAATTTTCTCCACAAATTTTGCATCATTTTATGTGTTCGTGTAATTTTCTGAATTTAAGGGGCTAAGTTACAATTTATTAATTTTAGGTGCCCTCACCCCATTGGCCAAGACCAAATGGAGAGGTTACAAATTTTGGACCGAATTACACATCTCCTCCACTCCACTTCTCATGATGAAATGATTTCTCTCATATGAAATCTAAGCCCTCCATTTTGAATAGGAACATCTCCACCCTCCATCCAAGGCACCCCTCCCTATAAAACCATCACATCACCCTTACACAACTCCCAAGCAGGCCCTAATCCCTAGGTGTGGAAACCCTCCCTCTCTCTCTCCTCACTCCTTCACTTTTCTCCATACAAATTCTTCTTCTTCTTCCTTTATTTTTCTTCTTCTTCCTTTATTATTTTCCTCCCTGTGAGAAGCATCCGGCCCGACTCCGGCGGAGCGCCCCGCTCCGGCCTGCACTTCCCCTCCACAGCGGCGGTGCAGCTCTATCCCGAGACCCGCCGGCCCGTGCTTCTCCGACCGGACTGAGCAGCTCCCCGACCGGACTGAGCAGCTCCCCGACCGGACTGTGCCTCCCCCGACCGGACTGAGCAGCTCCACGACCGGACTGAGCAGCTCCCCGACCGGACTGTGCCTCCCCCGACCGGACTGTACAGCTTCCCCGACCGGACTGTGCAGCTCCACCCGCCTGTGACCCAACACATCAGACTCTGGCCAGTTCGAGCCGATCGCTGTGTGACTCAGGTGGCGGACCGAGCCCCGACTCCGGCCGTGTGACTTCCCCGTCCGGCCAACCTCCCTGTCCAGCTCCTTCACCACCACCATTACACCTTAATCATCTTCACCACCACCATTACACCATCACTACTACCAGCACTCGGCACCACCCCGCGGCCACCCTCCATCGGCCATGCTCCGGCGTCAACAACCTCGTCGAGGTCGACTCTCCCCCTCTCTTGTTTTTAATTCCAGAATTTGATATCATTTTAAATATAATATTATTTATATATATGGAGGTGTGTATACTAGCTAGGGTTGTAGTTATATAATATTGATATATATGGTTAGTGTAGTGTAGTACTTGAACTATGTGATTAAGGTTTATATTGGCTAAGGCTAATGATGATTAATGTGAATGTAGATTTTAATGACTTGAGGTTGGGTTTAATGAGGGTTAATATATTTTTAGGGTTTATGGTTGCATAAATTAAAATAGATTTAAATGATTTGCATGAAGGTTGGGGATTTGAATTTTAATGAGATATTATGAATATTATGGAAGTGAATGATTTTAGATTTAGTTTAAGGTTTAAATATGGTTTGTTGAGTTTGAGGTTGAATGCATCAAGATTTAGAGTATATTATGTTGTTTTTACATGTATGTTAATTATCCTTAAAGAGCAGGTAATTTATGGTGAAGGGGTGGTGATATCATTAAGATGCTCATTATTTTGAGGACTTGATAATTAGTGACAAAAATCGATTGAGGAATAGGAATATGTAATTGTCTACCATACATAGTGAGAAGGGTTGGAATACTTGAGTAATGTTCGTGAGGCTTTGATAGACAATGATTATTAGATGAGAGCTGGCTTATAATAAAGAGTTAATTGAAGAGTAGTTCATATGGTAAAGTGGTAATGAAGGTTATAAAGGAAGGCCTAATAATTAAGGAATAATTATTTTTGAAGAAGACATAATTAAACGTGATGCTAATGTCTATAAAGACCAGAAGAGACTGAGGATTGGATCAGGGTTTGATTAATTGAATATCGTGATTGTGATTGGGTTGATGATATTGTACAGGGGATTAGTTGAGTAGATGTAGCATACTCCGAGTCAACCTTAGTCAACCCCCTAGTGTCTTGTCCCTGTGAGTCAAGACTGAGTTTAGGTGTAGATGTATGTCGCATCCCTATCTGTGGTGGAACAGATTATTGATTATTGGTTGTATCTCATCTTTCGGTACTACGGGACCTGAGGACTTGGACGTGGTACCGGGACCCTGTCATCAGCAGTCGGACGCAGGCAAGTGTACCTTGCTACCCTGTATTTTAGATTACAGATACTTGTTGTTCTTTATGTACCTTGTGCACGTATTTAAGTTGACGTTCGATACTTTGCGTCCGAATCACAACCGGGTGCTGACGTTCGTCGTAACATCTTAGAATAATTGTTAGATGCTTTGTAGTACCTTGATGCATGTACCTGAGTACATCGACACCCCAGGACACACTCATACACTGTGATTTTGCCAGATTCCTGTATCCTGATACTGACATCATGACCAGAGACTGGGATGACCTTAGGGTCGCGTCTGTTGAGTTACTTCCGTAAGTCGAGACAGTTAGATAGAGGTTCAGGTTTAGCGCACCATCGTTGACCGCTTGGGAAAGGGAAGACATTTACTAGACGCTTGGGCTCCTCTGCACGCGCTTATATATATATATGTAGTGATCCTATATTCTGGAGTAGTTGTATCACCCGTGTGTCTCTGTGCTCGGAGCTACGGTACGCCCCATGTGTCTCTGTGTTCGGAGCTACGGTTTTATTTTAGAAAGCCTACACGTCGAACATTGTCTTTAAACTGTGTCACACTAGTTTGGTTATGATAGAGTACCCTGTCGTGCACTTGTACTTTCTGTTACTTGGCTTGTTGTATTTTTGTACCTTGTTACGTCCCTCTGAGGACCTAGTTCCCTGCCAGTTTTACAGCATAGATGATTACAGAGCATTTGGAGTTGCTGTTGGAGTTGCATATCTTACGAGCGTGGTACCAGGTACTCACATCTTATCTACCGGCATTATGGTTATTTTACATTGATTATTCATCTGCTGTTGTAGCCTAGTTTTTATAGACTCATACTTCTTCTTGAGTCTATTCGAGTTAGTGTGTTATTGGGCGGCCGACTCTAGCACATATAGCTCATTCTTGTATACTGCTGTACATTGTGGATTGAGACATAGAGGCTTACATTTATAGGATATCTAGATAGTGCCCTTTTATATTACAGCTTATACATATTCGAGTCAGACCAGAGTTTGATCGAATGCGTAGCTGGCGTGTCACGTATTCCTGGTCCTATATATTTTAGGACTGGGGCGTGACAGGAACATACGCTCCTCAGACGGATGATGGAGCGTATGCTACTCACATGGCTGAACTGTTGTATTCTTATGGCAGGGAGAGAGTTATGATTCCCAATCTCCGTACCCCAACTGATGTAAAAAGACAAAATAAGCCTTCTTCTTCTTCTTCTGTTAATCCTCCTGACTTGCGTAATTTCCTAATCCAGAAGTGCAAAGACAGGGGATCTTCTAATACGTCTATTACATCCCCTAGGGAGCACTGTTGTAATAGTCATGAAGTTGTAGTTAACTACTGTTGCTCTAAGGCAAAACGGTCAGTTTTCGACCGGTTGAACTACTCCATGCCCTTACAGGAAGAAGAGCCTACATTTGCATCAGTAAACATGGCTTCACACATTCCTAGAGGAAGGTCAAGCTCAAGACGTCACCCCTCTAGAACTCCAAGCCAAAGAAGATTTGACAGATTCCTTAAAAATATTGAAGCAGGTGTCTTTCAGAATACTCGCTCTAGGTCACGACAATCGGCTTTATATTCTTTCGATTCCGACACTGGGGGTCGTCAGTTTCTTGAATGTGATACTGACAGTATAAACTCAATCTCCACAGAGGTCTATACTAATCCCTCGGTAGCACCCAGAGAAATGGGAGTCTATGCCATCGGAGACAAACATGAAGAAGCTTCCCTATCAGGGAGTACTGAGCAACGCATCGCTGTATTGGAGGCATCACTGAAATAGATGCATTCCATGATGGAGAATATACACCAGATGATGCTGACTCAACATACATCAGCCATGGCTCAAGCATCTGTTCCTCCAACTCAACTGCGTGTGGGGGTGGACATCCCACCATCCAATACAAGCCAGGAGCCGGCTCCAAATCAAGAGTCAACCGCTCCTCCACCTCTGAACCCGGAGAACGTATTGCCTCCTGTTGGAGTTACAATACAACCGAGCTCTCACCTCTCTGCGGTCCCTTTCCCAGCTGAAGATCCTATGCAGGCAGTACGGGAATTAAAAGCCCAATTTGATACCTTGAAGCACAAAGGATCAGCTCAAGAAGTTGGGCATCAACCAGCCTTACCCGGCCATTTGGGACAAGATCCCTTTCCCTCCGAAATACAAACCACAGGCTATGGTTTTGTTTGAGGGAAAGACGTCACCAAGTCAGTACATGAACTACTTCAATATGATGATGGTGTTGCTGCAAGGGAATGACGCTCTGCTCATTCGAGTATTTAAGGGCTGTCTATCTGGAGTGGCCTATCAATGGTACCGTAGTCTTGCGAAAAACTGTATTACTTCCTTTGAAGATTTTAAGACTCTGTTCTTCGCTTGATTCTATGAAGAAGGAATGTATATGTCTATGTCCTCACTCATCAAAGTGAAACAGAAGGAGAAGGAGAGCGTTCATACTTTTATCGAACGTTTTTGTCAAGCCACTTTGCAGATGCCTCCCGGAGTTTCGGATTCAGCCTTGGTGGACATTTGCATGAAGAACCTACTTCCTCTGATCTCGATGTTCTTAGGACCATATTAGTTCCATGATTGGCCCTCGTTTATCATCTCAGTGGTCGCCACTGAAGACAACAGTCAGAAGGCACGTGACAATGGAATCATGATCTCTACCTCTGAAAGAGGAAAGAGGTCATCCTCCAAAAGAAACCATCCTCGTGGTTCCAAAGGAAAGGAAGCTCTGGCGATCAACACGTCCAGGCAACATACGCCAGGGACTACGCAGACGAATCTTGGGACTTCTAGGCCTAAGGAAGAATACTCTTTTGATGATGACGATATTTCGAGCATATTCGACTGTCTAGTCAAAAGTGGCAAGCTCACCCTCCCCGAGGTAAAGCGGCCCAATGAAGTCGGCAGTACCAATAACCCTAAGTACTACATTTTCCACAGGTACATACATCACCCTACAAAAGCATATTATGTACTAAAGAGGAAGATCCAGGAGCTGATCGACGCCAAGGCCATCACTCTGCGCAACAGTGAGAATACGGTCACCGCCAACATGATCTCTCTCCAATTCGGCGATCTGCCTCCTCAAGAAGTCCCTGATGGTGTAGTACCTATTTCCCGGACAATGATGAACATTGTTAATCTCCCTCCGGCCAAGGGTCAAAACCATGATCTGGTACCCCTAACTACCCAGCGAGGTGATATTATGTGGGTTCATCCTGATCTGGTGTCAGAGATTAAGGAAGACACTCAAGCTGCTAAGGCTAAGTCCCGAAAGAACTCAAGGCGCAAACCATGCCAGATGGTTGCAATATCCCCGACATCAGATGAAGAGGCTTTGGCTACTGGAACCCGTTCAGGAAAGGACTACCTCAAAGATTATGGAGGAAATCAGGAAGATGCAATGGCAGATACTTCAGCTGCCAAACTTCCAGAACCCGAACCTGTCATACCAGAGGCAGGTCCTTCCAGACCAACTGCGACGGACAAGGGCAAGCAGAAAGAAGTTCATTTTGATAAACCTTTGAAGAATATTCAAAACAAAGGTTTGGATAAACCATATAACTTTGACATCCTGGCCCAATTGGCTAATACCCCAGCCAGACTGTCCATTTTCGAGCTACTCAGGCTTTCTAAAGACACTCGTCAAGCTCTGAGTGAAGCTTTAATGCAGGTGGATGTATGCTTGACTCAGCTTAAGTCCCCCGACAAAGAGACTGTGGCATGTCCTCAATGCCATAGCGTAATGGAAGTGGTCCCTAACATCACTTTCACTCAAGAAGACATGCTATTGAAACATAACAAGCATGACAGGCCCCTCTATTACACCGGATATGTCGGTTCCATGGAGGTAGACAAGATTCACATAGATCCAGGATTGTCCATCAGCATTATCCCTCATAGTTTGCTCAGGCTATTGAGGATTTCTACAAGCGAACTGGCTTACACCACCACTACAATCGTGGGCTTCAACGCCAGAAAAAGTAAGCCGCTGGGGAAGATTTGTCTGAGGATCTAGATTGGTGACATTAGATCAGTGGCTACTTGCTACGTCCTTGATTCAGAGGTGTCCTATAACATTCTGTTGGGCAGACCATGGATCCATGATCACAATATTGTTCCTTCGACTCTACATCAATGCTTCAAATATGTAGATGCCCAAAGATCAGTAAAAACGGAGTTTGCTGATCTCAACCCGTTCAAAGGAGTTGAGTCCTACTATTCCGATGCCATATTGTATACCCAAGACAACATGAAGGAGGTATCAAGCAAGACGGAGGAGGAATCCCTCCGGAAGCCAGGAGAGTTATCTGTTGAGCAACCTCTGTTAATTCAGGTGAAAGGGCGGACTACCCGTCCAAAAGTCATGGAACCCATGGCTATCCACTTGAACACAACCAAATCAGGAGGAGGAAGTGATCCTCTAGTGATCACTCTGAACCAGAAGCCTCCACCTTTGGTCATCAACCTTTGGCACAGCACACAGCCGACTGATGTAAATACAACCGGGAATATGGTTTCTGACGATAATAAAGATTCTCTTTTCCAGTATTCTGACGCTCAATTTCCAAATCAGGAATACTTCCCTCATAATGATATAGAGCATATAGCACAAAAATTCCTGGAAGCTATAGTCTCCTATCATCCGTATGTGTGGGAGGTAGCGTCAATATCTAATATCATCACGACATACGGGCCACATGAAGATTCTATCTTTATTAGCCTGCCTACTCGCAGCAATCAGCATCTAATAGTCTTCGGTCCCATACGGAGCAGACCGATTGTACAAGAAGATTCTCATGATGCCGATGCTGGTAAAATACAGGTTCACATATATAGCCCATAGGCTTTGAAGATTATGCAAAGCATGGATTATGACCTGAAGTCAGAGCCAGGCCTCAACTATGGGAAAGGCAGACGAATACCGTTGTATGGCGATCCCTACCATCAACCAACTCATTTCGGATTAGGGTATATCACATCTTTTGCAACCTCTGAGTCAAGTGAGGATACCATTTCCTCTTCTCAGGATGGTTCGTCGTCCTCCGACTTATATGCTGATCTCGAACGAGTATTGTCAGTAAATACGGTATTGACAGATTCTCTCGAAGCCGACGCACAGGAATCTGAACCGTTTGAAAATGATTCATGAGCACAGCAAATGGATACACAATGGGAACTCCGGTTCGAGCAGAGAGAACCGCCTACTAAAGATAAAGTTATCCAAATCGATGTTGGGGATGAACTTTCGCCAAAGCCAATATTTATCAATAACAATCTTTCCGAAGAAGAAAGGGAAAAGATGATCCAGCTGATAAGAGAATATATTGACGTCTTTGCATGGGATTATGAGAATATGCCAGGTCTTGATCCAAAAATGGCTACTCATAAGCTCAACATATTGTCCAATTCAAAACCTGTAAAGCAGCACCAATGCCGGTTCCGCCCGGATATGATGGATGCCATCGAAGCTGAAATCAAGAAGTTGATAGCCTGCGGGTTCATCCGGGAAGAACAACATCCTGATTGGGTTGCTAATGTTGTCCCGGTCATAAAGAAAAGTGGAAAAGTTCACATTTGTATCGACTTCCGAGATCTCAATGCGGCGTGCCCCAAGGATGAATTCTCTCTTCCCATCACAGACATTATGATCGACAATACCTGCGGTTTTGAACACATGTCTTTCATGGATGGATTCTCAGGATACAATCCGATCAAGATGCATCCTGAAGACGAGAAGCATACTGTCATGCTCCGAGGCGTCCCCCGAGTCGTGACCGCCGTGCGGGCCTGGGGTTGCGCCCGCACAAGGCTTTAATGATTTGCATAGCAAGCACATATTCAGAGTACGCAGATAAATTGAAACACAGATTTGAAACATAGAAAAGTTCTCTTTATTGATAATGAACATCTATTACAAACTCTTGAACGAGTTAGCTAATATGGCGAACGGCTTACAAAAGAGATGACTCAAAATGAGATAGCAGTCCTGTACATTACATCCTTTTATAAACTCAAAATGATAAAGACCTCCAGGCTGGAGGACGGCCTTGCCACGAAGCTGCATTTGTGTATGAAAAGTTGCAAGCTTCTGGCTCAAAATGCTTCAAAAGGGCGCGGTGAAGATGCACCAACAGTTGGACTGGATCGGGAAGACGACTTCGGCTCCTCGCTCGGTTCGCCTTGGTGCGGAGAACCTGTTTCAACGAGGGTCAGCATATCGAAACATGCTGGTGAAGGCGAGCTAGCCTGACTATACCAATCAACACGTTGTTTAATGAAGCATGCATATTTGTGGGTTTCTATCTTGCCTTAGTTCATTTACAAGTAAGCAGCATATAGAATTTACTGAAATGAACGTGCCACCGTTCGGTGGATTTTACCTGACCGTCTGAATTACCTGCACAATACTTACCTTACCTTCCCTGCCACGAAGAAACAAGTTAGTATGCAACAGGTTTAAATATACAGGGGATCACTGGCTGGATGCCATAATGGACCAATTTTAGTCGCTAACGAGGATGGTATGCAGCGAGAGCACGGGAGTGTTGCACGCCATTCCGTCCTTGCACAGGATGACTAAACAGGAGAGTTCCCGTCCGGATCAGATCGGTGCCAGTGTCCCAGCGACCGTCCGCAGGAACTAAGGGCCTTGTGCACAAGTTGTCCATGATCAACATAATACACTAAGTTAGCAGTCGAGGCAGATCAGGGCAATATCAGGCACAGGACAGTAACAGGAGGAGATCTACTTTAGCATAGTCTCCCTATTCAGGATTATTGCATTCAGGATGAGTTATGTTTATAGCATAATTAAAGAAGAGCATACATTCTAACTTGTATTTATGCATATGATGAATATTCCGAACGAACAAGCATGCAATTAAGTAACCGTTCACGAATTTGATTGACAAGCAGTATTAACCAAGTCTATTCTCTTTTATCTTGGTTTCTTTTATTATTATTGGTATCGTTTGATCGGGGCAAGGAGTGAAGCTTGGAAGCAGGGCTAGCTAATCGGGTTGGTAGCCACTCACTTGGTTGGAAGGAAAGGAGAAGGAAAGAGGCGCTTCACGACTCCGCTCGCAAGCCGCCTACTGCTCGTTCACCTGCACACGAACAGCTTGATCAATACTTCTTCCTCTCTATCCAATCTCAGAATTGAAGTGCAGTTCAATGAACGAAAATAATAAAAACCATCGAAACCGTTCAAGAAAAATAAGCAAATCCCAAAACCAACTCAAAGCACGAAAGCAACAAGCGACATCGAAAACCGAGGCAATAAAAGATAGCAGCGGAGAGGTCCCTCCTGACTCTGCCGCTAAGTCGATCCCGGGGGCACGGTCCACTGAATATGGGAATCAATTCCGAAGAAACAAATCCATAACGAGGATGAGTTCTTAATTCAATCTATCCCGATCGAACGATACCGTTTGTGTTTCTTAGCCGCGCTCCCCGTACCGGGGGAACGGGGCGCTACATTCTACCCAACTAATTGAAAGTTTTGTCCCGAAACTTAGGAATAGGGCTTACCGTTAAGGGTGATGAACTGAATAGTTTGGGCAATCACGAATTCGGTGGGTTGGGTCACCGCAAATGAGACATTATCCGAGTTTCTTGTGACACGTTTCAATTGTGTGCCCTGGTTTCTTACAATAAGAACATGGTTGCCCTGGGTTTCCTCTTCGAGGACCGCCGTGGTTAGGGCACTTTGCAGCGGTATTTTCTCCATCGTTGCCTTGGCGTTTGTGATTGTAGGTATGCACAGTGCCGGTAGAAACGTGAGGATACTGCGGTTCGAGAGATAGGGCGTGATTCATGACTTCACGCATTGTCCCGTACTGATTGTTGACCACGTGCGAATAGATGGCAGGGCGTAGTCCACCTTCAAACCTTCTAGCTCGACTCGCTGCATCAGGTAAATAGGCCCTAGCGAATTTGGCGAGTCGGTTGAACTCGGCAGAGTACTCTTTAACTGTCATGCTGCCTTGCCGCAGCTGCACGAACTCGTTCTCCATCTGGCGTTGGACTGGAGGGGGTACATACTCCTCTTCGAACGCGGCACAAAATGTCATCCACGAGATCGCCTCCTCTTCGTGATCAAATTGGAGAGATCGTCGATGCACGTCCCACCAATCGTGTGCGTTGAGACGGAGCTGTAGTTGCGCGTAGGCGACGCGCTTATCTTCGGGGACCTCTAGCAGAGCGAAGTGATCTTCAAGCTCGGCTAGCCAATCTAGAGCTACCACTGGGTCCTCAGTCCCGTTGAATGGGGTGTTGCAGACTTTCTTGAAATGGCCCAAGTTGAAGGCAGTCACGTCCCTCGGCCTTGGGATTTGAGGTGTTTCCACTTCAAGCATGGGCTGTTCCACCGGAGTCGTTGCTGTTGCGGCAGAATGGTTGGCAGCCAAAGTCTGAACGATTTGTTGCAGGGTATCTACCTGCTTCTGTTGGACTGAGAATCGGTTCTCTAGATTGCTCTCGAACCTGGCTTGGCGAGCATCGTCTCTTTGTCGTTACGATTCTAACATTTGCATCACCCGCTCTAGCGGGTCGACTTGAGACATGCCTCGCTGGCTCCGAGAGCTTCCTGAAGTACCCGAACTACTTTCCTGTGTTTCGTTCGGTGGTTGCGCTGCAGATTGCGCGGGTACCATTCCTTCAAAAGAAGGTAAATTACATTAGGATCATAATGTATTATGGACTTATTGCATGAATGTATCTCATTTTGGCCTAGCGAGTTCAAGAGTTCGCACAGGAATTTGATCGTTAAAGGAACTTTTCCAGCACGAAGTCTAAGGAAATTTGAATGTGTGCTCTGATACCACTATATCACGCCCCGAGGCGTCCCTCGAGTCGTGACCGCCGTGCGGGCCTGGGGTTGCGCCCGCACAAGGCTTTAATGATTTGCATAGCAAGCACATATTCAGAGTACGCAGATAAATTGAAACACAGATTTGAAACATGGAAAAGTTCTCTTTATTGATAATGAACATCTATTACAAACTCTTGAACGAGTTAGCTAATATGCCGAACGGCTTACAAAAGAGATGACTCAAAATGAGATAGCAGTCCTGTACATTATATCCTTTTATAAACTCAAAATGATAAAGACCTCCAGGCTGGAGGACGGCCTTGCCACGAAGCTGCATTTGTGTATGAAGAGTTGCAAGCTTTTGGCTCAAAATGCTTCAAAAGGGCACGGTGAAGATGCGCCAACAGTTGGACTGGATGGGGAAGACGACTTCGGCTCCTCGCTCGGTTCGCCTTGGTGCGGAGAACCTATTTCAACGAGGGTCAGCATATCGAAACATGCTGGTGAAGGCGAGCTAGCCTGACTATACCAATCAACACGTTGTTTAATGAAGCATGCATATTTGTGGGTTTCTATCTTGCCTTAGTTCATTTACAAGTAAGCAGCATATAGAATTTACTGAAATGAACGTGCCACCGTTCGGTGGATTTTACCTGACCGTCTGAATTACATGCACAATACTTACCTTGCCTTCCCTGCCACAAAGACACAAGTTAGTATGCAACAGGTTTAAATATACAGGGGATCATTGGCTGGATGCCATAATGGACCAATTTTAGTCGCTGACGAGGATGGTATGCAGCGAGAGCACGGGAGTGCTGTACGCCATTCCGTCCTTGCACAGGATGACTAAACAGAAGAGTTCCCACCCGGATCGGATCGGTGCCAGTGCCCCAGCGATCGTCCGCAGGAACTAAGGGCCTTGTGCACAAGTTGTCCGTGATCAACATAATACACTAAGTTAGCAGTCGAGGCAGATCAGGGCAATATCAGGCACAGGACAGTAACAGGAGGAGATCTACTTTAGCATAGTCTCCCTATTCAGGATCATTGCATTCAGGATGAGTTATGTTTATAGCATAATTAAAGAAGAGCATACATTCTAACTTGTATTTATGCATATGATGAATATTCCGAACGAACAAGCATGCAAGTAAGTAACCGTTCACGAATTTGATTGACAAGCAGTATTAACCAAGTCTATTCTCTTTTATCTTGGTTTCTTTTATTATTATTGGTATCGTTTGATCGGGGCAAGGAGTGAAGATTGGAAGCAGGGCTAGCTAATCGGGTTGGTAGCCACACACTTGGTTGGAAGGAAAGGAGAAGGAAAGAGGCGCTTTACGACTCCGCTCGCAAGCCGCCTACTGCTCGTTCACCTGCACACGAACAGCTTGATCAATACTTCTTCCTCTCTATCCAATCTCGGAATTGAAGTGCAGTTCAATAAACGAAAATAATGAAAACCATCAAAACCGTTCAAGGAAAACAAGCAAATCCCAAAACCAACTCAAAGCACGAAAGCAACAAGCGACATCGAAAATCGAGGCAATAAAAGATAGCAGCGGAGAGGTCCCTCCTGACTCTGCCGCTAAGTTGATCCCGGGGGCACGGTCCACTGAATATGGGAATCGATTCCGAAGAACAAATCCATAACGAGGATGAGTTCTTAATTCAATCTATCCCGATCGAACGATACCGTTTGTGTTTCTTAGCCGTGCTCCCTGCACCGGGGGAACGGGGCGCTACATATACTGCCTTCCGTACACCACTGGGGGTATATTGCTACACAGTCATGCCTTTTAGATTGAAGAATGCCGGGGCTACATATCAGCGAGCTATGAGTAACATATTCCATGAGCATCTACACAAAAATAGTAGAATGTTACATAGACGACATCGCTGTCAAAAGCCACCTCAAGGGTACTCATATCCAAGACTTGAAGACGGTGTTCGAGTTGATGCGCCAACATCAACTCAAAATGAACCCTACAAAGTCCTTTTTTGGTGTATCCATTGACAAATTCCTAGGATTTGTCATTACCGCCAAAGGCATTCAAGTCGACCCTGATAAAGTAAAGGCTATCCTAGAAATACGACTGCCCCATAATCTGAGGGAACTCAGAGGATTTCAAGGTCGTCTAGCTTATATCAGGAGATTCATATCCAACCTTTCTGGGAGATATCAACCTTTTTCCCATCTTATGAAGAAAGGTGTGTCCTTTGTATGGAACGAAGCCTATCAGCAAGTATTTAATGATATCAAACGCTATCTCACTAATCTACCAGTTCTGGTGCCTCCCATCATAGGAAGACCATTTTTGCTATATGTTCGAGCAATAGATCATTCTTTGGGAGCTCTCCTCGCACAGAAGAACGATGAGGGTCATGAATAGGTTATCAACTACCTAAGCAGGATGATGGTCAAAGCTGAACACCGGTATAATCTAGTAGAAAAAGAATGCTGTGCCCTAATATTTGTCATTCAGAAGACGCGATATTATGTCACAGGCCAAACTATTCATATCATCTCCAGGATCAATCCTCTTCGGGTACTGATGAACAAGCCGAGCATCCTTAATTCCCGACTGATGACTTGGACGATGTTATTAACACAATATGATATGGTGTACGTCCCTCAAAAGTCCATAAAGGGTCAGGCCTTGGCTGATTTCTTAGCTGCTCATCTAATTCCGGAAACCTCCAAACTATACGAGGATATTTCTCACGAAGTTACAGAATGTAACTTTGTAATGGAAGGTGACACATGGCAGCTATTCTTCGATGGTGCCTCCAGGACCAGTCCCAAGGGAAACGTGGTTTCAGGAGTAGGAATTGTCCAGGTAACTCCTGATAAACTCGTCATCTACCGAGCATATTCTTTTAGCGAGTCCTGCTCTAATAATGTGGCAGAGTATAATGCTCTACTAATCGGGCTTCAAGTCGCTAAAGAATTGGAGGTCGAATACCTGGAAGCTTTTGGTGATTTCCAACTGATCGTCAATCAGGTCAGAGGAGTATATGAAGTCCGCAATCTAGACCTCATTCCTTATCACCAAGCAACGATCGAGATAGCCATGTCTTTTAAAGGATTTTTCCTAGAACATGTGCCTCGGTCTCAAAATTTGGAAGCTGATGCTCTAGCCAGTTTAGCTGCAGATCTGGCTATTCCTATAAGGAGGCAAAATTCGGTAGTCCTTTTCAACAGAGATTTATTCTGTGTGAAAAATAACTTTCACCTGGAACGCAGCTACACCGTAAACACGATTACTCCTAAGAGAGACTGGAGACGTCCCTTTATAGATTTTTTGGCATACGAAATCTTACCAGAGGATCCTAAAGAAGTAGTGTCTATCAAAAGATGATCATTACGCTTCTACTTTGACGCTTCTTCACAAAGTCTATATCGTCGAACATACGATGAACTACTGCTACGATGTCTCTCCGATGATGATGCAAAGCGGGTTATCCGTGAAGCTCACGATGGTGTATATGGAGCGCATCAACCCGATCCTAAGCTACAGGATCGTATTAGGAGGATGGGCTACTACTGGCCTACTATGACTGCAGATGCAGTGGAATATACAAGACAGTGCAAAGCCTGTCAGGTTCATACGAATTTTATACATCAGCCTTCTGAGTATCTACATCCTACCATTGCATTATGGCCCTTCGAAGCATGGGGTATGGACATCATTGGTCCTATTCACCCGTCATCTTCTAGAGGACATTGGTTCATATTGGCTATCACCGATTATTTCTCTAAATGGGCGGAGGCGGTCCCCCTTGCTGAGGTAAAGACATCCAACATGATCAGCTTTATTAAGCACCATGTCATTTATCGCTTTGGGATACCCCGAAGGATAATTCATGACAATGGTCCTCAATTCATTAGCCAGGTATTTCACCAATTTTGTGATAAAAATCGGATACAAAATATGGCCTCTACGGCATATAATCTGGCTGCTAATGGTTTGGCGGAAGCCTTCAACAAAACCATTATCAAACTCTTAAAAAAGTTCATCTCTACGAACAAAAAAGATTGGAATGAGAAGCTCGGAGAATGCCTCTGGGCATACCGCACAACGGTACGAGCACCGACGGGTTGTACCCCATTCTCATTAGTCTACGGGTGTGAAGCAGTTCTCCACATTGAAATCCAAATTCCATCACTCAGAATAGCAGTGGCTAATGAGTTGACTCAGGAAAATAATGATCGACTACGACTTCAAGAGCTCGAAGGATTAGATGAGAAACACCTTCAAGCCCAATAACGCATTGTATTCTACCAGGGACGCATTTTCAGAGCTTTTAATCAAAAAGTAAAGAAAAGAGTGTTCAAAGTTGGTGAGCTAGTTTTAGTTGTGAAGAGGCCAATGATCATTACACACAAGAGTAAGGGTAAATTCCAGCCCAAATGGGAGGGCCCTTATTTGATTGAGACGACATTCTTAAATGGCGCTTACAGATTAGCCAAGCCTAATGGAGATCTGATAATGGCTCCTATCAACGACAAATTCCTGAAGAAGTACTATGCTTAATCTCCCTTGTTTAAACAGAGTATGGTAAAGATCTCATTCTGACGATACTACGTACAAAGACTAGTTGGACCATATTATATCATGTTATTATGACCTCTGTATAGATATGTTTAACTAATTTGGAACTTCAAAACCTATCACGTCCATATTACCTCTGATAGTGTTTTGTATACAAATTTAGCTGGATCATATTCTATCATGTCCATATAACCTCTAATTAGATATATCCAGCTGAAGCTTACCGAAAGTATATCACGTCCATATTACCTCTGATATCACTTTCACCCTAGCCTATCATTTATATTCAAAAATGATGGGTCCACCAAAGTCAGATAAAGCCTATTTATTATCTCCAGAAAGAGCAAATTATAAAAAAGAAGCAAAAAGTACATCATTGGGGAGGAGCAGTCAATCATGAATCTGTTGTGCCAGAACGGTCATCCTCTCATTCCTGGAGTCTAAGATGTTAGTGCGACCTCGCTCTAGTCGTGCCTTGTCATCGCTCAGGAGGGATAATTCGGACCGAGTATGAACAAAACCGGCACGGATGACACCCATATATTCCAAGTTCTGCTGAGTTATATCCATTCGGCCCTTCAACACATCTTGAGCTGCCGATGAAGCGTGAGCCCACTCCTTTGCCTTAGCGAGCTTAGATTCCAACTTACGGACCCTCGCTTCATTGCCCTTATGCTCGGCCTCGCACTGGGTTAGCTGAGGGATAATCTCCTCTAAGACGGCCTGCTCTGTATCCATCTCTCGCTGCTGTGTCTGGATGGATTTGTTTAAACATTCTATCTGTTCAGCAAGCCTCGCAGTCAAGGAGTCGTACTCGGCCTGAATTATGTCGTTGACGTTGCCTCGAGATAGTTACAAATATTCGTTAATGGGTTGTTCTAAACCATTAACTATTTGCTCCAGAGCATCAGCTCGTCCAGCATCGTTAAAATTTTTGATCGGTGCTATCACAAGCTGGGAGGACGTCAGCAGATTATCAAAGCTCATGTTCTTCTCCAGCACCATAGAAATCAACTCCTTCAAACTACGGTAGAATAGGCTTGTATAATTTTCAATCAGCATATCGAAGACCGGATGCACGCTAGGAGTGGCTGTGATATCGGGAAATCTCCTTCCAAGAATGATCGCAGAGGATGTTGCCACGGCCGTCGCCTCTACAGATGGCACGATAAAAGAAATAACACCAGCAACAGTTGATGTTGCTGGCATACTCAATGAAGGAGGCACAGTCGTGATGACGGGCTCATCCTCCTCTGATGATATCTGGACTGCTGTTGGCGAGACAACACCTGAAAATGTTGCCTCTTCAAGGTCGAACACCGCCGTTTCATCGGCAGGAGCCACAACAAAGTCAAAGGTTGCATCGACTCCGCCCTCCCCTGAGATGTCTTCCCCTGAAAAGAAGAAAAGAGAAAGTTAACATCAACTTGATGTTAATTTTCCTAAAAGTGGCATAAAAGATGATATTTACCCATTGTCGATGGTATATATGTCGCGTCCGCAGCCAGTACAGCTAAATCAGTTCTTAATGATGCTAAGCGAGCTGTCATACCTGGGGAAGAGGGTGCACCAACTGACGTTGGAGGATAGTCTTCCCAGTCGTCACCAAGATCCATTCGAGGCTCATCGGATAGAATCTCGCTGGAAATACTTACAGACGAGGCAATCTTGTAGCACTACCAGAAGCAGTAGCAGCAGCGACGATCTCGATAAAAGAATCTCCGGCACTGCCGGCTGGAACTGTGGAGGTTCCCTCTCTAAAAGGCGAAGGACCTCTAATCAAAGAATCATCCCCAACAAAGGAAACAACAGGCTCACTCCTAGAAGCCCCTCTGGTAGAAGCCCTTTTTAGACCTCTGGCAATCCTCTTCTTATGAGGGGAAGATTCTTTCAGAGCGGAACCCTTCCTTTTATGGGGGATAACGAGACGCTCTGCAGGCGGAGCTATTACGCCCTTCGGTATTATCGTCAAGAACTTGTCTGCCCCGGCGGTGTCCTCATTCTCGTCCGAGGAAACAGACGGAACATCCTCCCTTACAGTGGACCTATGGGAGGGCATCCTAAAACTTTCATGTATATCAAAATCATGATGGAAGGTATTGATGGACGCATAGAACTGTGCGTACGAGTGAAGGATGCGCAGCTCCATGGAGAGAGAAGTCGCGGGCACAGCAAAAGTTGCACCAGTACAGCCCGTGATAAAATACCGCCACCCTCTGGATCCATCAATAAGTCCACCTCTGGAATTGAAGCTGATAATGGCATTCTCCACATGTAATTGGTCATACCTAAACTGCCTGGCGAATCGACTGGGTAAATAGGGCTCCAAGAAGCAATGGTCTTCACTCCTGTACAACAAGTGGGAAGGTCTAATGCAGACCAACCAGTAGAAGGCTTCAGGAGAAAGAATGATCCTCCTATGACCTTCATTCTTAAGTTTCGTCCCCTGTTGATTGATATGTACAGGGGGGACGATACAGAAGATCTTTCAGCTGTGGGCTACGTTTAACGCCCGTCGGTAATCTGTGACGGTCGCCATGTTCCAAGAAGAATTCTTGTAATTCAACAAGAAATTATTTCCCGAACCTCTGGCAGAGCCGGGAGACATCACCCTGGTATTGTAAAGAATTAACCATCCCATCAGGTATAGGAAGGGCAATTCCACCCTGGGAAAGCTTTCACGCTGCATCTCATCAGCGAGCAGCCCATCAGTAAGGGCCCTCAGACCTGCTTGTATTCTACATACAATAGCAGGAAGTAGACCCAGCCTTGCTCTGAACACCAAACGCACTGCGGGCCATAAGGTATTACGATGGATGCGATCCGCAGACGCGACGCCCGGAACTACCTAGCGGCATAGCCAAACGGAGAGAAAGCTAGCCAATTGAGCTTCCTTTGACAGAGGCTTCCGGCAATGCCTCATATAACTGAAGGCTTTTGTGCCTGCCGGGTAAGCCCCTATCTCCTCGTCATAAATATGATCCGGAGCCCCTGCATCTTCGATGAGATCATCGACCGTGTCAGCATTGAGCATGCTCAGGAGGTTCAAGGGCCTATCTTGGCTATCTACCACCTTGTCCGGCTTAGCATTTCTGGCCTGGTGGAAGAATAGGTATGTTGCCCACTTGTTGATGTGAGGCAAATCAGACGGCTCTTTGTAGAAAGTGGTGCAAGCAAGGTAGTGGCTCATCAGCTCCTGATATACCGCCACTGCCCGAGGGTTTGTATCCCTCAACTCTATGTTTGTAGGGATATACTCTTCATAAGGAGTATCCCCCATTGGCAGCTTCGAAATCTCTGCCATCTCATGAAGGGCTAAGCCTAACTCACCCAGCGGAGTGGTAAAAGTCCCAGTTATCGAATTATATCGCTCCATCAAGGCTAAGACCAAGTTAGGGTTGATAGGCAACCCAACACTTATGGCACTGACGGCTGCGAACAAGCCAATACTTTCCAGCTCTACCTGGAAGTGCTTCAGGGCCCAAGCAGTCAAACTGGCCCATCGAAGATTCCCCGGGCTAAGCCATCCACTGGTCCGAGGGTTGACTCTGGGGTACATTCCTCCCTGCCCCATGAAGTCATTGCAGAAGGTCGATATCTGAACCGGCTGGATCAGCAAAGTGTCCTCACTCGAGACACTACCCGACAGTAATCCCCTAAAGGGCATAACAGGGCCCGAAGGACGGCTCATATAGGCCCCCCGGTCGCCTCCCTTGTTGTATAAAATCTTCCCCGGTCGTCCGTGAAGATCGGGAGTTAGCACCCACATCATCTTCCTAGCATGTGTGGCATGAAAGAAAACCGAGATAGGATAATCCCTAGGCATCTTCGGCAAATACATGACCGTGCCCTCAGCAGTGAATACCCAGTCCTCCTTCTTGGGCTTGGTCTGGGATTGCTTGTCAATAACATCCCCAAATAAGAAACCCGGTTTCTTATATTCTGTCCCGTCTATGTATGTCAGGGGCTCCCCACTGATCATACTCAGCAGCATGCGCTCTCCTTGGAACGATATCAGGGCTCCCCTTTCTTCAGGATAATTGGCTCCAGAAATGGAAAATGCCACATACGACAAGTCCTCCAAATAATTTGAGTTCAGCATCCCGGCAGCAGAGCCCATCACCTCAGCCAAAAGAGGGATCTGCAAGTGCACTACAAAATGCAAGAGAACAAGTCAGTTTCTACACTAGACGTTATACTCTTGCAGTTTACGCCAAAGATTATCAGTCTGTGCTTTTTACGTCAAGACTGCAAAAACTTGAGCTTTTACGCCAAAATCTATTTCCGAGACGTAAAATTCAAGGTTGGTAGTATACGCCAAAACTTAACAGTCTAAGTTTTTACGCCAGACTGCCAAAATTTGAGTTTGTACGCCGAAATTTTTATACAGCGCATAAAATTCAAAATTGGAAGTATACGCCAAATTTCGACAGTCTAAGCTTTTTATGCCAGACTGCAAAAAGATGGTTTTACGCTGACACATTAGAAATGTGGGCGTATTGGTTCGCATACATGTTCAACGTGTACGGAAAATCCTCTATTCCCCTCGGAGTCCTTTTACCTGTGACATCCGGAGCACAGCTCGATGGCGGAGCACTTCGCTCGGATCGAGGCTCGTTCAGCCTAATGGGAGTTGCTCATGCTTGAGCAGAGGATCGAAAAGAAGAAGAAACCTTCTTTCCCATAGCAGTGGAAGCTTGTTTAGGTGTCATGGCGATTTTGAGTTCTCAAGAAAGAGACTAAGAAGAAGGGTTCTTGAAAAGCTAGGGTTTTTGTGAAGACAGATAAAAGTTTTCTCTCTCAAGACCTTGGGCTATTTATAGAGTTCGGATAACTCTTCGAATTCCTAACCAAATTCGATATTTAATATTCGGTTATAATTTGGGACCATGTCAGCCTATCATTTGAAAAAAAAAGACGGACAGTCAGTGGATCCAGAATTTACGCGCATAGCAGATCTATGATTTTACGCTCAGGAGTTTTTTTGCTCAGAGGCTATAAATCTATGGTTTTACGCTCAGACGCTATAAATCTATGGTTTTACGCTCGGATGCTTTTTTGCTCAGGAGATTTTAGGCTCGAAAGGCTACAAACCTACAGTATTACGCTCAAGAGGCTACAAATCTATGATTTTATGCTCGAAAGTTTTTAACGCTCAGAAGCTACAAATCTACGATTCTATGCTCGAAAGATACAGATGGCCAATTGTAAGGGTTACGCAGAAAATGCTCCTTCTTGGCTACAAAATACTCCAAGTATCCAAAACATACAGAGTTTAGCATTGAAGATGACTCTTCTTCTTGGGTCGATTGGAAGTTCATCCAAAGTCCAGTCAGAATCTTCTCCAAAACGTTCAAGTATGGCTTAGTCAATAGACATTTCTCGCCCTATCTCAAGGGATTTTTGGGAAACCATTCTTGAAGATGATGGTCTAAACAAGAATTCTTCGTAACAAAGAAGTAACAGTTCAGAAATTCTATGCGACTCCTCGTCCAAAATAGCATGACAGTTTGGATCTTCAAGACGACTCAATGCTAAGAAGTTTTCTACTCGTCTTCAGTTACGCGTAAAAGATGGGACGAGATCAGAAACTCTTTTATCAGAGTTGGCGTAAAGTTATTCAAATGTGCTGAAGCTGCACATATTTAGACTTCCTTACAGCAAATATGGCAAATTATCAAATGCGTAAAAGAAGACAATTCTATTAATCATGATTACATATGATGGAAATCCAGTTTACAAAGGGTTTTTCATCTTCATGATTACATATGATGGAAATCCTTTTTTCTACAAAGGATTTCTCATTTTTACTTAAGATCACACCAAGAATCTGTTGTGCTAGGTTCTCATATTAGTGTAGATCTTTTTCGTCTTCTACAGCAGTTAATAGGCATCCGCGGCCAATTAACAAAAAATGATTAATGATTGGAGGATACAGAACTGGGCCTGTATCAATTTTGCAAGCCCATCCTCCATACGCCATGGCAGGCATGCCCTAGAATTGTGTTGGGGGTTCAGACCCAACTCAATACTGAAAGACAGGGCCAAACTGCCTACCCTCGTCCAGCGCCATGATGGGAGAGAATACAGCTTGCAAGCTGTGTGGTCAAATGAGACCCTTCCTCTCTCTTGGACGAATTACCATATAAAATTGCTGATCATCCCGAGCAAAGGAAGCTATGATATCCTTCCACGATCCATCATTGCAGAGGATATTTGCTCGATGATGCCTCTTTTTACGGCTCCTTACATGCTGGAAGAACATGATCTTCTTCTTTCTTAAGTCAACCCGACGAAGCTTGGTAACCATCTCTTTTGTGGTGAAGGAAGTGTGGGAAGAACATGTTAACTCAGTCGCCTTTATATAGGCAGAGAAGATCACACCAAATCCCAACAAATTCCTAAATATTTACCGAGAAATTAGTCTCGCGGAACGAGTCAAACTTGACCGTTTCATGCTTCATTCAAAGTATTTAAAATTATAAGGAATTTGAAAACTTTGAAGGGGGTCTTATAGAAGCATGAAAAATATGCTGAGGAATTATATACGTAAAACCCTCAACATGCAGGAAGCTGCGTAAACAGAGCTCCAGCACTGGGTGGCATAAGATATGACTTCAGAGCCATTGGCGTACAACAGAGCTTCAATGCTATTCAGCATAAAATATAGCTCCAGAACAACCCGCGTAATGCAGTATTTCTAGGATGTTTCTGCGTAAAAAGGTTGCTACATCGCCACTTCGGCGTAAAACCTATATGCTTTTATTGCAGCGAGAAGTTGTACAAGGAACTCTTCGTATTCCTCGAATTAACCTGTCAGATGACGCAGTGAACCTGACTCCTAACAAAGAGTACTACATGACTATTAAGAGAACGGCTGTAATGATGTTTTGGCACAGAGCCCCAGACTGTCGTCTAGTGACAAAGCCTTGATATTAGATGTCGTTTACGCATTCAAGGAATACGCTGCCTATTCTACACAGGCAGACATGAGCTTTTATGCTCAGGATGAGACGAAACCAACTGCCACGTCAAAAGCTGCTATTCTCTACAGAACCTATTTTCGAGGGGTAAAATTCAAGGTTGGCAGTATACACAAAAATCTAACAGTCTGAGCTTTTACGCTAGACCGCCAAAATTTGAGTTTGTACGCCAGAATTTATGTCCAGTGCGTAAAACTCAAAAGTTTGTAGTATACGCCAAATTTTGACAGTCGAAGCTTTTTACGCCAGACTGCAAAAAGATGGTTTTATGCTTAACATATTAGAAATGTAGGCGTATTGGTTCGCATACATGTACAATGTGTACGAAAATTCCTCTATTTCCCTCAGAGTCTTTTTACCTGTGACGTCCGGAGCACAGCTCGACGGCGGAGCACTTCGCTCGGATCTGGGCTCGTTCAGCCTAAAGGGTGTTGCTCGTACTGGAGAAACAGAGCGAGAAGAGGAGGAGACCTTCTTTCCCTTAGCAGTGAAAGCCTGTTTAGGTGCCATGGCGATTCCGAGTTCTCTAGAAAGAGACGAAGAAGAAAGGTTCTTGAAAAGCTAGGGTTTTGTGAAGACAGATAAAAGTTTTCTCTTTCAGGACCTTGGGCTATTTATAGAGTTCGAATAACTCTTCGAATTCCTAACCAAATCTGATATTTAATATTCGGTTATGATTTGGGACCACGTCAGCCTATCATTTAAAAAAGAAGACGGACAGTCAGTGGATCCAGAATTTATGCGCAGAGTAGATCTATGATTTTATGCTCAGGAGCTTTTACGCTGGAGAGGCTACAAATCTATGGTTTTACACACAGAGGCTATAAATCTATGGTTTTACGCTCAGATGCTTTTACGCTCAGGAGTTTTTACGCTCAGAGGCTATAAACCTATGATTTTACGGTCAGAGGCTACAAATCTATAATTTTATGCTCGGAAGCTTTTTACGCTCAGAGGCTACAAATCTACGATTCTACGCTCGAAAGCTACAGATGGCCGATTGTAAGGATTTACGCAGAAAATGCTCCTTCTTGGCTACAAAATATTCTAAGTGCCCAAAACATACAGAGTTCAACATTGAAGATGACTCTTCTTCTTGGGCGATTAGAAGCTCATCCGAAGTCCAGCCGAAATCTTTCTTAAAAGTTCTAGTATGGCCTATTTGACGGTCATTTCTTGCCCTATTTCATGGGATTTTCGAGAAACCATTCTTGAAGATGATGGTCTGAACAAGAATCCTTCGTATCAAAGAAGTGACAGTTCAGAAATTCTATGCGACTTCTCGTCCAAAATAGCACAACAGTTTTCTAAAGAGCTTTTCTATGTGTCTTCAGTTACGCATAAAAGATGGGACATGATCAGATACTCTTTTATCAGAGTCGACGTAAAATTACTTAGACGTGCTGAAGATGCACATATTCAGACTTTCTCACAGCAAATATGGCAAATCATCAGATGCGTAAAAGAAGACAATTCTATTAATCATGATTACATATGATGAAAATCCAGTTTACAAAGGGTTTTTTATCTTCATGATTACATATGATTGAAATCATTTTTCTACAAAGGGTTTCTTATTTTCATTTAAGATCACACCAAGAATCTGCTGAGCCAGGTTATCATATTGGTGTAGATCTTTTTCGTCTTCTTAGGCACTTTATCGACTTTTGCGGCCGATAAACAAGAAAATGGTGAATGGCGGGAGGATACAGAACTGGGCTTGTATAAATTATTCAAGCCATCCTCCATACGCCATGGTAGGCATGCCCTAGAATTGTGTTAGGGGTTCAGACCCAACACAATACTGGAAGACAGGGCCAAACTGCCTACCCTCGTCCAGCGCCATGATGGGAGAGAATACAGCTTGCAAGCTGTGTGGCCAAATGAGACCCTTCCCCTCTCCTGGACGAATCGCCATATGAAATTGTTGATCATCCCGGGCAAAGGAAGCTATGATATCCTTCCATGATCTATCATTGCAGAGGACATTTGTTCGAAGATGCCTCTTTTTATGGCTCCTTATATGCTGGAAGAACATGATCTTCTTCTTCCTCAAGTCAACCCAATGAAGCTCGGCAACCATCTCTTTGTAGTGAAGGAAGTGTGGGAAAAACAGGTTAACTCATTCGCCTTTATATAGGCAGAGGAGATCACATCAAATCCCAACAAATTCCTAAATATTTGTCGAGAAATCAGCCTCGCGAAACGAGTAAAACTTGACCGTTTCATGCTTCATTCAAAGTATTTCAAATTACGAGGAATTTGAAAACTTTGAAGGGGTCTTGTAGAAGCAAAAAAAATACGCTGGGGAATCATACGCGTAAAACCCAACAAGCACTGGGTAGCGTAAAATATAATTTCAGAGCCATGGGCGTACAACAGAGCTTCAACGCTATTCAGCGTAAAATATAGCTCCAGAAAAACCTGCGTAACGCAGTATTTCCAGACTGCTTTGGCGTAAAAAGGTTGCTACATCGCCACTTCAGCGTAAAACCTATCTGCTTTTAATGTAGCAAGAAGTTGTACGAGGAACTCTTCGTATTCCTCGAATGAACCTGTCAGACGAAGCAGTGAACCTGACTCCTAACAAAGAGTACTGTACGACTATCAAGAGGACGGTTGTAATGATGATTATGCACAGAGCCCCAAACTATCGTTTAGTGACAAATCCTTGATATAAGATGTCGTTTACGCATTCAAGGAATATACTGCCTATTCTACACAGGTAGAGATGAGCTTTTACGCTCAGGATGAAACGAAACCAATTGCCACGTCAAAATCTGCTCTCGTACAGAACTCGAGGCACGTCTCTGCAGTTAATGCGCGAGATGGGGGCAGATCTCTGTATTTTATGCACGAGATTTGGTTCTACTTTGAATGACTGGGTGAGCTATAATTAGGGCTAATACGTCCACATCACCATCCCTGCACATTATGCCAACCAGGCTATTTTCAGCTATAGGAGTACGCCGTATGTTATTTCCTCAAAATACGCCGACCTGGCTATTTTTAACTATAGGAGTTTGCCGTATGCTATATCCTCGGAATACGCCAACTCAGGCTATATTTGCAAAGGTGAGTGACAAGGCTATCTGGCCCAGAATACGCTCAAGACCTCAGTCAAGGAAGGATAATCGGCTATCTTTAGCTGGCTACCTATCCATGCAGCATCAAGCTTTACGCAGAACTTGGCTTCTACACCAACTTGACAACTATTCGGCTTCTACGCCTACTTGGCTTCTACGCCAACATGACAGCTACTTGGCTTCTACGCCAACATGACAGCTAGTTGGCTTCTACGCCAACTTGACAACTATTTGGCTTCTACGCCTACTTGGCTTTTACACCATCAAAACAGTCATTTGGCTTTTACGCCAATGAGACAGTTATTTGGCTTTTATGCCAACCTTCTCTACGCGAGGGGCAGTTATCTACGTGGCTTGCATGCCGTGTTCTTCGACGAGCGATTATACGCGTTACCTCGTAATGGGATACGCGTCACATGCCGATTCAGGAGATCATTCATACGTAGGTAGCAGTTATTATAACCGCCGCGTAAAAGGTACAACTCTCTCTGCTGTTCGGTTTCTACGCCGACTGTGCCTGAACCCTATAAATAGAGACCTCCGGCTACGGAGGTCCAGGGTCGAAGAATTTGAAGAGGGTCAAAGATTTTGCAAGAGGGTCATCGAATCCAAGGTCTGAAAATATTCAGAGGTCAAGATCAGAGAGAGAGAGAGTATATCCAGAGAGTGTTGATTGACTACTTTAATAACGAGAGTTCAATCCCTCCTGCAGTCTTTGAAGCTTCTTTTTCGTCTTCTACAACACTTTTTTGTCATCGTGTAATCCAAGGGACAAAGTGATCGACCGGAGATCAGACTCCTATAGCAATATTTCCCCAGAATCAAACTTTTGTACTTAACATCCTCGTATAGGATTAATAGTACTTATTTTTCTTGTTTGTAAACCAAAGAAAGGGTTTCGTATAAACCTAGTTTCATTTCTTTCGTTTATTATCAAACATACCTTATTTTCCATAGTAGGTACAACCTATCGGCGCTTCCCGTCATTGTTGTTGCTGCTGTCTCGGCTGCTATTGCCGAGTTAGTACAGTCACTGTTGAAACTGTCACCCTCCAATATGCTGAATAATGTATACGAACCCCAGGTGATGGTGCTGACATTCGGGGTACTTGTCCTACCTTATTTTTCTGTCCATGAGGCCTTTTTTGATCCACTCTTCTTGATGCCATCCTTTGAGAAGTAAGATCAACTCTCTTGGCTGCTAATAATACTACCTCGAAGGTCTGATAGTCGTGCACCTCTACCATATACAAGATCTCCAAGTAAAGTCTCTGCTAGAACCTCATTGCTCTCTCCAACTCTGTTGTCACCATTGTTGGAGCAAATCAACTATTCGACAAAATTCGGCCGCATAGCAGTCTACTGTCGTTCCAGCTTGCTTGAGTTTAATAAACCTTTGCTGTAACTTACACTGAGCCATAATCCTAAAGTACTTCACCCTGAACCGAGTCCATAAATTCTTTTATAAAATAAGATACCTTAGTCCTACCTCCATCGTAGCCCACCAATCTCTTTCCAGATCCTGGAGTTGTAGGCGAACCAGGTCAACTTATTCCTCGACCGAAATTTTTGCCGCTTTCAGAATGGTCTTAATATCCTGGAGCCAATTATCTGCTGTGATTGCATCCTCTATACCATCGATATATCTTGGGTTTAATCTGCAAAATCTAACAAATGCCCCAGAATCTGTTCTTCTACCTCGTTCAAGGGCTGTCTGCAACCCTTGGTTTAATAAAATATTTTATTTCTGCTGTTGGAGCTATTATTGCTGATATTGCTGTTATTATTATTGTACCACCATCTGGTGTTGTTGGGCAGCCAACAATCCGTGGATAATCTTTAGCAAAGTTGGGGTATCCAGTATTGTCGACACTACGGGAGGTACAAGAACACCTAGAGCCTGCTGCTCTGTCCCGCTGTTCCAAGAGTCTTTGCTAGTTGAACCGCGTTCATCATAGGCTCAACTCAGATCCTTGGCTGGGGTTCCACAGGATTTTATTCTATTGGCTATTGTGCCTTTCTTGTTGCTGCATCATCGGGGGAAGGAGAAGCCCTAAAGAAGAGCATAAGAAACAATAAGCACATGACGAGAAGGAACAAGAAAGCAACAAATTTGGGAGAATTCAAGCTGATTATCGAAGATGACGAATTCATAATTTCAAGAAGGATCATGTTTGATTGAGACTCCTATGACCATGATACCCCACAAGTCTGAAGAACAGACATGCATGGGACACCACTAAAACCTTGTCATGTTCCAGTACCGAAATACAGGGACGGACATGGCCAACTACTCTGTACAAGATGCTATACGTCGTACGACGGTCATGACTGTATAAGACAAGGGGGTGCATACTACAATCAAGTCTCCTATGGTCAAGAACTTCTATGTCTCAATCAATCAAATAAGAAACAGTAAGCATATAGCATATATGATAAGTAATAAGGCATCCCAAACGCATTCTCAAAATATTCTAGAGTCCAGCTGTATAAAATAAGAAGCTGGAAGAGTAATATAAGTACATGACAGTGATCAGCTATAGTCTGATTTAATACAATCATGTAAGAAAACTAATGTCCAGACGAGCCGGCTAACAGGTGTCGGGGGCTAAACGCCAAAAGAAGTAAATATGCAAGACGAACAGGGAAGAAGAAAATTGACTTGCTATCCCCTGCGACCATATTCCTGGTGTGCGCCAAGAATTGGGAGAAAGAATGCTTGATCCTCAAGTGCTGGCTCGAAACCCGGCCATGCAAAACTAGTGGAGTTAGACCCCAAATAGCAAGTACCATAAAGAAACACGAAATAGAGAAACAAAAATCCAAGAAAAATAATATAATAATACATAGGTTCAGTGTCGTAAATTAGGTCCATGGCATATCCTAGAGCGAAGGCTCAACCCTACAACCAAACAAGGACAAGGGTTGAACCATCACACTATGATAGTCTACTTCCCTAGGCTACTTGCTAAATAATACAATCACAACCAAATCTATATCTTCCTAAATAGGCCAATCATTTGTACGACTTGCTATTTTGTGGAGTCTGAGGTTATCTCAGAAATAATGTATAATAAATATTCTCAGATCATGCCAGTACTGAATATGAGCTAACCGAACCAATATAATAAAAAGATACTTGCAGGATGCACCAGTCCCCGTAGGGCCACTGTGTTAAAAATACGGTATTAGCGGTTCCAGTTTTCCTATATTGAAATAGTGGCTCGGCATAATAATAATAGTCAGATACTACACTCCACTAAGACAAATGATATACAATATATGTGGTAGCCAGCCGACAACACACTTAGACTAAATCTCTGTGGGGAGGTTCATTGGCATGATCTCGGGATACCGTTTCCTCAAAATGTTACTATAACTTTTAGTTACCTAATTAGCCCTATGTTGTGTTTGCAATCTCAGGACATGGTCACGTGAGAATTTTCCTTAAGATGTCGTACAATATATGGACACACTAGATACGAATCCATGAAAGTCAAATCTGGATTCACCTGAGCGTGTATGCAATATTCATACAATCAATATCCTAGCCACGCTTTAGTAGTTGACTTACTTTTTATGCCCGTGCTGGAAAATACTGTATATATTTATAATATCATGTATTCAGGGATTTGGAGGCATTCTCGATGCACAACCCAAATATAATCACTTAACACGTGACAGGATATGTCGTTCCTCGGCGCACATTAAATCATGAATAATAATCAGGCAATAATGGTATCAGCACATATACAGTATTCGAGTCTAATTACCAATTATACATTGGGTCACATGAATCAAGAATATATTCAATCAAAATAAGCAAGGCCGTATGGGTCTCTAGGCCTAATGGAAAGTCAGGCCGTATGACAATCCTGGCAGTATATAAAGTCAGGCCGTATATGAAGTTAGTGCCGCATGGAAAGTCAGGCCGTATATGAAGTTAGTGCCGTATGGAAAGTCAGGCCGTATGAAGCACTTGGCCGCATGCTCAGGGTTAAGGTCTACTCCATGGGATAAGGGTTCAAGTGACAGTCAAATAAATAAAGCGTCAGTGATGTGACATAAAGTGACTGATATAACTGAGGTGAAAAGCCAAAAAGTGTGTCAGAAAGAAAAGACAAAACTATAGAAATAAGTGCCACGGTTCAGAGCTATGCGTCCAAGAAAATAGTGGTCGCATGCTCTCCAGGCCGCATGGGTGTCGGTCCCGCATGAGGTTCTTTATCGCATGGATTTTACTAGGACTTAGCAAATTTCTCATTCGTTCAGTGAGTGAAAGCACAAGGTATTCAAGGACACTTGTGTAAACAGTAGTCATGTGTCCAACAAGATGGACACATGCTGTCAGTATGCAACAAGAGTTTAGACTGCATAACCCTCTTGGGCTGCATGGCACTCTCAGTCGCATATATACACTGGCCGTATGGGAACTTCGTCTTCTTCAACAGCAGGTTCGGCCATGGCAAAAAATCTCCAAAAAACTAAAATCTTGTTTTGTCTATAAAATTCTTATTTTATGTCCAAATCGGGTGAACCAAAAGCTAAAATGCTCTAAATTGAAATCTCTATCATGTAGCAAAAACTGGTTTTCAAAGAAACAAGTTTAATAGATCAAAATCAAGAAAAACTCACTGAACCCATAAAATCCTAAGTTTAGAAATATAGATCTATACTAATCCATCCATCAAAACAGAAAACTCCATGAACTAAAAGTTCTTAGAAACATATAATAAATATAATAGAATAATAATATGGAGGGTTTCTCTATTTCTCATGCAAGGTGTACTTGCCTATGGAATGGGGAAAGAAAACTAAAGAAAAGGAAGTAATAAAGAAGAATGAGAGAGAGAGAGAGAGAGAGAGAGAGAGTGAGAGTGAGAGAGAGGGAGAGAAAGAGAAAATATTGGGTTATATATGGTTGGGTTGAGGGTTGAACCAAAGGTTCTCATAACTTGAACCAACTTACAAAATAAACCATGAACAAGGTTAAACCAAAGAATGAGTCTGGTCTCCATGCACATGCAGCCAGGCTAAAATAAAAATACGTTCCAAATACGTATATCGGGAACTGAGAGTGACAACTTGTTTTCCATCGGTCTAATCCATCTATAATTCTAGCGTAATGCCTTTCCGCGGAGTGGGGTATTACATAATATACCACTCAAAAAAAGTTTTATCTTCGAACTTAAAGAAATAACTCAATTCACCATATCATTTAAGTCATCCTACAAAAATGTTCTACGCTAGTTGTAGTTCAACATCCCATTTTAATCTCTTGTCAATATGCTCATTCATGAATCTAGTATTTTGATGCATTCAATTCTGTCATCTCGTTTCTTTCCAAATAATTTTTCATGTTCCCCAGTTCACTAATATTCTCCTACAGGTCCATTTGAATTTTGTTACCACTTTGCTTGGTTCGTATATATTTTCAAGCGTCCCTGAAACATAGTGCACTCAGCCAATGCTAATGGTTAGAGAATCAAACGACTACAGATGCAACTTTATTTCTTATTACTTGTCACTTAATGATTTTGGCCAAGATGTTCCTTAAAATCTATATTTCCATAACTCCAAGATCTTGTGACACTCACTATAAATAATCCCATTAGTATCTTTCCAACACATTGCAATCATGTTTTGGTTCTAAGCACTTCTCAATATTCACCAACATCCTTTCGATCTTACTTTTCACCAAATTCATTCCGATAAGGGTCAACTTTTATTTGCATTAACCAACAACTTAATTGTATCACCTCATAAAGGTCTAATAAATTTTTATCTTGCTAAGCTACATTCAATAATTACTCATGTATTCGATACATCGGTCATACCCCTACTCTAGAGATCATCCGTAATAGTTATAATCTGAAAAATTATATCTGTCATCGAACTTGTCATCCATGCGACTAAGTTTTCTGCCGACCAACTATTATCAACGTAACCAAACTTTCCATCGATAATATTTACCTAACTTATTAGACCTCAAGCTTTATTTATATTCCTTCCATCGAAGTCTCTTGAAGAACTTTCATCTATTGCCATACAATAAGGGTCACCGATTAGTTCCTTTATAATCTGCAAAGTTCATATGTCGACTAAATATTACCCACCAATCGATAAGTTCAAGTATTCCCACTTCACAACCGCTACCCTTTTAAGTTAGGCCTGTAGTAAGTGCTACACACCTAAGGTAAAAGGAAGCAATTTCCAACATACTCGGTCCAACTGTAAAATAATTTTTAGAACTTCCAACTTATACGACCAAAGATTATATCCCGTTTGTGATTCCTAATCGATTTTAACCAATCTCCTTCGATATATGATTTAACTTATTTTTCGAAAGTAATATTCAAACATTGATGCTAGATTTGAAACTTTTACCCAGCCGATTCAAATCACCATCTAAATATATGATCCAACTCATTATTCAAGCTATGCATCTATCTCATACCTTCACACTTCCTTGCTACCCAATATAACATCAAGTTATCGAAGGTCTAATGTTGACAAATCAAATCCAACTATCAAGGGTCCGCTGTTGACACACAACCCAGAATATAGAAGGGACGCTCCCACCATAACGCAATAAGGCATCGATCTCGACTAAGTCTCGGCACTACCCCATCTTACTAGAAGGCTCAATACTATCACTATGGAAGGGTCACTGCACAAGCATCACTAAGAGGGTAGAGGCATATACTACTAAGAGAATAATGTATTTTCGATAATCATACCGTTCTTACACTGATCCAATATTCATACCGCACTACCTTCACATGATAGCATTGCCCGCTATAAATATGATTCCCCATACTCGAATATAAAATACAATCCCACCATCGTACATGAATCAATTTAGCATTCCTGTTAATTTCCTTTATTAAAATTACTCAAGCATAATTCACATAATTATATCACACTTATTAATTCTCTTTATTCCTACATGTAAATTATTAATCACAAGTTATTCTTCTATGGCATCGAATCATTGTTGGGTTCTTGATATCTTTTATAAATTATTCATAATATTTAGGCTTATTGTATAGAACATTCAGTTAGTGTAGTCAAGCGGTTAAATATTCTCGATTGCGGAAGCACTTTCGGACAATAGCAGAAGCAACACCGAACGATCATAGATGCAAATTCTATAACCCATAACCGACTTTGAATGCTCGCAAAAGGTAACTTTGAATACACACTGAGGCGACTGTAACTATTCACAGAAGATACTTTGAATAGTCACCAAAGCAACTTTGAGTATCCGCAAAGGCATCTTAAGTAATCGTGGAAGCAACTTGAGTTAGAACTTGCCGAGTCCAAGGATGCATAAACCGTGCTCTGATACCATTTTGTCATGTCCCGGCTCTGAAGAACCAAAATTAGCCACGAGTGTGATACCATACAAGCTTAGATTGCACTTTTATAAGGCAAAAAGATGATAATGCATGGTATATCTTAGAAACAACGATATCACAGCAAAATTAAGTAGACAAATTGAAGTCACAATGAATATAATAAAATTTTTCTCTTTATTGATAATGATAATTGAGTACATGGCTTACAAAATATTTATAAAGCTCTCAAATACAACTAATACTTGGGCAATTGGCTTACATTAATATTGTCGTCTTGGCTTACAATCTTACTGATACAACTAAAATATAATACTCCATACATTATGCCCTTTATAACAGATGATACATCCTTTGGAAGAAGAGCTTTTGTGCGTCCCAACAATGCTTCGATGCCTCAGAGCAGTTCCAGCCACTCCCCCATAATTGAGTACCTGGTGATGCCCACAAATGTGGGTCAGTACATATTGCGTACTAGTGAGAAGAAACTAGCCCACTTGCCTAAACTGACACTAAGTATTCATGTGAAAAGCATGAATATTACTTTAGTGATCTTTCTATTAGGGACTAGATTTATTTCAGTGATCAGAGTAATCAGTGTCACTGCCATATTTGTTAGGAAAGGGTTATTATGCATGTTGTATATTTATTTATTGTTAGATATTGTATTATATTTTGGACTTGTGTTAGTGGACCTAACTAGACAAGACTTGACTCATGGGCCAATATTTATTTTAGTTAAGACTTGAGCACAATAACTAGCCCAATTCTTTAAGTTAGTATTTTAATTAATCAAACCATTAGAATTAGAACCTTCCTTCCTTAATTCTTTTCTTCATGACAACCCAATAAGGATATTTGGGTATTTGTACCATTACTTGGGGAGGCGGCAAGTGGTTGGCCTATTGAAGGGGAGAGAAAATTCTCTCTCCTCATTTCATTTTATTTCATTTTATCTCATCTCATTTCATTCCAATTGTATTCCACTTGGTGTTCTTCCCTAATTTAACCCATCCCTCCACCAAATTTTTACCAAATCACTTGTAATTACTCTCATTCTTCACTATTAGTAGATCTAGAGCCAAGGAGGAGGCAAGGAGCACTTAGGAGGATGAGATTACACAATTTGAGGGCTCTCTGCATCCAATTGGAGACTTGTATTATAAATTCATCTTCCAATAGGTAAAATTTAGAATTTTACTTCTAATTATAGTCTAAATCTGTAGTTTAATTATTAGAAACCCTTTCATGTATTAGGTCTACCTATAGGAAGAAGAATTGAATCCTAGGGACCCCTATTGTGAATATTACTGTGTATTTTGTGGCCAATTTGGGGAAAATTTAAAGATTGGTGCACTATATATTTGTCAATGGGTTTAGTGGACCAAATTAACATATTTTTGGTTGTATGAGACTAGTGTCGTATCCATAATCAGATACGAGTAGGCCGTATCATGACAATTTAGTGATACGGGTTGATTTAGAGATTTTTCCTTCCATACGAGGTCTACACATGTCATATTTTGACATGAGCACGTAGATGTATAGCTAGCACTTTATATTACTTATAATTATGATTCTAGACTTGCTCATATCATTTGTGATGTATTTGGTTTTGTGTTGGAGTCTTATTGTAAGCGTATCATAGAATAAATGTGATACGGGTGCGCGATGCACTCCAAGTGTTTGATTATTTGTTTGATGAGTTTATAGTACTCGAGTTAGTAATGTTTATATCTATTTATGTTGTTATGAATAGTATATTATATACATATATATGAGTATATTATCACTATGTTATTAATGTATTCCTGTGTATATATACATATCTATAGTGTCTTGTTTATACCTTAACTTCATGTGTTTGTATCATATGTGGAATCAGTCCTAGAAGGCGAGTATTGTCTTAAGTATGAGTGCATTGTGTGGTGTTTGACAAGGTTAGATAGGGGAACAACTAGTGTACAGGGGCATGAGTTCACTGTACTTGTGTGCTCAGGTTTGCACAGACCTTGGGGGTGATAAGGAGGGTCGGACAAGTGGTATTTCTGAATAGAACAACAACAACAGCTATATAATATGCTGCTCGAGTTGCTCATAACGAACATAGCAACAACTGATATCTTGTGGGGGGTTACATAAGGAGCAGTATCACCTTTGTAGGAGGTATAATGGAGTGGTGATCAAGTGCAGAGTGCACTTTGGAGCACTGCTCTGAGAAGAACAACAGAGAAGTAGTAGCAACCTACATCAAGATGGGGAGTGAGCACAGTGCTCTGAGAGGTGAGCTGATACTTAGTATATCAGAATTTGGGGTTCGGTTATGGCCAGGTTTAAGTATGGGGCAAGGGGAAACTGTAGTGAATATAAGATAGTAGGTTAGTGCACATGGATACCTGGGTATCAATGGTTAGATCTGTTAGTTAGAAGTGTATGATAAGTTAAAGTTAGTACCAGATATGTTAATATGTATCATTAGTTAGCTAGTAGTATATATATTACTTAAGTATCAGTTATGAATATGAGTAAATATATATTAGTATATATTAGTGGGTATTAGTTAGATATACATTAGTTAGTATATTTGTATGTGAGCTTGATAATAGTTCTAGTATTACCTCGAGATACACCAAGGTGATAAAGGTATGAGGTATCATGGGGTCTTGGTATTGAATACCAAGAGGGTATCTTGGTATTGATACCAAGTTGGCTCAAAGCCATGTTAATTAATATTATCTTATATTAGCTAAGGGATAACTAGTGTTATATATATATATATATATATATATATATATATATATATATATATATATATATATTGTGTATTTTTTGAAACTAAATAATATTGATACTCCAGTATCCTAATATAGCTAGTATAGCCTAGATACATAGCGTATGGACCCGACACCCTATAGATGGACTCATACAACCTAGAAATAGTTAGTTTGACTTATAGTTGACCTAGTTTGACTATTTTAACTTAGAAATAACTTTAAAACCTCGATTGGGACTTGTTTAACTTGTATTCATTCAAAAACCTTGTGTTGATATAATATTCCATAATTAGGTCTTCGAGGCACCGTTTCAGACATCTTTGATACTGTTCACCGGGTTCCAGGTGAGTACATTCTTTGACAGTTTCTCGTTTATGATATCCTCTATGTTTCTTGTATTTAGTGTATATCTTGATTTTCTGACACTTGGTTACATGTATTGGTATTCCTAGATCCCGTCGTGAGATGTTATTCCAATTAGTTCCTGGCGTATCTTTTTTGCAAGTTTCATTTTTCTTGTACATGTATGGATACTGATTCATGGGAAGATTAATGCCCTTCTCATAGAATCTCGTGTCATAGCTTGTCATGTTTGGATCTACTATACCAGCCGGGGCGAAGAGTATTTAGTGTAGATATGTAATCATACCCCATAGTTCTTTTTTTTTTGTATAGTATTAATCATACACCATACATATGATTAACCAGGTTATGATTCCCGAGCAAGATCCCAAGTCGTTCACATATTGTCACACATACTCACTTACTTAGATGTATTTCTTGATCCTATATATGATGCTCATATCTCTTGTATATATGTACCATATTTCCTTATTCATGTATATTTTTGCCATGACTATTCATCTTGTATATGCTCTCTATTTACTGTTACATAGTCTTTATCATTTATTAGAACTGCTGTAAGAGGTGTACTTTGCTCCAATCCTGATTGGATATATTTTCCAGATGACTGAGGAGTGGTATCCCACTCACTATGGGCCTCAGGACATAGTTGGCTTAGAGCTAGAGACTGTAGCTCAGGAGGGACTCATCCCGGTTGTGACATATGATACTTTACCTGTAGCATAGTAGATAGGTTTATTATTATACTATATTTGTCTCCAGCTTTGGAAGTTAGTACTCTTTTATATTTGAGACTTATTGGATATTATCTTTTGTCTTATGAGTTATATTTTGACTCTTTAGTTCTTTATATCATATTCATTCTTTGTTCCATCTCATAGTTTTGTGATTGAGTATTCATATTTCATTAGTGGCGTTATATATCTATGATGATCATTATTGCTAGATAGTATAGTTTACCCAAATAATGTTCTACCGCCGATGCTGCGGCATAGGCTGGACATACCACGTTCTCATGCCCTTATATCGGGTGCGGGTCATGACGTTCAGCAACATAATAAAAGCATAATATGTAAGCAATAATATAACTGAATATATGGAAATATTATATATCACTTAGTAGCGATTCTTACCAACAGCCCACTCGTCTTATCTCTACAAAATAAGGATTAGCGATATAATAATCATTTATGAAGAATTCCTCCAAATGATTAATTAAGCATACATGATTGTTTCTGTCAATATGCAGCCTAACTATATGGGGGTCAATGGTGATATGCTTTTGGACTACGAGGGACATGCCATTTAGGACTTCGAAGGGCATATGAAGCACCATTCATGAGATTGCGATCTTCAATGGATGTCTTATTTATACCCGATGCTACCAAAGTACTATATTTTCTCCCAGACCGAACGATCCTGGTGTCCCGTGCATCTTGTTCGAGAAAACTTACCAAATCTTGTGCATAAGTTATCCATGACCTTGCAACGACTGTGTAAATAAATTTTTTAGTACAAATTGTATGGTAAATGTCATGACCCACACCCGAATGATCGGGCACGAGTACGTGAATACGTCCAGCCTATGTCGCAACATCGGTGGTAGAACGCTGTCTGGACCTCAAGAAATTTATCTTAATTATTCAAGTACAGCTAAATATCATAACTCAATCACAATACTAAAAGAGAGATACAGGAAGGAAAGTAATCCAATAACTAACAAAATGAATGAAGTTAGAACATAAAACTGAAATAAAGAAATACTAGTCTAGAACTCAACAGAGGTCATCTCTAAGTCAGCAGTACATCAAGTTTGGTCTCAAATAGCATCGTCTTGAAGTCCAAGAACCTGTGGCATAGCATTCCTAAAAATATTATCCAGTCAGGATTGGAGTAAAGCGCATAAATTAACAATAGTTCCAGTTATAATAATAAAGACTATAAAGCAGTGAGAATGACCATACATGATAGAAATGAAATACTAGAATATAAGAGAACTGGAGAGACATATAGTCATATCACAGAGAAATAACTAGCAATGAGTATACTGGTAATGGTAAGTAGTGAAAGCAGATAAATATAAATGCTAGCAATGTATCAACTGGAAATAGAGGAATAAATAACTACTAAGTGCCTTAAAATATTAGTTTATTATATGCTCGACTTGGGACTAGATCAGGCTTGCTATATATGATTAGCTATGATATATATAAGGTCAGGCTAACTATCTGGTTAGCTATAATGCGAGCAATAGTCAGGATAATCATATATAACAGGCTATGAGGCATGTAAATGGTCAGGTTACACCCTATATGATATGTGGGATGAGCTATGATGCTTGTAAAGTGGGGTATGATCACATAATCTTGCTAATATTTTTCTGCCCCAGCTAGTACGATGGATTCCAATCACGACTCCTCATGACAGGTATCAATGATACTAAACCGTGTATCCACAGTGTTAGAATCAAGCATACACTAGAACTAGAATCATAGTAATAATCAATATAATAAAAACTGTCAGAGAATGTACTCACCTCAGATTGGTTGAAGATGACGTACACGACACGAACGTGTCGACACCGAATAGGTACAAATGCCATACTTCTTATGATGATCCCAAATGATGTAATGGTCAGTCCCAACAAGTCCAGAGCAGTCCAAATAGCTAGGAACAATATAAAAATATCTAGGATCAAAATTCGGCACGAAGTCAAAATGAGGATACCAGGTTTGCAACAGACAGAGAAAATATACGAAAAATAGCTAAGTTCTAAATAAACAAGTTATGCCAAGGGAAATAGTTGGTTTGTTATTCAAAACTCTTTTTAGAAAATAGATATAGATTTGTATAAAACTCGTTTAAGACTACTTATTTATAAACTTTATTTTAAATATACTTAAAAAAGTTTATTAGGAATATAATACCTATTTCTAAATACGTTATATTTATATAAAAGCATTTTAAGTCCAAATATGTAATTAAGTTCAATAATCGATTATATTAGAAAATATAATTTCTTGTAATATTTCTTATTAATTATTTATAAACCTAAAACTCAAATTATCATTATAAATCAAAAACCTAATATCTTATTATAAAACAAAACTATATATATATATATATATATATATATATATATATATATATATAAAACAAAACTTAATATATAACATACATATGTTACAACCTAATCGTACTCTTCTATACAAAAGAAAAGTAAATGAAAGAAAACTAGAGGGAGGAGGTCGAGAGGGGGCTTACCAACGGCGCGACCACGAAAACGAAACTCGGCGGCACAAATAAGTCGGCGGATCTGATGGAAGCAAGGTGAGCGCTGCTTGGTCAGTGTCCAACTGTCGACATGCTCACGCGGAAGTGGTCAGATCTGACACGGTCAGCCGACTCTCGTCAACTACGACTAGATCTCGTCCATGAGCACCGAGAGCTGTGGATAGGGGGCACAGTGAGGACGCGAAGAGGCGGCAGCAGAATCAAGATCCTAAATCTCATCGAACATTGGTGCGACGACGGTCAGGGCAATTCTGGTCAAGTGAGGCAACGGATCTAGCCAGATCCGTGAAGTTGTTGTCGCACCTGAACAACGGGGTTCGGGTGGTGGCCAGAGGGGAGGTTTCCGTCGCTGGTTCACTGCTGGTCCAGACAGATGGAGGTGGATAGGCAGGGTCAAGGCAGCCAGCGGCTCCGGGGATGCGGCAAGGTCCGGTTAGGCTATGGTTAGGATTTTGATGTCAATTTATTTTCTGTGTATTATTGTCGATTTGAAGATGGAACTGTGTCGGGGTTGTGTCCAACACAGGGAAGATGGATCTAGATGTACTATGACTACACGTATCCGAGGTATCGGATACGACAAGGATGGGGTTGTGGTGGTTATATTGTGGATATGAAAAATATTGGAATAACACATGGAGTCAGACCCGAGGCCAACACGGTTGAGACGGTAGTAATGATGGTGGACACCATTAGACACGGGTTGGACATAAAGATGGATGGCTGCTTGAGGTGGTGGCTAAAAATTCTTGGGAAATGGAAAGAGGCTCTTGGAAAATGAAACCCTAGAAATATTAGTTTATATAGGCTAGCTAGTCATGACTTGTTTCCCCCAAGAGATGGTAAACTTGTAAAATTCTAAAGACAAAAGATTAAAATTTAAGAAAATATTTTAAGAAGCTTCCAAAGGTTAACAAATTTCTAATTAGCTACTAATTAAACCCATATTCCAAAAAGTATAGAAAATATGTCATTTATTTTCATAAAATTAATTTGTTAATAAAAATTATTTGAAGGACTAGTTGTTATTTCATAATAATTTTGTATCCATTTGAGATAGTAAATAAATGACATATTTTCTATACTTTTTGGAATATGGGTTTAATTAGTAGCTAATTAGGAATTTGTTAACCTTAGGAAGCTTCTTAAAATATTTTCTTAAATTTTAATCTTTTGCCTTTAGAATTTTACAACTTTACCATCTCTTGGGGGAAGAAAGTCATGACTAGCTAGCCTATATAAACCAATATTTCTACGGGTTCATTTTCGAAGAGCCTCTTTCCATTTCCCAAGAATTTTCAGCCACCACCTCAAGCATCCATCCATCTTTGTGTCTAGCCCATGTCCAATCGTGTCCACCATCATTACTACCGTGTCAGCCATGTCGGCCTCGGGTCTGACTCCTGGTGTTATTCTAATATTTTTTACATCCACAATATAACCACCACAACCCCATCCTTGTCGTATCTGATACCTCGGACACGTGTACAGTCATAGTACATCCAGATCCATCTTTCCTGTATCGAACACAACCCCGACATAGTTCCATCTTCAAATCGATAACAATACACAGAAAACAAATTGACATCAAAACCCTAACCATAGCCTAACCGGACCTTGCCGCATCCCCGGAGCCGCTAGCCGCCTCGACCCTGCCGATCCACCTCCATCCATTTGGAACAGAAGTGAACCAGCAACTGAAAACCTCACCTCTAGCCACCACCCGAACCCGTTATTCAGGCGAGGCAACATCTTCACGGATCCGGCTACATCCGTCGCCTCACTTGACCAAAATTGCCCTGACCGTCGTCGCACCGTTGTTCTACGAGATTAAGGATCTCGATTTCGTCGCCGCCTCCTCGCGTCCTTACTGTGCCCCCTATCCACAGCTCTCGGATCTCATGGACGAGATATAGTTGGAGCCGACGACAGTCGGCTAACTATGTCAGATATGTCCACTTTTTCTCCGTGTGAGCATGTCGACGGTTGGACACTGACCAAGCAGCGCTCAGCTCGCCGCCATCAGATCTGCCGACTTCTTCGGGCCTCAGGGTTCCGTTTCTGTGGTTGCGCCGTTGGTAAGCCCCCTCTCAACCTCCTCCCTCAACTTTCCTTTTCTTTACTTTTCTTTTGTATAGAAGAGTACGATTAGGTTGTTACATATGTATGTTATATAATAAGTTTTGTTATATATATATATATATATATATATATATATATATATATATATATATATAGTTTTTTTTATAATAAGATATTAGGCTTTTGATTTATAACAATAATTTGAGTTTTAGGTTTATAAATAATTAATAAGAAATGTTACAAGAAATTATATTTTCTAATATAATTGATTATTGAACTTAATTACATATTTGGACTTAAAATGCTTTATATAAATATAACGTATTTAGAAACGGGTATTATATTCCTAATAAACTTTTTTAAGTATATTTAAAATAAAGTTTATAAATAAGTAGTGTCTTAAACGAGTTTTATACAAATCTATATCTATTTTCTAAAAAGAGTTTTGAATAACAAACCAACCATTTTCCTTGGCATAACTTGTTTATTTAGAACTTAGCTAATTTCTGTATATTTTCTCTATCTATTGCAAACCTGGTATCCTCATCTTGACTTCGTGCCGAATTTTGATCCTTGATTTCTTTATATCGTTCCAAGCTATTTGGACTGCTCTGGACTTGTTGGGACTGACTGTTACATCATTTGGGATCATCATACGAAGTATAGCATTTGTACCTATTTCGGGTCGACACGTTCGTGTCGCGCATGTCGACTTCAACCAATCTGAGGCGAGTACATTCTCTGACAGTTTTTATTATGTTAATTATTACTATGATTCTAGTTGTAGTGTATGCTTGATTCTGATATTGTGGATACACGGTCTAGTATTATTGATACCTGTTATGAGAAGTCGTGATTGGAATCCATCATACTAGCTGGGGCGAAAAAATATTAGCAAGATTATATGATCATACCACACTTTATATGCATCGTAGCTTACCCCACATATCATGTAGGGTGTACCCTGACCATTTACATGCCTCATAGCCTGTTATATATTATTAGCCTGACTATTGGTCGCATCATAGCTAACCAGATGGTTAGCCTGACCTTACATGTATCATAGCTAATCATATATAGCAAGCTTGATCTAGTCCTAAGATGATCACATAATAAACCAATATTTCAAGGCACTTAGTAGTTGTTTATTCCTCTATTTTCAGTTCATACATTGCTAGCATTTATATTTATCTGCTTTCACTACTTACCACTACCAGTATACTCATTGCTAGTTATTTCTCTGTGATATGATTATATGACTCTCCAGTTCTTTTATATTTGAGTATTTTATTTCCATCATATATAGTCATTACTCACTGCTTTATAGTCTTTATCATTATAACTAGAACTGCTGTTAGTTTATGTGCTTTGCTCCAATCCTGAATGGATAACATTTTTAGGAATGTTATGCCACATATTCTTGGACTTCAAAATGATGCTAGTTGAGACCAGACTTAATGTACTGCTGACCTGGAGGTGACCTCTGTTGAGTTCTAGACTAGTATTTCTTTATTTTAATTTCATGTTCTAGCTTCATTCCTTTTGTTAGTTATTGGATTACTTTCCTTCCTGCATCTCTCTCTTAGTATTGTGATTGAGTTGTGATGTTTAGCTGTACTTGAATAATTAAGATAAATTTCTTGAGGTCTAGACAGTCTTCTTCCGTCGATACTGTAACATAGGCCGGACGTATTCACGTACTCATGCCCGATCATCCGAGTGCGGGTCATGACATATTTTTATGGTGGCACATGCAGGTCTCGCTTCACAATTAGTATGATATCATGGTAGTACATAAGTTTAGTCATACTGCTGCAAGCCTGCAACAGAATAAGATTGATGATTATAAGAGATTCTAGGAAGTAGAATACTCAATCACATATTAGGATTTCCTGATAGGTTTCTAGGATGATCTTTGAGAATCTTACCTCATTGAACTTTGCTTAAATCTATTTAATCTTGCTTTGTTCACCTTAACTTTTGATTCAACTTGAATACCTGTTCGTTATTGCCCATTGTTGAAACCAATTCTTGCACCAAGTTGAGTTTTATAGACTGTGGGAAGAACATTGGAGTAGAGGTTGAGTTCATAATTATTTAAGAATAGATAATTAAGTCCTTATGCATAAATAATGATAAAATATCTAGAGGTTATTAAGAAAACAACAATTTAGATCAGAATACTATATCGGGGGTTGAACAATTTAATGAAAAGGTTTAAATAGTAATGGAAGGAATAACGTAAGAATTTGAAGACATAAATCAGGATTGTATAAATTAGACTATGAATGGTTTGTAGAAATTATGATCGTAATCCATGAGAATTAAAGAGGACGATATTGTGACTTATGACGTAGAAATAATGGAGAAATTTTATGGAATTTTAAAAGAGTAAAAGCCATCGAGAAAAGATGCTAAAATGTCTCATCATGTTAAGTAGTTAAGTACTTTCTAGATGATGCTCATTACGAGATAATTACCCTATGAGAAACTGATTTTAAGAATAATGAAAATAAAAGGTAGAGGAATTAAGGATTTGAAGAATAAATTAGCAGGAATTGATGAATGAATATTTTTAGATTATATCTTATTGGAGGATTTGGTAAGATCGATAGCAATACATGAGATTATGATCAAATACTGATACTTGAGATTTTGAAGACAATGATGCATTTGTGATTTCTGGGTGATTGTTAGCAAATGATTTAAATATTAAAAATGATATTGAAAAGTTGCTAGAATGATTTTTGAAATTATGGCTTAATGATTTATTCCGATTTCGAGGATAGTAGAATTAAAAAAAATTTATACAAGAAGATCCTGACTAATTTATTGGATGAAGTCATTGATATGAGAAGTAGTAGAGTTTATATAGTTTGACTGAAACTCACAAATGATGATATCGAGGATGGAAATACAACCTTGATAAAGATCTTTTGAAGGACTAAGCCAAAATTATCAAACTCTTGGTAGTGGATAATCAATAATGTGGAATCACAATGAGTAAGAGGATTGGATACCAAAAAAATGGAGGACACCTTGGAGATTAAAATTTTAGAATTTTATTGGCTATGGACATATGCAAGAGAAGGTAGGACAACGACCTCATTATAATAAAGTAAGTAAGAGTAGAATTCATATTCTTTGTAATATTTTCTTCTCCTTGACACCTTTGACCTACCACATTTACCAACTTGACTCTTATCCAGAAACTTATTACTCTAGCAAATATGATCTTGTCTTCTCTTTTGAATCTATTTATCCACCTTACTTTTAGGGATGGTCGGTAGGAATGTCCTGATCATCTAGCACTAGAGTAGAGGAATTTGTTATCGTATGATTATGAAATATTTTGTCTTGTAATGATACTTTTGACATTAAAATGGAATCGATAAAGGAAAAGCGAGACTGAGGATGAAAGCAAAATTAAAAGAATAATGGTATCCTGAGTTTTTAAAAATAGTTATATTAAGGAATTATTTCGAAACGAGTTAAGGACCAAATGCATATGACATATTAGAAAAATAAATAGAGGAAGTAATGTTGGATCATACTTGGAAGAAATAAGGAATGCAAAATAAAAATAAAAATTGAGAAGACTTGAAATTTAACTGTGGACACAAATTCTGACTCAATAATTATAAAAGATTTAAAAATTGAAATTTATTGCAAGTTTGATAATAGATTATGGGATCAAATGGATATACCTTTTAGGATTAGTAATTTGAGAAAGATTGAGTAGCTAGTCTAGAATTCTGATTCTAACCAACTATTCTATACTCCTATATACTTAATTCTTGTAAAAATATTGAATCCATTTCAATATTTTACCATTTTTTTATCCATCATAGTTATTCCTTTTAAATTTTTATGATAATTCGTTGACACCATGACAATTTAGGAATGCTATGAGTGAAAATATTTGTCATAACTCTTGATTAATAGTATTGATGATATATTTTGAGGATTAAAATTGATAGTGCTAAGAGCATATAAATCTTGAGTTATGTAATATTGAGAGTAATTGATGGGAATGAATTTATGATAACAATGACCAGTAAGGAGAGTGATTTAGAGTTTATGCCAGAAAATTTTCTTTTCTTAAAGTGTTATTCAACTTGAAGAGATGAGAACATTTTAATTTTATAGTCATGGTATCTACCTGTCAGTAAGGTTTGAACACTCAAGAGTTAGTCTAGGACATAGAGCATGTTTTGAATCATAAACATTAAGTGAATTGGACTTATGTAATCAATTTAAATATCGAGGATTTGATAGAAAAGATTTTGCATCGGGATAATAAATTCAAGGGATGAACAAGAATTTTAATCGAAACAAAAATTTTAATCGAAACAATAATACTGGAATTTTAGGTAGATTTGATAAATTATAAAATAATATGTTTTAAGAATGAAGAAAGTATTCGATGATGATTAAGGAGTTCAAAACTAACAGCTTAAAATTAAATATTGATTGATTTTGAAAACAAATATAAATATTGGGGGTTCGATATTCTAAGGGGGATAGAAGTAATTAAATGACATTGACTTGAAGAATTTAAGGATATCAAATTACGCTGTGATAATATGCAATTGAACAAAGGATGACTATGAGCTACTAGAACACGCTTTTTTTTTTGGAATTTTGGGAGAGAAAAAAGGGGGGTGGGAGAAGAAAATAAAAGATTATGAATGCAGAGTTGAGGTACAAATTAGTTAATGGGTGTATATTTAGAGTAAAAGATTTGATTTAGCTATAGAGGAATACAAAAGTGATCATAATGGAGACATTAGATTTAAAAGGGGAAATAAAATTTAAGTATAATTCAAGTTTAAGATGAAGAAACTTGAATGTGAACCATGATAAAGGTTATGTGGATAAATACTGATTTGGAGATTTTAGAATCTAGTTAAAACAAAGGTTATCGAAATCAAAACTTTTATAAATGACTAGTAGATCGCGAGATCGAGAAAAGTAGAAGAATGATGTTTCAAATAAATAGATGGTATGGGAATGTTGCCTTTATATGATAAGAACATCTAGAGATCGAGGTTATACGAGTATACAAGATCTAGGGATTGCCCTCATCCATATCAGTTTTCATTATCATGGGTTACGTGTCGATTTTTTCTTTCAAAATTTTACCAAAGTTGATACTTATAATTACCTCTGAAACTCCCTTGATCTTTCAATAACCCTTCTGAGTCAGGAGAATTTGTTTCACTTTCTGACAAAAACTTTGTATATATATCCTTGCATTACGCAAATATCGGCTAGTTGGATATAGTACTAGCGAGTTTGACCTAGAAATTTTAATTGTCTGACTTGATAATTTGTTTACTCTCTCATGTTACTTAGTAAATTATTTCCTACGAACTTCTCCTAAACTATCTAGTTGGTTACGTTTCCTTCCTGATTATCTAAAATCTTTTGTCGTTATTTTACCCTTTATAGTATGTAGGTTTCCCATAATTTTGTTAGCTTCAATGGGTATCGTACAATATCTCATTTATATATATCTTTTTCTTATACTGGCTCATACTTGAATTTTGAAAATTTACCAAGGGAATTCAAGATCGAGCCATGATTCTATAAACTATCCATATCTCAACCATATTTTCTTTTCATGTTCTTTTTCGTATTGGTAAATGTTCCTTACTGATAATTTTTAATAAATTTATATTACTATCTCTTCGCATGACCAATCTATTCTTCTGTCATATTCATTCCTTAAATTTTGAGGATGAAATTTTTCTAAGGTGGATAGACTTGTAACCTCCGGTTTCCAGAATTTCCAAAAATATTTAGATTTTAATTTATTTTAAATACCAAGTTTATAAAAATGTTTTCTCTTTGAATTTTTAGTATTAGAATTATAAACATTATTTTATTTTAGAAGATGTTTTAAAAAAAATCTTTTAAATAATTGTAAGTAAAGCATACACATATGTTGTTCTTATAGCCATCCTTATTTCTTATTCCGGTTGGTGACCCACATGTCCCAACTTACAGACCTTCTCATAGTCCAGTGGTACCAAACCATAATTGTACTCGCATACAAAGCATTTTCTTTATAGTTATCGTACACTGATGTACTTGCTGTTAGACAGATATTCGATGTTCCCATTTCATTGTTAGAAGTATGTAAAGTGATTTGCAAGGCATTACTTCTCATGTAAGGCATATATTTACCTTATTCTTGTGTTAATAGTATTAGCGGTCATCATTCATATGTTTCATTAGTTCCAACGACATTGGATAAAAGACATCATTATTATAATATAGACTAGAGCAACATTTAGATATGCAATTCAATAAGAAATACTTACATTTATTCTTTTTATTTGGGCATGAAGGAGTAGAGGAGAAGGGACAGATCTAGTCACTTATACAAATATCGTTTCTATGCTATGATCCCACATTCGCCTACGATCCCTCAAGAATGATCCGACATAAAGCACAGTTTTCTAACTTGGCATATCATACATTCAAACTACGACGCATAAGATATCCCATCTGGCCAAGTTAAGCAATTCTGCATCATCACACAAAGCATCTCGATTTTCTATACCACTTATATTACATCGGTCTGATCCATCTATAATTCTAGCATAATGCCTTTTCGCGGAGGGGTATTACATAATATACCGCTCAGAAAAAAGTTTCTTCCTTAAAACTTAAAGAAATAACTCAATTCACCATATCACTTACGTCACCCCACGAAAATGTTCTATGCTAGTTGTAGTTCAACAACCCATTTTAATCTCTTGTCAATATGCTCATTCATGAATCTCGTATTCTGATGCATTCAATTCTACCATCTTTTTTCTTCCCAAATGATTTGTTCATATTCCACAGTTCACTAATATTCTCTTACAGCTCTATTTAAATTATGTTCACCACTTCGCCTGGTTCGTACTTATATTTTAGGCATCCCCGAAATATAGTACACTCAGCCAATACTAATGGTTAAAGAATCATACGGCTATAGATTCAACTTTATTTCTTATTACTTGTTACTCAATGATTTCAGCCAAGATGTTCCTTAACATCAATTTTCCTATAACTACAAGTTCTTGCGACACTCAATATAAAAAATTATATCAGTATCTTTCCAATACATAGCAATCATGTTTCGGTTCTAAGCACTTCTCAATATTCACCAACATCCTTTCGGTCTTATTTTTTACCAAATTTATTCTGATAAGGTCAACTTTTATTTACATTAACCAATAACATAATTGCATCACCTTATGAATGTCTAATAAAATTCTATCTCGCTAAGCCACATTCAATAATTACTCATGTATTCGATACATCGGTCATACCCCCACTCTAGAGATCATCCACAATAGTTATAATCTGATAAATTATATATGTCATCCAAATTGTCCTCTACCCAACTATGTTTTCTGCCGACCAATTATTATCAATGCAACTAAACTTTCCATCGATAATATTTATCCCAACTTACTAGACCACAAGCTTTATTTATATTACCTCCATCGAAGTCTCTTGAAGAATTTCCATCTATTGCCATACAATAAGGTTCATAGATTAGTTCCTTTATAATCCGCAAAGTTCATATGTCGACTAAATATTACTCACCAATCGATAAGTTCAAGTATTTTCACTTCACAACTGCTACCCTTTTAAGTTAAACCTGTAGTAAGTGCTACACACCTAAGGTAAAATGAAGCAATTTCTAACATACTCGATCCAGCTGTAAATTATTTTTTTAAGAACTTTCAACCTAGGCGACCAAAGATTATTGTAAAACTTCTCTCCCAAATAGGTATTTTTTTGTATTTTATATTTATTATAGGTTACTTTTAAATAAATTAAAACTTAATTATTCTATTAGGATACTTTACCATAGTTTGGACACTAATGATATAGGACGACCCCAAAATCTACAACGTCCTTCGTAGGAAGTAGCCTACATAGGAGACACAACTTGTAGGATCTTTTCGTGACTCAGAATTTGACCATTCAATATTAGTATGGCACTAGTGTAACAACCATAGTTTATTATATTTAATATTTAGATATTTTTATATAAATAATCCATTTATGGTTATTTTCTATCCAAACCTTCATCAATAAGCAACCCATAATTCCTCCATACCAAATTAGGCCACTTTTCTCTTTTGTAGAATTTATTTATTATTTATTACAATTTTTAATCCCATAAAATCAAATCAAATCTTTGTCATTAATTAATTATTTGATTAGTTGTTAACTTTTAATAACTAACAACCTAATTAGAAAATATCCTAACAAACTAACTATCCAATCCTAATCATACCCCTCTTCACAAACTCGTGGCCTCCCCCATTCGTACGTATGCACCCCCCTTGGTCGAATCTCTCCCCCTCTCTTATCTCCATATATATATATATATATATATATATATATATACACACATATAAACCCCTTCTCTCTTCTAAAAATTCTAATTTAAATTCTCGTTCAAAACCCTCTTTAATTATTGTTAATATATTCATATAGATGTTAATAATATGGAATATATTCAGTTTTTATAAATAATTTCAGATTTATTAAATTATATTAAATTAAAGTTTTGAGCATATTTTATGGATATTTTTGATCTAGTTTTGATGTATGCATGTTGGAGACCCTTGGACCATGTTAGGACTTAATCATAGATAGAAAATCCTAAAATTTCTTGATGAAGTATTATTTTTTCAAAAATTATATATTCTAAAATTATATCAAAATTATATTATTTAATAATTATATTGTCACAACACCCATGTACCACACATTGTCATGCATACTAACAAGTTTGGTTGCCAACCCTAATAGGATCAACTTGTAGATGGTAAAAACCCAAATTATTTTTTCTATAGATAAAAGAATTAGTATTTATTATATTTATTACTGATTTTATCATATTTATTTCGATTTTAATTTTATTTATAAAATTAGAATTCTAGGTATTTTATGTAGTAAGTTGACCTAGTTTGACAAAACTTGACCCCGACAGTTTTAGACTTAAACCCCAACCAAAAATCCTTATTTTTAGCATTTAAAATTATATATTATGTTTTAATTCTGATTTATGAGTATTTATTCTAGATTTAATTATTTGTCAAAATTAATCTTTATTGACTAGTAGGCAACCCGTTATGACCTAGTTTTGGTTTTCACTTAGTTTTGGACTTATAGAAATTATAGGAGATGACCCTATCACTAAAAACCTTATTTTCTAATAAAATTCCATAATTAATAGTTTCTATTAATTAATAATTTAAAAATAGTCTTTGGCAATGTATAATGGTTAGTAATATTTTGTCGTGTAGTTACTTGCATGTGCAACCAACGTAGGATTAATAACTAGATAATAACTTAATTTGACTAGAGGAATAAGAGTCTAATTAGTGTAATAATTAATTGGTAGGTATTTGAGACGTTCCTATGGAGAGCTCCGGACCAGATTTGTTGTGCTCATATTTTATCTTGGAAGGCAAGTACACCTTGCTTGATTGTATTGTTCAGTTTATATTATGTCTAGTTTTTATTTATTTAGTTGTATGCATGCATCTTAAAAGTAGTTGACTTACCTGGTATGTTATAAAGATACGTGATATTTTCTGACCTAATGCTGTTTCAAACACGTTTACTGTCTGAGTGAGAGAGTGCATAGACTAGTGTGTCGATCGTGCATCGATACGTGAGTTCGCGTCTTGTATTAGTAGTTGGTGTTATTTAGTTCTAGATTTTACTAACGTCTTGCATTATGTCTGTACCGCATATACGGTTCGGTTGCATGGGAGGAAAGAATCTACTAGTGAGCGTATGGGATTTCTATTTCTAATGGTGTAAATGGTATATATCGTGTACCCCTGAGTTCTGTGGAACGCCTGGTGGGACGACTATTCTTCTATTTCTCCACCCTCATATGCCATTAGAGATGTCTCGAGTGCATATCACATAGATGGTTTAGTTACCCTATTTATTGTTTACTACTTTACTTTCATGCATATCGATTTCTTATGTACTTGTTATGTCCATCTAAGGACCTGGCACCCTTTCCAAGTATAGAAGATTTATGATTATTTGCAGGAGCACGGATCAGGACTGGCTACTTCTTTCTCTTTAGAGGAGGTCTTCCCTTAGAGATTCTTGATCACTAGATGATGTACTTATTTTGTTGTCTTTCATATATCCTAGTTGGTAGTGGATTTGTCTCTACCCGACTACTAGTTCTTCTCGACTACTTTCTACTTGGTAAATTACAATATTGGGTTATATATTTCTATTTGGTTTTGTGGATTAGATTAGTATTGTCGGTGACTTGTGAAGTTATATACCACTTATGAATTATTATTCATAAACCAGCGTACTATGTGTATGGTTTCCATATATTAGAGTTGCCATGTATATACGGCTGGCATATACAATTATTTATTTATATATATACAAATATTTATTCATTCATTTGTACAGATTAGAGAGTTTTGGAGGAAGAAGACTTACTAGAGAGAGAGAGAAGGATGAAGAACTAGGGTTCTTGGATAAGGAGATGGCGTGTGCCCACGTGAGGAGGAGGGGGTCGGTGGCGGCTAGGGTGATGGAGGAAGGAGATAAAGTTAGATTTTTTTGGAGAAGATTTTTGGTTAGGGTTTAAGATGAATATATATATATATATATATATATATATATATATATATATATATATATATATATATATATATATATATATATATATATATATATTCATCTTAAACCCTAACCAAAAATCTTCTCTAAAAAAATCTAACTTTATCTCCTTATATATGTTGATGGGGAGAGAGGGAGAGAAAGAGAGAGGGGTCCACGGGTTTAAAGGGGGGTCAGTCATGGGTAGGTTTATTATTAGTTTAAATTATTTTCTAATTAGGTTATTAGTTATTAAAAATTAACAACTAATCAATTAATTAATTTGACATAGATTTGATTTGATTCCATGGGAATAAAATAGTAATAAATAAATAAATCCTACAAAAGAGTAAAGTGGCCTAATTTGGCATGGAGGAATTATGGGCTGCTTATTAAAAAAGGTTGAATTAAAAAATAATTACAAATAAATTATTTATATAAAAAATATCTAAATATTACCCACAAGAAACTATGGTTGTCACACAAGTGCTATACTAATGCTAAATGGCCGAATTTTGTGAAGGACGATGTAGATTTTGGGGTCGTCTAATGTCATTAATGTTCAAACTATGGTGAAGTTTTCTAATGCAACAACTCAATTTAAATTAATTTTAAAATATTCTAAATAAATACAATAAATATAGAATACACAAAAAATACCTATTTTTGGGTGAGGAATTTTACACCAGGCGCGTCTCTCTGGAGCCTTCAACAAGCGGGTCAAAGAGAGAATGTTCCAAGTGGGTGACCTTGTCTTGACAGTAAGAAGACCGATAATTATGGCCTATAAAACGGTCGACAAATTCTAGCCCAAATGGGAAGGCCTGTTCGTCGTAGAATCGGTATTCTCCAACGGTGCCTACCGGCTCGTGAAACCCAACGACGACTTGCTCATGATGCCTATCAACGATAAGTTCCTAAAGATTACTATGTATAAACTTGACTTATACTCCCCTCATCACCAGCGGGGCAACCCAGATCTATATCTCTACACTCTTGGTTCTTCATCCCCAGCACGTGTCTATGTGCAATATTTTTTACTTTGTTATAAATTCCTGTAAAAGCCATCATTTGTATCCTGGAGCCCTAGATACGCAACGGATGAAGGATCCTCAAAGTCTCTCCAGCGGAGCAGGTCTCAGGTCCACTTGCACACCCCTGCAGTGACCACTCAAAAATTAATCTCGTTAGACGTAGCCATATTCATGTTACCTTTGAGCTATCGTCCCACCAATATCCCCAGCGGTACAATCCTCAGGTCTATCTTTATGTTCGGATAGACCACACTCAGCAAATCATCTCAGCAGGTTTCTCGGACATCGGTTCACGTCCATATTACCTCTGAACTATCATCATAACATTTCTCTCCGGCTGAGTTTGCCATACCCAAATTACCTCTGAGCAAACTTTCTGGGTCTTTGCTATCAATCATCACGTCTATATTACCTCTGATATCAGTTGTCATCCTCACTTATTACCTGTACTCACCAAGGTATACCAGCGGTGTTAAGTCCACAAAAACTACCACGTCCATATTACCTCTAGCAGCACTTGTTCTAAAACTATTACTTGCATCCAGGCGCACAAGAAGTAATGGGTCCAGAAAATCTATCACATCCATATTACCTCTGATAGGGATTATTTTTGAATTTATTACTTGCACTCTAGTAAAAGGTCTACCAAAGATCCTCCAACGGGATATCCTTAAAAAGCTACGATATTGTACTATATTCTGGTACGATATCCAAAGTTCACATAAATAAACGCAACAAAAGATGAAGCTTTTTCTTTGCTTAAAGGAAACAAAAAAGCGAATTATATGGAGGGTCTATTGACACCCCAAGAACACCCCCGATGCCTATCAGTGGTCAGGATTCTCTGGTTCCATATTGTTTACAAACATCACAAAATTTATACACAGACAAATGATTGAAGGAGTTCCGGAAAAGAAGAAACTTTTTATTTAAGATTATGATTACATATGATGAAATTTTGTTACATTTCAAGGATTTTTATTAACATTCAAGGTCTTGAGTACATATGATGGAAACCTTTTTTAAGGGTTTCTATGAGTTCTTGCCGACAAGAACCACTTCTATTAAAAGGCGTCCACGTATTATTTCTTCCACAGACACAAGTAGGCCCAACAACAGAGCTCAATGCTTTCTGGCTTACTACTCCACAGTGCAAACCTCAGAATATGGAATCCATACTAATAGATAGCAAGGAAAGAGCAAGAGCAGATACTCTACAACCAGACAGGAAGACCGACGACAGGAATAGTAATTAATCCAAATTTTGTCATTACCGCCACAAGCCCTCAGCCGGTAACAAACCGTATAAAGGGAAGAAATACATCTAGCACGCTGCATGAACAAGGATGACTCAGCACGTAACACCGAATATTCATCCTTGTTTACATGATCAATCCTTGCTGAACGATCCTCATCTCCTGGATTGGTTCTCGGTAAACCGTCCTCGTCTCCTGGATTAGTTTTTGATAAGGAACTGTTACATAAGGGTAACATTCTCTTCAAATAACGGTCTTATGATATTCTTTCATGCTCCATCATGAACAACACAAGCAAGGACAAAACCTAAAAAAGAAAGACACACATAAGTCTTAGTGAAGATCGCATAAAGGTACAACTATCGTATATGGCTGTTTAGGTCGCAGTAATGCACGACCGAGCCTGCACGCACAAGCAAGAAGAGATCTCATCCATACAGTCAAGCCAGAGATAAATCTTTATGCACATGAGGAAGATGACCCCCGACCCATGCGGCCATGCCAAAGCTCGACACGTATGTTATAGAGGAATGATCGTCCACATGATAGAACTCTATGAAGGAGGTCTGTGCAAGTCCAAGAAGAGTCTCCATCCAGGCGACAGAATCTCGCGAAGGGTCTGTACGCATCCCTATAGCAGGATGGTGTACTATGGCCTCTTCCTCTATGGCCTAGCATGAGAAGTGTGGTACTGCCCTACCTCCAAGCAAAATACCCGGATCGGGGGGCCATGGATCAAAACTTTTCTTGATTAACCCCTAGACAAAAAAAGCCTCAGCCTTCAGCATCCCTCACAGGAGAAGGAAGAAAAGCAAAAAAGATAAAGTTCTTTCTCTCCTCCCTATCACTTATTTTATAGGCTTCAAATCCACGTGAGGAGATCGAGGAAATAAACCAAGCAGTTACGATGATGAACCTAACGCCTTAATTCATGGGGTCCACTTTAATCTTCCTGTAAATAGCGGCCTCTCGGGCCCCATGTCAGGAGATAGCACAGAATCCCAAAAAAATCAACTAAAAGATTAAAACAAATTTGTCAGTTAATGACGATTTGACAGCCTGGAAGTGCTCACCCATGCGGCCTAACACCCAGGCGGCCCAACATCTATATGACCTTCCAGCCATGTGGCCAAAAGTGCTTCCTCCTCTATGCTTCTTATTCAAAGTATTCCAAACTTATCAGTTTGAAAACTTTGAAGAGAGTCTTGTATAAGCATAAAAAATATCAATCCATGCAACCTTGTGCCCCAAAATAAAAATACAGAAGAGATCAGGCTGCAGAGTCTTCCTGCGATAATGAAAGACGATATCCATGTGTCCCAATCAGCCAAAGCAGCTTGGACGTAGAAGGACCTAACATGGTGCCCCGTCAGCAGGATCGTCTCTGATATAGAATCCTGACAAAATGATTTTCTGAATGCCTCAAAAGAAGTGAACACACTAAATGACAGAAGTCTCATATCAGCATAAAACTTTACTCTCGATGGATGTGCAATGCCACGTCTACAGCATAATTATCCTCATGCGGCTCTATGCGTCCCAGGTTCCATTCGGTCTCATGTATCTCTGGCCCATGCATACTAGACTCCATGCGTCCCTGGCCCTATGCGTCCCAGACTCCATATGTTCCATGCATCTCTGGCCCTATGCATCTCAGACTCCATGCATCCCTTGCGTTTGTGGCCACATGTGTTTCAAACTCTATGAAGACCAAATCTTGCTGTTATAACAAGAGTGATTCTCTCTAACAAAGTGCGAACTATATGTCAAGCTGACCAAGTCATGCCCACAAAGGACGAGAACCACCCAGATCTTCAGCAACAAAAAATCCTAACAAATACCCACATAGCAGCTTGACCTACTCATGGTTACAGCTATACCCTATTAAAAAGGGACACGTGGCACCCTCCAGCATCCACACGGCCCAACATATGTGCGCCCAGGAATGACTATAAATAAAAGGGTACCACACCCATACAAGAGGCTAAGAGAGAAGCTTCCTCATCCTGCATCAGATCATTCATGGAGTAAAGAGAGTTGCTTCACTCCTAACCCTCCATCGTTACTCCCCAAAAAACAAATTTGTACTTATATTGTCTGCCTAGGACCTCTTTGTACTCTCTTTTAGTTTGTTAATTAAATCAAGCTCTCTTAAAACTTTTGAATTTAATGGTGAACAGTAGTTTATCAACTTGTTCTATCTTCGACTTTTGGAAAGTGCATGATGTATTCCATATTTCCCAACTAAGGAGATACGTACATGACCCTAGTCACGTGGTAAAATTTGATCAGCTTATGCTCAGTGCCGACCTATCTTACTCGGAAGAACCTGTTCAGATCCTAGAAAGGAAAGAGAAGACCCTAAGGAATCGATCAGTGGCTTTGGTCCGTATGTTATGGTAGTATCATGCAGACAAGGAATCGACATGGGAGCTTGAGGAAGAGATACGAAAGTAGTACCCATCCTTATTCGATAACCTAGAGGTAGAACCTTTATTTTAAGTTTTGAGGATAAAACTTTTTCTTATTGGTATATTATGTATTGCTCCGCTCCTAGCGGTGCACTATATAAGGCTTATAGCTCGATTGACTCAGTCAAAATTAAGTGTAGAAAAACTTTATGGAGGAATCGATCACGGACAATGCAATAAAGTTTTTAAATTAATGGATCGGCTTATGTTGGAATGAGTCCAATAATTTTTGTTGGATTTTTGGTTAATTTTCTTGGATTTGCGCTGTTTAGTTTTGATGAATACATTTTCATGATTGATTTTTGATGATTGATTGTTTATCCCATTTTTATTGATTGTATGCATTCATTATAGAGAAATCTGAGAGAAATGAGATGGTAGTCTAACCAAATATTGGTGCCAATACAGATAGACACGTGACCGGAGCCTGAGCGAGCAAGCATCCTTTTATCTCGATATTCTCTCTTTGGTGAGCGGTTCTATTCATTCTTCAATACTCTTTCATACTAATAATCAATAGTGTTCTCTTGTAACCTTGCTAAGTCCAATGATCGATAAAGCCACTAATGCCACAAGTTTTATGCCACTATTATAAATTAATGAATTGCATTGATAAGAGGGAAGTTTAATTATGTAACACATGGAATGATATAATCATTATGTCATGGTTTGGTGCCATGCCTTAGCGGTAAATTGGAGTCAACAGACTACCAATCGAATCAATGAATAAGTATGCTGAAATAAGAATGGGTAAATGTGCATTGCTACTTTAAATGTTTTAATACCTTACACTGATATTTATGCTTATCATATGGTCGTAGATGTATTTTATGGTCATGGACAACTTATGGACAAGGTAGAAAATTTCTCGAACGGAACCTGGGACACTGGGGACCGTCTGGCCTGGGAGAAATAGTAGCGCTTTGGTAGAGCCGGGTATAAGAGAGATATTTTTTGAGGCTTCCTACCTGCTTTGAATGGCGCATCGTACGCCCATCAAAGTCCTATACGGCATGTCCATCGTGGTGCTATACCATAAATGATCCAGTAAAAATAAGTTACATAATAATGATGTCTTATGCAAAGGCGGTAAGAAAAATCCTGTAGATTATACCAGAACGACCATTGGTCGGGGTAAGAATTCCATATGAGCAAAGAATTTATATTTCACTGCATAAACTATTTCCTATTAAAATATTGCATATATAATATTGCCTATTAAACTGTGCCTTAATTAAGAAGTGTTGGTTTAGATGAGTGGGCTAGTTCTGCTCACCAGTACAATTTGAGTACTGACCCACATCTTTGTAGGCAAATCTGGTGACCAAGATACCGAGTGCACTCAAGGAAGATAAATCTTTTGTTGCAGTCTTTTCAAGCTTCTTCCTATTTCAAAGATTTTTAGTAGCTGCTTTCAAGGAAGATAAATCTTTTGTTTCAGTCTTTTCAAGCTTCTTCCTATTTCAAAGATTTTTAGTAGCTGCTTTCAAGTTTCTAAGAATGTAATAAAGGGGCATAATGTATGGGATAAAAACATTATTTTATGTTAGCCTATCAGACTTTCTTTTATGCAAAGCTATATAAGCCGTTCAGGCATTTCTGTTTCGGTGCTGTAAAAATTGTACTTTGTCGCAATGAATCAATAAAAGAGTTATTTTTTTATACAAATGTGTACTTTATAATCTACTGGTGTGTTGTGGAACTGTTTACAAAAGATGTTTGATACGTGAGCATATTCTTGCCTTGTACAAGTGCAACCCCAGACTTGTACGGCATCACATCTAGCGAGAACGAACGATTCTGCAGAATTGAATGCGAGAAAGAATCGGTTCTACAGAACTGGGATATGACAAGTTTAATGCTTTTGTTGTAGTCTTTTCAAGCTTCTTCCTATTTTAAAGTATTTCAAAGATTTTTATTAGCTGTATTCAAGTTTCCAAGAATGTAATAAAGGGGTATAATGTATGGGATAAGAACATTATTTTATGTCATTCTATCAGTCTTTCTTTTATGCAAAGCTATGTAAGCCGTTCAACTATTTCTATTTCGGTGATGAAAAATTGTACTTCGTGGCCATGAATTTATAAAAGAATTATTTTCTTCCTATACAAATGTGTGCTTTTATAATCTGCTGCTGTGTTGTGGAACTGTTTATAAAAGATATTTGACACGTGTGTACGAACTTGTCTTGTACAAGTGTAACCCCAGACTTGTACAATATCACGCCCAGCGAGGATAAACGGTTCTATGGAACAAAATGCGAGGATGAATCGATTATGCAGAACCGGGGCGTGACAAGTTGGTATCAGAATACGGTTTAAAGTGTCTCGAATTTCAAAGTTTTTTTTCAAGTAGAAGTTTTCAAACAGTAACAATTTTCTCAGCTAATTTGCTTTTCGATAGTGCTACATGAAATAATATTCCATACAATAAGCCCATAAATATTTTATGAGTGCTAATGGAAATTATTTTTTTGCAGATGACTAAGGTGATAGCGCCAAGGCGACATCGTTGTCTGAGCCAATAAAGAAAATAATAAAAATAGGATTACCAATCTTCCTAATCTTCTACTCGATATAAGAGAAAGGATTTTATACCCTTTTTTGTATCAAAATAATAATGATTTTGATCTGTTCATCAAAGATTACTATTTTGTTCTCCCTAGTGAGAGCGAGTGTAACCATAACTCAATATAGCCAAAGCTCATGGAGGTTTATCTGTATTTGCTGGAGTAGGCGAACGTACTCATGAAGTAAATAATCTCTACATAGATATGAAAGAATCCAGAGTAATTAATAAAAAAAATATTACAAAATCAAAAGTAGCTCTAGTCTTTGGTCAAATGAATGAACCCCCGGGAGCTCGTACGAGAGTTGGTCTGGCAGCCCTAACCATGGTGGAATACTTCCGGGATGTTAATGAACAAGACATACTTCTTTTCTTTGACAATATCTTTCGCTATTGCGGTAGATGAAGTAGCTATTAGGCAAGCTTCAAATCGAAGCAATTTGATGTCTGACTCGAGCCTATATGACATAACGGATCGATAAAAATATTCCACCTTTGTCGCACTGCGTGTCGTTGGTAATGATTCTACTACGGTGCCACAAATTCGCAAGTTGGTCCTAAGTAATCGTTGTTCTTCATTGGATTTCGGAGGAATAACTTCATTAGGATTGGAGAATTGATGCGATTCTTCATGAATAGACTCGATTCTCCCATCGAGAGTGACTTTGAAAGTCTTACCTAAACTCTTACATGTATCTTAAATGCATGAATGTGATGGAACAAAAAAATCTATAGTTCCTCGTCATCGTTGGCTGGAATCAAAATATCTTCGAGATCTGGTGATCGATGTATGGGATATAAATGAAAGGGCAGTACCGTTAGAGGCACAAAGGAAGCAGAGCGATGGACATCACAAGATGATTTAGGTACATCATCATGAGCTTTAAGCACAGCTAACAAACGAGTTTCAAGCATGATTTGACGTGCAACAGCAGCAAGTTGCTAACTTGTCTTAATTGGTTGCTACATTAACTAAGAATAACAACGCGACCTAAGTGGCTGCTGCTAAAGAGACAGTGATAGTAGAAGTAGAAGAAACTGAACATCCTCCAAGCAGGCGACCGACATTCAAGTTTTCTGAATTCAGAAGCTATAATCCGCTCGAGTTCAATGGCAGGAAAGAACCAGAGGAAGTAATGAGCTTCCTAAAGACTTTGGAGGGTATCTTTTGTATGTTGGATATGCAAGGCACCAAAAGAGTGGATTGTGCGGCTGTGCAACTGCGTCTCAAAGCAGAAGACTGGTGGGAGTCGAAGAGACAAGCACTGTGCAGTGCCAACCAAGAAGCCAAATTCTCTTGGAAGATATTTAAGCAGGTGTTCATCGCACAGTTCATTCCACTAGCTGTCTATCATAGGAAGAAAAAAGAGTTCGTAGCGCTTGTATAGGGCAATTTGTCCGTCAGCGACTACAAATAGTATTCTTAAAGTGATCCAAGTTTGGCGGCTACATGATACCGAACGATGAGGCAAAACAACTGAGATTCATTGAGGGTCAGAATAAAGAATTACAGTATGATATTCTCAACCGAAAGTGAACGACGTACCAGGAAGCCTATAAAATGGTTCTCGAGATGGAGAAATTTTATCCTCGAGGGGTGACACAGAACAACCATGGGAACAACTACAAATGACCCATGGAAGCAAGCATGTTTGATGCTTCCAAGCGTCAGAACACAAATGATAATAAGAACCCTATCAGCGACCGTACTGTAATAGGTGCAAGCGGGTTCAACATCGTCAAGACGAGTGTCGCGTTTTAAGTATGGAAGTTTGGATCACAAAGCTGTATGGTGCAATAGTGAAGGAAGAAATCAGAATCACGATCAATATTGTCATCAAAATTATGATCAATAATATAATCTGAATCGTAGACAAGCGCCACGAGCTCCACAGGCGGAAGTTATGAATGCTCAGAACCCACGACCAGGAGGACATGATAGAGTGTTCGCACTGACTCAAGAAGAAGTGCTTGCCTCAAACACTGTTATAACAGGTATATTGCTTTACAGAGAAATACCTGCATGTGTACTATTTGATTCTGGTGCTACACATAGCTTCATATCATCTGCATTTGCTAATGAACACAAATTTTGTAAGACACTATTAGATATGAATCTTAGTGTCAATACTCCGTCCAGAAGATATTTGTATATTTTTCCCTATTTTTCATAACAACTAATCATACTATATATATATATATATATATATATATATATATATATATATATATATATATATATATATATATATATATATGTGTGTTACTAGTTGTATATTAGGGGTTTTGGCATAAAGATTGGTAGTGTATCATAGAGTGTCACTTGTGCACTATAAGAGCTTAATGAAATATCTAGTGTCTATACGAGTGTAAGTATTTACATATATATATGTTATAATGGTAGTTATTATATGGATGGGTGTTCTGCTACTATGACAGTGTATTGATCCTGGGTGTGCTTCGAGTTTGAGTTGTGAAGAAAAGGGGTATCAGTTGCTGCAAATCGAGGACTGCAACCAGTTATTGGTACACTGGGTCATATTGCAGAGAGTGCAATATGGATGTGGATGTGTGTGAAATCATCTGATTCGTAGTACTGTTGGTAAGGAGTGACAGTACTGTGATGGTTTAGTATATATGTGGCATTGTCATTGCTGTGGTGGTTATTGTATTAATATCATAGATGATAGTAGCAACAGTGACTAAGAGAGGGGAAGTATTAGTTGAGTTAAAGTGTATTGATAGTGAGATGGATTTTAGAACTGTAGGAGATGTCTATTTCAGAACTGGGAATAGGAGTATCAACAATAGTAGAGAAGTTAAGATCCAAGCGTACTATATGGGAGTGGAAACTAAGTGTCTCTAATGTAGCTATAGTGGACTATTTTTTGGTTCAAAGTTAAGATCCAAGCGTACTACATAAAGGTGAAATTGGTTCAAAGTTTCTCCAACTGTGGAGAAAGATACGGGTCTCTAATGTAGCTATAGTGGACTATTTTTTCGATTCCAGAAAATTATGTTTTTTCTCGATTTTGGAAATCAATTTACAATCAACGAAGCGCAAAATGAATTAATCTACTTTACGGGATACGAAAACAGTAAGGTTGTCTATATACCAGAGAAAATAGTTCACAAAACGATTGCACAAGGAGGGATATATGGCACCGAAAAGTCGAGTTTATGGGGTTGTTGTGGTTGCTGTGCGGGTCACGATTGCACGTACAGGTGACGCATTAAGGCGGTGGCTGGAGGCATTGGCGGTGGTCGGTGGCTGGGGAGAGGTCGCAAAGGCGCAGTGGAGGTAGAGGAGAGTTAGGATTAGGATTTAGGTTTAGGGTTTAGAGGTTATATGAGTATATTTATAGGGATAGAGATGGGAGTTGTCGTGCCCCAATCTCCTACAAGCTCAATAGTCTCCGCTGAACGTGAATCACCATGTTGCAACTCTCCCGCAGGACAATCATTCTCATCGGGACGTGATATCGTACTAGCCTGGAGTTGCGCTCGTACAAGAAGATGTTGTCAAATACCAAGGTTATCATCGAAACGACCAAGTTGCAGCAAAAGTCAAGTATTATGTACCAAGCACACATCAGAGTATACGCAGCGATGCTCTCGATAGGTCCAAATAAAATGCCACAAAGGCGATACCACAAAGGCTAATACAATACTCTTGCTCTTTCTCTAGCCTACAAAGGTACTCACAGTTCATACATCATGTCTCGTATATCCAAGCAGCGTCTCTACACCTGCGTACCAAAAATAATGTCCACAACCGTGGGTTAGTACACAGCCGTACTGGTGAGTGGGGTAACCCATTCGTCTAAGCCGATACTAAGTAAAATAGTGAAAGCAAACAGTTATATGGTGATCTTTCTATTTGAATCCTTGATTCATTCCATGGCAAAGGGATGCCATGTTAAGAAAAGCTGTAAAGCAGATTAAGAATGCAAGCATTCAACTCAAGCCAATCGACAAGCAATAAATAACCAACTCGAAGGAAACTAGCATGCAAACCGTCGTACTTAAACCCAAGCAACTCGAGAACCTATCGAACCATCCCCAAGCCTCAAAATCCATCCTCAATCCAAACCTTATAATCCAATCTCGATATGCACACTCTTGCCGAGGCAAGGTGGCCGCGCCTATACGAAAGTACAAACCAACCAAAGTAAAGAAAACCAACACTTATCTATATGAAGTCACTTGTAACCTCAGTATCCTGAAATTTATGCTTAAATGTTGTTATTAGGTTAATTTGGGGGTATTGAAATTTTTTCCATAATTTTTAGTTAATTAAAAACTAGTAATCCTAATTTCTAGGACTCTTAAGAATTTATTTTAGGGATAAACTTAATTAAAAATATCCCAAACTTTTATTTTAGGTTCTAAATAATTAAATATATTTTCTAGAATTTTTGGAAATTTTCTGATTATTTTTAGCATTTATTTTGAGTTAATTATGAAAAACTGAATTAAAAACTAATTTCTGAAAAAGAAAACCCAAAAAGTAATTAATTCTGCCCAGTCAGCAAACAGGGGGCCCACCTGTCAGCCTCTCACAGCGAACAGTGCTGGGCCCGCCTGTTAGTGACCGCGGGGTGGGTGCGAGCCGAGCCGAGCCGACCTCGAGCCGAGCCGAGTCAGAATTCGACTCGGACTCAGTTGAGCCGCGTGGATCTTCGACCGTTCGATTTGGGCGGCCAGCGTTGGATGGCTGCCATGTGGCGCTATCTGAGCCGCGTCTGCTTTCTCTCTCCTCTCTATATATTAGTTTAGTTATTTATTTTTAGGGTTTTTCTTCAGCCGAATTTTGGAGAATTGCCATCTAGGGTTCCTTCATCTTCCAGAAGCCATTGCGCATAGGTCCGGACTCCAAACGAGGCCTAGTTTTTTGTGTTAGAACGATATTGTGGTTAGATTTATGATTATATAATTTTTTTACAAAATTATGAGTATTAAATTCTAGAAAATTTGTAGAGCACAGTATGTCCGAAAATAGACGTGTTTCAATGTTTACGTGATTTCGGGAGAACCAGGAATCAGAATCATGAACCGTTTAAAGTTTTAGAAATCTAATGTCGAGATCATTGACATATATTTTTCCTAAAATTTAATACGAAGTATTTACATACTGTTAATTCTGTAGAACTTCTAGGTTAGAATTTAACCATCGGTGCACAATACAAAATTTTTATGTGCCTTAGTTTCCAAACGAATTTGAATTTGGACGAGTCGTAAATTCTAGCATATTTTTGATGCTGAAATATACAGGAAATCATACATGAAAGTTGAGTTTGTATCGGTTGACTTTTTGGTCAACAGATCGTCTCGATTTGTGTGTCATGAGTCTCGAGTTGATAAAATTCAGTTCCTTTGGACAAATTTAGGATTTGACCTAAAAATTAGAGTAATAAGATTAAAATAGGATTTTAGAGTAATTATTTCAGAATTAAATAAATTAAAATAAATTATCCTTTGACATGGTAATTTTGTAATACATAGGCTATTTGGACTGTGTGTGACTTGGACTCTGATTTATACCAGCAGCAGGACCCCAGGCGAGTACATTCTCTGACAGTTTCCATTACGTTGATTATCTCTATAATTCTTGTTGTATAGCATACATGACTCTGACACTGTTCTTTACACGAGTTGGCATCATTGAGACCTGTCACGAGGAGTCATGATTGGAATCCATCATGCTAGCTGGGGAAATAGGGAAATATTAGTATCTTATGTGATCATACCCAACTTTACATGCATCATAGCTCACCCACACCTCACGTCGGTGCAGCCTGACCCTTACATGCCTCATCGCTGTTACATATGGTTAGCCGGACTTGTTGGGCATGATCGCTAATCAATGTAATGAGTCATATAGTCCCAAGCCGATCACATGATATGCTGATATTTCACACACTTAGTTAGATGATTCTTGACATGCATCTCTAGTATATTGATCTAGCATCTCTACATGTTCTAGTTATTGTTCTTGTACACACTTACATACCAGTTCATTGTTCTTGCGTGTACTTGTATTTCTATTCATTGCTAGATGTATATTGATGATGATGTTCCAGCATTCCCTTATTCCAGTATTTCTCATTGCCAGTATTCATATCTGTCTTGTATTTCTTTACACTGTATTATAGTTTTTGTCAATATGCATGGAACTACTGTTAGAGGTATATTTCGTTCCAATCCTGACTGGATATTTTTTCCAGACTGTGACATAGAGGACTTGTTCCGACATACTTGGAGACTGAATGTTATTGATTGCAGGTTAGATTATTTATTGTTGTTTAGACTTGTCTTGTATTTCATTGCTTGCTTCAATATCTTATCGTGCTCTAGTTTATGTGATTGAGTATTTCCATATTATTTTGTGATATCTGCCTCTCCTTATGGAGTTGGATATTCATGTGAGATTGATTAGATAGTAATATGACCTAGATAGCGTTCTACCGTCGATGCTGCGGCGTAGGCTGGACGTACCCACGCACTCGTGTTCCTATACCGGGTGCAGGTCGTGACACGTTTTTAGTGGTGGCCCATGCAGGTCAGACTTCGCAAGTTATGCGATATTGTGGTAGTGCGACATCTTAGTAGTACTACTGCGTGCTTGCTATAGAATATAGGATAAAGGATGTAGGATACTAGGATGAGAGAGGATACTCAATCACAAATTTTTTGAGAGATTCCTGGGACGATCCCTTGAGAATCTTATAATAGTTTCCAATTTAAATCTTTTTCCTTGTTTTCGTCCGCTCTTGCTTGTTGTTATTGAACTTGATTCTTGTTGATCAGTTATTAAATTAAAATCTTGGTATCATTGTTGAGTTTGATTCTTGTTGACCAGTCGTTAAATTTAACTCTTGGTGTCGTTGTTGAGTTTATTTTTTTCTTATCGGGATGAATTTTACGGACTAAACTTTACGGTATCATCTGATGACATATGTTGATGAGAACAGTGAGAAAGGTAAAATATCTACTTTGGTTATGGAACCTAGAGTTTATCACAGCCATATTAGCTACCGTGACGAGAACGTAGGAACCAGACTTGGATGTACATACTGTAGTTATGAAACTTAGAGTCTCTCGCAGCCATACTGGTTGGCGTGGCAAAGATTCTAGATGACATGATTATAGAGTTGCATACCTTAGTTACGGAACCTACCGTTTATCGCATCTATGCTTACTGGCGTGGCGAGGATTCTGAGTGTCATAATTTCTGACAGACGTGTATGATTATCAGGTTGTATCTTAAATTGGTTCTTAAAGTATCATCTCAAGGCTTATCTATTTCTGTTATTTCAGGACTTTGTTCCATCGCTTCTTTTCTTTACTAGCAGTAAAGATACCTTCAGTCCTTAATCTCGTTCCTTTTTGAGCTTCTTTGAGGATTCCTTGTTAGTATGATAATTGGTTACTTGTAATTATGTCTATGTCTTGTATTAGTGTTGACTGAGTATGCCTTGTGAGTTGTAAGTATTTCTTGGTTGGACATGTGAGCAGTAGGCATTAATATAGAGATAACCATAGCATAGTACCTTGTAGCAATAGCTCTAGGATAGGTGTCATTATAGTACTATAAGTAGAAGGAGAGTATAGAGTATCAGTGATAGTTCCGAGGGTTAGTATCAGAGCCAGCATACCCGTCTTGGATAGTCATAAAATTATGTAATTGGATGATCTATGTAAATAATTAAGTATCAAGGAATTGTGTTAAAGATTAATGGAGCATGATATTCAATTTGATGATTGATACTGGGTGTATCAAGAGTAAAGAAATGTATATGCATAAAGGGTTTTAATGAGATGCCATGAGTAGAGAAATATCAAGATTGGTAATAAAATTGTGAAGTGTATCATAGATTAGTGTAACAGTCTGTAAAAGATTTAAGAGAAGATACGTATACATAAATCGAGATATGAAACCAAATGCCTGCCTTTGAGAATGAAGTGAGGCATGTGTATTATATAAGTTATAAAAAGTGTAAGTGATTGTGAGTTCTAATAAGTTTGATGAGATAATCTAATGATGAAGCTAGTGTTACCATACCAATAGTGCTAGTAATTCTATATCAAAGATTTGTTGAGCAAGGTGCTAATGACAGTAAGTACTTCGTGTGATGATAATTAGATTGGTGTATCAATTAATATAGATAGAAAATTATTGGAGAAAATATGTGTGATGATAACTTTCATTATTGGAAGTAATATTGCAAGTAATCCAGGCAGTACAAATTTCAGAACACAGTTGAGAATTGTAGACAAATTGGTGTATTGTGTGCACCTTGAGTATTAGAGACTGTGAGTATTATATGTATACTTGTGGATTTAAATTTATAATTTGAAGAGTGGAAGTGAATTATAATTTTTTAAGAATTTTAAGGAGTTGAGATTTTATGTTATTAAAATGTTTGAGGATTCAAAATTTGATTCAATAAACATAGTCAAAGCTATAAAGATTTTGGAAGGGATTAAAATTTTATTTCAATATTTGAATATTTGACTTTTGAGGAAAGTATATGCATTTTATTTTAAATCATTCGAGAAGTAAATTTTTATAATTTTATTTTGAGGATAAAATTTTATGGTGGATAAGAAATATATACTAGTATATGAGTGAATGAAGTGCATATATAAGGATCTGTTGGCTGTGCATGATTGAGATGGCACTGCAAATAGACTTGGATGTCCATTTAGAGTTGTATTAGAGAGAGAAGTATTTAGTATGATGTGTTGCACTTGGTGTGCACTTAGGTGATAAGAATAACTAGTATAAACAGTTGTAGTAGGTAAGAGAGATAGGAGTAAGTATGCCTGTAGTAGAAACAGTGGTACCTAAAGGGATAGAGATACCAAACTTTGGATGCATCATTAAACTATGGTTGTGTTAGTAGGTTCTGTTCTGTTCTTTCCTTTTGTTTTTTTCGTCTATTTTATTGATTCATTTTCTAGTACCATAGCTTGTATCAATAATTTTCTTGTTAGAATATAGTTAGTAGTACACCCTAGCAGAGACTGCAATACCATGACAAAGGAGACCATAACCATGTATGTTTTATCTAGATTACGTGTTGTATTGTGTGTTGTATGACTATAGGTAGGATTCTCTTAGACTTTGTTTGTTGAGGATTGACCGTAGTGAAGAATTAATGAAGAGGTTATGATTTGACAAAGAGAGACAATGTGCCTTAAATTTCAAGGATAAATATTTATTTAAATGAAGAGCGTTGAGAATTTAATATGACAGAATTGACGATTTGTTAAATCATAAATTTTTATGAAGATTGTGGTATGATTGAATGTCACTAACATTTGAGGAAATTAAGGAGATTATCATTATATTCATTGGACTGCAAGTTATGAAACTATTTTGAATATTGCACTTGAAGATCTTGTAAGTAATATATTGTTGAGTATTGTGTGGAGAAAAGAATCAAGGAATAAGATCGTTAATGGATTAGTGTTGAATTCAAATTTTGGGATAAGATTTTTAAATTTTATAAATATGCATTGACTGGATTTCAATTAAGGGATTGGATAGTAGAATTTGTATTTAGTGATTTACTCAAAATTTGAGGAGTAAGATGATTAATGGGTTAGTATTTGAATACAACTTTTTGGATGAGATTTTAACTTTTATAAATGTGCATTGATTGGATTTAAATTAGAGGATTGTATATTAAATTTTTGAGTATTTAATTATTAACACCAAATTTTGAGGAGATTGTGATACGAATGGAATTTGATTTTTAAATTTGAGGATTTTTCAGAAATATGATATCTATAGAATTATGAAAGTTTGTGAAATAACAATATGAATTTGCTTCATGATTATATGGTTTGATGAATTAAATTTTTGATGGAGAAATAATATAAATGAACACATACAACTATTGAGGATCTTAAATTTTGAGGACAAATTTTTTTAAGGTGGGTAGACATGTAACCTTCGTATCATGAAATTCATACTTAAATGTTGTTATTAGGTTAATTTGGGGGTATTGAGATTTTTTCCATAATATTTAGTTAATTAAAAACTAGTAATCCTAATTTTCTAGGACTTTCAAGAATTTATTTTAGGGATAAACTTAATTTAAAATATTTCAAACTTTTATTTTAGGTTCTAAATAATCAAATATATTTTTTAGAATATTTTGGGAATTTTCTGATTATTTTTAACATTTATTTTGAGTTAATTATGAAAAACTGAATTAAAAACTAATTTCTGAAAAAGAAAACCCAAAAAGTAATTAATTTTGCCCAGTCAGCAAACAGGGGGCCCACCTATCAGCCTCCCGCAGCGAACAGTGCCGGGCCCGCCTGTCAGTGACCGCGGGGTGGGTGCGAGCCGAGCCGACCTCGTGCCGAGCCGAGTCAGAATTCGACTCGGACTCAGCTGAGCCGAGCCGCGTGGATCTGCGACCTTTCAATTTGGGCGGCCAGCGTTGGATGGATGCCACATGGCGCTATCTGAGCCGCGTCTGCTTTCTCTCTCCTCTCTATATATATTAGTTTAGTTATTTATTTTTAGGATTTTTCTTCAGCCGAATTTTGGAGAATTGCCATTTAGGGTTCCTTCATCTTCCAGAAGCCATTGCGCATAGTTTCGGACTCCAAATGAGGCCTAGTTTTTTATGTTAGAACGATATTGAGGTTAGATTTATGATTATATAATTTTTTTACAAAATTTTGAGTATTAAATTCTGGAAAATTTGTAGAGGACAGTATGTCCGAAAATAGACGTGTTTCAATATTTTTGCGATTCCGGGAGAACCAGGAATCAGAATCATGAACCGTTTAAAGTTTCAGAAATCTAATGTCAAGATAATTGACATATGTTTTTCCCAGAATTTAATTCAAAGTATTTATATACTGTTAATTCTGTAGAACTTCTAGGTTAGAATTTAACCATCGGTGCACAATACAAAATTTTTATGTGCCTTAATTTCCAAACAAATTTGAATTTGGATGAGTTGTAAATTCTAGTATATTTTTTATGATGAAATCTACAGGAAATCATACATGAAAGTTGAGTTTGTGTCGGTTGACTTTTTGGTCAATATATCGCCTCGATTTGCGTGTCATGAGTCTCGAGTTGATAAAATTCAGTTCCTTTGGACAAAATTAGGATTTGACCTAAAAATTAGAGTAATAAGATTAAAATAAGATTTTAGAGTAATTATTCCAGAATTAAATAAATTAAAATAAATTATCCTTTGACATGGTAAATTTGTAATACATAGGCTATTTGGACTGTGTGTGACTTGGACTCTGATTCATAACAGCAGCAGGACCCCAGGCGAGTACATTCTCTGACAGTTTCCATTATGTTGATTATCTTTATAATTCTTGTTGTATAGCGTACATGACTCTGACACTGTTCTTTACACGAGTTGGCATCATTGAGACCTGTCACGAGGAGTCGTGATTGGAATCCATCGTGCTAGCTGGGGAAATGGGAAAATATTAGTAGCTTATGTGATCATACCCAATTTTACATGCATCATAGCTCACCCACACCTCACGTCGGTGCAGCCTGACCCTTACATGCCTCATCGCTGTTACATATGGTTAGCCGGACTTGTTGGGGATGACCGTTAATCAATGTAATGAGTCATATAGTCCCAAGCCGATCACATGATATGCTGATGTTTCACACACTTAGATAGATGATTCTTGACATGCATCTCTAGTATATTGATCTAGCATCTCTATATGTTCTAGTTATTGTTCTTGTACACACTTATATACCAGTTCATTGTTCTTGCGTGTACTTGTATTTCTATTCATTGCTAGATGTATATTGATGATGATGTTCCAGCATTCCCTTATTCCAGTATTTCTTATTGCCAGTATTCATTTCTGTCTTGTATTTCTTTACACTGTATTATAGTTTTTGTCAATATGCAGGGAACTGCTGTTAGAGGTGTATTTCGTTCCAATCCTGACTGGATATTTTTTCTAGACTGTGACATAGAGGACTTATTCCGACATACTTGGAGACTGGATGTTATTGATTGCAGGTTAGATTATTTATTGTTGTTTAGACTTGTCTTGTATTTCATTGCTTGCTTCGATATCTCATCGTGCTCTAGTTTATGTGATTGAGTATTTTCATAGTATTTTGTGATATCTGCATCTCCTTATGGAGTTGGATATTCATGTGAGATTGATTAGATAGTATCATGACCTAGACAGCGTTCTACCGTCGATGCTGCGGCGTAGGCTGGACGTACCCACAAACTCGTGCTCCTATACCGGGTGCAGGTCGAGACATTACTGGCCAAGCCATGAAGGACGTTGATCAGACTGATCAAATATGTTCTATTTGAAATAGCGCTTAGTAGCAAACCCGCCTGAATCGCATTAAACCGCCGGCATCGCGCCCGAGGCACGTTACCAAGTTGTCTCCCCTATGGCCGAACGGTCCCGGTGCCCCAGAGCCTTCCCGTTCGAGGAGACCAAACCCCGTGCAACACAGGTTGTCCGAGACATGCAGACAACAAGTAGGTATGACGAGAAGATCGAATATTCTTGCCCCACCAAGCGATCCTAGACTCGTTCAACCAAAATCCAACCAAATATCCATAACCATTCTCCAACATATAGCCCAAGGCACAAATCTCAAGTTATTTCCATAGGTACTATGTCGCTTCTCGATACAATATTTCCAATTGGTGCAACACCCCTCGCTCAGAATAATCCAATGGCACAATGCCCCAATAGTGGCACAATGCCCTCGCCGATGCAGTTATCCGGTTTTAAACCATAACTGCACGCTTTGCTTGACAAAGCGCCCAAATGATACTCGTTCACGGATGCACGCTCGCTCGCCCGAATTCTCGATATTCCAACCAAGATATATAATTCCAACTTCTTCTCCAACTGCCCCAAACGTAATCCAACTCTAGCTCCAACTATCCGTAGGCCAAATCAATTCAAGCCACAATCCTATCCAAGCCAATAACGTACACTCTATGCACGCCTCAGTGTAGTGATTCCCAAGTTCCAGTCCAAGTGTTCAAGCCTTTATGTGTGTTCCATATTATTAGGCATGAAGGATTAGAGGAGAAGGGACAGAGCCCACTCACATAGTTTAATTTTGTTAAGCATCCTGTCCTGCCGATACGGCCGATCCCTTAAACCCATGGTCCGATGCAAAGCACGATCTACTCAACTGGTATGACCGTGCGAGCAGGTCGTGCTCTCCAAACCATCCGACCGATCAGACTAAGGAAGACGACATTATTGCTCCAATCCAGCTATCCGAGTACTGCTCTGAACGAACACATATTTTCCATCGAACTCCGGTAGCAATCTGCACGTGAAACCAACTCAAGTCAATACTTGTTTCCAAATCCAATAAATTAAAATGTAACCAGCTATTGTCTCAATATCCGACTCAGCATAACGCACCGTGCTGTTGTAGGACGTTACAGGAGTCGCGGTCTTGGGGCAGGTCTGCACGATCGCGGCCTGGGGATGGGTTTAGGAATAGGTTAATGTTAGGATTAAGGGTTAAGCTTAAGGATTTGGGTTTAGGTTAAGGGTTTGTGTTATTCTTTTTATTTCTCTTTCTTTTTCTTTTATTAACAACTATATACATATATATCTATATATATTGGTATGAGGTTATATAAAAATACAAAAGGATATATTTGTACATGAATTAAAATCTAATTTTTTTTATAATTCTTGAACAAAGGATTTAAAATATAAAAAATTAGTTTTATGAAATATTTGTGAGTAATTATTTATATAAGTAAATATATCAATAATTATTTTCTAAATAGCCAAGAAAATAATCTAAAAAAAATTCAACAATTAAATAAACAAAAATTTACTTAAAAATAAATTTTAAATTTTATAGGGTTTATATTTTATCCAACTTATAAGAATTTTGTCCTCGAAATTAAAACTAAGGCATAGTTCCAAAATAATAGAAGGTAAAAATGGTAGAGAAAATCACGTACGAATTATCATACCTCAAACTTGAAAATGAGAGAATTTAAATCATGCATTAAATTGTAATGGTCAGCCTTGTCTTTCTTCTGTAAGGTAATATGGCATAAATAAGTTTTAGTATAAAAAGAACTTGCACAAGGAATCGAATACGAAGGATACAATAGGGGAGATGAGTAATCCAAGAGAATGAAGTTTTGATAGGACGGAGGATAAATTGTCACTATTTGGATATATGGTCGATCTTGAGATCTCTATGATCTAATAATCTAAAAAGGATGTCCCTCTATTCTATAAATCCTCCATAGCCACTATGCCTACATTTGTACTCGTTGAAGTCGTCAAATTTTAAATCCTTAAAATTCATATCTAGGTCAAGTCAATCGTAATCTCTTAAAATCTTATGGCATATCTAAATCTAAATCAAATTCATCACATTCTTCTCAAAATTGATATTTAAATTTAATTTAAATATATAAAAAAATATCATCTTAAATTCAATAATCATATTATAAATTTAAGTCAAATCTATATAACATCCCCAAAATTTTAATAACGTGCATCAAATGTCCAAATAAAGATCCAAGCCATAATAATCTTCTCTAGAATTTAAATAACCAAAAATCTATTCAATCCAATCTTATTCCGAGTTTCAAATTTAAGGATTTCATAGTTATCAAATTTTAAATTCGATCTCCATCCTCAAAATTCCAACTGGATGATTCAACATTCAAAATTTAAAATTTAAATTTAAATCCTCAAATTATAAAATTTTAAATCCAATCCACCAATGTTCAAGTTTAAAGTTCTATACTTATCCTCAAAATTTAAATCGATGATTCAACCTTCAATATTCAAAATATAAATCATATGCTTAAATTATAAATATTTGGTCCAATATATCAAAGTTTTAAAATTTATTCCATCGGGCATTCTTCTCTTCAATGTTAAATTCTTATCATCATAATAATTCTCCGAAAAAATCTTGAAATGACTTAATTCTCTCAATCTTATCATACTTGATTACCTTCTTAACCATGAGATAAGATTTTCACCTTCATATAACATTTCAGCTCAAGTTGACAATGTAACACCTACCCAACTTAGAACTTATCGATCTATTACACAAGACTTTACTTTTGAGAAAAACTTTCTCAAATTATTTAATTGCGTTATTCAATCCTCAAAAATTATATATATATATATATATATATATATATATATATATATATATATATATATATATATATATAGATATATATATATATATATATACCCTTACTAGCAAAAGAAAACCACTTAGTAATGCGATTTGCCTATGGGATATTTACCTAGTACTATCCATGTATCTAACTTCCGTCAAGCACGAGTAATTGTCTTTCCGAAATATGGGAAGATAGAAACAATAAGAGTTCAAGGAAGATGTAATTGAATTCAAATACAGAGTCAAAGACAGTTGTGGGTTGAGTTTCTATTTTGGTAATTTCTATTCGCAAGCTCGTATCATTAGAGTTACGTAACTGATACGTTATGCTCTGGCCTATCTAGAGGATAAGTATATTCATCTAATAAGCTAAGTCAACTATATCTCAATCCACATAGAGTAGTCATACGAAGAGCAAACCTGGTGCACTAAGGTTGATCAGACCGTAATACACTGATTCTAAATAGAAAAATATATTAGAGTGGGCCCCCAATAACACATATCTCATAAACAATCTCGATAAAAGAATAAGCTTGTGAAACTAGTCTATAATAGCAGCATAAGTCAAGATAGTCCATAAATATAAGTACATGAGATTATAATGAAACTATAAAATAGTTTAAGTTCATCAAGAATGACTCGTCCGATGTTTGTGCCTCTATAGTTGCCATACTAACTTCTTGTCTAAGTCTCTGGTCGACCAAATGGGGGTATGGGCCTCTATAACTCTAAAGTCGAGATAAACACTATCTCCTTACACTAGCATATATTTAGTGTCATTTAATTATACTTTATTAATGGGTCATAAGTACTATGAGATGCTAGATTATGAGGCATGCTACCCAACTTACAAGAATTCAACTAATATGGTAATTGTCTTATTGTGATTCTTCGAAATAGCCTTGTTCTTGTAAATAAAATAGAAACTTTTGTTAAGGTATACAAGGAAAGAACTTGGTACTATTAGGTTATCCTAGCATATTATAAACTATCTAAGGTGATAGTCATCCTTAAGTCTTAATTATAAACAATGCCTATAGAATAATGGGTGTTAATATTAAGGATGGAGGAGTTTCTGGATCTCAACGTGCGGGAGAATATAATTTGTATATAGATATAGATAAGGTTATACGATATAAAACTAAAGGACAATCACAAAATCATAATCTTACCTGAATAAACAAACTCATCCTATCAAGTTTTAGCAATAACAAAAAAATTAGGATTTACGATTAATAACTATAATCCTATCATAAAAGAAATTGCTTGGCCTAAAATTAGAGGGGTAAAGTGGACGATAAAGAAATAGAGTCAGATCCTTGCAATGGTTGAATAATTAAAGTAACCACAAGGAAGTTATAATAAAGGAAAGTTAATTACTCAAAGTCGGATGATATGACATGGTTGATGACTCATGAATACTCAAATATGAATCAACGATGATCATGGATTCTAGGGAATCTGCTAGGCTAAAGATAGGGTACCCTTGCTCCTACTAAGTTATTAGTTTATTCCTCTTGGTTCCCTAAGATATTGCCCTTTTAATGCCACGTCAATAATCTAAATTTATAATTTTCTTATATTATCTCACTATGGAAGTTAGGTTTAGTCCTAATATCCAACCTTAAATTTCTATTGGTTACTCAATACTTGGGTTAAACAATATGGTCATATTTTTAACTAAACCTAGTAGTGTCTATACTACTCTCAAGTCATACCTAAATATAGCAAGGGATAATAGTCAATCGACTTATAGGTGCTGGATACTAGTGCTCATTAGGTATATAAACTTTTATGAGCTGACAATATTCTAGTTTATTTTTTTAGTAGGTATGCTATCATAATTATCTTTTAACCTTAACAAAAATGATTCATATATTCTGGCAGAATCCTATACTCAAGGAACTATTAAAGGAGTATATTTGTCCCTCAAAAATAGAAAGAGAGGAGGAAATAATGATAGTGATGTCAAGGAAATTAAACAAATATAATTTTGAAGGTCAAGGAAGGTAGGTGAGTTCAAGAATTTGAATCAAAAATAAAGAGGAAAGTCAAATATATGGATAAGATCCTATACTTTAATAATATTTGCAGGCTTACACGATACAGTAACGTAACCGAGATAGTATACTCTCGACCTGCATGGGCTACTACTAAAAATATGTCATGCCCCGGTCCCAAAATACGTAGGATTAGGATTACGTATTATACCAGTCGTATGTATATGGCAACTTTAATATATGAAAACTATAACACATACGTATGCTATTTTATAAATAATAATTCACAAGTGGTATATAATTTCACAAGTCACAAGCAATACTAATCTCATCCATAAAACCAAATAGTAATAAATAATCAAATATGACAATTAACTAAGTATGAAATAGTCGAGAAGAACTAATAATCGGGTGGAGACAAATCTACTACCAAACTAGGATATGAAAGAAAATATAATGAGTACATCATCTAATGATCAGAGAGGCTCGAAGGAAAAACCTCCTCGAAAGAGAAAGAAGCAGCAAGTCCTGGTCCGTGCTCCTGTAAATAGTCATGACCGTCTACACCTAAAAAGGGACCAGGTCCTCAGAGGGACATAACAAGATACATAAAAGTATGCCAATCATAAACTGAATATAAATATATGTACTGGGTAAACTAATCAAGCTACGTAAATACAATTGAGGATAACCTTTGCACGAATGGGTTGTCTGGCTAAAATTGGGATTGGCGTAATTCTCTCAAAGAATCAGTGGCCTACAAAAAATAACATCTTTCGATCGTCAGAGATCGTCTGTAAATAATATAAGGGTCATCTAACTACGCATCTCTGGCGGAGCGTATGGATTACAAAAGAAAAAGAATAAAGTAGCCCATGCGCCTCGTGTATATCATCCCCACCCAAATAACTGTTTGGAATCGTATCCCTGATATGACATGTCCAGTTCCTCACCACTAGGTCCAACGAATGCATCCTAAAATAATAAATATGACTAAGCCGACACACATCCCATACGCATCGGGAGCGACCCGAATATGAGGATCCGTGTCCTCTCACGCGTATCACACATCCGTGTATGTATAAAGTATGTATCAAGGTCTATGAGATATAAGAATACCTCATAATTAAAGTGTGGTCACATAACTCTAGGTCAACATGCATAATGAATAAAATAAAGATGACGTAATCTGTCGTTGCACCCAAGTCTATATTGGACGCACAGTTTTATAGAAAATAACTAAATAAATAAGTAAAATAAATACAACATGTTGTATAAAATTTAAATAAACAACCATCATGGCAAGGTATACTTGCCTGGCAGTTATTTGGTGCTGAAACGATGCAAGACAACATAGTACATCGAACTTGAAAATACGGAAGCTAAACAAACGTCTTCAGATGCTGAAATAAATATCACCAATATTTTCATAATAAGAGAGATAGTTAGAAAAAATACCCTTTCACCCAATTTGGACACAGGGACTAAAACGGTTATTTTGGGTCAAAACGGGGTCTACATATGACCCACTTTGCTCCGAAATAAGTGCCAAGGGTAAAGGTCTCTAAATAGGATAAATTATATGTTAAAAAAATCCTAAAGGATGATACAAACTCAACGGTATATCCATTTTTGGATTTCAGAGAGCCGATCACAAAATTGCATGTCAAGTCAAAACATGGGGCCCGTGAAACGGCGATTCGGTAAACTGTCTCAGAATTGTGTGCAACTTGGGTCACAGTACCAACGTGATACCACGGACACAATGGTGCAAGTTTTGCCTCATTCTGACGAGCGGTCACAAACTTCTAGGATATTTTACAAAATATCGATACGGGAGATTTTTTTATGGATATTGGTTGATTTCGGCATGCACACACGTTCAAAATAACTTTCACAAAATTTTACATGTCGGAAGATACCATACATGCCTTTTGGTGCAATTGGTATGCGATGAGGTGGTCCCGTTTGGTGTGGCGCACTTCGTAACACAAAATTTTGGGTTTTGAAAACATAATTTTTCGTCGTTTTAGAAACAGAATAAATTTACGATTAGTACAAACTAAGAAAAACTAAAAGAATAGAAATAATCTTGGTTATGTTGTCTTTAATATGAAAAAAAGAAAATCATTTTTTGGTTCATTGGTTTGGTAGATAATGACTCCTAAACTTGGGTACTTGGACTGGTTTCTGACATATATAAAACTATGATTTGTTTTGAGTTTTAATCTCTATTTTTACCTAGTTTTCGATTATATTCAATTAAAATTAATTAGAGGAGTTTAAATTCGGTTAGGTGGTCTACACAAAGGTGAAATTGGTTCGATGTTTTTCTAACTTTGGAGAAAGATACGGGTCTCTAAAGTAGGCATCATGGACTTTTTTCGGTTCCAAAATATCATGGTTTTTCTTGATTTTGGAAATAGATTGACAATAAACACAGCACAAAATGAAATAATCTACTTGAAGAGATAAAAAAGGGTTAGGTTGTCTACATACCAGAGAAAATAGTTCACAAAACGATTACACGAGGAGGGAGATATGACATCGGGAAGTGGAGTTCATGGGGTTGTTGCTGTTGCTGCGCGGGTCCAGGTTGCAGGTGCGGGTGACGCGTTCAGGCGGCGGACGGAGGCATCGACGGTGGTCGGTAGCCGGGGAGAGGTCACAAAGGTGCAGCGGAGGTAGAGAAGAGTTAGGCTTATGATTTAGATTTAGGGTTTAAAGGTTATATGAGCATATTTATAGGGATGGAGATGGGAGCGGCGGTCTTGGGGCGAGTTTGTGCGGTCGTGGCCTGGGGATTGGTTTAGGAATAGGTTAGTGTTAGGATTAAGGATTAAGCTTAAGTATTTGGGTTTAGGTTAAGGGTTTGTGTTATTCCTTTTATTTCTCTTTCTTTTTATTTTATTAACAACTATATACATATATATTTATATATATAGGGGAGGTTATATAAAAATACAAAACGATATATTTGTACATGAATTAAAATCTAAGAAAATTTATAATACTTTAACAAAGGATTTAAAATAGGAAAAAAATTAGTTTTGTGAAATATTTATAACTAATTATTTATATAAGTAAATATATCAAGAATTATTTTCTAATTAGCCAAGAAAATAATATTAAAAAATTCAACAATTAAATAAATAAATAAATACTTAAAAATAAATTTAAAATTTTAGGGGGTTTACACATATAGTTTCGGCCTCTGCTGCTAGAAAGTATGAGTCTGGGTTGGCAAAAGCCTCAAACTCGGATATTGCTGATCTGGTTCTGGAGCCCTAAACTGCTGATCTGGAGTTATCCATGCTAAAGGCTGGACCGACAATGGCTAATCAAAATTCCTTCAGGGACACGACCTAATCATGTTGTCTAAAGATCCACATGCCAAACACAAACCCCTTGCCTGATGACACTCAGAAAGAACATGCACCGGCTTCTGGCAATGAGTAGACGCGACTAATGATGTTGTCTTCTGATGGTGAGGAAGGGTCTGAGGTGACTACTTGGAAGATGGCACTAATGTTGGTATCCTCTAAGTTTCAATCTCTAATACCCTGACTGTCGGTACTTGTGCTGTGGTCTGGGTGGAAGTGTCCCTCCAAGTAGAATGAGACTTCGTCTGGCCTCCGTTCCTCTTATAAATCCTTTGAGAAGTATACTCATTCCTCCATGCTACCCTTATCACGGCATCAAAGATCTAAAACTCGTGATGCTGTATCACCAAAATAATCTCCAAATGAAGTCCCTGCCAGAACCTCCTAGCATGATCCAACTCGGTTACCACCAAAGAGGGAGTAAACCAGCTCAGTCGACTGAACTCTGCCGTGTAGCCATCAACTGACCTCCCTTGATGCTTGAGATTGTTAAACATTTGTTGAAGATTATATCGTGATATCGTATCTAAGTATCGTGTCCGGAACCTCTCGTTGAAGTCTTCCCATAACACTGGCAATACCATGGTACTCTCATGCGCTCCCCACCAATCTCTAGCCAAGTCCAATAATTCTAACTTTACCACTGCTACACTCTCCTGAGCTAGAATTTATGCTGCCTCAAGAATAGTCTCAGTGTCCTAAAGCCAAGCATTGGACGTAATCGCATCCTCTGTAACATAGAAGAACGGGGGACGGAGACGCCTGAAGTTCGTTGCAAAATTAGGCATCTGAGGGTCACCTCTCTCAAGGGCCGTCTAAACTGAGTAGGTGAGAATGTCACTCTAGCACTGATGTGTCACCATAAAGTCTCTATGAACATCCATAAGTGCTCCAACAGTATCAGGCTGCTCTGGCTGAACCGATAATGTCGACCGGTCGGGCTGAACATACTGCTATGCTCCTGGATCCATCCTAGACTCTGCTCCTAAAGGCTGATATTGATCCTCAAGAATCTGCTGTCCTACTGGTCGCTGCTCTGCCATCGTCAGAACTCAAATAATATGATCTGAAGTATCAGGAATAGTGCCCCTGAAAGTTATATGACACAAATAATAAATCGAAGGGACATGATAGATCAATGATCAAATCAAAAAATAGGTCCAAATTAGAGGTATAGAATAAGATGAGAGATATCATGAAGAAATAATCAGGATTAAGACTTTTATCCACAATAACCCCCATAAGTTTATAAAATAGACCTACAAAGGCCACCAATACAACCATATCACACCCCAGAACCAGAATACTGGAGGACTCGGACAAAAAATGGCCAGCTACGTATACTAAGAGAGCGCCAGTACTCCGTATATACGGTAAAGCTGTAGAACATGGTGGTTAATGCTAAAATCTATCAAGAAATCCTAGCTCAAGCAGTCATAGGTGTCTCAATCATAATCAAACAACAACATGCAAGAAATATGATTATCAGGAGTAAGATAGTAAAGCGTCCCAAATCTAATATACATAGATGATCATGAAACTAGTAATACAAAATGAAGAACTAGCAGAGTATAAGTAATACATGATCAACTCATAGTCTAGAATAAGCTAGCCATGCCAAAGCTCGTCGGCTAGAATTCAAGTCCAAAATATGAGCTAAATATGTGCTTAGTGGCTAAACGCCTCAAAAGAATATAGTACTAGATCTAGTGGGTGACCATGAAGAAACCCACTCAAGTATCCTGGCGCTACGGGTAGTCACCATCTAGCTGAAAATAAGGAAGGGACTCTGGTTTCGCTACGAGATCTGGCCATGCAAAACCAGTGGTGTCAGACCACCAATAGCAAGTACCATAAAAGAAAGCCAAAAATAAGAACTAAAACCAATACTATCTTAACACAACAACAGTTAAGACAAAAGTAAATAAATTCGTATCGAGACTCGTGCGCTACTACTGTACTTATCTCGAGAAGGAAAGACAATAACCTAAGTAACAGATGATATATAGTAAGCTACTAGTAACAGAGAACTAAACATGAAGCAATAGAAATAAACGTGTACATGTGAGCATGTAATATGCCAGAACAGAACTGAGAATATATACAGGATCGGGAACATGACTCAAAAGTATGCAAGATGTCCAAGGCATGTAGGCATGTATAGTACAATAACTGGAACTAATAACTATGAAACTAATAAAACCCGTGAAAAGTAATAGGCCTAATTTTAACACCTTTACACCAAACAAGGACAAAAGGTAGGAACCACCCTTATTACCGTTCACGTGTTAAAATCTAAATCTATAACAATGATGATATAAAAAACTACTATAGAAGAGAAAAATTCGACAAGCAACAAGAGAGCATAGAAACTTCTCGAAATCGGAATCATAACCTGTAAATCAAACAAGGACCGGGGTTATGGAACCTTTTTCGAGATGAACTTAGCATCTGGCCACCCACCGATACATACGACAATACAGGAAGAGAAAGGATAGTACATGGGCAATAATAACAATCAACATAGCACAGGAAAGCTATAGTACGGCTTAATATGTTAACAAACTAGGGTTGTCAAAAATCCTAATTACTAACAAATTTAATATTGAGGATTTTTATGGTTGCACGCCCTGCAGTCTGTCTAGGTTATTCAGGCAAGGTCCGAGTCATGAATAGCGATCTCCGAGTGTAGACAATATGAATATAGCAAGTAAGTAATGTAAAAGCAATATAAACGTAAAGACAGAATCAATGTAAAATCAATGTCAATATCCATGTCATGTCATGTCATAGCTGGGTCGCGTTACTCGACGGTGAGCTGGAAGTGTGCCCTACTCGACGGTAAGCTACAAATCCACTGGTGTGGATGGGATAACGGGACTGGATACAACCAGAAAACCTACCCTTCCATGATCTAATTCTCATACTAGTTATTAATCCTTAACAATTTTGTTCAGGATTCTGGGTGTGGCGTTCCACAGAATCTATCATAATCATAAATGCAAGACTGGACCAAGAATTTTACAATTCAAGGCACAAGTAAGACAAACCACAACAGTGAATATATGTACAAGCAATTAAGAGTACACTACAATGTGCCACTATCTAGCATGTAGTGGTCAAGTGCATAAAAGGGCAGTTGTCCCCTAATTATACCAAATGTCGGGTCGTGGCATGTATAGCATAAAGGAACAAGCAAATAATAAAGCTATAAATAAATCCATTGAGATTGAACCATAAACCTTAAACCAAACATGGATCGGGGTTATAGTTCTTTCTCGATTGGCCAAAAAGCAATAAGATAACTTGGGAACTCCTCGAGATTAATACGATAACCCTTAAACCAAACAATGACTGGGGTTATAGATCTTTCCCGAGTCGATCGTAGTCACTAATTACTTACCACTGTAAAACTAACAGGATAAAGCAGTTTACACATAAGTATCATGCAAGATCAATGAATAGAACAAGAACATAAAGCATATGAAATAGAGAGCATAATCGGTATAACATCGATATATACCAGTACACCGTTGGTTTGATTGTCCAGAGAAAATAAAAACATAGCAGCTAAATTTTTTAACAAATTGGTATTCCGTCGGTATACTCCACTATACCATCGGTATACTATAGTATACGGTCGGTATACCGGTCCAGAGCTACCAAAAAGACAGCAGGTTTTGGATTCCAAAAAATTGGTATATCGTCGATATACTCTAGTATACCGTCGGTATGTCGGCCAAGACAAATATTCTAAAGTCGGTTAATAATATTGGCAAGATCGGTATACCGTCAGTACACTGTAGTATACCGTCGGTATGTCAATAAGGGTTACTAAAAATATCTAGAATTCTAAGTCGGTCAAAATCGGTATACCATCGGTATAGTATAGTATTTCGTCGATATGTCAGTTTCCTAGAAAAAACTAACCCACATCAATTCTGATCTCGGGACCCAAATAAAACATCAAAAATTATCAGAACCAAGTCTAACATGGAGTCAAGTCTAGTGAAAAGTCTTATATCATAATATGGACTAAATCTCACGGTCACAACTCTGGTACCGTTTTCGTTATCGAGTTACCAAAAAGGGACGAGACAATTCTAGTAAAAATCAAAATTGAGACCGTAAAAAGGCTAAAAATCATGAGATAAACAATAATAGTAAAGAAAGTCTAAGCTAAAAAGCAACAACCAAAGCTCCAAGAAGTAAAATAATAGAAAGCAAAAGAAGTTCATAGAATCGGCAAGGTGTACTTGCCTAAAGTGAGCTCCCAGCCTAACTCTTCAACTCCACCACCACGAGGGATTCAGAAACCACTCTTCAGATCCCAAGACCAAGCTTTAAGCTCAAGAGAGAAAGGATGAAGAGAAGATAGAGAAAGAGAAATGAAACAAAACTCAAGTACTATTTATAGAGAAATTCTCAAAAATATCTCAAAAAAGTAAAACAAATATCTGCGGAAAAGTATATCATTGGTATAATATAGTATACTATCAGTATACCAGTCAGGAACAAAAGTTTCAATTTTCCAAGTTTTAAATCCCACGAATCCGAAAAATAAAATATGTAGTATAAAATACGTATCCATATACCAATAATGATACTATGAGATAGAGTCTCACAGCCCCTCTCCTCCCTCTAGATATATGTGTGTAGGTTATAGTTTCTAGGGTATATTTTTCAGCCGAATTTTGGGGAGAGAGGTTCGGTTTGTTCTTCAACTTCGCGAGGCCATTACTGCTTGCCCTGGACTCCCAATGCATCCGCGTTTCTCGTGTTTAAATATCTTTAGGTTTTCTTCCAGAATATCTAATTTTTTCAATAATTTTATATACTAAATTCTTTAAAATTTGTGGAGTGCTAGTTGTCCAAAATTTGACACATTTTGGTATTTTCAAGATTTCAGGAGATCTCGAACTTAAAATTATGAGCCGTTTGAAGTTTCGAAAAGATGACATGATAAATTAAAACATATAATTTTTCCAAAATTAAATATGCTAGTTTACTATAATATAAATTTGCACAACCTAGACATAACCAGCAAACTACCAAAAACTGTCATCTGTTCGCCATCTTGGTGATAATTCTTTTCTGGTTCAATATTTGGTAAAAAATTTGATTCCAGCCGCTAAAATCTATAGGATTTTAAACACAAATTAAGGATTTAAGTTGGTTGATTTTTTGGTCAACAGAATACCTCGATTTGCGTGCCACGAATTCCGAATTTGTATAATTTACTTTCCATAGACCAAACCCTAGGTTTAACTATAAAATCAGAATATAATGGTATTAATTTAGTAATTTTGGTTATTTTATTCATAATTAAATAGATAAAAATTAAAATTATTCGACCACTTTTGTAGATCTAACTTATTTTATTTATGTGACGAGGTAGATCGAACGATGTTTTAAGTTGCGACTTCATCCTTTACCAGAGCAGGCAAGTATCACTATGACCTATTATATGCTGCTTGTATCATGTGTCACAATTATTCTCATATAATATTTTGTTGTCGCCTTTCGTCTACAATAATTATTACTTGTACACGAGCAAACCATTTATAGTTACTTGTCCATGTTCACATATATTATACTGTTCACTTTAAATGTTATTCTGATTAACTATTTATTCTATTTACCTATACTATTATTGTGAATATGTTTCTTGTGAGAGGGTCGTACGGACGAATGCTATGAGTATACATGTGTTCTACATTTATGTACAAATCTTTTTCTGTAAACATTTTGTATGATATCAGTTATACACCACACATACGACAGATGGATATCCTAAGCCGTCTACAAAGGAAAACTAGTATTCTAAAACACAAAGTACACGTGACTTGATTACTGTTACTACTTTTCTAGTGTTCATCTTCTCTTGAGTATACTGCCATACAGTTACCATGTCATTGTTGTACTCTCAATTGTCATATTTTTTAGTTGTTAGTCTTATCTTAGTTGTACTTTTATATTATTTCCATGCCTTAGTTGTGCTTCTAAACTATTTCCAAGTTATTGTGGTATTCTTTTATCATATTATATCAGGTTACAGTCATCTTTATTTTATTATTATTTCTTTTACTTGTATATTATACTGTGTAGTGTAGTGTTACGATGACTTGCTCCAATCCTGACTGGATAATTATTTTTTAGCTTTAGACGACGTGGTTTGCCCTGAGGTGTATGGTGAGTACCTTGGTGATATTGTCGTTCTCAACGTGCCAGTTGTTTCTACAGATGCAGAGTAGCATAATTATTCCTTATGCTCTTTCATATTATCATATTATATCAGGTTACAGTGGACTCTATATTCTAGTTACTTTTATTTTATTTCTACCAGGTTTGTTCTTGAGTACATCTTGGCTTGTAGTGGATATTTCTTTAAATAAATTATTGAGACTATTAAGTTTAGTTTTTGGTTCTGACTTAGTTGGGGATGATATATGTGAACTGTGTGCTTGTTGTGGATCATTATTATCATTGTGAGCGTACTACCCCTGATGCTGCGGTGTAGGCTGGGCTTGGCCATGTACTCGTATCCGAAAAGTGGTTATGGGTCTTGACAAGTTTTTATAGTGGTCCATAAAGGTCCAATTTTGTATAAGGTTAAGAACTCATGGTTAGTACTTCAGCTTAGTAGTATTAGCTGTAAGCCTGCAAAAAGAATTGAAGATGGGATTTTGAATAACTTTATGAGGGATATATCATCCACAAATTGGATTTTGTACCCAATGAGTCTTCTATCTTTGTCTCGGTTATGCATCCTACTTGATTCTGTCCATGATTTTTTTGATATATTAGAATCTACCGTTCTAACCATGTCCCATTGTCCCTTTCAGTTAGCAATGGGTGCCTAATTATGATGTATATTTAGTTAGTTAATGTTAGACCATATTAGTTGACTCCTTATTATTTTCCTTTATCTTCATAATCCAACCCAAGACTAGTGCGCGCGATTTCAGAGAAAATGGTGCTCTTCCCATACCTTTCGCATCTCAGGAGGACACATCAGCTGGATCCGAGAGCCTTCCTCCTCCTCCTCCACCACTACATGATCTCTTCAGAGCATGTAGAGGCACAGAGGGCTCAGGTAGAGGTCCAGAGGTAAAAAATAGAGATTCTAAGGATAGGAATAGAAAATGTCCAATGGGTTGCCCGAGCAGCCATAGAGAGAGTTACTCAACAATCGCAACAACAGCCCGCTCAGCCGAAGGTGGGTAACATCCAGGAATTTAAGAAGATGGAGCCACTGATGTTCAAGATGGAGCCACTGATATTCAAGGGGATTATGAGGGTTTCCCGTCTTTCAGAAGACCTGAAGATTGAGGCTGTGGACTTGCAGCTTCACAACATTGGCCGCACTTGGTTCTGAAATGACTCTAGATTTGCAGATCTAGACTTGACCTGGGACCAGATCAAAGACCTCTTTAAGAGAAAATTCTTTCCTGTGGTGGCCAAAGGAGATATGGAGAAGCAATTCCAGAACTTGGCGCAAAGTGGGATGACTATGGATGAGTACACTACAGAGTTCGGTAGACTGAGTCGATTCACAGAGTACATGGTGAGGGACCCAGAGGATAGAGCTAAACCGTTCAAAGAGGGCTTGCCCCAGGAGGTCAAAGTTCACATATCAGAATATACTAATAAAATCATTATATTTTGATATACTGGTCAACATAATACCTCAATTTGCGTACCACGGATCCTAAATTTATAAAGTTGACTTTCGTTGGATCAAACCCTAGGTTTAACTATAAAATTAGAATATAATAATATTAAATTAGTATTTTAGGTTATTTTATTCAAAAATAAATAGATTAAAATTGAAATCTATTGAACCACTTTTGTAGATCTTACTTGTTTTATTTATGTGACTGGGTAGATCAGACGACATTTTGTGTTGCGACTTCATCCTTTATAGGAGCAAAAAAAGTATAATTATGACCTATATTGCCATTATTCTATGCTGCATGTATAATGTGTCAGCATTATTCTCATATAACATATTATCGTCACCTTTGAGTTATAATAACTATTACTTGTGCACGAGCGTACCATTATCAGTTACTTGTCCATGTTCACATATATTATATTATTCACTGTGGCCATTATTCTGATTAACTGTTTATTCTGTTTACCTGTACTATTATTGTGAACGTATTTCTTGTGAGAGAGTCGGGCGGGGGAATGCAATGAGTATACATGTGGTCTACGTTTCTGTATAAATCCTTTTCTTTAAATATTTTGTATGATATCAGTCGTACACCACAAGTATGACAGACGGACATCCCAAGCCGTCCACATGCATAAAACTAGTATTCTAAAATATACCTTACACGTGACTTAATTACTGTTGCTATTTGTCTAGTGGTCAACTTCCTTAACTATACTGCCATACAGTTACCATGTCATTTTTGTACTCGCAATCGTCATATTGTCTAGTTGTTAGTCTTATCTTAGTTGCACTCTTATATTGTTTTCATGCCTTAGTTTTGCTTCCAAACTATTTTCAAGTTATCGTGATACTCTTTGTCATATTATATCAGGTTACAGTCATCTTTTCTTTACTATTATTCTTCTTGCTTGTATATTTTACTATGTAGTGTAATGTTATGGTGACTTGCTCCAATCCTGACTAGATAACTTTTTTTAGCTTTAGACGGCGTGGTTTGCCCTGAGGTGTATGGTGAGTACCATGGTGACACTAACATTAACAACGTGCTAGTTTCTTCTACAGATGCGGATTAGCATATTTTTTTCTTATACTTTTTCGTATTATTCTTAGCTAGTAGGCTTAGTGGACTCTAGATTCTAGTTGATTTTATTTTATTTCTACTGGGTTTATTTTCTAGTACACCTTGAGTTGTTGTGGATATTTCTTTAAATAAATTATTGAGACTATTAAGTTTATTTTTTAGTTATGACTTAGTTGTGGATAATATATGTAAAATGTATACTTATTGTGGACCATTGTTATCATAGACAACGTACTACCGCTGATGTTGCGGCGTAGGCTGGGCTTGGCCACGTACTCATATCCGAAAAGCAGGTGGGTCATGATAGAAGTGGCTTCAATAATCATGCTGACCTTTAGTGCTTAGACTTGACTTGCTGATACACTAATCACTTAGTGACACAACATGCTAACTCTCTCTTTATTTTGTGATACCAAAATTGCTTCCTTAATCTCGATAAATCTTGGTACCTACAGGATGATTGGAATATATAGAACTATATGCTTCTTCTATCAATTCATGTCGAAGCTATCATGTCCTGACTCCTTAGAGTTGATAGTCGTCCCTCGGGCATGATATCGTGCGAGTCTAGATTGCACTCGCACAAGACAAGAAGGTGAAACATAATGATTTTCTCGAAACAACCATGTCACAGCAGAAGAATTATATAGTCACAAATAAAAATACTCGAGTATGGAAAGCAAAGTTCTTTTATTGATAATTGCAGTAGTTATAAAGGCTTGAATAGCCCCATTGAATATGTCAAGTTGGATTACAACACCCTTTGATCTCTCTTGCTCACAAAAGGACCTAATCGTTCCATACCTCATGCCTTCATATATCAAGCACGCAATCCCAACTGAATACCTGTAAGTTGTTAATCCGAGCTTCCAATGCCTTGGCTATGTCCGAAAGATCTTTCGTACCTTGAGGGTTGGGGATCAGTACCCATCTTGTACTAGTGAGTAAGAAAACCCACTCCCCTAAACCGACACTAAGTAATTATGTAAACCATACAGATTAGATGGTAATTTTTCTATTAGAACTTAAATGAATTTTGGTTAATATTTGAGGCATGCAGCAAAAGCAATAATTCATGTTCGCATATAAACAATGAAGTTATGAAAGCATGTACATATATATAGCATTGAATTAGTTAAGCAGACAAGCATGTTATACCCGATCGCAATGATATATAAACTTCTTATATTCGCTCGTCTCCATAACTAAGCATATTATATTGAATCGCGTTTGTAACTTATAAAATATGCTTAGTCGTCTCCCTTAATAACGACTCTAAATATAGTCGATGTGCATACTCTTGTTCGAGACAAGGTAACATTCATCCTCTTAGCTAAAATATTCGATAGTCCACTGTATCTTATCTATATGAAGGTCACTAGCGACATGAGTACCATATTGGACTATTACACAATACTTGTGGGCCATTCTTTCAGTATACTTAGGTTGCAATACCTCAACTTATTGTTCCACAAATATTTGCATCAAAAAATAGAATCCTAGCAAACGACGCTCCATCCATCCGAAGGTTATAACTCCTCGATGGAATATCTCACTATAATGTGCTAAATCAGCACTTCCAAATTTCTCTTAGGCTGAACAGTCCCGGTGCCCCTGTAACTCTCGTTCTATGAATACCAACAAGCCCGTGCACTGGCAGTCCTTGACCATGCAATATTTCAAATTATATGTACAGTAAGGTACGATTCTTCTCGCCCAACTATGCTCTAGCACCTCTTCGTTTGGAAGTACTATTGAGGAACAAGTCTACTCGCCCCACTAAATTCTAGCATCTATTTCGTCCTCCGATCGTTGTTCCATGGAGACCCATACTCACCAAATATTCTGAGACACTATTTTATTTTTGATAGTTTCATGGGCGCCATACCATTCTGATATAGTATTTCGCTTGGCGACACATAGGCCCAAAGGTACCGAGTAACCATGTCATTTCTCGATATAGTATTCTGTGATGTCGTATACCTTCCAATACAGTTGTACAGTTTTGAACCGTAACTCCACGCTTCACTTGACGAAGTATTCTTATGATTCTCGTGCTCGGATACACATTTTTATCTCTCGCCTACTAGCAGTTCTGTAGCATTGTGCCATAACTGCTCACGTTGCTTGACGAAGCATTCTCGTTCAATACTTGTGCGCTTGATGCATGCTTCGATATACTTGTTTCAATGTTTAGTGTTCAACTTATGTTATGAGTTCTATTTCTCCAATCCATGCTTGATGAATCTATGATATCTCTAGAACGCAACTAATGTATTTGTTAAGCAAGAAGAAGTAAAGGAGATGGGTCAGAGCCCGCCCACCTTAAACTTATTTGCCTATCATTTTGCTGAGATGACACAGCTTATCTCTTCACCAGAGTTAATACAGCATATCTCTAAATTTTGTGGTCTGATGCGAAGTACGAATCACTTAACTAGTATAACCATGCGAGCAGGTCGTGCTTCTCAATCATCCGACTCGTGCGGATTAAGAAAAACTGCACTATCACTATCTCTGTAGTTCCCTGAACTAACCCACAGATTTTGTTTTACGATGATGGCTCTGTGCTTCTGCCTGCATAGGGACAAGATATCGACCTAAGAAAGTTCTGCATAAATCCTGCACATGAAACCAAAATCCGAATCAATATTTATTCATAATTTTAGCTCAAAGTAATACAACCAACTCAATGCCTCTTTCCAATCTGACTCGATATAATGTACTATGCGGATTGGGGTACTACATAATATACCACGCAAAACAAGGTCCTTCCTTGAACCAAAACTCATACTCGTTCCTTCTCTATAATACCGATCCTTTGTTTCAGACTCTGCCTCAAATTTATACTCTATGTTTCTTGTGCAACGCTCGCAAAAATTTACTAACTTTATATCGCTTCCCTACAGCTCCATTCGAGTTTAGCATATCCGTTAGTTTGGATTCGTACACATATTTTAGGTATTCCCAAAATATATGTATTTCAGCCAAGCTTAGTGATAGCCAAGTCAGACAAGCTACAAGTGGGACTTCATTTTCAAAATGCCAATTGTTTCATACTCCCGAATGAACTGGCCTTAGCTTTCATTCTCGTAACTCATTCGCATGCACACTATTTTTTAACACCGAATTTCTCAAGCAACAAATCTTTGGGCATAACGTGATTCATATTATATTCCATCACTATATGTTACATATTAAAAATCTGACATGCGCATTGGATCGAGTCATTGCACAATCTGAATGCCATCTTGTCCTCAAATATTTAACATTAAAAATCCTACGTATGCGTTGCATCAAACCCTTTCCGCATCCGATCGCCACAAGTTTTTTGCATCGCACACTTGTCCAAATGTTAACCATCTATTGTCCAACTATTTCTTAGTCTTGCTTGATACGGACTGAGTCCATAAATGCAAGAATGCTCTGCCTCAATCATACTATCATTCGTACCATCTATTTTTTACGATAATCCTTCTCTGAACTACCGACACATCAACGTCTAGGTTTATCCCTGCTAGACAACTTACCCATATAAAGTACTTAGTCTTCCAGATATAAGTGACTAACTTAAACCGACCATACCCACGTTCACAAAATATCGTAATGCGATTCCATTCCTCGATAAACTTCACGTCTATCTCATTTCTTAAAATATTCTAATATACTATCGTACATCCTGACATATATCGCTAGCTTTGGTCAAATCGATAACTAACGCTAACTACCCTTCGGTTCTCACTATAAAATCGATGATGCACAAAGGCAATAATCTATCTGACACCAACCTTTTGTCCGATACATTTGATATTACATCCTCTATCGAGTACAAAATTATCAACCATCAAAATTTTGCTATATTACTTTCAGCCGAAGGCTATTCCATCAAATTTTAAAATTTATATTTGATCGCCTAGACTCAACCTCAACATGCACCACTCAATATTTATCTTTGATGCAATCTTATATTCGTCATCTTTTGGGTCATCCTATGGGTCTTTGTTATGACCCGCACCTAGCATAGGGGCACGAGTACGTGGGTACGTCCATCCTACGTCGCAGCATCGGTGGTATAACACTGTCTAGGCCAATAATACTATCTAAACTTCGCACACAATATATATAAGGTACATGTTATTCTATCTCAACTCCAAATGGAGGATAATAATATATGATAATAATAATCAGTAATCAATCACAATATAAAACTAGAGCAAGATATGGCACGATATGGAATAGAATAAAATACAGAGTTGCCATACATCACAAGTCCAAGTCCTATGGTTTAATCTCAACCTAAAGATCTAAAATATAGTATATGCCACAAAACCTAGCTAAGATCAAATACAACATCGTAAAGAATGATCTAAAACTCTCCAACTGGTGGTACTATATCAAGAGGCTCTATGGTGCAATCTCAATGGCCTTGCCATCCTGTTGCCTGTAGTAGGTGGGACACATCTGCTCTAACCAATCATCTAAAAAATATATCTAGTCAGGATTAGAGCAAAGTATAATCCAATAGTAGTTTCAAGTTAATTGATAATGACTATAAACAGAAATAGAGAATGTCATACAAAACGAGAGACAATAAGTAATATCATACTGTGGTAGAAAAATGTGAGAGATAATCTAGAGCAATAAAGTACAAATTGATCATAATAAAATAAAATAAAGGCAATGAACTAGAATATAGAGAAAAACTATAACTACACTAAGTGTTTGAAATACTAGTTAGATATATGATTGGCTTGGATCATCAAGATCTATTATCAAGGCTATAACACAATCATATGTAGAGTATGAATGGTTGTTGTCTACAAGTAACATTATTAATAACACAATTATTTATAATTACCTATTGTCTATGGAGTGTAACCTCCGTATCCTGAAATTCTAGTTTAAATGTTGTTATTAGGTTAATTTGGGGCTATTTAGATTTTTCCATAGTTTTTAGTTAATTAAAAACTAGTAACATTAATTTTCTAGGACTTTTACGAATTTATTTTAGGGTCAAATATAATCAAAAATGTCCCAAACTTTTATTTTAGGTTCTAAATAATCAAATATATTTTTTATAATTTTCTAGATTTTTTTGGGAATTTTGTGATTATTAATAACATTTATTTTGAGTTAATTATGAAAAACTGAATTAAAAATCAATTTTCAGAAAAAGAAAAACCTAATAAAACAACCAACCCAGTCAGCAGTCAGCGTGGCCTGCGTGTCAGCCAGTGTAACCTAGTCAGCGGGGCCCAGCGGTCAGTGACAGAGGGCTAGGGTGGGTGCGGGTAGAGTCGGTCCAAGCCAAGCCGAGCTGAGCCGAGCCGAGCCGAGTCCTAATCCGACTCGGACTCAGCCGAGCCAAGCTGGCTTGAACATTGGTCGTTCGATCCGAGCAGGTAGTAGCGGATGGACGCCATGTGGCACGTCCTTTATAAGTTCTAGGGTTTCTTTTAGCCGATTTTAGGGAATTGTCATCTATGATTTCCTTCATCTTCCAGAAGCCATTACTTATAGCTCTGGACTCCAAACGTGACCTAGTTTCTTGCATTAGAACCATATTGTGGCTTATTGTATATTATTCTACCATCGACACTTTGGCGTAGGCTGGAAGTACCCATGACTCATGCCCAAATCTAGGGTGCGGGTCATGACACATTTTAGTGGTGGCCCACGTAGGTCAGGTTTCACACATGGTTGCAAACTCGTAGTGGTACTCAAGTTAGATGTACGACTGCCAGCCTGCTACAGGATATACATACTAGGGATAGGAAGATAATCAATCATAACTAGGGATCCCATATACTCACCTTGCTAACCCTTATTAATTTCTTTGGAACAATCGGACCTCTTCTATAATTGATTGTTCTTCTTGAATACTTCTTTATCTTGTGCCATATCAATTAAATTCTTGTTGCTTTCAATGTTTCAGAATGCTACCCAAGACTAGAACGTGCGGTGCCAAAGCCAATGGTGCTTTTCCCATACCATCCGCATCGCAGGAGGCCTCATCAGCTGGATCGGGGAGTCTTCCTCCTCCTTCTCAGCCATTACATGAACTCTTCAGAAGCATGATGGAGGCTCAAAAGACTCAGACGGAGGCTCAGAGGCAATAGATAGAAATGCTAAGGGCATGAATAGAAAATGCCCAACAGGTTGCCCTAGCAGCCATGGAGAGGGTTGTCCAGCAACCACAATAGCAGGTCGCTTAACCGAAGGTGGAAAACATTCAGGACTTAAAGAAGATGGAGCCTTGGACGTTCAAGGGGATAGAGGAAATCATCTACGCTGATGAGTGGCTCGAGGATATCAAGCAGATCATGAGAGTTTCTTGACTTTTCGAGGACCTGAAGATTGAGGCAGTTGGCTTGCACGTTCACGACATTGCTCGCACTTGGTTCAAAAATGAGCCTAGGATTGTGGATCCAAACCTGACTTGGGAGCACTTCAAGGACCTCCTTAAGATGAAATTCTTTTCTACAGTAGCCAAAGGAGTTCTGGAGAAGCAATTCCAGATCTTGGAGCAGAACGGAATAACCGTGGATAAGTATGCTGCAGAATTCGGCAGGCTAAGCCGATTCGCAGAGTACATGGTGAGGGACCCGGAGGATAGTACTAGACGATTCAGAGAGGGCTTGAACCAAAAGGTCAAGGTCCATATTTCTTTGACTCATATAACTTTTGCTGACATATTGGCAGAGGCTCAAAGAGTCAAGGTGGATATGGGTCTTTGGAACAAGAGAAACATGGATGTTATCGGTGGTGGTAGTAGTCAGGGGCAGGCAAAGCGTCCACAATTTCTGCCAAGGACCTTCCAACAGCAACAACAATAGTACTGTGCCCTAGTCAGAGCCCCAGCTCAACAAGTGCAGCTGCAAAACCACAGAGACAAGTACAATAAGCACCCCTATGCCGGAAGAGATTAGGCGTGTGCCTATACTGTGGATCACCTATATATCAGATGAGAAAGTGTCTTACCACACCCTCTATAGGAGGATCCTTAGCCAGAGAGGACCAGTTGGACCACCAGTAGCCCCGCAACAACGAGGACCCCCACTTCCTACGCAATAATAGCAGTTTGCCCAGCATCAGCCAGAGTTTTTGCTATGACCATTGAAGAGACTGAGCCGACTAGTAATGTGATAGCAGGTTCTATTCTCCGTGATTCTATTCCTGTATTTTCTTTATTTGATTCTAGTGCATCGTATAGCATCATATTTGTATCCTTTGTGCTTACGTATAGTTTAGTAACATAACCCTTGAGTAGGAGTTACAAGATCACAACTGGTGGAGGCACTATCCTAGTTAGTGATACTTGCAAGGGGCATCATGTTACCTTAGGAGGCCATAATTCGGTTGCTAGTTTACTCATAATACCACTTTCGAGTTTTGATATTGTCCTTGGAATGGATTAGTTGAGTATGCACCATGCTAGCATAGACCGTCAAGGAGGATGTGTCATGTTTTGCCCTCCAAAAGAGCCAGAATTTGAGTTTATTAGAGGAGGAGTTGAGCAGAGTGATAGAATTATTTGTGGAGCCATGGTAGCTGAGAAGGACTTGCCACACCCTATTATTACAGAATTTTTAGACGTATTTCCTGAGAAGCTACCAGGATTGCCACCGGACAGAGATCTTAAATTTTCTATAGACTTAGTGCCTGGGGCAGAGCCGGTGTCGCAACAAGTCTACAGGATCAACAATAATGAGCTGGCAGAATTGAAGAAGCAAGTTGATGATTTGATATATAAGGGTTTTATTAGATCGAGTTCCTCGCCTTAGGAAGCCCCGATCTTATTTGTACCAAAGAAAGATGGATCGATGCGAATGTGTATTGATTACAAGGGTCTGAACAACCTTGCCATCAAGAAAAAATACCCGCAACAAAGAATAGACGATTTTTTTTGATCAGTTGAGCGGTGCGATAGTATTTTCGAAGATTGATTTGAGGTTTCGCTATCATCAGTTGAAGGTAAAGAAGAAAAATATTCTAAAAACTGTATTTTGGACAAGATATGGACAATATGAGTTTATGGTAATGCTATTTGGGTTGACTAATGCCCCAGTAGTCTTCATGAACTTGATGAACAAGGTGTTCCACCAATACCTTGACAAGTTCGTAGTAGTATTCATAGATGATATCCTTATCTATTCGAAGACACCGAAAGAGCATGAGAAGCATCTAAGGATTATGCTAGAGACCGTTCAGAAGGAGAAGCTCTATGGAAAACTCTTGAAATATGAGCTCTTCCTGGATAAGGTAGAGTTCCTTGAGCATGTGGTGACTGTAGACAAAATTTTGGTGGATCAAAAGAAGATTGCTGCTGTAAAGTCTTGGATCACTCTGAGTTCTGTTGTAGAGATCAGAAGCTTTTTAGGATTGGCCTGATATTACAGGAAATTTATGAAGGATTTTTCTCGGATCGCAGAGCCATTGAATAGACTCACTCGGAAGGATATGCAGTTTGTGTGGACCAAAGAATGTCAGGCTGTATTTAATGAGCTAATAAAGAGATTGACCACAACGCCTGTTTTGACGGTGCCATCAGGGACGAGTGGATTTGTCATTTATAGCGATGCTTCGGTGAAGGGCTTGGGATGTATTCTAGAGCAGAACAAGAAGGTGGTGGTATATGCTTCTAGACAGTTGCGGCCACATGAGAGAAACTATCCCACTCATGACTTACAATTAGTAACGGTAATTTTTGCTCTAAAGCTGTGGAGATATTATCTTTACGGAGAGCGTGTAGAAATATACAATGACTACAAGAGCTTGAAGTATGTCTTTACGCAGAAAGAGCTAAATATGAGGCAGCGCAGGTGGCTAAAATTGATGAAGAATTTTAATATCTCACTAAAGTATCATCTAGGGAAGGCTAACGTGGTTGCCGATGCCTTGAGCAGGTAACCAATAGCGATGTACTTGACAATGGATCATCGCTTATTAACAGACTTGGATAGCCTGGATTTCGAGGTTTTTGTTCCAGGGGTGGAGACGCAGATGATGGGCATGCAGATTCAATCGGGGTTGATAGAGAAGATCCGAGAGACACAATACCAGGATGAGGGTCTGCGAAACCTCAGAACTTAAGTGCAGGCAGGATTGAAGGATGACTTCTCTATTGTTGAGGATATTTCACTAAGGCATAGGACTAGGTTATGTATGCCTAGTGAGGACCTGCGATAAGAGATCATGCAGGAGGCTCATCGTTCCTAGTATTTTATACATCTGGGATGTAACAAGATGTATAAGGACCTGAGGGAACACGTGTGGTGGTATGGGATGAAGCGAGAGGTAGTATATTTTGTCTCTAGATGTTTAGTGTGCCAGCAGGTCAAAGCCGAGAGGCAGAGACCAGGAAGATTTCTACCGCCCTTACCGATTTCGGAGTGAAAATTGGAGCATATCAGGATAGATTTTGTTTTCGGACTTCTATGCACTCCAGGAGGAAAGGACGCTATTTGGGTCCTTATTGACAAGCTGACCAAATCAGCCCACATTTTGCCTTTCAAAGTGGGATTGACCACGGAGAAGCTTGCCGATTTATATGTGGGACAGATAGTCAGGCTGCATGGAGTAAGCATTATGTCCGATCGGGATAATAGATTTACGTTCCACTTTTAGAGGAGTTTACAGGCTAGCTTGGGTACCCAACTCAAATTTTGTACTACTTACCACCTTCAAATGAATGGACAGTTAGAGAGGACAATTCAGATGCTCGAGGATATGCTTCGAACATGTGTATTAGATTTTGGTAGCTCGTGGGAGGATCATCTTCCCCTGGTAGATTTCGCATACAACAATAGCTATTATGCCAGTATCAAGATGTCTTCTTTCGAGGCTTTGTATGGTAGGAGATGCCAAACTCCATTATCGTGGGACAATGTAAGAGAGGGAGTACTTTTGGAGCAGAAATGGTGGTTGATGCTGCAGAAAAAGTAAAGCAGATTAGAGAGAGACTTCATATGGCTCAGGGCAGACAAAAGCAGTGGGCCGATAGCCACAGGAGACCGCTAGAGTTTGAGGTATCATTTTTTTATTTAATATCTATTACGTTCTTAGATTATGTGTTAAGTTTCTATTTTGGCATAGGTTGGCGACTTAGTGTTCTTGAGGATCTCTCCGACATGTGGAACAATTCATTTTGGTGGAGGTGGAAAGCTTAGTCCAAGATTCATCGGACCTTTTAATATTCTGGAGAAGGTCAGGGTAGTACCTTATCGACTAGTCTTACCACCAACAATGGAAGGAGTACCCAACATGTTCCATGTGTCCCAGCTGAGGCGATACATGGCAGATCCTAGCCATGTATTAGATTATTCGGATCTTGAGGTTCAACCAAGCCTCCATTATCCGGAGCAGCCTGTGGCGATCATAGATCACAAAGATAAAGTTCTAAATAACCAAGTAATTCCATTGGTTCACGTCACTTGAAGGCATCATTCTCCCATTGAATCAACTTGGGAGTGGGAAGAGGAGATGCAAGAGGGTTACCCCTATTTTTTTGTACCATGAGATAATTTTCTTCTTGTATTTGTTCTGCCCTAAATTTTGAGGACAAATTTTTTTAGGAAGGTAGATTTGTAACCTCTGTATCCTGAAATTCTAACTTAAATGTTGTTATTAGGTTAATTTGGGGCTATTTGGATTTTTCCACAATTTTTACTTAATTAAAAACTAGAAGCACTAATTTTCTAGGAGTTTCAATAATTTATTTTAGGGCCAAATATAATTAAAAACATCCCAAACTTTTATTTTAGATTTTAAATAATCAAATATATTTTCTAGAATTTTTTGGAAATTTTTTGATTATTTTTAACATTTATTTTGAGTTAATTATGAAAAACTGAATTAAAAACTAATTTTTAGAAAAAGAAAAATCTAATAAAACCAACCCGCCCAGTCAGCATCCAACCTGGCCCGCGTGTCATCCAGCGTAGCCCAGTCAGTGGGGCCCAACGGTCAGTGAGAGAGGGCGAGGGTGGGTTCGGGTGGAGTCGGTCCAAGCCAAGCCGAGCTGAGTACTAATCCGACTCGAACTCAGCCGAGCCAAGCCGGCTTGAACGCTGGCCGTTTGATCCGAGCGGACAGCAGCGGATAGATGCCACATGGTACGTTCTTTAGCCGTGGCTGCTCTCTCTCTCCCCTATATATATATATAGTATTTAGTTTATAATTTCTAGGGTTTCTTTTAGTCAATTTTAGGGAATTATCATCTACTGTTTTCTTTATTTTCCAGAAGTCATTACTCATAGCTTCGGACTCCAAATATGGTCCAATTTCTGGTATTAGAACCGTATTGAGGTTAGTTTTCTGAATATATAAATTGTTTCATGAAATTCTGAATATTAAATTCTAAAAATTTCATAGAGTACAGCATATCCGAAAATAGATGCATCTCGGTGTTTTTGTAATTTCGGAAGAAACAAGGATCAGAATCATAAACTGTTTCAAGTTTCAGAAAGCTAATTTTGAGATCATTGACATATGTTTTTTTCAAAATTTAATTCGAAATATTTATGTGATGTTAATTTTATGGAACTTTGAGGTTAACAATCAACCACCGTTGCACAATACGATTTTGTATGTGGAATATTTTCTAAATGAACTTGCATTCGGATGAGACATAAATTCTAACATATTTGTGATACTAAAATCTACAGGAAACCATGCATGAAAGTTGAGTTTGCATTGGTTAACTTTTTGGTCAACAAATTGCCTCGATTTGCGTGCCACGAGTCTCGAGTTGATAAAATCCAGTTCCTTTGGACAAAATTTAGGAATTAACCTAAAACTCAGAATAATAGAATTAAAATAGGATTTTAGAGTAATTATTCAAGAATAAAATAAATTAAAATAACTTATCTTTTGATATGGTAAATTTGTACTACATAGGTTATTTGGACTGTGACTTAGATTCTTACTCATACCAACTAAGGACCACATGCGAGTTCATTTTCGTGATTACTTTTAGTGCTTGATAGTCTCTATAATGCATGCTTAGTATTAATTATTTGATTCTTGACACTTGCTACACGGATTAGAATGATAGATTCTTATTATGAGATACGTGACTGTTTTGGATTATTGTTATTTCTTCGTGACTGGTTCGGAATCCATGTTGTACTCGTGGGGAGGGAAAATACTCAGTGGATGTGTGAACTACCCTTTCTATCCCATGGTCTTACTGGAATAATAGCAACTATGTACGATACGTGTGGTTTGTCAGATTTTATCCCTTAGCCATTCACATGTCAACAAGGTATTTCAAATCACATAGGATAGTTGTTCCTATCTGTTCTTCTATACATTTTAGTTATTTCCTTTGTTGCTTGGAGATATTGTACTATATATGCCATGACAGGACTTTAGCATTTATTTATTCTAGTTGCCTTATTATGATTTCAGTTTTGTTGCTATCATATATTCGTTACTATTTATTGTCTTATAGCTTCTACCATGTCTTGGAACTATTTTTACTGTGATGTACTCGTTCCCTTCCTGACTGGATAAATATTTTAGGTGACTACAATGAGGATACAATCCCTACACATTATGGATCGTATGCTAGCGACATAATAGAGCCTGATCTTGCCATTCCGGAGGATCAGGGAGAGTTAGCAGCTCAGATACAGTCTGCAATGGAGTAGTTTAGTAGTAGTTAATTTTGTTAGTTATTTTGGACCGAATTATTCTCCAATAAATTTTTTAAATTTTTGAGTATTTTACTTTAGATATTTAGATTTTGGGGAGATTCCTTGAACCCGCATCAAGCCTATTATTTTATTATTATCTTGGTGTATTCATTTCAACTAGTGCCTATGATTGAGCATAGTGTGGAGATGTATATATGTTGTGAGTTATAGATTAGACTTGTGGCTTATTGTACAATATTCTACCGTCAACACTGCGACATAGGCTGGACGTACCCATGACTCTTGCCCAAATCTAGGGTGCAGGTCGTGATATAGAGTAACACAATCATATGTGAGGTGTATGACTGGCTGTTGTCAACATGATACAATGTTTAAGGGTTTGATCACATATCCTTCTAGCATTTTTTCTGCCCCCAACCAGTATAATAGATCCATAACATGACGCATCATGATACGATAATCACTATACAAGATCTATAATACAAGCATGATGATAATAGTCTATATAATCACGAAAAATATTAAGAAAATTACTAAAGGATAACATCCCAAGACGAGGATCCAAGTATACTAATATATGTACCATAGTATCAAGAATCAGGTAAAATATCACTAAATTCTTATATTATATTAATTATCAAATTATAGAAACTATCAGAGAATGTACTCGCTTCTGGTCCAGAGCAAAAGATGTCACTTGGTGTCCGAGTTGATGTTACACACACCTATATATGAACATCATGTCAATAGGTGTAAAGAATGATAAATTAGCTAAAATGCACTAAGATATGCTTTTCTAGGTCAATACTAGGTTTTACTAGTCAAACTAGGTTAATTCTTTGATACTAGGTCCAATCCTAGCTTCTAAAGTGATTTCTAGTCCATACTAGTGGTTACTAGGGGATAATAGGTCATATCTAATTTTCTAGGCTTATTTTACCTAAATGATTGACTTTTAGGGTCAAACTAGTCATATTAAGTCTATACTAGGTTGTCACTAGGTATTCTAGGTCACTAACTCAATATAGACAATTATCTAGACTCATAAATACTACATAGACTCATATATTATCAATATATTTAATAACTTAGCCTAATACCCCTTACCTCACTATTACCTATCCCTATTATTCTACCTAAATACCTTGACCAAAGCCCACTACCTAGACATGACACTAATGATACTTACTTGTATTATACATAACCAAATACCTTGGCCATTACCCAACTAGTTACCTTGCCGTATACCCCATATCTCACCTTATACCCTAGTATCATGGCCAAATACCCAAAACTTACTACCACTTGGTATTAATAGGATACCAATACTCAATTTACAATACTCCATGATGCTTGGTTATCATGGTACCAAGTATCACACTTATTGACACTATGCTATAATAACTCTAGAACTTACCTTCATCACCCAACCTCCTTGTATATCCAATACAACATTTACCTATTCGCGTACCCTTTACACCTTGATACCAATGCCTCACTCAACCTTGGTACTTGATATCTTGATACCAAGGTAATACCTTAACTATGCATACACTCTATAATACTCTTATACTAAAGCATACTTGACACTCTCCTCAAATCTTAATGCACACCCTCTAAACTGTACGCATGTATTAACCTTCACTCACCTACGTGCACTTGGGCATTGCAATTAAACACGGATACGTCCCTTTGCTATGAGCTTCTACTGCTACTTCTCCCATAGTTCCAATTTTATGCCTGCATGTTGTGTATATCACTGTATCCAAACAACCCCTCAAGGCAATACACTTTTGTTCGTCATTAAATTTGAAAGTTCTAAGAGAGCTTGATTTAATTAACAAACAAAAAGAAAGTACAGAGAAGTTCTAGGAGACAATCTAAGTATAAATTTGTTTTATGGGGGTGACAATGGAGGGTTAGGAGTGTAGCAACTCCCTTTACTCCATGGATGATCTGATACAGGGAAAGAAAACTCTTCTCTCCTGCTTGACTGTAGGTTCGCAGATAGCCAGCCTCTTGTATGGGTCTAGTACCCTACTATTTATAGGCATCCCTGGGCGTGCATATATTGGGTCGCATGGATGCTGGAGATTACCACGTGTCCCTTTTTAATAGGGTGCAACTGTAACTGTGAGCAGGTCGAGCCACTTCGTGGGTGCTTGTTAGGATTTTCTATTGCTGAAGATCTGGGTGGTTCTCGTCCTTTATGGGCGTGACTTGGTCAGTTGGATACGTAGTCCCCACTTGGTTGGAGAAAATCACTCTTGTCATAACAATAAGATTTGGTCTTCATGGAGTCTGAAACACATGCGGCCAGAGATGCATAGAATGCATAGAGTTTGGGATGCATGGGGCCAAAGAAGCATGGGACCGCATGGAGCCTGGGACGCATGGGGCCAGAGACGCATGGGACCGCATGGAGACTGGGATGCATGGGTCCAGAGATGCATGGGACCACATGGATCCTGGGACGCATGGGGCCAGAGATGCATGGGATCGCGCATGGGGCCAGGGAAGCATGGAGACGCATGGAGTGGGGGACACATGAGGCCAGTTGTTCTGCACACTTGGCGCTACAAATCCATCGAGAGCGAAGTTATGTGCTGAAATGAGACCTATGTCGTTTAGTCTGTTCACATCTTTTGAGAAAATAAGAAAAATTCTTTTTGTCAGGATTCTGTGTCAGAGGTGATCCAATTGACGGGACGCCATGTCAGGTCTATCTACTGCCAAACCTGCTTGGGACGCATCGATGTCGCCCTATTAGGACGTAGGAAGACTTTGTGGCCTGATATCTTCTGAGTTTTTTGTTTTAGATCGCAGGGTTGCATGGATAGATATTTTTGATGCTTCAATAAGACCCCCTTCAAAGTATTCAAACTGATAAGTTTGGGATAATTTGAATAAGAAGCATGGAGGAAGAAGCACTTTTGGCCGCATGGCTGGAATATCCTATGGACGTTGGATCGCATGGATATCGGGCCACATGGGCATTGGACCGCATGGGCGAGCATTTCTATTATGTCAAATCGTCATTAACTGACAGATTTGGTCTGATCTTTTAGTGGATCTCCTTTGGGATTCTGCGCTATCACCTGACGTAGGGCTCGAGGCAACGATTTCTACGGAGATTTAAAGAGGATCACAAAAATTGAGGTATCAGATTCGTCCCCATAACTGCTTGGTTCATTGTCTCGATATCTTCACGTGGCTTTGAAGCCTATAACATAGTCGGCCAGGAGGAGAGAGAGAAATTTATTTCTTTGCTTTATTTCTTCTTCCCTCTAAAGAATGCTGATGGCTACAGCCCTTTTTGTCGAGGGGTTGATCTAGGGCGCTCTCGATCCATGGATCCCTTATCTGGGTATTTTGCTTGGAGGTAGGGCAGTACTGCACTTTTTATGCTGGGTTATAGAGGAAGAGGCAATAATACACCATCCTGCTGCAGCGATACGCGCATACCCTTCGCAAGATTCTGCTTCTTGGTGGGAGACTCATCTTGGACATGCACAAAACTTTTCACAGAGTTCTGTCGTGTGGACGAGCACTTCCCTGTAATATGCATGTCGAGATTTGGCATGGCCGCATAGGAGGGGGTCGTCTGCTTCATGCGCACAGAGCTTTATCTCTGGCTTGACCGTATGGATGAGGTCTTCTCTTGCTTGTGCGTGCAGGCTTGGTCGTGCGTCGTTGCTGCCAAAAAAGCTGTATGCGGCAGTTGTGCCTTTATACGATCTTCACTGAGACTGATACATGTCTTCATTTTGCAGGTATTTCCCTCGCTCATGCTGCTCATGATGGAGCATGGAAGGATATCATAAGATTCGTCATTCGAAGTGAATGTCACCATTATGCAGTTGTTCCTCGTCAAGAACAAATCTAGGAGACGAGGACGGTTCATTAAGAATTGATCTAGGGGACGAGAATCATTCAGCAAGGATTGATCTAGAAGATGAGGATAGATATCCTACATCACGTGCTTATTCATCCTTGTTCATGCAGTATGCTAGCTGCATTTCTCCCCTTTAGGCAGCGTGCTATCGGCTGCGCACTTATGGCAATGATGACAGAATTTAGATTAATTTCCATTCTTGTCGCCGGTCTTTCATCCTGGTTATAGAGCGTTTGCTCCTGCGCTTTCCTTGCTATCCATCAGTATGGATTCTTTTTTATATACTGTGGTTTGCACTGTGGAGTGGTGAGAAAAAATGCATTAAGCTCTATTGTTGGGCGCACTTGTGTCTGTAGCAGAAATAGCACAGGGGCACCTTATAATGGAAGAGGTTCTTGTCGGCAAGAATCCATGAAAACCCTTAAAAGGAATTCCCATCATATGTACCCGAGATCTTGAATATTAATAAAAATACTTGAAATATAGTGGTTTCTCATCATATGTACTAATGATCTTGAATAAAGAACTCTTTTTTTTATAACTACTTCCTTCATTTGTGTTATTATGCATGAATTTAATGTGATCTTTGGATATTGTACTAGAGGTAATATGAACGTAGTATAATACCGTTGCTTTTTAAGGATATCCTGCTAGGAGTTCTTTGGTGGACTTATTACTTTTTGCACACTAGAATACAAGTAATAAGTTTGAAGACAATCCCTATCAGGGGTAATATGTACGTGATAGGTTTTGTGGACCCATTACTTTTTTTGTGCATGTTAGTGCAAGTAATAGGTTTAAGACATGCCATTACGATGTTAATATGGACGTGGCATTTTTTGTGGCCCAATTACTTTTTGCGCACGTTAGTGCAAGTAATATATTTAGAACAGGCCCTGCCAGAGGTAATATGGACGTGGAAGTTTTTATGGACTTAATACCGCCAAAGTACCTTGGTGAGTACGGGTGACAAGTGGGGATGACAACCGATATTAGAGATAATATGGACATGATGATCGATATCCAAGACCCGGGTCTTTGCTCAGACGTAATATGGACATGGCAAACTCGACCGAGAAGAAATGCCAGGACAGTAGTTCAAAGGTAATATGGACGTGAACCAAAGTCTCAAGGACTCGCTAGGGAGTAGTCTGGTGAGGGTGGTCTACCTGAGAGTATTAGATAGACCTGAGGGTTTTCCCATCGTAGAAATTGGTTTTTGAGTTATCACGGTAGGAGTGTGCGAGTGGACCTGAGGACTTCTCCGCTAGGAGACTTTGAGGATCCATCATCCGTTGCGTATCTAGGACTCCTGGATACAGATGATTGCTTTTACAAGAATTTATAAAGAAAGAAAAATGTTACTTATAGGCACTTGCTGGGGATAAAGAGCCAAGAGTATAGATATGTACATCTGGGTTGCTACGCTGGTGATGAGTGGAGTACAAGTCAAGCTTAGACGTAGTAATTTTTTAGGAACTTGCCGTTGATAGGCTTCATGAGTAATTCGTCATTGGGTTTTGCTAGCCTGTAGGCACCATTGGAGATTACGGACGCTACGATGAACGACTTCTCCCATTTAGGCTTGAATTTGCCGATTGTCTTGTGGATCATAACCATCGGTCTTCTTAATATAAAGACAAGATCGCCCAGTTGGAATATTCTCTCCTTAACCTGCTTGTGGAAGGCTTCAATGAGACACGCTTGATATAACTCAATGTGCTGCTAAGCTAAGAGTTATTTTTTGTCGAGTGCTTCTAATTCTTGTAGTCGTCGGCGATGGTTGTCATCCATGGTTAGCTGATTGGAGAGAGCCACTCAGAGTGAAGAAATTTGGATCTCGTGGGAGAGGACCGCTTCTCTTTCGTAGCCCAAAGAGAATAATATTCTTCCTGTAGTTGTCCGGACCATTGTACTGTAGGCCCAGAGACATTCTCCCAGCTTCTCGTTCCAGTCGTGTTTGTTAGATGACACAAACTTCTTGGAAAGCTTGATGATGGTTTTGTTGAATGCCTCAGCCAACCCATTTGTTGCTGGGTTGTAGGCAGTCAACGCCATATTATGAATCCATTTTTTGTTGTAGAGCCAGTAGAATACATGACTTGCTAACTGTGGACCATTTTTATGAATAATCCTTTATGGAAAGACAAAGCGGTATATGACGTGATGCTTAACGAAGCTGATCATGTTGGACCTCTTGAATTCTGTGAGTGGTACTGCTTCCATCCACTTGGAAAAATAGTCGGTGATAGCCAGGATTAACCGGTTCCCATTTGACGAAGGTAGACTTATTGGTCCGATGATATCCATTTTCCATTCCTCAAACGAATAGGATGCTACTATTGGGTATAGGAATTTAGATGGCTGGTGGATAAAGTCTTCATGGATTTGGCATGCTAGGCACTTTCTTGCATAGTCAACCTCATCCACAACCATTGTAGGCCAGTAATATCCAATTCTTCAGAGATGGTCCTGTAGCTTAGGTCCGGGCTGATGGGCACCACAAATGCCGTCGTAAGCCTCGCGAATGGCTTGCTTTGCTTCTTTATTCGATAAGTATTATAGCAGAAGGCCATCATAAGAACGAACATACAGTATTTTGGTGGCTGTTTCATAAAAGAACCGAAGGAAACATCTTCTGATCGAAGTGGCTTCCTTTGTGTTCTTGGGGAGAATTCTATAGATCGCATAGTCGATGAATGGAAACCTCCAGTCCTAGATATCAGCGTGTACTTTTATCGCATAGCTTTGACATAGGCAATGGTTATTTTTGGGACAGACCAGCTCTTGACCGATCACCATGATTAGATGATGGGTGTTGTCTGGAACTGCCAAGGAGGTAGCAAGGCCGTCCAGGGCATCAGCCTCGACGTTCGACAGTCGAGGGATGTGCTCAATTAAGAATTCCTCGAAGGTTGAGATAATGCCAATTAAAGCTTGGTGGTAAGGAATTAGGTCTTCATTCTGGACTTCGTATTCGCCTCAGACTTGGTTGACTATCAGCTTGGAGTCACCGTATTCCTCTAAATAGTCTACTACCACTTGTTTAGCAAGTTGCAGTCCAATAGTGAGAGCGTTGAACTCCGCCACATTGTTGGAGCATGGTTCCATGAGGGAATAAGCTTGATTAATGAACATATTATAGGGAGAGATTAATATTATCCTAACTCCGGTAACAATATTGCCTTTGGGTCCTTCTCTCGAAGAGCTGTCGAAGAACATCTGCCAGACAGCTTCGTATGAAGTCATGTTTGAGTTTGCTACTTCGTCTGGAATTTTGTCATTGAGCTTTGAGGTTTCTGGTACTAGATGTGATGCCAGGAAGTTGGCTAGTTCTTGACCATTGACGGATTTATGAGGGGAAAACACCATATCATATGGGGACAGTAACATCGCCCAAATAGCCAGACGATAACTGATTGCCCCTGGTTTGGTCATGAGAACTCTGAGAGGATTGACTCGTGAGATCACATGAATGGTCTATCTAGTCACGTAATACCGAGTCTTTTGGACGGCAAATAGTAGAGCAAGGCAAACCTTCACGACGAGGGTGTACCTATGCTCCGCACCAACCATCATCCAGCTGAGATAATAGATGGCCTGCACGTGGCATGCATCACTATTATGGGCTAATAGAGCACCGAAGGAGTGATCCATCGTGCATACATAAAGGAGAAAAGGCTTCCCCAAGACCGGGGCTACCAGCACTGGAGGGTTTGATAAGTATCCCTTGATATCGTCGAACGTGCGTTTACATTCTTTATTCCAGACAAAAGTGACACCTTTCTTCATGAGCTGGGTGAATGGTCGATAATGCATAGAGAGGTTTGATATGAACCTCCTGATGTATACCATCCTCCCTTGATGGACGCAGAGCTCCCGAAAGTTCCTCGGCGGGTTCATCTCAAGGATTGCTTTAGTTTTGTCAAGGTATTTGTGAATATCCTAAAAAGTAATAATGAAGCCCAAGAATTTTCTGCTGGAGACTCCCAAGAAAGATTTGTAGGGCTCATCTTGAGCTGGTGCATACGCATGAGGTCGAACACAGTCTTTAAGTCCCTGAGGTGATCACCCTTGGAGTAACATTTGACGATGATGTCATCAATGTAATACTCGACCGTCTTGCGTAGATGCTCATGAAAGATGGTGCTTATAGTATGTAGTACCTGCATTCTTTAGACCGAAGGGCATGACTGTTTAGCAGTATACTCCTATCGGTGTTTGGAACGAGGTATGCTTCTCGTCTTCAAGAGATATCTTAATTTGATTATAGCCTGAGAATCTGTCCATGAAGGACATATACTTGAAGCCACAAGTATTGTCAATCATTATATCGATGATTGGAAGAGAAAACTCGTCTTTAGGGTATACCAAATTTAGATCACGGAAGTCGATGCAGATTCGATTCTTCCCATTCTTTTTGACAATGGGTACGATGTTGGCCACCCAATTCGGATATTTTTCTTCACGGATAAAGCCAATAGATATCACTTTTTTGACTTCAGCTTCGATGATGTTCATAATGTCCGACCGGAACTATCGTTGCTACTATTTGACGAGCTTAGCGTTCGGCGGGATATTGAGCTTATGGACCACATTTTGGTGGTCTACTCCTGGCATGTCTTCAACTTCAGGCAAAGACATCAATGCATTCCCTAACGAGCTGTAGCAGGAATTCTGGGTCTTCTTCGGAAAGACTTTTGATGATAAAGATAGGCTTTGGGGAGGTCTCGTCGCCTAGATCGACTTGTACAATTTTCTCCTCGGTAGGAGGTTCTCGCTGCTCAAATTGTATCTCCTATTAGGAATCTAGGCGTTGGGCCCATGGCTATATTTCAAAGAATTCTGATGGATTCCTGTTGTCTTCCTCAGGGTCAGCTAATACCATGTTAGCAGACCATGTTTGCCTGAGCATGTCCCCGATACTGGTATCAGAGTCTCAAGCGGAAGATACTAAAGAGTTAGAGTGCACTTCGTCTTCTCTATCGGAGCCATCGGGAGTTATGCGAGGAGTTATATATCCTCGAACTTGCCTATGGGAGCAGGTAGACAGATGGGCTGCTATCAGCCCTTACCGTGGTTTAAGCCCTTAGTGGCCTTCAGATCGTACCCCATCTTCTGGATATGGTGCTTGTCTTGTAAGCTATACTGGCTAAGTGATATTTTGCTGGTATAAAGTTTTGGATCTAGTTCTTCTTGGACGAAGGATTAGGGAAATTCTACTCTGTTGAGGATGATGAGTTTGTCTCTCCTCCTTCTGTCGGAACTAGGAAGTAGGATTTTTGGCTGGGGAGGATCTGGTTCACTGCGTTGGTAGTACTCACCTGTATTTGCAGATTAAGTCCTAAACTGTGCTCTATTGAGTATAGTGCTTATATGTGCAAGTTTGAAGTAGTTCAATGATAACCCTTTGTTCATAAAATAAGGTATCTTTTCTTCGGAGATTACATCACGAGAGAAGGGACGTTGGCATGAGCGGCTACATACTCCTCCAGCTCATCTTTCTCGAGTGTCACTCCTAGTACGAGCAAAGGCTCCGGTGCATTCCTGTGTAGTTTAACCACCAAGGGTTCTGAATTTATAAGAGATATAGGAGCCTCCCTTAGTGGTCTTCGAAGGTGAATGACCATAGGTTCTGAAGGAGTAGACGGCGCTGGATCTTCCCTCTGCGGTCAATTTGGCCTATGAAGGCAAATAACTATAGGTTCAAATTTTGCATAAAGTTTTGGATCTTACTTTGGCGATCGATTCGGCCTATGAAGGCGGACGAGCAAAGGTTCCGGTGCATTCCTGTGCAGTTTTATGACAAAGAAAGAGGTTGTGTCGGGAGCACGTGCATTGAGACAGACCCTCAGTGGATCCTCCAGTGTTGTCGCTTCCTCGGCTTCATCATCGGCCTTGTTGCCCCCTCCTCTTGGGGGACTTGCTGGTAGAGGATTGCATCAGAGTAATAGGTTTTAACCCTTTAAATGGGTCTATATCCACAAATTTTGTCTTCATCGTGCCATGGTCGTGCACATACTTTAGATATTAGTATAGAGTTGATGGAACGATCATGTATTGGTGTATCCAATATTATCCTAGCAAGACATTGCAGGATACATCCACGTCGATGATGTAGCAAGTAACCTATATCTTTAGGTCGTCGATCTAGCATTTCAGGAAAATCTTTCTTAGAGGGAAGCCTCTTCCTGCGTTAAAGCCATAGATGGTCGTATTAGTGGATACTAGATGATGCATCGATATGCCCATGGTTTGAAGAAGACTCTACGGGATAATATTGATTAATAAATCGGGATCGATATACATACAGTCCACCTCAATGCTGCCGATGTACCCTATCTAATATAGGGGATGATCATGTCGGTTGTTCTTTAGCAACACATTCTATTGGGAGAATATTATATTAGGTATTGCCTCCATGATATTATTGCACTGGGGACAAGCAGTCGAATCTTCAACTGGCAGCTTGACCTGCGCCTGGTAGGTATCAGCATTTTGTAATGCCTCGCTAAGAGTAGCCTGAGTGTCTCTGGAGAGCCGCAGAAGCTCAAATAGTGATAAATTTGCTGGGGTATTAGCGAGTTGAGCCAAGACTTTAAAGTTGTAGGGCTTTTCCAGTCCCTGAGTTATTTTCTTATGCAACGGCTTGTCAAAGCGTTCCTCTTTTTGTTTGGATTTGTCTGCTGGTGGGGTTTGAGGTAGACCTAGATCAGACATGACATATATAGTAGTTAGAGGTGCATTGACATTTTGATCTTCATAATCTCGCTGGTTGGGAAGGACAGACCTGGTTACCCCTGCCAAGGCCTCCTCAGCGGTGGAAAAAATCATGCAATAAGACTTAGTTTTTGTGTATTTTAGGCATGACGACGGAAGGCGATGCTTGCTGCATCAAGTCTGGAAGCATATTTGGGTGGACCAACATAATCTTGCCCCGAGGCATAGTGAGAGGTGTTAGCCCGGCTGGTTGGTCATGAGCTAGTAGAAGATTGACTACCTCTATTGTTGCCCTTGTGATCGGTATGACTCCGTCCTGGGATTCTGTCACTGGGAAGTTACCAAACTAGAGGGATACCATGTTGGCAGCAATTTTTACATCATCAAAGTCCAAGAAGAGAGCTTTGGTATCGATCAAGCATTGGATTTACCGATTCAATGTATAATAATCCCAAGTCGCATGCTGGGCGTACCGATGGAATTTATAGTACTTTGGGTTATTTATGTCTGCCACTTTCGGCTGGCGTCTGACATCGCGGAGCTAAAGTTTTCCTTCCTTCATCAGCATGTCGAAGATAGGTATGACATCATTATCCTCGAAATAGTAAGTCTCCTTTGGTTTTGGAGCTTCGGCCTATTTTTGCTCCGATATCTTGGTTATGTTGGCGACCAAGGCCTGCTTCCCTTTTCCCTTGCGACCACAGTTGTTGTTGTTGGGGCGTCTCCCACTATCATCGGCGACAGGAATCTGTATGCCCAAGAGTTGGCATCCTTGGCACTCTTCTCGACGTCGACATCATTTATAATGAACATCATCCAGTCTTTAAGCTGGCTATCACCCATCCAGAGGCTTGATGTCGGAAGTAGGTTTCTCAAACACATCTCCATCAGCATCGTCTCCGAATTGCTAGGAGGTGGCCTCAGCGTAGCTTGTTGGGACCGCTCGATATAATTTTGTGCTAGTTCTATTTCTTCCTGGGCAACGTCCATCAGGAAGGACATAGTCATGTCACTTTCTGCCTCATTGAATCTTTTGAGAAAAAGACTCTTGAGGTCGTCAAATGATGAGATACGGTTATCTTGGAGGCTGCAAAACCAGTCAAAGGCCACCCCGAATAATGCCCCGATGAAGAGCCTAGTAAGGATAGCATCATTACGGGATAGGTACCCTATCATAGTTTTAAAGCAGCTCATATACTGGCAGGGGGAGGCCTTTTCATCAAATGTATCAATATTGAAGGGTTTGTACTTGGGCGGATATGGTACATCCCTCCATTCCAACTGATATGGTTGCCGTACTCTGAAATCGTGGAGTGAGTCCCAATTGTTCATGAAATCTATGCGGGCTCGGAGTTCTCGGACCTCCCTCGTCGCTTCCCTAGCTTCATCTGTCGCGGGAGGAGCAGACGACCCTGGTAGAGCATGACGGCTGCCAACGGGGGAAGCTATTTTATTTTAATATGCATTAGTTACAGGGTCTTGACCTGAGGCCCTTGGTGGTTGGGAGTCTACAGTCGCCTTGATGTCTAGCTCTGCTTGGGTCAAGGCTTGTATAAACTCGCTCATAGTATGCATCATGGCCTTGAGTGTTTTGAGGTGTTGCCGGTTACTTGGGCCTTCGTAGTCATCCTCTGCCATATATGTCATTCTTATATTAGGCGAGTAGGAATGGATAGTTGAGGTAGCACTCTCTGATTTGGACTCTTGCAGAGAATATTTCTCGAAAGAGCTAGTAGTGCTGCATCATGTTCGGACTCTGATGGAATACTACCCCCAGTGTAGGAAGTTGTGCCTCCTTTGTGAGGGTGGCCACCCTCAGTGTCTGTTCCTTGAGAATCGTTATCTCCTCGGAATGCCAAATTATTGTATAGGTCCGGAGGATTTCTACCACCAGATTGTGCAACCCCCAGCAGTTCTGAGAAAGAACTACCCCCAGCAGCTGGGAGCTTCTTCTTCGAGTTGGTGCCCTGGAAAAAACCTTCTACAGGTCCCGCAGCTAGTCCTCCTAGTAGTCACCTTCTCAAGGTGTTAGTTGAGAGTAACAGACTAGAGGTGCTAGATTTCCTTCCTCCCATGGTGGAAGGGACCTTTCGAGCCGAGTAACATGAGACGAATGGTATCCCATCCCCTTCGGTTGTTTGCACCTGATCCATAGATTATTGTCTGATAGGTGCCATCAGGTACAGTCGTTGGAATACCGACTTCCTGCTTGTAGGTGCTTCCACTTTGTTGTAGTAGCAATTGATAATGATTTTGGCACAGTGATGTCCGGGAGAGGATGCTTTACTTGTCGTAGTTTCCTCCCTCGCCTAGCACTTGTGATTAATCATATTGTGCAATTCAGGCGAGGGCTGACCTACCTTTGCACCCTTTTCGTTAGCACTGGTAGACCGAGGGCACGGGTGCATGGGTTTTATTTTTGCTCCCTGATCTACTGTTCGTACAAGAACGTTCCCCAGATCGTTAGTGGAGGGATTTAGAGATAGACCCTGTCCATTTGCCTCTAAGGATTGAACGCACGGGTTAGTCTTATACATCTTTCCATCTGGGGCCTACATAACAGTTAGCCGTGCCCTCCGACGGTCAGCCGAATGGACAGTTGCTTGAGCAGGAGGAGCTCGGACATTCCTTGACTTCTTCGACTTGTCCCCCATAGATGCATAGTACAAAGAGTCCAAGTTTGGGTTTTCATCGCTCTCAGTACGGCGTATGGGGTCAGTGCTGCATGAGATTCAGTTGAAAATAGAGGTTCAACTGTTGTACGTGCCGCATATGACTATCTGCCTATAGAAGTAAACTGGTGCCACAAATTCAGTCTTATGCAGCCTCCTCCTAGGCCGCATGGAACTCATAACAAGATTCGAACGCCTGGCATCGTAGTATTTTCTTCTGCCAAAGTTCGTGTGCTGAGCATCCCCTGCGTCAGACGGACAAGCCGCATGGACATTCTGGGTGGATGCTTGACGAGCGTCCTCAGCAACATAGAGAGAGACAGGGAACAACTGCTCCATAGTTAGGTGAGATGCAGTAGCCTTTTCTACCCACGTCTTGTGGGTCTTCAAGTGGTGAGCACCCTTCTGGTTGGAAGAGGCTGTCGTATAAGCAGTGGACGCATGGCATGCGGTCACTGTGACAGGGAGAGAGACGGGAAATGACTGCTCTGTAGTTGGGTGAGGCACGGTGGCCTTTCCTACCCATGTCTTGTGGGTCTTCTTGGGCTTTGCTTTCCTCGGAGAAGGACTCGTGCTGTCCCCGGAGAGCATATCCTAGAAGGCCTGCTGGTCAAAACAGACCACTAATATTCTTTGACTGGACCTGAACTTGGCTGCGTCAGATTATGCCAAAGATTTCTCATCAGAGGAGAAAGACGTTCCCAGCAGAGTCGCCATCTTGTTCGTCATTAAATTTTAAAGTTCTAAGAGATCTTGATTTAATTAACAAATAAAAATAAAGTACAGAGAAGTCCTAGGAGATAATCTAAGTACAAATCTATTTTTTGGGGGTGACGATGGAGGGTTAGGAGTGTAGCAACTCTCTTTACTCCATGGACAATCCGATGCAGGGGGAGAAAGTATATCTCTCCTGCTTGACTGTAGGTTCGGAATTAACCAGCCTCTTGTATAGGTGTGGTACCCTACTATTTATAGTCGCCCATTAGCGCACATATGTTGGGCCATATGGATGCTGGAGAGTGCCATGTGTCCATTCTTAACAGGGTACAACTGTAATCGTGAGTAAGTCAAGCCACTACGTGGGTGCTTGTTGGAATTTTCTGTTGTAGAAGATACGGGTGTTCTCATCCTTTGTGGGGCATGACTTGATCAGTTGGACACATAGTCCACACTTGGTTGGATATAATCACTCTTATCGTAACAGCAAGATTTGGTCTTCATGGAGTTTGAAACACATGTGGCTAGAGACACATAGGACAAATGGAGTCTGGGTCGCATGGGACCAGAAATGCATGGAGTCTAGGACGCATGGGGACAAAGATCCATGTAACTACATGGAGCCTGGGACGCTTGGGACCGCATGGAACCTAGGACACATGGGGCCAGAGATGCATCGGACCGCGCATGGGGTCAAAGACGCATGGAGCCGCATGGAGTCTGGGATGCATAAGGCCAGTTGTGTTGTACACATAGCGCTGCACATCCATCTTGAGTGAAGTTTTGTGCTGACGTGAGATGTCTATCGATTATTAAGTTCACGTCTTTTGAGATAATTAGAAGAATCATTTTTGTCAAGATTCTGTGTCAAAGATGATTTTGTTGACGGGACGACATGTCAGGTACATCTGAGGACAAAGCTTCTTGGGAATCATGGATGTTGCCTTGTTGGGTCGCAGGGAGACTCAGTTTCCTGATCTCTTTTGAATTTTTTGTTTTGGGGTACATGGTTGCATGGATGCATATTTTTTATGCTTATAAAACTATCGGGTACACATACCAGGCAATATACTGGCCACTGCCAGTACTTGTGCACCTTCAGATCTGGTGTCCCTTTACTGTAGTGCACCATAATGCACTACATACATTCTGGTCCTATTTCCCTACAGCAACAGACATGCACACCTCATAATTGAAAGCTCCCTATCTCCCTCACACTCTGAGACTTGGAGGAACACTCCATTACTTCTGCAGATTTTTGAGGTCCATGCCTTGCTCAATTTCTCCTTCACACTTAATCCAGGTTCCAAAATAAAAACCCACCCTCTAACCTGAACACTAGTCTTAAACTTTCTCCCACCCTGCTATCTCAGGTGTACACACACTGAAACCCTCCTTAACACCTACATACTGATACAACTATTCCCTTCCTAATTATTGTTGATCAAATACCTTAATGCACACACTCACATGCAATAAAATACCCATACACACAGGTCTCTCCTACTACCCGACTGTGCAAGCACAAACTCGTCATACTTCACACAATACAACCTTCCTCATACACAACCCTCACACACACACACACACACACACACACACACACACACACACACACATATATATATATATATATACACACACACACCCTACTTCTAATGTCATTCCATCAAACACTTAAGGGGATGCCTATGATACGCACTTTAATGAAGTATCAAAACTCATATTCTCTATAATAATCATTCCCATATATCAAATACCTGTAATAATAACTAATACAACTAGTTACACTAGAAATTAAAGAGAATTCATACAAATCACCCAAAATACCCAAAATGGACCCCCCGTATCATAGCGTATCCCAAAATACTATGATACGGCCTACTCGTATCCATTTGTGCATACGTGTCTAGTCTCATAACCCCGATCTAAATCTTAATAGATCTAATTGGTCTCATGACACATAATTGATGTGTCAATCTCGTAATTATCCATAATTGGATATAAATCACCATGTAACTTTCATAATACAAGTTATATGGACCAAATTCTTGATCATATGGGTAGTCCTAAGCCAAGAGATGATTCATAATGGTTAAATACATGAATTAGAGTCTAATTTAAGGGTTATATTCATAATTTATCTATTAAGAGATGGATATCCAATAAAAAGCTCAATTGACACAATTAGGACATGATCTCTTTGCCAATTCCTCTTCTTCAAGTGCTTCTTACAAATCCAAGTGCCAATGCTCTTCAATTGATGGAAATAAGAGAGAATAAAGGAAAAAGAGGGTGAATTGGGGGAGGGATGAAGTAAATTTGGGATGAATACAATTGGAGATCTAATTTTGAATGAGAATGAAGAGGAGAGAGAACGAATCCCCCCTTTAGTATGGCTGGCCCCTTTTTCTCCTTCTCCAAGTAAAACACAATGTCCCATATACCCATACTGAATAGTCATGAGAGTTAATTAGGGAGGGCTAGATTGGAAAGCCTATAAACTAATACAAATTAAGCTAATCTTCCTATTTAATTAAGGAATGTGTCTAATTAGGCTTAGTCCAAAATTGGGCTCAATATGTCATGACTAAACTAATTTGGTTCCACTAGTGTCAAGTCCAAATAATGGCTAGTCAATCTATAAACAAATAATTATATTAGTCAAAATATATAGCATGTACTTCTATATAAATAAATAAAAACAAATAACACAATATTTATAATAATACAAAAATAATAAAAATACTCCTATTCTGGAAATATGGTAGTTACAATCCTACCCTCCTTAAAAAAAAAAATTCCTCGAAATTTAAAGATGATCGTACTCCCTCTATGTCAAACACCCAGTCTAATCTAAATTACACAAGCATGCCAATTAAAGAGGTCAATAATTATGGTCAATATATATGGGGTTGGTTCCTGTCCGTTATGGTATTATAGTCTCCGTCAAGGTTATACAACTAACTATACTAACTATATAGCACAAGCAATTATAAGGTACCAAAAAATAAATCAAGTCAAATGGATAGAAAATGACAGAAAGAAGGAACATAATTTTCTAACCCATCACCTGTAGCGTCGCCCTCCTCGACCGTTATCGTAAATGCCCTGCCCTGCCAAGGTGGCTCCCTCTGCGGGTCCTGAGCAATTGTTATGTCACAGATAGCCCAGCTATACTTTTTTCACATCCTTGAACACTCGCACACTGTAAACCCCTCACCCAAAAATAGGTATTTTGTGTGTATTTTATATTATTATATTTATTATAGATGTTAAATTTCTTTAAATTATTCTCTTAGTTAAATAGAAATAAAATTTCTTGATATATTTACTTATATAAATATTTATTTAGAATTATTTTTAGGCTAATTTAGAATTTTGGAGATTTTTTTTAGAATTTTTGGTAAGTAAAACCTAGAAAACGTAAATTTCTAGGACTTCTATGATTTACTATGAGACCATACTTGAATGTTTTTACTATCAAACTTTTAGTTTAGAGTTAAAATATTTAAATATATTTTTTTGTAATTATTTAGAATTTTAAGGAATTATTGGATTTTTGGAATTATTGAGGATTTACTTGGATATATAAAGTCTTAATATCAGATAGGTGCTAATTTAGTGTTAATAGATATTAATAAGATTATATATAAATTATTTGAATTATCTTTAATCTATTTAATATTATAAATTATTGAGATAAATTTAAACTATATTTTAAATTAATATAAATCATGAGCCTACTAGGAAAACAACTTCATGTATATCCTATCCGTATTTAAACTGATCTTAATTATATCCAAATTAGCCAATTCTAGTCGTATTCAATTAAATAGTCTCCACCATTATAAATACCTAATAGACTTATGAAATAAGCTCATCTTTCTTAATTTTCTTCCCCAAACTTCTCTGTTTTTCGTCCAAAATAGTCAAAATTCGTCATAAATTCAGCCTCATTTTCTAGTAGTTATGACGAATTAAAAAGACGATATCTCCTAACTCCGAACTCCAAACGTACTCCAGTTTTTATTATTAAAACAATATCTAAGTTAGTTTTTTGAATTTAAAAATTATTTTAATAATTCCTGAAATTATTTTTCCAGAAAATTTTAAAAGTGACAGTTGTCCGAAATAAGATACATTTTGGTGTTTTTGTTATTTTGGGAGATCCCAAACTCAGAATTATGAGTTGTTTGAAGTTTCGAAAAGCTGACATGATGAACTTCCATAAAATTATTTTTCCAGAATTTAATATATAATTTATTATACTATAAAATTCGTGCAATATAGACATAAATAGAAAACTACCAAAAACTATCATATGTGCGCCCTTGTGGCCATAATTCTTTACCGACTTATGATTTTATGAAACCATCAATTCTGGTGTTCATGTAGCACTAAAATATATATAATTCTACACAAAAATTAAAGATTGAGTAGATTGACTTTTTGGTCAACAGATTATCTCGATTTGCGTGCCATGGATCACAAATCCATAAAGTTGACTTTCTTTGGACCAAAATTAGAGTTTAACAATAAAATTAGATTATAATAAGATTAAAATACTATTTTAAGTTATTTATTCAGAATTAAAATTGATTAAAATGGAGGAACCTATTCACCCACTTTTGTAACCTAACTTGTTTAATTTATGTGACGGGTAGATCGGACGACGCCTTGAGTTACGACTTTATCCTTTTTCAGAGCAGGCAAGTATACCTTGCCATTGTACTATAATTTATATTCCATATGGTGCATACATTTTATTTCTGTTTTTTAGTTCATATATTTTAACTGCTATATAAACTGCTCGTCCAAGAATAACTTGGGTACAACGACGGTGGCGTCGTATTTTATCTTTATTATATATTATGCATATCGACCTAGTTTTACGAGACCACCACATGATTTAGAGGCATCCTTAGGTTTCATTGGCTATGATACATTTGTTACACGAGTGTGAGTCTCATGTAGGACACGAAATTACTTGAGAGGCTGGCCTCATGTACGTATGGGATGTGCGATAGGGAATGACTGCTGATAGAATTTGCATGTTAGAAGACTTGGCATTTATTAGAGGTATTATCATTTCATGGATATGACATGCTTAGAGCATGGGGTGAGGAGGACAACAAGTAAGGCGTTTGGGCTCCTTTGCACTTTCCTTGTGTAACCCGTACGCTCGGCCGGAGATGCACGGTCATGATGACCCCTATATTATTACATGGTGGCCTCTGAGGTTCTAAAGATGTCATGCTTTGTATGCCCCTGATTCTCCGAGAGAATCATGCCAATCCTATTTTAGCCAGATAGCCTACGTGTTGAAAAGTTGCTCTCAAAGTGCATTCACATAGATGGTTAGGCGACCCTTGGATATTTATTTTTTATTACTTTATTGGCATGCTTCTATGTATCTTTTTACGTCCCTCTGAGGACCTGGTCCCTTTCCAGGTATAGAAGATCATGGCTATTCGCAGTAGCATGGATCAGGAATTGCTACTTGTATCTCTTTCGAGGAGGTCTTCCCTCCGAGCATCATTGTTCATTAGATGTACTTATTTTGTTTCTCTTATATTCTAGTTTGGTAGTAGATTTGTCTCCACCCAACTACTTGTTTTTATCAAGCATTTTATACTTGATTCAGTTATATAGTTGAGTGGTTATTTATTTCTTTATAATTTCTGCGGATGAGATTTAGTTATGCCCTGTGACTTGTGATAAATTTATACCACTTGTGAATTATTGTTATTCATAATACAGTGTAAGTATGTGTTATGATTTTCATATATTGGCGTCTCCATATACATATGGCTGGCCTTCTTACGTCTTCCTAGTCCTATGTATTTTTGGGACTGGGGCATGACATATTTTTAGTGGTGGTCCATACAGGTCGAGAGTATATTGTCTCGGTTATGTTACTCTACCGAGCAAGCCTGCAAATATGATTAGAGTATAAGATCACATCCATATTTGACTATGACTCACCTTCCTTCTAATCTATTCTATTTAAATAACTGCATCATGTTTGATTCATGTACTTCCCTAATAGTTCATTGAGTATAGTCTTCTGCTAGAATATAGAAATCCTTGTTGTTAGGATGCTAATTAGGATAACATTCCTACTAAGAATACAACTAGAATATTGATACATCACTAAGTTTAGAATACCTAATGAACCCTAGCGTCCCTTACCTGTAGATTAATTGACCACTATCCCTTGATATAATTAGAAGGACTTGAGAGTAGTATAGACATTACTAGGGTTAGTTAGAAATTTGGCCATATTGTTTGACCCTAGTATTGAGGAACCAATAGAAATCCATAGTTGAGTATTAGGACTAAACCTAACTTTCATAGTGTGATAGTATTAGAGAACTATAAATTTAGCTTATTATCTTCATATTAGTAGAACAGTACCTTAGGAAGCCAAGAGGAATGAATAAAATATTTTTCTTGATCATACCTCGAACACAGAGATTAGCATACCATATTTCCTTAAGAAAACATGATATTATCAAGCGTCTCTCTATTTTAATTTTATATCTTGTTCCTCCGAAACCTTAACGCTCACTTTTTGTGCGACGACTAAAATTTTCTTTTGTCTTTCAATTCGTGCCACCTAACCCTTCTGATTGTAGGCCAAGTGATTTCTTTTATGTTAGAATATATAGTTTGCTAGGATTATAGTTGTTAATCTTAAATTTTGAAATTATGTGCTTAGTAGTTAGAACTTAATAGTTTGAGTTATTCATTTAAATTATGATCTTATAATTATCCTTTAGTTTCAAATCCAGTAATCTATTCCACCTATCTCTATATAAGTTATATCATCTTTCACTTGAGAGCTAGTAACTTCTCTATTCTTAATATTAATACTTTGTTCTAAAGCACTATGATTAAGACTTAAGATGGCCATTACCTATATAATGCAATAGGATACCCGAATAGGTACCAAGATCTTTTTCTCTTAGACCCTAACAAGAGTTTCTACTTTATTTACAAGGACAAGGTTATTTTATAGATTCCCCTTAAGGCAGTCATACTATTAGTTAATTCTTATAAGTTGGGTAGTATGCCTCACAACCTAGTATCATATAGTTATTTTGACCCATTAATGAAGTATAATTGAATGACACCAACTATAGGCTAGCATAAGAAGATAGTGTTTATCCAGACTGTAGAACTTAGAGGCTCATACCCCCATTTGGTCAACTAGAGACTTAGACAAGGAGTTAGTATGGCAACTGTAGAGGCACAACATCGGAAAAGTCTTATCTTCTTTGTGAACTTGAATTATTTTGTACCTTCCTTCATCATAATCCAGCGTACTTATAATTTTCTGGACTACCTTGACTTATGCTGCTATTATAACCTACTTTTGCAAGCTTACTCTTTTATTAAACTTATTCAAGACATATGTATTATTGGTGGCCCACACTAAAATATTGTCTAAATCAGAATCAGTGTATTACGGTCTAGCTAACCTTAATACGCTTGGTTCGCTCTTCGCATGACTATTTTACGTGGTCTAGCTAAATCAGAATCAGTGTAGTAGACGAATGTACTTGCCCTTAGACATCTTCGAGCATGTCTCATCGATTACATAACTGTACTGATATGAGCATGTGAATAAAAATTTACCAAAATAAGATTTTAATCCACGACTGCCTTGACAACTCCCTTTTGAATTCTTTAAATGCCTTGAACCCCGTACTTGTATTCTATCACCTCCTCCTTGAATTCTTTATTATTGTTTTTCGTCTTTCCCTATTTCAGAAAGACGAAATCTCATATTTGGTATAAGTTTGATACACAGGGAGTACTAGATATACCCTATAGGCCAATCACATTACTTTGTGACTATCTTTTGTAATTAAGGGCATAACATATGTGATATATTTGGTATTAAAATTTTTGAGAATTGAATAACACAATTAAATAATTTGAGGAATAATTTTTCTTAAATGTATAGCCTTATGTTATAGATGGGTAAATTCTAAATTGGGTAGAAATTACATTGTCAACTTGAGGTAAAAAAAATTTAGATTGTGATCAAGTATATTAGATTGAGCGGTTTAAGTCATTTTAATTTTGAGAATTTTTTTGAAGAATGATTAAGACGATGAGGATTTAATGAATTTTAAAATCTTGATATTGCGGAACAAATATTTATACTTTGAGCACATGATTTAATTTTTGAATAATGAAGGTTGAATCATCGATTTAAATTTTTAGGATAAATATATAATTTTAGACTTGAACAATTGTTGAATTAGATTTAAAATTTTATAATTTGATGATTTGAATTAAAAGTTGAATTTTGATTGTTGGATCACCCCTTTGAAATATTGAGGATGAAAATTGAATTTAAAATTTGAAGAGTACAAAATTCTTAAGTTGAAATATAGGAATAAAATTTGATTAGAATTGTTTAAAATTTATAGGAGATTATGATAGTTGAAAATCGTGATGTAAAATTTAATGTGGGTTATTTTAATCTTCAAGATATTATATAGATTTAAATTAAATTTGGATTTTGATTATTTAAAAATCTAGAAGAGATTATGATCGGTTAAATTTTGATTGAAACAATGGTTATTTTAATTTTGAAGAGATTATGATGGATTTGAATAGATTTTGTCATTTAAATTTTTAAAAAAATTGCGGTTGACTGGTCTTAGATATGAATGTGAAAGATTTAATAAATTATTTCTTATTTTTATTTTCGAGGACGAAATTTTTGTAAGTTGCGTAGATTGTAAACCCCCTCACCCAAAAATAGGTATTTTGTGTGTATTTTATATTATTATATTTATTATAGATATTGAATTTCTTTAGATTATTCTCTTAGTTAATTAGAAAATAAATTTCTTGATATATTTACTTATATAAATATTTATTTAGAATTATTTTTAGGCTATTTTAAATTTTTGGAGATTTTTCTAGAATTTTTGTCAATTAAAACCTAGGAAACATAAATTTTTAGGACTTTCATAATTTACTATGAGACCATACTTGAATGTTGTTGCTACTAAACATTTATTTTAGAGTTAAAATATTTAATATATTTTTCTATAATTTATTTAGAATTTTAAGAAATTATTTGATTTTTGGAATTATTGAGGATTTATTTGGATATATAAAGTCTTAATATCAGATAGGTGCTAATTTAGTGTTAATAGATATTAATAAGATTATATATAAATTATTTATATTATATTTAATTCTTTTTAATATTATAAATTACTGAGATAAATTTAAACTATATTTTAAATTAATTTAAATCCTGAGCCTACTAGGAAAATAACTTCATGCATATCCTATGCTTATTTAAACTGATCCTAATCATATCCAAATTAGCCGATCCTAGCCGTTTCAATTAAATAGTCTCTACCATTATAAATACCTATTAGACTTATAAAATAAGCTCATCTTTCTATTTTCTTCCCAAACACATATCTTTTTCGTCCAAAAATAGTCAAAATTCGTCCTAAATTCAGCCTCATTTTCTAGTAGTTATGACGAATTAAAAAGATGATATCTCCTAGCTCCGGATTCCAAACGTACTCCAGTTTTTTTGTTAGAATCATATCAAGGTTATTTTTCTGAATATATAAATTATTTTAATAATTTTTGAAACTATTTTTCCAAAAAATTCTAAATGTGACAGTTGTCCGAAATCAGACGCATTTTGGTGTTTTTAAGATTTTGGGAGATTTCAAACTCAGAATTATGAGCCCTTTTAAGTTTAAAAAAGCTAATATATTGAAATTCCATAAAATTATTTTTCCAAAATTTAATATTTAAATTTAATCTACTATAAAATTTGTGCAATGTAGACATAAATAGGAAACCACTAAAAACTATTATTTGTACGCCCTTGTGGCCATAACTTTTTACCGACTTGTGATTTTATAAAAATATCGATTCTGATATTCATGTAGCACTAAAATCTATAGAATTCTATACATAAATCAAGGGTTTGAGTTTGATTTTTTGGTCAACGGATTGTTTCGATTTGTGTGTCATGGATCACAAATCCGGAAAGTTGACTTTCTTTGGACCAAAATTAGAGTTTAACAATAAAATTAGATTATAACAAGATTAAAATAATATTTTAGGTTATTTATTCGGAATTAAAATTGATTAAAATAGAGAAACCTATTCACCCACTTTTGTAACCTAACTTATTTAATTTATGTGACGGGTAGATAGGACGACGCCTTGAGTTACGACTTCATCCTTTTTCAGAGCAGACAAGTATACCTTGCCATTGTACTATGATTTATATTACATATGTTGCATGCATTATATTTCTGTCTTTTAGTTCATATATTTTAACTGCTATATAAACTGCGCGTCCAACAATAACTTGGGTGCAACGATGGTGGCGTCGTATTGTATCTTTATTATATATTATTCATATCGACCTAGTTTTATGATACTACCACATGATTTGGAGGCATTATTAGGTTTCATTGGCCAAGACACATCTGTTACACGAGTGTGAGTCTCATATAGGACACGGACTTGCGTGACAGGCTGGCCTCCTGTACGTATGGGACATGCGATAGGGAATGACTTCTAATATAATTTGCATGCTAGAAGACTTGGCAGTTATTAGAGGTATCATTGTTTCATGGATATGACATGCTTAGAGCATGGGGTGGGAAGGACAACAAGTAAGGCGTTTGGGCTCCTTTGCACTTTTCTTGTGTAACCCATATGCTCCGCCAGAGATGCGCGGTCATGATGACCCTTACATTATTATCTGGCGGCCTCTGAGGTTCAAAAGATGTCATACTTTGTAGGCCCCTGATTCTTTGAGAGAATTATGCCAATCCCATTTTTGCCAGATAGCCCACGTGTTGGAAAGTTGTTCTCAAAGTGCATTCACATAGATGGTTAGGCGACCCTCGGATATTTATTTTTTAGTAGTTTATTGGCATGCTTCTATGTATCTTGTTACGTCCCTCTTAGGACCTAGTCCCTTTCTAGGTGTAGACGATCATGACTATTCGCAGGAGCATGGATCAGGACTTGCTACTTATATCTCTTTCGAGGAGGTCTTCCCTTCGAGCCTCATTGTTCATTAGATGTACTTATTTTATTTCTCTTATATTCTAGTTTGGTAGTGAATTTGTCTCCACCCAACTACTTGTTATTATCAAGCATTTTATACTTGATTCAGTTATATAGTTGACTGGTTATTTATTTCTTTATAATTTCTATGGATAAGATTTAGTTATGCCCTGTGATGTGTGATAAATTTATACCACTTGTGAATTATTGTTATTCATAAAACAGTGTACGTGTGTGTTATGGTTTCCATATATTGGAGTCTCCATATACATACGGCTGGCATGCTTACGTATTCCTAGTCCTACGTATTTTTGGGACTGGGGCGTGACACACACCTACTCTCATGAAACTCTTAACATTCCCTATCTCAATGTCACACTATTATACTCAACTAATATGATCACACACACAAATTCTCACTGATACTAAACTGGTACGCTATACCTATCACTTATTACTCAACCTAGTATTGATATGCTCTATTTACTGACTCACTCTAGGCACTCTTGGTACACAGATACTAACTTCATAACTATACATGCTTAGTACTCTAGGATACCAGCTGCTGACTATACTCTAACACATGTCCTTAGGATTATTACTACAAAAAGGGTACTACACTATGAGTTACTTCTAGGCTTATATACTGATATCTGATGCTCATCTTCCCAACTAGGAACCACTCTCAAGCTCACTAGCTACGCTCCCATAATCAACACCAATACTCAACTAACACCAACCTACCTTGCAACTTACCAAACTATTATACTATCCAAAAACTTCCTTCAGAACTAATAAAAGTAAAACTCTATAAGAAACTGAATTAAAGACACTAAAGATATCTCTATCCCGCGCTAATAAGGTAATAAACCAGAACTTGATGATAACAAGATTGAATGATATAGCCGATATATTAAGAACCAATTTAAGATATAATCTGATAATCATACACGTCTATCCGAAATTATGTTAGTCAGAATTTCTGCCACGCAAATACGTATAAATACAAAAATGATAGAGTCTATATCTAAGGTACACACCTCTAGAATCATGGTATCTAGAATTTTTGTCATGCCGCTAGCTTGGCTACAAAAACTCAAAATTCCATAACCAAGAGAAGTATATCCAAAGTCAAGCTCTATGTCTTCGCCAAGCCAGCTAGTATAACTGCGACAAACCCTATGCTCCATAACCAAGGCAGACAATCCACTATCCTCATCAAAATATATCATCAGATTATATCTTAATTCAGGCCATAAAATTTATCTCGATACAAGAATCAAAGTCAACAACGAACATCAAAAATAAGTTCAACAGCAAATGAGTAAGATTGAATGGAAATAAGTGGAAACAGATTTCGAAATAGAGTTTATAGTGAGATTCTCAAGGGTCATCCCAGGATTCCCTCAAGGAATCCTAATTTGTGATTGAGTATTCTTTCATCCTAGTATCCTATACCTTATATCATATCGCAGGCTCATAGTAGTACAACTAAGTCGGTGTACAAACATGACATCATACTAATTATGAAGCCTGACCTGCATGGGCCACCATAAAAATGTGTCATGACCCACACCCGATGTAAGGGCACGAGTACGTGGGTACGTCCATCCTACGTCGCAGCATCGACGGTAAAAAGTTGTCTAGGTCACCAATACAATCTAAATATCTCACACAATTAATATATATAAGATACTTGTCATGTCATCTTAACTCCAAATAGAGGACAATAATATATGATAATAATAATCAATACTCAATCATAATATAAAATTAGTGAAAGATATAGCACGATATAGAATAGAAGAAAAGAAATATCCATACATCACAAGTCCAAGTCCAAGTCCAAGTCCAAGTCCAATGGTTTAATGTCAACCCAAAGATCTCAAATATAGTACATGTCATAAAGTCTAGCTAAGATCAAATATAACATCATAAAGAATAATCTAAAACTCTCCAACTGGTAGTACTATATCAATAGGCTCTGCGGTACAATCTCAACGGCCTTGCCATCCTGTGACCAATAGTAGGCAGGACACATCTGCTCTAACCAATCATCTAAAAAATATATCTAGTCAAGATTGGAAAGAAGTACAACCCAATAGCAGTTCCAAGTTAATTAATAATGAGTATAAACAAAAATAGAGAATGTAATACAAGACGAGAGGCAATAAGCAATATTATACTGTGGTAGGAAAATGAGACAGATAATCTAGAGCAATAAAGTACAAACTGATTACAATAAAATAAAATAAAATAAAGGCAATAAAGTAGAATATAGAAAAGGACTGTAACTATACTAAGTATTTGAAATACCAGTTAGATATGTGATCGGCTTGGGTCATCAAGATCTACTATCAAGGCTATAACACAATCATATGTACAATATGATTAGCTGTTGTCTACAAGTAACACGATCAATAACACAATCATTTAAGATTGGTTGTTGTCTACAGATAACACAATCACACGTGAGGTGTATGACTTATTGTTGTGTACATGATATAATATTTAAGGTTTTGATCACATATCCTTTTAGCATTTTCTTGGTCCTCGACTAGTACAATGGATCCATATCATGACACGACTCGATAATCACTATACAAGGTCTACAATACAAGCACGATAATCACGAACTATATAATTATGAGAAATATCAAGGAAATTACTGAAGAGTAACATCTCATGACGAGGATCCTAGTATATTAATGCATGTACTATCGTATCAAAAATTAGGTAAAACATAATTAAATACTTGTACTATAGGAATTATCAAATAATGAAAACTATCAGAGAATGTACTCGCCTCTGGTCCGGAGCAAAAGATGTCACTCGGTGTCCGAGCTGATGTCACACACACCTTTATATGAATATCATGTCAATGGGTTTAAAGAATAATAAATGAGCTAAAATGCACTAAGATATACCTTTCTAGGTCAATACTAGGTTTCACTAGTCAAACTAGGTCAATGATTTGATAATAGGTCAAATCCCAGCTTCTAGAGTGATTACTAGTCCATACTAGTGGTTATTAGGGGATACTATGTCCTATGTAGTTTTCTAGGCTTATTTTACCTAAATGATTGACTTTTAGGATCAAATTAGTCATATTAAGTCTATACTAGGTTGTCACTAGGTATTCTAGGTCACTAACTCTATATAGACAGTTATCTAGACTCATAAATACTTGATAGACTCATATATTATCAATATATTCAATAACTTAGCCTAATACCCTTTACCTCACTATTACCTTATCCCTATTATTCTACCCTAATACCTTGACTAAAGCCCACTACCTAGACATGACACGAATGATACTTACTTGTATTATACATAAACAAATACCATGGCCATTACCCAACTAGTTACCTTTCCCTACACCCATATCTCACCTTATACCCTAGTATCTTGGCCAAACACCCAAAACTTACTAACACTTGGTATTAATAGGATACTGATACTAAACTTACACTACTCCATGATACTTGGTTATCATGGTACCAAGTATCACACTTATTGACAGTAAGCTATAAAATTTTTAGAACTTACCTTCATCAGCCAACCTCCTTGTATATCCAATACAACATTTACTTATTAGTGTACCCTTTACACCTTGACACTAATGCCTCACTCAAACTTGGCACTTGATATCTTGACACCAAGGTACCCCCTTAACTATGCATATACTCTATGATACTCTCACACTAAAAGAATACTTGACACGTTGTAACCACCATAATTTTTTTAATTAATTTAATTATATATATATATACTAGGTCTGGTACCAATGGCGATACATGAGGATGACCCCTAATGCGTTTGTATATTAGAAGTTAAAAATTTTTTGTAACAAATAAATATTTTTTTGTATTATTGAACTAATAAGGAAGTACTATTAAATAAAATAAAATAATAAAGGTTATAGAAATAATACTAGAAATAATAGTAAAAATGGTAATAATAATAATAGCAACAATAATAATGTTAATAATAAAATTAATATAAAATAAAATAAAATGATATAAAAATAATTTAGTTGTTCAAAGGAAAATAAAGAAAAGAATAATAAAGAAAAGACAAGTTAAGTTAAGAAGAGAAAACAAAAAAAAACATATCGCACTTGGCCACAAAAAGTAAGCAGCAGGAAAACAATCACACTAGGCTACAAAAATGCCAGCTGCAGCAAAACAATCACACTAGGCCACAAAAAGGTCAGTAGCAGCAAAACAAGGCAACCGCCTTTCCCCATGGATCACAGGGAACCCGGCCTTCCCTATATCGACCATTCGAATATTATATATATACATGCACATTCGAAGTATCGAACCCTAGCAAACTCTCCCCTGCAGTCGCCATGCTTCCCGTGATCAACCACTCAATCCTCTGAAGCCTCTCTTAGAGCCCGACCACTTGAACCTGCCGCCGCAAATCCGAACACGCCGCCGACATCTCGCGCGCGACCTCAACACAAAATCTAGCCGAGTGCCCGACTTTGAGGTATGTGTTGTCATCTATCTCTCAACTGATTCTCGTTCCGCTTATTCCAATGGAATTACAACATAACCATCATTAGATCCTGCCAAATAGATTTTTATTAAACTCTCCAGAAACTGAGAAAAATTGAACCAAAATCTCAAGAAAAACTGGTCGATTAGAAGGGGAAAACATAGCAGAAAGGGTTCCAACATCCCCTGTTGGAAGGGCAGTTTCTCCCAAAAGACTGAACCAAAGTTCAATTTTAATATTCTGATAGTTATTCAATATAACCAGGATCGAAACGACCAAATAATTGTATATTCTTGTTCATTAAATATGTGCTAAAATACCCGTTAAAATTCCCAAAAAACTTGTTTTAAAAAAATTGAAACTTATGATACGGCGTGCGTCCCGACAAACCGGACCACCATGTCACGTACCAGTTGTTCCAAAAGGAGCGTATGGTATATCCCGACGTGTGAACTTTTGCGGAAGTTGATTTGGATGTGTGTGCGCGTCGAAATTAACCCGTATCCGTAAAAAGTTTTCCATATTCATATTTTTCAAATTTCTTAATTAGTTTATGCACGTTCATCAAAATGTGATGAAACTTATGCCATTAGATTTGTGGTATCACGCTGGTCATGTGACCCAAGTTTCACACGATTCTGGGAGAGTTGACCGACCCGCCTATTTGTGGGTTCTACGATTTGACTTGAAGGGCAAATTTCTGATCGGCTCACCAAAATCCAAAATTGGGAATACCGTTGAGTTCATATGATCGTTTAGGAATTGTTTGACCTATAATTTGTCCCATTTAGAGACATTTACACCTGACACACTTTTTGGTGCAAAGTGGGCCACTTGTGGAACCCGCTTTGACCCAAAAATTTTGTTTGGCCCCTGTGTCCAAATTAGATGAAAGGGTAGATTTTTCTGAATATCTCGCTGATTTTGGAAATGTTTGTGATGTTTATTTCAGCATCCAGAGACATTCATTCGGAGGCAGTGGTTTCTGATACTCTGTGCTTGACGCCTAGATGCTTACATTACGTAGATTTTTTGCCAGGCAAGTATACCTTGCCATTGTACTGTTATTTATATTCCTTATTTAGCATGCATTTTTTGTTGTTGTTTAGTTTCATTATTTCAAACTGCTATATAAATTTCACGTCCAAGAATAACTTGGGTGCAACATTAGTTGCGTCGTCTTTTGTCACTTATTTATAATATGCATGTTGACCGAGTGTTACAATACCACCCTATAATTTGTGAGGCATTCTTATGTTTAATTTTTTGTAAATTTTTTTTTACAAGAGTGTGAGTCTCATATAGGACATGAACTTGCGTGATAGGTTGGCCACATGTACGTATAGGATGTGCGACAGATAGAAAATAACTACTGATAGAAATGCATACTAGGAGACTTAGCAGTTATTAGAGGTAACACCATGGCATGGATATGACATGGATAGAGCATGGGGTGGGGAGAACAACAAGTAGGCATATGGACTCCTTTACACTTTTCTTTTTGTAACCCGTACACTCCGCCGGAGATGTGCGGTCATATAACCCTTATATTATATCATTTACAAGCGACCTCGAATGATCGAAAGACGTTACGTTTGTAGGATACTGATCATTCGAGAAAGTCAAGCCAATCCCATTTTTAGCCAGATAGTCCATACGCGGGAAAGTTGTTCTTAAAGGTGCATTTCACAAAGACAGTTAGGCGACCCTTCGGATGTTTATTTACAATACTTTATTGGCATACTTCTATGTATCTTGCTATATTTCTCTGAGGACCTGGTCCACTTATAGGTATAGGGGAGCAGGATTATCCGCAGGAGTACGGACCGGGACCTGACACATTATTCTCTGTCGATGAGGTCTTACCCTCTGAGTATCTATGATTACTTCATTGATGATGGATCTTTAGTTGTTGTTTCTTTTCTTAGTGGAAATTTTATTTTATATTAGAGTTCTGACCTCCTATATTATTTAGTTGATTTAGTCGATTGGTAGTAGATTTGTCTCTACTCGACTATTATCCTTTTGATACTTCATACTTAAGACATCTTCAGTTATTTATTTTAATATTCTTTATTGTGTTTGTGGATGAGATATAGATGCCTGTGACTTGTGTTGACAATATATTTACCACTTGTGAACTAATATTCATATTACAGCGTACGTGTGTATTATTGTATCCATATATTGGAGTTGCCATATACATATGGCTGGCATGCTACGTATTCCTAGTCCTACGTATTTTGGGACTGGAGCATGACATATTTTTGTGGTGGCCCATGCAGATCGAGAGTATATTGTCTCGGTTACGTTACTGTACCGAGCAAGCCTACAAATAGGATTAGAGTATAGGATCTCATCCACTTATTTAATCAATTCCTTTGAATTCCAATTCTGTACTCTTCTTGACTGCTTCATTTGCATCTACCTTGAATTTGTTCCAATGCCCTCCTCCCCCTATAAGACATTTTGTTACCCTCTCTATCACTGTAGATGACTCAGCAACTTAGGAGGAGTTGCACATGTTAGCCGCATCTGTAGATTTTGCCTTATAGTGATTCACGATAGAGAGATGAAGGCTTGACTCTTAGTCTTTCCCATGCCAAATTTTGATGTTGTCCTCGGGATAGACTGGCTTAGCAAGTACCATGCTTTTTTTGACTACTACGGAGAAAGTATTCTCTTTAAGGTACCAGGCTAGTCGAAGCTTGAGTTTGTACGAGGATCCACAGAGGTTCTTGATGGTGTTCAAATGGCATTGGACGACATCATTTATCACCTTATTTTTAAGAGTTTGAGCACATCTTTCCAGAGGATTTGCCAGGAGTACCTCCAGACATAGATGTGGAATTCTCGATTGAGTTGACCCCAGGAGCAGCACCATAGCGTATCATTTTTATAGATTGGCAAAGAAGGAGACGGATGAGCTAAAGGCGCAGTTGAAGAATTTTGAAGAGAAAGTCTTCATCCGACCGAGTGCATCACCCATCGGAGCCCCAGTATTATTTGTTCCCAAGAAAGATGGGTCAGTGAACATGTGCATTGACTATAGGGCATTAAATACTATGACTGTAAAGAATAAATACCCTCTGCCCCACATTGATGACTTATTTGATCAACTTAGTGGAGCCAAAATTTTCTCAAAGATAGACTTGAATCGGGATATCATCAGGTGAAGGTGCGAAAGCAGGACATTCCGAAGACCGCATTCAGGACGAGAAACGGACACTACGAGTTCTTGGTCATACTATTTGGATTGACCAATACTCCAACTATCTTTATGGACTTGATGAATAGAGTCTTCCATCAGTATTTTGACCAGTTCGTGGTTGTCTTCAAAGATGACATCATTGTCAATTCGATGAGCTACGAGGAGCATGAGAAGCACCTGTGGATTATCTTAGAGGCATTGAGGAGTGGGCGATTGTACGTGAAGCTCAGCAAATATGAGTTCTTCTTGGATAAGGTCTCTTTTCTTGGGCATTTTGTCACTGAAGATGGTATTTCAGTAGATTCAGAGAAAATCTTGGCAGTCGAGACATGGCCCGTTCCTAAGTCGGCATCAAAGGTGAGAAGTTTCCTTGGCCTTGCGGGATATTACCGTCGGTTCATAGAAAATTTCTTGAGGATAGGAGATCCTATAACTCAGATGATGTGCAAAGACCGAGAGTTCATATGGACAGATGAGTGTCAAGCCGCTTTTGAGGAGTTGAAGAAGTGACTGACCACAACACCAGTATTGACCATTCTATCAGGATCATGAGGCTACGTGATCTATAGTGACGCATTAGAAAAAGGCTTGGGATGCGTATTGATGTAGCATGGTAAGGTGATTGTATATGCATCTAGACAGTTGAGAATACATGAGAAGAATTATCAAACTTATGACTTAGAGCTTGTATCCGTTATTTTTGCCCTGAAGCTATAGAGATATTACTTATATAAAAAATGAGTGAAGATCTATACTGACCACAAGAGCCTCAAGTATGTCTTCACACAGAAGGAGCTGAATATGAGAAAACGTTGATGGCTTGAGTTGATAAAGGACTTCGAGATAGAGATGCATTATCACCTAGGCAAGGCTAATGTGGTAGCAGATGCGTTAAGTCGAAAGCCTACATCGCTATTCTTGATGACGTAGAGGGAGTTATTAGAGGACTTGCAAGAGCTTGGCATAGAGATTGTATTACCCGGATCAGACGGGACACTAGCTAACTTGCAAGTGCAGTCATCGCTAGTAGAGAGGATCAGGGCAGCTTTGCCTACGCATTAATGATGACGGGACATTACAATATGGTGATTGCCTATATTTTCCCAATGGAGAGCTTCGACAGGAACTGATAGCATAGGCTCATAGTTCAATATATTCTATTCATCCAGGAGGCACCAAGATGTATCGCGACTTGCGACAACACTTTTGGTGATATGGAATGAAAAAGGAGATAGCTCGCTTTGTGGCCAAATATCTAGTGATTCAGTAGGACAAGGATAAAAATTAGAGGGCAGCTGGGCTACTTCAACCACTTTCGATTCCTGAGTGGAAGTGGGAGCACATCACTATGGACATCGTCACGGGCTTTCCGAGGAGTCCAAGTGGGTGAGATACTATTTGGGTGATCGTAGATCGACTCACCAAGTCTGCTCATTTCTTGCCTTTTTGTGTTGGCCAGTCTACATAAGCTTTGGCTGACTTATACATGAGGCCGATGATGAGATTGTACGGCATTTCGGTTAGCTGTGTCAGACAGGGACTCACGTTTCATATCTCACTTTTGGAGAATCATGCAAGAGAGTCATGGAACTCGTTTGAAGTTTAGTACATATTATCATCCGCAGACAGATGGGAAGTCGGAGCGTACTATTCAGACGTTGGAGGATATGCTGAGGGCTTGCATGTTGAACTTTGGAGGATCATGGAAGGACCACCTACATCTTGTGAAGTTTTTCTATAATAATAGCTATCAAGCGAGCATCCAGATGGCTCTATTTGAAGCGTTGTATGAAAAAAGTGTAGGTCTTCCATGTGTTGGAGTGACGTGGGAGAACGTTAGATATTGGGGCCAGAGTTGGTTGTCAGCACTTTCGAGACAGTGAAGAAGATACAATGACACTTGCGAGCAGCACAAGACAGGCAGAAGCAGTGGACAAATCTTCACCGTCGTCCTATGGAGTTCAAGGAAGGAGATCATGTATTCTAGAGGATATCAGCTACTAGAGGCACTATTCGCTTTGGAGGGCGGGGCAAGCTAAGTCCAAGGTACATTGGACCGTTTGACGTACTAGAGCGAGTGGGAGAAGTTGGGTAACGACTGGCACTACCACCTTCACTTGAGAGAGTGCATGATGTACTCCATATGTCACAACTAAGGCGATATATGGCAGACAGTAGTCGTGCTCAACCACTCCGAGATCACCATTGTGCTGAGGTTGTCATACCAAGAGCAACCTGTGGAGATTCTTTAATTTCGAGAGAAGGAATTGAGGAATCAGTCTATTCCCTTGGTCCATGTGGCATGGAGACATCACTCGCCAGCAGAATCTACTTGGGAGTACGATGATGACATGCACAAACATTTTTCGTATATGTTTAAAAAGCAAGGTATGATTTTACTTTGTTCTTTCTACCGCATAATATTTTTGTTTTCTACCATGCGATAGTTTTAATTTCGAGGACGAAATTTCTTTAAGAGGGGTAGAATATAACCACCCTAAAATTTTTAATTAATTTAATAATATATATATATATATATATATATATATATATATATATATATATATATATATATATATATATATATATATATATATATATATTAGGTCTGGTACCAATGGTGATACATGAGGATGACTCCTAATGTGTTTGTATAATAGAAGTTGAAAAAATTTTGTAACAAACAAAATAATTTTTGTATTATAGAACTAATAAGGAAGTACTATTAAATAAAATAAAATAATAAATGGTTATAGAAATAATACTATAAGTAATAGTAAAAATGGTAGTAATAATAATAATAGCAATAATAATAATATTAATAATAAAAAAAATAAAAAAATTATTTAGTTGTTAAAAGGAAAATAAAGAAAAGAATAATAAAGAAAAGACAAGTTAAGTTAAGAAGAGAAAAGAAAAAAGAAAAAAAATACAATTCACACTAGACCACGAAAAGGCCAGCAGCAGCAAAACAAGACAACCGCCTTTCCCCCATGGATCACAGGGAACCCGGCCTTACCAATTTTGACCAATTCGAATACTATATATATACATGCACATTCGAAATATCGAACCCTAGCAAACTCTCCCCCGCAACCTCCAAGCTTCCCACGATCAACCCCTCGATCCCCATAAGCCTCTCTGAGAGCCCGACCACTTGAAGCCCCCGCCGCACATTCGAACCCGCCGCCGACATCTCGCGCGCAACCACAGCACAAAATCGAGCCTAGTGCCCGACTTTGAGGTATGTGTTCTCATCAATCTCTTAACTGATTCTCGTTCTATTTGTTCCAATGGATGGACAACATAACCATCATTAGATCCTTCTAATTATATTTTTATTAAACTCTCCAGAAACTGAGAAAAATTGAAATAAAATCTCGAAAAAAACTGGTTGATTAGAAGGGGAAAACACACCAGAAACTGTTTCAACATCCCCTGTTGGAATGGCAGTTTCTCCCAAATGACTGAACCAAAGTTTGATTTTATTATTTCAATAGATAGTCAATATAACAAGGATCAAAATGACCAAATATTTGTATATTCTTGATCATTCAATCTGTGTTAGAATACTCGTTAAAATTCCCAAAAAAATTTAAAAATATTGATACTTGTGATACGACGTGTGTTCCGACAAACTGGACCACCACGTCATGTAACAGTTGTTCTGAAAGGAGCGTATAGTATATCCTGACGTGCAGGTTTTTGCGGAAGTTGATTTGGACATGTGTGTGTGCGTCGGAATCAACCTGTATCCGTAAAAAGTTTTACGTATCCGTATTTTGCTTATTTCCTAATTAGTTTGTGCAAGCTCATCGAAATATGACGAAACTTAAGTCATTGGATTCGTGGTATCACACTAGTCCTGTGACCCAAGTTTTATGTAATTTTGAGATAGTTGACCAAGACTTCTATTTGTAGATCCCACGGTTTGACATGAAGGGCAAATTTGTGATCAGCTCACTGGAATCCAAAACTGGATATACCGTTGAGTTTGTATCATCGTTTTGGAATTTTTTGACCTATAATTTGTTCTATCTAGAAATCTTTATCCCTGATACGCTTTTTGGTGCAAAGTGGGCCACATGTGGACACCGCTTTGACCCAAAAAAAAAATTCTCTTGTGTCCAAATTTGACGAAAGGATAGGCTTTTTTGACAATCTCACTAATTTCGGGAATGATGGTGATGTTTATTTTAGCATCCGGATATGTTCATTCAGAGGAAGTGGTTTCTGATACTCTGTACTTGACGCCTGGATGCTTACATTACGCAGATTTCTTGCTAGGCAAGTATACCTTGCCATTGTACTGTTATTTACATTCCTTTTTGAGCATGCATATTTTTATTTAGTTTCATTATTTTAAACTTCTATATAAACTGTACGTCCAAGAATAACTTGGGTGCATCGATGGTTGTGTCATCTTTTGTCACTTATTTATATTATGCATATCGACCTAATATTACATGACCACCCCATAATTTGTTAGGCATTCTTATGTTTTATTGACCGTGACACATTTGTTACACGAGTGTGAGTCTCATATAGGGCACAAACTTGTATGATATGTTAGCCAATACGTATGGGACGTGCGACGGATATGAAATAATTGCTGATAGAAATGTATGCTAGGAGACTTGGCAGTTATTATAGGTATCACCGTGGCATGGACATGACATGGATAGAGCATGGGGTGGGGAGAACAACAAGTAGGCATATGGGCTCCTTTATGTCACACCCATATTTCAGATTAATGGTATTTTTAACTTTTCATAATTAAATGTGTAAATAATTTGCATGATAATTAATTATATTTAAATTATTGTATTTTATTTGATTGTTACACTTTATCGTTGCTTCGATAATTAGAGCTCTATTCTAGCCATTGTTTTCCAACTGATTTAACACCATTGGCCTAGACGTGCCAAACTGTTACCTTGATCTTTGTGTGACTCATAACCATGCCTTGATGTACTTCACTTTAGTTGCACAGCATTCGTCGTGACCAATAATATTCTAATTCAATATAAATCAAGCCTTGTATCCTTGTGTGTTCTAATCAAAATTGGAGACACAATCTCGACCCATTTTGAGCAAACCAAATTCAGGTAATATTCTATTCCAAGTCTATTTCATTTATGACCCTTGTGTCCTATTTTAAATTAGTTCTTTGTACTTCTAATTAATTTTAGAACACCAATTATATCTATTTTTTTAATTAAATAAACTATAAATCTTACTTCGTGTAATTTTCAATTGTTGGGCACCTTGGTGCACAAATGCATTGAGGTATCCACCCTATTGGACACGATGCTTAAATAAATCCTTTTTTCTTTCATGTGTATTTTTCTATAATTTTTGGGAGTGTGCAATTGTAACATCAACCTCCTTAAACCATGGCCCTAAAACCTTGAACCAATGGAATCATATCTATTCACTTTTAATTTATTTGAAATCCTAGCCATTGAAATACCCATGAGAAAGTCCAATCCCAAGAGAGCTTTGACCAAGCCTAATTTTAGGTCAACCCAAGTCTATACATATATATATAATATCTCCTTTCCCTTTAAGTTTCTTTTTCATCTACACCTAGGCATAAACCGACAAACCCCCTCTTTCTTCCTGTTCACGTCCACCCTCCCTTCCTTCGCTGGAGTTCAGACCAACCCGCCCGACTCATACGAGCCCATCCCATTGCTAGCAAACCGTGGCCATCCCGCTGTCCCGAATACCTGTAACCCAACGCCTCGACCAAGCATCCCCTTGACCGCCTCCGCGACCATCCCCGCTGCACCGCTGCCATCTCCTTCCTCGTCACAGCCCGAGTGCTGCACCCACCGACCGTTCTCGACCGATCGGACGCCGAAGTTCACCAGCCCTTCTCCTTGTCGACTGGAGCTCGACCCGTTGCACCGCCATACAATTCCAACCTCTTGCCTGAACGTCGAAAACCTCAGCCAGACCCGCCTCGTCCTCGCCGGAGAAACCTCGACTGAATCACCAACACCTTCATCATCATCCCTGTCGTCGTCGTGCACATACACAGGTTCAGGTTGTCTTCCCCTTGCGTATACGTATATATACGTGCATACGTATATTCTTCGTATTGCATACGTATTAGACAAGGTATTTAGTATATGATGGTATATTAGTATGATTGTATGTACATAGTATATATATCTATATGTATATGAACCCGATTAGTATATATATATTATAATTCTCAAATTTAGTATATATATGTACATACGTGTATGTATTGAACATGTATCCTTAATACATGGCTAATATATCTATGTGCGTAGTATTAATTCTATTTAAAGTATATATATATACACATATCTATTATAATTGTAACTAATGAGTAGTACTGTATATGTTAGTTAATAATGTGTAAGTATATGACTATGTACTTGATGACCGAGCGTAACCACGGATTCCCCGTAGTTATATTAACCTGTGATCACGTAGCATGATAGCAGACTGCCATATGTACACCGACGTACTGGCCAGACCCGTATCATCGACTGTTTGTTATGCACAACAACTACAAACTTGACCCCCTAGCGTAGTCTCTGAAATCATTGTGTTGATTATGTTAGAGTAATGTCTGATACAGTATTGTGTTATATGATATGTCTATAGGACTGTTGGATCATTCAGACGATACTTTGGAACCAGGACATTGGTATTGCCTGCTAAGGACCACAGGCGAGTACATTCTCTGACAGTTTCCATTATGTTGATTATCTTTATAATTCTTGTTGGGCATGAGTTTACTCATCATGTGGAACCAAGACGTCATTATGTTGATTATCTCTATAACTTTACCAAAGAGAGGACCAGCCAGAGCATCTACTATACTAGGAGGCCAACAGAGAGGACCTCCACTTCCACTACAGTAGCAGAGGATTGCTCAGCACCAGCAGCAGCAGAGAGGAGCATCACAGGGACAAGCTTATGCCATGACTACTGAGGAGGCCGAGCCAGCTGGAGACGTGATTTCAGGTTCAGTTTTACTCGATTCTATTCCAGCACTTACATTATTTGATTCTGGCTCTTCCCATAGTTTCGTATCTATATCTTATGCCCTTAAGCATCATTTAGAAATGGAACCATTAGATAGAACTTGCAAGATCACGACAAAAGAAGGAATTATCCTAGTCCGTAATTATTGCAAGGATCAGAGAGTGTCATTGGAAGACCGAGAGTTGAGCGAGAGTTTACTCGTTATGCTACTTCTAGGATACGATATTGTACTCAGAATGGACTGGCTGAGTAAACACCATGCTACTATAGATTGTCATTAAGGTAGAGTAGTATTTTGACCGCTAGTAGAGCCAGAGTTCGAGATCACCAGAGGAGCAGAGAAGCGGAGCAGAGGTACTTTTTGCGGAGGCAGGATGGCAGAAGAGGAGTTGCCACATCCACTTATTGCGGAGTTCTTGGATGTATTTCCAGAGGAGTTGCCAGGTTTGCCGCCAGACAAAGATGTTGAATTCTCTATAGAATTAATGCCAGGAGCGGAGCCCATTTCGCAACATGTCTATAGAGTCAACAACAACGAGTTAGTAGAACTGAAGAACAAGTAGAGGAGCTGCAAGACAAAGATTTCATTAGATCCAGTTCATCGCCATAGGAGCATCGATATTATTTGTACCGAAGAAGGATGGTACGGTATGTATGTGTATCGATTATAGAGCTTTGAACAACCTCACTATCAAGAACAAATACCCGCTGCCGAGGATAGATGATTTTTTCGTTCAATTGAGAAGAGCGAAGGTGTTTTCAAAGATAGAATTGAGGTTAGGCCATCACCAGGTGAAGGTGAAGAGTGAAGACATACCGAAGACAGCTTTTTGGACTAGATATGGCCAGTTTGAATTTACAGTAATGTCATTTGGTTTAAACAATGCACCAGCAGTATTCATGAACTTGGTGAATAAGGTATTCTATCAGTACCTTGACAAGTTCGTAGTAGTGTTCATTGACGACATTCTTGTGTATTCGAAAACCCCAGAGGAGCACGAAGAGCACCTGAGGATAGTCTTGGAGACTCTCAGGAAGGAAGAGTTATATGGAAAGCTTTCAAATTATGAGTTCTTCCTTGACAAGATTGAATTCCTTGGACATATGGTGATGGGTGACAAAATTTTAGTTAACCCAAAGAAGATAGAGGCAGTGGAATCATGGGTTAGTCCCAGTATGGTAGCTGAAATTAGGAGCTTTCTTAGACTAGCAGGATACTATAGGAGGTTCGTACAACATTTCTCCAATATTACAGAGCCGATGACTAGGCTGACCAAGAAAGATATAGATTTTGTCTGTACAAAGGAATGTCAAGCCACATTTGATGAGCTGAAGAAGAGATTGACGACAGCGCCAGTTTTAATATTGCTATCAGGGACAGGTGGATTTACTATCTACAGTGATGCTTAAGGAAAAGATTTGAGATGCGTTCTTCAACAACACGGGAAAGTAATTGTCTATACTTCATGACAATTATGCCCTCAAAAAAAGAACTATCCCACTCACGATTTGGAGTTAGCAGCAGTTATCTTCGCTCTAAATCTGTGAAAACACTATCTATACAGAGAGCGTATGAAAATCTTCATAGACCACAAGAGCTTGAAGTACGTATTTACACAAAAAAAATCTAAACATGAGGCAGAGAAGATGGTTAGAGTTGATGAAAGACTTTGATATCTCATTACAGTACCACCCAGGAAAGGCCAACGTAGTTGTCGATGCCTTGTGCAGGTATCCGATGGCTATGTGCTTGACTTCAGATAGACATTTATTAGCTGATCTTGAGAGTTTGGGAATTGAAGTACTAGTTCTAGGAGTTAAGATTAAGATGTGAGGATTACAGATACAATTGGAGCTGATGGACAGAATTAGAGCTGCTCAGTATGATGATGAGACTCTAAGGAATATTAGAATACAAGTTCGGACAAGATTGATATACGACTTCACTATTGCAGATGATGGATCTCTACAGCATGGCACGAGGATGTGTGTGCCAAGTGGAGAGCTGTACGAAAAAGTTTTGTAAGAGGCACACCGCTCTCAGTACTCGTTGCATCCCGGAGCCAACAAGATGTATCAAGATTTGAGGGAACATGTATGGTGGATGGTATGAAGTGTGAGGTAGCACGCTTTGTATCCCGGTGTTTAGTGTGCCAGCCGATAAAAGCAGATCGACAAAGGCCAGGAGGATTGCTTCATACTTTACCTATTCCAGAATGGAAGTGGGATCATGTGACTATGGATTTCGTTTTAGGACTTCCTTGTTCTCCAGGAGGGAAGGACGTAATTTGGTTCATCGTGGATAGGTTGACCAAATCAGCCTATTTCTTACCATTCAAAGTGGGTACTCCAACAGAGAAGTTAGCAGAGATGTACGTACAGCAGATTGTCAGATTAAATAGAGTTCCTGTGAGTATTGTCTCAGATCAGGATAGTCGTTTTACTTCCTATTTCTGGAGGAGTCAGCATGCTAGCACTACCAGAAAAAGCCAAATTAGCGACGTATAAAAATGTCGCTAAATGACCAAAAAATGTCGCTAATAGAATTTAGCGACGTAATACAGAAGTCAAAAATCAGCACATTACTGAAAGGAAAAACGTTGCTAAACGTCGCTACACCGACATTTTTTAGGGACTTAAATATGTCGCAAAAATAGCGACGTTTAGCGACTCAATGTCGCTAAATTAGCAACGTTTTCTTACGTCACTAAACGTCGCTAATTAGCAACTTATTCAGCGACGTATAGCAACATATTTAGCGACATATGGTAACGTCACTAAACATCGCTAAACGGTTCTAAACGTTGCTAAATTTCATTAAAAAATAAAAAATATTAAAAATTACCAATCTTCTACAATTTATGAATTTCTAATTAAAAATAGACCCGGAGCAACCCTCCGTTGAATTCTCTGGGTTCGCCGACCCCTTCGGCGGAACACTCAACACTAGTAAATTAACATTATTTAATATGAATAAAAAAGTATCACAGTCACACAATACACACAAATATTATAGACACACCTGGAGCAACCCTCCATTGAATATTCAATAACACAAAAAGCGTCTATATATAAGTATCACAGTCACATAAATTACATAATATATAAGTATCACAGTCACACAAATATATAAGTATCATAATTACACAATAACCACAATAAAAGTATATGAAACATCACAGTATCAATCTTGAGGATATCCACTACGCTGGGGCACATACCAGTTCCTCAGATACTGCGCGTAAACAGTGTCTATAGGTGTTGGGTCACTGGAACTCCCCGTCTGAGATACAGCCGCTATTGGTGCTGGGTGACTGGAACTCCCGGTCTGAGATACAGCAGGTGGTATCTCTTCCTCCTTAACAGTAGGAGGCATCACTTTATCCTTAACGGTAGGAGGCATCACTTTCTTCTTAACAGTAGGAGGTGTCTCTCTCAAGCGACGTGCACGTGCTCGGGTCATGGGTGTCATCTGGTAAGATAGATGAAAATAAAGAATATAATTGATAACAGATATAAATATATTATCTAATATTAAATATTGTGTAAATTTATATCTTAACTATTATCAACTGATACTAGTATCAACTGATACTAGTATAAACCCTAATTTATATCTTAACTATTATCAACTGATACTAGTATCAACTGATACTAGTATCAACTAATACTAGTATCAACTGATACTAGTATATCTTAACTATTATCAACTGATACTAGTATCAAATAATATCAACTGTTTGCCACATACAACTTAACTATTCTCTTAATTCTTCAAGTGGTAATTCAAATAGGCAAAAGACTTTATTAAGACTTGTATTAGACTTGCTGCGAACAAGCTGTAATAACAAAATATTGGCTTTACAACATAAATTCAATTAGAGAATATGAATATAGATGCTGAAAAACTATCACAATTTTAATCAATAAACTAGCAATGCCTGAGGCAGTCATAATTAACCAATTCATAATTTTCAATATCCAACAATTGTTCTAAAAAGAAACTTTAGTCGCCTTGATCACATTATGCAAGCAGAGTAATTGCATGATATTTATGGTTGAGCAACCAAAACAGATTGATGTTATAATATTCTACCTCTATACTTGTATGTCGCATACATAAGGGGAGTGACAGTGCTAGGAGGGTCAAGATGTATGCAATCTTACCACTTCTATTTTTCCTACATATGCATCCTTTGTTGATATACAACTATAAAACAAAAAACTTTATATTGAGACACTAAAAAGAATCTTCTTCTTCATGTTTGGCATAGCATGCTAATATTGTTAATAAAAATTTACAATCTTAACCCAAATATATACTCCATGTTCCGCCACCATTATAGATGAGCCAAATTTACCAAACTATATCATCCAAGCATTCTTCCATAATGGGTCAGCTATGAAGCATAAGAAAGCTCCATAAATGACTTGATAAGTTAATTAAAAGTTGGGATGGTATATGTATTGCACAATGAAGAATTATAGAAAGAAAGGTCATATGTTTTGTAAGTATTATAAGAAAATCCTAATACAGAATTTAACATAGGACTTTCTTTGTCTTTAAAGAAAGGCCTTATCCTACTTAAACCTATTATCAATGTAATAGAGAAGTATGGAGATTTTGTTAAAAGGTAAAGGTTTGTATTAATACTAGTTTGATTCCGGTTAAGGGAATTTGCTGTTTATGTATCCATTTTGGCTAAATCAGTAAAGTAATCTAGTTTGGTTCACGTGCCATTTTTATCCTAGAATTGGCCGAAACAACAAACCTCGTGAGAGCACAATTTGATATTTGCCATTTGAATTGGAGAGTTTGTCATTTCAAACGGGAAACGAACTAACCCTTAGTCTAACTGATGTGAGATTGTTTTATAAACAAAACTAGTTAAAGATATTTTTTAAGAGCTCCTAATTGGTTTCAACAGATTCTATCCGAAGCTAACTTTCTTTTGGGTGGATCTTTCGAGTTGGGTGGCAAAATTTCTTTAATATTTCACAAAGCCTAGAGTTGTCCAAAAATAACTAAAGATTTGTGCTTCTTCAAAACACTATGCTTGAATTTTGTTACTTTTGCATCGAACGACCATGCTTGAATTACATTTAGTGGTAGATTAACAAAAAAATGAATTTATACAAGGAATATATAAAGGAAGAACTAAGTGTCCATATTACTAATGAACTAGGAACCGTGGACACTTCAAAAACTAGTGCCATGTCCATGTATTTAGCTCGATATGAACACTCCAAAATACTCTAAGACATGCCAAAATTAGTTTCATATTAAATTTTTGTCAGTACAACAAAGCTAATAAAGTAGACATAGATTAGCAAAGCTTAATATATATTAAGTTGCTCTTTACCTACTTGCACCAATGCCATGGATCACATTTCTAGTTAGTAATCCTTTCAGATGTCAAAACAACTATTAATTTTTCAATAAATATGATTCCTAGCATCACCACCTACCTCATTATTGTTCAGGGTCTAATTAAAGATAAATCAATTTTAAATTTTTAGAATTAGTTCTTCCATTGATAATGGTTGAAAAGAAAATTTTCAATCATAAATTCTAAATAATTTTAAATTATAAAATATAGTAATCCTAAATGATAAAAGAAAACAACTTTTAGACTACTACAAGAACAAACTGCATAACTTGTACGAGAGCAACCGAAGAAATCTAGTGTACTAAAACTTTCAAAAACCAAAAAAAAGCTCAAAAGATTAGATAACCTTTGCTTCTTCACCAGAACATTATCAACAAGCATCCTATTCATTAGCTCAATATAAAATAAGCGACTATTTTTGACTTGCAGTCATGCACTAATGACCAAATCATATTTGATTTGGTAGTATTTCTTTCAGATGTCAAAACAACTACTCAATTTGTTGATACATTTCTTCTAGTTTCAGGGTCCTTCTATAGCTAACTCATTGGGTAACTCGTTGATTCAGAATACTGTAATTTTTTGCTCATTTCTAATGTTACAAATAAAACCTCTATAAAAAAACTCATGGGGTAGCTCGTTGATTCATAAAAAAAATTCTAACTATTTCAAATCATGGAGAATAAGAAGATCAAAGGAATCAAATTTCCCCACAACTAAAATAATTGAATGGAATGACATCCTAAAATTTGCTAGAACCAAAGCTGAAATGATCAAAGAACCTTCCATTAAGCAGAATTCACGAGATTATATACAATCTTTAAAAAGTCTAAAATTTAACTATGATATGGACACTGCGACATGCTTGAGAAACCAATCTAGGTGTCTTAGTGCATTTTTTAAGTGCCTGTTGTGATACGACATAACATGCCATGGGGCCACCAATAAAATTTGAGTGTTTGTGCTTCCTTGACGGCTAGAGAATAACAACAATCAGATCCAAAATAGTCTGGCTAATTATTTCCTAAATAAGTACACACTAGGAAAGCTAAGATCAAGTTATGATTAGTTTCATAATATTAGAGAAATCATGAACAAGTCAAAAACCCTAACCCTAACCCTAACCCAAGGTCAAAAACCCTAACCCTAATTAGGTCAAAAACCCTAACCTTAACCCTAGGTCATGTATGTGTGTCGTGTAAGTGTGTGTGTCGTATCTGTGTCAGTGTTTATAACATATGTGTCGTGTCAGTGCCATGTGTGTCCTGTGAGAGAGAGAGAGAGAGAGAGAGAGGGCTTGAGAGAGAGAGAGAGAGTAGGTTTACCTAGAGGAGGAGGAGGAGGAGGGAGAACACGGCCGGAGGGGGGTCGTCGGGAGGGAGGAGGGGGCGCCGAAAGTCAGAGGAGAGCCGAAAGTGTGTGTGATGTTTGGGAGAGGGAGAGGAAGAGATCAAAAGAAATGGCGGGAGCTGCCCTAATTAAAATAAATTTAGCGACGTTTTTGCGACGTCACTAATGACGTCGCTAACTTAGCTACGTCTTAGCCGTCGCTAATTACTTCGCTAAATGTCAAAAATACATACGTCGCTAAATGAAATATTTTAGCGATGTTTAGCGACCTAAATTGAAATTATAGCGACTAATATTTTAAAAACTGAATATAAGTCACTAAATATCGCCAATTAGCGACGTTTAGCGACGGTTTTTAAATGGAGTCGCTAAATTAGCGACGTTTTATTTGTCATCGCTAAAAAACATCGCTAATCTCGCTTATTCTAGTAGTGTAGATTGGGCACTCAGCTCAAGTTCAGTACCGCGTATCACCCCCAGATAGATGGACAGTCTGAAAGGACTATTCAGACTCTTGAAGATATGCTACACACTTGCGTTTTGGATCTCAGAGGTTCTTGGGAGGATCATCTACACCTAGTAGAGTTTCCTTACAACAACAGCTACCAGGCCAGCATTGAGATGTCACCATTCGAGGCTTTATATGGACAAAGGTGTCGTACACCGTTATCTTAGGATGATGTTGGAGAGAGTGCTTTGTTAGGACAGCTTTGTTAGGACCAAAAATGGTCATGGATGCAGCAGAGAAGGTAAAACTTATCAGAGACAGACTGCGAGTGGCGCAGGACAGATAGCGACATTGGGCCGATAGCCACCGTATACCCCTAGAGTTTCAGGTATAGATTTTGTTTTATTGGTTGTGATTGTTTTATTTTAGATTGCGTGTTAAGATTGTTTGTTCTAGGTTGGCGATTTGGTGTTCCTACGAATTTCTCTGACACAGGGCACGATTTATTTTGGTAGAGGCAGAAAGCTTAGTCCACTATACATCAGGCCCTTCAGTATTCTTGCAAGGGTCGGTGCAGTAGCCTATAGACTTGACTTGCCGCCTGCTCTAGATGGAGTGCATGATGTGTTCCATGTGTCACAGCTGAGAAGGTATGTAGCAGATCCTAGTCACATACTAGATCACTCAGAGATCGAGGTTGGACCGACACTCAGCTATCCTGAACAACCCGTTGAGATCTTGGATTGTAGAGAGAAGATATTATGGAACAAGACTATTCTCTTGGTTCGTGTTGCATGGAGACATCACTCTGCAGGAGAGTCAACCTGGGAGAGAGAGGACGAAATGGACGAGCAATATCCGTATCTCTTCGAGAATTGACGTATAATTCTTTGTCGATTGTTTGTTCTTGTGCTAGTTTATTTTAAATTTCGAGGACGAAATTCTTTTAAGGAGGGTAGACTTGTCACCCCCACATTTCAGATTAAGGGTATTTTTGTCTTTTCCTAATTAAATATGTAAATGATTTGCATAATAATTAATTATATTTAAATTGCTGTGATTTTATTTGATTGTTATACTTTATCGTTACTTCGATAATTAGAGCGCTACGCTAGTTATTGTCTTCCAACTGATTTCACACCCTTGTCCTAGACGTGCCAAACCGTTACCTTAATCTTTGTGTGACTCATAACCATGCCTTGATGTGCTTCACTTTAGTCGCACAACATTAGTCGTGACCGATTATATTCTAATTCAATATAAATCTAGCCTTGTATCCTTGTGTGTTTCAATCAAAATTGGAGACACAATCTTGACCTATTTTGAGCAACCCAAATTAGGGTAATATTATATTCCAAGTCTATTTCATTTATGACCCTTGTGTCCCACTTCAAATTAGTCCCTTGTACTTCTAATTAATTTTAGAACACCAATTACATCTATTTTTTAATTAAATAAACTATAAATCTCACTTTGTGTAATTTTTAATTGTTGGGCACCTTGGTGCACAAATGCATTGAGGTATCCACACCGTTGGATACGATGCTTAAATAAATTCTTTTCCCTTTTATATATATTTTTCTATATTTTTTGGGAGTGTGCAATTGCAACATCAACCTTCTTGAACCATGTCCCTAAAACCTTGAACCAATGGAATCATACTCATTCACTTTTAATTTATTTAAAATTCTACCCATTGAAATACCCATGAGAAAGCCCAATCCCAAGATGGCTTTGACCAAGCCTAATTTTAGGTCAACCCAAGTCTACATTTATATATATAATATCTTCTTTCCTTTTAAGTTTCTTTTTCATCTAAACCTAGGCATCAGCCGACAAACCCCCTCTTTCTTCCTATTCACGTCCACCCTCCCTTCCTTCGCCGGAGTTCAGGCCAACCCGCCGGACTCCGACGAGCCCATCCCGCTGTGAGCAAACCGTGGTTATCCCGCTGTCCCGAATGCCTGGACCCCAATACCTCGACCAAGCATCCCCTTGACCGCCTCTGCGGCCATCTCTGCTGCACCGCTGCCATCTCCTCCCTCGTCACGGCCCGAACGCTGCACCCACCGACCATTCTCGATCGATCGGACGCCGGAGTTCACCAGCCCTTCTCCTTGTCGACTGAAGCTCTACCCGTTGTACCGCAGTGCACTTCTAACCTCTCGCCTGAACGCCAGAAACCTCAGCCAGACCCGCCTCGTCCTCGCCGAAGAAAACTTGTCACGACCCGCACCCGGTATATGGGCATGAGAGCGTGGGAACGTCCAGCCTACGCCGCAGCATCGACGGTAGAACGCTGTCTAGGTCATGTAACTATCTAATCAATCTCACATGAATATCCAACTCCATAAGGAGACGCAGATATCACAAAATAATATGGAAATATACTCAATCACATAAGCTAAAGCACGATGAGATATCGAAGCAAGCAATACAAGACAAGTCTAAACACAATAAATAGTCTAACCTGCAATCAATATAACATCCAAGTCTCCAAGTATGTCGAAAAAGTCCTCTATGTCACAGTCTGGAAAAAATATCCAGTCAGGATTGGAACAAAATACACCTCTAACAGCAGTTTCACTTATATTGACAAAAACTATAACACAGTGTAAAGAAATACAAGACAGATAGGAATACTGGCAATAAGAAATAATGACGAGCATGGATATACTAGATATAGAAATACTGGAATAACTGAAATACTGGAGCATGTCATCATCAATGTACATCTAGCAATGAATAGAACTACAAGTACACGCAAGAACAATGAACTGGTATATAAGTGTGTACAAGAACAATAACTAGAACATGTGGAGATGCTAGATCAATATACTAGAGATGCATGTCAATGATCCTCTAACCAAGTGTGTGAAACATTAGTATATCATGTGATCAGCTTGGGACTGATCAGGCTTGTTACATATGATTAGCTATGATTCATGTAGGGTCAGGCTAACCATCCGGATAGCTATGATGCGAGCAATAGTCAGGCTAATCATATATAACAGGCTATGAGGCATGTAATGGTCAGGCTGTACCGACGTGAGGTGTGGGTGAGCTATGATGCATGTAAGGTTGGGTATGATCACATAAGCTACTAACATTTCCCCATTTTCCCCAGCTAGCACGATGGATCCCAATCACGACTCCTCGTGACAGGTCTCGATGATGCCAACTCGTGTAAAGAACAGTGTCAGAGTCATGTACGCTATACAACAAAAATTATAGAGATAATCAACATAATGGAAACTGTCAGAGAATGTACTCGCCTGGGGTCCTGCTGCTGGTATGAATCAAAGTCCAAGTCACAGTCCAAATAGCCTATGTATTACAATTTACCATGTCAAAAGATAATTTATTTTAATTTATTTAATTCTGAAATAATTACTCTAAAATCCTATTTTAATCTTATTATTCTGATTTTTAGGTTAATTCCTAAATTTTGTCCAAAGAAACTGAATTTTATCGACTCGAGACTCACGGCACATAAAATCGAGGCGATCTGTTGACCGAAAAGTCAACCGACACAAAATCGACTTTCATGCATGAATTCCTGTAGATTTCAGCATCAAAAACATGCTGGAATTTACGGCTCGTCCAAATTCAAATTCGTTTGGAAATTATGGCACATACAAATTCCGTATCGTGTACCGATGGTTAAACTCTAACCTAGAAGTTCTACATAATTAACAGTATATAAATATTTCGAAATAAATTCTGGGGAAAACATACGTCAATGATCTCGATATTAGCTTTCCGAAACTTTAAACGGTTCATGATTCTGATTCCTGGTTCTCCCGAAATCACGAAAACATCGAAACACGTCTATTTTTGGACAAGCTGTGTTCTACGAATTTTCTAGAATTTAATAATCATAATTTCGTAAAAAAAATTATATAATCAAAAAGCTAACCTCAATATCGTTCTAACACAAAAAACTAGGCCTCGTTTGGAGTCCGGACCTATGCACAATAGCTTCTGGAAGATGAAGGAACCCTAGATGGCAATTCTCCAAAAATCGGCTAAAGAAAAACCCTAGAAAATAACTAAACTAATATATATATATAGAGGAGAGAGAAAGAGCAGCCGCGGCTCAGGAGCTTGTCACGTGGCAGCCATCCGTGGCACCCCGTCCAGATCCAGCGGTCGTAGATCCTCGCAGCTCGGCTCAGCTGAGTCCGACTCGGACTTGGACGCGGCTCGGCTCGGGTCGGCTCGGCTTCACCCGCGGTCGCTGACAGGCGGGCCCCACACTGTTGGCTGCTGGAGGCTGACAGGTGGGCCCCCTATTTGCTGACTGGGCAGAAATAATTTCTTTTTGGGTTTTCTTTTTCAGAAAATAGTTTTTAATTCAATTTTTTATAATTAACTCAAAATAAATGCTAAAAATAATCAAAAAATTTCCAAAAAATTCTAGAAAATATATTTTATTATTTAGAACCTAAAATAAAAGTTTGGGATATTTTTAATTATATTTGTCCCTAAAATAAATTCTTAAAAGTCCTAGAAAATTAGGATTACTAGTTTTTAATTAACTAAAAATTATGGAAAAATCCCAATAGCCCCAAATTGACCTAACAACAACATTTAAGCATGAATTTCAGGATACGGAGGTTACAAGTCTACCCACCTTAAAAACTTTCGTCCTCAAAATTTAAAATCCTCAATTGTTTTTTTTTTGACCATCAAAATTAAATTCATCAAATCATACAATCATGAACTAATCCATATTGTTTTTTCACAACTTTTCAAAATTCTAGAAGTATCATATTCCCGCAAACCTTTAAAATTAAAAAATCAAATTTCATTCTTATCAAAATCTCCTCAAAAATTTATGCTAATCACTAAATACAAAACTGAATATTCAATCCTCTAATTTTAAATCCACTTAATGTATATTTATAAAATTTAAAAATCTCGTCCAAAAAGTTTGTATTCAAATACTAACCCATTAATCATCTTACTTCTCAAATTTTGAGTAATCACTAAATACAAAATTTTCTATCCAATCCTTTAATTGAAATCCAGTCAATGCATATTTATAAAATTTTAAAAAATCTTATCCGAAAAGTTTGAATCTCAAACACTAATCCATTAATAATTTTACTCCTCTATTTTAAGTCCATTCGATGCGTATTTATAAAATCTAAATCCTTATCCCAAAAATTTAAATTCAAACACTAATCCATTAGTAATCTTAATCCTCGATTTTTTTTTCCACACAAAATCAAATAATACCATAGTTATGAAATCTTCAAGTATCATATACACTCAAATATAAATTTATATCTTGCAGTCAATAGATATAATGATAATCTCCTTAATTTCCTCGAATTTTAATGACAAATTCAATCATATCTTAATCTTCATAAAAATCAATGATTTAACGAAATCGTCAATTCCACCATATTAATTCTCACTCTTTATTTAAATTAATGTTTATCCTCGATATTTAAAGCACCTTGTCTCTCTTTGTCAAGTCATATCCTCTTCATAAATCTTTACTACGGTCACACAACATGCAATCTAGAGAAAACATACATGGTTATGGTCTCCTTTGTCATGGTATTGCAGTCTCTGCTAGGGTGTACTACTAACTATATTCTAACAAGAAAATTATTGATATAAGCTACGGTACTAAGGAATCAATCAACCAACAAACGGAAAAGGGACAGAAGGAAGGAACAGAACATAGTCTTCTAACCAATTTCTTGGATATCTAAAATCTCTATCATACACTTAACTCTGGCACATTTAATCACAAATTCCTGTCCCTATACATTGTTACCCATATCAACTAATTACTAGTCCACAAGATATCCATGGATACATCCACATTACACACACTTGTCTATTATTACCAAAATTTGACTCCAAGGACCCTTAACATAACCATAGGTTTAATGATGCATCCAAAGTTTGATACCTCTATCCCTTTAGATACCACTGTTTCTACTACAAGCATACTCACTGCTAGCTTCTTACCTTCTATAATTGTTTATACAAGTTGTTCTTATCACTCAACTGCACACCAAGTGCAACACACCATACTAAGTATTGCTCCTTCTAATGCAACTCTAGATGGACATCCAAGTTTGTTTGCAGTGCCATCTCAAGCATTCTCAAGCCAATAGATCCTTACACATACACATCAACCACTCATATACTGTTATATATTTCTTATCCACCATAAAATTTTATCCTCAAAATAAAATCATCAAAATTTACTTCTCGAATGATTTAAAATAAAATGCATATACTTTCCTCAAAAGTCAAATACTCAATATCGAAAAAAATAAATTTTAATCGCTTCCAAAATCTTTATAGCTTGACTATGTTTATTGAATTGAATTCGAATCCTCAAAATTTTAATAACATAGAATCTTAACTCCTCTAAATTCTTAAAAATTGAAATTCATTTCCACTCTTCAAATTATAAATTTAATCCACAAGCATCTAAGTACACATATATGCTCACAGTCTCTAATACTCAAGGTGTACACAAATACATCAATTATCTATAACTCTCAACTGTGTACTGAATATTGCACTGCCTGGATTACTTGCACTATTACTTCCAATAATCAAAGTTATCATCACACATATTTTCTCCAATGATTTTTGATCTATATTAACTGGTACACCAATCTAATTATCATCACACGAAGTACTTACTGTCATTAGCACCTTGCTCAACAAATCATTGATATAGAATCACTAGCACTATTGGTATGGTAACACTAGCTTCATCATTAGATTATCTCATCAAACTTATTACAACTGACGATTACTTGCACTTTCTATAATATCCATGCTTTACTTCAATCTCAAGGGCAGGCATATGGTTCCATATCTTGATTTATGTATATGTATCTTCTCTTAAATCTTTTACAGACTGTTATACTAATCTGTGATACACTTCACAACTTTCATTACCAATCCTGATATTTCTCTACTCATGACATCTCATTAATACCCTTTATGCATATACATTTATTTACTCTTGACACACCCAAGTAATCAATCATTAAATTGAACATCATGCTCCATTAATCTTTAACATAATTCCTTGATACTTAATTGTTTACATAGATCATCCCATTACATAAATTCATGACTATCCAGGACGGGTATGCCGACTCTGATACTAACTCTAGGAACCATCATTGATACTCTTACTCCTACTTCTACCTATAGTACCAATATTAACTATAATAACACCTATCATAGAACTATTGCTACAAGGTACTATGCTATGGGTATCTCTAGTTTAATGCCTACTGCTCACATGTCTGTTTGTGGTATTAAACGAAAGAATGAAAGTGTATTTCAATGATGGGGTTTATAAGAGACCCGCGCCCTTTGGTTTACAAACAAACTTGTACAATGTAATCCTATACGAGGATGTGGGAGTACAATTTATTTAATCTGGGTATAAATTGCTATAGGTGTCTGATCTGCGGTCGATCACTTTAGCCCTTGGACTACACGATGTTGAAGAAGTGCCGTGGAAGATAGGATGCAGCCTCGGAGGTTGCAGAAAAGGGTGGATGTACGATACCCTGGTCGCCGATCCCTATCCTTTGCCTGAGCTCCGGGTTCCTCTCTCTCTCTCTCTCTCTCTCGATCTCTTCTCTCCTTGCTCGACCTTCAATTGTTCGACCTCTTCTCTGAGTCTTCAATTGTTCGATCTTTCAATTTTTTGACCGTTTTTCCCATTGATAGGGGTCTCTATTTATAGAGTTTTGGTGACAGTGACCACTCCATCGGTGTAACAACCGAGGAGTGGACAGTACAGCACCCATTTACACAACGGTTTAAAATAACCAATGCCTGCGTGTAAATAACCTTTTGAGTGAGCATGTGACGCGTGTCCAACTAAGGGGACAAAATGCGTATATCTGCTATGAAGATCACGGCATAGAAGCCACGCAGGTAGGTATCCCTTGTGTAGCAGAGGTTGGCGTAAAAGCCACGTGACTGTCACCTTGGCGTAGAAGCCAAGATAGGCATAGAAGCCGAACAGGCGTAGAAGCCGAATAGGCATAGAAGCCGAACAGGCATAGAAGCCGAATGGGCATAAAAGCCGAACAGGCATAGAAGCCGAATGGTCGTAGAGACTGAGAGGGTGTTGGAAGCCGAGGAAGCACTGATCCTGAGCGGGCGTAGAAGCCACTGCGTACCGTGCCGAAGTGCTGATGTGGACGTCTTAGCCGAAATTATAGCTTTCGAAGATGTAATCAAATCTTCTACAGAGATTTGTCATCATCTTGTGCATTAAATGCGGAGACGTGTTTTGAAGGTCTGCAGCCCTTCTGTGCATCCGTCGCAGAGACGTGCCTTAAGGGAAACTGTCACTGCTCTGTGTAATTAGACGTAGAGACGTGCCTCGAGCCCCGTACAAAGTGCAGCTTTTGACGTGGCAGCGGTTTGTCTTACTGCGGAGCGTAAAACAGCTCATGTTTGCCTGTGTAAAATGAGGCAGCGTATTCCCTTGTACGCGAAAGAGCGGTTTACGCTGGGGGGACTTTGGTAAACGACGGTTTGGTGATATTTTTACCAAATCCTCTGCATTAAATGTAGAGATCCGCCATCATACTGTGGGTACATCCCGAGGGGTCTGCCATCGTTTCCAGCCATCATCTGGGTAGCCGTGCAGCACTTTTTTGTCAGGAGTCAGAGGCCAGGTTCACCGCGTGACTTGACAAGTTCATTTCGGGGAAGACGAAGCGTTCCTTGTACGCTTTAACGCTGCTTTAAGAGCGGCTGAGTTTTACGCCATGGAGGCGATAAAGAACCCTGTTTTACGTTGGATGGCTCCGAAGGCCTCTACTTACGCTGCTCTGTATCAAGATGCTGCGTAGATCGTTCCAGCGTATTTTTCATGCTTCTACAAGACCCCCTTCAAAGCTTTTAAATTCCTCGAAATTTGAAATACTTTAAAAGAAGCATGAACGGCCCCTCGTAAATTAAAACGTTTCTGAATAGAGCGTTGAAACGGTCGGTACTGACTTTATGGCGGATTTATTGGGGACCGCTGTGATCTTTTTCGCCTATAAAAGGCTGGGGGGTGAACCTGTTTTCACCACATTCCCATTGTCATGCAGAGATGATCGCCGGAGCTCGTCGGGTCGATCTGAGGAAGAAGGAGATCATGTTCTTCCAGCATATAGGGAGCCAAAAAAGACGGCGTCTTCGAGCAACTGTCCATTGCAACGATGGATCATGGAAGGATATCTTAGCCTCCCTTGCTCGGGATAATCAGCAACTTTATGCGGCCTCTCACTCGGAGAGTGGGGCGGGGTCACTTTTGACCAGGCCGCTTGCAAGTGGCTCCTCCTCTCGTTACCTTTGGTGACGAGAGGCAGACAGACCGGCCAGAGTGGCGGTGGTCTATAGGGAAGCAGAGTTACCCTGCTTCGGAGGATAGGTCATCTGCCCAGTTGTGTATCCTCCTGCCACCGATCATCTTCTTAGAAGAAGGGGAAGACCTTTGTAGAGGGGATTTCCCTCATATGTAATCACAAAAATAAAGAAAACCCCTGTAGGCAGGGTTTCTCTCATATGTAATTATGATTTTAGCTTTAAATAAAGCCGTCTTTCTTCTCTGTATATGATCGTCTTTGCCATATGTTGCTGTGAAGTCTGGATATGTACAACTTTGACACGTCTGAATCTTTACGCCGACTCTGATAGAAAGAGTATTAGGCCCTGAATAGTCCATAGAATGTTGCTGAGCATCCTTGAACATTTAGAACTGTCCTGTTGCTAGGACTGAGGGACGGCGTAGAATTCTGAACTGTTGCTTCTCTGATGAGCAGGATCTTGTTCAGACTTCGTCTTCAAGAATAATCTCTCGAAACTCCCTTGGAATAGGGTCGAGGTTTTTGGCTGTCAAATTGAGTTGCCACCTTGATAGACGGGATGTTCAGACTGGAGTCTGGATGAACCTCCAATTTTGGACCCGAGAAGAGTAATTTCTCAATGTTTGAACTCTGTATGCTTCGGGTACTTGGGATGCTCTGGGTCAAGAACGAGTATCTTCTGTGTGAACTCCTTGCAATTGACCGCCTTGGGGACTGTTCGGATATGCAGAAAGTCGTGGAGCGTGAAATCATCAGTCTGTAGCCTCTGAGCGTAAAAACACCACCGAGCGTGAAATCGTAGACTTGTGGTTCCTGAGCGTGAAGTCATAGGTTTGTTGCCTCTCGAGCATAAAAGCTACCGAGCACAAAGGCATCCGGGCATAAACCGTAGACTTGTGGCTGTCGAACGTGAAGCCGTAGATCTGTTGCTATCGAGCGTAGAAAAGCTCCTTTAGCGCAGAACTGTAGATCTGTAGCCTGTGAGCGTAAGAACACCATCGAGCGTGAAATTGTAGACTTGTGGTTCCTGAGCGTGAAGTCATAGGTTTGTTGCCTCTCGAGCATAAAAGCTACCGAGCACAAAGACATCCGGGCATAAACCGTAGACTTGTAGCTGTCGAACGTGAAGCCGTAGATCTGTTGCTGTCGAGCGTAGAAAAGCTCATTTAGCGCAGAACTGTAGATCTGTAGCCTGTGAGCGTAAAAATACCACCGAGCGTGAAATCGTAGACTTGTGGTTCCTGAGCGTGAAGTCGTAGGTTTGTTAACTCTCGAGCATAAAAGCTATCGAGCACAAAGGCATCCGGGCATAAACCGTAGACTTGTAGCTTTCGAACGTGAAACCGTAGATCTATTGCTGTCAAGCGTAGAAAAGCTCCTTTAGCGCAGAACTGTAGGTCTGTAGCTCCTGAAAAGAAAATTTCTTTGAGCGTGAGATTTTTGCGGATCTGTTGCTTCTGAGCGTAAACTGAGCGCCACCGAGCGTGAGATCGTCGATTTGGTATCTGCTGAGCGTAAAGTCGTAGGTTTATGGCCTCTCGAGCATAAAAGCTACCGAGCACAAAGGCATCCGGACGTAAAACCATAGACTTGCAGCTTGCGAGCGTAAAACTGTAGATCTGTTGCTGTCGAGCGTAGAAAGCTCCTTTAGCGTAGAACCCGCTGAACCGTCTTGCATGAAAAAACCTTTCGAATTCGCTGACTGTCCGTTTTTTGAGGGTAGTGGGCTGACGTAGCATACAACCATAACCAACTCTTAATTGCGAGATTCGGTTGGGGTCTCGAGGGGTTCGTCCGAGGATTCGAGGAGTCGACTCGGACCGTATATATATACCCCAAGCTTTTGAGAGAGAAAGCTTTTTATCTGTCTTCTGCGAAAGAGAGCTTTCGATTGTTCGAGTTTTCCTTCGTTCCTTCTCCGAGCACTTCGAGTCCTCAGAAATGGCGTCGAAACAAACTTCCTCCACTAAGGAAAAGAGCGTAGGTTCTTCTTCTCGTCCTTCGGTACCGGCGAGAGAATCTTTGGTCGGGCAAGGTGAACCTCCTTCTGAGAGGAGTATCCCGCCGATGAGCAGTGCACCCGACTTTAGAGGTAGAGCTTTTTGGAATGACAATTGACGAAAAATCCTTCGCACATGTTGAACGTGACCGCGCTAGGTCGTCTTCTGTGCTGATAGCCTCTTTTGAGGAAGATGACGCACGGAGATGTTTTCATCTTTTACGCCCACATTTCTAATGTGCCAGCGTAAAAACTTTATATTTTCGTAGTTCTGAGCGTAAAAGCTCTGGCTAACGAAAATTGGGGTATGACGTAAAATTTTGAATTTTTACGCTTGCGGAGGAGACTTCCGGCGTATAGAGACCAAATTTGCACAATCTTGGCGTAAAGCACAGACTATCGTTTCTTTGGTCCGCACTTCGTGCAGGATTTGTAATGACCTATTTTCCTTGCACCCTTGTAGTTGATTTGGGTGAGTCTCCGCTGGCTGAGGTGATGGGCTCTTCTGGCTCCCGGTGGGATTCCTCCTTTGCCTCGCCTGACCCTTCTTCCACGTGGTCCTGGGAGTATAACACGGCATCGGAGTAGTACGACTCTATTCCTTTGAACGGGTTTAGGTCAGCCACCTCCGTCTGTACTGTTCCTTGTGCGTCTACATATTTAAGGCATTGATGTAGGGTTGAAGGAACGATGTTGTGGTCGTGAATCTACGGTCTCCCTAGCAAAATGTTGTAGGACACCTCTGAATCGATGACGTAACATGTGGCTACCGATCTAAGGTTGCCGATCTGGATTCTCAAGCGAATTTTCCCCAATGGCTTACTTTTTCCAGCGTTGAAACCCACGATTGTAGTGGTAGTGTAAGCCAGTTCGCTGGTAGGAATTCTCAGTGGCCTGAGCATACCGTGCGGGATGATGCTGATCGACGATCCCGGATCTATGTGAATCCGGTCGACTTCTATGGAACCGACGTACCCGGTGTAATAGAGGGGCCTGTCATGTCTGTTATGTTTTAACATCATGTCGTCATGAGTGAAAGTGATATTTGGGACCACCTTTATTACGCTGTGGCACTGAGGACATGCCACTGGCTCCTCGTCGGGGGACTTGAGTTGGGTCAAGTACGCCTCTGCCTGCACCAGCGCTTCACTCAGGGCTAGACGAGTGTCAGGGGAGAGCCTGAGTAGCTCAAAGATGGACAACCTGGCTGGCGTATTGGCTAGTTGGGCCAAGATGTCAAATTTGTATGGCTTCTCTAAACCTTTGCTTGGAATGTTTTTCACAGGTTTGTCGAAGCGTATTTCTTTCTGCTTTCCCTTTTCCGCCGGAGTAGGTTTCGCAGGGCTGACGTTTGGCACGACGGGACCTTGCTCTGAAGGTTTGGTAGTTGGAACGTCAGCTGGCGCGCCTTCCTGATTTGCTCCCTTGTCGTCGAGGTAGGCCCTCCCTGAACGGGTTGCGACAAGTACCTCATCTTCGTCTGATGCAGAAGAATTGCGATCATGTGGCATGATCTGTCTTTGGGACTCTTCTTGGAGGTAGGCTTGGTTGCCTTGGTCTCCCTCTCGAGCTCTGGCACCAAATTCGGGTGAACCCACATAATCTCGCCCTGTCGGGTAGTTAGGGGCACCAGGTTGTGATTTTGACCCCTAGCCGGGGGGAGGTTAACGATGTTCATCGTTGCCCGGGATATAGGTGCAACACCATTAGGGACCTTTTGGGGTGGCAGATTGCCAAACTGCAGAGAGACCATGTTGGCCGCGACCGTCTTCTCGGTGCTGTGCAGAGTGATGGCCTTAGCATCAATTAATCCCTGGATCTTCCATTTTAATACATAGCACATCTTTGTCGGGTGGTGTACGTATCTGTGGAAGATGCAGTATTTGGGGTCGTTGGTATTGCCAACCTCCTGGGGCCACCTTAGCTCCGGAAGGGTGATCTTGCCACTTTTGACGAGACACTCAAAGATACTTGGGATATCGTCGTCGTCGAAAGAGTAGACTTCGACGGGCCTAGAAGTCCCGGGTTTTGCTTGCGTGGTTGCCGCAATCTTTGGTCTGGCCGTGTTGATTGTCAGGGCTTCTTTCCCTTTGGGACCACGAGGATGGTCACTACTGGGAGATGACCTCTTGCCTCTGTCAGAGGCGGAGATCATGATGCCATTGTCGTGCGCCTTGCGACTGTTGTCTTCGGCGGCAACTGCCGAGATGATGAACGAGGGCCAATCATGGAACTGATATGGTCCTGTGAACACCGAGACCACGGGAAGGAGATTTTTCCTGCAAATGTCCACCAACGCAGAGTCTGGAACTCCTGGAGGCATCTGTAAAGTGGCCTGACGAAAGCGTTCGATGAAGATGCGAACGTCCTCCTTCTCCTTCTGTTTGACTTCGATGAGGGAGGACATAGACATGTCCATTCCTCCCTCGTAGAATCGTGTGAAGAACAGAGCTTTGAAGTCCTCGAAGGAAGTAATACAGTTGTCCTCCAAGCTACGGTACCACTGATAGGCTACTCCTGAGAGACAGCCTTTGAACACCCGAGTGAGGAGGGCATCGTTCCCTTGTAGCAACACCGTCATCATACTGAAATAGTTCATGTACTGACTTGATAATATTTTTCCCTTGAACAGAGCCATAGTCTGAGGTTTGTATCTCGGAGGGAAAGGGACCTCCTCCCAGACAACTGGGTAGGGCTGGTTGATTTCCAGTTTCTTGAGCTGATCTTTGTGCTTCAAGGCATCGAACTGGGCTTTCAACTCTCGCACTACCTGCATCGGATTCTCAGTCGAAAGCGGGGCTACTGATTGGTGCGGAGTCAGTTGTATTGTAGCTCCAGCGGGAGGTAGAGCATTTTCTAGGTGAGGAAGCGGAGGAACCGTTGACTCTTGATCCAACGTAGGCTCTTGGCTTGGGTTGGGTGGTGGTGAGTCCACCCCCGCGCGTATCTGAGTTGGCGGGACCGACGCTTGAGCCATGGTAGTTGCGTGCTGAGCGAGCATCATCTGGTGCATGTTTTCTATTACGGATTGCATTTGTTTCAGAGATATCTCCAGTATAGTGATGCGTTCCGCGTTCCCTGATGGCGAAGCTTCCTCGCGCTCATCTCCAATGGCGTAAGCTCCCATTTCCCTGGGGGTCATTGAGGGATTAGTATAGGTCGTTATAGAAGTAGACTCCATACTTTCTGCCTCTGACTCGGGAACTTGGCGACCTTCGGCGTCGGAATCAGAAGAAGATGACGCTGGTTGTTGTGACCTTACGCGAGTGTTTTGGAACACCCCGGCTTCAACGTCTCCGAGGGGCTTACTAAACCTCCTTCGGCTCGAAGGTCTAGAAGGATGACGTCTTGAGCTCGACCCTCCTCTAGGTATGTGTGAAGCCATGTTCATAGACGCATGTGCGGGTTTCCCTTCCTGGAAAGACAGCGAGTAGCTCAACCGGTCGAAGACCGATCGTTTTGCCTTGGAGCAGCAGCAATTAATCACAACTTTATGACTATTACAATAGTGTTCGCCAGGAGGCAAAATAGACATGTTGGAAGGTCCCCTTTCTTTATGCCTCCTGATTAGATACTTGCGTAGGTCAGGAGGGTTTCTTTCCGCCGTCTGAGTTTGTTTTACGCCGAAGGACCGTGCCTGGCGTAATTTGGAGATCCGCTTAGTCTGGCGTGAGGCTGAAGAGGCCCTCAGTTGGCCATTAGCTTCTCGCGTAATCCGGAGAGTAGGCAGATCATTCTTTTGCTGGCGTAAAGGCCCAGTAGTTGAATATTCACCCGCCTGCTTTCCCTTGCGGAGATCGCAGCGCTCATCTGGTTCACCGTAAAGGTCAGATGTCGTGGAGCGCAATCTGTACTTCTGATTTGGTGTTGAGGCGCCATCAGAGGTTTTGTCTGTACCGCGCATAGCGGTAGACTGATTTCTGTGCGTAGAGTGCAGTGGATACTCCTGGGTTAGCGCTGAGGCTTTGCCAGAAGTTTTGTCTGTACCGCGCGTAGCGGGAGACTGATTTCTGCGCGTAGAGCGCAGTGGATACTCCTGGGTTAGTGCTGTGGCTTTGCCAGAAGCTTTGTCTGTACCGCGCGTAGCGGGAGACTGATTTCTGCGCGTATAGCGCAGAGGATACTCTGGGTTAGCGCTGAGACTTTGCCAGAAGTTTTGTCTGTACCGCGCATAGCGGGAGACTGAATTTTACGTGCGGGGTACGGAGGATACTCCTGGGTTAGCGCTGAGGCTTTGCCAGAAGTTTTGTCTGTACCGCGCGTAGCGGGAGACTGAATTTTACGTGCGGGGCACGGAGGGAGCGATGCTACCACCTCATTGGTCGGAGAGATCGGAGAGTCCACAGGAACGGCGGAGGATGTCTTGGGCATCCACACTTTGCGTAGCTTCCTGCTGTCTTGGACGGAAAGAGAGTGAGAGCTACCCCCAGTCCGAAGCATGTCTTCGTAGGCAGACTGGTCGAACTGAACGACCAGTATCTTCTTCACGGTTCTTACAGATACCGCATCGTGTTGAGCAATTACTTCCTCGTCAGAAGAGAAAGATGTCCCCAGCAGAGTCGCCATCTTGTTTGTGGTATTAAACGAAAGAATGAAAGTGTATTTCAATGACGGGATTTATAAGAGACCCGTGCCCTTTGGTTTATAAACAAACTTGTACAATGTAATCCTATACGAGGATGTAGGAGTACAATTTATTTAATCTTGGTATAAATTGCTATAGGTGTCTGATCTGCGATCGATCACTTTAGCCCTTGGACTACACGATGTTGAAGAAGTGCCGTGGAAGACAGGATGCAACCTCGGAGGTTGCAGAAAAGGGTGGATGCACGATGCCCTGGTCGCCGATCCCTATCCTTTGCCTGAGCTCCGGGTTCCTCTCTCTCTCTCTCTCGATCTCTTCTCTCCTTGCTCGACCTTCAATTGTTCGACCTCTTCTTTGAGTCTTCAATTGTTCGATCTTTCAATTTTTCGACTTTTTTTCCCATTGATAGGGGTCTCTATTTATAGAGTTTTGGTGACAGTGACCACTCCGTCGGTGTAACAACCGAGGAGTGGACAGTACAGCACCCTTTTACACAACGGTTTAAAATAACCAATGCCTGCGTGTAAATGACCTTTTGAGTGAGCATGTGACGCGTGTCCAACTAAGGGGACAAAACACGTATATCTGCTACGAAGATCACGGCGTAGAAGCCACGCAGGTAGGTATCCCTTGTGTAGCAGAGGTTGGCATAAAAGCCAAGTGACTGTCACCTTGGCGTAGAAGCCAAAATAGGCATAGAAGCCGAACAGGCGTAGAAGCCGAATAGGCATAGAAGCCGAACAGGCATAGAAGCCGAATGGGCATAGAAGCCGAACAGGCATAAAAGCCGAATGGTCGTAGAGACTGAGAGGGCGTTGGAAGCCGAGGGAGCACTGATCCTGAGCGGGCGTAGAAGCCACTGCGTACCGTGCCGAAGTGCTGATGTGGACGTCTTAGCCAGAATTACGGCTTTCGAAGATGTAATCAAATCTTCTACAGAGATTTGTCATCATCTTGTACATTAAATGCGGAGACATGTTTTGAAGGTCTGCAGCCCTTCTGTGCATCCGTCGCAGAGACGTGCCTTGAGGGAAACTGTCACTGCTCTGTGTAATTAGACATAGAGACGTGCCTCGAGCCCTATACGAAGTGCAGCTTATGACGTGGCAGCGGTTTGTCTTACTGCGGAGCGTAAAACAGCTCATATTTGCCTGTGTAAAATAAGGCAGCGTATTCCCTTGTACGCGAAAGAGCGGTTTACGCTGGGGGGACTTTGGTAAACGACGGTTTGGTGATATTTTAACCAAATCCTCTGTATTGAATGCAGAGATCCGCCATCATACTGTGGGTACGTCCCGAGGGGTCTTCCATCGTTTTCAGCCGTCGTCTGGGTAGTCGTGCAGCACTTTTTTGTCAGGAGTCAGAGGCCAGGTTCACCGCGTGACTTGACAGGTTCATTTCCGGGAAGACGAAGCGTTCCTCGTACGCTTTAACGCTGCTTTGAGAGCGGCTGAGTTTTACGCCATGGAGGCGATGAAGAACCTATTTTATGTTGGATGGCTCCGAAGGCCTCTGCTTACGCTGCTCTGTATCAAGATGCTGCGTAGATCATTTCAGCATATTTTTTATGCTTCTACAGATGCTGCACTCGAACTACCTGGAGGATCTGTCCTATGTGGCCTTTCCCCTCTCTGGACCCCAGTATCCTGAGGGCAGGGAGTTTCTGATATCGGCCCAGGGTGAGCGAATGCTGTTGAGCATGATCAATGGCGAACCCTTGACACATGTAGACGGGGAGCAGTACATAAAGCCGGCTTTCCTCTTTGGGGATATGATCGATAAACAGTCCCAGACGAAGCCCAAGAGGGAGCCTTGGGTCTTCTCTGCCGAGAATTTGGTCTTGTATCTGCCGACGATGCCGAGGGATTATCCTATCTCGGCTTTCTCCCATGCGACGCATCCTAGAAAGATGTCGTGGAAGCTGACTCCTGATCTTCACGGGAAGCCTGGGAAGATCTTTCATCTGAAAGGAGCTGACCAGGGGTCGTTTGTCAGTCGCCCCTCCGGCGTTGTGACGCTGTTCCGGGGCCTGTGCCCGGGTAATGTCCCGAGTGAAGATAGCTCGGTGATCCAGCCTGTCCAGTTGCCGACCTTCTGCAACGACTTCATGGGTCGAGGTGGGGTATATCCCAAGGAGAATCCTCGGTGCAACGGGTGGATCGCCCCAACGAACTCCCGATGGAGATGCCTAGTTGATTGGGCCTTGACGCACTTCCGAAGAGAGCTGGAGGACATTGGACTATATGCCGCCGTGAGTGCGACGAGTGTTGGGTTGCCTCCCAATGCTAATTTGTTCTTGGCACTGATGGAGCGGTATATTCCGCTCACCGGGACCTTCGCCACTCCACTGGGGGAGTTGGGATTGGCCCTCCATGAGATGGCAGTTGTCTCGAGACTGCCGATGGGGAATACCCCATATGAAGAGTATGTCCCCACCAACCGAGAGTTGGGGGATTTGGACCCTCGGGTGGCGGAAGTATATCAGGAGTTGATGTGTCAGTACTTCGCGTGCACCGCTTTTTATGACGAGCCATCTGATTTGGGCCATACCACTAGGTGGATGTCTTACCTCTTCTTCCATCGGGCTAGGGCCGCCAAGTCAGAGAAAGCTTCGGGGGGTAAGAATGAGCCCGTGAACAGCTTGGGCGTCCTTAGTGCCCAGGTTGTTGAGGCTCTTATGGAAGACGCCAAGGCTCCCGATCAGATTCTCATTGAGGGGGTAGGAAAATACCCCGAAGGTACCAAGGCCCACAGTTCTTTGAGGCATTGTCGCAGGCCTCTGTCTAAGGAAGCCCAGCTGGCTGGTTTTCTCTCCATATGGCTGCATCAAGTGGTAGTGCCCGGTATCGCGTCCGCGGATCGTATTCACCGGAACATCCTGTGGCCCGCAGTGCGTCTGGTATTTGGGGCAAGACTGGGCCTGCTTCCTGCCATGGTGTGCCGTATTCAGGCTGGCCTGAGGGCCATGACCGATGGGTTGCTCGTCGATGAAGCTCGGCGTGAGAGTTTTCCTAGAGTGGAATTGCCATACCTGTATCTGATAGGATGGTTAATTCTCCACAACCCCCGGGTGATGTCTCCCGGTTCCGGTAGCAACTCAGGGGGTTTATTCCTGCTGAATTACAGGGATTCTACCTGGAATGTGAACACAGTTTTAGACTGTTGGTTAGTGTTGAACCTCAGCCGGGGGAAGTTGGACATGATAATTGATGGTCGATATCAATATCAGAGGTAATATAGACATGATATCAGAGGTAATATGGACATGATAATTGATGGTCGACATCGGAGAGGGAGGCACATATCTGCTCAGAGGTAATATGGACATGGCAATTTTTGTGGACTTAACATTACTGGCGTACTTAGAATTTAAGTACGAATGTTAAGTGTAGACGACAATCGATATCAGAGGTAATATGGACATGATAATTGATGGTCGGAAGTTTATTCAGAGGTAATATGAACATGACAAACTTTGTGATGGTGACTCCATCGGAGAGGGAGCCACATTTCTGCTCAGAGGTAATATGGACATGGCAATTTTTGTGGACTTAACATTACTGGCGTACTTGAATTTAAGTACGAATGTTAAGTGTAGATGACAATCGATATCAGAGGTAATATGGACATGATAATTGATGGTCGGAAGTTTATTCAGAGGTAATATGAACATGACAAACTTTGTGATGGTGACTCCATCGGAGAGGGAGGCACATATCTGCTCAGAGGTAATATGGACATGGCAATTTTTGTGGACTTAACATTACTGGCGTACTTGAATTTAAGTACGAATGTTAAGTGTAGACGACAATCGATATCAGAGGTAATATGGACATGATAATTGATGGTCGGAAGTTTATTCAGAGGTAATATGAACATGACAAACTTTGTGATAGTGACTCCATCGGAGAGGGAGGCACATATCTGCTATTCTGCCGTAGTGATCGTTCCCTATAGACGTAGAGTTATGACCTTGGCATCGATTAGTTCCTGAATTCTCTTCCTTAGTACATAGCAGGCTTTCGTTGGGTGATGAATGTACTGATGGAAGAGGCAATAATTTGGGTCATTGATTCTGCCAGACCTCTCAGGATAACTAATGTCGGGTAGCTGAAGCTTACGTTCCTTCCTTAATATATTGAAGATTTCAATTACATCATCTTCTCCGAAGGAGAAAGTTTCTTTCGGTCGTGGGGCTTTTGATGCCTGAGTTTTATGGTCTTTTGGGAAGATAGCCATTGTTGTACCCTCTTTGAATCCTGTGGACATTCTACCCCTCGCTTTGGATGCTGCTTTATTTTGTCGAGGCGAGCTACCCCCAGACACGCTATGGTCTCCGGTCGTAGAAACTGAATCAGGAGGAATTGTCCTTGGTCGTACGGGATTAAATTTAGCAGCATAACCCAATCCGAAACGAGTTTGCTGATGGTGGGAATTACCCTGCAATGGTGTTCGTCTACCCTTTCCGTAGTTGAGGCCTTGCTTTGATTCCAAATAATAACCCATGTTCTGTATAATCTTCAAAGCTTGTGGGCTGTACCTGTGGATTTGTATTTTCCCACTCTCAGGCTCGCGGAATTCTTCCTGTTCAACCGGACCGCTCCGCTTGTGTTTGAAGACTATTGGATGCTGATCGTCGCGGGTAGGAGGGACAATGAAGGCATTATCTTCATATGGTTCATATATCATAATGACATTAGATGTTGATATATTTTCCCATACGATCTCTCCCTGTCTGACAGTTTTACGACTCCTGTCTTTGTCTTTTCGGATTAGATAGGTATGCAGGTTTGGAGGGTTTGCCGAAAAGGAAGATGAAGGCTTGCATCTTCTGTTCCCCTCAGCGGGTACGCGGAGACTGGGCACCCTGGTTTTCCCTATACCACCTGTATACAATAGGCTGGCCATCTGGGCGGCGGATAATTCCCCGGGAGGGTGTCTATCCGCGATCTGAGCTTGTTTTACGCCGAGGGACCGTGCCTGGCGTAACTTGGGGATTCGCTCAGTCTGGCGTGAGGCTGGAGAGGCCCTCAGTTGGCCATTAGCTTCTCGCGTAATCCGGAGAGTAGGCAGGTCATTCTTTTGCTGGCATAAAGGCCCAGTAGTTGAGTATTCACCCGCTTGCTTTCCCTTGCGGAGATCGCAGCGCTCATCTGGTTCACCGTAAAGGTTAGATGTCGTTTTGTGCGTAGAGCGTAATCTGTACTTCTGAAGCCGAACAGGCATAGAAGCCGAATGGGCATAGAAGCCGAACAGGCATAGAAGCCGAATGGTCGTAGAGACTGAGTGGGCGTTGAAGCCGAACGGGCGTTGAAGCCGAATAGGCACAGATCCTGGGTGTAGAAGACGCTGCGTACCGTGCCAAAATGCTGAAGTGGACGTCTTAGCCGGAATTACGGCTTTCAAAGATATAATCAAATCTTCTACAGAGATTTGCCATCATCTTGTGCATTAAATGCGGAGACGTATTTTGAAGGTCTGCAGCCCTTCTGTGCATCCGTCGCAGAGACGTGCCTTAAGGGAAACTGTCACTGCTCTGTGTAATTAGACGTAGAGATGTGCCTCGAGCCCCGTACGAAGTGCTGCTTTTGACGTGGCAGCGGTTTGTCTTACTGCGGAGCGTAAAACAGCTCATGTTTGCCTGTGTAAAATAAGGCAGCGTATTCCCTTGTACGCGAAAGAGCGGTTTACGCTGGGGGGACTTTGGTAAACGACGGTTTGGTGATATTTTAACCAAATCCTCTGCATTAAATGCAGAGATCCGCCATCATACTGTGGGTACGTCCCGAGGGGTCTGCCATCGTTTTCAGCCGTCGTCTGGGTAGCCGTGCAGCACTTTTTTGTCAGGAGTCAGAGGCCAGGTTCACCGCGTGACTTGACAGGTTCATTTCGGGGAAGACAAAGCGTTCCTCGTACGCTTTAACGCTGCTTTGAGAGCGGCTGAGTTTTACGCCATGGAGGTGATGAAGAACCCTGTTTTACGTTAGATGGCTCTGAAGGCCTCTGCTTACGCTACTCTGTATCAAGATGCTGCGTAGATCGTTCCAGCGTATTTTTCATGCTTCTACAATGTCCAACTAAGAAACACTTATAAACTCACAAGTCACACTCAGTCAAACTAATACAAGACATAACCAAAATTGTAAGTCACTAATTATCACACTAACAAGGATCCTTAAAGAAATAAGCCTCAAAAGAACTGGGTTAAGGACTGAAGGTATCTTTACTGTTAGTAAAGAAAAGAAGCGATGGAACAAAGTCCTGGAATAACAGAAATAGATAAGTCTTGAGATGATACTTTAAGAACCAATTTAAGATACAACCTGATAATCATACACGTCTGTCTGAAATCATGACACTCAGAATCCTCGCCACGCCAGTAAGCATAGATGCGATAAACAATAGGTTTCGTAACTAAGGTATGCAACTCTATAATCATGTCATCTAGAATTTTTGCTACGCCAACCGGTATGGCTGCGAGAGACTCTAAGTTTCATAACTATAGTATGTACATCCAAGTCAGGTTCCTACGTTCTCGTCACCACAGCTAATATGGCTGCGATAAACTCTAGGGTTCATAACCAAAGTAGACGTTTTACCTTTCTCACTGTCCTCATCAACATATGTCATCAGATGATACCGTAAATTTTAGTCCGTAAAATTTATCTCGATATGAAATCAACTCAACAACGATACTAAGAATTAAATTTAACAACTCGTCAACAAGAATCAAACTCAACAATGATACCAAGATTTTAATTTAATAACTGATCAACAAGAATCAAGTTCAATAACAACAAGCGAGAGCGGACGGAAACAAGGAAAGATTTAAATTGTAAATTATAATAAGATTCTCAAGGGGTCGTCCCAGGAATCTTTCAAGAATTTATGATTGAGTATCCTCTCTCATCCTAGTATCCTATGTCCTATATTCTATAGCAGGCACGTAGTAGTACAACTAAGACGTCGCACTACTATGACATCGCACAACTTGAGAAGTCTGACCTGCATGGGCTACCACTAAAAATGTGTCACGACCCGCACACGGTATATGGGCACGAGAGCGTGGGTACGTCCAGCCTACGTCGCAGCATCGACGGTAGAACGCTGTCTAGGTCATGTAACTATCTAATCAATCTCACATGAATATCCAACTCCATAAGGAGACGCAGATATCACAAAATAATATGGAAATATACTCAATCACATAAGCTAAAGCACGATGAGATATCGAAGCAAGCAATACAAGACAAGTCTAAACACAATAAATAGTCTAACCTGCAATCAATATAACATCCAAGTCTCCAAGTATGTCGAAAAAGTCCTCTATGTCACAGTCTGGAAAAAATATCCAGTCAGGATTGGAACGAAATACACCTCTAACAGCAGTTCCACTTATATTGACAAAAACTATAACACAGTGTAAAGAAATACAAGACAGATAGGAATACTGGCAATAAGAAATACTGACGAGCATGGATATACTGGAAATAGAAATACTGGAATAACTGAAATACTGGAGCATGTCATCATCAATGTATATCTAGCAATGAATAGAACTACAAGTACACGCAAGAACAATGAACTGGTATATAAGTGTGTACAAGAACAATAACTAGAACATGTGGAGATGCTAGATCAATATACTAGATATGCATGTCAATGATCCTCTAACCAAGTGTGTGAAATATTAGTATATCATGTGATCGGCTTGGGACTGATCAGGCTTGTTAAATATGATTAGCTATGATTCATGTAGGGTCAGGCTAACCATCCGGATAGCTATGATGCGAATAATAGTCAGGCTAATCACATGTAACAGGCTATGAGGCATGTAATGGTCAAGCTGCACCGACGTGAGGTGTGGGTGAGCTATGATGCATGTAAGGTTGGGTATGATCACATAAGCTACTAACATTTCCCTATTTTCCCCAGCTAGCACGATGGATCCCAATCACGACTCCTCGTGACAGGTCTCGATGATGCCAACTCGTGTAAAGAACAGTGTCAGAGTCATGTATGCTATACAACAAGAATTATAGAGATAATCAACATAATGGAAACTGTCAGAGAATGTACTCGTCTGGGGTCCTGCTGCTGGTATGAATCAAAGTCCAAGTCACAGTCCAAATAGCCTATGTATTACAATTTACCATGTCAAAAGATAATTTATTTTAATTTATTTAATTCTAAAATAATTACTTTAAAATCCTATTTTAATCTTATTATTCTGATTTTTAGGTTAATTCCTAAATTTTGTCCAAAGGAATTGAATTTTATTGACTCGAGACTCACGGCACGCAAATCGAGGTAATCTGTTGACCGAAAAGTCAACCAACACAAACTCAACTTTCATGCATGAATTCCTGTAGATTTTAGTATCAAAAACATGTTAGAATTTATGGCTCATCCGAATTCAAATTCGTTTGAAAATTATGGCACATACAAATTTCGTATCGTGCACCGATGGTTAAACTCTAACCTAGAAGTTCTACAGAATTAACAGTATATAAATATTTCAAAATAAATTCTGGGGAAAACATACATCAATGATCTCGACATTAGCTTTCCGAAACTTTAAGCGGTTCATGATTCTGATTCCTGGTTCTCCCGAAATCACGAAAACATCGAAACACGTCTATTTTCGGACATGCTGTGTTCTACGAATTTTCTAGAATTTAATAATCATAATTTCGTAAAACAAATTATATAATCAGAAAGCTAACCGCAATATCGTTCTAACACAAAAAACTAGGCCTCGTTTGGAGTTCGGAGCTATGCGCAATGGCTTCTGGAAGATGAAGGAACCCTAGATGGCAATTCTCCAAAAATCGGCTGAAGAAAAACCCTAGAAAATAACTAAACTAATATATATATAGAGGAGAGAGAAAGAGCAGCCGCGGCTCAGGAGCTTGCCACGTGGTAGCCATCCGTGGCTCCCCGCCCAGATCCAGCGGTCGAAGATCCACGCGGCTCGGCTCAGCTGAGTCCGACTCGGATTTGGACGCGGCTCGGGTCGGCTCGGCTCGGCTTCACCCGCGGTCGTGGACAGGCGGGCCCCATACTGTTGGCTGCTGGAGGCTGACAGGTGGGCCCCCTGTTTGCTGACTGGGCAGAAATAATTTCTTTTTGGGTTTTCTTTTTCAGAAAATAGTTTTTAATTCAGTTTTTTATAATTAACTCAAAATAAATGCTACAAATAATCAAAAAATTCCCAAAAAATTCTAGAAAATATATTTTATTATTTAAAACCTAAAATAAAAGTTTGGGATATTTTTAATTATATTTGTCCCTAAAATAAATTCTTAAAAGTCCTAGAAAATTAGGATTACTAGTTTTTAATTAACTAAAAATTATGGAAAAATTTCAATAGCCCCAAATTGACCTAATAACAACATTTAAGCATGAATTTCAGGATACGGAGGTTACAAAACTTGACTGAATCACCAGCACCTTCATCATCATCCCTATCATCGTCGTGCACGTACACAGGTTCGAGTTTTCTTCCCCTTGCATACAGGTATATGTACCTACATACGCATATTCATCTTATTGCATACGTATTAGACATGGTATTTAGTATATGATGGTATATTGGTATGATTTTATGTATATAGTATATATATCTATATGTATATGAACCCGATTAGTATATATATAGTATAATTCTCAAATTTAGTATATATATTTACATACGTGTATGTATTGAACATGTATCCCTAATACATGGCTAATATATCTATTTGCGTAGTATTAATTCTATTTAAAGTATATATATATACACATATCTATTATAATTATAAATAATGAGTAGTACTGTATATGTTAGTTAATAATGTGTAAGTATATGACTATGTACTTGATGACCGAGCGTAACCATGGATACCCCGTAGTTACATTGACCTGTGACCACGTAGCATGATAGCATACTACCATATGTACACTGATGTACTGGCAAGACCCGTATCATCGACTGTCTATTATGCACAGCAACTACAGACGTGACCCCCTAGCGTAGTCTCTGAGATCATTGTGTAGATTGTGTTAGAGTAATGTCTGATGCAGTATTATGTTATATGATTTGTCTATAGGACTGCTGGATCATTCAGACGATACTTTGGAACCAGGACATTGGTATTACTAGATAAAGACCATAGGCGAGTACATTCTCTGACAGTTTCTATTATGTTGATTATCTTTATAACTCTTATTGTATAGCAACATGACTCTGACACTATTATTTATACGAGTTGGCATTATCGAGACCTGTCACGAGGAGTCATGATTTGGAATCCATCGTGCTAGCTGGAGAAAAATAGGGAAATATTAGTATCTTATGTGATCATACCCAACCTTACATGCATCATAGCTCACCCACACCTCACGTCGGTACAGCCTGACCATTACATGCCTTATAGCCTGTTATGTTATGCTGATATTTCACACACTTAGTTAAATGTTCTTGACATGTATCTCTAGTATATTGATATATTATTCCTTATGTTCTAGTCATGATTTTAGCATTCACATATATACTAGTTCATTGTTTCAGCGTGTACTTGTATTTCTATTTTATTGCTAGATGTATATTGATGATGACATATGCTCCAGTACTTCATTATTCCAGTATTCCTTTATTTCCAGTATTTCTTATTGCTAGTATTCATATCTGTCTTGTATTTCTTCACACTGTGCTATAGATTTTGTCAATATATGTGGAACTGCTGTTAGTGCTTGTACTTCGTTCCAATCCTGACTGGATATTTTTCTAGAGGATCTTGAGAATTTCTGTACTACACACTATGGATCGGGTATAGATGCAGATTACACACCAGAGATCTTAGAGGAGACTATTCCTTTAGATGAGATATCACCTACAGCTACCTAGATAGTATTTATATTATGCATCTGAGACTTATTGAGATTTATTTCAGTTTATATTTAGACTTATGTTAAGGCTAATTTGAGACTTGTGGAGACTTTATGTTAGATAGCTAGACTGTAGATTATCTATATTTTGAGACATAGTGTTTAACTATGTCATTCTTCTTATCTCTTATCGTGCCTTATACTTTTTATAGTAGTTGTGATTGAGTTTACATTATGAGATATTATGAGATGTATATTGTCCTCCTTATGGAGATTGATATCATTGACAGCGTTCTACTGCCGATACTGCGGTGTAGGATGGACGTACCCACGCTCTCGTGCCCTATACCGAGTGCGGGTCATGACACGTTTTTAGTGGTGGCCCATGCAGGTCTAGTTTTACAAATTGTGCGATTTCATGGTAGTGTGACAACTTAGTTGTACTGCTGCGAGCATGCAATAGGATATAGAAAATAGGATTAGGATGAGAGTATGCTCAATCACACTAGGAAATTCTGATCTTCATAATGCTATTCTAATTAATTGCTTCCTTTAGAATTTACTGTCCTTCCTTGATAATATCGTATCTATCACCTTAATTGATTCTTTGATCTGTATTTAGGTTGCCGTCGAATACTAGATCTATGAGAGTGGGACCATCAAATTTAGAGAGGTTTGCCACCTCTCAACCTGACGAACAGACACCTGGAGTTCCTCCTACATTTCCTATTCCTGTGGGAGTATCTGCAGCTAACGGGATTCCTCCTCCACTTATTCAGAGGATTGCCCCAGCTATAACAGACAACCTTCCACCACCACCGACACCGATTCCCGGAGGATTGCCTACTGATGGGGCAAAAATATTTGCACTGATGCAGGGCATGCTAGAGGCCCAGAGAGTAACATCAGAAGCTCAGCATATTCAAACTAAGGCTCAGAGAGTGCAAGCAGAAGCACACCAGGCGCAGATAGAACTGATGAGAGAGAGCATGGAGAATGCTCATCAGATGGCTCTCTAGGCTGTGGAGAGAGTAGCACGACAACTGCAACATCATGGCCAGCAACAACAGAGGCCAGGTACTATAGTGGACCTTAAGAGGATGATGCCTCGAGAGTTCAAGGGAACATAAGGAATACTCTATGCTGATGATTGGTTAGAGGATATAGAGAGGAACTTGCGTTTAGCACAGATTCTGGAGATTCTTCAGATAGAGGCCGCTGGCAGTCAGATGTTTGATATCACACTGACGTGGTATCGTACAGTGCCGAGACTCGCTGTTGAAGGACTTACTTGGGAGGACTTCCAGGAGCTCTTCAAGGAGAAATTATTTTCTGACGTGGCTTTGGGAGCAATGGAGAGTCAGTTTTATGACTTAATCCAAGGAGGCATATCAGTCGACGAATATGCCGCAGAGTTTTGTTGATTGAGTCGATTTGCGCCATCGATGATTCGAGACCCAGGAGACCGAGAACAAAAATTTAGAAAGGGATTGAATAGAGAGATCAAGTCTCGTACTTTGGGACAACGTACTGCTACATTTGAGGGTATTCTGATGGATGTCCAGATTGCTGAAGATGACTTGGACCTCAGGCCCAAGAGAGGACGTGACACTTTTGGAGGAACAGGTGGTAACACAGTACAGGCTAAGCAACCACACTTTCAACAACAACAACAACAACAACAGAGGCTATACCAGCAACAACACCAGCAACATGCACCAGTTCGTGACCCTAAACCGGTTGCTGGTTGTGACACTTTACACTTTCCTTTTTATAATATGTATGCTTCGACGGAGATGCGCGGTCAGATGACCCTTATATTATATTATTTATAGGAGGCCTCTAACGATCGAAAGACGTTACGCTTTGTAGGATATTGATTCTCCAAGAGAGTCACGTCGATACCATTTTTAGCCAGATAGTCCATACACGGGAAAGTTGTTCTTGAAGGTGCATTTCATATAGACAGTTAGGCAACCCTTTGGATGTTTATTTACAGTACTTTATTGGCATGCTTCTATGTATCTTGTTACATCCCTCTGAGGACCTAGTCCACTTTAAGGTATAGACAAGCAAGATTATCCACAGGAGTACGGATTGGGACCTGATGCATCATTCTCTGTCGATGAGGTCTTACCCTCTGAGTATCCATAATTACTTTATTGATAATGGATATTTAGTTGATGTTTCTTTTCTTAGTAGAAATTTTATTTTATATCGGAGTTCTGACCTCCTCTGTCATTTAGTTGATTTAGTCGATTGGTAGTGGATTTGTCTCCACCCGACTATTATTCTTTTGATACTTCATACTTGAGACTTCTTCAATTATTTATTTTGATATTCTTTATTGTGTTTTTAGATGAGATATAGATACCTGTGACTTGTGTTGACAATATATTTATCACTTGTGAACTAATATTCATATTACAGTATACGTGTGTATTATGGTATCCATATATTATAGTTGCCATATACATACGACTGACATGCTACGTATTCCTAGTCCTACGTGTTTTTGGGCTGGGGTGTGACACACACTCCTCAATTCTTAATGCACACCCTCTAAATTGTACACATGTATAAACCTTCACTCACCCACGTGCACTTGGGCATTGCACTTAAACCAAGACACATCCCCTTTCTGTGAGATCCTATTGTGGCTGCTCCCATAGTTCCAATTTTATGCCTACATGATGTGTACATTACTGTATCCAGATAATCCCTCAAGGCACTACGCTACTGGATACACACACCAAGCAATACCGAGCCCACTGCCAGTACTTGTGCACCTTCAGCAATAGGCACTACGCTACTGGACTCCCTTCACTGCAGTGCACCACAGTACACTGCACACTTCCTGGTCCTATTACCCTACTGCAACAGACTTGCACACCTCACAACTGAAAGCTCCCTAGCTCCCTCACACTCCCAGACTTAGAGGAACACTCTATTACTTCTGCAGTGCTCCATGCCTTGCTCAAGTTTCCCTTCACACTTAGTCCAGGTTCAGCAATAGAACCGCTCCCTCTGACCTGAACACTAGTCTTAAATTTCTTCCCATACTGCCATCTCAGGTGTACACACACTAAAACCCTCTTTAACCCATACATATTGATAAAGTTGTTCCCTTCCTAACTGTTGTTGATCAAATACCATAATGCACATACTAAGATGCAATATAACACCCATACACATAGGTCCCTCCTACTGCCCGACTGTGCACACAAGCACAAACTCCTCATACTTCACACAATATAACCTTTCTCACACAAAACTCTCAGAAACACCTCACACACACACACAAATAAATAAATATATATATATATATATATATATGTGTGTGTGTGTGTGTGTGTGTGTGTGTGTGTGTATGTACACCCTACTTCTAATGTCATTCCATCAAATAGCGAATGCCTATGATACGCACTCTAATGAAGTATGAAAACTCAAATTCTTCACAATAATCATTTCCACACATCTAATGCCCTTAATAATAACTAATACAACTAGTTACACTAGGAATTGAAGAGAATTCATACAAATCACCCAAAATCCCCAAAATGGACTGTATCATAGCGTATCCCAAAATACTATAATACGGTCTACTCGTATCCATTTATGGACACATATCTAGTCTCACAACACCGATCTAAGTCTAATTAGATCTAATTGGTCTTATAATACACAATTGATGTGTTAATCTCGTAATTTTCCCTAATTAGACACAAATTACCATATAAATTTTATAATACAAGTCATATGGACCTAATTCTTGATCCTATGGGTATTCTTAAGCCAAGGGATGATTCCTAATAGTTAAATTCATGAACTAAAGTCTAATTTAAGGGTTGGATTCAAAATTTACCTATTGAGAGATGAATTTCCAATAAAAAGTTCAATGGACACAATTGGAACATGATCACCTTCCCAATTTCTCTTTTTAAGTAATTCTTGCAAACCCAAGCTACAATGCCTTTCAATTGATACAAATGAGAGAGAATGAAGGAAAATGATGGTGAATTGGTGGATGGATGAAGTGAATTGGGGATCTAATTTGGAATGAGAATGAAGAGGAGAGAGAATGGATCCCCATTTTAGTATGGCAGGACCCCTTTTCTCCTTCTCCAAGTATACACAAGGTCCCATATACCCCTACTAAATATTTATGAGGTTTAATTAGGGAGTACTATATTGGAAATTCTCTAAACTAATACAAATTAAGCTAATCTTCCTATTTAATTAAGGAATGGGTCTAATTAGGCTTAGTCCAAAGTTGGGCTTAATGTGTCATGACTAAACAAATTTGGTTCCACTAGTGTCAAATCGAAATAATGGCTAGTCCAATCTATAAACCAATAATTATATTAGTCATAATATATAACATGCACTTCTATATAAATAAATAAAAATAAATAACACAATATTTATAATAATACAAAAATAAAAAATATTCCTATTATGGAAATGTGGTAGTTACAGTCTCCAACGATTGCTTTGATTCGGCGATCAAGTCTCTAGGGTCATCTACCCCGAAGCTACACCCGATAATTATTGATCATCAATGATGGACAATTACTAAGAACCATGATATATCTTATTCCGAAACCAAACCAATTTTGACGATTTTATGGGATTTTACCCAAATTTGAGAGTACGTTTCTAGCTTCTAAACAAGCATGCACTACTGTAAGCATATCCGCTAACCAAGGAAATATCTTGCCGTCAAGGGTCCGAGTCTATCTACCCATTGATCGATATTCAAGATACTCTATACTCGGCAAAACCATCCTCAATTGAATCGCTAATCCCGCTAGCTCATCCCACTAACTCTATCGTTCTGCCCTGAATCCATCAAGTAACTCCCCGATCGATCGATACGACTTCTCGTATCATTAAACTTTCTGAATCATAGCCTTGCTACATTTTGTATCCTTACATCCTGCTTAATCATCCTGACATCAAGTCCCATCAAGTTTCCTCAAAGGTCGATCCCTTATGATCCTTGCTCTATTTTGATTTTCCCGACTCTAAATCAATTCCCTTATATTCTGATGTGCTGCACAGTCTCGACAAAGTGGCACCAATCCATGCGATAAGGTCACACCAAATATATCCGTTTTGATACGCCACGTCCATTTCGATACCGCAAGGGTCAACTTAGAAATATGTGTTACAATAACTTGACTCGCATCTCATTCGTCTATGTCATAAAAAACTTGCCCATATTTGCTGCACCATCTAGCTAATATCTGCCTTCGCTATATCTCGATCAAGTAAACTAGTTACCGATTATAAGTCACAAATAACAACGATCAAATCCTAGATGTTTTATGTGATACACGCTAATTCTAAATCTTCCATTCCTAAACGAGTCCCTCTACTTAGCCAACAGTTTCCTATATTACCAAATTCCTCATTCTACGCTTGTTACTCTGCAATTCACATCGATCCCCCATGTACGTATGCACGCCAAGCAGCTATTGATCTCCTTGGACTCAACTCTATGCATCTGTAATCGTTCTATCGAACCCTGATTTGTGTCATCCAATTATGACATTTCTACTTTCTATCCAACCGATTTCAGTCATTGCCTCGACGTATAATTCCCTTCGCTATTCTTAGCCAACGGTCCGTCTTACACTTTCTGAATTCTCGTTAGACATAACATTGGTTCGACACAAGAGTTTATTCCCGACTGTTCAAAAATAATGTATCAAACAATACTCAAGTCACATGTTGCCTTGTAATTTCCTAAACAAGTCTCGGCACTACCCGTCCGTTATGGAAAAATCTCTCATTTTCCATACTAACATTCTGACGCATCGATCACTTTGTGGTATGGCATATACCACTCAGAAATTGAGCCAATCCTTATATCAAACTTTGCTCTGCACAAATCTGACATCTATTCTGAATTATCCATCTTGTGATGATCCTACCGACCAGGAACTGGACGTTCGCTTACTCAAAGTCTGACATAAAACTTAGCCAACATACAACATCACTTACTGTTTCAGTTTAGAGCGTCTGTTGCATCTCGTGCAACATTTTTTTCTCGATTTCCATGCTATTACTCAAACTATTCAATTCGTTTCTTATTCCTTCAGAAATATGCCGTATTTCTATATATATGATATCGTTCGACGGATCGACTTATTGCATGCTATGCAACAAACATCGTACGATGTTACTCGATATTACGATCGATAGAATTTAAATACAACAAACACACACAACAATTTAAGTTTATATAGGCTTATTGTGTGGAAATTTGATGTAGCATCGAGTAGAGTCAAGATTAGTTCAATACGCGAAAGATATTTAGAATTTTAATAAAATGAATGATTATCAAAAGAAGTAAAATTTGGCGCTCTGATACGACTTTGTCATACCCTGACTCTGTAGAGTTGTTATTCTCCCCCCCGGATGTGATGTCGTATGACTTTAGATTGCACTGTCACAGGCGAGAAGATAAAATATAATAATATTCTTGAAACGACCATGTCGCAGCAGAAGAATTATAAAGTCACAAATGAAAATACTCAGAGTATGCGAAGTAAAGAACTTTTATTGATAATTACAGAGGTTACAATGGCTTGAATAGCCCCATTGAATTTGCCAAGTTGACTTACGACACTCTTTGATCTCTCTGGCTCACAAAAGGATCCCACCGTTCAATACCTCATGTCTTCGTATATCAAGCACGCAATCCTAGCCGAGCACCTGCATGTTGTTAATCCGAGTTTCCAATGCCTTGGATACGTTCGAGCAATCTTTCATACCTGGGGGATTGGGGGATCAATATGCATCTTGTACTGGTTAGCAGGATAACGCACTTGCCTAAATCGAAACTAAGTAATCATGTGAAGCATACAGATTATATGGTGATCTTTCTATTAGAACATAAATGAATTTCAGTTCTAGTTTGAGGCATGCATAGAAAGCAATAATTCATGTTCGCATATAAATATTGAAGTTATGAAAGCATGATCGAATGTATAACATAGAATTCCTTAAGCAGATAAGCATGTTATACTCGATTACATCGGTAAGTAAACTTGTTATATTCATTCATCTCGATAACTAAGCATGTTATATATGAATCACATCTGTAAGGCATGAAATACGTTGAGTCACCTCGCTTAATAGTGAATCTAAATATAGTTGATGTGCACACTCTTGCTCGAGGTAATGTGACATTTATCCTCTTAGCAGAAATATTCTATAATCCACCGAATCTTATTTATATGAAGGTCACTGGTGACATAAGCGTTATATTGGACTATTACACAACACACGTGGGGCACACTTTAAGTATACTTTGGTTGTAATACCTAAAATAGGCTCGTAATAGTACAACTAAGTTGTCGCACTACCACGACATCGCACAACTTGCGAAGCTAGACCTGCATGGGCTACCACTAAAAACGTGTCACGACCCGCACCCGGAATTTGGGCATGAGTCATGGGTACGTCCAGCCTACGCCGCAGCATCGGCGGTAGAACGCTGTCTAGGTCTCAACATATAATATATCCTGTCAATAGTCTCAACTCCGCACGGAGGACAATGATAAAAAATCCACAGTTCTATGATATACTCAATCACAAGCTAATAGAAATAATGGCACGATGAGAATAGAAAAGAGTTCTAATAAAACCAACCACAATAAGTCCAACTCAAATCTGGGTCTAGATGACCTCACAAAGTCACAAAATAATAAATACAACTCAGTCTCAGTCTAAAACAATAAATGCAGAAAAATAATCTAAGAACAGCCAGGTAAATTTTCCTCTAGACTAGGCAACTCCTCTGGGGTTTCTGGAGTGAAATCACCCTCTAATCCTGGGCCGTAATGAGTGGGGCACAAGCTCTCCAGGTCCTCTGAAAAATATTATCCAGTCAGGATTGGAGCGAAGCACAAGCACTAACAGCAGTTTCATTAAATTGACAAAATCTATAAACAGTGTAAGAAATACAAGATGGAAAATAAATGCTGGAAATGTAAAGTACTGGAGAAAATGGAAATAGGCAATAGAGCATCTAGCAATGAACAATAAATAGTGAATGCTAGACAATAAGTAGTGAATGCTGGAACAGGTGAATCTGAATAAAATAGACATCTAGCTAAGTGTTTGAATTATCAGTTTATCATGTGATCGGCTTGGGACTTGATCAGGCTGGTTATATATGATTAACTATGATTCTTGTAGGTCAGGTTAACCATATGGTTAGCTATGATGCATGTAGTGGTCAGGTTAATCATATATAACAGCTATGATGCATGTAAGATGGTCAGGCCGCATCCAACGTGAGAAGTGGGGTGAGCTATGATGCATGTAAAGGATTTGGATATGATCACATAATCTACTAATAGTTCCCCATCCTCCAGCTAGCACGATGGATTCTAATCACGACTCCTCATGATGGGGATCTAGGGTGCTAACCCGTGTATCCATAGTGTCGGAATCAAGTATGTAATACAACTGCATTATAGAAATAATCAACAATAAAAACTGTCAGAGAATGTACTCGCCTGTGGTCCTGAGCAAGGTGTGAGGATCGATGTCCAAAGTGGGATCACACTGACCTATTTATAAGATAACAATGTTAAAATGGTGTTTGGAATGGTAAAAGTGATTAGCTAAGTTGAAATGGGGGTGTCAGGCCATTTCTAGGTCTATACTAGGTTTACCTATAGTTAACTAGATCATTATCTCACTTTACTCAATTGTCTAGATCATTCTAAGTATTCTAGTTAGTATTAGTGCATACTAGCTAATACTAGTTAGTACTACTAACTAAGTTAACAATGAGCTATACTAGATATTACTAGTGTATACATCTTATACATTTGGTTTTCAATTTATCACCTTAAACATTCTAACTTAAGGCAATACAACCATAGTATAACTACTACCTACCTGATATCTAGACACTAGCTCTATAACCCTACCTTATTGCCACCACATTGTGTTAGCACACATGCATACACTACTGTGCAACCTCAGACCATTCTCACACTGGTTTTACTGATACACACCCCAACTACACCTAGATACAACCCAAAAGGATATTCAAATAACCACAACTTCTATTCACTGATACACCTAGACAGAACTTAACACTGTCATCTCACAGTGGCACTCACACTGACACACACTGGGACTAACTGATACATTTCTTCCTAACACTGATACTAAAACCCCAATACCCAACACACACTGGACAGGAAAAATACACAGCTGCTCCTCACCTAACTGCTACACATGTTTACTCTACTGATACCCCATGTAGTTGTAGCCACAGTTCAGTTTTGAACTGACTGTGTACAGCTACCTACTGCACTACACTATACACCTCCACACTGCTACTGAAGAATAGATCCTGGGACACACTGACACACTGACACAGTACTCACAAAATACACAGGCACTTATCTCACATGTATTTTGATACACTCACACACTGAATTTACACAGGATTTACTTCCCTTCACCCTGAAAAACACCCACACAGTCAGATACATACACTAGGAAACACAGTACACACTGAAAACTGATACACTACACCCTACTAACCTAGCTACACAGCCCACTACCCTACACTCACACACATAGTTGATTTACTGATATATAATCTCCCTCCCTTTGCTCCCAATGCTGCTACACACAGATTTCTGCACTAAAATTTATAAATCCCTATTTACTGATACCCATTAACACACTGCTCACTAAGTAATTTAACTGACACAGAGTACACATTCAACACACAAAGAAATTCACCTATGCACACACTGAAATAAATGCACAGTTATGTTCAATACTCAGAAATCTTAATCCTAAACACACACTCAACCATAGGTTGACACAAGGCTACCCTCTCATAATTCACATACTGGCACATAGGGGTTCATCCTCAATAACAGAGACACACACTCACATATATACATAACATTAAATCCTACACTACCATTTATATATCCCTATCTACTGATGCACATAGGTACACAGAGAACACAGCACAGTTCTCCCCCAATACACCCGACTGCACAATGAACCATTCACAGTTTATTCCCCTCTTCAAATCACACACACATCTACAAACATAGATATATATATAAACACACATCAAATCTATATACATATGTATAAATATATATATACATCATACATCATTCATCAAATTAGATTATATTAGAGTAGGTTAAATAGGTGTTCATCCTTCTTGGCATTTCCTCAAGCACATAATCTGCAAAACGAAAACCACACTAAGAACTCCTGAAAACCCAAAACAAAACCCTAAATCAACATCTAACCTACACGTAGGAGGGTAAAATCAATCTATAAGCAACCACCTAGGGTTAGGGTTCACGAAAATTGGGGAAAACAATTGTTGGGGACACTTAAACCATAGTTCCAACCCTAAAATCGAAACTACACAGTAGGGTGGGTTCCTAATGGCCATTAACATCTGAAAACAGAAATTAAATGAATAAAAAATAGGGTTTTACCTGCAGGGATGGTTTCTCCAACGGAAGTTCTTCTTCCCCAAGGCTTTTTGACCCAAGTTCCTTGCTTTCCTTGCTTTGGAGGAGGAGAATGGGATCCCTAGGACTAGATTTCGAATTCTGGAGTGGGGAGATGGCTTTTTCTTGTGGAGGCTAGGGTTTCTTCTTTCTACATGAAGAAAGAGAGGGTTCCCTTTTATATTAAACCTAGCTAGGGTTTCAAATGCATTATTTTAGGTTAAACCCTTAGGTTAGGTCATGTAGAACCTAATTAACTAAGGTTTAGTCAGTCCAGGGTTTGAGGTTCCACCCTAACATTTAAATTCTAGGGTTGTCTAGAATTAGGTTTACAATTAGGGCTTACTCATTAGGGTTTGTCCTAATGAGTTCTAGGGTTTGACCTAAAACTAAACATTACTAATAATAATATATAAATAGTTTTAAAACTCAGCCATTTAATTTAATACATAATTATTCAAAATAGTGAAATTACACAAATGCCCTTATTTGGAATGTGGTAGTGACAAGTCTACCCTCCTAAAAGAAATTTTGTCCTCGAAATTGGACTGAACTAGAACAAGAATGAAATCAAAAGAAAATATACCTCAAGTCTAGAAGAGATACGGGTATTGCTCGCGCATTTCATCCTCTCTCTCCCAGGTCGACTCCCCTGGAGAGTGATGTCTCCATGCAACACGAACCAAGGGAATAGTTTGGTTCCGCAACACCTTCTCTCTGCGGTCCAAGATCTCGACGGGCTGCTCGGGGTAGCTGAGCGTTGGACCAACCTCAATCTCCGAGTGATCAAGTACGTGACTAGGGTCTGCCACGTACCGTCTCAGCTGCGACACGTGGAACACATCATGCACTCCCTCTAATGCAGGCGGCAAGTCCAGTCTATACGCTACTGCACCTACCCTCGCAAGAATGCCAAAGGGTCCGATGTAGCGTGGGCTAAGCTTCCTGCCTCTACCAAAACGAATCGTTCCACGCATCGGGGAAATCCGTAGGAATACTAGATCGCCAACCTGAAACTCAAGGGGTCTACGGTGGCTGTCAGCCCAATGCCGCTGTCTGTCCTGCGCCACTTGCAGTCTGTCTCTGATGAGTTTCACCTTTTCTGCTGCATCCACGACCATTTCTGGTCCTAGCAAGGCTCTCTCTCCAACGTCGTCCCACGATAGCGGTGTACGACATCTCCGTCCATAAAGAGCCTCAAATGGTGACATCTCGATGCTGGCCTGGTAGCTGTTGTTGTAAGCAAACTCCACCAGGTGCAGATGATCCTCCCAAGAACCTTCGAGATCTAAAACACAAGTGCGTAGCATATCCTCGAGAGTCTGAATAGTCCTTTCAGACTGCCCGTCTGTCTGGGGTGATATGCGGTACTGAACTTGAGCTGAGTGCCCAAGCTAGCCTGCAGACTCCTCCAGAAGTGGGAAGTGAAACGACTATCCCGATCTGAGACGATGCTCACCGGAACTCCATGAAGCCTAACGATCTGTCGCACGTACATCTCTGCTAGCCTCTCTGTCGACGTGCCCACCTTGAAAGGTAAGAAATGGGCTGATTTGGTCAACCTGTCCACGATGACCCAAATCGCGTCCTTCCCTCCTGGAGAACGTGGAAGCCCTGAAACGAAATCCATGGTCACGTGCTTCCATTTCCATTCTGGAATCGGTAAAGGTTGAAGCAACCCACCTGGCCTCTGCCGGTCTGCCTTTACCTGCTGGCACACTAGACACCGAGATACGAAGCGTGCTACCTCGCGCTTTATTCCATACCACCATACGTGCTCCCTCAAGTCTCGATACATCTTGCTGGCACCGGGATGCATCGAGTATTGAGAGCGGTGTGCCTCCTGCAAAACCTCCTCGCGCAACTCCCCGCTCGGCACACACATCCTCGTGTCGTGTTGTAAGGAGCCATCCTCTGCGATAGTAAAGTCGTCCGACAATCCTGCCCGAACATGTGCTCTGATACTCCTCAGAGCCTCATCATCATACTGCGCCGCTCTGATCCTGTCCATCAGCTCGGACTGTATCTGCAATCCCCACATCTGAATTTCTGTACCGGGAACTAACATCTCAATCTCCAAGCTCTCCAAATCAGCCAACAAATATCTATCTGTCGTCAAGTACATAGCCATCGGATACCTGCTCAAGGCATCGGCGACTACGTTGGCCTTCCCTGGGTGGTACTGCAATAAGATGTCAAAGTCCTTCATCAACTCCAACCACCTCCTCTGCCTCATGTTCAGCTCCTTCTGTGTGAACACATACTTCAAGCTCTTGTGGTCTGTGAAGATCTCCACACGCTCTTCGTACAGGTAATGTTTCCACAGCTTTAGAGCGAAGATAACTGCTGCCAACTCTAAATCGTGGGTGGGATAATTCTTTTCATGAGGACGTAACTGCCTGGAAGCATAGGCAATTACCTTCCCGTGCTGTTGAAGAACACATCCCAGACCCTTCCCTGAAGCATCACTGTAGATGATGAAACCACCTGTCCCTGCTGGCAGCGTCAAAATTGGAGCTGTCGTCAACCTCTTCTTCAGTTCATCAAATGCAGCCTGGCACTCCTCTGTCCAAACAAAATCCACATCCTTCCTAGTCAATCTGGTCATTGGCGCTGCAATCCTGGAGAAGTCTTGTACAAACCTCCTGTAGTATCCTGCTAGCCCGAGAAAACTCCTGATCTCAGCTACCGAACTGGGGGTAGCCCATGACTCCACTGCCTCGATCTTCTGTGGGTTAACCGAGATTCTGTCACCCGATACCACATGCCCAAGAAATTCGACCTTGTCAAGGAAGAATTCACACTTAGAGAGTTTCCCGTACAGCTTCTCCCTCCTGAGAGTCTCTAAGACCAATCTCAGGTGCTCTTCGTGCTGCTCCGGGGTCTTGGAATACACTAGAATATCGTCGATGAACACCACCACGAACTTGTCAAGGTACTGGTGGAACACCTTGTTCATCAAGTTCATGAATACTACCGGTGCATTAGTTAAACCAAATGGCATTACCATGAACTCAAACTGGCCGTATCTGGTCCGAAAAGCTGTCTTCGGCGTGTCTTCTCTCTTTACCTTCACCTGGTGATAGCCTGACCTCAAATCTATCTTCGAAAATACCTTCGCCCCGCTCAACTGGTCGAAAAGATCATCTATCCTCGGCAGCGGGTACTTGTTCTGGATGGTGATATTGTTCAAAGCTCTATAATCAATGCACATGCGCACCGTGCCGTCCTTCTTCGGTACGAACAATACCGGAGCTCCCCATGGTGATGAACTGGATTTGATGAAACCTTTGTCCTACAGCTCCTCAACTTGCTTCTTCAGTTCTGCCAGCTCGCTGTTGTTAACTCTATAGACATGTTGTGAAATGGGCTCCGCTCCTGGAACCAAGTCTATAGAGAATTCAACATCCCTGTCTGGCGGCAAGCCTGGCAACTCCTCTGGAAATACATCCAGGAACTCCGCTATCAGAGGATGTGGCAACTCCTCTTCTTCTGCCCTGGCTCCGCAAAATGTGCTCCTGCTCTGTTCCGCTGCTCCTCTGACAACCTCAAACTCCGACTCTCCTGGTGGTCTAAATAATACTCTGCCTCTATAACAATCTATAGTAGCATGATGCCTACTCAACCAGTCCATTCCGAGCACGATATCGTACCCCGGAAGTGGCATGACAAGTAAGCTCACGCTCAAGTCTCGGCCTCCTACTGACACTCTCCGGTCCTTGCAGTGATCACGGACTAGGATAATAACTCCCCCAGTCATGATCTTGCAAGTCCTAGCTAATGGTTCTGTGTCTAAATGATGTCGAAGTGCATAAGATACAGACACAAAACTATGGGAAGCGCCAGAGTCAAATAAGGTAAATGCGGGAATACAATCGAGAAGGACCGAACCTGTGATCAAGTCTCCTGCTGGCTCGATCTCCTCGACTGCCATGGCGTACGCTCGCCCCTGGGGTGCACCTCTCTGCTGCTGATGCTGGGCAAACCTCTGATTTTGTGGTGGAAGTGGTCCCCTCTGTTGTTGGCCTCCTGGTATGGTAGGTACCCTGTCTGGTCCTTTCTGGGCGGCTGCTCCACCCTGACCTGAACGAATCGTAGGGCAATCCTTCAGCTGGTGTGTCATCGATCCGCAGGATAGACATGAGCCCAATCTCTTCCTGCAGATATCTCTAATATGTCCCATCTTCCCGCAGTACGCACACTGGATGGCGGGCTGGTTCTGTCTCTGTTGCTGTTGCTGGACCTGCCCTCGGGCTGGTGCCTGACGCTGCTGCTGAAAGGGTCTCTGCTGTTGCTGCTGAAAGGGTGGACGCTTGCCCGGTCCCACACTACTGTTTGCTCCTCCGGAACCATCGCATCCCCTCTTGGGCCTGAGGCCCAAATCGTCCTCGGCTATCTGGGCATCCATCAATATGCCCTCGTAGGTAGCTGTGCGACGTCCCAACGTGCGAGACTTGATCTTCCTTGTCAGCCCCTTTCTGAACTTCCGGGCCCTGTCCCCCGGATCTCTAATCATCGATAGCGCGAAGCGGCTCAGGCGGGAAAACTCCGCGACATACTCATCGACGGACGAGCTCCCTTGGGCTAAGTCATGGAACTGACTCTCCAAAGCTCCCAAGGCAACATCAGGAAAGAACTTCTCCTTGAAGAGCTCCTTGAAATCCTCCCAAGTGAGTCCCCTGCGCAAGAGTCTCGGCTCCGTGCGAAACCACGTCAAGGCAATGTCGAACATCTGGCTGCCAGCGGCCTCGATCTGGAGGGCCTCTGGAAGCTGTGCCAAGCGTAAGTTTCTCTCGATGTCCTCTAGCCAATCATCGGCGTAGAGTATCCCTTCTGTCCCCTTGAACTCCCGAGGCATCATCCTCTTGAAATCCACAATGGTGCCCGGCCTCTGGTGGTGCTGATCAGGACGTTGCTGCTGCTGAGTGACCCTCTCCACAGCCTGGAGAGCCACTTGGTGAGCATTCTCCATGTTCACCCTCATCATCTCTGTCTGGGCCTGGTGTGCCTCAGCCTGCACCCTCTGGGCCTCTGCCGACGTCCTCTGGGCATCGACCATGCCCTGAATCAAAGTGAACATCTGTGCCCCATCGACGGGCATGCCTCCTGGATACTGAACTGGTGGTGGTGGTGGTGGTGGCTCCGTCGTAGCTGTGGGGACCCTCTGAACAGGTGGTGGAGGACCCCCGAAAGCTGCAGACACTCCCACATGTACTGGAGATGTAGGAGGTGCTGCAGATATCTGTCCGGCAGGGCGAGAAGTGGCAGACCTCTCTGAAGCTGCTGCTCCGAGTCTCTGGGACCTGGTCTTCGACGGCATCCTGAAGACAGATTGAAAGATTCAATTAAGGTAATAGACACGATATCATCAAGGAAGGACAGTAATTTCTAAAGGAAAATCATTAAGAGTAGTATCATAAGAATCAAAAATTCCTAATTGTGATTGAGCATATCCTCGACCAAATTCTTATTCCTAAAACAGGCTCGTAATAGTACAACTAAGTTGTCGCACTACCACGATATCGCACAACTTGCGAAGCTAGACCTGCATGGGCCACCACTAAAAACGTGTCACGACCCGCACCCGGAATTTGGGCATGAGTCGTGGGTACGTCCAGCCTACGCCGCAGCATCGGCGGTAGAACGCTGTCTAGGTCTCAACATATAATATATCCTGTCAATAGTCTCAACTCCGCACGGAGGACAATGATAAAAAATCCACAGTTCTATGATATACTCAATCACAAGCTAAAAGAAATAATGGCACGATGAGAATAGAAAAGAGTTCTAATAAAACCAACCACAATAAGTCTAACTCAAATCTGGGTCTAGATGACCTCACAAAGTCACAAAATAATAAATACAACTCAGTCTCAGTCTAAAACAATAAATGCAGAAAAATAATCTAAAAACAGCCAGGTAAATTTTTCTCTAGACTAGGCAACTCCTCTGGGGTTTCTGGAGTGAAATCACCCTCTAATCCTGGGCCGTAATGAGTGGGGCACAAGCTCTCCAGGTCCTCTGAAAAATGTTATCCAGTCAGGATTGGAGCGAAGCACAAGCACTAACAGCAGTTTCATTAAATTGACAAAATCTATAAACAGTGTAAGAAATACAAGATGGAAAATAAATGCTGGAAATATAAAGTACTAGAGAAAATGGAAATAGGCAAAAGAGCATCTAGCAATGAACAATAAATAGTGAATGCTAGACAATAAGTAGTGAATGCTGGAACAGGTGAATCTGAATAAAATAGACATCTAGCTAAGTGTTTGAATTATCAGTTTATCATGTGATCGGCTTGGGACTTGATCAGGCTGGTTATATATGATTAACTATGATTCTTGTAGGTCAGGCTAACCATATGGTTAGCTATGATGCATGTAGTGGTCAGGTTAATCATATATAACAGCTATGATGCATGTAAGATGGTCAGGCCGCATCCAACGTGAGAAGTGGGGTGAGCTATGATGCATGTAAAGGATTTGGATATGATCACATAATCTACTAATAGTTCCCCATCCCCTAGCTAGCACGATGGATTCCAATCACGACTCCTCATGATGGGGATCTAGGGTGCTAACCCGTGTATCCATAGTGTCAGAATCAAGTATGTAATACAACTGCATTATAGAAATAATCAACAATGAAAACTGTCAGAGAATGTACTCGCCTGTTGTCCTGAGCAAGGTGTGAGGATCGATGTCCAAAGTGGGATCACACTGACCTATTTATAAGATAACAATGTTAAAATGGTGTTTGGAATGGTAAAAGTGATTAGCTAAGTTGAAATGGGGGTGTCAGGCCATTTCTAGGTCTATACTAGGTTTACCTATGGTTAACTAGATCATTACCTCACTTTACTCAATTGTCTAGATCATTCTAAGTATTCTAGTTAGTATTAGTGCATACTAGCTAATACTAGTTAGTACTACTAACTAAGTTAACAATGAGCTATACTAGATATTACTAGTGTATACATCTTATACATTTGGTTTTCAATTTATCACCTTAAACATTCTAACTTAAGGCAATACAACCATAGTATAACTACTACCTACCTGATATCTAGACACTAGCTCTATAACCTTACCTTATTGCCACCACATTGTGTTAGCACACATGCATACACTACTGTGCAACCTCAGACCATTCTCACACTGGTTTCACTGATACACACCCCAACTACACCTAGATACAATCCAAAAGGATATTCAAATAACCACAACTTCTATTCACTGATACACCTAGACAGAACTTAACACTGTCATCTCACAGTGGCACTCACACTCACACACACTGGGACTAACTAATACATTTCTTCCTAACACTGATACTAAAACCCCAATACCCAACACACACTGGACAGGAAAAATACACAGCTGCTCCTCACCTAACTGCTACACATGTTTACTCTACTGATACCCCATGTAGTTGTAGCCACAGTTCAGTTTTGAACTGACTGTGTACAGCTACCTACTGCACTACACTATACACCTCCACACTGCTACTGGAGAATAGATCCTGGGACACACTGACACACTGACACAGTACTCACAAAATACACAGGCACTCATCTCACATGTATTTTGATACACTCACACACTGAATTTACACAGGATTTACTTCCCTGCACCCTGAAAAACACCCACACAGTCAGATACATACACTAGGAAACACAGTACACACTGAAAACTGATACACTACACCCTACTAACCTAGCTACACAGCCCACTGCCCTACACTAACACACATAGTTGATTTACTGATATATAATCTCCCCCCTTTTGCTCCCAATGCTGCTACACACAGATTTCTGCACTAAAATTTATAAATTCCTATTTACTGATACCCATTAACACACTGCTCACTAAGTAATTTAACTGACACAGAGTACACATTCAACACACACAGAAATTCACCTATGCACACACTGAAATAAATGCACAGTTATGTTCAATACTCAGAAATCTTAATCCTAAACACACACTCAACCATAGGTTGACACAAGGCTACCCTCTCATAATTCACATACTGGCACATAGGGGTTCATCCTCAATAACAGAGACACACACTCACATATATACATAACATTAAATCCTACACTACCATTTATATATCCCTATCTACTGATGCACATAGGTACACAGAGAACACAGCACAGTTCTCCCCTTATACACCCAACTGCACAATGAACCATTCACAGTTTATTCCCCTCTTCAAATCACACACACATCTACAAACATAGATATATATATAAACACACATTAAATCTATATACATATGTATAAATATTTGTATACATCATACATCATTCATCAAATTAGATTATATTAGAGTAGGTTAAATAGGTGTTCATCCTTCTTGGCATTTCCTCAAGCACATGATGTGCAAAACGAAAACCACACTAAGAACTCCTGAAAACCCAAAACAAAACCCTAAATCAACATCTAACCTACACGTAGGAGGGTGAAATCAATCTATAAGCAACCACCTAGGGTTAGGGTTCACGAAAATTGGGGAAAACAATTGTTGAGGACACTTAAACCCTAGTTCCAACCCTAAAATCGAAACTACACAGTAGGGTGGGTTCCTAATGGCCATTAACATCTGAAAACAGAAATTAAATAAATAAAAAATAGGGTTTTACCTGCAGGGATGGTTTCTCCAACGGAAGTTCTTCTTCCCCAAGGCTTTTTGACCCAAGTTTCTTGCTTTCCTTGCTTTGGAGGAGGAGAATGGGATCCCTAGGGCTAGATTTTGAATTCTGGAGTGGGGAGATGGCTTTCTCTTGTGGAGGCTAGGGTTTCTTCTTTCTACATGAAGAAAGAGAGGGTTCCCTTTTATATTAAACCTAGCTAGGGTTTCAAATGCATTGTTTTAGGTTAAACTCCTAGGTTAGGTCATGTAGAACCTAATTAACTAAGGTTTAGTCAGTCCAGGGTTTGAGGTTCCACCCTAACATTTAAATTCTAGGGTTGTCTAGAATTAGGTTTACAATTAGGGCTTACTCATTAGGGTTTGTCCTAATGAGTTCTAGGGTTTGACCTAAAACTAAACATTACTAATAATAATATATAAATAGTTTTAAAACTCGGCCATTTAATTTAATACATAATTATTCAAAATAGTGAAATTACACAAATGCCTTTATTTGGAATGTGGTAGTGACACTATCTATCTACTCCTGGTAATATAATAATTGTAGAAGCATAGAAAATCTAGATCCATGAGTCTAACAAACATGTGCACCAAGATCGACTTAGAAAAAATCTGGCCGCGAAATGACTATACGGCCCAGAAAAGCAGATACCATGCACCAATAGTAATGAACAATCATGCGCCATAATGATCAAGCCTCTGGCGCCATAATAATCCAGTATCATGCGACGACCGCTTCATAACTATTGTTTCTGTGTGCCATCAGTGCCATGCACCACTAAGTAACTAGTGTTCTCATGCGCCAGCAGTGCCATGTGCCACTAAGTAACTAGTGTCCGCATGCGCCAGTATTGCCATGCACCACTACTTCCTCGAGCATCCCTGCGCCCCAAAACTGGCTACATAAAGACCTGACATAAGATTATGTCTGACACAGAATCCTAATAAAAAGGATATTATGAATGTATTGAAACACGTGAGCACGCTAAATGACATAACCTCACGTCAGCATACACTTTACTCCTGACAGGCGTACAATGCCACATGTACGAGGCCACATATATCCCAGACTCCATGTGTCTCGAGCCCCATGTATTCTAGACTTTATGCGTTCCATACGTCTTTAGCCCAATGGGTTCCAGACTCCATGTGTTACATGCGTCCCAGACTCCATACGTCAAACATGGTAGGGTTTCGCGAGACAAAATCTTTCTGTTGTGACTGAAGTGATTCTCTATGCAAACAAAAGACGAGAACCATCCAGATCTTCAGCAACAGCAAATTGCAACAAACGTCCATGTATAGCTCGGCCTGGACTCAACTACATCCTGTTAAGGATGTACACATAATATTGTATCCATAACATGCATAAACAGTTGCAACCATATTCTGTTGAAGGAGCCCCCTACGACCACCAAATAGAAGCAAATACGGCACCTATTTCCCGCCAACATGATGGCTATAAATGGGAGCAACTTCGATGTTCCACTGGCTTTCTTTTCTACTTCAGAGACCATATCTCTCCAGGCAAGCTATGTACATGCATGCAAGCTCAAGAGAAAGAAGAGAGAAGAGAGCATCCTCATTCCCTCGCCAGACCGTCAATGGAGTAAAAGATTCATTGCAGTACTTGATCGCCATCGTCATATTACCCAGATCAAAAATATTGTACATAGATTTTTTGTCTAGGATTTCTTTGTACTTTTTTTTTATTATTAAACAAAAGTTTTCTAAACTTACTTTAATCGCAAACAAGGTGGCGACCCTGTTGGGGACTTCCTTCTTCTTTGATGAGAAATTTGTGATGCAGTTCGACGGGTCAAAGCTGGGTTCAAACTAGATGATGTTGGTTGTAAGTTTCGACCAACAAGCCTTTGAGGAAATTCTTTCTGAGGGCGACTCTTCACCGATGCTTACAAAGCCTTAGAAGACCCACATACATGGTTTGCAAAGGCCGCTGTGTCACACCCAACTACGGAGTATGTGCTCCCCATCTCTCTCTGTCACAGGAGACGTACATCATGCATACACAAAAGCTTACCCCACTCATGCGATAGTCTCTTCTGACAAGGAGAGTGCTTAGTAGTTGAGCTTGGGCAGAGGAAAATACTACGATATCATGAGTTCGAGCGCTAAGATATGTTCAATGCAACCACGTCAAAAGTCGCATAAGGAGGACTATACAGCACTTGTCGGCGGCCACAAGCAGATGGCCTTATGCGGCCAGGATAGCAACAGAAGTTCCATCTTCGACCGAATCTCATGCAGTGCTGACTCTATGCGCAATGCTGAGAAAGACGAAGATGTAAACTTGGATACTTCATACTATGCACCGATGTGTGCTAGGATAAAGAAATCTAGGACAATACGAGATCTCTAAGCTCAAGTAATTATTCATTCGATCGACCGTCAGTAGGCACCGCTAGCTGTAATGCGTGCGCCTGACAGAAAATTATAAAAAACTGACCCATTCGCCCAGCCCGCAGTGGCAATTAGACAGGGTCCATTTAAAGAGTCTTTCATTACCAACCTGGGAAAAGTTCTTATAAGAACCCCAGGTCAGGAAGCAAATTCAATACCTACGCACCCATATGCTCGGTCTACCCGGGCTCATAAGGAGGGTTCAAAGGTGAATCAACCCTCGTTTGACTTGCTCAATGTGATCAATCATAAGCGCAAGGCGAGGGAATCAGCTAAGGCATATGAAGTATCCTCCCCAGGGCATCATTATGCCAACATTATCATCAACTGCAGCTATAACAAAGTAGTAGTACCCATAGACAGGCAGTTGACATTCCAGCAACTGCAACCAAAGGTACCCACCCGGATACAACCCGGAGAATAGGTGCAAGCACCAGAGGAAGAGGAGCTGCCCTTCGATTCATTTTATTCTGATTAGAAAGCTCCCGCCATAAGGGTAGATTGGAAGTCTATCACCTCTAGTCTGTCTCTCTCAGCCAGTGGGTTAAGAGGACGGGCCCAAAGAGGACAGGTAGAGAAACCCGCAGAAGGTATTTTCCCGGGCACCCACTTAATAAAGAATCTGTTAGCCACTGGGGGTAGTTATTCCATTGGACCCCAAGTGGCTACGCAAGCTGGGGGTTGTAATACCCTGGACCTCTATGATAATCCGATATTCCGAGAAGATGATGATTCCCACGGAGCAGATGCAAAGATCCCTAGGGGTAGTCACCCTCGTCTAGAGGACGCAACTTCTTACACTGGGGATAGTGTTCCCTCCGAGTCTGAAGATGATGCAGCACTACAAACTTTCCCGGATAACTATTAATAGCAAAAGTATGAGGCAGAAAGTGCGACATCCATCGTCTCATCCATTTATTCCTATATAAAAATAATATATATGGCAAGGGACGATCATGAGGGCCCAACGATCGACAGTGCCTCAAAACCCTCGAGGCTATGATACAAACCATGGGCGCGTTAATACAGGACTTAACCTAGACAATGGAGGAGATCAAGACAAATATAGCCTCACAACCAGAAAGGGCCTCTGGTCAAGCAAGCCTGGATCCTGGGACAACCTGGGATTCAAATGCAACCGCTCTACCCGCTGGCAACAATCATCCCTTGCCCGGATCACCTGCCCCTTCCATAGGTGATGAAGCCCAAAAAGTAATGCGGGAGGTATAAGAACACCGAGCTCGCCTAGACTTAATGGGCAATCGAGACTCATTGATCCGGCAACCGTATCCCCTCGAGTGGAGAGATATACCATACCCGCCCAAGTACAAGCCATTTAACTTAACTCTATTTGATAGAAAGACGTCTTCCCGTCAATTCATAAGTTACTTCAAGACTACAATGGGGCATCTGCCTCACAACGATTCCCTCTTAACCATGCTCTTTGACGAGGCATTGTCGAAAATAGCTTTTGATTGGTTCTGCAGCCTCCTAGACAACTGTATTTTGTCGTTTGACGATCTCAAAGGTCTTTTCCTTGCTCGGTTCTATGACGGTGGAAACGATATGATGATGTCCTCTTTAATGGATATTACATAAAGAGAGAAAGAGTGTATACGGGAATATATCTAGTGGTACAGGCAAGCAACGCTAAAGTTACCCCCCGGTAACCCTGAGTCTACGCTGATGGACACCTGCTGGAGAAATTTCCTTTCCACAGTCAGACTCTGGATGGACGACTCTCGATTTAAAAACTGGACGATGTTCATCATAAATGTTGTTGGTACTGAAAAGAAAGTAAAGGACGCCTGCCTCTTGGGAATACAGATCCTCGTTACTGATGATAGGAGAAATGCCCTTACAACAGCAACAACAACAGTGACAATAGTGCCCGGGATGGCAAGTAGAAGCAGGCTCATGTCGCCAATATAACCAATAACCCCAAGCAAAATCCTGCAGAGGCTACAAAATTGAAGAAAATTATTGCTTCAAAGAAGATAACGTCAAGGCAATCATTGACGTGCTAATGAAGGGAAACAAGCTTCGGCTCCCCGACGTTAAGTGCCCTATTGAGGCAGTCAATGTGAATAATTCGAAGTACTTTTACTACCATCGATACGTCCACCATGCGATACGGGATTCCTATAAACTGAAGCAGTATATCCAGTGACTACTCGATACCAAGGCCCTCACCTTGGACTTCGATGACAAAATAGTTGTCGCTAACATGGTATCTCTCTAGTTTGGTACCTTTCTGTCAATGGAAAACCAAGATGGAGTGATCCCGATCCCCAAGAAAATAATGGAGGTTATCAATCTTTCGTCAGCCCATGCCCAAACAGTCGGGCTGATACCTCTCCCCACATCATGGGGGAGGTCATGTGGGTTCATCGGGATCTTTCTTCTGGATTGATGCAGCAGGCAACACCTTCCACCACCATGTCCAAGGGCAAGAAGTCCAAGTCCTACTGCACGATGGTGCGCTCCCAACCGTCGATGGTGTGCTCCCAACCGTTCAAGAGCAACAAGTTCAGGAATGGCTTACAATGAGAGTAAGACATCCCTGACGATGGTGCGCTCCCAACCGTCGCACCACAACATCCGATCTAGATCCATCCCAGTCTCCGATAGCGGACAAGTCTAAACAAAGAGAACTCGCTTCAATAAACTGCTGCACAAAGATACATCTCAAGAACTGGAGAAGCCCTACAACTTCGATATCTTGGCATAACTGGCCAATAACCCAGCAAAGTTGTCACTATTCGAGCTTCTTCAACTCTCTAAAGATACTAGGTTTGCTCTAAGTGAGACATTGTAGAATGTCGACACCTACCTGAAGTAGGTCAAGCCATCAACTGAGGATCTTGTCGCATGTCTACACTATAATAATGTGATAGAGGCAATATCCAATATCACGTTACCGCAAAAAGACATATTGCTAAAGAATAATTGGCACGATCGCCCTCTATATTATAATGGGTACATCATGCCATAAGGTGCTCCGGATGCACATCGATCCCGGCTCGTCAATCAGCATCATCCCACAAAGTCTGCTCCAGACCTTGGGTATCCCCATGCATCGCTTGACTGCAACCAATACTGCCATCAATGGCCTCAATGCATGGAGGAGCTACCCTCTGGGAAAGATTCTTTTAAAGTTTTAGATTGCCAAATTGAAAATAGAGGTCACATGCTACGTCATAGAAGTAGACATATCCTACAACGTCCTGCTGGGACATCCGCAGATACACCAGAACATGATTGTACCATCGACAATTCACTAGTACTTGAAGTACGTGGACGATCATGGCGTCATCAAGACAAAATTTGCCAACGTGGATCTATTCAAAGGGGTTGAGGTATATTACTCTGACTCAATCCTCTTCAAGCAAGTCCACCAAGATGAAGGTGGCAATGATGCCAACGATGAGGAAGATATTGGGGCAACATCGAATGAGCCCTTGAGAGTTTATTTCAAAGCACGCACTCCCGATACAACCCCTTCCTTCATGGTGAAAATGTATAAGAAAGCACCCAAACCTCTCGTCATTCGCCTTCGTAGACTGAGTTGACAATTAAAGAAAGATCCGACACCTAGTATGACTTTTGAACCTCTAGTGGTAAAGCTGCACAGGAGACCTCCGAAGTCATCGCTCGCACTGGAGGTAGATCTCAGATAGGACGAACTAGAGGAGTACGTAGACGCTCATGCTAACGTGCCTTCTTTTGACGATATAATTTCTAAGGATAATATACCTTATTTTATAAATAAAGAGCTATCTTTGAACTACTCGGATTTTGCATATATGAGCACATTATATTCCATGGAGCACGGTCTAGGCTGGCACCTGTATACACTGGAGACTACCACCTATGTAGTGAACCAAATTCTCTCCAGTCAAAACTTCTACTACATACTTCCAGCAAGGAAGAGAGGAGACAAACTTATTATCTTCGATAGAGTAAAAAAGTATCTAATCCTCTGTCCCAGAGGAACTGTAGCCAGAACTCAATACCAGTAAAATGCCACTTTACCAGTATAACTATCAAACCAAACACCTTATCCAAAAGATGGGATACGATCTGAAAGTCGCTAGGGGCTTGAACTACGACAAAGGACGACGACTGCCTCTACGTTCGCAGGCTCCTGCAGGTAAGATCGAGGATTACTACCATAAGACCAAGCATGGATTAGGGTACGTCATGCCTCCCATGACCCCCGAAGGATCGGATAAAGAAGATGTGTTAGACTCTCACTCTTCAGAATCTTCTCTTGGGACTCCGATCGGGAGGCTGCTCAAACAAACATTGTCTGCCAACATGGTGTCACCTGACCCTGAGAAAGACGACGAGGATCCACCTAAACTCTTTGAAGTAGAACCGTGGGCCTGACTCCTAGACGCAGAATGAGAGATGTAGTTCAAGCAATGAGAACCCCCCATGGAGGACGAAGTCATACAAATTGATCTAGCTAACGAATATCTTTGTCTGGAGTTTAACCTATCTTCATCAGCAAAAGTCTATCTGATGAGAATCAAAAATCCCTGCTACAGCTCGTTAGGGAGCACATCGATATCTTTGTCTGGAGTTACGAATACATGCCAGGACTTGACCCCCAAATCGTGTTCTACCAGCTCAATATCTTGCCAAACGCTAAGCCGGTCAAGCAACAGCAATGGCAGTTCCGGTCGGACATCATAAACGCCATCGAAGCTAAAGTCAACAAACTGATAGCTAGTGGCTTCATCCGCGAGGAACAACATCCATATTGGGAAGCCAATATCGTGTCCGTCGTCAAAAAAAAAGGAAGATCTGGATCTGCATTAACTTTTGTGATCTAAATGTGACATGCCCTAAGGATGAGTTTTTCTTTTTGATCACAGATATAATGATCGACAACACTTGTGGCTTCGAAAGTATGTCCTTCATAGATAGATTCTCAGGCTATAATCAAATCAAGATATTTCCTGATGATGAGAAGTATACATCATTTCGAACGTCGATAGGAATGTAATACTACACATTCATGCCTATCACTACCACGTTCCAAAAATAGGTATATTTTTGACTTTTTATATATATTTAATATTGTGTGTATTTAATTTAAATAATTGCCTGAGATGTGTATTTAAATATATTATATATATACAGTGTTCATAAATGTGTGAGCTGGTAGACTTGACCTAGAAGCCCACTAGATGAACACCTGACCGAATTATAGGATTATGTATTAATTTGTATTAATTAGAATTAATTATTTGGGATTGTGATTAATTACCGTAATTTTATTAAATTGTTGCGCCTTACCGTTGCTTCGATATTTGGAGCGCTACCCTAGCTTTTGCCTTCCAACAAATTTCACAACATTGTCCTAGACATGCCCGCCTTCCATTCTGACCTTTTGTAACTCGTAATTATGCTCTCTTGTGCTTTATTGTAGCCGCACAATATTCGTCGCGGACGTTTATTTAATTTTTAAATAAATTCTAACTTTGTATCATTGTGCGTTCCAATCGGAATTGGAGACAACCTTGACCCATTTTTCGTACAACCCAAATTAGGGTAATATTCTGTTCTGAGTCTTCTTCATTAATGATATTTGTGTCCCAACCTAATTTTGGCCCCATGTTATTCTAATTAATTTTAGAACACCGCTTGCATTTATTTTTAATTAAATTAGGGATACCATTTTGACTAATCCCGTTTAATCCCGACTTAATCCAAATACCCCACTAAGTAAGCCCATACCATACACACAATACCCCCCTCACCCTACAAAATACCAAACACCAATTCCCACATCAACTTTTCATTATTTCATGTGTCTGTGCAAATACCCAAAATTTAAGGAAGCTAATTTACAAATGTTGCATTAGGTGTCAACACCCCTTTGGTTCAACCAAATGGAGAAGCCCGACAAATTTGACTAGTCAACCAACCCCCCTCCTTACATGAATAATTTTCTCCATGACAAATCCTGGCCACCCATTCAAAATGGGGCTCATCATCACCACACACCTCCCATCACCCTTCCTATATAATGTCACATCACCTCCCTCTTTCCCAAGCAAACCCTAATCCCTAAACCTAGGGAAGCCCCCATCTTCTCTCTCTCCTTTCTCCTCACAAACACCAACGTAGCAAATTTTTACTATTTCCTTTTTCTTCCCTTTTTCTTTCTTCTTCTTCTTCTTCTTCTTCTTCTTCTTCTTCTATTCTTATTATTTTTCCTTTCTTTTTAAAAAACCAAACTCCCCACCCGTATTACCTAGCCCGGCCAACTCCGACCAGGCCAACCGATCTGCCATCACTCCAGCCCGACTGAGCCTTTTTCCCACGGCTGCCACTTCAACCTCCCTCTCCTGAGTTCGACTCCACGAGCCAGAGCCCACCATGACTCGACCGGAACCAACTCGACGAGCAGCCCGAGCCTCCCCAAGCCGCCGGAATGCTGCACCCCGCTCGACTGAACCTCGCTGAGCCTGCCATTGCCTGAAGCCGCGGTCCCTTAGTCGAGCTCCTCGACCAGCCTCCCCCTCCGGCCACTGCACCGACGAGAGCTCCTCCAGTCGACCTGTCCCCCTACTTCGATCCAACCCCAGCTGCTTCAACCCGATCTCCTCCGTTCGACAGCCCCGGAACCACCGCTCTCCCCTTCAGTCGAGTCCACCGCCGCTTCCCCTCCGGCCACTGCTTCTTCTTCGATCGCTCCTCTTCCACGATCCGGCCGTCCCCTAGATAAGCCGCCGGCCTCCTCCAATATACAGCTCCACCACAATCATCAGCAGCTCCACCACTATGACCGTAGCCCGGCATCACCACCATACTCCACCCCTCGAGCCACTGCTCGAGCAGCTCCCTCGACGAGCAGCGGACACCGGCCAACCCGAAGCAACACCACCACCTACATTTGACTTCCCACCCAAGTGCTGCCATTGCTCCAGCTCTCCGGCCGACCTTCCCTTCTCCACCTCCATCACCACCATTAGAACCACCAGGACCACCACCTCCTCGTCGTCGTCGTCGTCGTCTTCGCCGTCATCGTAGACACGTGCAGGTACGATCCTCCCCCTCGTGTACGTATGTATGAGTGTACGTAAGCATGTAGGTATATATGTATGTATTTAGTATGTATTTAATATATAATTGGTATATATGTATGTATATATTTTGTATATGGGTGTTATTTAATTGGTATAGTATACGTATGTATTTATTCATTGGCATATGTATATATATATATATATTTTTTGTATAAGCATTTAGTAAATTCTTAATATATATATTTTGTATAAGCATTTAGTATATTCATAATATATATATTTTGTATAAGCATTTAGTATATTCTTAATATATATATTTTGTATAAACATTCAGTATATTCTTAATATATATATTTTGTATAAGCATTTAGTATATTCTTATATATATGTATAATTGGTATGTATATGTATACATATATATATATATATATAGTATAAACTCAATTGGTATATTAGTATTAGTATATTTTAATATTAATGTTGATAATATATATACATATATATATATTATATGTATTTATCTGGTATATGTACTAGTATATATATTTTAAATGTATCTTTGGCATACATATGATGTATATATATATATATATATATATATATATATATATATAATATATTTATATATTTATATATATTGGTATATGGGCATTGTTCAATTGGTATGGTAAGTATGTACATATATTTAGTATGTATACATTATTCAATATGATGTGTATATATATATATATATTTCAACTAATATATATATTATATATGTAATTAATTGGTATACATATATTGTATATGTGTTTAATTTGGTGCATGTATATATTGTAAGTATTATTGCTAGTTAATAAATAGGTATAATATGTTTTAAGTGTCTATCTACTAGATGACCAAAGTATGACCACGTAGCATGTTAGCAGACGTCCATATGCACACCGCCATACTGGCAGGACCGTATCATATACTGTCTGATTGCACAGCAATTTCAGACACAACGCCCGTGCAACTTGACGCACTTGACCCTAGTTGACTATTGCCATACCTGGCATAGCCCCTGAGTTCGATGTATTTTGATTGTGTGTTAGTGTAGCATCTGATGCAAATATTATATTTATGATATATCTGTAGGACTGTTGGATCATCCAGACGATACTCTGGAACAGGACATTGGTTCTACCAGCTAAGGACCCAAGGCGAGTACATTCTCTGATAATTTCCAATTATTTGATAATATCTATAATTCCAGTATCTAGCAATATTGCATCTGATTCTTGATACTATGCTACACGGACTAGTATATAGATTGGATCTGCAGTCATGAGATGTTACATTGATTATCGTATTGACATTATACACGACATTGATATTTAGACCTTGTACATGATATAATAGATATTGCTCGTGTATCGTGACATGTCGTGATTGGATCCACTGTACTAGTTGGGGGTAGAGAAAAATATTAGTAGATTATGTGATCATACCCAACTCTACATGCATCATAGCTCATCCCACATCTCACGTCAGGTACGGCCTGACCAATACATGCCTCATAGCTGTTATATATGATTAGCCTGACCACTACTAGCATCATAGCTAACCAAATGGTTAGCCTGACCTTACATGAATCATAGCTAATCATATGTAACCAGCCTGATCTTGTCCCAAGTCGATCACATGATAGACTGATATTTCAAACACTTAGAATAGTTACAGTTCTCTACTTTAGATCATATACTACATCACCGTATATGATATTGTACCTCATTCTCTTCGTTTTATATATGCATTAACTGTTTCATATTGTCTATATTGCCTGTCTCTTTACATTGCCTGTCTCTTTATTTTGCCATTGCATTTTTTCACTGTCTTCTCTCAGTATATAGCATTATCTGTTTATTGTTTTATAGCCCTTATCAATTAAATAAAAATGTTATTTGAGATGTACTTTGCTCCTTCCTGACTGGAAAATATTTTTCCAGACTATGCCTTAGAGGAACTGGTATCCGACATTTATGGACCACAGGGTAAGTAGCTGCAGTCTTGGACTTGGTAGTTCAGTTGTGATTCCGGAAGGTTTAGCCGGAATCACTAGTTATCTAGTTAGTTCTTTTAGCAGATTATTTTTGGTACCGAATTTCTCTCCGACATACTTATTTGTGACTTGGATTATATTGTTGAGTTAGACTATTTCTATTTTAGACTTGGGTTGCATCTTACTTATTTCTTCGAGATCTTATCGTGTCGTAGTTGTGATTGAGTATGTTGTTCATATTATATTATGGTATCCGTGTCTCCTCATGGAGTCGGATGCTCGTGTGAGATTGTTTAGATAGCATCAAGACCTAGACAACGTTCTACCACCGATGCTGCGGCGTAGGCTGGACATACCCACGCTCTCATCCCCCTATACCGGGTGCGGGTCATGATACATTTTTAGTGGTGACCCATGCAGGTCAGACTTCGCAAGTTGTGCGATGTCGTAGTAGTGCAACGTATTAGTTGTACTACCGCGTGCTTGCGATAAGATATAGGACATAGGATACTAGTATGAGAGAGGATACTCAATCACGAATTATTTGAGAGATTCCTGGGACGACCCCTGAGAATCTCATTATGAATTCTAATTTAATTCATTTTCCTTGTTTTCGTCTGTTCTCGCTTGTTGATATTGATTTTGATTCTTGTTGACCAGTTGTTAAATTTAATTCTTGTTATCGTTGTTGAGTTGATTTCTTATCGAGATGAATTTTATGGACTAAACCTTACGGTATCATCTGATGACATATATTGATGAGAACAGTGAGAAAGGTAAAACGTCTACTTTGGTTATGGAACCTAGAGCTTATCGCAGCCATACTAGCTGTCGTGACGAGAATGTAGGAACCTGACTTGGATGTATATACTGTAGTTATGAAACTTAGAGTCTCTCGCAGCCATACCGGTTGGCGTGGTGAAGATTCTAGATGACATGATTATAGAGTTGTATACCTTAGTTACGGAACCTGTCGTTTATCGCACATATTCTTACTGGCGTGGCGAGGATTCTAAGTGTCATGATTTTGGACAAACATGTATGATTATCAGGTTGTATCTTAAATTGGTTCTTAAAGTATCATCTTAATACTTATCTATTTCTGTTATTATAGGACTTTATTCCATCGCTTCTTTTGTTTGCTAGCAGTAAAAATACCTTTAGTCCTAAATCCAGTTCCTTTTGAGCTTCTATTCTTTAAGGATTCCTTGTTAAGTATGATAATTAGTGAATTGTAATTATATCTGTCTTGAGTATTAGTATTGACTGAGTGTTGCTTGTGAGTTTGTAAGTTTTTCCTAGTTGGACATGTGAGCAGTAGGCATTAGTCTAGAGTTAACCCATAGCATAGTACCTTGTAGCAATAGCTCTAGGATAGGTGTCATTATAGTACTTATAAGTAGAAGGAGAGTATAGAGTATCAGTGATAGTTCCAAGAGTTAGTATCAGAGCCAGCATGCCCGTCCTGGCTAGTCATTAAATTTATGTAGTTGGATGATCTATGTAAACAATTAAGTATCAAGGAATTATGGAGCATGATGCTCAATTTGATGATTGATACTGGGGGTGTTAAGAATAAAGAAATATATATGCATAAAGGGTTTTAATGAGATATCATGAGTAGAGAAATATCAGGATTGGTAATGAAAGTAGTGAAGCGTATCACAGATTAGTTTAACAGGCTGTAAGAGATTAAAGGAAAATACATATACCTCAATCAAGATGAGGAACCCTATACTTACCCATGAGAGTAAAGTGAAACATGGGTGTTATAGAAGGTGCAAGTAATCGTGAGTTCTAATAAGTTTGATGAGATGATCCAATAATGAAGCTAGTGTTATCATACCAAGAGTACTAATGATTCTATATCGAGGATTAGTCGAGAATGATGCTAATAACAGTAAGCACTTCGTGTGATGATAATTAAAATGATATACCAGTTAATATAGATAGAAACTCATTGAAGAAAATACGTGTGATGATAACTTTGATCATTTGGAAGTAATAGTACAAGTAATTCGGGCAGTACAAATTTCAGTACACATTTGAGAGTTGTAGACAATGGGTGTATTTGAGTGCACCTTGAGTATTAGAGACCGTGAGGATTTATATGTATATTTGTGGGTTTGAAATTGAAGAGTGGAAATAAATTTCAATTTTTAAGAATTTTGAGGGATTGAGATTCTATGTTATTGAATTTTGAGGATTCAAATTTGATTCAATAAATATAGTCAAAGCTATAAAGATTTTAGAAGTGATTAAAGTTTTATTTCGATATTGAGTGTTTGACTTTTGAGGAAGTATATGCCTCTTACTTTAAATCATTCGAGAAGTAAAATTTAATGATTTTATTTGGAGGATTAAATTTTTATGGTGGGTAAGAAATATATATTAGTATATGGGTGGATGAAGTGCATACGTAAGGATCTGTTGACTTGGGCATGATTGAGATGGCACTGCAAACAGACTTGGGTGTCCGTCTAGAGTTGTATTAGAGAGAACAGTACTTAGTATGGTGTGTTGCACTTGGTGTGCACTTGAGTGATAAGAACAACCAGTATCAACGATTATAGTAGGAAAGAGAACTAGCAGTGGGTGTACTTGTAGTAGAACAGAGGTACCTAAAGGGATAGGAGTATCAAACTTTGAATGCATCATTGACCTATGATTGTGTTAGAGATTCTTGGTAACGGATATTGGTATTAATAGATAGGTGTGTGCAATAAGGATGTATTCATTAATGTTGTGGACTAATGATTAGTTGAAACGGGTACCAGTGTACAAGGATAGGAATTAGTTAGTGAATGTGCCAGAGTTAAGTGTATATCAGAGGATGAAGACATCCAAGTAATGGGTTAGAAGAGTATGTTATGTTCTTTCCTTCTGTCCTTTTTCCGTCTGTTGATTGATTGATTTATTCTTTAGTACCGTAGTTTGTATTCATGATTTTCTTGTTAGAATATAGTTAGTAGTACACCCCGACAAAGACCATAATACCATGACAAAGGAGACTATGACCATGCATGTTTCTGTATTACATGTTGTATGACTATAGGCGGGATTCTCTTAGACTTTGATTGTTGAGAGTTGACCATAGTAAAGGAATTAATGAAAGGGTTATGATTCGACAAAGAGAGATAAAATGCCTTAAATTTTGAGGATAAAATATAAATTTAAATAAAGAGTGAAAACTAACATGGCGGGATTGACAATTTGTTAAATCATAAATTTTATGAAGATCATGGTATGATTGAATGTCACTAACATTGAGGAAATTAAGGAGATTATCATTATATTCATTGGCCTGCAAGTTATTAACTTATATTGAATATGGTGTTGAAAATTTTATAACTATTACATTATTGTTTTTGGTGTGGAAAAAGAAATTGGGGATTGAGATCACTAACGGATTAGTGTTCGATTTTAAATTTTGGGATGAGAATTTAAATTTTATAAATATGCATTGACTGGACTAAAATTAAACGATTGGATAGTAAATTTGTATCTAGTGATTTACCCAAAATTCGAGGAGTAAGATGATAAATGGGTTAGTGTTTGAACACAAACTTTTTAGACGAGATTTTTAAAATTTTATAAATATACATCGATTGGATTCATGGATTAGTGTTTTTAGATGGGATTTCTTAATTTATAAAAGTGTGCATTGATTGAGTTTAAATTAGAGGATTGGATATCAATTTCGAGTATTTAGATATGAACTTAAGATTTTTGAGGAGATTGTGATAAGAATTGAATTTGAATTTTTAAATTTGAGGATTTTCAGGAAATTCAATAATTTCGGAATTTTAAAAAATATTGAAATGACAATGTGGATTGATTATGTGGGTTTTAAATTTTGATGGAAGGTAATATAATGAGTAAATACTACTATTGAGGATCTTGAATTTTGAGGACAAAATTCTTTGAAGGAGGGTAGACTTGTCACTACCACGTTCCAAAAATAGGTATATTTTTGACTTTTTATATATATTTAATATTATGTGTATTTAATTTAAATAATTGCCTGAGATGTGTATTTAAATATATTATATATATACAGTGTTCATTAATGTGTGAGCTGGTAGACTTGACCTAGAAGCCCACTAGATGAACATATGACCGAATTATAGGATTATGTATTAATTAGAATTAATTATTTGGGACTGTGATTAATTATCGTAATTTTTTTAAATTGTTGCGCCTTACCATTGCTTCGATATTTGGAGCGCTACCCTAGCTTTTGCCTTCCAACAAATTTCACAACATTATCCTAGACATGCCCGCCTTCCATTTTGACCTTTTGTAACTCGTAATTATGCTCTCTTGTGCTTTATTGTAGCCGCACAATATTCGTCGCGGACGTTTATTTAATTTTTAAATAAATTCTAACTTTGTATCGTTGTGCGTTCTAATCGGAATTGGAGACAACCGTGACCCATTTTTCGTGCAACCCAAATTTGGGTAATATTCTGTTCTGAGTCTTCTTCATTAATGATATTTGTGTCCCAACCTAATTTTGGCCCCATGTTATTCTAATTAATTTTAGAACACCGCTTGCATTTATTTCTAATTAAATAAGGGATACCATTTTGACTAATCCCGATTAATCCCGACTTAATCCAAATACCCCACTAAGTAAGCCCATACCAAACACACAATACTCCCCTCACCCTACAAAATACCAAACACCAATCCCCCATCAACTTTTCATTATTTCATGTGTCTGTGCAAATACCCAAAATTTAAGGGGACTAATTTGCAAATATTGCATTAGGTATCAACACCCCATTGGTTCAACCAAATGGATAAGCCCACAAATTTGACTAGTCAACCAACCCCCCTCCTTACATGAATGATTTTCTCCATGACGAATCCTGGCCACCCATTCAAAATGGGGCTCATCATCACTACACACCTACCATCACCCTTTCTATATAATGTCACATCACCTTCCTCTTTCCCAAGCAAACCCTAATCCCCAAACCTAGGGAAGCCCCCATCTTCTTTCTTTCCTCCCTCCTCACAAACACCAACGTAGCAAATTTTCCCATTTCCTTTTTCTTCCCTTTTTCTTTCTTCTTCTTCTTCTTCTTCTTCTTCTTCTCTTCTTATTATTTTTCCTTTCTTTTTAAAAAACCAAACTCCCCACCCCTATCATCTAGCCCGGCCAACTCCGGCCCAGCCAACCGATCTGCCATCACTCCAGCCTGGCCGAGCCTTTTTCCCATGGCTGCCACTGCAACCTCCCTCGCCTGAGTTTGACTCTACGAGCCGGAGCCCGCCGTGACTCGACCGGAACCAACTCGACGACCAGCCCGAGCCTCCTCAAGCCGCCGGAATGCTGCACCCCACGAGACTGAACCTCGCCGAGCCCGCCATTGCCTGAAGCCGGAGTCCCTCAGACGAGCTCCTCGACAAGCCTCCCCCTCCGGCCACTGCACCGACGAGAGCTCCTCCAATCGACCTGTCCCCCTACTCCGATCCAACCCCGGATACTTCAACCCGATCTCCTTCGTTCTACAGCCCCATATCCACCACTCTCCCCTTCAGTCGAGTCCCCCGCCGCATCCCCTCCGGCCACTGCTTCTTCTTCGACCGCTCCTCTTCCCCGATCCGGCTGTCCCTCGATGAGCCGTTGGCCTCCTCCAATACACAGCTCCACCACCATCATCAGCAGCTCCACCACCATCACCGTAGCTCGGCATCACCACCATACTCCACCTCTCAAGCCACTGCTCGACCAGCTCCCTCGATGAGCAGTGGACACCGGCCAACCCGAAGCAACACCACCACCTACACTCGACTTCCCACCCCGGCGCTGCAACTGCTCCAGCTCTCCGGCCGACCTCCCCTTCTCCACCTCCATCACCACCATTAGAACCACCAGGACCACCACCTCCTCATCGTCGTCGTCGTCGTCGTCTTCGCCGTCATCGTAGACGCGTGCAGGTACAGTCCTCCCCCTCGTGTACGTATCTATGAGTGTACGTATGCATATAGGTATATATGTATGTATTTAGTATGTATTTAATATATAATTGGTATATATGTAAGTATATATTTTGTATATGGGTGTTATTTAATTGGTATAGTATACGTATGTATTTATTCATTGGCATATGTATATATATATTTTGTATAAACATTTAGTATATTCTTAATATATATATTTTATATAAGCATTTAGTATATTCTTAATATATATATTTTGTATAAGAATTTAGTATATTCTTAATATATATATTTTGTATAAGCATTTAGTATATTCTTATATATATGTATAATTGGTATGTATATGTATACATATATATATAGTATAAACTCAATTGGTGTATTAGTATTAGTATATTTTAATATTAATATTGATAATATATATATATATATATATATATATATATATATATATATATATATATATATTATATGTATTTATCTGGTATATGTACTAATATATATATATATTTTAAATGTATTTTTGGCATACATATGATGTATATATATATATTGGTATATGGGTATTGTTCAATTGGTATGGTAAGTATGTACATATATTTACTATGTGTACATTATTCAATATGATGTGTATATATATATATATATATTTCAACTAATATATATATTATATATGTAATTAATTAGTATACATATATTGTATACGTATTTAATTTGGTGCATGTATATATTGTAAGTATTAATGCTAGTTAATAAATAGGTATAATATGTTTAATGTGTCTATCTACTAGATGACCCAAGTATGACCACGTAGCATGTTAGCAAACGACCATATGCACACCGATATACTGGCAGGACCGTATCATTGACTGTCTGATTGCACAGCAATTTCAGACACAACGCCCATACAACTTGACGCACTTGACCCTAGTAGACTAGTGCCATACCTGGCATCGCCCCTGAGTTCGATGTATTTTGATTGTGTGTTAGTGTAGCATCTGATGCAAATATTATATTTATGATATGTCTATAGGACTGTTGGATCATCCAGACGATACTCTGGAACAGGAAATTGGTTCTACCAGCTAAGGACCCAAGGCGAGTACATTCTCTGATAAATTCCAATTATTTGATAATATCTATAATTCCAGTATCTAGAAATATTACATCTGATTCTTGATACTGTGCTACATGGACTAGTATATAGATTGGATCTGTAGTCATGAGATGTTACATTGATTATCGTATTAACATTGTACACGATATTGATATTTAGAGCTTGTACATGATATATTGGATATTGCTCGTGTATCGTGATGTGTCGTGATTGGATCCACTGTACTAGTTGGGGACGGGAGAAATATTAGTAGATTATGTGATCATACCCAACTCTACATGCAACATAGCTCACCCCACATCTCATGTCAGGTGCAGCCTGACCATTACATGCCTCATAGCTATTATATATGATTAGCCTGACCACTACTCGCATCATAGCTAACCAAATGGTTAGCCTGACCTTACATGAATTATAGCTAATCATATATAACCAGACTGATCTTGTCCCAAGCTGATCACATAATAGACTGATATTTCAAACACTTAGAATAGTTACAGTTCTCTACTTTAGATACTACATCACCGTATATGATATTGTACCTCATTCTCTTTGTTTCATATATGCATTGACTATTTTATATTGTCTATTTTGCTTGTCTCTTTACATTGTCTATCTCTTTATTTTGCCATTGTATTTTTTCACTGTCTTCTTTCAGTATATAGCAATATCTGTTTATTGTTTTATAGCCCTTATCAATTAAATGGAAATATTATTTGAGATATATTTTGCTCCTTCCTGACTGGAAAATATTTTTCCAGACTATGCCTTAGAGGAACTGGTGTCCGACATTTATGGACCACAGGGTGAGTAGCTGCAGTCTTGGACTTGGTAGTTCAGTTGTGATTCTGGAAGGTTTAAACAGAATCACTAGTTATCTAGTTAGTTCTTTTGGCAGATTATTTTTGGTACCAGATTTGTCTTCGGCATACTTATTTGAGACTTAGATTATATTATTGAGTTAGACTATTTCTATTTTAGACTTGTGTTGCATCTTACTTGTTTCTTCGAGATCTTATCGTACTGTAGTTGTGATTGAGTATGTTGTTTATATTATATTGTGGTATTCGTGTCTCCTCATGGAGTCGGAAGCTCGTGTGAGATTGTTTAGATAGCATCAAGACCTAGACATCGTTCTACCGCCGATGCTGCGGCGTAGACTAGACGTACCCACGCTCTCGTGCCCCTATACCGGGTGCGGGTCGTAATAATGCCCTTCAGCCTGAAGAACGAAGGTGCTACATACCTGCAAGCTATGAGCACCATCTTTCATGAACATCGACGTAAGACAGTGGAGTGTTATGTTGATGGTATCGTTGTCAAGGGTCACTCTAAAGATGATCACCTCGGAGACATGAAGATTGTGTTCGACCTTATGCGTGCACACTTGCTCAAGATGAATCCTATCAAATCCTTTCTGGGGGTCTCCAGTGGAAAATTTCTGGGTTTTGTCATAACTTTAAGGTTATCCATGTATACGCTGACAAGACTAAAGCAATCCTTGAAATGCACCAACCGAAAAACCTCAAAGAACTTTGTGGCCTTCAAGGAAGACTGGCATACATCAGAAGGTTCATATCAAACCTCTCTAGACATTGTCCGTCGTTCACTCAGCTCATGAAGAAGGGAGTCTCCTTTGTCTGGAACAAAGAATGTCAGGGCGCCTACGATAACATCAAGGAGTATCTCTTGAACCCCCCAGTATTTGTGGCTCCCAATGTGGGAAGACCCTTCTTGCTATATGTGCGGACAATGGATCACTACCTTGGAACTCTACTAACCAAAAAAAGTGATACCAGTCACGAGCAGACCATCTACTATCTCAACAGAATGAGGGCTAGAGTAGAGCACAGATACGACCCCGTTGAGAGGGAGTGCCTCACTCTGGTCTTTGCCATTTAGAAGACTTGGCATTACATGGTAGAATAAATCATGCATATGATCTCGCGAGTTAATCCTCTCATGGTCCTTATGACTAAACCCAGAGCGCTCAACTCTCGCCTAGCCACATGGGCAATACTGCTATCATCGTACGATATGGTATTTGTTCCACAAAAGACGGTCAAAGGTCAAGCATTGGCAAATTTCTTGGTAGCCCACCCTGTATCGAAAACCTTGAAGCTCTACGATAAGAACTGAGTTGAAGTAACTGACTCATACATGACCACAAGTGCAAAATTAATTTGGCGAATGTTCTTCGACGGTGCTTCAAGAATAGGGCCCAAAGGCGATATTGTCACGGACGTCAGGATAATACTGATTTTCCCACACGATCAGGTCTTAAACCGCGTTTACTCTCTCATAGAACCATGCTCCAATAATGTGGCATTGTACAATGCCCTCATATTAGGCTCCAACTCCCTAAACAAGTAAGAATAGACTACCTGAAAGTCTATGGTGATTCCAAACTGATAGTCAGTCAGATCCGAAGCTTATACGAGGTCCGACATGAGGACTCGATTGCCTACCACCAAGTTACGCTTGGAATAATCTCCACCTTCGAGGGATTCTTGATAGAGCACATCCCTCGACTACAGAATATCGAGGATGGCGTCCTGGTCAAAATCTATCAGCTGATCACAGTGGTCAGCCAAGAGTTGGTCTACCCAAAAAATAATTTATCTCTGTTCCTAAGCTACTCAGTAGAGACAAACACCGACATTCAAAACTAGAGACACCCATTCATCGACTACGTAGTCTATGGAATTCTTTTCGAGAACCCAAAGTAAGCCACTTTCATCAAAAGATATTCCCTCCGGTTATATTACGATACAGCTACCAAAATACTGTATCGTCGTTCCTACGACGGTCTTCTGCTACGATGTCTATCAAATACAGAAGGGAAGAAAGCTCTCCACGAGGCTCACGATGGGGTTTGCGGTACCCATCATCCTGGACCCAAGCTACATGACCGTTTCAAGAGAATGAATTATTATTTGCCGATAATAGTAGAAGTAGCTCTTAACTATGCGAGAAAGTGCCAAGCATGCCAAATCTATGCAGACTTTATCCACCAGCCCTCAGAATTTCTATACCCAATGGTAGCATCTTGGTCGTTTGAAGTATGGGAAATAAATATTATCGGACCAATTAGTCCACCTTCTTCTAAGGGACATCGGTTCATCTTGGCTATCATCGACTACTTCTCTAAATGGATGAAAGTTATTCTACTCGCTAAAGTCCTGACCTCAAACATGATCATCTTTGTCAAGCATCACGTCATATATCGCTTCCGCTTGCCACAGAGGATCCACGACAATGGTCTATAATTTATAAGTTATGCTTTTTACTAATTTTTTGATACCAGAATATAGCCTCGACTGCCTACAACCCAGCAACAAATAGTTTGGCAGAAGCATTCAATAAAACCATCATAAATCTACTAAATAAGTTCCTGTCATCCAATAAGTGCGATTGGAATGAGAAGCTGGGTGAATGTCTCTGGCCTACCGCACAATGGTCCGAACACCTACTGGCAGCACGTCATTCTCCTCGATTTACAGAAATAAAATAGTCCTCCCACTCGAGATCTTAATTCTATCACTCCGAGTGGATCTGTCCAACCGATTGACCGTTGATGACAATCACCGTCGATGGCTATAAGTGTTGGAAGCACTAGACGAGAAGCGTCTCTTAGCTCAAAAGTGCACTGAGCTTTACTAAGCACACCTCTCAGGAGCCTTCAATAAATAGGTCAAGAAGAGGACTTAGCAAGAGGATAACCTCATCTTGACAGTAAGAATACCGATGGTTATGTCCCACAAGACAGCCGGTAAATTCTAAACTAAATATGAGGGTTCGTTCATTGTGGAGTCTATGTTCTCCAACGATGTCTACCGGCTCACAAAACCTAATGGTGACTTGCTCATAATGCCTATCAATGACAAGTTCCTTAAAAAGTACTATGTCTAAGCTAGACTTGTACTCCCTTTACTATCAGCTGGACAACCAAAAATATACAGTGTACGTTCCCCGTTGTTCATCCCCAACAAGTGTGTAAGCACAATATGCACTTATTTTCCATAAAAGTTTGATGAAAGCCATTGTTTGTATTCAAGAATCCTAAATATGCAACAGACAGTAGATCCTCCAAAAGCTCCCCAGCGGACCCACCTTTAGGTCTATCCACACTTTTGGGTAAACCACTCAAACTCAATTCCCTTGGGCATTAGTTCACGTCCAAATCACCTCTAAACTACTATCCTAACCGATTATCACTAGTAAAGTTTGCCATGTCCTTCTTACCTCTGAGAAAACCTCTCTACGTGACTATCGATTATTATGTCCATATTACCTCTGATATCGATTATCATCTAAACTTATCACTCGTACCTAACTCTAAGTATGCCAGCGGTGTTAAGTTCACTAAACCAGCCACGTCTATATCACCTCTGGCAGGGCTTGTCTCAAACTTATTACTTGCACTCAGGCGCACAAGTAGAAATGAGGCCACAAAATCTATCATATCTATATCACCTTTTATAGGGTTTTATTTTGAACTTATTACTTGCACTCCAGTGAGCAAGAAGTACTAGGTCCACCAAAGATCCCCCAGTAGGATGTCTTTAACAAACTGTTGTATTGTACTACATCTATATTACCTCTAGTACGATATCCAAAGTTCACACGGATAATTTCTAACAAAAAAGAAAAACTAAAACAGAGAGAAAAAGTTCTCTTTTTGGCAAAATCCCTTATTTATAGCGCAAAGGAGATGGTGGCGACTCATTGATTCTTGCGTCGTGCTGTTATCATTAATTATGATGGCGATGCTAGGGTTTTCCACTTAACTTTATCCTTTAAGAAATTATCACTTCGGGAACCTTGCTGAGAGATGGTTCATAATCCCAAGAAGATCCACTCAAAGATCGAGCTAAATCCTACCTTAAATAAAGATTTGACAGCTTGGCAGAATTGCCTATACGGCAATATGCTTAAGCGGCATGTCACTCAGATGCAGCCTAAGGTCTTCTCCTCAATGCTTCTTATTTAAAGTTTTCTAAACTTATTAGTTTAAAAACTTTGAAGGGGTTCTTGTATAAGCATAAAAAATCTAGATTCATGCATCCAACAAACTTACGTCACAACATCGACTCAGAAAAATCAGGCAGAAGAATGATTATGCGGCCCAGAAAAGTAGTTACCATGCGCCAACAGAAGTGAAAAGCCATGCGCCGCAGAGATCAAGCCCCCGGTGCCATAATGATCCAATATCAGGCGTCGACCGCTTCTTAACTAGTGCTCTCGTGTGACATCAGTGCCATATGCCACTAAGTAACTAGTGTTCTCATGCGCCACCAGTACCATGCGCCACTAAGTAACTAGTGTTCATATGCGCCAGCAGTGCCATGCTCTGCTACTCTTCAAGCATAAATGTGCCCTAATACTGGCCACATAAATACCTAACACAAGATCATATCTGACACAGAATCCTGACAAAAAGAAATTTTTTCATGCCTCCAAAGACATGAGCACGTTAAATGGCAGAACCTCACATCAGCATAAACTTTACTCCTGACAGGCGTACAACGCCATGTGTACAAGGCCACATACGTCCAAGACTCTATGCATCTCTGGCCCCAAGCCTTCTAGACTCTATGTGTTCCATATGTCTCTGTTCCTATGTGTTCCAGACTTCATGCATTCCATGCTTCTCTGGCTCCATGCGTTCCATACTCCATGCGTTCCACAAGTCTTTGGCCCCATGTGTTCTATGTGTCTCATGCATCCCTGAATCCATGCGCCCAATGTGGCAAGGTTTCCTGAGATAAAAAAAATTATTGTGACTGAAGTGATTCTCTCTAACTAAATACGAGCTACGTGTCAAGCTGACCAACTCACGCAAACAAAAGACGAGAATTGTCCAGATCTTCAACAACAGCAAATCGTAACAAATGTCTACGTGGTAGCTCGACCTGGACTCAACTACTTCATGTTAAGGATGTACATGTGGCAGCCTTCCTATAACATGCGTCAATATTTATAAACATATAATGTTGAAGAGACCCATGCAGCTACCAAACAGAAGTATATGCAGTGCCTATAGCCCACCAACATGATGGCTATAAATAGGAGCAACTTGGACGTCAACTGGCTGACTTTTTTGCTTCAGAGACCATACCCCTCCAAGTGAGCTACGTAGAACTAAAGAAACATGTTAATGATTTACAAAATAAGGGCTTCATCAAATCTAGTTCATCATCATGGGGTACTCGGGTATTATTCGTTTGGAAAAGGATGGGTCTATACGTATGTGTATCAACTACAGAGCTCTGAACAACCTCATTATCAAGAAAAAATATCTGCTTATGAGGATAGATGATCTCTTCGATCAGTTGAGTAAAGCAAAGGTATTTTTGAAGATAGACTTGAGGTCAGGCTACCACCAGGTGAAGGTGCAAAAGGAAGACATTTTGAAGATAGTTTTCGGACTTGGTATGGCCAGTTTGAGTTCATGGCGATGCCGTTTGGGTTGACTAATACCCCGGTGGTATTCATGAACCTGATGAACAAGGTGCTCCACCAGTACCTTGACAAGTTCGTGGTGTTGTTCATCAATGACATTCTTGTGTATTCAAAGATCCCGGAGGAGCATGAGGAGCACCTAAGGATGGTTTTGGAGACTCTCATGAAGTATGAGCTTTACGGAAAGCTTTTGAAGTGCGAGTTCTTCTTTGACAAAGTTGAATTTATAAAACCCCTAATTTTAAAAATTGTATTAAATTATTTAATTTATTTATAGTATTTATTAGTTAATTAGAGGATATAGAATTTATTTAATTTTTAATTCTAGGTTAATATGCATCAGAGGTTTTACGGAGAAACTATTATTTTACCTTAAGTTATTTTATGTAGAAGACCTTGTGGACGGATGATAGATTTATTGTATGTACTAATAAAAATTTCTAGAATTATATATATATATATATATATATATATATATATATATATATATATATATATATATATATATATATATATAAAGTTTATTAAAAGTAAAAGAAAAGAATAAAAGAAAAGAAAAGAATAGAAATGAAATTAAAAGAAAAAATTAAAAGAAAAATAAAATAAAATAAAAAATACAAATCCTAATAACCCAGAGCCATTCTCCCTTAAACCAACCCCCCTCCCCCCCGAGCCTGTGACATCCGCCAGCGACCAAAGACCCGCAACCCCGCTCCCCTTATATATATATATATATATATATATATATATATATATATATATATATATATATATATATATATATATATATATAACTCTATTCCAAAACCCTAACCCTAAACCCTTACCATCTCTACAACCCGAGCCCACCGTCGTCGACCGCCTAGACCCGCCGTCGTCCACCTGGAACCGCCTGCCGCTCGCTGACGGGTCCGCACAAGCGCGCACCCGCGCAGGAAATTCACAGCAGCGAAGCCCTGTTCACGGGTTAATTTTCGTTCCTTCGCTCGATCAAACTCGACCTCGTCTTCACTGGTATGTCCATGACGTATCCCTCTTCCAATAATATGTATTAGTTTCCTTCGAACAGCGCGTAATCCTAGGTGAAAACCGAGACCAAGTTGGAGAAAAACGATAATTTTTAATTCCAGAAAAACTATTGTAACCATCAATGTTTACGGACTCGTATCTCCCACTACAGAGATCCAAACGTAGATTTTTCTTTTCCTATGTGAACACCACCTAACCTAGATTATTTTATGTCAATTATAATATTTTAATTGATATTGTATGCAGAATTAAATTGGGTTAAAAATTATAAAAAACCTATTTATGAAACCTTCAAAAAATTATGATACGGAGCGCGCCCCGACAAACGGGACCACCCCGTCGTATGACAATTACACCAAAAGGCGCGTATGGTATGTCCAGATGTGTGAGCTTTCGCAGAAACTGACTCGGACGCGTGTGCGTGTCGGAATCAGCTTGTATCTGCAAAAAATCTTCGTATCATAATTTTTGCAAAACCTTGCACCATTTATTGTACGCTCGTTAGAATACGACAAAATTTAAGACACTAGACTCGTGGTATCGCACTGGTCCTGTGACCCAATTTTTATACAATTCTGAGACAGTTGACCAAGTCGCCTAATTGCGGGCCCCATGGTTGACTTTTGGGTCGAATTTGTGTTCGGCTTACCGAAATCCAAAATTGGACATACCGTTGAGTTCGTACTGACATTTAGAGTTTGTTTGACCTATAATTTATTCCATTTAGAGACCCTTACCCTTGGCACACTTTTCGGTGCAAAGTAGGCCACCTATGGACCCTACTTTGACCCGAAATAACGTTTTGCCCCTGTGTCCAAATTGGACGAAAGGGTAGTATTTTCTAGCTATCTCGCTGATTCCAAAAACATTGGTGATGTTTATTTCAGCATCCAAAGAAGTTTATTCGGAGGCCTTAGTTTTTGATCCTGTGTACCTGATATTTGGACGCTTATACTATACAAATTTCTTGCCAGACAAGTATACCTTGCTATTGTACTGTTATTTATATTCCATATGTTACATGCATCTTTATTTTAGTCTATTTAGTTCATTTATTTTACTTCTATATAAACTGAACGTCCAAGGAAACTTGGGGGCAACGACGGTGATGTCGTATTCTATTTTTATTATGTATATGCATGGACCTACTTTATGGGACCACCCTATTAAGTTTCATTGGCCATGATACTGTTCTTATACGAGTATGAGTCACATGTAAGACACGGACTTGCATACTCAGCTGACCACTGGTACGTATAGGTCGTGCGACGGATAGGATAACTGTTGATAGAAACTCTGCATGCTAGTAGACCTGGCAGTTATTTAAAGGTATCATCATGTCATGGATATGATATGCTTAGAGCATAGGGTGAGAAGAACAACAAGTAAGGCATTTGGGCTCCTTTGCACTTTCCTTGTGTAACCCGTACGCTCCGCCGAAGATGCGTGTCATGATGACCACTATATATTATATATTATCAGGCGGCCTCTATCGTTCAAAAGATGACATGCTTTGTAGGCCCCTGAATCTCCAAGAGAATCATGCCAATCCTATTTTAGCAAGATAGTCCACTTGTTGGAAACTTGTTCTTAAACTGCATTCATATAGATGGTTAGGCGACCCATTGGATATTTATCTTCAGTACTTTATTGGCATATTTATATGTATCTTGTTACGTTCCTCTGAGGACCTGGTACCTTTTCAAATATAGACGGGCAGGAGTATCCACAGGAGTATGGACCTGGACCTGACGCTTCTTGTGAGACTGAGGAGGTCTTACCATCGGAGTATCTTTGATTCATTGTAGCTGTTAGAGATTCTAGTTGCTATTTCTTTTGGACATTTATCTTATATTAGAGTTTGATCTCTTCTGTTATTTAGTAGTTTTAGTATAGCCGATTTGCAGTAGATTTGTTTCTATCCGACTATCATACTGTGATACTTCATCTTTGAGATTCAGTTATTTATTTCCTATTTATTTCTTTATTTGTGCTGCGGATGAGATATAGATTGCGTGTGACTTATTGAGAGTATATTACCACTGGTGGATTTAATGTTCATATACAGCGTACGTGTGTGTATGGTTTCCATATATTGGAGTTCGTATATATACGGCTGGCGTATTACGTATTCCTAGTCCTATGTATTTTGAGACTGGGGCATAAAATGTTTTTAGTGGTGGCCCATGCAGGTCAAGAATATATTGTCTCGGTTACGTTACTGTACCGAACAAGCCTGCGTATAAGAGTAGAATGTAGGATCACATCCACGCTTGACTAAATCTCATCCTTCCTTTCAACTATCCTATTTAAATGCTTGTATCATGTTTGATTCCTATACTTCTTCTAATCGTTTCATCCACCACTTGCAGAGAGATGGATATGCGTAGTGGATATACTGCCACCGGAGGCGACACACCTTCAGGAGTCAACAGCCAGACTCAAGGAAGGGCCTCAACGATTCCTAGACTTCCGGGGCCAGATAGACAGACTTACAATCCAGTTCCATCTAATCCTTCCACTTCATATAATGGAACCATTCCAGCTTCATCGACACCACAGGATGGCCATACACAGTTGTTCCAATTCTTCCAAATGATAATGCAGGAACAGAGACAACAGGCAGCTGCATTAGCTGTAGAGCAGAGGCAGCAAGCGGCAGAGCAGAGGCAAGAATTTCTAGCAACACTTGAGAGAATGGTTGCACATGCTACTGTACCAGCTCAAGCACTAGTTCCAGTACCTCGAGCTAGAGTTGGTTCAGTAAATGACTTTATACAGATGGATCCTATGCCGTATAAAGGCACTGAGAGCCAAGAGGAGATTACAAACTGGATTACCCATACTCAAAAGTTATTAGAAGCATCGCAGCTACCTACAGATTTATGGATGACGGGCGTAAGGACGCTGCTAGATGGTAAAGCTCATCACTGGTGGGAATCAATGGAGTGCCAGTTGGGCATGTATCAGACTTTGAATCAATTCTTGGAGTGCTTTGAGAGGAAGTATTTCCCGGACACTGTCAGGGATGCGTTGTACGATCAGTTTCTTCATCTAGAACAGGAGAACAAGACAGTTAACGAGTATGATGCAGAGTTTAGTCACCTTAGTAAATATGGCACTACCCTGATACCGAATGACTTGGTGAAGGCTAAGAAATTTTATCGCAGGCTGACTTAGGAGCTCCAATACTACACTAGCTCACAGTACTGGATCTCTTATGCCGGATTATTGATAGAAGCCAGATTACCAGAGACTATCAGCAGGGGAAAATAAGGTCAACTGAGGACACAACAAGGACCAGCAAGGACTAGCAAGGACACAACAAGAAGGGCCTATCAGATGTTCTTTGGCACAGCAACAGCAGTACCAGCACAGTGCAGGATCGTACCAGATTTTGGAGAAGCCCTACTGTAATTATTGTGGGAAATACGAACATATTTTGAGAGATTGTCGGACTCGCTTAGGACAATGGATAAGGTATGGTTCCGGACAGCATATGGCGAGAGATTGTTCAATACAGCAGACATTGACACTTTCACCGCCAGTACAGAGGCTATCACTTCCAGCACCGAAGCCAGTTCAGCAGACGACTAGACCAGGAGTACCTCGACCCCCAGCAGCCGGAGAATTTTAGCGAGGACCATCGCTACCTACTCAGGAGGATCAGTACACGAGGGACAGTCATGGACAGCCACAAAGGAATGAGCAAGCTTTTATACTAGAAGTGGATGACATGGAATAGAAGATTGATGTCATAGCCGGTATTACTCTTGCCTTTACTTTTCCTGCTTTGATATTATTTGATACGGGAGCCACCCACTCGTTCATATCTTCTAGTTTTATTGCCAAACACAATATTGCCACTACACCTTTACCTAGTTGTGTTAGAATTCTCACCGGAGGAGGAGTTGTACCTGTTAGTCAGAATTGTAGATCGTATCTTTTAGTAATTTATGACAGAGAGATGAGTGCCCGACTCTTAGTCCTTCCTATGCCAACTTTTGATATTATGCTTGGGATGGACTGGCTAATAAGTACCATGCTTTCTTCGACTATTTTAGAGGAAACATTCTTTTTAAGGTACCAGGCCAGCCGGAACTTGAGTTTGCACGAGGATCCACAGAAGTCTTTGATGGTGTTCAGCTTGCAATGGACGATATTATTTATCATCTAATTATTTCAGAGTTTCAAGACATCTTTCCAGAGGAACTGCCAGGACTACAACCAGACAAAGACATAGAATTCTCAATTGAATTGATACCAGGGACAGCATCCATAGCGTCGCATGTTTATAGACTGGCAAAGAAGGAGATGGATGATCTGAAGGCATAGTTGAAAGAACTAGAAGAGAAAGGTTTAATCCGACAGAGTGCATCGCCCTGGGGAGCACCAGTGTTGTTTGTACCAAAGAAGGATGGGTCAGTGTGTATGTGCATTGACTACAAAGCCTTGAATACAGTGACCGTGAAGAATAAATATTTATTGCCATGCATTCATGACTTATTTGATCAGCTTAGTGAAGCTAAGGTGTTCTCAAAGATAGACTTAAGATCGGGATATCACCAGGTGAAGGTACGAAAGCAGGAGATCCCAAAGACCGTATTCAGGACAAGATTTGGATACTACGAGTTTTTGATCATGTCATTTGGGTTGACCAATGCTCCAGCTATCTTTATGGACTTAATGAATCGATTATTCCATTAGTATTTGGACCAGTTCATGGTCGTCTTTATAGATAACATACTTGTCTATCCGAAGAGCCATGAGGAGCACGAGAAGCACCTGCGGATTATTCTAGAGATATTGAGGAGAGAGCAGTTATATACAAAGCTCAATAAATATGAGCTCTTCTTGGACAGAGTCTCATTTCTTGGACATGTCATTACGGAAGATGGTATTTCTATTGATCCAGAGAAAATCTCGGTAGTCGAGACATGGCCCGTTCCTAAATCAGCATCGGAGGTGAGGAGTTTCCTTGGACTTGCGAGATATTATCAACGGTTCATGGAGAACTTCTCAAGGATAGCAGCACCTATGACTCGGTTGACTTGCAAGGATCAAGAGTTCATATGGACCGACGAATGTCAAGCTGCTTTCGAGGAGTTGAAGAAGCGACTGAACACAACACCAGTATTGACTATTCCATCCAGATCATGAAGCTATATGATTTACAGTGACGCATTAGGGAAAGGCTTGGGATGCGTGTTGATACAGCATGGCAAGATGATTGTATATGCATCTAGACAGTTACGAGTACATGAGAAGAATTATCCGACTCATGACTTGGAGCTTGCAGCCGTTGTTTTTGCTCTGAAGATATGAAGATATTCCTTATATGGGGAACGAGTAAAGATATATATAGACCATAAAAGCCTCAAGTATGTCTTCACACAGAAGGAGTTAAATATGAGGCAACGGCGATGGCTTGAGTTGATGAAGGATTTTGAGATAGAGCTACATTATCACCCAGGCAAGGCTAACGTAGTCGTAAACGCGTTAAACCGGAAACCAGCAGCGTACTTCTTGACGATGCAGAGAGAATTATTTTAGGACTTGCAAGAGCTTGGCATAGAAGTAATATTACCCGGAGCAGATAGGACATTAGCCAACTTGCAAGTACAATCATCACTAGTAGAGAGGATCAAGGCAGCTTTGCCTACGGACGCTATATTCAGGAGATTGAAAGAAAGAACAAAGGCCAGAGAGCAGACAGGATTCCGCATTCATGATGATAGGATATTACAATGTGGTGATCGTCTATATGTTCCCAATGGAGAGATTTGACAGGAGCTGATGGCAGAAGCTCATAGTTCGATATATTCTATTCATCCTGGAGGTACCAAGATGTATCGTGACTTACGATAATACTTTTGGTGGCATGAGATAAAAAGAGAGAGAGCTCATTTTGTAGCTAAATGTCTAGTATGTCAGTCGATAAAGGCAGAGCATCAGAGAACAGTAGGGTTATTGCAACACTTTCGATTCCAGAGTGGAAGTGGGAGCACATCACTATGGACTTCATCACGGGTTTTTCCAATAGTCCAAATGGGAGAGATACAGTATGGGTAATAGTGGATCGACTCACCAAGTCATCCCATTTCTTGCCATTTAGAGTTGGCCAGTCTATAGAAGCTTTGGCTGACTTATACATGAGGCAAATCGTGAGATTATACGGCATACCAGTCAGCATTGTATTAGACAGGGATTCGTGTTTTATATCACACTTTTGGAGAAGCATGCAAGAGAGTCTTGGGACTCGTCTGAAGTTCAGTACATCTTATCACCCGCAGACAGATAGGCAGTCCGAACGTACTATTCAGACACTGGAGGATATGTTGAGGGCTTGTATGTTATACTTTGGAGGATCATGGAAGGACCACCTACACCTTATGGAGTTCTCTTACAACAATACCTATCAAGTGAGCATCCAGATAGCTCCGTTTGAAGCATTATATGGAAGAAAGTGTAGATCTCCCGTGTGTTGGAGTGACGTGGGAGAACGTCAGATTCTGGGACCAGAGTTGGTAGTCAACACCCTTGAGACAGTTAAGAAGATACAAGGGCACTTGCGAGCAGCGCAAGACAGGCAAAAGCAGTGGGCAGACCTTCATCATCGTCCCTTGGAGTTTAAAGAGGGCGATCATGTCTTCTTAAGGATATTACCTACTAGAGGCACCATTCAATTTGGTGGACGTGGCAAGTTGAGTCCAAGGTATATAGGCCCATTTGACGTACTAGAGAGAGTGGGAGAAGTGGCGTATAGACTTGCGCTACCACCTTCACTTGAGGGAGTACATGAAGTATTCCATGTATTACAGCTTAGGCAATATGTGGCAGATAACAGTCATGTTCTCGACCATTCTGAGATCACCATTGGACCGAACTTGTCATACTAAGGGCAACCCATAGAAATCCATGATCGTCGAGAGAAAGTATTGAGGAACTAGTCTATTCCCTTGGTCCCATGGCATGGAAGCATGGTGCGCCAGGAGAATCCACTTGGGAGCGTGAGGATGACATGCACAAATATTTTTTGTGTCTGTTCGTTGATCAAGGTATGAATTTACTTTGTTCAATTCTACCTTCTACCATCCTTGATTTTCTATCGTGGCTTAGTTTTTAATTTCGAGGACAAAAATTTTATAAGTTGGATAGATTATAAAACCCCTAATTATAAAAATTGTATTAAATTATTTAATTAATTATTTAATTTATTTATAGTATTTATTAGTTAATTAGAGGATATAGAATTTATTTAATTTTTAAATATAGAATTTATTTAATTTTTAATTCTAGGTAAATATGCATCTGAGGTTTTCCGGAGCAACTATTATTTTACCTTAATTTATTTTATGTAGGAGACCTTGTGGACGAATGATAGATTTATTGTATGCACTAATATAAATTTTTAGAATTATATATATATATATATATATATATATATATATATATATATATATATATTTATATATTTATATATTTATATATTTATATATATAAAGTTTATTGAAAGAAATAAGAAAGAATAGAAAAAAATGAAAAGAAAAAAATAAATGAAAAAATACAAATCCTAATAACCCAGAGCCATTCTCCCCTAAACCAACCAACCCCCCACCCCCGAGCCTGTGACATCCGCCAGCCACCAAAGAACTGCAACCCCGCTCCCTTTATTCCAAAACCCTAACCCTAAACCCTTACCATCTTTACAACCCCGGGCCCGCCGCCGTCGTTCACTTGGAACCGCCCGCCGCTCGCTGTCGCGTCAACACAAGCGCGCACCCGCGTAGGAAATTTATAGCAGCGAAGCCAAGTTCACGCATTGATTCCCGTTCCATCGCTCGACCAAACTCGACCTCGTCTTCACCGATATGTTCATGACCTATCCCTCTTCTAATACTGTGTATTAGTTTCCTTCGAACAGCGCGTAACCCTTGGTAAAAATTGAGACCAAGTTGGAGAAAAATGATAACTTTTAATTCCAAAAATCTGTTGTAACTATCAATATTTACGGACTCGTATCTTCCACCACAGAGATCCAAACGTAGATTTTTCTGTTGCTATGTGAAGACTACCTAACCTAGATTATTTTCTGTCAATTATAATATTTTAATTGATGTTGTATATAGAATTAAATTGGGTTAAAAATCACGAAAAACCTATTTTTGAAACCTTTAAAAATTATGATACGTAGCGTGCCCCACGAAACGGGACCGCCCCGTCGCATGCCAATTGTACCAAAAGGCACGTATGGCATGTCCAAACGTGTAAACTTTCAAGAAAACTGAATCGGAAGCGTGTGCACACCAAAATCATCTCGTATCCACAAAAAATCCTTATATCGCCACTTTTGTAAAACCTCGCACCATTTATTGTACGCTAGTCAGAATATGACAAAACTTGCGCCACTGGACTCGTGGTATCACGCTGGTTTGACCAAATTTTCATGCAATTCTGAGATAGTTGACCAAGCCGCTATTACGAGCCCCACGGTTAACTTTTTGGACGAATTTGTGTTCGGCTCACCGGAATCCAAAATTGGATATACCGTTGAGTTCGTACAGACATTTAGAGTTTGTTTGACCTATAATTTATCCTATTTAGAGATCCTTACCCTTGGCACATTTTTCGATGTAAAGTGGCCAATATGTGGACCCGCTTTGATCCAAAATTACCGTTTTACCCCTGTATCCAAATTGGACGAAAGGGTAGTATTTTCTAGCTATCTCAATGATTCTGGAAATGTTTGTGATCTTTATTTCAGCATCCGGAGACGTTTATTCGGAGGCCTTAATTTTTGATCCTATGTACCTGACATTTGGACGCTTACACTATACAAATTTCTTGCCAGGCAAATATACCTTGCCATTGTATTGTTATTTATATTCCATATGTTGCATGCATCTTTATTTCTATCTATTTAGTTCATTTATTTTACTGTTATATAAACTGCACGTCCAAAAAAACTTGGGTGCAACGACGGTGATGTCGTATTCTGTTTTTATTATGTATATACATGAACCTACTTTATGTGACCACCCCATTATCATGAGGCATTCGTATATTTTATTGGCCATGATACTGTTCTTACACGAGTGTGAGTAATATATAGGACACGGACTTACGTACTCGGCTGGTGTAAACCCCTCACCCTTAGATTTTACCCGGTGACTTGTATTACATTTTATACTACTTGTGGATTGATATTCATAATACAGCGTACGTATGGATTTGGTTTCCATATATTGGAGTTGCCATATCCATGCGGCTGGCATGCCTACGTATCCTAGTCCTACGTATTTTGGGACTGGGGCGTGACAGCTGGCCACTGTTACGTATAGATCGTGCGACGGATAGGGATAACTATCGATAGAAACTTTGCATGTTAGTAGACCTGGCAGTTATTTAGAGGTATCATCGTGTCATGGATGTGACATGCTTAGAGCATGGGGTGGAGAGAACAACAAGTAAGGCATTTGGGCTCCTTTGTACTTTCCTTGTGTAACCCGTACGCTCCACCGGAGATGCGCGGTCATGATGACCACTATATATTATATATTATCAGACGGCCTCTGCCGTTCAAAAGACAATATACTTTGTAGGCCCATAAATATCCAAGAGAATCCTGCCAATCCCATTTTAGCCAGATAGTCCACTTGTTGGAAAGTTGTTCTCAAACTGCTTTTACATAGATTGTTAGGCGACCCATTGGATATTTTTTTAGTACTTTTTTGGCATGTTTATATGTATCTTGTTACGTCCCTCTGAGGACCTGGTACCTTTCCAGATATAGACGCGTAGGAGTATCCACAGGAGTATGGACCTGGACCTGACGCTTCTTATCAGACAGAGGAGGTATTACCATCGGAGTATCTTTGATTCATTGTAGCTGTTAGAGATTCTAGTTACTATTTCTTATGGACATTTATCTTATATTAGAGTTTGATCTCTTCTGTCCTTTAGTAGTTTCAGTATAGTCGATTTGCAGTGGATTTGTTTCCATCCGACTATCATACTTTGATACTTCATCTTTGAGATTCAGTTATTTATTTCCTATTTACTTCTTTATTTGTGCTGTGGATGAGATATAGATTGTGTGTGACTTGTTAATAGTATATTACTACTGGTGGATTTGTTATTCATGTACAGCGTACGTGTGTGTATGGTTTCCATATATTGGAGTTCGTATACATACTGCTGGCGTTTTACGTAATTCCTAGTCCTATGTATTTTGGGACTGGGGTATGACAGAATTCCTTTGACATTTGGTAACTGGTGATAAAATCTCAATTAACCCAAAGAAAATTGTGGTAGTAGAGTCGTGGGCTACTCCCAGTTCGGTGGCTGAGATCAGGAGTTTTCTCGGACTAGCAGGTTACTACAGGAGGTTTGTACAAGACTTCTCTAGGAATACAGAGTCGATGACTATGCTGACTAGGAAGGATATAGATTTTATCTGGACGAAGGATTGTCATGTCGTATTTGATGAGTTGAAGAAAAGATTGACGATAGCTCCAATTTAGATGTTGCCATCAGGGACAGGTGGATTCACTATCTATAGTGAGGCTTCAGGGAAGGGTTTGCGTTGCATTCTTCAGAAGCATGGAAAGGTGATTTTCTATGCCTCCAGGCAATTACGTTCTTATGAGAAGAACTATCTCATCCATGATTAGGAGTTGACAGCGGTCATCTTTGCTCTAAAGCTGTGGAAACACTATCTGTACGGAGAGCATTTGGAGATCTTCACAGACCACAAAAGCTTGAAGTATGTGTTTACACAGAAAGAGATGAACATGAAACAGAGGAGATGGTTGGAGTTGATGAAAAAATTTGATATTTTATTACAGTACCACCCAGGAAAGGCTAACGTAGTCGCCGATACCTTGAGAAGGTATCCAATGACTATGTACTTAACGACAACAGACACTTGTTGGCCGACCTTGAGAGCTTGGAAATTGAGGTGCTAGTTCCTGGTATCGAGATTCAGATGTAGGGATTGCAGATACAGTCTGAGCTGATAGACAAAATCAAAGCCACGCAGTATGATGATGAGGCTCTAAGAAGTATCATAGCCCAGGTTCGAAAAGGATTATTAGAGGGCTTCATTAGGATATGTGTGTCGAACGGGAAGCTGCGTAAGGAGATTTTACAGGAGGCACATCGCTCTCAGAACTCGATGCATCCAGGTGACAACAAGATGTATCGAGACATGAGGGAGCACGTTGGTGGTATAGTATGAAGCGCTAGGTAGCATGCTTCAAATCCAAGTATTTAGTATGCCAGTAGGTAAAGACAGACAGACAGACAGAGGCCAGGTGGATTACTTCTGCCTTTACCCATCCCAGAGTGAAAGTGGAAGCATGTGACTATAGATTTTGTTTTGGGGCTTCCGCATTCTCCATGAGAAAAAGATGCAATTTGGGTCATCGCAGACAGGTTAACCAAATCAACCCACTTCTTACCATTCAAATTTGGTACGTTGACAGAGAAGCTAGCGGAGATGTATGTATGGCAGATTATCAAATTATATGTGGTTCCTGTAAGCATCGTCTCGGATCGGGATAGTCGGTTTACTTTCCACTTCTGGAGGAGTTTACAGGCTAGCTTGGAAACTTAACTCAAGTTTAGTACCGCATATCACACCTAGACAGATGGACAGTTGGAGAGGACTATTCAGACTCTCAAGGATATGCTTTACACATGTGTTCTGAATCTTAGTGGTTCTTGGGAGGATCATCTACACTTAGTAGAGTTATCTTACAATAACAGTTATCAGGCCAGCATTGAGATGTCATCATTCGAGGTTCTATATGAACGAAGGTATCACACACTATTATCTTGGGGTGATGTACGTGAGAGAGCCTTGTTGGGACAAGAGATTATCATGGATGCAGCAGCGAAGGCAAAACTCATCAGAAAGATAATTTGAGTAGCGCAGGATAGACAGAGACATTGGGCCGACATCCATCATAGACCCTTGGAGTTTGAGGTATCGATTTTGTTGTAATTGATTATGATTGCCTTATTTTAGATTGCATATTAAGGCTATATTTTTTTAGGTTGGCGATTTAGGATCTTATGGATTTCTCCGACATGGGGCACGATTCACTTTGGTGGAGGCGGAAAGCTTAGTCCACAGTACATCGGACCTTTCGGTATTCTTGTAAGGGTCGGTGCAATAGCCTACAGACTAGACTTGTCGCCTGGACTAGAGAGAGTACATGACGTATTCTATGTGTCACAGCTGAGATGGTATGTGACAGACCCTAGTCACATACTAGAACACTCAGATCGAGTTTGGTCCGACTCTCAGCTATCATGAGAAGCTAGTAGAGATTTTGGATCGCAGGAATAAGGTATTGCGATACCAGACTATTTCTTTGGTTCATGTCGCATGAAGACATAACTCTCTAGGTGAGTCAACCTGGGAGAGGGTGGATAAAATATGCGAGCAATACCTGTATCTCTTCGAGCCTTGAGGTAGTGTTCTTGTTGTTATGCTTATGTTCTTGTGCTAGTTTAGTTCAATTTTGAGGACAAATTTTTTTAGGAGGGTAGACTTGTCACTACCATATTTCTGAGATAGGGGTATTTTTATCATTACATTAGTTGTACATATATTATTTATAATTTATATAATATGGATGGTATATATATTATTACTATTAATAATATGGGTTAGTGGACTAAACTTGATGTGACTATTAGACTCAACCTTAGACTAGACATTTTGGACCAAACTAGTCAATTTTCTTCATTAATTTGAAACTAGTTAAACCCTCATTAGATTATGAAAAGCCCCACTAATTAAACTACTCTTCATGACAACTATCGAGGGCATATTAGACATTATACATTAGCTAGACTTAGGGTTTCACTTGGTCGGCCCTATATAGGAGAGGGGGGAGCCTCCGTCAAGCTCCATTTAATGTTCATAAAACCCTTAATTGAGTTCTTCTCCAAAACCCCTCATTCCTCCACCAAATTTTAGAAAAATCAAACCCCAATCTCTCTCATTTTTCTCATCTAAGAAGCCTAAAATCTTAGGTCTCAAGGAGCAATGGAGGAAAAGAAGTTTAGCTAGAGAATCCTTGTCTTTGCATTAGAAATCTATCTCCCAAGAGGTGAATCCTCAAATCTCTCTTTTAAATTCTATTTTTATTATTTGCTTGGCTATTAGGAGCCCACCCATGGATTAGGAATAACCAAAAGGTGAGAGAATGAGTTCTATTAGCTTCAATCATGATTCTTTCATGGTGTTGGGTACATATTTGGGATTTTGTGATTATGGATGTATTTTCTCCTATATTTTTATGATAAATAATTACATTAGATATATATAATCATATTTGATAGATATATATGTCATTAGTTGTATATGGAGGTTTTGGCATGAAGATTGGTTGTGTATCATAAGTATACTGGTTGTGCACTCAAAGTATTTATTGAAATGACCAATAGAGGGTGCAACCTACTTAGAGCACTGATTTCACATAAAATAGAATACATATGTATATAGATATTGTATTTATTAGTGCACATATACTTTAGTGTGTATGTGTATAGCGATTGTAGTGTCAGAGTATGACCGCGAGGGATAGATAGGTGTGCTCGATAGAGCAACAGCAGTGCACACTACCTGTGCACTGTCTAGTGATTAGAGTAGGGGAGTTGTGTGCTGCCACACTAACAGTGGGCTCGTAGGCAATGTGAGGGATTGATTCAAGTGTATCAGTAAGGGGAGAATACTGGCACTGGAGTATCAGTTACTGTGTGTAGTGGTGAAGAGTATCAGTAAGTTGTAGTTAAATTGCTGCCCTTAGCAATTAGGAATTGTCACGACCCGCACCCAGATTTTGGGGTACGAGAGCGTGGGTACGTCCAGCCTACGCCGCAGCATCGGCGGTAGAACGCTGTCTAGGTCATCTAACTATCTAATCAATCTCACATGAATATCCAACTCCATAAGGAGACGCAGATATCACAAAATAATATGGAAATATACTCAATCACATAAACTAAGGCACGATGAGATATTGAAGCAAGCAATGAAATATAAGACAAGTCTAAACAACAATAAATAGTCTAACCCGCAATTAATAACATCCAAGTCTCCAAGTATGCTGGGAAACAAGTCCTCTATGTCACAGTCTGGAAAAAATATCCAATCAGGATTGGAATGAAATACACCTCTAACAGCAGTTCCATGCATATTGACAAAAACTATAACACAGTGTAAAGAAATACAAGACAGATATGAATACTGGCAATAAGAAATACTGACGAGCATGGATATACTGTAAAATGAAATACTGGAATAAATAGAATACTGGAGCACGTCATCATTAATGTACATCTAGCAATGAAATAGAAATCCAAGTACATGCAAGAATAATGAACTGGTATATAAGTGTGTACAAGAATAATAACTAGAACATGTGGAGATGCTAGATCAAAATACTAGAGATACATGTCAAGAATCATCTAACTAAGTGTGTGAAACATTAGCATATCATGTGATCGGCTTGGGCTATATGACTCATTACATTGATTAGCGTTCATCCCCAACAAGTCCGGCTAACCATATGTAACAGTGATGAGGCATGTAAGGGTCAGGCTAACCATCCGGATAGCTATGATGCGAGCAATAGTCAGGCTAATCACATGTAACAGGCTATGAGGCATGTAATGGTCAGGCTGCACCGACGTGAGATGTGGGTGAGCTATGATGCATGTAAGGTTGGATATTATCACATAAGCTACTAATATTTCCCCATTTTCCCCAGCTAGCATGATGGATTCCAATCACGACTCCTCGTGACAGGTCTCAATGATGCCAACTCGTGTAAAGAACAGTGTCAGAGTCATGTACGCTATACAACAAGAGTTATAGAGATAATCAACATAATGGAAACTGTCAGAGAATGTACTCGCCTGGGGTCCTGCTGTTGGTATGAATCAAAGTCCAAGTCACAGTCCAAATAGCCTATGTATTACAATTTACCATGTGAAAAGATAATTTATTTTAATTTATTTTAATTTATTTAATTCTGGAATAATTACTCTAAATCCTATTTTAATCTTATTATTCTGATTTTTAGATTAATTCCTAAATTTTGCCCAAAAGAACTGAATTTTATCAACTCGAGACTCATGGCACGCAAATCGAGGCGATCTGTTGACCAAAAAGTCAACCGACACAAACTCGACTTTCATGCATGATTTCATGTAGATTTCAGCATCAAAACATTCTAGAATTTACGGCTTGTCCGAATTCAAATTCGTTTGGAAATTATGGCACATACAAGTTTCGTATCGTGCACCGATGGTTAAATTCTAACCTAGAAGTTCTACAGAATTAACAGTATATAAATACTTCGAAATAAATTCTGGGAAAAACATATGTCAATGATCTTAATATTAGCTTTCCGAAACTTTAAACGGTTCGTGACTCTGATTCCTGGTTCTCCCAGAATCGCGAAAACATCGAAACACATCTATTTTCGGACATGCTGTGCTCTACGAATTTTCTATAATTTAATACTAATAATTTTGTAAAAAAATTTGTATAATCAAAAATCTAACCTCAATATCGTTCTAACGCAAGAAACTAGGCCTCGTTTGGAGTCCGGAGCTATGCGCAATGGCTTCTGGAAGATGAAGGAACCCTAGATGGCAATTCTCTAAAATTCGGCTGAAGAAAAACCCTAGAAATTAATCACTAAACTATTATATATATAGAGGAGAGAGGGAGCAGCCGCGGCTCAGAGTCTGCCATGTGGCAGCCATCCGTGGCTCCCCGCCCAGATCCAGCGGTCGTAGATCCACGCGGCTCGGCTCAGCTGAGTCCGAGTCGAACTCGGACTCGGCTCGGCTCGAGGTCGGCTCGGCTTCACCGCGGTCGCTGACAGGCGGGCCTCGCACTGTTGGCTGCGGGAGGCGGACAGGTGGGCCCACTGTTTGCTGACTGGACAGAAATAATTACTTTTTGGGTTTTTTTTCAGAAATTAGTTTTTAATTCAGTTTTCCCTAATTAACTCAAAATAAATGCTAAAAATAATCAGAAAATTCCCAAAAAATTTTAGAAAATATATTTTATTATTTAGAACCTAAAATAAAAGTTTGGGATATTTTTAATTATATTTGACCCTAAAATAAATTCTTGAAAGTCCTAGGAAATTAGGGTTACTAGTTTTTAATTAACAAAAAATTGTGGAAAATTCCAATAGCCCAAAATTAACCTAATAACAACATTTAAGCTAGAATTTAGGATACGAAGGTTATAGGAATTTTGGACAACACTACAGGCAAGTCTGAACTAGGTACATACACATGCTAGGCCAGCACTGATATGTGCTGAGAAGGGCAGGGATGCACACGATGAAGCAGGTCATACAGAACCTGAGTACATTGTGTTGCACTGGTTAGAGCAGCAATTATAAGCATGTTCATAGGCAGTGACTCGGGGTATCCTAGTAGCAAATAAGATACATAAGGGTATCCATAGTTAGTGTGGGTGTTTAAGTTGTGAGTGTTGTATCAGTAGCTAGAATAGGTGTTAAGTTGTCAGGTTATGAAGTATTTATTGCACACTGATTTCACTAATTGGGTACAGCATGTTATAGTCCTTAATTTAGGAGTTATTGATGTTCAGTGATGGCGGTAGGGGTATTGTTAATAGATGCATGTGTGTGTATTGGGTGAGGTAGAAGTTTAGGTTCTGTCACTAACTTGGAATAGAGTACAGGAGAAATATCAGTTGCTCTGATAAGCAGTAGGAGTATCAGAAGGTGTAGGCTCGAGTAAGCTTGATGTGCACAACGTGAAGCAGGTAGGGGATTTCTTAGGATCAGCAGCAGTTGGTAGTGGAGTGTATTATTGTCACGACCCGCACCCAGATATTCGGGTATGAGTATGTGGGTACGCCCATCATACACCACAACATCGACGGTAGAACGTTGTCTGGGTCATTTCTAACTATCTAATATCTCAACAATATAATATGGTACTTGTTAATCATCTCAACTCCATATGAAGGAACAATATGGTATCTCACAAGTATAACTAATCTCAATCACAAAACAAACTAAAGAAGATAAAGCATGAAAGAAATAGCGAAAGAAAGAATAAGATATAATCCACAAGTCTGAAATAATATACAAACTGTGAATCTCCATAAATAGTTTAATATATGCCAACACAAATATAAACTAAACCTCCTCGGGCTCTGCAACTAAGTCCTTTTGGTCTATAAGAGTATCCTCTAAAGGTACGCCATCCTGCAGCCCGTAGAATGTAGGACACTGCTCTATAAGCCAATCATCTGAAAAAATATATCTAGTCTGGATTGGAGCAAAGTACAAATACTAAACAGCATTTTCAATTATATTGATAAAAACTATAAAACAGTGTAAGGAAATACATAATAAAGAAATACTGAAAAAAAAATAAGGAATACTGGAGAGACATGTAATCAGCAATAGTACTAACTAGCAATGAACAGATATATATGAATGCTAGAAATGAGTGAACTGAAAAAAGAAAAGAAATTTTAGCTAAGTGTTATGAAATATTAGTTTGTTATGTGATCGGCTTGGGACTAGATCAGGCTTGTTATATATGATTGGCTATGATACATGTGAGGTTAGGCTAACCATCTGGTTAGCTATAATATGAGCAATAGTTAGGCTAATCATATATAACATGCTATGAGACAAGTAAATGGTCAGGCTATAGCCTACGTGATATGTGGGGTGAGCTATAATGCATGTAAAGTGGGGTATGATCACATAATCTTACTAATATTTCTTTGTCTCCAGCTAGCACGATAGATTCCAATCATGACTTCTTATGACAGGTATCTATGATACGATCCCGTGTATCCACAATGTCAGAATCAAGCATACACTACAATTAGAATCATAGTAATAATCAACATAATGAAAAACTGTCAGAGAATATACTCGCCTGAAGTCCTGAGCAATGTGTGTCTCTCGATGTGTTACTACCATATTTCAGAATAGGGGTATATTCGTCTTTTCATTTATTTTATTTAATGTGTTAATATTTTATGATATTTATTTATATTTAAATGTTGTGATTTTATTTGATTGTTGTACCAAAGCGTTGTTTCGATAATTGGATCACTACACTAGCTTTTGTCTTCCAACAAGTTTTACACCCTTGTCCTAGACGTGCCAGTCTTCTATTTTTATCCTTGTGTGACTCATAACTATGCCATTTTGTGCTTCATTTTAGTCGCATAACATTCGTCGCAAATGATTGTATTAAATTCTTTATAAATTCAACTTTGTATCCTTGTGCGTTCCAATCGAAATTGGAGATACAATCTTGACCCATTTTGTACAACACAAATAATGATAATATTCAATTCTGAGTCTTCTTTATCCATGACACTTGTGCCCCACCTAATTTTAACCCCATGTACTTCAATTAATTTTAGAACACCAATTATATTAATTTTAATTAAATTAATCCAAAAATCCTACTTTGTATAATTTCTAATTATTGGACAATTTATGCAAAAGTGCATTAAGGTGTCCACATCCCATTAGACCAAACACATGAAGAAGCCCCATTTTCCTTCATTGGTTGGTCATTTGATTTTTTTCCATAATTTTGGAGTGTGTAACACTCAACATCAACCATCATCAAACCTTAGCCCTCCATTTTGAAACAATGCAATCCTAGCCCTCCAAATATCTACTTGACAAGCAAAAGCCCTTTTCCAAGGAGGATGTTGACCAGGCACAACTTTTTAGGTCAACCTCCAAACTCTTCTCTACATATATATAACTTTTTCTTATTTTTTTCTTAAACCTAAACCATGTTCCTAGCTGAACCCCTCTCTCTTGTTCATCATCACCTCCCGTCGAGCGGAGTAGTCCCGCCGGAGCCCAGTCCCGCCAGCACCCGACCGCCTCGCCATCCTCGCCGGAAGCCCATGCTTGAGCCAACCCCGCTGAACCATCTCCACCATCACCATCTCCCTCTCCTTCAATCCGCTGGAGTCGGTCATCTCGTGTCCATCGAACCGCCAAGCAGCCTCGCCTGAGAACTCCCCAACTCGCCTGCGCCTTCACCGCCATCCCTTCCCTCGACAGCGACCCCGTCACCGCCTGAAACCCGATCTCCTCCACCCATCCACCGGATCTACTCGACGACCACCCATCTTCTTCCGTCGATGACCACCCATCCACCATCCCTCGACAGAGAACCCGCCGAACCTTGCTGAACCGCCTGAGTTCCAGTCGTGCCTTCCCTCACGACCGTCTAAACCCTGCAGTATGCCGGAGTAGACCTTGCCGGGGACAGCAGCCCGCTGAACCGTAACCCGACTTCCCTCCTCCTCTTCGATAGCACGACTAGCCCGCTGAACCACCCTCTCGATGACTAACCGACCCCGTCTTCCCTCGCGACTCAACGTTCGAATACCCCTCGTGCATGTGCACACCGAGGCCAAGGTACGAAGTGTTCTCTTATGATTTTGTTCGTGTGTGAATGATGTTAGGATTAGCGTGTTCATTAGATATTGATTGCTAGACGTTATGCAAGTAAACCAAACTCGTATGCATATACGTACGCGAATGAGTATTATAATCAAATTGATATATATATATATATATATATATATATATATATATATATATATATATATATATATAAATATATAAATATTGATGTACATATATATAAGTAATTAAATGCTAATACTAGTTAGGACTATATATGTATTTATATTGTATGCCCTAGTGTTAATTATGGAGATCCCATATTTACATTGACCATGTGACCCTGATAATTATGAGTTGACTGCCTTATGTATACTGACGTACTGGCGAGACATATGTTACCGATTGACTGTCTGATTATGAAAAACATTTGAGAATGTGACACCCATGCATCTAGACGCATACTTGACCATGTTAGATGACAAGTAGCACCTTAGCGTAGTCTCTGAGTTCAGTATATTTATGATTGTGTGTATGTTAGTGTACCGACTAATTCTGTATTATTATTAAATAATGTCTATAGGACTGTTGGATTATTCGGACAAGACATCAAAAATAAGATATTGGTATTTCTAGTAGAGGACCACAGGCGAGTACATTCTCTGCTAGTTTTTATTATGTTGATTATTTCTATGATTCTAGCTATATAGCGTACATGATTCTGACACTATGTATACACGAGTTGGCATCATCGAGACCTGTCATAAGGAGTCATGATTGGGATCCATCGTGCTAGCTGGGGATAGAGAAATACTAGTAGATTATGTGATCATACCCAACTCTATATGCATCATAGCTCACCACACCTCACGTCGGTGCAGCATGAATATTACATGCCTCATAGCCTGTTATATATTATTAGCCTGACTATTGCTTGCATCATAGCTATCAGGATGGTTAGCCTGACCTTACATGAATCATAGCTAATCATATGTAACAAGCCTGATCAGTCCCAAGCCAATCACATGATATGCTGATATTTTACACACTTAGTTAGATATTCTCTACATGTATCTCTAGTTTATTGATCTAGCATTTCCCTATAATCTAGTTACTATCTAGCATTCACTTATATTCCAGTTCATTGATCTAGCATGCACTTGTAATTATGTTCATTGCTAGTGAACCATTGATGATGACATTATTCTAGTATTTCTATTTCCAGTATTTTATTATTCCAGTATTGTTATTGTCAGTATTTATATCCATCTTGTATTTTTTTACTCTGTATTATAGTTTTTGTCAATATATGTGGCACCGCTATCAGTGCTTGTACTTTGCTCCAATCCTGACTGGATATTTTTTCCAGAGGATCTTAAGGACTTCTGTCCCACGCACTATGGACCAGGTATAGATATAGATTACACACCAAAGATCTCAGAGGAGTCTATTCCATTAGAGGAGACACTACCTGCAACTATTTAGATAGCATTTATCTTATGTATTTGAGACTTATTTTGAGGTTTATGTTGAGACTTATGTTAAGTTTAATTGAGACTTGTGGAGATTTTTATGTTGGACAGCTAGATTGTAGTTTATTTCTATTTTGAGTCATTATGTTTGACTATTCCTCTTATCTTTTATCGTCCCATTTATTCTTATAGCTATTGTGATTGAGTATAAATTATGAGATATTGAGAGATGTTTATTTTATTGTACTCCTTATGGAGTTGATATCATTGACAGGTTGTGAGTTATGTTTAGTATATTATTGAGACCTAGACAGCATTCTGCCGCCGATGCTGCGACGTAGGCTGGACGTACCCATGACTCATGCCCATATTCCGGGTGCGTGTCGTGACACATTTTTAGTGGTGGCCCATGCAGGTGTAGATTTACAAATTGTACGATTTTATGGTAGTGCGATAACTTAGTTGTACTACTACGAGCCTGCGATAGGAAATAGGATTTAGGATGACAGTATGCTCAAACACAACTAGGAAATTCTGATCTTACAATGCTATTCTGAATGATTACTTTCTTTAGAATTTTACTTTCCTTCCTTGATGATATCGTATCTATTGCCCTAATTGATTCTTTTCGATCTGAATTAGGATGCCGCCGAAGACTAGGTCCTTGAGATTTGGAGCAGCAGCTTCAGAGAGGTCTGCCACCTCTCGACCTGACGAACAGACATCTAAAGTTCCTCCCACATATCCTGTTCATGTGAGAGTATCTACAGCTGTTGGGATTCCTCCTCCACCTGCTCAGAGGATTGCCCCAGCTGTGACGGACAACCTTCCACCACTACCGACTCTGATTCCCGAAGGTATGCCCACTGACGGGGCACAGATGTTCACGCTTATCCAAGGCATATTATAGGCCCAGAAAGTGACAGCAGAAGCTCAGTATGTTCAAGCTGAGGCTCAGAGGGTGCAAGCAGAGGCACACCAGGCAAAGACAGAGCTGATGAGGGAGAACATGGAGAATGCTCATCAGGTGGCTCTCCAAGCTGTGGAGAGAGTAGCACGACAACAGCAGCATCCTGGCCAGCAGCACCAGAGGCCGGGTACTAGTAGACTTCAGGAGGATGATGCCTCGAGAGTTCAAAGGCATCGAAGGGATACTCTACGCTGACGAATAGCTAGAGGATATAGAGAGGAACTTGAATTTGGCGTAGATTCCGAAGATTATTCAGATCGAGGCCGCTGGCAGTCAGATGTTTTATATCGCGCTGACGTGGTATCGTACCAAGTTGAGACTCACTGATGGAGGACTTACTTGGGAGAACTTCAAGGAGCACTTCAAGAAGAAGTTCTTTCCTCACGTAGCTTTGGGAGCATTGGAAAGTCAGTTCCATGACTTAGTCCAAGGGAGCATGTCAGTTCGAATACGCCGCAGAGTTTTGCCGTTTAAGTCGATTCATGTCATCGATGATTCGAGACCTAGGAGACAGAGCACAAAAATTTAGGAAGGGGTTGAATAGAGAGATCAAGTCTCGTATTTCGGGATATCGTACTGCTACATTTGAGGGTATTCTGATGGATGCCCAGATTGCTGAAGATGACTTGGAACTCAGGCCCAAGAGAGGATACGATACTTCTGGAGGAACAAGTGGTAACACAGGACCGGCCAAGCGCCCACACTTTCAACAACAACAGAGGCTGTACCAGCAGCAGCATCAGCAGCACCAGGCACCAGTTTGAGGACACATCAAGCAGCAGCAGCCACAGAGACAGAATTAGCCCATTGCCCAGTGTGATTATTATAGGAAGATAGGATATACCAGAGACATCTACAGTAATAGGTTGGATATATGCTTGTCATGTTGATCGTCAACACATCAGCTGAGGGACTGTCCATCTATTCAAACTCGTTAGGGTGGACCAGCCGCTCAGAGAGGACCAGCCAGAGTACCTATTATACCAGGAGGCCAGCAGAGGGGAACGCCACTTCCACCACAGCAGCAGAGGTTTGCTCAGCATTAGCAGCAACAGAGAGGAGCACCACAGGGATGAGCAAATGCCATGATGATTGAGGAGGCCGAGCCAGCTGGAGACGTGATTTCAGGTTCAGTTTCTCTCGATTCTATTCCAGCACTTGCATTATTTGATTTTAGCGCTTCCAATAGTTTTATATCTGTATCTTATGCTCTTAAGCATTTTTTAGAAACAGAACCGTTAGATAGGACTTGCAAGATCATGAAAGGATGAGGCATTATCCTAGTCCGTTATTATTGGAAGGATCGGAGAGTATTATTGGGAGGCCGAGAGTTGACCGTGAGTTTACTCGTCATGCCACTTTCGGGATATGATATTATACTCAGAGTGGACTGGTTGAGTAGACACCATGCTACTATAGATTATCACGAAGGCAGAGTAATATTTTGACCACCAGGAGAGACAGAGAGTAGCAAAGCAGAGCAGAGACACTTTTTATGGAGCTAGAAAGGAAGCATAGGAGTTACCATATCCTCTGATAGTGGATTTTCTGGATATATTTCCAGAGGAGTTGCCAGGCTTGTTGCTAGACAGAGATACTGAATTCTCTATAGACTTGGTACCAGGAGCGGAGCCTATTCCACTACACGTATATAGAGCCAATACAACGAGCTGGTAGAACTGAAGAAGCAAGTTGAGGAGCTGCAGGACAAAGATTTTATTAGATCCAGTTCATCACCATGGAGAGCTCCGGTATTATTCATACCTTAGAAGGACGGCACAGTATGCATGTGTATCGATTATAGAGCTCTGAATAACCTCACTATCAAGAACAAATATCCACTACCGAGGATAGATGATCTTTTTGATCAATTGAGCGGAGCAAAGGTGTTTTCAAAGATTGACTTGAGGTCAAGCTATCACCAGGTGAAGGTAAAGAGAGAAGACATACCGAAGATAGTTTTTCAGACCAGATATGGCTAGTTTGAATTCACGGTAATGTCGTTTGGTTTAACCAATGCACCAGCAGTATTCATGAACTTAATGAACAAGGTATTCTACCAGTACCTTGACAAGTTTGTAGTGGTGTTCATCGACGATATTCTTGTGTATTCGAAGACCCCAGAAGAGCATAAAGAGCACCTGAGAATTGTCTTGTTGACTCTCAGGAAGAAAGAGTTGTATGGAAAACTTTTAAAGTGTGAGTTCTTCCTTGACAAGGTTAAATTTCTTGGATATATGGTAACGGGTGACGGAATTTCAGTTAATCCAGAGAAGATCGAGGCAGTGGAGTCATGTACTACCCCCAGTTCGGTAGCTTAGATCAGAAGCTTTCTTGGACTAGCAGGATACTACAAAAGATCTGTACAAGACTTCTCCAAGATTGCAGAGCCAATGACTAGGGTGACCAAGAAAGATGTGGATTTTGTCTGGATATAGGAATGTTAGGCCACATTTGATGAGCTAAAGAAGAGACTAAACACAGCTCTGGTTTTGACGTTGCCATCTGGGACTGGAGGTTTCACTATCTACAGTGATGCTTCAGGAAAAGGTTTGGGATGCGTTCTTCAGCAGCACGGGAAAGTAATTGCCTATGCTTGAAGACAATTATGCCCTCTTAAAAAGAACTATCCCACTCACGATTTGGAGTTAGCAGCAGTTATCTTCGCCCTAAAGCTGTGGAAACACTATCGGTACGGAGAGCGTGTGGAGATCTTCCCGGACCACAAGAGGTTAAAGTACATATTAACACAGAAGGAGCTGAATATAAGGCAGAGGAGGTGGTTAGAGTTAATGAAAGACTTTGATATCTCATTACAGTACTACCCAGGAAAGGCCAACGTAGTCGCATATACCTTGAGTAGGTATCCGATGGCTATGTACTTGATGACAGATAGACACTTATTGGCCGATCTTAAGATCTTGGTAATTAAAGTGCTAGTTCCAGGTGTTGAGATTCAGGTGTGGGGATTACAGATACAATCAGAGCTGATGGGTAGAATTAGAGTTGTACAGTATGATGATGAGACTCTGAGGAGTAGCACGGCACAAGTTCGGACATGATTGATAGATGACTTTACTATTGCGGATGATGGATCTTTACGACATGGCAAGAGGATGTGTGTGCCAAGTGGAGATCTATGCGAAGAGGTTTTGCAGGAGGCACATCGCTCTCAGTACTCGATGCATCTCGGTGCCAACAAGATATATTAAGATCTGAGGGAACAAGTATGGTGGTATAGTATAAAGCGCGAGGTAGCACGCTTTGTATCCCAATGTTTAGTATGCCAGCAGGTAAAGGCAGATCGACAGAGGCCAGGTGGATTGCTTCAACCTTTACACATTCTAGAATGGAAATGGGAACACATGACTATGGACTTTGTTTCAGAGCTTCTACGTTCTCCAGGAGGAAAGGACGCGATTTGGGTCATCATGGATAGATTGACCAAATTAGCCCAATTATTGCCATTCAAAGTGGGTACATCGATAGAGAGACTAGCAGAGATGTATGTGCGACGGATTATATGATTACATAGAGTTCCTGTGAGTATCGTCTCAGATCAGAATAGTCGTTTCACTTCCCATTTTTGGAGGAGTATACATGCTAGCTTGGGCACTCAGCTCAAGTTCAGTATCGCGTATCACCCCCAGACAGACGGGCAGTCTGAAAGGACTATTCAGACTCTTGAAGATATGTTACGTACTTGTATTTTGGATCTCAGAGGTTCTTGAGAGGATTATTTATACCTAGTAGAGTTTGCTTACAACAGCTACCAGGCCAACATTCAAAAGTCACCATTCGAGGCTTTATTTGGACGAAGGTGTCATACACCGTTATCTTAGGATAATGTCGGAGAGAGAGCCTTTTTAGGACCAAAAATAGTTATGGATACAGCAAAAAAGGTGAAACTCATCAGAGACAGACTACGAGTGGCGCAGGACAGACAGCGACATTGGGCCGATAGCCACCGTAAACCTCTAGAGTTTCAGGTATAGGTTTTTGTTATTTTGGTTTATGATTATTTTATTTTAGATTACGTGTTAAGACTGTTTGTTCTAGGTTGGCGACTTGGTGTTCCTACAGATTTCTCCGACATGGGACACGATTCATTTTGGTAGAGGAGAAAAGCTTAGTCGATGATACATCAGACCTTTCGGTATTCTTGCAAGGATCGGTACAGTGGCCTATAGACTGGACTTGCCGCCTTTTTTAGATGGAGTGCATGACGTATTCCATATGTCACAGCTGAGACGGTACGTAGCAGATCCTACTCACGTACTAGATCACTTGGAAATCGAGGTTGGACCGACTCTCAGTTATCCTGAACAACCCGTAGAGATCTTAGATCATCGAGAGAAGGTATTGCGAAACCAGACCATCCCTTTAGTTCGTGTTGCATGGAGACATCACTCTCCAGGCGAGTCAACCTGGGAGAGAGAGGACGAAATGCGCTAGCAGTATCCGTATCTCTTCGAGACTTGAGGTAAAATACTTTGTTTGATTGTTTGTTCTTGTACTAGTTTATTTTAATTTTGAGGACAAAATTCTTATAAGGAGGGTAGACTTGTCACTACCATATTTCAGAATAGGGATATTTTTATCTTTTTATTTATTTAATTTAATTATTAATATTTCATGATATTTATTTATATTTAATTGCTATAATTTTATTTGATTGTTGTAGGTCGTTGCTTCGATAATTGGAGAGCTACACTAGCTTTTGTCTTCCAACAAGTTTTACACCCTTGTCCTAGACGTGCCAACGTTCTATTTTGATCCTTGTGTGACTCATAACTATGCCATTTTGTGCTTCATTTTAGTCGCACAATATTCATCGCAAATGATTGTATTTAATTCTATATAAATTTAATTTTGTATCCTTGTGCGTTCCAATCAAAATTGGAGACACAATCTTGACCCATTTTGTGCAACATAAATTATAATAATATTCGATTCTGAGTCTTCTTTATACATGTACTTGTATCCTACCTAATTTTAACCCCATGTACTTTCAATTAATTTTAGAACACCAATTATATTAATTTTAATTAAATTAATCCAAAAACCCCACTTTGTGTAATTTCTAATTGTTGGGCACTTTTATGTAAAAGTGCATTGAGGTGTCCATAGCCCATTGGACCAAACACATGAAGAAACCCTATTTTCCTTCATTAGTTGGTCATGTGATTTTTCTCCATAATTTTAGAGTGTGTAACACTCAATACCCTCATCAAACCTTAGCCCTTCATTTTGAAACAATGCAATCCTAGCCCTTCAAATATCTACTTGAGAAGCAAAAACCCTTTTTCAAGGAGGATGTTGACCTGGCCCAACTTTCTAGGTCAATCTCCAAACTCTTCTCTACTTATATATATAATATTTTCTTATTTTTTCTTGAACCTAAACCTAATTCCTAGCCGAACCCCTCCCTCTTGTTCATCATCACCTCTCGCCGACCAGAGTAGTCCCGCCGGAGCCCAGTCCCGCCAGCACCCGACCGCCTCGCCATCCTCGCCGGAAGCCCACGCCTGAGCCGGCCCCACTGAACCATCTCCACCATCACCATCTCCCTCTCCTTCAACCCGTTGTTTGATAATAAACAAAAAAATTGAAACTAGTTCTATACGAAACCCTTTCTTTGTTTACAAACAAGAAAAAGAGTACAATTAATCATATACGAGGATGTTAAGTACAATAAAAATGATTTTGAGGAAAAATTGCTATAGGAGTCTAATCTGCGGTCGATCACTTTGTCCCTTGGACCACACGATGATGAAGAAGTGATGTAGAAGAAGAAGAAGCTTCAAAGATTGCATGAGGGATTGAATTCTCGTTGCCAAAGTTGTCAATCAATACTCTCTGTCTGTGCTCTCTCTCTCTATGATCTCTTGATCTCTGATCTTGATCCTCTCCTCGACCGTGATCTCCTGTGACCAAAGGTCTCTATTTATAGAGATCAGTCACAATAACTGTCTAGTCGGCGTAGAAGCCAAGCTGTGAAGAGAGTTGCACCTTTTACGCGGCGAATATAATAACTGCTACCCATATTCGGATGACCTTCTAAATCTGTATATGACGCGTGTCCTATTATACGGTAACGTATATAACTGCTGCTTGAAGATCATGGCATGCAAGCCACGTAGATAACTGCCCTCGCGTAAAGATGGTTGGCATAAAATCCAAATAGTTGTCTTGTTGGCGTAAAAGCCAAACAATTGTCTTGTTGGCATAAGAGCCAAATAGCTTTCTTGTTGGCGTAAAAGCCAAATAGCTTTCTTGTTGGCGTAAAAGCCAAATAGCTGTCTTGTTGGCATAAAACTTGATACTGCATGAACCAGCATAAAAATAGCCAATTATCCTTCCTGACTGATGTCTTGAGCGTATTTTGGGCCAAATAGCCTTATCACGTACCTTTGCAAATATAGCCTGAGTTGGCGTATTTCGAGGAGATAGCATACGACGTACTCCTATAGCTGAAAATAGCCTGGTTGGCGTAAAATGCAAGGATGGTGAGGTAAGCGTATTAGCCCTAGTTTTAGCTCCCCCAGTCATGACAAAATTATAAAGAATAGAACCAAATCTCGTACATTTAATGCAGAGATATGCCTCGAGCTCTGTACAAGAAATAGCTTTTGACGTGGCATCTGGTTTCGTGTTTTGAATGTAAAAACTCATCTCTGCTTATATAGAATAGGCAGTGTATTCCTTGAATGCGTAAAAATGACTTGTATCAGGAATATGTCACTAAACAACAGCCCGGGTCTCTGTACAAAATTATCTTCACAGTCATCCTCTCGATCGTCGTGCAGTACTTTTTGTTAGGAGTCTGGTTCACTATTTTGTCTGACAGATTTATTCGAGGAATACGAAGAGTTTCTCGTACAACTTTATACTACATTAAAAACAAACATATTTTACGCCGGAGGGAGGTGTAGCAACCTTTTACGCCAAAACAGCCTTGAAGTGCTGCCTTACGCGGGCTGTTCTGAAGCCATATTTTATGCCATACAGCCTTAAAGCTTTGTTTTACGCGTATAGCTCTGAAGTCATATTTTTATGCCACACAGCGTTGAAGATCTGTTTTACGTAGACTTTATGTATGTTGGGGGTTTTACGCGTATAATTCTCCAGCATATTTCATGCTTCTACAAGACCCCCTTCAAAGTTTTCAAATTCCTCTTAATTTGAAATACTTTGAATGAAGCATGAAACAGTCAAATTTGACTCGTTCTGGGAGGCTGATTTTTTGGAGATATTTCGAAAGTTGTTGGGATTTGGTATGTTCTTTTCTGCCTATATAAAGGCAAGCGAATGAACCTATTTTTCCATACTTCCTTCACCATAAAGATGGCTGCGGAGATTCATTGGGCTGACCTGAGAAAAAAGAAGATTATGCTCTTCCAGCATGTAAGGAGCCGTAAAAAGAGGCATCTTCGAGCAAATATCCTCTACAACGATGGATCATGGAAGGATATCATAGGCTCCTTTGCTCGGGATAATCATCAATTTTATATGGCGATTCATCCAGGAGAGAGGAAGGGTCTCATCGGACTATACATCTTGCTAGCTATATTTTCCCCTATTATGAAGTTGGACGCAGGTGGACAGCTTGGCCGTGTCTTCCAGTATTGTATTGGGTCTGAATCCCTAATACAAATCTGAGCATGGCTGCCAACAACGTATGGAGGGGGGCTTGAATAATTTATACAGGCCCAGTTCTGTATCCTCCCACCATTTACCATTTTCTTGTTCATCGGCCGAAGAAGCCGACGAAGTGCCATAGAAAAAGAACTAAAGATCTCCATTAGACGAGAACCTAGCGTAATAGATTCCCATCATGATCTTGAATACTAATGAAAAATCCTTTGTAAAAATGGATTTCCATCATATGTAATCATGAAAATGAAAAATCCTTTGTAAAATAGATTTCCATCATATGTAATCACGATTAATAAACTTGTCTTCTTTTACGTATCATTGATTTGCCATATTTGCTGTGAGAAAGTCTGATAATGTGCAGCTTCAACACGTCTGAGTAATTTTTTACTCTGATTCTGACAAATATGCTTTCCGTCACGCTCTGACTTTTACGCATCGAGGAAGATGCGTAAAAACTCTTCAGCATTAAATTGTCTTGAAAATCCAATTGTTATGCTATTTTTTGACGAGGAGTCACATAGAATTTTGAATTGTCACCTCTCTGATACAAAGAATTTCTGTTCAGAACATCATCTTCAAGAATGGCTTCCCGAAAGTTCCTCAAAACAGGGCAAGAAATGTCCGAGGAAGAGGCCATACTTGAACTTAGATGTAAAGGATTCTGGCTAGACTTCGAATGAACTTCCAATGGCCCAAGAAGAAGAGTGGTCTTCAACGCTGACATCTGTATATTTCAGGCACTTGCAATATTTTGTAACCAAAAAGGGGTATTTTCTGCGTAAACCCTTGTAATTGGCTTACTCGAGTATAAGACCCAAATTATCAAGATATACGCGTATCTGTCCTGCGTAATTTTAAGATATGCGAAAAGTCATAGATCCATAGCATCTGTAGCTTCTGAACAAAAAATCATAGATCTGTAGCTTCTGAGCGTAAAAGCTTCTGAGTGTAAAATCATAGATATGTAGCTTCTGAGCGTAAAACCATAGATTTGTAGCTTCTGAACATAAAAGCTTCTGAGCGTAAAATCATAGATATGTAGCTTCTGAGCGTAAAATCGTAGATTTGTAGCTTCTGAGCGTAAAAGCTTCTGAGCATAAAATCATAGATTTGTAGGTTTTGAACGTAAAATTTGGATCCGTTACGCAGTAAGACTATCCGTCTTCCTTTTCAAATGATAGGCTGACATGGTCCCCAATCATAACCAATTACTAAAAATCAGATTTGGTTAAGGATTCGAACAGTCATCTGAACTCTATAAATATCCCTAGGTCGTGAGAGAGAAAAACCCTTCATCTGTCTCTGCAAAACCCTCCGTCTCTTTCTGAGAACTCTTTATCTGTGTCTCTTTTATGAGAACTCCGAGTTTCGCCATGGCACCAAAATAGGCCTCCGTCGCTAAGGGAAAGAAAGCCGCTTCTTCATCTCGCTCCACTGCTCAAGCACGAGCGACCCCTACTAGGCCAAGCGAGCCTCATTCTGAATGAAGTGCTCCACCGTCCAGCTGCGCACCGGGCATCACAAGTAAAGAATTCGAGAGAAATAGAGAACCCTCCGTACACGTTGTACGTGTATGCACGAGTACGCCCACATTCCTAATGTATTAGCGTAAAACTCCATATTTTTATAGTCTAGCGTAAAAACTAAGACTGTCAAATTTTGGCGTATACTGAAAACTTTAAGTTTTACGCACTGGACGTAAATTCTAGCATAAAACTTAAATTTTGGCAGTCTGGCGTAAAAACTGAGACTGTTAGATTTTGGCACACTGGAAATAGATTTCAGCGTAAGACTCAAGTTTTGCAGTCTAGCGTAAAACTCAGACTGTCAAGTTTTGGCGTATACTGCAAGAGTGTAGCGTCTAGCATAAAACTGACTTATTTTCTTACTTTTTGCAGTGGACCTACAGATCCCCCCTCTGGCTGAAGTGATGGGCTCTGCTGCTGGAATGCTGAATTCTAACTATTTGGAGGACTTGCCCCATGTGACATTTTCCATCTCTGAAAACGAGTATCCTCAATAAGGGAAAACTCTGATCTCGACCCAAGGAGAACGAATGTTGCTGAGTATGATCAGTGGGGAGGCCTTGATATATATAGATGGGACTGAGTATAAGAAATCAGCTTTCTTATTCGGGGATATTATTGATAAGCAGTCTCAGACCAAGCCCAAGAAGGAAGATTGGATATTTTCTGCTGAGGGCACGGTCATGTATCTGCCAAAGATGCCTAGAGATTATCCTATCTCTGTATTCTTCCATGCCACACATCCCAGGAAGATAGTATGGACTCTGACTCCAGATCTTCATGGCCAGCCGGGGAAGATCTTTACAAGAAAGGGTTAAACCGAGGAGCCTTTGTAAACAGTCCCTCAGGCCCTGTCATGCCTTACAGAGGGTTACTGTCGGGCAGCGTCCCGAGTGAAGATACTTCACTGATCCAGCCATTTCAAATAGCAAACTTTTACAATGAGTTTATGGCGCAGGGAGGAGTATACCGTAGGGTTAACCCTCACACCAGTGGATGGCTTAGCCCCCAGAATCTTCGATGGGCCAGTTTAACTACATGGGCCCTGAAGCATTTTCAGACGAAGATGGAAAGTATTGGCTTGTTTGCGGCTGTGAGTGCTACTAGTCTTGGGCTGCCTCTCAACCCCAACTTATTCTTTGATTGAGCGATATAACTCGCTCACTGGGACTTTCGCCACTCTGATAGGTGAGTTGGGTTTAGCCCTTCATGAGATGGCAGACATCTCAAAGCTGCGAATGGGAGACACTCCTTATGAAGAGTACCTTCCCATAAATAGGGAGCTGAGGGATAATAACCCTCGAATAGTGGCAGTGTACCAAGAGTTGATGAGCCACTATCTTGTATGCACCACCTTCTACGGGGAGACCTCTGATTTAACCCATATCAACAAATGGGTATCCTACCTCTTTTTCCATCAGTCCAGCAATGCCAAGCAGGACAAGGTTGTAGATAGCAGAGATAAGCCTTTGAACCTTCTGAGCATGCTTAGTGCCAACATAGTCGATGATCTCATTGAAGATGCAGGGGCTTAAGATTGTGTTCTCGATGAAGAGATAGGGGGTTATCCTGCAGGCACTAAAGCCTAAAGTTATATGAGGCATTTTTATAAGCCTCTGTCAAGGGAAGCTCAACTGGCTGGCTTTCTCTCTATTTGGCTACGCCGATGGGTAGTGCCGGGCATCGCGTCTGCGAATCACATTCATCGCAACACCTTATGGCCCACAGTGCGTTTGGTGTTTGGAGCAAGATTGGGCCTACTTCTTGCCATGGTATACAGGATACAAACTGGCCTGAGGGCCATTACTGATGGGCTGCTGGCCTATACTACGCAGCGTGAAGGATATCCCAGAGTGGAATTACCATTCTTATATCTGATGGGATGGTTAATCCTTCACAACACCAAAGTGATGTCTTCCGGATCGGCCAGTGGTTCGGGCAATAACTTCTTGTTGAATTACAACAATTCTTCTTGGAATGTGGCTAGCGTCATAGATTATCGACTAGCACTAAATTTTTCCCATAGTTGGAAGTTTTTTTGTACCGTCCCCCCGTACATATCAATCAACAGGGGATAAAACTTCAGGATACGGGTCAGGGGAAGACTATTCTTTCTCCTGAAACCTTTTACTGGTTGGTCTGCATTAGACCTTCCCATCTGCTGTACAAAAGTGAGGACCACTGCTACTTGGAGCCTTATCTGCCTAGTCGTTTCGCCAGGCAATTTGGATACGACCAGTTGCATATGGGAAAACCTATCACCAGCTTCAAGTTCAAAGGTGGACTTATTGATGGAGCTAGAGGATGGCGGTATTTTATCATGGGTTGTACTGGAGCAACTTTTGCTGTGCCCGTGACTTCTCTCTCTATGGAGTTGCGCATTCTTCATTCATACGTCCAGTTTTATGCGTCCATCAATACCTTCTATCGTGATTTCAATGTACATGGAAGTTTCAGAATGCCCTCCCATAGGTCCACTGGAAGGGAGGAGATACCGTCTATTTTCTCGGATGAGGGTGATGAAACCACCGGTGCAGATGACTATTTGCTGATTTTACCGAGAGGCGTAATAGCTTCACTAGCAGAGCCACTCATAATCTCCAATAAACGAAAGGCTTCCACTCTGAAAGAGCCTTCCTCCCGCAAGAACAAGCAGGCTGCCAGAGGTCCTAAAAAGACTTCCACCAAGGGGGGCTCTAGGAGTGAGCTATTGTTTCCCCTGTTGGGGGTGATTCTTTGATTAGGGGTCCTTCGCCTTTTAGAGAGGGAACCTCCACAGTCCCAGCTGATAGTGCTGGAGATTATTTGCTCGCAATTGCTGTCGCTACCACCATTACCGGTAGTGCTTCGAGATCGCCTTCGAGGCCGAGCATAATAAGAATCAATATACCTTTATCAAGACAAATAATGGGCCTAGCCCCTCCTTCGTCTGTAAGTATTTCGAGCGAGATTCCACCCGATGAACCTCGAGTAGATTTGGGTGACGACTGGGATGACTATTCTCAAACGTCAGTTGGTGCACCCTCTTCTCCAGGTATGATAGCTTGATTAGCATCATTAAGAAATGATTTAGCTATACAGGCTGCAGATACAACATACATACCATCGGCCATGGGTAAATATTATCTTCACATTTTTTTAGGAAAATTAACATCAAATTGATATTAACTTTCTCTTATCTTATGTTCAGGCGAAGACATCTCGGGGGAGGGTGGAGTTGACACAACTTGTGACTTTATTGTGGATCCAGCTAATGAAACGGTGGTGCCCAACATCGAAGAAGCATACTTTGAAGCTGATGATCTTTCATCCGCAATATTCTCGGGTGTCATCCCGCCAGTAGCAGTTCAAATAACATCAGAGGAGGATGAGCCCACTATCTCGACTGTGCCTCCTTCGTCGAGCATGCCAGCAACTTCGATCGTTGTTGGTGTCTCTCCTTTTGTCGCGCCATCTGTTGAAGCAACGACTGTAGCGACATCCTCTATGGTCATTCCAGAGAGGAGGTTTATCGATATTGCGGCCACTCCCAGCGTCCATTCGAACTTTGATATGCTAGTGGATCAATACACTAGCATATTCTACCTCACTTTAAAAGAATTAATATCCATGGTGTTGGAGAAGAACCTAGGCTTTGATGCTTTGAAGATGTCCTCCAACCTCACCATAGTGCAGATTATAAATTTTAATGGCACTGAAAGAGTTAATGCGCTAGAGCAAATAATTAATGGTTTAGAATAACCCATTAACGAATATTTGCAACTATCCTGAGGCGGCATCGATGACCTGGTTCAGGCTGAGTACGACTCCCTAACTACGAAACTTGCTCAGCAGACGGAATATTTAAACAAATCCATCCAGGAACATCAACGTGAGATGGAGAAAGAGTAAGCAGTATTGATGGAGAGTATTCCTCAGCTAGCTCAGTGCTGCATAGAATGTGAGGGATACGAAGTGAGGGTTTAAGAATTGGAAGCTGAACTTGATCAGACAAGGGAGAAAATTCTCAAAGCATCGCTAGTCCGTAATGTATTGGAGGGCCAAGTGAGTACAGCTCAGCAGAACTTGACACACGTGGGTGTCATCCACACAAGTTTTGTTGATACTCTGTCCGAACTATCTCTCTTGAGCAATGACGAGGCAAGGCTAGAACGGGTTTGCACTAATATTTTGAACTCCAGGAATGAGAGGATGGCTGCTTTGGCGCAACAGATCCGCGACTTAACTGCTCCTCCCCAATAATGTACTTTTTTGCTTTTTTTGTAATCTGTTATTCCCAGAGATAATAAAGATATATTTTCTGACTTTGTGGACCCATCACTTTAGAATATAAATGATAGGCTAAGACAAAAGTGATATCAGAGGTAATATAAACATGATATACTTTCTGTAAGGTTTGGCTAAATATAAATCTATTCAGAGGTAATATGAACCTGATAGAATATAATCCAACTAAATTTGTATACAAAACACTATCAGAGGTAATATGAACATGATAGGTTTATAAATTAGTTAAGCATATCTATTCAGAGGTCATATATACCTGATAGAATATGATTCAGCTAACCTTTGTACGTAGTATCGCCAGAATAAGATCTTTATCATACTCCGTTAAGCAAAGGAGATCAAGTATAGTACTTCTTCAGGAATTTTCCGTTGATAGGAGCCATTATCAAATCTTTATTAGGCTTGGCTCATCTGTAAGCGCCATTTGAAAATATTGTTTCAATCACATAAGGACCCTCCATTTCTTTGCGATTGTTTGTGTAAACTTCGGATATTGTACTAGAGGTAGTATGGACGTAGTACAATACCGTATTTGTTGAGGATATCCCACTAGGGGATCTTTGGTGAACCTATTATTTGTTGCGCATGTGAGTGCAAATAATAAGTTCGAAATAAGCCCGTTCAGAGGTAATATAGGCGTGATAATTTTTGTGGACCCACTACTTTTTGTGCACGTTAGTGCAAGTAATAGGTTTGAGATAAGCCCTACCAGAGGTAATATAGATGCTGTAAAAATATGACTCTGTGGGGATAATGGAGAGACACATTTTTGTTTGAGAGGTAATAGGGAATTGAATTATTTATTTCCATTACGGGCATCCCACAGGGGTTTTTGGTGGACCTATTACTTCTTATGCACAAGAGTGCAAGTAATAAGTTTAAGACAAGCCCTGCCAGAGGTAATATGGACGTGGCAGTTCTTGTGGACCTAACACCACTGGTGTACTTAGAGTTAAGTATGGGTGTTAAGTTGAGATGACAACCGATATCAGAGGTAATATGGACATGATAATTGATAGCCAAAACTCGAAGGGTTTGCTTAGAGGTAATATGGACATGGCAAATTCATTCTGAGAGAAATATTATGACAGCAGTTCAGAGGTAATATGGACGTGAACTAATGTCTGAAAAACTCATTGAGGAGTGATTCGTTGAGTCTGGTCTATCCGAACATGAGGATAGCCCAAAGGATTGCTCCACTGGGAAGATTGATGGGACGATAGCTCAGAGGCAATATGAGCATGGCTAGCGTCTAACGAGGTCGATTTGAATAGTCACTGTGGGAGTATGCAAGTAGACCTAAGGATTGCTTCGCTGGAGAAATTTTGAGGATCCATCATCCATTGCGTATCCGGGACTCTTGGATACGGATGATGGCTTTTTATAAGAATTCGTAGCGAAGAAGAAAATATTGCACATAGGCACTTGCTGGGGATGAAGAAACCAAGAGTTGATTTGTATATTTAGGTTGTGGACTTATTACCTATGGTGTACCTTAAGTACAAATAATAAGCTGAAATGACTAGCACTACCAGGGGTTATGCGAACGTGATAGTAGAAAGTCAAAGAGCAAAATTTTATCCATAGGTGATATAGACATGGAATGATCGATAGCCACAACCTGGAAGATTTGCTCAGAGGTCACTTGGACATGGCAAACTCAGCTGGGGATGAAGAAAATATTTGGACAACAGTTCAGAGGTAATATGAATGTGAACCGTTGTCTGAAAATTTATTGTAGAGTGATTTGTTGAGTGGGGATAAACCTGAAGGTTGTTCCTCTGGGGGGAATTTTAGGAACTCATCATCCATACTTCCCGAGGGCCAACTTGCTACATTGGAGTGAGATCAATTTGCCGTGACCGTCATCTTGTTTATAAATGCAAAGTGATGACTTTGGCATCGATCAACTCCTGGATTCTTCTTTTTAGTACATAGCACGCCTTTGTGGGGTGATGAATATACCGATGAAAGAGATAATATTCTGGGTCATCAACCTTGCCAGCCCTTTCAGGATATCTGATGTTGGGTAGCCGAAGTTTGTTTTCCTTTATCAATACATTGAAGATTTTAACAATGTCTTCATCATTGAAGGAGAAAGTCCCCTTTGGCTTTTGGGATCCCGATACCTGAGTCGTACGGTCCTCAGGGAAGATGTTTATAGTTGCATCCTCTTCAGACTCAGAGGGAATTTTACCCCTAGCTTTGGATGCTGCCCTATTTTGTTGAGGGAGACTACCCCCAGATATGTCGTTGTCTGGTTCTTATCTTCTTCTTCTTCTTGTTTGCCTTTGTCCATAGCAGTTGATTTAAAAGGACCTGCCTCTGGTATTACAGGATCAGACTCTGGAGGTTTGGAGTTTACAAGAGATGTGGTATATCCTAACCCAAAATGAGTTTGTTGACAGTAAGAATTACCACGCAATGGTATTCGTCTGCCTTTTCCATGATTGAGGCCTTGCTTAAACTTCAAATCATAACCCATGTTTTGCATAATCTTTAAAACTTGTGGGCTATATCTGTGGATTTGCATTTTCTCAATATCAGACTCATGAGAATCTTCTTGTACAATTAGTCTATTCCGTATTCGACCGAAGATTATTTGATGTTGATCGTTGCGAGTAGGTGTAACAATAAAGACAGATTCTTTATGTGGCCCATATGTCATGACAATATTAGATGTTGATGCTACTTCCCACTTGATCTCCCTACGCTTGGTAGTTAGGGTCACTAAATCTTGATTTTGACCCCTGTTTTTGCATTTCTGGATCAAGAAATCATGCAAATCAAGGAGATTACCAGAAGAAGAAGAAGGTTTATTCTGCCTTTTTACACCAGTAGGCCTATGAAGATTAGGAACCATAACCCTTTCTCTGCCATAGGAATACAGCAGTTCACCCATGTGGATAGCATATGATCCATTATCCGTCTGAGGAGCGTATTTATCCGTGAAGCAGGTCTTCTTTATGCGGACAGACTTATCCTGGCATAATTTGGAGTTTTGTCCAAGTTCACGCAAAACAGGGAAAGTCCTCAAACGGCCTCCAACGTCACGTATAATCTGAAGAGTGGGCAACTTCTTTTCTTGTGGGCGTACAACTCTAGAGGTTGGGAGATTCGCCACTTGTTTTCTCTTGATGTGATCCAAGGGTCCATCTGCCTCGTCATAGACGAGAGATGTATTTTTACGTGCGGGACGCATTTAAAATTTCTGAATTGGCACTGAGGCCTTGTCAAAAATTTTGTCTGCCACGTCACAGACGGGAGACAAAGTTTTACGCGTAGGGCGTGTGTTAGACTTTTGGATTAGCACTGAGGCATTGCCAGAAGTTTTGTTTGCCACGTCATAGACGGAAGACATATTTTTACGCACAAGGCGTGCAGGCTGTTCTGTCACAACCTTGTTGATCAGAGAAGGAGAGCTTGCAGGAAGGGTAGAGGATGTCTTGGGCATCTACACTTCACGCAGCTTATTGTTGTCCTGGACAGAGAGGGAATGAGAGCTGCCCCCTATACGAAGCATGTCTTCATAAGCAGATTGGTCGAATTGGACGATCAAAGTCTTCTTCGTCGATCCGACGGATACAGCATCGTGTTGAGCAATAGCTTTCTCGTCAGATGAGAAAGTAGTCCCCAGCAGAGTCGTCATCTTGTGTTTGATGATAAACAAAAAAATTGAAACTAGGTTTATACGAAACCCTTTCTTTGTTTACAAATAAGAAAAAGAGTACAATTAATCCTATAAGAGGATGTTAAGTACAATAAAAATGATTCTAGGGAAAAATTGCTATAGGAGTCTGATCTGTGGTTGATTACTTTGTCCCTTGGACCACACGATGATGAAGAAGTGCTGTAGAAAAAGAAGAAGCTTCAAAGATTGCAGGAGGGATTGAATTCTTGTTGCCAAAGTTGTCAATCAACACTCTCTGTCTGTGCTCTCTCTCTCTCTATGATCTCTTGATCTCTGATCTTGATCCTCTCCTCGACCTTGATGTCCTGTGACCAGAGATCTCTATTTATATAGATCAGTCATAATAACTGTCCAATCGGCGTAGAAGCCAAATTGCGAAGAGAGTTGCACCTTTTATACGGCGATTATAATAACTGCTACCCACGTTCGGATGACCTTCTAAATCTGCGTATAATGCGTGTCCCATTATAAGGTAACGCGTATAACTGCTTCTCGAAGATCATGGCATACAAGCCACATAGGTAACTGCCTCTCGCGTAAAGATGGTTGGCATAAAAGCCAAATAACTGTCTTGTTGGCATAAAAGCCAAATAGCTGTCTTGTTGGCATAAAAGCCAAATAGCTGTCTTGTTGGCGTAAGAGCCAAATAGCTTTCTTGTTGGCGTAAGAGCCAAATAGCTTTCTTGTTGGCATAAAAGCCAAATAGCTGTCTTGTTGGCGTAAAACTTGATGCTGCATGAACTAGCATAAAAATAGCCAATTATCCTTCCTGACTGAGGTCTTGAGCATATTCTGGGCCAAATAGCCTTATCACGTACCTTTGCAAATATAGCCTGAGTTGGCGTATTTCAAGAAGATAGCATACGGCGTACTCCTATAGCTGAAAATAGCCTGGTTGGCATAAAATACAAGGATGGTGAGATAAGCGTATTAGCCCTAGTTTTAGCTCCCCCAGTGATGAAAAAATTATAAAGAATAGAACCAAATCTCGTGCATTTAATGCAGAGATATGTCTTGAGCTCTGTACGCAAAACAGCTTTTGACGTGGCGTCTGGTTTTGTCTTATTTTGAGAGTAAAAACTCATCTCTGCCTATATAGAATAGGCAGCGTATTCTTTGAATGCGTAAAAATGACTTGTATCAGGAATATGTCACTAAACGACAGCCTGGGTCTCTGTGCAAAATCATCATCACAGCCGTACTCTCGATCGTCATGTAGTACTTTTTGTTAAGTGTCAGGTTCACTATTTTGTCTGACAGATTCATTCGAGGAATACGAAGAGTTTCTCGTACAACTTCACACTACATTAAAAACAAATATATTTTACGCAGGAGGGAGGTGTAGCAACCTTTTACGCCAAAACAGTCTTGAAGTACTGCCTTACGCGGGCTATTCTGAAGCCATATTTTATGCCATACAGCCTTAAAACTTTGTTTTACGCGTATAGCTCTGAAGTCATATTTTTACGCCATACAGCGCTGAAGCTCTGTTTTACACGGACTTCATGTATGTTGGGGGTTTTACGCGTATAATTCCCCAGCATATTTCATGCTTCTACACCCGCCGGAGCTGGTCATCCCGAGTCTACTGAACCGCCTCGCCTGAGAACTCCCCAACTAGCCTGCACCTTCACCACCATCCCTTCCCTCGACAGCGACCCAGTCACCGCCTGAAACCCGATCTCCTCTACCCATCCACCAGATCCACTCGACGACCACCCATCTTCTCCCGTCGATGACCACCCATCCACCATCCCTCGACAGAGAACCCACCAGACCCCGCTGAACCGCTTGAGTTCCCGCCGTTCCTTTCCTCACGACCATCTGAACACCGTAGCACGCCGGAGCAGACCTCGCCGGGGATAGCAGCCCGCTGAACCGTAACCCAAATTTCCTTCTCCTCCTCGATAGCACGGCCAGCCCACTGAACCACCCTCTCGATGACTGAACGACCCCATCTCCCCTTATGACTCGACGTTCGAATACCCCCTTGTGCACGTGAACGCCGAGGCCAAGGTGCGAAGTGTTCTCTTATGATTTTGTTCGTGTGTGAATGATGTTAGGATTAGCGTGTTCATTAGATATTGATTGCTAGACGTTATGCAAGTAAACCAAACTCGTATGCGTATACATACGCGTATGAGTATTATAATCAAATTGATATATATATATAAATATGGATGTACATATATATATAAGTAATTAAATGCTAATACTAGTTAGGACTATATATATATATTTATACTGTATACCCTAGTGTTAATTATGGAGATCCCGTATTTACATTGACCATGTGACCCTGATAATTATGATTTGACTGCCTTATATACACTGACGTACTGGCGAGATATATGTTAGTGATTGACTGTCTGATTATGCATAACATTTGAGGACATGACACCCGTGCAGCTAGACGCACACTTGACCCTGTTAGATGACAAGTAGTACCTTAGCATAGTCTCTGAGTTCAGTATATTTATGATTGTGTGTATGTTAGTATACCGACTGATTTTGTATTATTATTAAATGATGTCTATAGGACTGTTGGATTATCCAGACAAGGCCTCGGAAATAGGATATTGGTATTTCTAGCAGAGGACCACAGACGAGTACATTCTCTGACAGTTTTTATTATGTTGATTATCTCTATGATTCTAGCTGTATAGCGTACATGATTCTGACACTATGTATATACGAGTTGGCATCAACGAGACCTGTCACGAGGAGTTGTAATTAGGAAATTATTAGTAGATTATGTGATCATACCTAACTCTACATGCATCATAGCTAACCCACACCTTACGTCAGTGCAGCCTGACCATTACATGCCTCATAGCCTGTTATATGTGATTAGCCTAACTATTGCTCGCATCATAGCTATCAGGATGGTTAGCCTGACCTTACATGAATCATAGCTAATTATATATAACAAGCATGATCAGTCCCAAACCGATCACATGATATGATGATGTTTCACACACTTAGTTAGATATTCTCTACATGTATCTCTAGTTTATTGATCTAGCATTTTCCTATGTTCTAGTTACTATCTAGCATTCACTTATATTCTAGTTCATTGATCTATCATGCACTTATATTTCTGTTCATTGCTAGTGTACCATTGATGATAATATTATTCCAGTATTTCTATTTCTAGTATTTTATTATTCCAGTATTATTATTGCCAGTATTTATATCTATCTTGTATTTCTTTATATTGTATTATTATTTTTGTCAATATATGTGGAACTGTTGTTAGTGCTTGTACTTCGCTCCAATCCTGACTGAATATTTTTTCTGGAGGATCTTAAGGACTTATATTCCACGCACTATGGACCAGGTATAGATGCAGATTACACACCATAGGTCTTAGAGGAGTCTATTCCCTTAGAGGAGACTACCTGCAGCTGTTTAGACAGCATTTATCTTATGCATTTGAGACTTATTTTAAGGTTTATTTTGAGTTTATGTTGAGACTTATGTTAAGTTTAATTGAGACTTGTGGAGATTTTTATGTTGGACAGCTAGATTGTAGTTTATCTTTATTTTGAGACATTGTGTTTGACTATGTCATTCCTTTTATCTTTTATCGTGCCATTTATTCTTATAGCTATTATTATTGAGTATACATTATGAGATGTTGAGAGATGTTTATTTCATTGTACTCCTTATGGAGTTGATATCATTGACAAGTTGTGAGTTATGTTTAGTATTGCCACGCCCCAGTACCAAAATAGGTAGGACTAGGAATATGTAAGCATGCCAGCCGTATGTATATGGCAACTCTAATATATGGAAACTATAACACATACATACGTTGTATTATGAATAATAATTCACAAGTGGTATATATTTATATCATAAGTCACAGGGCATAACTAGATCTCATCCACAGAATCAAATAACTAATCAACTATATAACTGAATTAAGTATAAAATGCTTGATAAGAATAAGTAGTTGGGTGGAAATAAATCCACTACCAAACTAGAATATAAGAGAAACAAAATAGGTACATCTAATAAACCATGAGGCTCGAAGAGAAGACCTCCTCTAAAGAGAGAGAAGTAGCAAGTTCTGATCCGTGCTCCTGCGAATAGTCAAGATTGTCTACACCTAGAAAGGGACCAGGTCCTTAGAGGAACGTAACAAGATACATAGAAGCATGCCGACTGAATACAGTAAAATATGTATAATAGACAAAAAATATATAAGTATGCTGTACTAGATAATCTATATGAGTATGCATAGTGAGGACAACCTTTTGACGTATGGGTAGGTGTAAGATACTTTATCTATCTCACAACTCACACACACGTCCATAAACATCATCAGCCGTCATACCGCATGGGTAGCGACCATCGTGACACCATCAGCCGACATACCGCGAGGGTAGCGACCATCGTGGCACAACTACCGTAGTGCATATTAGTTACTACAATTTACCAGAGTGGGTAGCCCATACGCCTACTGATTGTCCTCCCCTCCTATGATACTATGTGTCAAGTGGGTGTCAACATATATAGTATATAATTATGACTGAAAGAAAACACATATATAATGAATGTATAAAAAATATGATAAGCACGCAAAATACTATAAGCAATTTGGCAAGGTATCTTGCCTGGTCTGAAAAGGAATGAAGTCCCAACTCAAGGCATCGCCCGATCTACCTGTCACATAAATTAAACAAGTTAGGTTACAAAAGTGGGTGAATAGGTTCCACCATTTTAATCTATTTTAATTCAGAATAAAATAACCTAAAATAGTATTTTTAATCTTATTATAATCTAATTTTATTGTTAAACTCTAATTTTGGTCCAAAGAAAGTCAACTTTACAGATTTGTGATCCGTGGCACGAAAATCGAGACAATCCGTTGACCAAAAAGTCAACCAACTCAAATCCTTGATTTGTGTATAGAATTCTATAGATTTCAGTGCTACATGAATATTGGAATCGACGGTTTTACAAAATCACAAGTCGGTAAAGAGAGTTGTCCACAAGGGCGCAAAGATGATAATTTTTGGTAGTTTTCTATTTATGTTTACGTTGCACGAATTTTACAGTAGGCTAAAATTGCATGTTAAATTCTGAAAAAATAATTTTATATAATTTTATCATGTCAACTTTTTGAAACTTTAAACGGTTCGTAATTTCGAATTCGAGATATCCCAAAATCTTGAAAATACGGAAACGCATCTGATTTCGGACAACTGGCACTTTTAGAATTTTCTGGAAAAATAGATTTATAAATTATTAAATTAATTTATATATTCAGAAAACTAACCTTGATATAGTTCTAACAAAAAAACTGGAGCGTGTTTGGAGTCCGGAGCTAGGAGAAATTGTCTTTTTAAGTCGTCATAACTACTAGAAAATGAGTCTAAATTTATGACAAATTTTGACTATTTTTGGACGAAAAATATGAAATATGAGTTTATTCCATAGGTATTTATAATTGTGGAGACTACTTAATTGAATACGACTAGGATTGGCTAATTTGGATATGATTAGGATGAGTTTAAATAAGGATAAGATATGCATGAAGTTGCTTTCCTAGTAGGCTCAAGATTTGAATTAATTTAAAATAGAGTTTGAGTTTATCTCAATAATTTATAATCTTAAATAGAATTAAAGTTAATACAAATAATTTATATATAATCTTATTAATATCTATTAACACTAAATTAGCATCTATCTAATATTAAGACTATATATATCCAAATAAATCTTAAATAATTTCAAAAATTTAAATAAATTTCTTAAAATTCTAAATAAATTACAAAAAATATAATTAAATATTTTAACTTAAAATAAATATTTTGTAGGAATAGTATGCTAGTATGGTCCCATAGTAAATCATGAAAGTTCTAGAAATTTACGTTCCCTATGTTTTAATTACCTAAATATTCTAGAAAATGTCCAAAAATCTAAAATAGCCTAAAAATAATTCTAAATAAATATTTATATAAGTAAATATATCAAAAACATTTATTGTCTAATTAACTAGGAGAATACTCTAAAAAAATTTAATATTTAAAATAATCTATAATAAATATAATATTATAAAATACACATAAAATATCTATTTTGGATGAGGGGGTTTACAATCTACCCAACTTACAAAAATTTTATCCTCAACATTAAAAATAAGGAATGATTTATTAAATCTTTCACATTTGTATCTAAGGCAAGTACTCAACCGCAATTTTTTCAAAAATTTAAATGATAAAATCTATTCAAATACATCACAATCTCTTCAAAATTAAAATAACCACTGTTTAAATCAAAATTTAACCTATCATAATCTCTTCTAGATTTTTAAATAATTAACATCCAAATTTAATTCAAATCTATCTGACATTTTTAATATTTAAATAACCCACATCAAATTTTATATCACGATTTTCAACTATCATAATCTCCTATAGATTTTAAATAATTATAACCAAAAATTATTTCTATATTTTAACTTAGAAATTTTGTACTCTTTAAATTTTAAATTCAATTTCTATTATCAACATTTCAAATAGGTGATCCAACAATCAAAATTTAACTTTTAATTCAAATCATCAAATTGTAAAATTTTGAATTCAATCCATCAATGTTCAAGTTATGAGTTCTATATATATATATATTTTTTATCCTCAAAAATTAAATTGTTAATTTAATATCCAATATTCAAAATTTAAATCATGTGCTTAAATTATAAATATTTGGTCCGCAATATCATAGTTTTAAAATTTATTCTATAAGGCATTCTTATCTTTAAAGTTAAATCATCATAATCTAAATAATTCTTCTAAAAATTCTCAAAATTAAAATGACTTAAATCTCTCAATCTAATCTCACTTGATCACAATCTAAAAAAATTTACCTCAAGTTGACAATACAACTTCTACCCAACTTAGAATTTACCGATCTATCACATAGGCTATATATTTAAGAAAAACATCCTCAAATTATTTAATCGTGTTATTCAATCCAAAAAGTATCTCACATGTTTTATGTCCTTAATTATAAAAGATAGTCACCAAGTAATATGATTGGCCTATGGGGTATATCTAGTACTATCCGTATATCAAACTTATATCAAGTACGAGCGTTCATCTTTCCAAAATAGAGAAAGACAAAAAACAATAATAAAGAATTCAAGGAGGAGGTGATAGAATAGAAGTATAGGGTTCAAGGCGATTAAAGAATTCAAAAAGAGTGTTGTCAGGGCAGTTGTGGATTGAAATCTTATTTTGGTAAATTCTTATTCACATGCTCATATCAGTACAGTTATGTAACCGATAAGATATGCTCGGACATGTCTAAAGGCAAGTATATTCGTCTAACATGCTGAGTCAACTATATCTCAATCTACGTAAAGTAGTCATGCGAAGAGCAAACCAAGTGCATTAAGGTTGATCAGACCGTAATACACTGATTCTGATTTAGACAATGTATTAGTAGGCATCCCCAATAACACATATGTCATGAACAAGCTCGATAAAAAAATAAGCTTACAAAACTAGCCTATAAAATAGCAGCATAACCGAAGGTAGTCCAGAAAATATAAGTACGCTGGATTATGATGAAGGAAGGTACAAAAATAATTTAAGTTCGCCAAGAAGATCGGTGTTATGCCTCTACAGTTGCTATACTAACTCCTTGTATAAGTCTCTAGTCGACCAAATGGGGGTATGGGCCTCTAAGTTCTACAGTCTGGATAAACACTATCTTCTTATGCAAGCCTATAGTTGGTGTCATTCAATTATACTTCATTAATGGATCAAAAGGACTATGTGATATTAGGTTATGAGGCATACTACCAAACTTTCAAGAATTTAACTAATAGTGTTATTGAACAATAGAGTGTATATACTTAGTATAAGTCACCTTCCTAACCCCTATCAAGTATGAAAGAAAGATAAGATTGACGTTGTGAAAGGATCAAGCAAGATACAATGCAAGCAATCAAATAAGAATGCGAAATAAAATCAAGGGAGGTGATTAATGCACTATGAAACTAACTATACTAACTAATCTAAGATACTAAGAGACACTCAAAAAGTTGTATCCTGCAAGTTTCAATATATAAAAATAATTGTTTAGATATATATATATATACAAGTCAATATACATAGTATCTATAACAAATCAATAAAAATAGGATACCTTGGCCTTGCACCAATACGTATCACACTACCTCACACTTATCTCGATACTCAAACCCAATACCTTGGTATTGACCCACTACCTTGATATTACCTTGAAATCCCAAGGTAATTCAAAATCTCATAAATATAGCTAATACATATGTATCCCTCAACCAATATACTAATATATACTAAGTACTATAATACATACCAATACAATACTTAAATATTAATTACAATACATATATAATCTACTAATATATAGATACTTATATATAGTTAACTATATACTAATTATTACACTAACTAAACTAATTGTTAACTATCCATATATATATTAGTATACATATCTATCTATCTACATATAAGGTATATAACTAACTAATACACTATACTAACTAACTGTTTACTAACTAGTATACTAAACTAATACCCTTAACTATTCTAACCTCAATAAACCATTACCCAAAACTTATGCTAAACCAATACCTCACTGAACCTGATACTGTGCAGATACTGATACTGCCTCTCCCCCTTTGCTGTTAATTCAAACTGCTACTGCAGTTGCTCTTCTCTGCTGTGGCACTCTTCCCTATTGTAGTGTACTTACTGCTGATGCAGTATGTGAATGCTGCAACTGCACTTGCACTTTGAACAATGTACTTACTGTTGTGCACTGAGGTTGCATCTCCTTGAGGTTGCTGTATAGTGACTGCACTGTGGCTGCTACTGCTCTGAGTTGATTTTGGTTGCACCTTCAACTAGCTGTAGTGCTCCTTGCTCAATGTTGCTTACTACACAGTTGTTGTATGCATTGCAACATGTTGCAGTGAGTTGTGTTGAAACCTTCCTGCTCATCTTACTGAACTGCACTAGGGTATTGCACACTAATGCACCTCAGCTGAAGTTGTAACTGTTGTTCAGTATATCTCAGTTGAGACACACTGTGTTAAACTAAGAGTTGCTATAGAATCCTGGGCACACTGATGGCTGCTACTTGCTGTGTATGTCACTATCTTGGCTCGAGCTGATGCACATTGCTGCAGAATTATGCACGAACCTGTTGTGCTCGTGCTGCACACCCTTGCAGTTGGGGACTGCCCTGCACTTGTCACTCGAGCAGTGGTGCAGCCCGAGTCCTTCCTTCTTGTTGAATGCTGTAGTGCACTAACTTCTATGCTGGATTGCCTCAAGTTACTAAAGACCCGAGCTCCTCTAGTTGAAGCTACTGCTGCTACTGCTCTCTTCATGCTGTGCTCGAGCACTGACTGCTCTTCCAACTCCTCCTCTCTCACACACACATATATATATAGACCTATATAAGTATCCATCTGTATGTACATATATATATACTCCTCCCTCTATATATATACCAAACTCTCTCTCTCTATATATATACACTCTTTCTACTATATATATATATATATATATATATATATATATATATATATATATATATATATATATATATATGCAATCACACACATATATATACATATAGATATATATAGTTATGTACACTTAGATATCACAATAGTATATAAACATACTTATATATATATATATATATATATATATATATATATATATATATATATATACACACACACACACACACACACACACACACACAAGCACATATAGGAATGAGGACCAAAAACCAAACACATGGAGTGCACCGCACCCATATCACACTCATTCTATGATACGCTTGCGATAAGTTACCACTACACAACCAAACACATCCCGAAGGATACGAGCAAGTCTAATACATTAAATATGAACAATACGTATAATAATTAGGTCAACTACGTGTCCGTGTCAAGATGTGATATGTACAAGTTCCCGTATCGGAGAAAAACCCCAAAAATCAATTCGTATCGTTAAAATGATGAGATACAGCCTACACGTACCCAATTATGGATACGACACTAGTCACAAACAAGTAATTACATGTCATATTGATCTATTTGACCAAATGACAAATACCACATGTGCCAATCTTAAAATTCTCCAAAAATTGGCACCAAAACACACATAACTTTCACTATAGGTCTCCTATGACCCTAAAACCTATTCCTATGGGTAGCCTATGTATGTGGGATGATTTCTCATGGTTAAATCTCAGATTTAGTGTCTACTAGAAGAGAGAAAACTGAAATATACTTATTGGAAGATGGATTCCTAATAAAAATCTCCAAATATGGAAATGTAGCTCCTCCTTGTAGATCTTGGCCTCCTCCTTGTAGATCTTTCCTTTCTTCTTATAGATCCTTGTTGTAGTAGTCTTAATTGAAGAATAGGGAAGAAATTTATGAAGAAATTTGTGAAGGAATGGAGAAATTTGGGTAGGGGAAAAATGTAGATCTAAAGGAAATAAAAATTATGAAGTGAATGATTTTCTCTCTCCTCCTTGCATGTGGCCGGCCATAAACCCCTCTCCATGCTATGTGAAATATCCAAAACACCCCTTGGGGCCTCTCATGAAAAAATTAATTAAGGAGGGAAGGTTCTAGTCTAATGGTTTCACTAATTAATCCATCCTCCTAATCCATGGGCCTAATTCATGGGCTCAATCTAAACTAAACTAAAATATTCATTCATTCATCTTAATTAAATGGTTAGGTCCACTACACAAGTCTAAAATAATCTAGCATCTCACAATAATTAATTAAAATAATAATTAATTAATCCATATGTACAATATTTAAATACAATAAATCCTAAAATAGAAATACTCAGGTCAATTACCAAACTACCCTTGATTAAAAATGTGAGGGTGACAATTGTATACCCTTAGAGCAGTCTAAGTTGACTGACCTACAATGTACATATTTTAGGAAAACTGATTATGAAAGATATTTGAGTAACAGTAACAAGAAGGAGCACTTGGGAGTTCATGTTCCTTGGTCTATTGAGATCTGCAGTTGGGTGCAGTCTAGAAGGGGGATGAGGATGCACTGCAGCAGGGTAGAGCACTGAATATAGGGTGTGTTCTGTGCACAGTGAGTGAGTGAGAACTTTTATATGTGCAGTAGGTAGGCCATGTGAGAAAGAGGAGAAGTGTATTAGTGAATTCGAGTGGATATAGGTGCTAGTGTCAGTTCGAGTGTTCAGTAAGTTGTACCAATAGGTATCATGTATACAGTTATATATGGATGCAAGTAGGTATCAGTGAGTGGACAATTAGATTTAAGTGATCAAGTATCATATATATAGGGTATAGGACTGTGTATTGATTCTTGAGGGTATGCATCCAGTTAGAGAGTTCATGGGAATAATGAAGAGCATCTTGACAGCAATAGTAGCAGTAGAGTGGGCCATATAGCTCTGTGGATATTGCAGTATGAAGTGTTGTAGGTACCAAGGTTGAAAATCTTGGAAAAGGCCTTGGGGGAAGAAAAATGATACCTATTATATCAGTTGATCCAAGTGTGTTATGGTCTAGGTAGGTAGGATATTAGTTAAGTTATATCAAGGTAATTGGTTAGAATATCAGTAGCACTAAGGTTGAGTGGTATGAGTTAAGGTAAGTTTTCTATAGATAAGGTATTACCTTGATACCAAATATATGGTATATATATGTTAATAACACTAAATATCAATTCAGATATTAACTAGAATACTTAGTACAAGGCTAGTACGACTTAGAAAACCTAGAGGAGCAAGGTGATGACCTAAACAACCTAGTTTGGACCTAGAAACCTCACCACCAGTTGGTTATGTATGATTATCATCTCATAACACCTTTAACACTTATATTTTATATTTAGGTCTTCGTGATTCTATATTGGATGTCGATCCTCATTTGTCGCTCAGGACCACAGGCGAGTAAATTCTCTGACAATTTTTATCATTTTGATCATTACTATAATTCTAGTTGTAGTGTATACTTGATTCTGACACACAGTGGATACATAGGCTAATATCATAAATATCTGTCATGAGGAGTAGGGATTGGAATCCATCGTACTAGATGGGGACGAGAAATATTAAAAAGTAATGTGATCATACCCCACCTTACAGGCATCATAGCTCACCCCATACAGCACGTAGGGTATAGCCTGACTATTTACATGCCTCATAACCTGTTATATATGATAAGCCAGACTTTTTCTCGCATCATAGTTAATCAGATGGTCAGCCTGACCTCACATGTATCATAGCCAATCATATATAACAAGCATGATCTTGTCCTAAGCCGATCACATAGCGAACTGATATTTTATGGCACTTAGCCAGTATTTATATTCTTGTTCCAGTACCTTCATTGCTAATATTCACATATATCAGTTGCACTGCTAGTTATTTCTTTATGATAATTTGTCACGCCCCAGTCCCAAAATACCGAGGGACCAGACACGTGGCAATGGCCAACAGCACGCACCGATGGACAAACCCAATTTAATGGATCCATCAGGGCATACTTATGCTGTAAAACAAAGTCTACGACAACATAGCACAACTAATCTCATCCACACAAGATAAAATATGATCCACAGATATAAGAAATGTAAATCATCAAACAGTCTCACAAAGTGCTTCGGGGAACAACCCGATAAAATCTGATACAATGGTTCAACAGACCAAAATATAAATGACTGAATAAAATAAATACTGAGCATATAACATGGATGCTCAGGAAAAGTCTTCAGCTAACACTGTTTAGGATAATAAACAGAAAAGATTGATATGTGGAAAATGAGGTCTTATACGAAAACCCGTCCTTCTTTTATGTTTACAAACAAGATTGTACAATTTAATCCTATACGAGGATGACCAAGTATAATTTACTTAATCTGGGTAAATATTGCTATAGGTGTCTGATCTGCAGTCGATCACTTTAGCCCTTGGACCATACGATATTGAAGAAGTGCCATGGAAGACAGAAAGCAGCTTCGCAGGTTGCTAAAGAGGGTGGATGCTCGATGCCAAAGTCGTCGATCCCTTCTTTTTGCCAGAGCTCTGGATTCTCCTCTCTCCCTTGACCGTTTGACCTTCGATCTTTGCGACCGTTGGATCTGATACTGGATTTCTTGATCAATTCTCCTCTTTTAATTCTTCGACCCTTTTCCTCTGTTGATAGAGGTCTCTATTTATAGAGTTTTTAGTGACAGTGACCACTCAGTCGGTATAGAAACCGAGTAGTGGAAAGTACAGCACCCTTTTACACGACGGTTTAAAATAACCAATGCCTGCGTATAGATAACCTTTTGAGTGAGCATGTGACGCGTGTCCAACTAAGGGACAAAACGCGTATATCTGCTGCGAAGATCACGGCGTAGAAGCCACGTAGGTAGTTATCCCTTGTGTAGAAGAGGTTGGCGTAGAAGCCAATAATTGTCACCATGGCATAGAAGCCAAGTAGGCATAGAAGCCAGATGGGCGTAGAAGCCGAGTGGTCATAGAGGCCGAGCAGGCGTAGAAGCCGAGTGGTCGTAGAGGCCGGGTGGGCATAGAAGCCGAGCAGGCGTAGAAGCCGAGTGGGCATAGAGGCCGAGCAGGCGTAGAAGCCGAGACGATATGGACATTTTAGCCGGAATTACGGCTCTTGGAGATATAATCAAATCTCTTGCATTAAATGTAGAGATCTGCCCCTATCCTGCGCATTAAATGCAGAGGCTTGTCTTTAAGATTTTCTATCATTCTGTACATTAAATGCAGATACGCGCCTCGAATCATGTACGAAGAGTGACTGCTGATGTGGCGGTCTATTTGCCTTCTGCGGAGCGTAAGAAGCTCACATCTGCCTGTGTAAAACTGTGCAGCGTATTCCCTTATATGCGTAAGAGTAGTTTACGCAAAGGGGATGTCACTAAACGACGGTTCAGTGACATTTAATCAAATCTCCTGCATTAAATTCGGAGATCCGCCATTATCCTACTTATTAAATGAGGAGGCATGGTTTAAAGGTCTGCCACCCTTCTGTGCCTCAAGTACAGAGACGTGCCTCGGGCATCTGTCAGTATTCGGCACTTTAAATACAGAGACGTGCCTCAAGAAACTGTCACCGCTCTGTGCATTAAATGCAGAGACGTGCCTCGATCCCTGTACGAAGTACAGCTTTTGACGTGGCAAGCTGTTTGTCTTCCGTAGAGCGTAAATAGCTCACATCTGCCTGTGTAAAACTAGGCAGCGTATTCCTTCGTATGTGTAAAAGTGGTTTACACAAAGGAAACGGTAGTAAATGACAGCCTGGGTTACAATACCGCGCCATCATTATAGCCGTCGCTTGGGTTGTCGTACAGTACTCTTTGTCAGGAGTCCAGACGTCAGGTTCATTGCATGATCTGACAGGTTCATTTTGAAGAATACGAAGTGCTCCTCGTACACTTCAATGCTGCATTGAAAGCGGATGAGTTTTACGCCATATAGGCGATGAAGCACCCTGCTTACGCTGAAGCAGCCTGGACATACTGTGTTACGCGGATGGTCCTTGAGCCTATATTTTTATGTTGTGCTCAGCAGAAAAGCTCTGTTGCACGTTTGATGGCTCTGAGGTCCTCGTTTATGCTGCCCTGCAACAACATGCTTGCGTAGCTATCCAGCATATTTTTTATGCTTCTACAAGACCCCCTTCAAAGCTTTTAAATTCCTCGTAATTTGAAACACTTTGAATGAAGCATTAACCGTTCTTCGTAACTCAAAATGCTCTGAGTGGAGCCTGAAACGGTCAAGCCTGACACGTTCTTTCATAGCTGACTTTATGGCAGAGTTATTGGGGATCGGTGAGATCTCTTTCGCCTATAAAAAGGCTGAGGAGTTTTCCTGTTCTTCCCACACTTCCTTCACCATACAGAGATGATAGTCGGAGTTCGTCGGGTTGACTTGAGGAAAAAGGAGGTCATGCTCTTCCAGCATATAAGGAGCCAAAAAGACGACATCTTCGAGCAAATGTCCTCTGCAACAATGGATCATTGAAGGATATCATAGCCTCCTTTGCTCGAGATAATCAGCATCTTTGTATGGTGGTTCTTCGGGAGAGAAGAAGGGTCGTATTTGACCAGGCAGCTTGCAAGTGGTGCCTTCTACTGTTACCTCCGTGGACGAGAGCAGATAGACTAGCTCTGTCCAGGATTGAGTTGAGTAAAATATCTCAACTCAATCTGTCACGACGCTGGATGTAGGAAAGCAGATTTACTCTGCTTTTCTTCTGTTGGCGGATGGGTCTATGCCCATTTCTGTATCCTTCCGCCGTTGACCAATATGCCAGTCAGTTTGCGGTTACTGCCTGACTGCCGGAGAAGACGGATGAAGAATGCCGCCCATGCGAGAACCTAGCAGAACAGATTCTGGTCGCGATCTTCAGACGATGATGAGAAAGTCCTTTGTAGACGGGATTTCCCTCATATGTAATCATTAAAATAAAGAAAACCCTTGTAGACTGGATTTTCCTCATATAATCATATTTTTAATTTTAATAAAATCGTCTTTCTTCTTTGCATATGATCATCTTGCCATACTTTGCTGTGAAGTCTGAATATATGTAGCTTCGACACGTCTAATTCTTTATGCCGACTCTGTATAGAAAGAGTGCTAGGTCCTGTCCTGTCTTCTACGCCTAACTAAGGATGCGCAAAAAGCCACTGTAGCAGTCGAGTGTTCGAAATGTCCTGCTGTTAGGAATGAGGAACCGCGTAGAATTCTGAACTGTTACTTATGATAAACAGAATTTTTGTTCAGACATTATCTTCAAGAATGATTTCTCAAAAGTCCCTTGGAACAGGGCGAGAAATGGCTGTCAAACTGAGTCGCCATCTTGAACTTGTAGATGAAATATTCAGACTGGAGTCTGGAGGAACCTCCAATCGACCCATGGAGAAGAGTAATTTTCAATGTTGAACTCTATATGCTTCGGATACTTGAGGTATCTTGAGGTCAAGAAGGAGTATCTTCTGTGTGAACTCCTGCGATTGACCGCCTTGAGAATCGTTCAGATGTACGCGTACTGTGTCCGGCGTATCTTTCAGATGTGCGGAAAGTCATAGAGCGTGAAATCATAAGTTTGCAGCCTCTGAGCGTAAACTAAATGCCACCGAGCGTGAAATCATAGATTTGTAGTTCCTGAGCGTAAAGTCGTAGGTTTGTAGCCTCTCAAGCATAAAATCTACCGAGCATGAGAGCATCCGGGCGTAAAACCATAGACTTATAACCTGTGAATGTAAAACCGTAGATTGGTAGCCGTCGAGCGTAGAAAGCTCCTTGGCGCAGAACTGTAGATTTATAGCCTGTGAAAAGGAAATCTTCCGAGCGTGCAGTTTGTGGATTTGTTGCCTCTAAGTGTGTCACACCCCAGTCCCAAAATACACGGGACCAGGTCACCGGGCATTGGCCAGCTAACACGACTCCGAAGGATATCCCAATTTAATGGATCCTAACGAAGCGTGCTACGCTGTCCTAAAGTACTAACAAGTCTAATACGCTAATATATAGCAGGCAAGGTCTAATCTCATCCACAGAAAATAATATATAAAGACTGAAATAAATGCTGGTAAATAAAATACAAGAGTCTGAATATCCATAATACATCTGAACTAGTCTGAATGGGGACAAACCCACTGAAATACAGAAACGAAAATAAAGTGCAGAAAGAGTAAGATAACTAGTCTAGAGTATCAACTAGCTAGATATGAAAACTCTAGTCCGATGTAGCTGCGTACTCAATTTCACGGGAACTCTCCTGGAAATGCCTCGTAGTCCTTAATCAGGAATCCTGTCTCTACTCCTGCTCCGTAGATGGTAGGGTACAAGTGCTCGTCCGGATCTGGAAGAGAACCAGGTCCTCAGAGGGACGTAACAAGTATACAGAAATGCATGCCATAAAGTAAGTACTGTGTAAACTCAAGGATAATCTAACCAGCTAAGTGAAATGCACTTTGAAGACAATCCTGGTACGTATGGGTAGGTGAAAGGTATAAAGCATAGCGTCGAGCCAGAGGCTAAGTACCTGGCATTAGCTGTAAACTGAACGCCAGGAATATATACTGACTACATCACCGATCATGATAGCGCGCAGCTAGTAACCACTATTGGATGTATCGACAAGCATATATGCCCATAATAGGGAACCTGAGCCCATATCCGGGTAACACATGACCCATAACCGGGTAACACTGAGGCTCACGGCCCCGCAGTTTACTTTGAAACTACGATGACCAAATGTCTGTCCCATACGCCTACTAATTGTCTTCTCCACCCAATGTCAATGTACAAGTCGCAAATACGACGTGGACACCTCATACTATGATGCAAGTCGCTACAGAAATAATAACTAACTAAATGCCGTCACACGTGCTGCTCATGCTGATGGCCAGTCGATCATGAAACACGCATCCCTACATGAACTCACTCTGTGATGTGTTAAGATACGTGTCAAGGCCTAGGAAGTCATATTGATAACTCCTCAACTTTAGGTGGGTCCACTAGACACTAGGTCAGACACAAGTCCTAACGTCAACGCCTTCGTTGACTGCACCCGAGTCTTCTCGGACGCGCACAGTTGAATATTGAAACAATAAAATATACAACTAGTTAACATCTGAATTTAGACAGCATCAACAAGGCAAGGTATACTTGCCTGGAACTCTGGTGTGCACAAGCAATGCTCCGGAACCAGCAGTCAAGGTAGCACCGTCTCGGATGCCTACGAACAGATAATCCAAATTTATAAATCACTAATTTGCACTAGCATAACTACTTATGTTAACATAGAGTACGTATACATACACAACGCCTATGCATGTATCTACATTAAATAATATATAGTATAGTATATATTATACTTAAATACAGATATATATATATATAAGAGACATTATTATATATAGTTAATATATAATTAGTATATATATAATACATATTTTAAAACATATACTATATATATCATTTATATACTTAACATAAATATATATAGATATTTATATATAGCATATGATATTAAATACCTCAACTAAACATATGTATATATATATATATAGAGTATATATACATAATATATGAAAAATAAGAAAAGGCATATATATATATATATATATATATATATATATATATATATATATATATATATATATATATATATATATATATATATATATATATATATATATGTACATACATATACATATAGAGCTTTAAATAATAGTATGTACATAATATATATATTTATATACTAAGAATATAAATACATAAATATATATATATATAAATAATAATATGGTGTATTTATACATAAGCAATATATACAATACATATATAAATATATATACATATATATTCATATATATATATATAATAAAATAAATGCATATATATATATATATATATATAATAGCATAACATAGTATTTTACATATATATATATATATATATATATATATATATATATATATATATATATATATATATATATATATATATATATATATATATATATATATATAATTACAATATAAATAAAAGATATATATAATTATATATGTATAATATAATATACATAAATACATATATATATATATATAGATAGATAGATAGATATATATATACATGAAAAAGAACAAAATACATATATATATACATATATACACATATATAGATATTATATATATATATATACAATATATACATATAATATAATAATGATACATATATATAGATAGAAATATATATTATATACTGATATAATATATATAATAATTATATAATATTTTATAGACTACTATATATATAAACATATATATAAATATATACATATATATATAGATATAGATATATATATAAATATATATATAAAAACAAAAAAACAAAACATACATATATTAATACAATAATATATATTATACTGTATTTAAATACTGTATTTATAATATATATTATATACATAGTAATATATATAGATATGTAAATATATACATATATATATAGATATATACATACATATACATGTAAATAAATATGTATAAAGATAGAAATACAGTTATATATATATATATATATACTTATTTATTATATATACTTAATATAATACATACTGTATTAATATACAGTATAATAATATATATACTGTTATATATATAATATATATTTATATAAACACATATATTTATATATATATATACATACATATATTAAATACCATGTATATATGTATTTAAAGGGTATTTGTATACCTGCCACGTGGAGGGGGGGCCCAGGCCTCGTCGCCGGCGGGAGGACGGCGGCGGAGCTGGCGGCGGCTGGCCGGAGGGATGGCTGCAGCAGCAGTGGCAGTTCATAGCAGCAGCAGCGGCGGTGGCTTGCGGGTGCTGCAGCGGCGCAGACGGCGGCGGAGGCTGCGGTACAGGGTGGGGGATCGACGGAGGGGGCGACGACGAAGAGTTCGGTGGTGGTGGCGGTGGTCAGTGGTGGCCGGAGTGGCGGTGAGGGGCGGTCGGGGGAGGCTGGGGTGCAGTGGCTGGGAAGTCGGGGGAGGATGCTACGGGGGAGCTGACGGTCGGGGCGGTGACCGTGGGGCGGCATGAAGGTGACGGGTCGGCGGAGGATGGTGAGGCGAAGCGGATGGGGGTGGTGGCGGTGGTCCAAGGTGGCGGATGGTGGTGGTTGGAGGTCGTCGGGGTGGTCGGGGTGCTGTGGTGCAGGAATGAGGGTGGGGCACTGCTGGGGCTGCCGGCGGCGGATGCGGTGGCCGGAGGGGGTGGGGGTTGGCCGGAAGGGAGCTGGGGAAGGGGCGAAGCCGGTGGCGGAGTTTGGTAGGAGGTGGTGGTCGGAGGGGCTGAGGGCAGGGGTCGGGGTGGTGATGAGCAGGGGTAGGGCTGTGTGTGTAGGTTTTAGGAATTAGGGTTTTCTTTGGGTTTTCTTGGGTTGTGTGCAATAAATGAGGTGAAATGATACCCTATATGTAGGAGAGAGAGAGTGGGGGCTGCCTAGGGATTAGGTCCGGCTGGTAGCATGCCTAGGGTTGTGTGAGGAGGCTCCATCATGATGAGGGGAGGGCTAGGATTAAATGTAATTTAAATGTAGGGTCATGATGTGTCCTCCCAAAGTTGATGCAAGTACATAAAAATGGAGGGAAAAATTGTGATGGGCTGGTCAAGGAATGTAGGTCTCATTCTTCATGGGGTTGGACCAATGAGAGGGGGACACCTCACTGCAAATTTGCATAAAGGCCCCTGAACAATTAGGAAATTGCACGAAAGCTGAATTTGGGGATTTGATGTGACAAAACACCATGTTTGGTGTTTTGCATTGGGCTAGGATGGTGTATGGTATTTTGTATGAGGCTTGTGGGTGTGTGTGTGGGTTTGGGTTGGAGTTGGGTCTAATTCAATTGAGGTTAGGTCACCACATTAATTAATTCATAATTAATGTGCCGGGTGTCTCTAATTTAATTTAATAAAAACCGGGGGTCTAAATTGGGTTGGACAAGGGTCATTAGTGTGGTAGGCTCAGTGTATAATAATGTCATGATCTGGGTTGGTCAAATCAGATCGAGATAGGGTCTCAATTTCGATTAGAACGGACAACGAACGTAATTACGCAATTTATTTAAATTGCGTACGGACGTTTGTAACGACTTTTGTGCGACTAAAATTAGGCACAAAAATCAGCATCCGGGGGTTGCTCAAGGTTCATTATGATAGGTTAGTATGTCTAGGCCAAGTGTATGGAATTTGTTTCAGGGTAACAGCTAGTGTAGGGTCCTAAATATCGGGACATCGGTAAGGCGTCCTAAGTAAATAAAATTACTGCACAAATAAATAATACTATGTATAATAAATTTTAATTAGGACCAAAATAACCCTAATCTCTTTATCTAAATTAATAAAAATAAATTTTTGATCTAGGGGGTTTACAATCTACCCAACTTATAAGAATTTTGTTCTCGAAATTAAAATAACACATAATAAGCTATAAATTATCAAGTAATGCTATGGACATACCTAGAGTTGGTGGATCTGGCGTTTGTACTATCTGCCGAGCTCTATCGCTATACTGGAAACACTCCCGAGCTTGATGTTGGGTTGAGCCGCACCTCAAGCACTGTCCTAGTCTTCTTCTGCAATCCTTCTGGACATGTCCCTTCTTTCTGCAAAAGTGACACGTCGGTAGTTCTCTCTGCTGATATGGCACAATCTTCTGTTGTGTTTGCACTCCTGGATGGCGAATTGGTCCTCCTGCTCTGGGCTGATCTCTGGCTGGTGCATTCATGCTGGAATGCCTCGATCCTCTACTAATAGCCTCCTGGATCCTCGCCTCTGATAGGACTTCCTCGTATGAGATCCTCGCCTGAGTAGTAGTGTACCTCGGCAGCTCGAAGGTAAGGCCGTGGTGGAATCTTCTGGCTTTTTCTAGGTCGTTGGGTATCAGGACTGCACCGAAACGGCTGAGTCTGCTGAACTCCCCGTCGTAGGCGTCTACGGACAGATTCCCTTGCTCCAAGTGCAGGAACTAGGAGTACAGGGCGTTCCTCACCGTAGCGGGAAAATACTTCGCATTGAAGTATTCCAGAAATTCCTCCCAAGTCTGCGCCCTGCCGATGCTGCACTCCATAGAATCCCACCAGTGATGGGCGTTGCCTGTGAGTTGGGCCCTCACTGCGGTCATCTAGAGGTCGGGGTGTAGTTGCGAACCCTCCAATAGCATCTTAGTGTTGGAGACCCAGTCTAAGATCTCTTCTGCAGTCTTCTTGCCTGAGAAGGTTCTGGGTTCCATGTGGCGAAAGCCTCGTACAGTGCCCACTGGCTGGACAGGTGCAGGTGCTGGTGCTGCTGCTTGGGCAGGTGCCCTCTCTAGTACTGCCATCAGACCCTGTCTTAGAGTCTCAGTCTGATGCCACTGTGCCTGCATCATCGTCTGAAAGAACTGGAACATCTGTGGTTGTTCCTCCGTTGGTGGCATCTGGGGTGGAAATGGTGGAGGAGGTGGAAGAGGTACCTCCGGCTGTCTCCTTGGTGTCTCCTCGGGTGCCGGCCTCTCGAATTGCGATATCGGAGTGGCCCTCGAGGTCTGTCCCTCGAAGTGTTGCGTCGGGATCGTCTGCGATGTCTGGCCCTCTGGCTGCTGCGTCCCTTCGTTGGGAGAGACCTAATGCCAGTCGATCATCGGGACCTGGGGAATCACCTGTGCCTGTGGCTGAGGTTGCTCTCCAGGTGGTCCCTGGGATGTCTCCTCCCTCGGTGCGGGGGCTGATGGTACTATGGCACCAAGTATCTCGCGTCTGCTGCGTAGGTTCATCTCGCTGTAAGAGATAGAACATCATTAAAAAAGTACGGAATAACAAGCAGGATGCAGATATTTAATTTAATCAAATGCGAAGGAGGTTCAAAGGCGGAATATGGATGAGAGCTATTATTTTCTATCCTATTGCAGGCTCGCTGGGCATGTTACCATACCACAAGCGATTATCATGACCTGCATGGGCCACCACTAAAACCATGTCACACCCCACTCCCAAAATACATGGGACCAGGTCACGTGGCATTTGCCAGCTGACACGACTCCGAAGGATATCCCAATTTAATGGATCCTAACGAAGCGTGCTACGATGTCCTAAAGTACTAACAAGTCTAATACGCTAATATATAGCAGGCAAGGTCTAATCTCATCCATAGAAAACAATATATAAAGACTGAAATAAATACTGGTAAATAAAATACAAGAGTCTGAATATACATAATACATCTGAAATAGTCTGAATGGGGACAAACCCACTGAAATACAGAAATAAAAATAAAGTGCAGAAAGAGTAAGATAACTAGTCTAGAGTATCAACTAGCTAGATATGAAAACTCTAGTCCGATGTAGCTGCGTACTCAATTTCATGGGAACTCTCCTGGAAATGCCTCATAGTCCTCAATCAGGAATCCTGTCTCTACTCCTGCTCCGTAGATGGTAGGGTACAAGTACTTGTAAAACCCCCTTCCTAGAAAATCGTATATACATTTTTATTTATTAATTATTAATTAAATTGTAGTAATTAGGTCTAAATAGGAGAAATAGATTTTTAATAATTTTTATGTTAGGTGTTCGGGCACTTAGAGGACTTGTGGGACCATCAGGAATTTTTCAAAATTTATTCCATGTAGGAGACCCCTTGAGCAGTTGCTAGCCTAACGATGTGCAATACCCTAATCTATAAATTTTCTTATGAGTATATATATATATATATATGTATATACAAATATATATATATGTATATATATTTTATAAAGAAAGAAAGGAAAAGAAAAGAAAAGAAAATAAGAATTTAATACTAAATAATAATATAATAATAATAGTAATAATAATAACATTGACAACTATTATACTAACTAAAGTTACTACTACAGCCAACTACAATGACTCCTTAGCTAAGTAACCCTTAGCAACCCTTCAGCGCCTAATTCCCCGCCCACTTCAGCACCAGAGAGCCGATCATTTTTTTTCATTTACCCCCACGGACTCAACCCGCCTCCAACTTCCCCTCTCTCTTAATATATTATATATATATATATATATATATATATTAGCTCCCAAAAAAAAAAATCCTAACCTAATTTCCAGACCTCCTCTTCCCATCTAGAGCCGTCACCGCAGCCAGAGAAGCCTCCCCAAGCCATCCAACCATCCCGTCGACGCCGACATCGCGAACTGCAGTCTCCCACTCGAGGCACCTTCGCTCCGGCGTGATTTCCAGTTGACTCGCTCGACCAAACGCTGTTCCGTTTTCATAGGTATGATCTTCCCTCAACCCTCTCCAATATTTGTTTTATAGTCAATCTCGGAAAACGTGTGCCCCTAGGTGAAAAACAGCGCCCAAGTCAGCGCGAGCAGACAGAATTCTGCAATCGCAGAATTCCAGAATGACCACCCATATTGCCGAGTTCGTATCTCCCACCACAGAGATCCGAATTCGGTGATTCCTTTTGATACCTGTAGATTACATGACCTAGTTTATTTTCTGTATTATAACTTTGTGCAATTAGTCGCTATGGACAGAATTATATTCGTCACAAAACTGCGCGCACCCACTTTTTCTGGTTTTCCAAAAGTTGGAGATCGGAGCGCGCCCCGCCAAACGAGACCGTCCCGCCGTGTGCCAAGTGTACCGAATGGTGCACGCAGCATAACGGGACACGTGAACATTCGTGGGGACTGATTCGGACGCGTGTGCGCACCGGAATCAGGTCGTATCCGCGGACACATTTCGTGTCGCCACTTTTGTGGAACTCGCGAGCATTTTGTGCACGCTTGTCAGATTGTGACGAAACTTGCGCCACTGGACTCGTGGTAACGCGCTGGTCCTGTGACCCAATTTTCACGCATTTCTGAGACGGTTGACCAGATCGCTAATTGGCGGGCCCTACAGTTGACTTTTTGGACCAAATTTGGTTCGGCTCATCGAAATCCACATTTGGACATACCGTTGGGTTCGTATTGACATCTAGAGTTGTTTGACCCATAGTTTGTCCCATTTAGAGACTGTTACCCTCGGTACGCTTTTCGGTGCAAAGTGGGCCACACGTGGACCCCACTTTTGTCCGAAATTACGGTTTTGCCCCTGTGTCCAAATTGGACGAAAGGGAAGTGCTTTTTAGCTATTTTGCTCATTCCGGAAACGTTGGTGATGTTTATTTCAGCATCCGAAGACATTTTTTTTGTGGCCATAGCTTCTGGTCCTGTGTATTGGACATCTGGACGTGATATTTTGTAGCTTCTTGCCAGGCAAGTATACCTTGCCATTGTACTGTTATTTATATTCCATATGTTGCATGCATCTTTACTTTCTGTCCTTAGTCCATATATTTTAATTGTTATATAAAATGCTCGCGGCGGTGACGTCGCGATATGTTTTTATTTATATATTGCATTGACCTTGTTCATGAGACTACCCCATTATCATGTAGCACCATTAGGTTTCATTTGACTGTGACACATATTTTACACGAGTTGTGAGTCTCATATAGATCACGGACGCACGTATTGACTGATCATCGATACGTATGGGCCGTGCGTTAGGAATAACTGCTGTTAGAAACATTGCATGCTAGTAGACTTGGCAGTTATTAGAGGTCCAGGGACATAGCTTATTGTAGTACGGTGGTCCCATCCTTGTCCTTGTTTGGTTGCAGGATTGGGCTAGGGTACTAAGAATAGGCTACGGACCAAATCGTGTCATGGATGTGACATGCTTAGAGCATGGGGTGGGGAGAACAACAAGTACCGCATTTGAGCTCCTTTACACTTTTTCTGTGAAGTCCGGATTCTCCGCTGGAGATACGGGTGATGATGACCCTTATATATTATGTACTATCAGGCGGGCCACCGGCGTTCAAAAGACGACGTGCCTTTTAGGCCCCTGGCTCTTCAAAAGAGAACCATGCCAAATCCCAGTTTTCAGCCAGATAGCTCACTTGTGGGGAAAGGTGTTCTTAACTGCATTCACATAGATGGTTAGGCGACCCCAATGGATATTTATTTCAGTACTTTATTGGCATGTGTTTAAGTATACTTGTTATGTCCCTCTGAGGACCTGGTCCGCTGCCAGGTGTACCTGTTCTTGAGTATTTGTAGGAGTACAGATTTGGAAGGATATAGATGCTTCGTGGATGTCTTCTCTTCGAGCCGTGATTGATAGCTGGTACTTATTGTTTGAGTGAGTTGTACTGATATTGTATTTACTTTTCCCATTCGAGTTGGTAATGGATTTGTTTCCATCCAACTATCATCTTTAGATACTTCTTGTTGAGATCTAGTTTCTTAGACATTGGTTATTTTATTTCTATATGATTTTGGTGGATGAGAATTAGATTTTAACCTGTGACTTGTATTACATTTTATACCACTTGTGGATTTTATATTCATATTACAGCGTACGTATGGATTTGGTTTCCATATATTGGAGTTGCCATATCCATGCGGCTGGCATGATTACGTGTCCTAGTCCTACGTATTTTTGGGACTGGGGCGTGACATGTTTTTGTGGTGGCCCATGCAGGTCGAGAGCATATTGTCTCGGTTACGTTACTGTACCGAACAAGCCTGCACCTAGGACTAGAGTATAAGATCTCATCCATAATTGACTATGATTTATCTTCCTCCTCTCTGTTCTATTTTTTTAACAAATGCATCCTGCTTGATTCCTGTGCTTCCCTAATAGTTCTTTAAGTATAGCATTCTCCTAGAATATAGAAGTTCATGTTGTTAGATGATAATTAGAGTAGCACACCTATTTAGAATACAACGAGATTATAGATACACCACTAAGTTTAGAATATCTAGCGAACCCTAGAATCCCTTATCCATATAATTGGTTTACCATTACCCGGATGTATTATGAGGACTTGAGAGTAGTATAGACACTACTAGAGTTAGTTAGAAGGTTACCATAATGTTTGCCCCTAGCATTGAGTAACCCATAGAAAACAAAACTTAATGTTTGGACTGAACCGAACCTTCATAGTTAGATGATATTGGAACTATAAACTTATATCATTGTCTTGTTATTAGTAGACAGCACCCTAGGAAGCCTAGAGGAATGTAATCAACACTTCTCCCTTGATCATACCCCGAACATAGCAACCAACACCCCACTCCCCTTAGAGAACCATGATGCTATCTAGGGCCGTCTATCTTTATTTTATATATTGTTTCCCTGCGACCATAGCGCTCGCTATTTTGTGACGGCTAATTACGTTTCTTCTCTTCATCTTTCAACTCGTGCCATCTGACACTTCGGATAGTAGGCCAAGTAATTTTCTTCTTTGTTAAGGGCTCATAGTTTGCTAGGATTATAGTTGTGGCCTTGAGTGTGAATTTTTTTTTGCTTGGTAGCTAGAACTTGATAAGTTTAAGTTGTTTTGTAGATTGTGACCAATGGTTAACCCTTAGCTTTTAAATCGTGTAATTTGTACCCTCACCTCGATACAAGTTAGACCCCTTTCCCCCTTAACGGCCAGTAACTCCTCTATCCCTACTATTGACACTGGTTCCATAAGCACTATGACTAAGAGGTAAGATGACCATGACTTATGTAATAGAAGAGGATACCCCAATAAAGTACCAAGACCTCTTCTCATAGACCTTAACAGGAGCTTTTACGGTATCCTTAAGACAATACAATAGTAGTTAAATTATTTTAAGTTGGATAGTATACCTCACCACCTAGTATCATATAGCCCTTGTGATCCATTGATGAAGTGTAACTAAATGGCATTAATTGTATGCTAACATAAGATGATAGTGTTTATTCAGACTATAGAACTTAGAGGCTCACACCCCTACTTTGTCGACTATCGACTTAGACACAGAATTAATATGATAACTATAGAGATTGTAGAGTCTTTTATTATTGTTGCTTATGATGTTTTGTTCGGTGAACTTGAATTAATTTGTGCCTCCTTTCATCAACATCTAGCGTGCTTATATTTCATATACTACCTTGACTTATGCTGCTATTTTATAGCCTAGTTTTGCGAGCTTATTCTTTATCAAGCTTGTTCATGACATATGTATTATTGGGGAGGCCCACAATAATACATTTCAGAATCAGTGTATTACGGTCTGATCAACCTTAGTGCACTTGGTTCGCCCTTCGCATAACTACTTTACGTGGATTGAGATATGCAGTGATTAGTAGACAATTATACTTGCCCTAGACATGTCTGATATCTCGTATCGGTTACATAACTGTACTAATACGAGCATGCGAACAAAGGATTACCAAAAAATAGGATTTCAATCCACAACTGCTTTGACAATTCCCAATTGAATTCTTTAAACGCCTTGATCCCAATCCTTCTATTCTATTACGCTGCCCTTGAACTCTTTATTATTTCTCTTCGTCTTTCCTTATTTCGGAAAGACGAAACATCGTGCTTGGTATAAGTTTGATACACAGAGAGTACTAGATATACCCCATAGGCCGATCACATACTTGAGGATTATTCTTTCGTAATTAAGGACATATCATATGTGATATGATCGGCGTTGAAGTTTCGAGGATTGAACGACATGAGTAAATAGATTAAGGGATATTTTCTTAAGGTATATAGCCTTAGGTGATAGGTGGGTAAATTCTAAGTTGGGTAGTAGTGCATTGTCAACTCGGGAGGAATTTCTTTTAGATTATGATCGAGTAAGACTAGATTGGGAGAGGTTCAAGCCATTATAATTTTGAAAAATTTAGAAGGATGACTAAGATGATGAGGATCAATGAATTGATATTGAGGACCCAATATTTATACCTTAAGTGCATGAGTTAAGTTTTTTGAACAATGAAGGTAGAATCACCAATTTGAATTTAGAGGATAAATATAGAATTTCAGACTTGAATATTGGTGGACTTCATTTAAATTATTTTTCAATTTGGTGAATTGAATTAAGAATTAAAATTTTGGTTGGACGACCTATTTGAAATAATGAGGATGTGAATGGAATTTAAAGAGTTGAGACATACAAAAAAAAAAACATTTATAAGTGAAAATAGGGAATATATTGGACTCAAACCACTTCTAAAGGAGATTATGATAGTTAGAGATCGTGAGGTAAAAGTTATATGCGTATGTAAATCTTGGAGATGTTATGTGGATATGGATAATTGAAACAAGGGGAGAAGAGATAACCATATGTTAAATTTTGATTGGAGCAGTGGACATCTTAACCTAGAAGTGATTGCAATGGATATGATTAGGATTTTAGTTATCGCAAGAAGATTGCGACTGACTTGCCTTATTGTGCATAAAGGATTAACCGATTCTGCCTTATTTCAATTTTGAGGACGACATTGTTTTAAGTTCGGCAGATTGTAAAACCCCTCACCTAAGAAATTGACCTACTCAGCTTAGATAGTGAGACTGAGGCTAGCACGAATCCACTTAGAAATAGAACACGGTATTTTTATTTAGTTTTACAACATGATATCACTTGACACGCCTTACCGTGCTCCGATAATTGGAGCACTACACTAGCCACTACCTTCCAACAAAATTCTACACCCTTATCCTAGACATGTCCATCATCCAATTCTCATCTTTGTGCAATTTTCCAATTGTTGGACGCTTTTATGCAAAGGAGCATTTATGTGTCCACACCATTGGACATGACACATGAAGAAACCTATTTTTTCGCTCATATGGATTTTTCCATGATTTTTTTTTTCTGGATGTGCAACGTGCAACATCGTCTACCCCTTTAAACCTAGCCTTGCATTTTAAACAATGCGAATCTTATACCATCATTGCATTCTATCGTGGCTTAATTTTAATTTCGAGGACGAAATTTTTATAAGTTGGGTAGAATGTAAAACCCCCTTCCTAGAAAATCGTATATACATTTTTATTTATTAATTATTAATTAAATTATAGTAATTAGGTCTAAATAGGAGAAATAGATTTTTAATAATTTTTATGTTAGGTGTTCGGGCACTTAGAGGACTTGTGGGACCATCAGGAATTTTTTGAAATTTATTCCATGTAGGAGACCCCTTGAGCAGTTGCTAGCCTAACGATGTGCAATACCCTAATCTATAAATTTTCTTATGAGTATATATATATATATATATGTATATACAAATATATATATATGTATATATATTTTATAAAGAAAGAAAGGAAAAAAAAAGAAAAGAAAATAAGAATTTAATACTAAATAATAATATAATAATAATAGTAATAATAATAACATTGACAACTATTATACTAACTAAAGTTACTACTACAGCCAACTACAATGACTCCTTAGCAACCCTTCAGCGCCTAATTCCCCGCCCACTTCAGCACCAGAGAGCCGATCATTTTTTTTCATTTACCCCCACGGACTCAACCCGCCTCCAACTTCCCCTCTCTCTTAATATATTATATATATATATATATATATTAGCTCCCAAAAAAAAAACCCTAACCTAATTTCCAGACCTCCTCTTCCCATCTAGAGCCATCACCGCAGCCAGAGAAGCCTCCCCAAGCCATCCAACCATCCCGTCGACGCCGACATCGCGAACTGCAGTCTCCCACTCGAGGCACCTTCGCTCCGGCGTGATTTTCCGTTGACTCGCTCGACCAAACGCTGTTCCGTTTTTATAGGTATGATCTTCCCTCAACCCTCTCCAATATTTGTTTTATAGTCAATCTCGGAAAACGTGTGCCCCTAGGTGAAAAACAGCGCCCAAGTCAGCGCGAGCAGACAGAATTCTGCAATCGCAGAATTCCAGAATGACCACCCATATTGCCGAGTTCGTATCTCCCACCATAAAGATCCGAATTCGGTGATTCCTTTTGATACTTGTAGATTACATGACCTAGTTTATTTTTTGTATTATAACTTTGTGCTATTAGTCGCTGTGGACAGAATTATATTCGTCACAAAACTGCGCGCACCCACTTTTTCCGGTTTTCCAAAAGTTGGAGATCGGAGCGCGCCCCACCAAACGAGACCGCCCAGCCGTGTGCCAAGTGTACCGAATGGTGCACGCAGCATAACGGGACACGTGAACATTCGTGGGGACTGATTCGGACGCGTGTGTGCGCCGAAATCAGGTCGTATCCGCGGACACATTTTGTGTCGCCACTTTTGTGGAACTTGCGAGCATTTTGTGCACACTTGTCAGATTGTGACAAAACTTGCGCCACTGGACTCGTGGTAACGTGCTGGTCCTGTGACCCAATTTTCACGCATTTCTGAGATGGTTGACCAGATCGCCAATTGGCGGGCCCCACAGTTGACTTTTTGGACCAAATTTGGTTCGGCTCATCGGAATCCACATTTGGACATACCGTTGGGTTCGTATTAACATCTAGAGTTGTTTGACCCATAGTTTGTCTCATTTAGAGACTGTTACCCTCGACACGCTTTTCGGTGCAAAGTGGGCCACACGTGGACCCCACTTTTGCCCGAAATTATGGTTTTGCCCCTGTGTCCAAATTGGACGAAAGGGAAGTGCTTTTTAGCTATTTTACTCATTCCAGAAACATTGGTGATGTTTATTTCAGCATCCGAAGATATTTGTTCTGTGGCCATAGCTTCTGGTCCTGTGTATTGGACATCTGGACGTGACATTTTGCAGCTTCTTGCCAGGCAAGTATACCTTGCCATTGTACTGTTATTTATATTCCATATGTTGCATGCATCTTTACTTTCTGTCCTTAGTCCATATATTTTAATTGTTATATAAAATGCTCGCGGCGGTGACGTCGCGATATGTTTTTATTTATATATTGCATTGACCTTGTTCATGAGACTACCCCATTATCATGTGCACCATTAGGTTTCATTTGACTGTGACACATATTTTACACGAGTTGTGAGTCTCATATAGATCACGGACGCACGTATTGACTGATCATCGGTACGTATGGGCCGTGCGTTAGGAATAACTGCTGTTAGAAATATTGCATGCTAGTAGACTTGGCAGTTATTAGAGGTCCAGGGACATAGCTTATTGTAGTACGGTGGTCCCATCCTTGTCCTTGTTTGGTTGTAGGATTGGGCTAGGGTACTAAGAATAGGCTATAGACCAAATCGTGTCATGGATGTGACATGCTTAGAGCATGGGGTGGGGAGAACAACAAGTACCGCATTTGAGCTCCTTTACACTTTTTCTGTGAAGCCCGGATTCTCCGCTGGAGATACGGGTGATGATGACCCTTATATATTATGTACTATCAGGCGGGCCACCGACGTTCAAAAGACGACGTGCCTTTTAGGCCCCTGGCTCTTTAAAAGAGAACCATGCCAAATCCCAGTTTTCAGCCAGATAGCTCACTTGTGGGGAAAGGTGTTCTTAACTGCATTCATATAGATGGTTAGGCGACCCCAATGGATATTTATTTCAGTACTTTATTGGCATGTGTTTAAGTATACTTGTTATGTCCCTCTGAGGACCTGGTCCGCTGCCAGGTGTACCTGTTCTTGAGTATTTGCAGGAGTACAGATTTGGAAGGATATAGATGCTTCGTGGATGTCTTCTCTTCGAGCCGTGATTGATAGCTGGTACTTATTGTTTGAGTGAGTTGTACTGATATTGTATTTACTTTTCCTATTCGAGTTGGTAGTGGATTTGTTTCCATCCAACTATCATCTTTAGATACTTCTTGTTGAGATCTAGTTTCTTAGACATTGGTTATTTTATTTCTATATGATTTTGGTGGATGAGAATTAGATTTTAACCTGTGACTTGTATTACATTTTATACCACTTGTGGATTTTATATTCATATTACAGCGTACATATGGATTTGGTTTCCATATATTGGAGTTGCCATATCCATGCGGCTGGCATGATTACGTGTCCTAGTCCTACGTATTTTTGGGACTGGGGCATGACAGTACTCGTCCAGATCTGGAAGAGAACCAGGTCCTCAGAGGGACGTAACAAGTATACAAAAATGCATGCCATAAAGTAAGTACTGTGTAAACTCAAGGGTAATCTAACCAGCTAAGTGAAATGCACTTTGAAGATAATCCTGGTACGTATGGGTAGGTGAAAGGTATAAAGCATAGCGTCGAGCCAGAGGCTAAGTACCTGGCATTAGCTGTAAACTGAACGCCAGGAATATATACTGACTACATCACCGATCATGATAGCGCACAGCTAGTAACCACTGCTGGATGTATCGACAAGCATATATGCCCATAACAGGAAACTTGAGCCCATATCCGGGTAACACATGGCCCATAACCGGGTAACATTGAGGCTCACGGCCCCGTAGTTTACTCTAAAACTACGGCGACCAAATGTCTGTCCCATACGCCTACTAATTGTCTTCCCCGCCCAATATCAATATACAAGTCGCAAATGCGACGTGGACACCTCATACTATGATGCAAGTTGCTACAGAAATAACAACTAACTAAATGCCGTCACACGTGCTGCTCATGCTGATGGCCAGTCGATCATGAAACACGCGTCCCTACATGAACTCACTCTGTGACGTGTTAAGATACGTGTCAAGGCCTGGAAAGTCTTATTGATAATTCCTCAACTTTTGGTGGGTCCACTAGACACTAGGTCAGACACAAGTCCTAACGTCAACGCCTTCGTTGACTGCACCCGAGTCTTCTCGGACGCGCACAGTTGAATATTGGAACATTAAAATATGCAACTAGTTAATATCTGAATTTAGACAGCATCAACAAGGCAAGGTATACTTGCCTGGAACTCTGGTGTGCACAAGCAATGCTCCGGAACCAGCAGTCAAGGTAGCACCGTCTCGGATGCCTACGAACAGATAATCCAAATTTATAAATCACTAATTTGCACTAGCATAACTACTTATGCTAACATAGAGTATGTATACATACACAACGCCTATGCATGTATCTACATTAAATAATATATAGTATAGTATATATTATACTTAAATGCAGATATATATATAAGAGACATTATTATATATAGTTAATATATAATTAGTATATATATAATACATATTTTAAAACATATACTATATATATCATTTATATACTTAACATAAATATATATAGATATTTATATATAGCATATGATATTAAGTACCTCAACTAAACATATGTATATATATATATATAGAGTATATATACATAATATATGAAAAATAAGAAAAGGCATATATATATATATGTACATACATATACATATAGAGCTTTAAATAATAGTATGTACATAATATATATATTTATATACTAAGAATATAAATACATAAATATATATATATATATAAATAATAATATGGTATATTTATACATAAGCAATATATACAATACATATATAAGTATATATACATATATATTCATATATATATATATATATATATATATAATAAAATAAATGCATTTATATATATAATAGCATAACATAGTATTTTACATATATATATATATATATATATATATATATATATATATATATATATATATATATATATATATATATATATATATATATATATATATATATATATATACATATAATTACAATATAAATAAAAGATATATATAATTATATATGTATAATATAATATACATAAATACATATATATATAGATAGATAGATATATATATACATGAAAAAGAACAAAATACATATATATACATATATACACATATATAGATATTATATATATATACAATATATACATATAATATAATAATGATACATATATATAGATAGAAATATATATTATATACTGATATAATATATATATATATAATAATTATATAATATTTTATAGACTACTATATATATAAACATATATATAAATATATACATATATATATATATATATATATATATATATATATATATATATATAAACAGAAAAGCAAAACATACATATATTAATACAATAATATATATTATACTGTATTTAAATACTGTATTTATAATATATATTATATACATAGTAATATATATAGATATTTAAATATATACATATATATATATAAATATATACATACATATACATATAAATAAATATGTATAAAGATAGAAATACAGTTATATATATATATACTTATTTATTATATATACTTAATATAATACATACTGTATTAATATACAGTATAACAATATATATACTACTATATATGTAATATATATTTATATAAACACATATATATATATATATAGATATATACATACATATATTAAATACCATGTATATACGTATTTAAAGGGTATTTGTATACCTGCCACGTGGAGGGGGGGCCCAGGCCTCGTCGGCGGCGGGAGGAGCTGGCTGCGGCTGGCCGGAGGGATGGCTACAACAGCAGTGGCAGTTCACAGCAGCAGCAGCGGCGGTGGCTTGCGGAGACTACAGCGGCGCAGACGGCGGCGGAGGTGGCGGTGCAGGGTGGGGGATCGACGGAGGGGGCGACGGCGAAGAGTTCGGTGGTGGTGACGGTGGTCAGTGGTGGTCAGAGTGGCGGTGAGGGGCGGTCGGGGGTGGCTGGGGTACACTGGCTGGGAAGTCGGGGGAGGATGCTGCGGGGGAGCTGACGGCCGGGGCGGTGGCCGTGGGGCGGCAGGAAGGTGACGGGTCGGCGAAGGATGGTGAGGCAAAGCGGATGGGGGTGGTGGCGGTGGTCCAAGGCAGCGGATGGTGGTGGTTGGAGGTCGTCGGGGTGGTCGGGGTGCTGTGGTGCAGGAAGGAGGGTGGGGCACTGCGGGGGCTGCCGGCGGCGGATGTGATGGCCGGAGGGGGCGGGGGTTGGCCGAAAGGGAGCTGGGGAAGGGGCGAAGCCGGTGGCGGAGATTGTTCGGAGGTGGTGGTCGAAGGGGCTGAGGGCAGGGGTCGGGGTGGTGATGAGCAGGGGTAGGGCTGTGTGTGTAGGTTTTAGGAATTAGGGTTTTCTTTGGGTTTTCTTGGGTTGTGTACAATAAATGAGGTGAAATGATACCCTATATGTAGGAGAGAGAGAGTGGGGGCTGCCTAGGGATTAGGGCCGGCTGGTAGCATGCCTAGGGTTGTGTGAGGAGGCTCCATCATGATGAGGGGAGGGCTAGGATTAAATGTAATTTAAATGTAGGGTCATGATGTGTCCTCCCAAAGTTGATGCAAGTACATAAAAATGGAGGGAAAAATTGTGATGGGCTGGTCAAGGAATGTATGTCTCATTCTTCATGGGGTTGGACCAATGAGAGGGGGACACCTCACTGCAAATTTGCATAAAGGCCCCTGAACAATTAGGAAATTGCACGAAAGCTGAATTTGGGGATTTGATGTGACAAAACACCATGTTTGGTATTTTGCATTGGGCTAGGATGGTGTATGGTATTTTGTATGAGGCTTGTGGGTGTGTGTGTGGGTTTGGGTTGGAGTTGGGTCTAATTCAATTGAGGTTAGGTCACCACATTAATTAATTCATAATTAATGCGCCGGGTGTCTCTAATTTAATTTAATAAAAACCGGGGGTCTAAATTGTGTTGGACAAGGGTCGTTAGTGTGGTAGGCTCAGTGTACAATAATATCATGATCTGGGTTGGTCAAATCGGATCGAGATGGGGTCTCAATTTTGATTAGAACGGACAACGAACGTAATTACGCAATTTATTTAAATTGCGTACGGACGTTTGTAACGACTTTTGTGCGACTAAAATTAGGCACAAAAATCAGCATCTGGGGGTTGCTCAAGGTTCATTATGATAGGTTAGTATGTCTAGGCTAAGTGTATGGAATTTGTTTCAGGGTAACAGCTAGTGTAGGGTCCTAAATATCGGGACATCGGTAAGGCGTCCTAAGTAAATAAAATTACTGCAGAAATAAATAATACTATGTATAATAAATTTTAATTAGGACCAAAATAACCCTAATCTCTTTATCTAAATTAATAAAAATAAATTTTTGATCTAGGGGGTTTACAGAGAGTAAACTAAACGCCACCGAGCGTGAGATCGTAGATTTGTAGCTGCTGAGCGTGAAGTCATAGGTTTGTAGCCTCTTGAGCGTAAAAGCTACCGAGCACAAAGGCATCCGGGCGTAAAACCATAGACTCATAGCCTGTGAGCGTAAAACCGTAGATCTGTAGCTGTCGAGCGTAGAAAGCTCCTTAGCGTAAGAACCATGAATCTGCTTTGCGCGAAAAACTTTTCGAATTCGCTGACTGTCCGCCTTCTTTGAGTAATAGGCTGACGTAGTACCCAATCATAACCGAATATTAATTAGGAGATTTGGTTCGGGATTCGAGGAGTCTATCCGAACTCTATATATACCCCAAGTTTCTGAGAGAAAAACTTTTCATCCGTCTTCTGTGAAAGAAAGCCTTCGACTGTTCGAGTTCTTCTTCGTTTCTTCTCCGAGATTTCAAAGTTTTCAGTCATTGCCTCGAAATAATCCTCCTCCACTAAGGGAAAGAAGGTTGATTCTTCTTCTCGTTCTTCTGCTTAAGTGAGAGCGTCTTCGGTCGGGCAAGGCGAACTTCCTTCTGAGCGAAGTATCCCGCCGACGAGCAGTGCACCCGGCCTTAAAGGTAGAGCTTTTGGGACGAGAAGGAACGACTGAAATCCTTCGCACACGTTGTACGTGACCGCGCTAGGTCATCTTCTGTGCTGATAGCCTCTTTGAGGAAGATGATGCACAGAGACGTTTCATATTTTACGCCCATATTTCTAATGTGCCAGCGCAAAAACTCCATATTTTTGCAGTCTGGCGTAAAAGCTTTGACTGTCGAAAGTTGACGTATAAAATTTGAGTGTTACGCTTTTGGATGAAGATTCTGGCGTAATACCTCAACTTTATCAGTCTGGCGTAAAGCACAGACTGTATACTGCCAGCCTTGAACTTTACGCTTTAGGAAATGGATTCCAGCATAATGGTTAAGTTTTTACGGTCTTGGCGTAGAGCACAGACCGTTGATTTTTGGCGTATGCTGCAAGATCTGTAATGTCTAGCTATAGAAACTGATGTATTTTTCTTGCACTCTTGCAGTTAACTTGCATGTGTCTCCGTTAGCCGATGTGATAGGTTCTGTCGCCGGGATGCTGCACTCCAACTATCTGGAGGATCTGTCATACGTGACATTTCCTATCTCCGGGCCCCAGTATCCCGAAGGAAGAAAAATTTTGATATAGGCTCAGGGCGAGCGAACGCTGCTGAACTTGATCAACGGGGAGCCCCTGACGTACATAGACGGGGACCAGTACCTAAAGCTGGCTTTCCTCTTCGGGGACATGATTGACAAGCAGTCCCAAACGAAGCCCAAGAGAGAACTCTGGGTTTTCCCTGCCGGGAGCGTGATGTTGTATCTGCCCAAGATGCAGAGAGACAATCCCATCTCGGTTTTCTTTCATGCTACACATCCCAGGAGGATGTCGTGGACACTGACTCCCGATCTTCACGGCAGGCCGGGAAAGATCTTTTATCTGAAAGGAGCGGACCAGGGGTCGTTTGTCAGCCGCCCTTTCGGCAATGTGACGATGTTCAGGGGACTGTACCCGAGCAGTGTCCCGAGTGAAGACAGTTTAGTAATCCAGCCGGTCCAGTTACCGACCTTCTGCAATGATTTTATAGGGCACGGGGGAGTGTACCCTAAGGTAAACCCTCGGTGCGGTGGGTGGATCACCCCTACGAACCTTCGATGGGCTCGCTTAGTTGATTGGGCCCTGAAGCATTTTTAGACCGAGTTGGAGAGCATTGGTCTGTTCGCAGCTGTGAGTGCTACCAGTGTAGGGTTGCCTCCTAACCCCAACCTGTTTCTGGCACTGATGGAGCGATATATTTCGCTCACCGGGACTTTCGCCACTCCACTGGGGGAGTTGGGATTGGCCCTCTATGAGATGGCAGAGATCTCGAGACTGCCGATGGGGGATACTCCATATGAAGAGTATGTTCCCACGAACCTGGAGCTGGGGGATTCAGACCCTCGGGTAGTGGAGGTGTACCAGGAGCTGATGTGCCACTACCTCGCTTGCACTGCTTTTTATGGTGAGCCCTCAGATTTGGCTCACATCAATAAATGGACGTCCTACCTCTTCTATCACCGGTCCAGGACTGCTAAACCGGAGAAGGTATTGGAGGGCAAGGACCTGCCTGTGAATCCTCTGAGCGTGCTTAATGCTTAGGTAGTCGACGATCTCATGGTAGACGCAGGGGCTCCGGACTCGATCCTCGACGAAGGGATAGGACAGTATCCTGTAGGCACTAAGGCCTATAGTTATTTGAGGCGCTACCGCAGGCCTTTGTCCAGGGAAGCTCAACTGGCTGGCTTCCTCTCCATATGGCTGCGCCGAGTGGTGGTACCTGGCATCGCATCTGCGGACCGTATTCACTGCAACACGCTATGGCCTGCAGTGCGTCTGGTGTTCGGGGCAAGACTGGGCTTGCTTCCTGCCATGGTGTGCCACATTCAAGCTGGCCTGAGGGCTATGACTGACGGGCTGCTCGTCGATGAAACTCGGCGTGATAGCTTTCCCAGGGTAGAATTACCATACCTGTATTTGATGGGATGGTTAATTCTTCATAACCCCAGGATTATGTCTCCCGGCTCCGGCAGTAGTTCGGGGGCTAGTTTCTTGTTGAACTACCAGAAGTCTTCCTGGAATGTGACCACGGTCCTAGACCGTCGGCGGATGCTGGGCTTCAGTCACAGCTGGATGCTTTTCTGCACTGTCCCCTCTGTACATCGCAATCAATCGGGGATAAGGCTTGAGGATTCAGGTAGAGAGAAGACCAATCTTTCTCCTGAAGCTTTTAATTGGTTGGTCTGCATTAGACCTTCCCATTTACTGTACAGAAGTGAAGACCATTGCTTCTTGGAGCCCTACCTGCCTAGTCGGTTTGCCAGGCAGTTTGGGTATGATCAGTTGCACGTGGACAACGCTGTCACCAGCTTCCGGTCCAGGGGTGGACTCATTGATGGAGCGAGAGGCTGGCGATACTTCCTCATGGGTTGCATTGGAGCAATTTTTACTGTGCCGGTCATTACACTCTCCACGGAGCTGCGCATCCTGCACTCGTATGCCCAGTTCTATGTGGCAACGAACACCTTCCATCGCGATTTTGTCATGCATAGAAGTTTTAGGGTACCCTCTTCCAAGTCTGGGGGAAGAGTCGAAGTCCACTCGATTTCTTCTGACGAAGGTGAGGAGTCCGTCACTCCAGATGAGCCTCTATTGGCGGTATCGAGGGGTGAAGTACCTCTGCCTGCAGGCCCTTTGGTGATTTCTGGGAAGCGAAGGGCCCCTACTCCAAAGGAGACTTCTCCTCGCAAGAGGAAGAAGAAGACGGTTACTCGTCCTCTCCGGATTCCTGGTATTGAGGCTCCTGGAAGTGAGCCTGCATCTCCCCATGTTGGGGATGATTCTTTGATTGGAGGTTCCTCGCCTTTTAGAGAGGGACCCTCTAATGTTCCGGCCGATGGTGCCGGAGAATCTCTGCTGGAGGCTGCCATCGCCGCTACTGCTTCAGGTAGTGGAACGAGGTCGCCTTCGGGGCCGAGCCGAATGAGGATATCTTTGTCCGGGTCAGCATCGGGAGAGACTCCTGCCGTGTCTGCCAATGCACCCAGCGAGATTCCAACCGATGAACCTCGGTTGGAATTTGACGAGGACCTGGAAGAGCATTCGTCAATGCTCCTTAGAGCACCCCCTTCTACAGGTATGATAGCTTGGCTAGCATCATTAAGGAATGATTTAGCTGTACAGGCCGCAGATGCGACATATATGCCGTCGGCCATGGGTAAATATCGTCTTTATGCCTTTTCTTTTAGGAAAATTAACATTATGCTGATATTAACTTCCTTTCGTCCTCTTTTCAGGGGAAGACCTCTTCGGGGAGGGCAGCGTAGATGCGCCCTTTGGCTCCATGTCAGGTCCTGGCGGCAACAAGGAGGTGGCTAATTTTGAAGAGGAAGCATCTTCGGGTGCCGGCTCGCCTGTCGACGAGATTCCGATATCTCAAGAGGAGGACGAGCCTGTCATTGCGACAATGCCTCCTTTGAGTATGCCGGTCACTTCGTCCGGTGTTGGCGCTTCTTCTTTTGTCGCACCACCTGTTGAGGCGACGGTCGTGGCAATATCGTCTGCGGTTGTTCTTGGAGGGGGACTCGCCAATATCGAGGCCACTCCCGACGTCCATTCGGATCTAGCTGCGCTGATCGAGCAGTACATTGGTATCTTCTACGCCACTTTGAAAATGTTAATGTCAATGGTGTTGGCGAAGAATCTGAGCTTTGCGTCGCTGAAGAGGTCCTCCCAGTCCGTGATAGTGCCGATCCGAGAATTCGACAACACTGGGCTAGCTGAAACGCTGGAGGAGATAGTTAATGGTTTGGAGCAACCCATTAACGAATACTTGCAGCTAGCTCGAGACAATGTTGAAGATCTGGTCCAGGCTAGATACGAGTCCATGACTGTGCGGCTTGCCAAACAGATGGCAGGCGTAAATAAATCCATCCAGACACATCAGCAGGAGATGGATGAAGGAAAAACCGTCCTGGAGGAGGCCATCGCTCTTCAAACGAAGTGCCAGGCCGAGCACAAAGGGAATGTAGCGAGGGTCCTCAGGCTGGAAACGAAACTCGCTCAGGCAAAGGAGTGGGCTTCTCAGTCTTCGGAAGCTCTAGCTGTGGCGGATAGCCGATTGGGCGTAGCACAACAGAACTTGAAGCGTACAGGAGTCGCCCGTGCTAGTTTTCTTCGGGCTAGAGTCGAACTGTCCCTCATGAGCAATGATGAGGCACGACTGGAGTGGGCTCGCGCTGATGTCTTGGATTCCAGGACTGAGAAGATGGCTGCACTGGCGCAGCAGCTTCGCGACCTGACCGCTCCCCCGAAATGATATACTTTTGCTTTTGCTTTTCAATGTACTTTCGCTCCTTTTCGGGAATAATAAAGAGGCTTTCATCTGACTTTGTGGATCCATCATTTTGGAATATAAATGACATGTTTGGGTGAGAGTGATATCAGAGGTAATAGGGACGTGATATACTCTCGGTAAGTTTTAGCAGGATATATCTATTCAGAGGTTATATGGACATGATAGAATACGATCCAACTAGTTTTATTTTGGAAGTAGTTTTGTTAGAATGAAGTTTTTGCCATATTCCACTCGAGCAGAGGAGGTTAAGCATAGTACCTTTTTAGGAATTTGCCATTGATAGGAGCCATTAACAGGTCTCCGTTAGGCTGGGCTAACCTGTAAGCGCTGTTTGAGAACGTCGTCTCGATCACATAAGGGCCTTCCCATTTGGGCTGGAATTTGCCTTTACTTCTGTGAGTAAGAATCATCGGCCATCTTACAGCTAAAACTAGCTCGCCGACTTTGAACACCCTTTCCTTCACTTTTTGATTAAAAGCTCTGGAAATGCGTGCTTGATAGAGCGCGATACGCTGTTGAGCTTGGAGGCGTTTCTCGTCTAATTCTTCTAGCTCTTTAAGCCTTAACAGGTCATTCTTTTCTTGAGTTAACTCATTAGCCACGGCTATCCTGAGTGACGGAATTTGCATCTAGATGGGGAGAACTGCTTCGCTCCCGTAGACTAATGAGAATGGGGTACAACCTGTCGGTGCCCGTACCATTGTGCGGTATGCCCAGAGACATTCTCCCAGCTTCTCATTCCAATCCCTTTTGTTCGAAGAGACGAACTTCTTCAAGAGCTTGATAATGGTTTTGTTGAAAGCTTCTGCCAAACCATTAGCAGCAGGATTATATGTCGTAGAGGCAACATTCTGTATCCGATTTTTATCGCAAATTCGACGAAATGCTTGGCTGATGAATTGAGGCCCATTGTCATAGATTATCCTTCGAGGTATCCCAAAGCGATAAATGACGTGATGCTTGATGAAGCTGATCACATTAGATGCCTTCACTTCAGCAAGAGGGACCGCCTCTGCCCATTTGGAGAAGTAATCCGTGATGGCCAGTATGAACCGGTGACCTCTGGAAGAAGACGGGTAAATAGGACCAATGATATCCATACCCCATGGTTCGAAAGGCCAGGACGCAACCGTAGGATGTAGATATTCGGGAGGTTGATGTTTAAAGTCTGCATGGACCTGATAGGCTCTGCATTGTCTTGCATACTTTATTGCATCTGTGATCATAGTAGGCCAGTAATAGCCCATTCTCCTGATGCAATCCTGTAGCTTAGGACCGGGTTGATGCGCTCCGCATACGCTGTCGTGGGCTTTACGGATAATCCGCTGTGCTTCATCACCAGAGAGACATCGTAATAATAGTCCGTCGTAAGATCGGCGATATAGACATTGTGACGATGCGTCAAAATAGAAGCATAATGATCGTCTTTTGACGGATACTGCTTCCTTAGGATCCTCTGGCAAGATTCTGTATGCTACGAAATCTATAAAGGGAACTCTCCAGTCTCTCCTGGGAGGATCTTTGTTCACAGCGTAGCTGCATTCTATGTGAAAGTTGTTTTTCACACAGAATAAATCTCTGTTAAGAAGGATTACCGAATTCTGCCTTCTTATAGAGGTAGCTAAATCTGCAGCTAGACTGGCTAGGGCATCAGCTTCCAGATTCTGAGATCGAGGTACATGCTCTAGGAAGAATCCTTTGAATGTCATGGCTATCTCGACCGCTGCTTGGTGATAGGGGATGAGGTCTGGATTTTGGACTTCATATATTCTACTGACTTGATTGACGATTAGCAGAGAATCACCGAAAGCTTTCAGAGATTCGATGCCCAATTCTTTAACGACTTGGAGGCCGATTAGTAGAGCGTTGTACTCTGCCACATTGTTGGAACAGGGCTCGCTAAGAGAATATGCTCGGTAGATGATGAGCTTATCAGGAGTAACCAGGACAATTCCTACTCCCAAGACCACGTTTTTCCTGGGACCAGTTCTGGAGCCACCATCGAAGAACAGTTGCCATGCATCACTTTCCATTGCAAAATTATATTCTGCAACTTCATCGGAAATGTCCTCGTACAGTTTAGAGGCCTCCAGGATCGGATGAGCAGCTAGAAAATCAGCCAATGCTTGGCCTTTGACGGACTTCTGGGGGACGTACACCATGTCATACGGTGTCAATAACATCGCCTATGTCGCGAGTCGGGAATTAAGAACACTTGGCTTGTTCATCAGTACTCGTAGAGGATTGATCCTGGAGATGATGTGAATGGTTTGGCCTGTGACATAGTGTCGCATTTTCTGAATAGCAAACATCAGAGCCAAGCATTCTTTCTCTACTGGATTATACCGGTGTTCGGCTTCGACCATCATCCTGCTGAGGTAGTAGATAGCCTGCTTGTGACCCATCTCGTTCTTTTGTGCGAGAAGAGCTCCCAGAGAATGATCCATCGCTCGGACATATAGCACGAATGGTCTTCCCATGACAGGAGGCACCAGAACTGGCGGACTAGTGAGGTAGCGCTTGATATCACCGAACGCTTGCTGACAGGCTTCGTCCCATACGAAGGATACACCTTTCTTCATGAGACAAGAAAATGGCTGAATCTCCCAGAGAGGCTGGATATGAATCTCCGGATATAAGCCAGACGACCTTGAAATCCCCTGAGTTCCCTCAGATTGTGGGGCGGTCGCATTTCTAAGATGGCCTTGACTTTATCAGGGTCCACTTGAATGCCTTTGGCGGTAATAACAAATCTTAGAAACTTGCCACTAGATACACTTAGAAAGGACTTTATAGGATTCATTTTGAGTTGATGTTGGCGCATCAATTCAAATACTGTCTTCAAGTCTTGGATGTGATCATCCTTGAGGCAGCTTTTGACAGCTACATCGTCCACATAACACTCCACTGTCTTGCGTAAATGTTTATGGAATATGTTACTCATAGCCCGTTGGTACGTAGCCCCGGCATTCTTCAATCCGAAGGACATGACCGTATAGCAATATACCCCCAATGGTGTCCGGAAGGCAGTATGCTTCTCGTCTTCAGGATGCATCTTGATTTGATTGTATCCTGAAAATTCGTCCATGAAAGACATACATTCAAAACCGCATATATTGTCAATCATGACGTCTGTGATGGGAAGAGGAAACTCATCCTTGGGGCAGGCTGCGTTCAGATCTTGGTAATCAATGCAGACTCATACTTTTCCATTTTTTTTCATGACCGGGACAACATTGGCGACCCAGTCGGGATATTGTTCTTCACGGATGAAGCTGCAGGCTATCAACTTCTTGATTTCAACTTCAATGGCGTCTATCATATCCGGCGAAACCGACGTTGGTGCTGCTTCACAGGCTTCGAATCGGATAATATATTGAGCTTATGAGTAGCCACCTTTGGATCAAGGCCTGGCATATCCTCATAATTTCACGCGAAGACGTCGATATATTCTTTTATCAGCTGGATAACTTCTTCCCTTTCTGCTTCGAAAAGATTGTTACTGATAAATATCGGCTTTGGCGAAAGTTCATATCCAACGTCAATCTGGATAACTTTGTCTTCAGTGGAAGGTTCTCTCTGCTCGAAGCGGAACTCCCATTGTGTATCCATTTGCTGAGCCCAAGCGTCATTCTCAAACAGTTCAGATTCTTGTTCGTCTGATTCGAAGGAATCCGTCACTACCATATTTACTGATAATGTTTGCTCGAGAGTATGAGATGAGTCGGAGGGCGCTGAGCCGTTTTAAGAGGAGAAAAAGATATCCTTATTTGACTCAGGAGTTGCGAGGGAGGTGGTATACCCTAACCCGAAACGAGTTCGTTGATAGTAGGGATCGCCGTGCAGCGGCATTCGTCTGCCTTTCCCGTAGTTGAGACCCGGTTCCAGCTTCAAGTTATAACCCATATTTTGTATGATCTTCAGAGCTTACGGGCTGTATCTATGAACCTGCATTTTATCGGCATCGTCGTTTGGAGAATCCTCTTGCACAGTCGGTTCATTGCACATGCGGCCGAAGACTATTGAATGCTGACCGCTACAAGTAGGCGGGACAATGAAGATAGAATCCTTATACGGTCCATATGTCGTGGTGACATTGGATGTTGACGCCACTTCCCATATATACGGATGATAGGAATCAATAGCTTCCAAGAATTTTTGCGCTATAGGTTCTATATCGTCGTAGGGAGAGGATTTCTGATTTGGAATTTGGGTGTCAATATACAGGAAAAGAGGATGTTTATTATCATCTGAAACTCTGTTCCTGGTTGCATTTACATCCATCGGCTGTCTGCTGTGCCGGAGGTTGATGACCAAGGATGGAGGCTTCTGGTTCAAAGTGATCACTAGAGGATCACCCCCTTTTCCTGATCTGGTCTCATTCAGGTGGATAGCCATAGGCTCTATGGCTTTTGGACGAGTAGTCTGTCCTTTCACCTTGATTGACAGAGGTTGCTTGGCAGAGGTTTCTTCTGGCTCCCGGTGGGATTCCTTCTCTGCTTCGGCTGACACCTCTTTCGTGCAGTTTTGAGAGTACAACACGGCATCAGAGTAGTAGGATTCTACTCCTTTGAACGGGTTCAGGTCAGCAATCTCCGTTTGTACTGTTCCTTATGCGTCTACATATTTGAAGCATTGGTGTAGAGTTGAAGGAACGATGTTGTGGTCATGGATCCAAGGTCTACCCAGTAAAATATTATAGGACACCTCTGAATCGATGACGTAACATGTAGCCACCGATCTGAGGTTGCCAATCTGGATTCTCAGGCGAATTTTCCCCAACGGCTTACTTCTTCTGGCGTTGAAACCCACGATCATAGTAGTGGTGTAAGCCAATTCGCTGGTAGGAATCCTCAGCGATCTGAGCAGACTATGAGGAATGATGCTGATTGATGATCCCGGATCTATGTGAATCCGGTCGACCTCCATGGAACCGATGTACCCGGTGTAATAGAGGGGTCTGTCATGCCTGTTGTGTTTTAACAGCATGTCATCTTGAGTGAAAATGATATTTGGGACCACCTCCATCACACTGTGGCATTGAGGACACGCCACGGGTTCTTCGGTAGACCTATTATTCGTTGCGCACGGGAGTGCAAATAATAGGTTCGGGACAAGCCCTGCCGGAGGTTATATGGACATGGCAGTCTTTGTGGACCTAACACCACTGGCGTACTTAGAGTTAAGTACGGGCGCTAAGTTGAGATGACAACCGATATTAGAGGTAATATGAACATGATAATCGGTAGCCAAAACCAAAAAGGTTTGTTCAGAGGTAATATGAACATGACAAACTTCTGGGATGTAATTCCATCGGGGATGGAGGTGCATATCTGCTCAGAGGTAATATGAACATGGCAGTCTTTGTGGACCTAACACCACTGGCGTACTTAGAGTTAAGTACGGGCGCTAAGTTGATATGACAACCGATATTAGAGGTAATATGAACATGATAATCGGTAGCCAAAACCAAGAAGGTTTGTTCAGAGGTAATATGAACATGACAAACTTCTGGGATGCAATTCTATCGGGGATGGAGGTGCATATCTGCTCAGAGGTAATATGGACATGGCAGTCTTTGTGGACCTAACACCACTGGCGTACTTAGAGTTAAGTACGGGCGCTAAGTTGAGATGACAAACGATATTAGAGGTAATGTGAACATGATAATCGGTAGCCAAAACTAAGAAGGTTTGTTCAGAGGTAATATGAACATGACAAACTTCTGGGATGCAATTCCATCGGGGATGGAGGTGCATATCTGCTCAGAGGTAATATGGACATGGAAATCTTTGTGGACCTAACACCGCTGACGTACTTAGAGTTAAGTATGGGCGCTAAGTTGAGATGACAACCGATATTAGAGGTAATATGAACATGATAATCGGTAGCCAAAACCAAGAAGGTTTATTTAGAGGTAATATGAACATAACAAACTTCTGGGATGCAATTCCATCGGGGATGAAGGTGCATATCTGCTCAGAGGTAATATAGACATGGCAGTCTTTGTGGACCTAACACCACTGGCGTACTTAGAGTTAAGTACGGGCACTAAGTTGAGATGACAACCGATATTAGAGGTAATATGAACATGATAATCGGTAGCCAAAACCAAGAAGGTTTGTTCAGAGGTAATATGAACATGACAAACTTCTGGGATGCAATTCCATCGGGGATGGAGGTGCATATCTGCTCAGAGGTAATATGGACATGGCAGTCTTTGTGGACCTAACACCACTAGCGTACTTAGAGTTAAGTACGGGCGCTAAGTTGAGATGACAACCGATATTAGAGGTAATGTGAACATGATAATCGGTAGCCGAAACCAAGAAAGTTTGTTCAGAGGTAATATGAACATGACAAACTTCTGGGTAAAGAAATGAAATGCTTGGATGATGATCATAAACTTATGTCTGGACAATTCACTGTGGAGTGACTTTCTTGAGTGAGAATTATCCTGGAGAATCCATTGAAGAGACTTTTAGGGACTCTTCCTCAGGTACATTTTTGAAGAGAGCAAATTGTCACGTAAAAAAAAGAATGAAAATCTAATTGGTAAGGATCGTCCCTTTGTTTACAAATGCAGAGTGATGACCTTGGCCTCGATCAAATCCTGAATTTTCTTTTTTAGCACATAGCACGCCTTTGTGGGGTGATGAGTGTACCAATGAAAGAGACAATAATCTGGGTCATCAACTTTGTCAGCCCTCTCAGGATGTCTGATGTTGGGTAACTGAAGCTTGCGTTCCTTCATCAACACATTAAAGATTTTAATGATGTCGTCTTCATTGAAGGAGAAAGTCCCTTTTGGTCTTCGGGCTCCTGATGCCTGAATTTTATGGTTTTTCGGGAAGATCGTCGTCGTTGCATCATCTTCGGATCTTGAAGGAATTCTACCCCCAGCTTTGGATGCCGCCCTATTTTGTCGAGGTAGGCTACCCCCAGACATGCCGTGGCATCTGTCCACTGAAGCTGATTTAGCAGGTCCTGCCTCTAGTTGTACAGGACTAGACTTTGAAGATTTGGGTTTCGCAAGAGCTGCAGTATACCCCAACCCAAAACGATTTTGTTGACGGTAAGAGTCACCATTCAACGGTGTTCGTCTGCCCTTTCCATAGTTGAGGCCTTGTTTCAGCTTCAAATCATAACCCATGCCTTGTATAATTTTTAACGCCTGCGGGCTATATCTGTGGATTTGTATTCTGCCAGTTTCAGACTCGCGGAATTCTTTCTGCATGATCGGGCTGCCCCGCATGCGACCGAAGACTATTGGATGCTGGTCGTCGCGAGTTGGAGGAATAATAAAGCTAGAATCTTCACGTGGTCCACCTGTCATGACGACATTAGATGTTGATGCATCTTCCCACAAGATCTTCCCGCGTTTGACCGTTAGGGGAACAGAAGCCTGTTCATTACTCTGGTCTTCGTGTTTCTGGATCAGGTATTTACGTAGGTCAGGAGGAGTTGCAGAAGAAGAAGACTTGTTCCTTCTGTTCACATCAGTGGGCATGCGGATGTTGGGAACCATAATTTTCCCTGTGCCACCTGTATACAACAGGTTGGCCATCTGTGTGGCGGATAATCCCCGAGGAGGGTGTCTTTCCGCAAATTGAGCCTTTTTTACGCTGAGTGGTTTCTCATGGCATAATTTGGAGCTCTGCCCTGGTTGGCATAAAGCTGAGGATATCCTCAGTCGGCCATCAGCTTCTCGCGTAATCCGGAGGACGGACAGATCGTTCCCTTGCTGGCATAAAGGCCGAGAAGTTGAGTAGTCCGCCGCATGCTTTCCCTTGCGTAGATTGCAGGGATCATTTGCTTCTCTGCGGAAGGCAGACGCATTTTTTATGCGCGGAGCACGTTTGTGATTCCTAATTTGGCGCTGAGGCCTCATCAGAAATTTTGTCTATTCCGCCAGGGACGGGAGACTGAATTTTATGCGCAGAGCGCGGAGTAGGATTCTGGACTAGCGCTGAGGCATTGTCCGAAGTTTCGTCTGTTCCGCCAGGGACGGGAGACTAATTTTTACGCGCAGAGCGCGGAGTATACTTCTGGGTTAGCGCTGAGGAATTGCCAGAAGTTTTGTCGGCCCTGCCAGAGATAGGCGACTGAATTTTACGCGCAAGGCGCGGAGTATACTTCTGGTTAGCGTTGAGGCATTGCCAGAAGTTTTGCCGGCCCTGCCAGAGACAGGCGACTGAATTTTACGCGCAAGGCACGGAGGGAGCAAAGCTACAACCTCATTGGTCGGAGAGATCGGAGAGTCCACAGGAATGGTAGAGGACTTGGGCATCCAGACCTTACGCAACTTCATGTTGCTTTGGACGGAGAGGGAGTGAGAGCTACCCCCTGTTCGAAGCATGTCTTCGTAGGCAGACTGGTCGAACTGGACGACCAGTATCTTCTTCACGGATCCCAAGGATACCGCATCGTGTTGAGCAATAGCTTCCTCATTAGAAGAGAAAGATGTCCCCAGCAGAGTCGCCATCTTGTTTAGGATAATAAACGAAAAAGATTGATATGTGGAAAATGAGGTCTTATACGAAAACCCGTCCTTCTTTTATGTTTACAAACAAGATTGTACAATTTAATCCTATACGAGGATGACCAAGTATAATTTATTTAATATGGGTAAATATTGCTATAGGTGTCTGATCTGCAGTCGATCACTTTAGCCCTTGGACCATACGATGTTGAAAAAGTGTCGTGGAAGACAGAAAGCAGCTTCGCAGGTTGCTAAAGAGGGTGGATGCTCGATGCCAAAGTCGTCGATCCCTTCTCTTTGCCTGAGCTCTGGATTCTCCTCTCTCCCTTGACCGTTTGACCTTCGATCTTTGCGACCGTTGGATCTGATACTGGATTTCTTGATCAATTCTCCTCTTTTAATTTCTTCGACCCTTTTCCTCTGTTGATAGAGGTCTCTATTTATAGAGTTTTTAGTGACAGTGACCACTCAGTCGGTATAGAAACCGAGTAGTGGAAAGTACAGCACCCTTTTACACGATGGTTTAAAATAACCAATGCCTGCGTATAGATGACCTTTTGAGTGAGCATGTGACGCGTGTCCAACTAAAGGACAAAATGCGTATATCTGCTGCGAAGATCATGGCGTAGAAGACACGTAGGTAGTTATCCCTTGTGTAGAAGAGGTTGGCGTAGAAGCCAATAACTGACACCATGGCATAGAAGCCAAGTAGGCATAGAAGCCAAGTAGGCATAGAAGCCAGGTGGGCGTAGAAGCCGAGTGGTCATAGAGGCCGAGCAGGCGTAGAAGCCGAGTGGTCGTAGAGGCCGGGTGGGCATAGAAGCCGAGCAGGCGTAGAAGCTGAGTGGGCATAGAGGCCGAGCAGGCGTAGAAGCCGAGACGATGTGGACGTTTTAGCCGAAATTACGGCTCTTGGAGATATAATTAAATCTCTTGCATTAAATGCAGAGATCTGCCCCCATCCTGCGCATTAAATGCAGAGGCTTGTCTTTAAGATTTGCCATCATTCTGCACATTAAATGCAGATACGCGCCTCGAATCCTGTACGAAGAGTGACTGCTGATGTGGCGGTCTGTTTGCCTTCTGTGGAGAGTAAGAAGCTTATGTCTGCCTGTGTAAAACTGGGCAGCGTATTCCCATATATGCGTAAGAGTAGTTTACGCAAAGGGGATGTCACTAAACGACGGTTTGGTGACATTTAATCAAATCTCCTGCATTAAATGCGGAGATCCGCCATTATCCTGCTCATTAAATGAGGAGGCATGGTTTGAAGGTCTGCCACCCTTCTGTGCCTCAAGTGCAGAGACGTGCCTCGGGCATCTGTCAGTATTTGGCGCTTTAAATGCAGAGACGTGCCTCGAGAAACTGTCACCGCTCTGTGCATTAAATACAGAGACGTGATTCGAGCCCTGTATGAAGTACAACTTTTGACGTGGAAGGCTGTTTGTCTTCCGCGAAGCGTAAATAGCTCACATCTGTCTGTGTAAAACTAGGCAGCGTATTCCTCCGTATGTGTAAAAGTGGTTTACGCAAAGAAAATGGCAGTAAATGACAGCCTGGGTTGCAGTGCCGCGCCATCATTATAGTCGTCGCTTGGATTATCGTGCAGTACTCTTTGTCAGGAGTCCAGACGTCAGGTTCATTACATGATCTGACAGGTTCATTTTGAAGAATACGAAGCGTTCCTCGTACACTTCAATGCTGCATTAAAAGCGGATGAGTTTTATGCCATATAGGCGATGAAGCACCCTGCTTACGCTGAAGCAGCCTGGACATACTGCGTTACGCGGATGGTCCTTGAGCCTATATTTTTACGTTGTGCTCAGCGGAAAAGCTCTGTTGTACGTTTAATGGCTCTGAGGTCCTCGTTTACGCTGCCCTGTATCAACATGCTTGTGTAACTATCCAGCGTATTTTTCATGCTTCTACAAACACCTCGTCCTCAGGTGTCGGTACAGCTCCTGTATCTGCTTCTGCTCCTGCTACTGCTGTTGTCCCGTATACCTCGGGATAAATCTCGTTTGCAAATCCTGGGGACATAATCCGGATCCAGGTCCTCAGGGAACATAGCAAGGTACAGATAATACAAGCCAAAATAAATATAGTGCAGCAAATAATGAAATAAATAGGGTAAGCTATATAACCATCTATGTGAAATACAAGATGAGAGTATCACGAGTACTCAGACTGAGCCACTACAAGCTCTGTGTCGGGGAGCCGGTAGCAGTAATAATGAGTAATGGGCCAAGCTCGGGTTTCAGAGTCTTGTGCCTCACAATAGTAGGGGATATATATGTAATCAGCCTGTAGCCTGTGTGTCTCTTCCCACCCAATGTAATCACACGTCTCAGGTCCATAATGTCTCATGTACATGGCACGCAAGATCATTGCTAATGTAGTAAGTCATAGAGTATCCAAGAGTATAATGTCTATGTCAGAAATCTATATCCTATACAGAATCACCATGAATATCTCAGAAAGATCCTATCTCATGTATAGTGTCAAGTGTCCTGGGTATAATGTACTTGATAAGACAAGTACGAGAATGTAAAGGGGTCACGAATGTCCATCTCTAGATGACATACACAACATCGCATACGGTGGACGCTAAGTAAGTCACACGGTCCTAGGTTAAGCATGCACATCAATATAAATAAAGCAAGAAAATATGCAACAAGAACTGCAAAGTTGGCAAGGTATACTTGCCCACTGATGTATAACTAAGTCAAGAAAATAAGTAGCAAAGCTGCAGGGTTTGGCAAGGTACACTTGCCTGGGGTTTGAATACCAACAGTTGTCCCTGTATCAGTGGATCCTGTTGGTACTCCTCCAAAAGCTGAAATAAATATCACCAACAGTCTCAGAAAATATCAAATAGCTAGAAATGCCTGTCCTTAGGTCCAATTTGGACACAAGGGCAAAAATGACATTTCTGGCCCAAAATATGGTCCACATGTGGGCCACTTTGCACCGAAAAGCGTGTCAGGGTCAAAGGTCTCCAAATTCGCCAAACTTAGTGTCAATAAGTCAGGAACGACGATACGAACCCAACGGAACTTCCAGAATTGGATTCCGATGAGCCGATCACAAAATCGTCCGTCAAGTGGAGCCTATGGGGCCCACGATAAGCAATTTTGTCAACGTTCTAAGAATCGAACCAAACTTGGGTCACAGGACTAGCGTATTGCTACGAGTCCGATGGCGCAGGTTTTGTCCCGATCTGACGTGTGTACATAAAGTTACAGCGTGTTCCAGAATAGGCGGATACGGGGCGTTGTCGGCGGATACGTGTTGATTTTGGTGTGCACGCACATCCAAATCAACTTCTGCGAAATCCCACACATCCGTATCAATGACGCGCATGTTTCGGTAAAGACCACGTGCGACCAAATCGTCCCGTTTGGCGGGGCGCACTCAGTTTCGGGGTTAAACAAGGCGTTGATTTTTCTGTTTTTGGATCGCGGTTTGCTATCACCACAGGACGCGACGCACCGAGCGGGTTGTACGGGCATCGAGAGGGTTACATAGTCTACGCGTTGCAACAGACGAAATCGAATACAGAATTACGAGGAGAGAGGAAACGCAACCTGAAGAGGGCTCCGTGAATCTGAGTTTCACGTGTCCGAGTGTCTGGATAGCGTCCTGGTCCTGTGTCCGCTGTCGGATCCTGCTGTGTCCATGTCCGGAGACAGCGGGGGTCTCGCCGGCGGGAGTCGACGCGGCCTAGGGCGTCCGGGTGCTGGTCGACGGCGTCGAGCGGCTGTGCGGAGAGGAGCGGGGTCGGGGCTGCTGTCGCCGGAGTTGCTGCGGGCCGGAGAAGCGGTGGAGCGGCTCGCTGGGGCCGGGCGGCGCTCGGGGAGGCAACGAGGTGAGGAGGGGAGACACTAGCCGGGGCTGGAGGACGGGAGGAGACGGCTGCGGGGTTCTCGCCGGCGCTGAGGGAGTCGGTGGCTGGTCGAGCGGAGGACGGGGTCGTCTAAGGCTGAGCGGAGGGTCTGCTGCGAGCGGGGTGCTCGGGTGAGGTGGATGATTGGGGACGGGGAGTTCTCAGCGGCGGGGAGATAAGAGAGGAAGGGTGCGGCGACTGGCTGGGCACGGAAGTCGAGAGCAATAAATAGCCGCTACAGTGAATCCGGTAGGGTTAGGGTTTTGGTCGGGTTTGGGTTTGGGTTCGGGTTCGGGTTTCATGGATCCGACCCGACCCGACCCGTTAAGGATGTGTTGGTTCGGTTCGGTTCACTGTGGTTTGGTTTATTTTGGTTCAAGTGAATCAGGTTCAGTCAGGTTTAAATCGGTTTAGTCCTACCTCGTTTTTAGGGCTTCAAAAATAATTCCGGAGTCCACTAAATTCACAAAAAATTACCCTATGTCCGGTTTTCCAATTTACACCATAAAATATTATTTCCATAATATTTTAACATCAATTAACAGTATTTAAAAATCTTTTAATCACAATTACCTTAGTGTTAATTCCAAAAAATTACCGAAAAATTGGAAAAAATTATATTAAAATATTCTGAAAAATCAGGGTGTTTACAATCTACCCCCTTAAGAGGATTGCGTCCTCGCAATCAAAGAATGAACTACTAAAGGAAAGAACTATGGAAATTACAAGAATGCTTAGGTTATAACTGCATCCGCGAATAAGTGAGGATAACGCTGGCGCATACTATCCTCCCGTTCCCCGGTCGATTCGCCAGGAGAATGATATTTCTAAGCTACACGAACCAGTCTAATTGTCTGTCCTCGCAATGTCTTCTCACTGTAGTAGAGGATGCCAACTGGTTGTTCTTCATACCTCAATATAGGGCCCACTACGATCTCTGAATGATCGACTACGTGACTTGGGTCGGTCATGTACCTTCTCAGCTGTGAGACGTGGAATACGTCATGCACTCCCTCTAAGGATGGAGGTAATGCAAAACGATAAGCTACCTCACCAATGCGCTCTAGAATATCAAATGGCCCGATATACCGTGGGCTCAACTTGCCTCTGCTCTCAAATCTGATAGTACCTCGAGTGGGCAAAATCCTCAAGAATACGTGCTCTCCTTCTTTGAACTCTAGGGGACGCATGTGCGTATCAGCCCAATGCTTCTGTCTGTCCTGAGCTGCTCGAAGATGATTCTGAATCTTTTTTACCTTCTCTACTGTCTGCATTATCAATTCTGGACCCAGTATTTGACGTTCACCAACGTCACTCCAACATATTGGCGATCTGCACTTCCTTCCCGTATAATGCCTCGAATGGTGCCATCTGAATGCTGGCCTGATAACTGTTGTTGTAGGAGAACTCCACCAAGTACAAATGATCTTTCCAAGATCCTCCAAAGTCTAGCATACACGATCGCAACATATCCTCCAAGATCTGAATGGTGCGCTCCGATTGACCATTTGTTTGTGGGTGGTAAGTTGTGCTGAATTTGAGTCTGGTGCCAAGACTCTCTTGCATGCTTCGCCAGAAATGAGATATAAATCTCGAATCACGATTCGATACAATACTAACTGGCACTCCATGTAATCTGACGATTTGTCGCATATACATGTCGGCTAGTACCTCTGTGGACTGTCCAACTCTAAATGGCAAGAAGTGTGCCAATTTAGTGAGTCGATCCACGATAACCCATACTGCATCTCTTCTGCTGGGGCTCCTTGGAAATCCTGTGACAAAATCTATCGTGATATGTTCCCACTTCCATTCTGGTATAGGAAGCGGCTGTAACATACCTGCAGTCCTCTGATGCTCGGCCTTTACTTGCTGACAGACTAAATATTTAGCCATAAATCTTGCAATCTCCCTTTTCATTCCATGCCACCAGTAATACTGCCTCAAGTCTCGGTACATCTTGGTTCCTCCTGGGTGAACAGAGTACATAGAGCTATGTGCTTCAGTCATTAACTTCTGTCTCAATTCTCCATTTGGAACGTACATGCGATTTCCACACCTTAATGTCCCATCTTCTTGTATGCGAAGTCCTGTCTGCATGCCTGCTTCTGTCCTCTCTTTGAGTCTTCGAAATCTAGCATCGGTGGGCAATGCCTCTTTAATCCTCTCCATAAGTGATGACTTAACTTCGAGATTAGCCAACAAGCCACTCTGTCCTGGTAAAACAACCTCTATCTAAAGCTCTTGTAGATCTCTCAATAACTCTGGCTGCATCGTCAAGAAATAAGCCGTAGGCTTCCTGCTGAGTGCGTCTGCTACGACATTCGCCTTTCCCGGATGATACTGCAGATCGATATCAAAGTCTACCATCAATTCAAGCCAACGTCTCTGCCTCATATTGAGCTCCTTCTGAGTATATACATACTTCACACTCTTGTGATCAGTAAAGATTTCTACCTTCTCCCCATAAAGATAGTGCCTCCAAATCTTCAGTACAAATATAACTTCTGCTAGCTCCAGATCGTGTGTTGGGTAGTTCTTCTCGTGGACCTTCAACTGTCTCGATGCATAAGCAATAACTTTGCCATGTTGTATCAAAACACATCCTAATCCACTACCTGATGCATCACTGTAAACAACAAAACCTCATAACCCTGAAGGAAGAGTCAAGACAGGTGTTGTTGTTAATCTTCTCTTCAATTCTTCAAAAGCCTTCTGGAAGTCTTCTGTCCATGTAAACTCCTGGTCCTTACGTGTCAACTTCGTCATAGGCTTCGCAATCCTTGAGAAATTTTCTATAAACCTTCGGTAATATCCTGCAAGTCCGAGAAAACTTCTCACCTCTGCAACTGATGTAGGTATAGGCCAAGTCTCTATTGCAGCAACTTTCTCTGGATCAACTGAAAGTCCTTCTCCTGAGATGATATGTCCCAAGAAAGGTACTTTATCCATACAAAACTCATACTTACTGAGTTTGGCATATAACCTCTCATGTCTCAAGGTCTCTAACACGATTCTGAGATGCTCCTCGTGCTCTTCGTGGCTCTTAGAATATACTAGAATGTCGTCAATGAACACAACCACAAATTTATCCAAGAACTGATGAAAGACTCTGTTCATCAAACTCATAAACACTGCTGGCGCGTTGGTTAAACCAAACGGCATTACCAAGAACTCATAATGTCCATACTTGGTCCTGAAAGTTGTCTTCGGTATATCCTCCTTTCTTACTTTGATCTGATGATAGCCGGACCTAAGGTCAATCTTCGAGAATACCCTAGCACCACTCAATTGATCGAATAGATCATCAATACGTGGTAAGGGATACTTGTTCTTGATGGTCACAGCATTTAGTGCCCTGTAGTCAATGCACAACCGTACTGTTCCATCCTTCTTCGGCACAAATAATATGGGTGCTCCCCAAGGTGAAACACTGGGCCGGATAAAACCCTTCTCCAAAAGATCATCAACTTGTTCCTTCAACTCCACTAACTCCTTAGGTGCTAGCCGATATACTGATGAAGTGATAGGCTCTGCTCCTGGAGTTAAGTCTATTGTGAATTCTATTTCCCGATCAGGAGGTAAACCTGGAAGATCATCAGGAAATACATCCACAAATTCTGATATAACTCTTGGGTAACCTGTCTCCCCTTCTACAGATAGTACCCTAAGAGTAGGCTGAACTCCTTGCTCTACTGCTCCCCGAAGAAACTCAAATTCTGGATATCCAGGCGGTCTAAATATAACCCGTCCAAGTCGGCAATCAAGAGTCGCATGGTACTGACGTAACCAGTCCATACCAAGTACAACATCATAATCCGGCATGGAAAAGATCAGAAATTGAGCTCGCATCTCTCTTCCATAGACTACTACAGAACATGATCTACAGACATCACTAACTGGGATAATCCCACCTCCCGTAAGAATTCTCTTCATCTTCGGAAGGGGTACGGTAGCTACTCTATGGGTGGCTACAAAGCTAGCTGCTATAAATGAATACGATGCTCTAGAATCAAATAAAGCTACAGCTGGTAATAAAGCTACTAAAATAGTACCTGCGATAACCTCTCCTGCGGTAGCTTCCTCCTCAACGGCCAATGTAAATGCCTGGCCTCGTCCCTGAGCTTGGCCTCTCTGCTGTTGAGCCTGCTGAAATAGAGCTGCCTGTGGTGCCAGTGGTAGTCTTTGCTGATTTTCTCCTGGAAGTGGTGGTCTGACTCCTCCAACTCCTGTCTGCGGTGCTCCTACTACTGGATAAGCTGGTCGGGGTGCAGGTAAAGCTAGCCTCGGTGCTCCCTCTCTACGCTCAATGCAGTCTCTGGTTTGATGATGGTTGGATCCGCAAGCCAGGCATAGTCCTAACTTGCGTCTGCATTCTCTCTCAATGTGACCTACCTTGCCGCAGTGGTGACAAGTAGGGAGAGATATGGCCCTGTGTGCTGCTCTCTCTGGCATACTCCTCTGGGATTGTTTTGCTGAATCCCCATGTGCTGTCCGGGATGGTGCTGGTGTGATTGGCCTCTTCAGATTTGACTCCCTTCTAGTGACGCACTCCATGCGTCGTGCTGCTGCAAGGACGTCGGTATATGATATAGGTGCGACCGATCCAATCAACCTCTGGAGCTCGAACTTCAGTCCGTTAAAGAACTTCTCAGCTTTTTCTTCGTCTGTCGAAATCAAGGTTGGGGCGAAGCGACTTAGACGAATAAATTCTGCGTTGTATCCTTCCACTGACATATTGCCTTGGATAAGGCGGTTGAACTTGTCTCTGAGATCCGAACGTGCAACTGCTGGAATATACATCTCTCGGAAGAGTCTGGAGAACTCTTCCTAAGTGACTCGTTCCTGTCCGAGCCTCCTCTCTTCTGATAACCACCAATGATGTGCATTTTTAGTCAACTGCATTCTGACCGCAGTCATCCATTTCTCTCTTGGAAGTTCAGCTGCTTCCAACTGGTGCTGTATGTTAGTGAGCCATTCGTGACTTCTGTTGGCCCCTCTTTACCAGAAAAGGTACGAGGCTTGAGCTGACGAAAATCGGTGATAGATCCCGTCACTTATCGCCTCGCTGGTGGGTTTGCCTGCTCCATTGCTGATACTAGGCTGGTTCTCAAATACTCTGCCTCATGACGCTGAGCCTCGTGCTGAACCTACTGCTGGGCTTGCATCATGGCATACATCATCTGAAACATCTGTTGCCCGTCCATGGCTTGCCCTGGCGGGAAAACTGGCATCTGTGGAGTGAACTGTGGCGAAGGTGGGATGTCATCACGCCGGAACCTTGGATTAGGCTGGTCGGTTTGATTGCTTTGCGATATTTGTCCTCCATTCCCTGGTGTCACTCCATCTATATAAGTAACCACAACGTCGTGTGGTGTATCCAAGGGATTCTCATCTCCGTTCCTGGGATCCATTACTCTGCAACAAAAAGATAAACTATAAGAACGCTCAGAGGAATCAATATAGGATGCAAATCAAGTAACAATTCGAGTTCGATATAGAGTTCAAAAATGGTTCAAGCAATGGATGAGATCCTATAACTTATCATATCCTTAGGGCAGGCTTGCCTGGGATTTGAATACAAACAGTTGTGCCTATATCAGTGGATCATGTAGGTATTCCTCCAAAAGCTGAAATAAACATCACCAACAATCTCAAAAAATATCAAATAGCTAGAAACGCCTGTCCTTAGGTCCAATTTGGACACAAGGGCAAAAATGACATTTTCGGTCCAAAGCGGGGTCCACATGTGGGCCACTTTACACCGAAAAATATGTCAGGGTCAAAGGTCTCCAAAATTGCCAAACTTAGTGTCAATAAGTCAGGAACGACGATACGAACCCAACGGAACTTCCAGAATTGGATTCCGATGAGCCGATCACAAAATCGCCCGTCAAGTGGAGCTTGTGGGGCCCACGATACGCGATTTTGTCAACGTTCTCAGAATCGAACAAAACTTGGGTCACAGGACCAACGTATTGCTACTAGTCCGATGGCGCAAGTTTCGTCCCGATCCGACGTGTGTATACAAAGTTACAGCGTATTCCAAAATAGGCGGATACGGGGCGTTGTCGGCGGATACGCGTTGATTTCGGTGTGCACGCACATCCAAATCAACTTCTACGAAATCCCATACGTCCGTATCAACGACGCGCACGTTTCGGTAAAGACCGCGTGCGACCAAGTCATCCCGTTTGGCAGGGCGCACTCAGTTCCGGGGTAAAACAAGGCATTGTTTTTCCTATTTTTGGATCGCGGTTTGCGATCACCACAGGATGCGACGCACCGAGCGGGTTGCACGGACATTGAGAGGGTTACACAGTCTACGCGTTGCAATATACGGAATCGAAAATGGAATTACGAGGAGAGAGAAAACGCTACCTGAACAGGGCTCCGTGAATCTGAGTTTCACGTGTCCGAGTGTCTGGATCGCGTCCTGGTCCTGTGTCCGTTGTCGGATCCTGTTGTGTCCGTGTCCGGAGACAGCGGGGGTCTCGCCGGCGGGAGTCGACGCGGCCTAGGGCGTCCGAGTGCTGGTCGACGGGGTCGAGCGGCTGTGCGGAGAGGAGCGGGGTCGGGGCTGCTGTCGCCGGAGTTGCTGTGGGCCGGAGAAGCGGTGGAGCGGCTCGCTGGGGCCGGGCGGCGCTCGGGGAGGCGACGAGGTGAGGAGGGGAGACACTGGCCGGGACTGGAGGACGGGAGGAGACGGCTGCGGGGTTCTCGCTGGCGCTGAGGGAGTCGGTGGCTGGTCGAGCGGAGGACGGGGTCGTCGAGGGCTGAGCGGAGGGTGCTGCTGCTAGCGGGGTGCTCGGGTGAGGTGGATGATCGGGGACGGGGAGTTCTCAGCGGCGGGGAGATGAGAGAGGAAGGGTGCGGCGGCTGGCTGGGCACGGAAGTCGAGAGCAATAAATAGCCGCTATAGTGAATCCGGTAGGGTTAGGGTTTTGGTCGGGTTCGGGTTTCATGGATCCGACCCGACCCGTTAAGGATGGGTTGGTCCGGTTCGGTTCACTGTGGTTTGGTTTATTTTGGTTCAAGTGAACCGGGTTCAGTCAGGTTTAAATCGGTTTAGTCCTACCTCGGTTTTTAGGGCTTTAAAAATGATTCCGGAGTCCAATAAATTCACAAAAAATTATCCTATGTCCGATTTTCTAATTTACATCATAAAATATTATTTTCATAATATTTTAACATCAATTAACAGCATTTAAAAATCTTTTAATCACAATTATCTTAGTGTTAATTCTAGAAAAATTACCAAAAATTGGAAAAAATTATATTAAAATATTCTGAAAAATTAGGGTGTTTACATGATTTAGATGTCTCTCTAGTTTTCCTAATCTTCCAGTATTTTATTCATCATATATTTTCTTACACTACTTTATAGTTTTTATCAATATAATTAAAATTGTTGCTAGTGTTTGTGTTTTGCCCCAATCCTGACTGGATAATATTTTTTAGGGGATCTTGAGAATTTTTGTCCTACCCATTATGGTCCAAGAGTAGATGGCGATTACATTCCGGAGATTCCAGAGGAGCCACTCCATCTGGAGAAGACACCACCCATAGTTGTTTAGACAACACTTAACCTAGTTTATTTATGTATTGGATTGTTCCAAACTTTGAGACTTGAGTTGTATTATGTTGAGATCTTATTTTTGAGATAGCTAGACTCTTAGACTTGTTATTATTATTTGAGATATTTTTCTATACTTATGTCGAAACTACTTTTATATCATTTTTACATCTTTATCGTGCCATTCATCTTCCTAAAGATATCATTGTGATTGAGTAGACATTATATTATTTTTACCTTGTCCTCCTTATGGAGTTGAGATTATTGACATATTTTATCTTGTGAGTTATGTTAATTATTTTAAGACCTAGACAGCGCTCTACCGTCGATGTTTCTGCGTAGGCTGGACGTACCTACGACTCATGCCCAATTTTCGAGTACGGATTGTGACAATACGTGCACACAAGCTCAAAAGAGAGAAGAGAGCATCTAGATTCCTTTGTCGGACCGTCAACAGAGTAAAAGGGTCGTTGTAGTACTCGATCTCCAACGTCATATTACCTAGATCAAAAATATTATACTTAGATTTTATGTCTAGGATTTTTTTGTACTTTTTGTTTATTATTAAACGAAAGTTTTCCAAACTTACTACAATGGCAAACATTAACCTCTATGCCAAGCTCCTATAAATCCTCCAATATCCGCCTCTGAGTCATCAGGAAATATGAAATAGGCTTCCGGCTCAATGCATCAGCCACTATATTGGCCTTCCCTGGATGGTAATGCAACTCAATCTCGAAGTCTTTCATTAACTTTAACCATCACCTTTGTCTCATGTTCACTTTTTCTGTGTGAAGACATATTTTATACCATCGTGATCTATGTATATCTCAACTTTCTCGCCATATAATTAATATATTTAAAGCTTCAAAGGAAAGATAATTGTTGTAAGCTCCAAGTGTATGTTGGATAATTCTTTTCGTTCACTCTCAACTATCTAGAGGCATATGCAATCCTCTTACCGTGCTATATTAATACACAACCCAATCCTTTCCCGAACGTATTACTGTATATCACTAATCGTCCTGATCTTGAAGGAATAGTCAAAACTGGAGTTGTGATTAATCGCTTATTGAAGCCCTCAAAAGTAGTTTGACACTCAGATGTCTATATAAAATATCATTCCTTATATGTCAGACATGTCATAGGCTCTTGTATCCTCGTAAAGTTTTCCATGAACCTCTAGTAATACCCAATAAGTCAACAAGAATTTCTCACGTCTGATGCTGTAGTATGAGCGGACCATGTCTCAACTACTATATTCTTCTTTTGATCCACGAAAATGCCATCTTCAGTAACGTGCCCAAGAAATAAAACCTTATCCAAGAAGAACTCACACTTGTCAAGCTTAGCGTATAACTGTTCTCTCCTCGTGGTCTACAAAATAATCCTTAAGTGCTCCTAATGCTCATGGCTCTTTGAGTATATAATAACATCATCAATAAAGACAACCACTAATTTATCTAAGAACTATTGGAAGGATTTGTTAATCAAGTTCATAAAAACTGTAGGAGCATTAGCCAAATAAAGCAACATGATCGAGAACTCATAATGCCCATATCTCGTCTTGAATGATATGTTTGAAATATCCTCCTTTGACCACATAATGAGAATCAAATCTCAACTCAATCTTTGAAAATACCTTTACTCATTTCACTAGTCAAATAAGTCATCAATATGCGACAAATGATACTTATTCTTCATTATTACTGCATTCAAAGCTCAATATTCGATGCACATGTGTACCGACCGATCATTTTTTGGCACGAATAAGACTGGAGCTCCCCAAGGTGATGCACTCGGACAAATGTGTCCTTTACTCTCCAAGTCTTCCACTTGCAACTTCAACTCATCCATCTCCTTCTTAGCTAGTCTATGAACATTAGAAGCAATAGGGGCTGCTCCCGGAATCAACTTAATAGAGAACTCCTCTACTCTATTTGGAAAGCAATAGGGTCCGTTCCTGCAAATTATATTGAAAAATGTCGAACTCTGTGACGAACTAAGGATAAGTAACGTCTTATATTTGTATATGAGCTCCATTTGCTGTTGATCGTTCTTCTCCATTGATCTTCTCATGAACTCAAACTATGGTCGGCCTTATGGTTTGAACATAACACTATATTTATGGCAATCAAGGTGGAATAATACTGGTTCAAGTAGTCCATTCTAAGAACTACATCAAAATTTGGCATAAGAAAAACAAAAAATTGAGTTCTCATCTCTCTACCATAAATAACCATCGAACACGCTCTATACGTATTGCTAACAGGTATTATCCCACCTTTTATGAGAATCCCAAAATTTCTAGGCAATGATGAAGTAGCTATACTATGCATGACAATAGAACTAGTAGCTATAAATGAGTTATCACTAGGCTAAGATTATATTGTTAAAGCTAACAAAATATAGAGGTAACAAATAATTAAGATAGAGATATAACTAAGCCATTTTTCGATGATTATTCCTATTTTTGGATTTCTATTCTCTGTGTCAAACTATTTTTAAAAGCTTCTATGTCTAGAAGGCATTTTTTTTTCATATAGAAATCCAATTATAAAAATATTTGTCTCCAATTATTGCTCTCTATATTCATTCCTATCCAACGTGGTATTAAATAAAGATAATGACTTTTAATTATAATATGATAAGTAATATTTATGTGTGCAGCTCATCTCTATGTCAACTCTTTATAAATATGCTTGAAAACGGATCAAAACGAGCCATCTAAGCCGTATGTATATCTTTATGTAATTAAAAAGATAAATAAAATTTTACAATTGTTTAAGTACCTAATATTACCTACCTATAGCCAAACATCTCTACCTCATATGGTTAAGGTGGGAGATATTATCTCTAGATGAATGGGTTTGATTCCATGGAATGATGTTATCTATAACAAATTCTAATTTAAATTTTTTTAACAATTTTTTTACATACGTGCAATGCACATGCACATTACTAGCTTTCATATGCCACATAGAAAAATTCTATCCGGTGCTCTACATAAAGTCCATTTATTTTTAATATTTTTTACCTATGATAGAGATCATATAGAAGTATCCATTGAAGATATATTTTCATCGAACTCAACTGGCTCTTGTGGTCAGTCAGAAGAGGTATAACTTTTCTGGCTAGACGGACGGTCACGGGATCAAACTGCGTGGGAGATGTGGGACATTGGACTCAAATGACATACAATACAGGGTGCACAAAGTTCCGTACGTACCGTCGGATATATATATATATATATATATATATATATATATATATATATATATATATATATATATATGGAGAGGCACTATCATAGAGTTTTTTTTTTTTTTCAAGAAAGAGCCTCCCATTGGAGAATGCCTAACACTAAACATAAAATGATATTTATTTGGCAAATACCATATTTAACAAAGCTAAAGTTGAAGTACTTTATGAAGAAGAAAAAAGAGGTTACAATTACAATAGTCCAACAAGACAAGTTACAAATAATGTATCATGATATGCGTTTCATTGATGATAAGCAATTTAAATTATACTTTAAAAAAACTTAGACAAGACAACAAATAACAAAGGCAATAGGACATAAATTCTTGGGCACAGATATAACAGTCAGTACGTCTCACAGTTTCCTTCCTGCTTGAGGCTAGACTAGACTAGACCAGACCAGACCAGAGTATACGGTCAACGTTATTATCATAGAGATACTCCACAAGAACTTCGTAAGCCTTCTGAGTTGGGTGGTAACTATCCCAGAACACATAGTTGGAAACATTTGCGCATATTTCAGATGTCATGCTGTTGCACAGCACTGAGACCTCTAATTTTCCGGTTCCACAACACCCCTGTGTTGATGTCTGAAAGCCTGCAAGAACAATAAAAAATAAAAATAAAAAATTGAGGGAATATTACATTAACATCTCATTTAAAAACGGTGAGAGAAGAAAATAGTATACAATAATCTCTTTTACCTCTGCTTGGATGGAGAGAAAAAAAAAAAAAAAAAAAAAAAACAGAATTACCTAAGTGAAAAAAAAAATATTGTTTGTAGTTGAGAAAGAGTTGAGTGAAGTGTATTTAATAACTTTGATTTGGACTGAAATTTGTTAGGGAGAAGAAAATTAAAATATAATAATTACCAAAATATGATTATTATATATGGTTTTGAAGGAGAGGAAGAAAAATAAGAAAAAGCAAAAAAGAGATGACGTACAACACGTTGAAAGTCATAAATACGAAAGAACATGTTAGAAACTAAAAAAAAAATACCATAACATTTTATATAAAAAATAAAGAATATTTATGCATTTAATTTTTTTATTTTTTTACTTTTCTTTGAAAAAATGTACCGTTCTTGGTTCACGGAATCTAGATTTTGGAAAAAAAGGAATTTTTTTTTATTTGGATACCAAAAAAAATGAGCAGAAAGAAAATTGATTCCCTATAAAAAAATATATATATATTTTTCTCATTCACCGCAGCGGATTTACTTCAAAATTGTTTTAATAAAAATCTTAATTTTCTAAAAAAAAAAAAAAAAATTATATTTCTGCGAACCAAACTGACCTACTCCTCCGCCTAACTTGAAACTTTTGATAAGCAACTAAATTTTATAGAAAATATTGGGGGTTACCATATTTATTAGGATGCAGCATAAGATCAAGTAGGGGAGTGTAGACATCGAAATAGATCAACGTTGTCCCTGGGTAGCTGGCGGAGAGTTTCGGCAGCGCCTCTTTTAGCTTCGAATTGAACATCTCTGCCATTGCGTTTTGGGCCAGAGCGCAATCTCTTAGCACTCCTCCTCCGAGCGTTCTTTGTGACGGTACGCATCCGATCGGTGGGATCCCTGTCACAGCGATCTTCCTTGCGCCTAAGCTAATGAGAGTCTAGCACAAGGAAAAGAAAGTTGCACAAAATTAAAATGAGTAGCAAGCGCTTCATAATTTATAACATTAGAGAATATTAGAACAATATTGGACGACACAATTCGTTGTAAAAATAAGATTACTTTATCCTTCTCTTTAACATTAAATAAACTAAGATTCTTGTTTCGTTGCTAAGCAACTGCGGCTGAAAGTACGACTGTTGCTGAAAGCGGAATTTCAGCAACAAGCTGACACTGTGCGCCAAAAATCCGACGTTTGGTTCAATTTTTTTGTTCCGTCCAGATGAAATCGCCATATTCAGTGGCTGCAGTTTATGTCGGCCATTAACAGTGGCAGAAATATTCCACTTTTAACAACCGTATTTCTTTTATGTGGATGTGGGAAAGCTCTGTTTTTCTAATAGGTGTGCAGTTTTACTTTTGTAATTTTTTTTTTACTAATTTTTTTTTTTTAAGAAGTAAAAAAAAAGAAAAAAAAGTAATTCAATTTTTTTTATTAATTTATTTTTTGATTAATTTATTGTGTGGCTTAGTTATCAATAATAGTTATTAATAAAAGTAAATCGATGAATTAATTCATTTTTTTATGATTATTAATATTTCAAAATAGTTAAATAATATTATTAATAAATAATTATTAACTTTGTTAGTTAATTATTTAATTTTGTTATTCTTATAATATATATATTTTATTTTATCCACTTTCATACTCATTCAAATACTGAAAGTATGATTTGACCATTTCTAAAATACAAAATATGACTATTTGATTTTACCTCCATATTAGATTAGATATATTGATATTATCCTCCTGTTAGATCAAAAGTTGAGTTACCTCTCTGAAAGTGTCGTTAAAAACTTATTAACGACACTTTGAAAATTTTTAACGACACTATCAAGAGGGTAAACTCATCTTTTGATCTAACATAAGGGTAATATCAATATACATATTCTAACATGGTGGTAGAATCTAATAGTCCTAGAAAATAAAATATGTTCATATATTGAAACTTATTTTTCACACACGAAAATTAACATGAAACTAAAAAACATACGCATTTCAGTTTCACCAGAAAAACAAAATTACTTTCATACTTCCTTACACTTTCAAGCAACCAAACAACCCTTATTATAAGTATTAATGTTTTAGAAATTCGATAACAGTGACGAGGAATTCAAAGGACCGTTACACTATTTTAAGGATTCGTTTGGATTAAGGGTTTATATTCCTATAAATCTACATCCTAATTATTTCCCATGGAAACTAATTCAACATTCTCGTACTCATGTTTGGTTTAGACAGGAATACGAATCTTAATTTATTTAGCTATCCATAAATACCTTTTATTAATTTCATGATGTTAATATTACCTAAATTCAATTAGTGTCATTGAGGATATTATTGTCCAAAAATATTGTAATTAATGCACCCAACCAATATTTTTAGCAAAGTAAAAATATTTCTATAGGGGACATTGGGTTTTACTTTTCTACATATGTGGAACTTTAATGCCCCCATATTCCTTCCCAATTTTCAATCTCAGACTTACCAAATATGGATAAGAAATCTAAAATTTATTCTCAAGCATCTATAACTTAAACCAAACAGTCTTTCACTATAGAAGATTTTGTTCCTATAATACTTTTATTTATGTTTACTACTTAAAAATGTTCATTAAAGTTAACATGGATAATTAGATAATTACGTGTGAAAATAAAAATTAAAGGGACTATTCTTCTCTCTTTCAAAAATGTAAAAAATTAATAGAATTTTTCTTTACAAGTAATAAAAATATAAAAAAGTATTATTTGTTTTTCTTAAATAATATAAAATACGTGTAAAATATGTGTATATATACTAAGTTATACATAAAGTTGTATGTTTCCATACATCATGTACCAAACTGGTGTGATTGGTAAGAGCTATACTGTCATTTCTAAAGAACGTGTTATATTAATATATATAGGAAGGGAATGCATTGATCACTTCGGCCATCATCACTCCCACACTATTGTTTTCACTCTTGTTGGTGTCTTAAGGAAGTAGCGCAATGAAAGCAGACGTCGATGTCATGGCAGCTAGCCCTTCGATCGTACACAAAATGGCCTGTGTGTGGTCTCCGTCCAGATGGCCTCTTACCAATGGCATTAATTAAGTAACATAACTAAAGATGGGACCAATTAATGCAGAAGACATAGCTACCAGGACCTACATGCTTCACCTAGCTAGCTTTTCTTGTGTCAATAATGCTTAGTTTACTACCAAATGCTTACAACCTACTTACAGCTCTCTCTCCCTCGGCTAGGTGGACCACATTCGGTCCCACCTCTTCCTTCAATGAACGACTATCACGTGGCGTTACTATCACGTGATGACCACCCGAACAGCCATCGGGTTCCATCTCTCCCCTCTCCTCCACTGGACGGCCGTCACATGGACGCCACGTGGTCTGTCACGTGGCAGTTGCAAGAGAATTATAGGCATTTGGGTGTAGTCATAGCATAGCCCTTTTTTGTGTTGCTACTGTTTTCCTATGTTACTGACTCGTCACTTCAAAAAATATAAATGTAATTGTGATCGAAGTTTTTAGGAATAATTTAGCATATACTCTCATTTAAAATATACAAACTAATATATACATACATACTTTTTAAAATCTAGCATATGTCTCTATTCAGTGTAAAACACGAATAAAACAGTGGGGGTATACTTTAAAATTTTAAATATTCGGTACACACAATGGAGACATATGTTAGATTTTAAAAATTATAGAAATATATGTTAATTTGTGTATTTTAAATGAGGATATATGCTAAATTATTGCAAATTTTTTAGTGTCATACCATTATGCGCGGGATTCTTACATTGAATTAAAATATTTAATGTTTCTCTCCTAACTTGTCCTTAAATCATAAGAGAATTACTTTGCTTAAATCTTTCGAATTTTTTCTTTTTTACCTAAAGCATTAAGGTTTAGAAAAATTTCACATAAAAAAATAATTTAGAAAATTTGCGCAAAAAGTATACAAACGTCCCGGGATTAGAGAGATACACTCTTGTGAAGGACTTATTATATGATTAAAACACCATTGTTAATGACTTCTTTTACTTTCATTATTTTTATTTTAGGTTTGTTCGAAAGAAAAACAAATATATAACTGTCTTTTTTTTAGGAAAAAAAATCATAACTGTTAAGGATGTTTTTTTTGTGTGTACAAAATTCGTCTTAACTATGAACATCTCAACAAAAACGTCCATACTAGTAAAGGCGTTTCCTGCCACCGAAAAGTCTTACTAAGCACGTTTTAAAATAATTTTATAAATTTTATGTAGAAACTTAAATTTATAGTAAATTGGATAATATACAAGCTGTAGCTCAGTTGGATAGAATCTGTTTGTGAATTTTTGTTTTTAAATATATAAATTATGAATAGAATATATGTTTGTGGAAAATATTAATGACATATTACAAACTTTCAAAAATATATAAATTCTTTTACCGTTATAGAAAATGCACGATACCGATCAATGACTGCATTTGTATAATATTTTAATGCATCCAACATATATAGGTTCAGAAGATAACATGGTTTGCACAATTATTTGACAGTTTCATAATGTACTACAGTAAATATGATACTATATCGTGTAATAGCATATTGTCAACAAACTAAGTAGGTCATATAGTGTGCCATACACAGCTGGTTTAAGAACTACAAGCTAGCAGAAACTTTTATATATATATATATATATATATATATATATATATATATATAAAAGGAAGGATCGACATTTTTATTATCTTTGTATTTCTATCCATCCTCGAAATTGTTAGATGTTGTTTAAATAATCTAATCTTAATCGTTCCAATTGAATAATTTATATATATATATATATATATATATATATATATATATATAATGAGGTTTATTTGGCTGACCTTAACAAATGCAGAAGCTGAGTTCACCACTAGGTCCGTGTAGGTGAAAGAATCGTATTCTGTTTGCCTGAAAGGAGAGCCGAAATACGTATTCGCCACGTCGTCGCTCCCCGCGCATGCCACGTACAGAGCCTTCGATACGATGTTCGCTGCAGCTGTGTCTCCGGCGATGGATCTCAGCTTCTCCTTGTACTCCTTGAACAGATCTATCTGCTGCTCCAAGGATATCACAGACTGAGAAAAAATAATAAAGAATACATAGATGTTAGCATTAATATTAAAAAAATTGGATAATTGATGTTCTAAATTCAAATTTGTCATATCAGCTCTCTAAAGTTATCTAGCATACTAGCCGTCACATAAAGAAAAAAGAAAAAAGATTTAAAAGAACATTTTGGAGGTACGAATATCATTATATATATATATATGAGAGAACCGGTCAAGTACGAGTTATGTATAAATATTGCATGCGTATGTATGTATATATACGTACGTACCGCCATCTTTGAAGTGAGAGGGTCATAGCCTGCGCCACCTGAAGCGAAGCTTACTCCAGTGAGAATGTCGGAGGGTGACAGTTTAGCACCGACATAGGCCGGTAAGAGCTCCTTGATTCCAAGTTTAGAAGCTACAAAGTAGATCAGATGGAGGACTTTGGTTACATACATGTACGTAGTTGTGGAAATGTATACATACGTACGTACTTCAGTGTAATTAATTGAGTATTTGATCCATGTCACTGATATCTTCTGCAAATATTTTAATATTCCCTGCAGTCTCTAATTTATTTGTATCGCATGTACACAACAAAATAGTGGCGACAAGAAATCCAAATTATTTGTAATAGTGAATATTCAAAAGGTAATGCATACAGTGATGAAACTAGAATCTAAAATTATGTGAGCTGAATTTTAGATATAGTTTAGATGATACGAGAACACTCGCATGACACCGTCTAAAATATCAAATTTTTAATAATTTAATTATCACTTAATTGTGACATACTTTAAATTAAAAAAAATTAAAAAAAATTATAACCAATGCCGGCACCTAGAATTTAAATTTAGGTAGGACTGATGAATGACACAAGGGGAATACTAGTATGGTACCGTCTAAAATTTTGTATATGTACCTATAAGATCGGTAGGGATCTTCCCGTTGCAGAATCTACCGGTGGATACGCGGCCGTAGAAGTTGTTGCCGTAGGGAGGGAAGTTACACTTGACGATTGTCTTGATGTCGTTGTTGTTGCCGGGGTCCATGATGGAGTCCCCGAACACGACCAATGCCGGCACCATAGGAGCACCACTCTTCCCACCATGAGAAGTAGCTCGGGGTGCCCAAGTGAGAGCGAGGACAGCGAGAAAGACGCTTACAAAATCCATTTTGCTCTTTTCTTTTCTTTTCTTTTCTGTTCTTTTCTTCCTTTTGCCCACTCCACTCTCACTGTGCGGTGCTACTCCTGCTGACAACAAGGTTTCGATTCGTATCATATATATATAACTAACAAAGGGAAATAAATGAACGCGGGAGTTGGGTGATGTGGTTGGATGATACTGTAAATGGATTTAATGGAAGGGACAATAACTTTGAAGAGGGGGAGGCCTACACCAGTTTAAGAAGTCCCTCATGCTATTCTCCCTCTTACTATTCTTTACGTATTAACCAATTGGCGGAGACTGACTTACCGTGCCTCACCTAGCCAGATTTTCTGTTCTCGTCACTGCTTTGCTATGTCACTGACTCATCCCTACAAAATGTACAAAAATAATGGTGATCCAAGGCTTTTAAGTGTCACAACATTATGCGCCGGATTCTTACATTGAATTAAAATATTTAATGCTGCTCTCCTATCCTAGCTGGTCCTTAAATCATAAGAGAATTACTTTAGCTTAAATGTATGGATTAATATTTTTTTTTTTAACCTTACCTAAAGGATTAAGGTTTAAGAAAATTTTCACATAAAAAAAATAATTTAGAAAATTTGTGCAAAACGTATACAAACGTCCCGGGATTATAGAGATACACTCCTATCAAGGACTTATTATATGATTAAAACACCACTGTTAATGACTTCTTTTACTATGGTTATTTTTATTTTTGGTTTGATCGAAAGAAAGAAAAAAAAAAACATAACTGTTAAGAATGTTTTTTTTTGCCCATAAATCGCCTTTAGTATGAACATGTCAACAAAAACGTCCTTACTAGTAAAGGCGTTTCCTGTTTCCCGAAACGTCTTACTAAACACGTTTTTAAATATTTTTATAAATTTCATATAGAAACTTAAATTTATAGTAAATTGGATAATATACAAGCTGTAGCTCAGTTGGTTAGAATCTGTTTGTGAATTTTTGTTTTTAAATATATAAATTATGAATAGAATATATGTTTGTGGAAAATATTAATGACATTATAAACTTTCACAAATATATAAATTCTTTTACCGTTATAGAAAATGCACGATACTGGAAGACTGCATTTGTATAATATTTTAATGCATCCAACATATATAGGTTCAGAAGATAAACATGGTTTGCACAATTATTTGACGGTTTCATAATGTACTCCAGCAAATATGATACTATATCGTGCAATTGGATATTGTAAATTATTTTCTTACGGTTGCACAATTATTATGGGTAAGTAGTTTTTTTCAATACTGCAATTATATTCCTATTCTTTAAACAAACTACTAACGTGCATGTGGATTACACGTATGTAAAAAATTACTAAAATACTAAAATATAAAATTATTATAAATATTTTTGTTTCTAGAAATCGAACTCAAATAACAAAGAAAAATAATTTTCGCCTTAAACATTTGAGTTAGAATTGTTTAAATATAAATAAATAATATTAGTTAGTTAAATAATTAATTATTTTTTAGAAAAAAATAGTTAATAAAATATTTACATACAATTTAAATAATTCAATTTTGAACAATTTTCAAAACTCATTATAAAAGTAGAAAATTTCATATTATTAAAAAATATTTAGTTATGTTCTACTTATAAAATAAGGCCAGTCATGTGTTAAGGGCTACTAGCACGTAACAATAGACCCTCCCATTAAATGATTGTTAATATTTAAATTCGATTTTAAGCTTACTCGTTTTACGTCTAGACCAGCACCTCGTTGGTAATTTTATATTTTATTTATAAACACTATTATATATGTACATATTTTGTACATATTTTATAGATTATTATTAAATTACATATTTTGTATATTATTATTAAAAAGATTAAAAGACTATCTTAATTATTCTAAATTTATTAATTTATACATACATATAAGACTATTTAGCATAAACAAATGACAGCCCTCGTAATTATCCTAACTATCTCTATTAACTTTAATAAATAATTTAAGATGTATGAAATCTTCTAATTTTGACGAAAATTATCTATGACCGACGATCAATTGCTTTGACCAAACTTTTAGGACCAAAATATCCCTCTTCTTCTTTCCCACACGCCCACCGCTGCCCTCCTCCCCGCCACGCGCCCACCTGCCCCCTCTTCGCCGCGCGCTGACAGAGCCGCTACTAGCTGCTATCCCTACCCCTGCCCCTGTTAGCTGTTGTTGCTGTCGCTTGTGCTGCCACTACTTGCTGCTATTGCTGCTGTGCTCCTCCCTCCGGTTGCCTGTGCCGGAGAATGGGAGGGGGGAGGAGAAAGGTGGGTGCTCCGATTGCCCACGATCGGGAGTGGGGGGAGCGGGGGTGCGCAACGACTGCGGCATGAATTGGGGTGGATGGGTGAGGGGGTGGTAGGGGCGGAATCAGAAATATAAATTGAGGTGGGATAGAGTGGATTGGGGCGTGCTAGGTGTGAACTAACTCCTAGAAAAAAATAAAAAAAACCATATAAGGAAAAAAGAAGAAAAATAAATTGGTGTGGGCTCCAGCCGTGAGACTCGTCTCACAATATTCGTATTTTATGAGAATACGTATTTTTTTGTGCTATTTATTATGTTTTATTGGTTCTCGTGAAAGCTCAAAAATTCTCAAATTTAAAACTTTACTACCTAACTTGTATACCGACGGTATACTACACTTTACCGAAGATATACTGTCCGACAAATATTTGTTTTAATTTTTGAGATATTTTTCGAAAATCTCTCTCTAAGTATAGTACTCGAGTTCACTTCATTTCTTTCTTTCTCTTTCTCTCTCTTCTCTTCTTTATTTCTCTCTCAAGCTTGGAGCTTGGTATTGAGACCTGGAGTGTGATTTCTGAACCCCTTCGTGGTGGTGGACTAGAAGATTTAGGCTAGGAGCTCGTTTTAGGCAAGTACACCTTACCAATTTTATGAACTTCTTTTACTTTCTGTCATTTTCTTTTTTGGACCCTTGGTTATTGCTTTTTAGCTTAGACTTGTTTTACTATAGTTATCCATATCATGATTTCTAGCTTAGTGACTGTTTCGGTTTTGATTTTTGGTAGAATCTTGTTCTATCCTTTTTTGGTAACTCGGTAACGGATAATGTACCAGAGTTTTGACCGTGAGATTTAGGCCATATTGTGATTTGAGACTTACCACTACCAAAATATGAAAAAAATAGCGACGTTGTTAGCGACGTTAGAGTAAGACGCCGCTAATATTAAATATTTCAGCGACTCCAAATTTTAACGTCACTATAAGTCGCTGTTTGGCGACATTTAGCGACGTTTAGCGACTGTAATTCAGTTTTTTAGAAGAATAGTCACTATAAGCTTATTTAAGTTCGCTAAACGTCGCTGAGTTTTATTATTTAGCGACGTTTAGCGACTTATTTAGCGACTTTAATCTTTTAGATATTTAGCGACGTTTGCAGCGATGTCGAAAACTTCGCTAAATTTTTTTTAGTGACGTCATTAGTTTACGTCGCTAAACATCGCTAATATTTTAATATAGGTTTAGGTTCCCCCCTTTTGTCGAAATCCCCCAATTTTTTAATACCCGCCCCCCTCTTCCCCCATCTTCGGCGAACTGCACACTCCGGCGTCCTCCACAGCGGCCTACTCCGGCGTCCCCCTCCTCCTCCTCCTCCTCCTCCTCTAGGTAAACCCTAACTCTCTCTCTCTCTCTCTCTCCCCCACTCTCACAGGACACGACATAACACTAACACAGACATGACACACACACAGAGAAGAGTACTTGTTTCATGCTAGGGTGATGATACATGTGAGTCAAGAGTTGTATGTGTGGAGAGTGAGGGTAGACTTGCTCTAGTGTGTGGCTTGGTGTCTGTGCTGTGGTTTCAGCACATAGAAGAGTGAGGGCAGTGGTGTATTGAAGGAGTATGAGGTGGGGATGGCCTGTGTTGAAGGTATATGCCACCATCATTAGGTATGGAGGTCGGGTTCAGTATGAGAATGAGAGGGTGCTCAAATCAGGAGCAACAACAGTGAGATGGTAAGGAGAATGTGCACAAATTGCATAAGCAAGAGCCTGTACTCAGGCCAAGGGATGGCAGGCAGTAGGGGTTCTCACTTGACACTACAAGGAGTGTTAAGGATATGCATTATGTATCCAACAGTGTTGTGGATAGAGTGCTTTGGTAGGTGTATGTGTGCACAGGTGTGGGTGTTTAAGATTGGGGTTCAGTCTTGGATGTATGCTACAACAAATGTTCAGATGGGGGAAAATAGTGGGAAGCTACTGCTTTGTACATTAAAAACAGTTGCTGTTTGGAGTGGTACTACAGAATATTGTAGTAGTAAGGAGAGTGCAACTTACAATCAGTGTATAAGTTTGTATGGAGTATCAGTGAGGGAAAAATAGCAATTATATATGGGGTATTTCAGGTCTGACCAAGGGGGAAAGTATACTCCCTAGTTGAACTAGGTTGGAGCGTTGAGGGATATGAGTGACTACAAACATTAGGAGGAAGTATCGGGCAGTAGAGTGGGAGAGTATACTACTTCCTTTGGTGTTACAATAGATGAAGAGACTGATACAAGTGTATAAGTAAGATGGGCAGTTGGTGACTGTATCAGTGAGAAGGCATGAGACCAGTTACTAGTGTCCTTGTGTTAACTTGTGTATGGGTGATTATCATTTTGAGTGTTAGTAAAGTGAGTTCATGGTGTATGTCAGCGAACCTTGCATTAGAATGTGTATCAGTGAACATGTAGGGCTATTACTGCCTGACTAAAGGCCAAACAATGAGGAAGGAGTGGCAATGCATTCTTGTGCACTTTCAAATATTAGGGGAGTTAAAAACCTGATGTGTGAGTTCATATGCACATGTGCAATATACGCAAAGCCTGTGTGAGCCATTGAGGTACTAGGACTAGTTGAAGTATCAGTTGGGGAACTAGAGAATTAAGTAGTAGTTTAGGTAGTAATATTTCATAAAGGGTACTAATATTTCACACAGGTGTAATGTACGCAAAACCTGATGTGTGAGCTCATATGCACAGGTGTAATGTCTAGAGTCTTGTGTTAGTTAAGGTAGTAATATTTCACAAAGGGTGTAAAATTTGACAACAAAAATGACTTAAGTCTTTATAGTAATTTGATTTATAGGACACTGACTATCACAGAGGGCATTGTGTATAAAGTTAGAGCAGTTCTTACCTTCCTTCCGAGAATCACACTGTATTTAACGATGAGTATATATGCTAGGACTAGGAGTATCAGTGCATGTACTGTATTTAACGATGAGTATATACTTGAACGATGTCTATTCATTTTTGCAAAAGTTTCTAGAAATGGATATGAATTACTATCTGCGTTATTGTTCGTGGATGTACAACCGTCATCCTGATGATATATGCAATGTGCGGGATGAATTCATTGAGGGTGTACAATAGTTCCTGCAGTTCGCCAAGGCGTTCCCTCAGTACATGGACGATACCAAAATTAAGTGTCCTTTTGTGAGATGTCACAACTTGAAATATCATCTAGAAGTGGAAGTCACATATCATTTGTACTCGAAGGGTTTTACACCGAATTACTATCAGTAAACCACGCACGAAGAACTTGTGTCTTTAGCATCGGAGTCGGAGCCTTATGTGGAGCCGTATATAGATGTCCACGACCACGCTGCTTACGATGACGGGTGGGTGAACATGGTTTTTGATGCGGCGGGGCCTAGTTTTGATCTGGACAATCAAGATACAGTTGAGGAGGCACCGAATACCAATGCTGCGAAGTTCATGGAGTTGCTGGAGAATGCAATGACTCCATTATATCCTGGTTGTGAAGATCATTCACCGTTGGAGGTTGTCACAAGATTGTTGAGCATCAAGTCCGATTTTAACATGTCGCAAGAATGCCATAACCGACTGATGGATTTGATTATAGAGATTTTACCAGAGGATACAAAGTTGCCTAAAGACTTCTACTGATCGAAGAGAATGGTGAGATCGCTCTGGATGGGATACGAGAAAATTGATGTATGTCGCAACGGGTGCATGTTGTACTACAAAGATGATAAGGATGAAGAGGCATGCAGATTTTGTGGTGCCGCTATAAGGCTACAGGAAGAGAAAAGTCTGTCGGTGCACATAAGCCTACCGATTCGATGCACTACTTGCCTTTGACGCCGCGGTTGCAGAGGTTGTTTATGGTGAAGGAGACTCCAGAAAATATAAGTTGGCACAAGCAGAAACAGATCGAAGGAGTATTGGATCATCCATCTGATGGAGAAGTATGGAAGCATTTTGATCGAGAGTATCCAGATTTTGCTTCGGATCCGCGTAATGTCAGATTGGGGCTCTCCTCTGACGGTTTTACCCCATTCGAACTTTCGGGCTCTCAGTATTCGTGTTGGCCTGTGATCGTCACTCCGTATAATCTACCGCCTTGGATGTGCATGAAGACTCCGTATATGTTGCTAACCGTTATTATCCTGGGTCCGAACAATCTGAAGAGGAATATCGATGTATATTTACAGCCTTTGATAGATGAGTTGAATCAGCTGTGGGAAGTAGGTGCCAACACGTACGATATTTCCAGAAAGCAGAATTTTTAGATGAGGGCAGCACTTATGTGGACCATCAACGACTTTCTGGCCTATGGAATGTTATCGGGATGGAGCACTCATGGGCGTCTATCATGTCCGTATTGCATGGACCGTACTAAGGCTTTCCGTTTGAAACACGGAGGCAAACCGTGCTTCTTCGATTGTCATCAACAATTTTTGCTGAAGGATCATCCGTACCGGAGGAACATGAATGCTTTTCGTGTGGGCGTTGTAGAGAAGACCAATCCACCGCCAAGGTGGCCCGGATACACGATATGGAAAGAGGTAAAAGATTTACCAAGTGCTATCGAAGAGCCTGTTAAGGGGTACAAGTGTGACGGATTTGGTCTCACCCATAACTGGATGAAGAGGAGTATATTCTGGGATTTGCCATATTAGAGCACCAATCTGATCAGACATAACCTTGATGTCATGCATATTGAGAAGAATGTGTTTGATAACATAATTAATACTGTAATAGATATAAAGGGGAAGACGAAAGACAATCCGAAGGCCAGGTTGAACTTTGAAGAAATATGTAGACGTCTTGCGTTACATTTGATAGAGAAGGGGAATGGAAAGTTAAAGCAGCCAAAGTCAGTTTTTTCACTGGAGAAGGATGATAAAGAGAGACTTTGTAGGTGGATTTAGGGTCTAAAATTTTCAGACGGGTACGTGTCGAACTTGAGAAGATGCGTCGACCTCAAGGAGAACAAACTGGCGGGTATGAAGAGCCACAATTGTCACGTATTCAAGGAGAGGTTAATTCTGATTCTATTTCGAAAATTTTTACCGTAGGTCGTTTGGGATCCATTGAAAGAGCTCAACATATTTTTCAGAGATCTTTATTTTACTAAGTTGCTCGTCGATCGTCTAGAAAAGCAAGAGAAGGACATTGCGGTAACATTATACAAGCTCGAGAAGGTGGTTCCTCTGGATTCTTCGACTCTATGGAGCATTTGCCAATTTATTTTTCCTATGAGGCACGTGTTGGTGGTTCTGTCGGTTATCGGTGGATGTACCCCTTCGAGCGGCATCTGAATTACCTAAAGAGAAAGGTAAAAAAATAAGGCACGGGTTGAGGGCTCTATTTGTGAAGCTTATATTCTCGAGGAGATTACAAACTTTTGTTCGACGTATTTTAAACCTCATGTTGCTACTAATAGAACGAGAGCTCCGAGAAACAACGACAGATATCAGGAATCTAATGATGCAATACTCAAAGTATTCAATGCGTCTGAAAAGCCTTCGGGGAAAATGAAGAAGAGATATTTGAATGACGACGAGCTAAGGGCTGCTCAGTTGTATATATTACTCAATTGCGATGAGGATGAATTGGAGAAGCTAGAGGGGTAAGTAATTAGTACATCCACGTTTACGTTATCTCAATATAATATTATAAGCTACTATTATGCTACTAATCAGCGGTTGCTTCGTTGTTTTTCAGCACATATAATGATGAGTTGAGGTCGGTTAGACCCAACATAACAGACGAAGAAGTAGAACAAGAACAGCGACACCATTTTCCTTCTTGGTTAAGCGCATATGTAAGGAGCTTGGTAATTACTTTTTCTGTATGCACTTACACAATAAATAACTTATTATCGCTACTTTGGTATTTAGATCGATCGTCTAATAACACTCGAGACTGAATCTATTAGAACTCTAGCCAATGGACTAATTACTGTCGTCAAAATATTGCCAAGTTTTTGTGTGAATGGGTTTAGGTTCAAGTCAATAAATGCTCCGATCAGAGACAACTTTCTGGATCTTGATTCCACGAAAAATAGTTGTTTGTGTATCAAATCTTCGAACTACAAAGACGTCGATCCAGGCAATAATTTTTTTGGCATCTTACGAGAGATTGTGGAGTTGACATATAATTATGGCATAAAACCTGCTAAGATCGTGTTATTCAAGTGTGAATGGTTCGACCCAATTCAAGATCAAGGTTGAAAAATTGACAAGCATGGCCTTGTGGATATAAACTACAAGCGTAGATATCAAGGCTATGAACCATTTGTCCTATCAAGTCAGGCTCAGCTCGTGTACTTCACAACTTATCCTAGACGGGGGACAGCGAGGTCGGATTGGTGGGAAGTATGCAAGACTAAAGCTAGAAATACCTTTAACGTTGACGAAATAGCTTATCAGGAGGACGAGCTACCTCTTGTAACAAATATTGTAGATGTAGAATCAACGAAAGTCACTAATTACACGAGTAATAATGTAAAAGATGTAGAATTATCCGAAGAGGAAGACAAAGACGAAGACGAAGACGAAGTAGATGAAAGTGAAGATGAGGAGGAAGAGAAAGAAGAGGACGAGGAAGGCGAACAAGATGAATTTTCTGAAGATGTTTGAAAATAAAATATTTTTCCTGTAGAATGTACTATATTTTAACTGTAGAATGTACTATTTTAACGAGGATATGTATTATATTTTGACTGTAGAATGTACTATCCATTTAGACTTGTGACACCACTCGTTATTTACTGTACAATTCTATTAATGATTTGAGATATGCATAATATTTTGACTATAGAATATACTATATATTTGTGTATTTCTTTATTCATCATATGTTGTTATCAGGTATGACAGGACGACGTGGAGGGTTCGGCAGGTCCTGAGGTAGACGGAGTGCTCCTCCGGTATTGCCTACTGTTGGTTCTGGATCCTCGTCGCCTAGTACTCCAGTATATCGACCAGTCACATCTCCGACTGCGATGATATTACATGGCATCACTCCTGGGACGAGTAGTTCCAGGCCTGATAGTACTCCCTCATACAGCGTTCCTCCTGCTGACGGAACCATGGAGACAGATGAGCATATGGAGAAGGTCGAGCCGACGTTGTCCCAGCATCAACTAGACCCTCCATGCGCACCTCCGAAGGATACGAGGATAGAGATTTAGGCCAATGGTACAAAGTAAGTCAATTAGATGGTTTAGCATCATATATATCGTGTATTACTTTATTCATCATATATTGACTTTTTTGATAAAAATAATTATCTTTGTATAGATATCGTCCCTCGTCGGTACAAAGATGCCTGGGCCTCTTTCTGAGGAACAACTATGGTGGCCCTTGGATCAACTACTCTGAAGCTCCGGAGGAGAGAAAGGCATACTGGTTTGTGCACTTCAAGGTAAAAGTATATTATATCAATCATCTAATTTATATATATTATATAACTTACTAAATTACTTATTGTAGCAAACGTATTTCTATCCTTCGCACCAGGCCGAGTTGATCGAGCAGATATTTTCTGCCGTTGTCGCCAAGCTTATCCGTGATGCTCTGGATGACCAGAAAGCTTGTGATCGCGTTAGAAAACTAATCCAAGGTTGGATCATGCCTGAGCAGTGGACTGCTATGAGGGCTAGATTCGACGATCCGAGGTACAAGGAAAGGTCTAAGAAGGCGAAGGCGGCTAGGCGAAAGGCAGCAAAGTGGTGTGGTGACTCGATTCCGATGACAGAACATTTTCGTCGTTTGGTATATTTTTTATTTCAGATATATTATTTTAATGCAAGTACGAGAAAATGGTAGTAGGAAAAATATTTAATTTTAGTACTAAATAATATATTTTTAACAGGTACAGAGGTTTAAGGATGCAAACATGGTGACCGTCTTCCTGGCCACCCATCGAAAGGGCAGAAATCTCATTGATGAGAGGGCCTCGTAGACCTATGTAAGTATTACTTTACTTTGTGTTAATTTTAATATAACTTAGGTAATTATCGAGTATCCAAACTTTTCTAGGCCGAGTATCTTAGGCTGCATGAGCGGGCGACTGCTAGTGCACCTACAGCGGGAGAGACTGGTCTTCCTCGTAGCCCTCTCCAGCTCCGTCGAAGGACGAGCTGTGGGTGACTGCCGCTGGTGGTCTCTACAGGGGTACGTACTACGGTACGAGATCCTATGACGCCCTGGTTGTGACGCAGTCATCTAGGGCCTCCCCGGTAAGTGCGCATTCCCCACAGCCCTCGCAGTCGTCGGTTCGAACCCAAGAGGCCGTTGACCGTCAGATTGCCTCTCTCTGTGATGAGTTATTACAAAGTATAGAGGAGCAGCCCCTGTCCCTGCCACAGGCGGACGATGCGACGCTCATCGCACGATTTGATATGCTCGAGCGCAGCATCATGGAGCTCCGAGATATGACAGCTGATCTTAGAGCGTCGACAGAGCGCAGCTGTAGGTATCACAGCTGTCCATGGGCAAATGGCTGACGATGATGCAGGATTTAATGGTTCATAGCAGTACGAGGCTGTTATTTACCATGTATTCATACAACTATCGACTAGCAGAGTTGGAGCAGATACGTCCTCCTGGTGCGCCTTCATCGACACAAACTCCACCGACGTCACTGCCTTCTCCATCGACTCCACCGACGTCACTACCTTTATCGGTGTCGATTTTACGGGAGCAGTATGATCTATTCTTATCCATGATGCATGCCGGTGGTCATCCTCCTGCAGATCTGCAGTAGTCCTAGTTAGGACCATTTATTAATTGTTTGTGTTTCAGACCTATGGTATTTGGTCATTTATGAATATTCTTTATTTTTGAGGCATTCAAACATTATTGATATTTGTGTGGTATGATGCGCACCGGTGGTCATCGACAATATTCTTTAGGATGAGGCTTTCAGACTCAGTTGTGTGGATATTTGTTGTATTTTTTACGACGAGATTTTTTTCTTACTCGGTTTGTAATCTCAATGTTTCATTTTCTTTAAGCTATATTATTCATATTAAATGTATGTTAATTTACTGGTTGAGTGTTCAATCGAAGTGGGTCGACGAACCTAGCAAATTCAACGGAGGGTTGCTCCGGGTCTATTTGTACAAATTGTGAATTCATAAACTATGTCACTACCACTTTTCCATGTAAGGGCATTCTGTAATTTAACTACTTAAATAATTATGTATTTAATTAATTGCTGAGTTTTATAAGTAATTATATATTGTTAATAATATTTAGTTTTAGGTCTAACCCTAGAAATCTATTAGGACAACCCTAATGGGTAAACCCTAGTTAGAAAACCCTATTCTAGCAAAACCCTAGAATTTAAAAATTAGGGTGAACCCTCAAAACCCTAGACTGACTTAACCTGAGTCTATTAGGTTCTACATGAGAGGGCCAGGGGGTTTAACCTAAAAACTAGGCATAGAAACCCTAAAACCTAGGTTTAATATAAAAAGAAGCTTCCCACAAAGCCATCCTTCATGTAAACAGGAGAAACCCTAGCCTCCACAAGAGAAAAACCATCTCCCATCCAAAAATTCGAAACCCTAACCCTAGCTTCCATTTTCTCCTCCTCCAAAGCAAAAGAAGCAAAGAACGTGGGTCAGGGAGCCTTGGAGAAGAAGAGCCTCGTTGAAGGAACCTTCCCTGCAGGTCATTGTGATCCCATTTTGGACCTCGCTCCTTACATTCTGCTCAGGACCACAGGCGAGTACATTCTCTGACAGTTTTCATGGTTGATTACTTCTATAAATTGTAGTGTATTTCATACTTGATTCCGACACTATGGATACACGGGTTAGCACCCTAGATCCCCATCATGAGGAGTCGTGATTGGAATCCATCGTGCTAGCTGGGGGGATGGGGAACTATTAGTAGATTATGTGATCATATCCACCCTTACCATGCATCATAGCTCACCCCACATCTCACGTCGGGTGCGGCCTGACCATCATCATGCCTCATAGCTGTTATATATGATTAGCCTGACCATTATCATGCATCATAGCTAACCAAATGGTTAGCCTGACCTTCAAGAATCATAGCTAATCATATATAACCAGCCTGATCCAGTCCCAAGCCGATCACATAATAAACTAATATTTCAAACACTTAACTAGATGTTTTATCTTTATTCAGACTTACTTGTTCTAGCATTCACTATTTATTGCTCATTGCTAGATACTTATTGTCTATTTCATTTCTTCAGTACTTCACATGTTCAGCTTTTATTTCCATCTTGTATCTCTTACACTGTTTATAGATTTTGTCAATTTAATGAAACTGCTGTTAGTGCTTGTGCTTCGCTCCAATCCTGACTGGATAACAACATTTTCAGAGAACCTGGAGGACTTTTGCCCTACTCATTACGGTCCAGGAATAGAGGAGGATTTCACCCCAGAAATCCCAGAGGAGGTGCCTATCCTAGAGGAGAACTTGCCTGCCCATGCTTAGATTATTTTCTGCATTATTATTCTAGACTGAGACTGAGACTGTGATGTATTTATTTTATTTGTGACTTTGTGAGGTCATTTAGACCCAGGTTTTGAGTTGAACTTCTTGTGGTTGGTTTTTAATAGAACTCTCTTTTCAATCCTCATCGTGCCATTATGTTTATAGTTGTGATTGAGTATATTATAGATGTGATTTATTTATCAAATGTCCTCCGTACGGAGTTGAGACTATTGACAGGATGTACTATATTTGTGACCTAGACAGCGTTCTACCGCCGATGCTGCGGCGTAGGCTGGACGTACCCACGACTCATGCCCAAATTCCGGGTGCGGGTCATAACACGTTTTTAGTGGTGGCCCATGCAGGTCTAGTCTCCAGTCAGTAGTCTTAGATTCACCTTAGAGCGATATTGTAGTAATAGGAATTAGGCCAAGGATTATGCTCAATCACAATTAGGGAATTCTGATTCTTATGATACTATTCTTAATGATTAATTCCTTTAGAAATTTTCTGTCCTTCCTTGATATCATATCTATTGCCTTAATTGAATCTTTCGATCTGTCTTCAGGATGCCGCCAAGAAGGTCCCAGAGACTCGGAGCAGCAGATTCAGAGAGGTCTGCCACCTCTCGCGCTGCCGGACAGACATCAGCACCACCTCCTACATCTCCAGGACAGGTGGGAGTATCTGCAGCATTCGGGGGTCCTCCACCACCAGTTCAGAGGGTCCCCACAGCTACGACGGCACAACCACCACCAGCTCAGCATCCAGGAGGTGTGCCCGTCGATGGGGCACAGATGTTCGCTTTGATACAGGGCATGGTCGATGCCCAGAGGACGTCGGCAGAGGCCCAGAGAGTGCAGGCTGAGGCACATCAGGCCCAGACAGAGATGATGAGGGTGAACATGGAGAATGCTCACCAAGTGGCTCTCCAAGCTGTGGAGAGAGTCGCTCAGCAGCAGCAACAACCTGGTCAGCAACAACAGAGGCCGGGTACCATTGTGGACTTCAAGAGGATGATGCCTCGAGAGTTCAAGGGGACAGAAGGGATACTCTACGCCGATGATTGGCTAGAGGACATCGAGAGGAACTTGCGTTTGGCGCAGATTCCAGAGGCGCTCCAGATCGAGGCCGCTGGCAGCCAGATGTTCGATATTGCCTTGACATGGTTTCGCACGGAGCCGAGACTCTTGCGCGGGGGACTCACTTGGGAAGCTTTCAAGGAGCTCTTCAAAGAAAAGTTCTTTCCTGATGTCGCCCTGGGAGCTTTGGAGAGTCAGTTCCATGACTTAGCCCAGGGGAGCTCGTCCGTCGACGAGTATGCCGCGGAGTTTTCCCGCCTGAGCCGCTTCGCGCCATCGATGATTAGAGATCCGGGGGACAGGGCCCGGAAATTCAGAAAGGGGCTGACAAGAGAGATCAAGTCTCGCACGTCGGGACGTCGCACAGCTACCTATGAGGGCATATTGATGGATGCCCAAGTAGCCGAGGATGACTTGGACCTCAGACCCAAGAGGGGACGCGATGTTTCCGGGGGAGCAAACAGTAGTGCGGGACCAGGCAAGCGTCCACACTTTCAGCAGCAGCAGAGGCCCTTTCAGCAGCAGCATCAGGCACCAGCCCGAGGGCAGGTCCAGCAGCAACAGAGACAGAACCAGCCCGCCATCCAGTGTGCGTACTGCGGGAAGACAGGACATACCAGAGAGAACTGCAGGAAGAGGTTAGGCTCATGTTTGTACTGCGGATCGACGACACACCAGCTGAAGGATTGCCCTACCATTCGGACTCGTCCAGGTCAGGGTGGAGCAGCCGCCCAGAGAGGACCAGGCAGGGTACCTACCGTACCAGGAGGCCAACAACAGAGGGGACCACTTCCACCGCAAAATCAGAAGTTCGCCCAGCATCAGCAGCAGAGAGGTGCACCCCAGGGGCGAGCATACGCCATGGCAGTCGAGGAGATCGAGCCAGCAGGAGACTTGATCACAGGTTCGGTTCTTCTCGATTGTATTCCTGCATTTACCTTATTCGACTCTGGCGCTTCCCATAGTTTTGTGTCTGTATCATATGCACTTCGACATCATTTAGACACAGAACCATTAGCTAGGACTTGCAAGATCATGACTGGAGGAGGTATTATCCTAGTCCGTGATCACTGCAAGGACCGGAGAGTATCAGTAGGAGGCCGAGAGTTGAGCGTGAGCTTACTTGTCATGCCACTTCCGGGGTACGATATTGTACTCGGAATGGACTGGTTGAGTAGGCATCATGCTACTATAGATTGTTATAGAGGCAGAGTATTGTTTAGACCACCAGGAGAGCCGGAATTTGAGGTCGTCAGAGAAGCAGCGGAACAGAGCAGGAGCACATTTTGCGGAGCCAGGACAGAAGAAGAGGAGTTGCCACATCCTCTGATAGCGGAGTTCCTGGATGTATTTCCAGAAGAGTTGCCAGGCTTGCCACCAGACAGAGATATTGAATTCTCTATAGACTTGGTTCCAGGAGCGGAGCCCATTTCACAACATGTCTATAGAGTCAACAACAGCGAGCTGGCAGAACTGAAGAAGCAAGTTGAGGAGCTGCAGGACAAAGGTTTCATCAAATCCAGTTCATCACCATGGGGAGCTCCGGTATTGTTCGTACCGAAGAAGGACGGCACGGTGCGCATGTGCATTGATTATAGAGCCTTGAACAATATCACTATCAAGAACAAGTACCCGCTACCGAGGATAGATGATCTTTTCGACCAGTTGAGCGGGGCGAGGGTGTTTTCGAAGATTGATTTGAGGTCAGGCTATCACCAGGTGAAGGTGAAGAAAGAAGACACGCCGAAGACAGCTTTTCGGACCAGATACGGCCAGTTTGAGTTTCTGGTGATGCCATTTGGCTTAACCAATGCACCGGCAGTATTCATGAACCTGATGAACAAGGTGTTCCACCAGTACCTTGACAAGTTCGTGGTGGTGTTCATCGACGATATTCTGGTGTATTCCAAGACACCGGAGGAGCACGAAGAGCATCTGAGATTGGTCTTAGAGACTCTCAGGAAGGAGAAGTTGTACGGGAAACTCTCTAAGTGTGAATTCTTCCTTGACAAGGTCGAATTTCTTGGGCATGTGGTATCGGGTGACGGAATCTCGGTTAACCCACAGAAGATCGAGGCAGTGGAGTCATGGGCTACCCCCAGTTCGGTAGCTGAGATCAGGAGTTTTCTCGGGCTAGCAGGATACTACAGGAGGTTTGTACAAGACTTCTCCAAGATTGCAGCGCCGATGACCAGACTGACTAGGAAGGATGTGGATTTTGTGTGGACGGAGGAGTGCCAGGCTGCATTTGACGAGCTGAAGAAGAGGTTGACGACAGCTCCAATTTTGACGCTGCCATCAGGTACAGGTGGTTTTACCATCTACAGTGATGCTTCAGGGAAGGGTCTGGGATGTGTTCTTCAGCAGCACGGGAAAGTAATTGCCTATGCTTCCAGGCAGTTGCGCCCCCATGAAAAGAATTATCCCACCCACGACTTAGAGTTGGCAGCAGTTATCTTCGCTCTAAAGCTGTGGAAACATTACCTGTACGGAGAGCGTGTGGAGATCTTCAAAGACCACAAGAGCTTGAAGTACGTATTCACACAGAAGGAGCTGAATATGAGGCAGAGGAGGTGGTTGGAGTTGATGAAGGACTTCGACATCTCATTGCAGTACCATCCAGGGAAGGCTAACGTAGTCGCCGATGCCTTGAGCAGGTATCCGATGGCTATGTACTTGACGACAGATAGACATTTGTTGGCTGATTTAGAGAGCTTGGAGATTGAAGTGTTAGTTCCCGGTGCTGAGGTTCAGATGTGGGGATTGCAGATACAGTCCGAACTGATGGACAGGATCAGAGCTGCGCAGTACGATGATGAGACTCTGAGGAGTATCAGAGCACAGGTTCAGATGGGATTGTCGGATGACTTCACTATCGCAGATGATGGTTCCTTACGGCACGGCACGAGGATATGTGTGCCTAGCGGGGAGCTGCGCGAGGAGGTTTTGCAGGAGGCACACCGCTCTCAGTACTCGATGCATCCCGGTGCCAACAAGATGTATCGAGACTTGAGGGAGCACGTATGGTGGTATGGAATGAAGCGCGAGGTAGCACGCTTCGTATCCCGGTGTCTAGTGTGCCAGCAGGTAAAGGCAGACCGGCAGAGGCCAGGAGGTTTGCTTCAACCTTTACCGATTCCAGAATGGAAGTGGGAGCACGTGACCATGGATTTCGTTTCAGGGCTTCCACGTTCTCCAGGAGGAAAAGACGCGATTTGGGTCATCGTGGACAGGTTGACCAAATCAGCCCATTTCTTACCTTTCAAGGTGGGCACGTCGACAGAGAAGCTAGCAGAGATGTACGTGCGACAGATTGTTAGGCTTCATGGAGTTCCTGTGAGCATCGTCTCAGATCGGGATAGTCGTTTCACTTCCCACTTCTGGAGGAGTCTGCAGGCTAGCTTGGGCACTCAGCTCAAGTTCAGTACCGCATATCACCCCCAGACAGACGGGCAGTCTGAGAGGACTATTCAGACTCTCGAGGATATGCTACGCACTTGCGTTCTAGATCTCGGAGGTTCTTGGGAGGATCATCTGCACCTGGTAGAGTTCGCCTACAACAACAGCTACCAGGCCAGCATCGAGATGTCACCGTTTGAGGCTCTTTATGGACGGAGGTGTCGTACACCGCTATTGTGGGACGACGTTGGAGAGAGAGCCTTGCTAGGACCAGAAATGGTCGTGGATGCAGCAGAAAAGGTGAAACTCATCAGAGACAGACTGCGAGTGGCGCAGGACAGACAGCGGCATTGGGCCGACAGCCACCGTAGACCCCTTGAGTTTCAGGTATAGATTGTTGTTTTCTGGTTGTGTTTGTTTGTTTGTTTAGACTGCGTGTTGAGACTGTTTTGTGTTAGGTTGGCGATCTAGTATTCCTACGGATTTCTCCGACGCGTGGAACGATTCGTTTTGGCAGAGGCGGGAAGCTTAGCCCACGCTACATCGGACCCTTCGGTATTCTGGCGAGGGTAGGTGCAGTGGCATATAGACTGGACTTGCCGCCTGCATTGGAGGGAGTGCATAGTGTGTTTCACGTGTCGCAGCTGAGACGGTACGTGGCCGACCCTAGTCACGTACTTGATCACTCGGAGATTGAGGTTGGTCCGACGCTCAGCTACCCTGAGCAGCCCGTAGAGATCTTGGACCGCAGAGAGAAGGTGTTGCGGAACCAAACTATTCCCTTGGTTCGCGTAGCGTGGAGACATCACTCTCCAGGGGAGTCGACCTGGGAGAGAGAAGACGAAATGCGCGAGCAATACCCGTATCTCTTCCAGACTTGAGGTATATTTCCTTTTCTGATTTCATCCTTGTTGTAGTTCAGTCCAATTTCGAGGACAAAATTTCTTTTAGGAGGGTAGACTTGTCACTACCACTTTTCCATGTAAGGGCATTCTGTAATTTAACTACTTAAATAATTATGTATTTAATTAATTGCTGAGTTTTATAAGTAATTATATATTGTTAATAATATTTAGTTTTAGGTCTAACCCTAGAAATCCATTAGGACAACCCTAATGGGTAAACCCTAGTTAGAAAACCCTATTCTAGCAAAACCCTAGAATTTAAAAATTAGGGTGAACCCTCAAAACCCTAGACTGACTTAACCTGAGTCTATTAGGTTCTACATGAGAGGGCCAGGGGGTTTAACCTAAAAACTAGGCATAGAAACCCTAAAACCTAGGTTTAATATAAAAAGAAGCTTCCCACAAAGCCATCCTTCATGTAAACAGGAGAAACCCTAGCCTCCACAAGAGAAAAACCATCTCCCATCCAAAAATTCGAAACCCTAACCCTAGCTTCCATTTTCTCCTCCTCCAAAGCAAAAGAAGCAAAGAACGTGGGTCAGGGAGCCTTGGAGAAGAAGAGCCTCGTTGAAGGAACCTTCCCTGCAGGTCATTGTGATCCCATTTTGGACCTCGCTCCTTACATTCTGCTCAGGACCACAGGCGAGTACATTCTCTGACAGTTTTCATGGTTGATTACTTCTATAAATTGTAGTGTATTTCATACTTGATTCCGACACTATGGATACACGGGTTAGCACCCTAGATCCCCATCATGAGGAGTCGTGATTGGAATCCATCGTGCTAGCTGGGGGGATGGGGAACTATTAGTAGATTATGTGATCATATCCACCCTTACCATGCATCATAGCTCACCCCACATCTCACGTCGGGTGCGGCCTGACCATCATCATGCCTCATAGCTGTTATATATGATTAGCCTGACCATTATCATGCATCATAGCTAACCAAATGGTTAGCCTGACCTTCAAGAATCATAGCTAATCATATATAACCAGCCTGATCCAGTCCCAAGCCGATCACATAATAAACTAATATTTCAAACACTTAACTAGATGTTTTATCTTTATTCAGACTTACTTGTTCTAGCATTCACTATTTATTGCTCATTGCTAGATACTTATTGTCTATTTCATTTCTTCAGTACTTCACATGTTCAGCTTTTATTTCCATCTTGTATCTCTTACACTGTTTATAGATTTTGTCAATTTAATGAAACTGCTGTTAGTGCTTGTGCTTCGCTCCAATCCTGACTGGATAACAACATTTTCAGAGAACCTGGAGGACTTTTGCCCTACTCATTACGGTCCAGGAATAGAGGAGGATTTCACCCCAGAAATCCCAGAGGAGGTGCCTATCCTAGAGGAGAACTTGCCTGCCCATGCTTAGATTATTTTCTGCATTATTATTCTAGACTGAGACTGAGACTGTGATGTATTTATTTTATTTGTGACTTTGTGAGGTCATTTAGACCCAGGTTTTGAGTTGAACTTCTTGTGGTTGGTTTTTAATAGAACTCTCTTTTCAATCCTCATCGTGCCATTATGTTTATAGTTGTGATTGAGTATATTATAGATGTGATTTATTTATCAAATGTCCTCCGTACGGAGTTGAGACTATTGACAGGATGTGCTATATTTGTGACCTAGACAGCGTTCTACCGCCGATGCTGCGGCGTAGGCTGGACGTACCCACGACTCATGCCCAAATTCCGGGTGCGGGTCGTGACAAACTATAGGAAAAATGTTTTGGAAATAATTTAATTTTTAATTTTTAATTTTTTTACTATATCTTTAGCGACATTTATAGCAACGTTTAGCGATGTTTACGCACGTCGCTACTTATGTCGCTGAATACGTTGCTATATACGTCGCTAAAATATATCGCTGAATACGTCGCTGCCCGTCGCAGATTGCTGATATGGCAGTATTGCCAGGTAAAAATAATGTCTCTAAATGTGTCGCACAACATCGCTATGCACGTCGCTATGCACGTCGCTAAGCACTTCGCTGCCCGTCGCAAATTGCTGACATAGCAGTATTGCCAAGTCAATATAATATCGCTAAGTAAGTCGCACAACGTCGCTAAAAAGAAAAACTTAGCGACATATAGCGACACAGAAAATGTTATTTTTTTAGCAACGTTGCGTCGCTAAACGTCGCTAATATAGTGACGCATTTGCGTCGCTAGAAAATGTCGTATAGCGACGTTTTGCCATATTTTTTTGGTTAGCGACTAGTTTAAAGGCGACTTCATAGAAATGTCACTATATACGTCACTAAAATTATTTAGCGACGTTTTTTGCCATTTAGCGACGTTTTTAGACGTCGCTAATTTGACTTATTCTGGTAGTGTACCCTAGACTTGACTTCTTGTTAGACTTGGTTTTGGTAATTTTCTGGATTTGATTTGGGTCCCGGAAATCATACTTGACTATAACCATTTTATTCTTAGAAACCGGCATACCGACGATATACTACAGTATTTCGACGGTATTCCAATTTTGACCGACTTGGATTTCTAAATATATTCTATGAACCTTATCGGTGTACCGACAGTGTACTATAGTGTACCGACGGTGTACCGATCATTGTCGGCATTGTTAACCGACTTCAAAATATTTGTCTTGGCTGACATACCGATGGTATACTACAGTATATCGATGGTATACCGATTTGTGGAACTTTTTTTTCTATAACCTTTCTTGCCTACTTGTGTCACTACCACATTTTCTAGGAAAGAGTATTTTGGTCATTTCATAATTAATTAAATATTATGCATGTTATATATTTATTTATTATATTATTTATTTATTGTTAGATATTAGTATATTATTTTGGACTTGTGTTAGTGGACCAAACTAGTTTAGATTAGATCCATGGACCAATATTTAAATCTAGTTAGAATTGGGCCCAATTATAAGCCCATTAATTAGGAGGATGATTAATTAAGTTAAACCCATTAGAATAGAACATTTCTTCCTCAATTATTTCTTTATGAGAGGCTCCAAAGGATATTTTAGACTTTATATAGTAGCTTGGGGAGGGGGTCAAGTGGCCGACCATATAAAATTGGAGGGAAAAATTTCTCTCTCTTCATTTTCATTTCAAATTTAGATCTAAAATTTACTCTTCCAAAATTTTTCATTCCCAGATTAAATTTCACCCAATTTTTTTTCCAATTCCTTCCCAAATCATCATTGGAGGCTAGTAGCACAAGGATCTACAAGGAGGAAGCAAGGATCTACAAGGAGGAACAAGGATCTACAAATTGAAGGCTCTTTTCACCCAAATTGGAGGTTTCATAGGGAATCCATCTCCCAATATATATAATTTAGTTTTTTCTCTTTAATTAGACTCTAAATCTGTAATTTAATTATTAGGAACCACCCCATATGCTAAGGCTACCCATAGGAATTGTAATTAGGTTCATAAGAGGCCTATGGAGAAAGTTATGTAGTATTTTGTGTCAATTTTGGGAGAATTTCGAGATTGACACATCTTGTGTTTGTAAATTGGTCAATTAGACCAAATTAACATGTGTTTTGTCATGTGTGGCTAGTGTCATGTCCATAATTGGATATATGTTTTGGAGATACGGGTTGATTTTAGGATTTTCTTCCGATACGGGGGGTTGTGCATGTCATATTTTGACACGGATACATAGATGTGTATTTAACTCTTCGTATTGTTCATAATTATTATTTTAGACTTGCTCATATCCTTCGGGGTACATTTGGTGGTGTGGTGGACTCGTATCGCAAGTGTATCATAGATCTAGTATGATACGGGTGCGATATACTCCACGTGTTTGTTTTCTTGTATTTCAACATAATTGTTTATAGCTATTAGAGTATTATAAATTTATATTTATATATATGTGTGTGTTTTTTTGTGTATATATGTATAGTTGTGTGTAGTGTGTATTGGGGGGGGGGGCTTCGAACAACTAAAATCTCAGCTAGAGCAGCAGTGAACCAAAGCATGCAGTGAGCTAGCAAGCATGCAGTGTGCACTGAAATATAGTGCAGCAACAGCAAATGCAGCAGCAACAACAATATGCACTAGCAGCAGCCGCATGTATCAGCAGCAATAGCAAGCAACTGCTAGCAGCTACAGCAGCAGCATCAACATCCAGTAGCAGCAACAACACCTTGAGCAACTACAGCGGCTTCAGCATCAGCAGCAAACGCAGCAGAAACCCACCAATGTAATGGGCAACAGTGTATCAGAGCAGGTAAGTTGATAGTTAGTTTAACTAGTTAGCTTGTTAGTTTATTTAATAGTTTAGTTAGTTATCTTGTTATTTAGTTATCTATATACATGTACATGTTGTATATTAGTGATTATATAAATACTTGATTACTTGTTAGTAGTTATACATATATTTATGTATATATGGTTATCTAGTAGTTAGATATATACATATATACTTATTATTAGTTAGTGATATGCAGTTGTATGTACGTATGTGTGTGTGTATATATATATATATATATATATATATATATATATATATATATATTAGCATATTAGTAGTTAGTAGTATGGTATTAATTAATACATGTTAGATTAAAGTTTAGTTTTTGGTAGTTAGTATATGTTAGGATTCACATTACCTTGTGATACCAAGAAAATGCCAAGGTATTCATGGATACTCAAGGTATTGGGTCGATACTCAAGGTATTGGGTTTGACTATCAAGATGGGTGTGTAGTAGTGCGATACCGCATTGGTTCAAAGCCAAGGTATTCACTTAACATTAGTTTAGTTAAGAATATATTATATTGTTGAGTGTATATACATACTATGATATTTCCTATCTGTTGATTGCGTATCTTAGGATATGGTATCCTATTGATTTCCTAGTATCCTATTATAGCTAGTGTGGCCTAGTTGCATAGTATATGGACCCAATATCCTAGAGATAGACTCATACAACCTAGAAATAGCTAATTTGACCAGTTGGACCTAGAGTTGACATAGTTTAACTGTTTTGACTTAAAAATGGCTTTTTGACCTAGAAGTTGACTAGTTTAACTTATTTTTATTCTAAAATCTTGTATTGATATAATATTCCATATTTACGTCTTTGAGGAACCGTAATGGACATATGTGATATTGTTCACCGAATTTCAGGCGAGTACATTCTCGGATAGTTTCTCATCTATGATATCCTCTATGTCTCTTATATCTAGTGTAGATATCCTTGATTTCTTGTCACGATGGTTACACGGGTTGATATATCCAGATCTCGTCCTTAGATGTTACTCCTTGGTATTTATGGTGTATCTTGTGCAAGCCTTGTTTCCTTCTTCTTCTTGTTCAAATACAGACATTGGTTCATGAGAAGAGTAGCGCACTTCTTGTAGAAACCCGTGTCATAACGTACCATGGTTGGATCCACTATACCAGTCGGGGACGGGGAGTATGTAGTATAGATATGTGATCATACCCTCCTTGTATCAAGTCTTATTCATTGAATAGTGTTAATCATACACCGCACGTATGATAGCTAGGCCATAATTCTTGTATCAAGTTTCCAAGCCGATCACATGTTAAAGCTGGTACTCACTCACTTAGTCATTAGTATTTCTTGTTCATTTCTATATTCCTCATTCTTGTATTTATTTCCAGTATTTTCTTTATTGTATATCTCTTGTATCTATATGTTGCATCTTGTATATTAATATCTATTTATTGTTACATAGTTTATATTATTTATTAGAACTGTTGTTAGAGATGTACTCTGCTCCTTTCCTGAAGGGATATATTTTTTCCAGATGACACTAAGAAGTGGTACCCCACTCACTACGGGCCTCAGGATGTGGTCGGCTTAGAGCAAGATACCTTGGCTCAGGAGGGTCTCATCCCGACTAAGACAAATGACCCAGGACTTGTATCTTAGTAGTTAGTTTTCTTTTGTAGTAGATTTGCCTCCAGTATTGTTATTAGTATTTTTTTGACTCATTGGATATTATTTTTGTCTCATGAGTTATATTTGTGACTCTTCTATTCTTTTATCATATTTATTCTTATTCTATTTATGGATCTGTGATTGAGTATATTCGTTTATATTGGTGGCATATTATATCTTGATTGCTAGATAGATAGTTTATCCAAACAGCGTTCTACCGCCGATTCTGTGGTATATGCTGAGCATTGTTCACTACTCGTTCCCTTATATCTGGTGCGGGTCGTGACATATTTTTATTGGTGGCCCATACAGGTTTTCGAGGTCGTAATTAGTACGATTTATAGTGGTGCTCTTATTTGAGTGCTATTATGAGCCAGTTTTAAAATATAGGATATATGCTATAGGCTAAGAATACTCAATCACATCTAGAAAAAACTCTATTGATTCATTTCAATTGTTCTTCCTTGATATTGATATTTGATCTTTAACTGCTCTTCTTTGAATGCATTATATCATGTGCCATATTTATTTTTTTTCTTTCGCTTTGTCTCAGGATGCCGCCTAAGACTAGATCATAGCAGGAAGGAGCCAATTTTGAGAGATCTGCGACTTCCCGAGGGCCTGCACCAGTCACTTCTTCGGTGATTGGCGTATCAGCTGTGTTCGGGGGTCCACCTCCAACTCAGAGGACTGTTCCGACTGTATCTGAGGGACTTCCACCTCCAACTTCTGCGCTGGCAGATGTGACTCAGATGTTCATAATGTTTCGTAAGATGTTGGAGGCATAGAGGGCTCAGTCCGAGGCACACCAAAGGAAGACCGACGTGTTATGGAAGGGCATTGAGAGTTCTTATCTGCTTGCCCTTGTCATAGTAGAGAAAGGAGTTCCAGTCCAGTAGCAGGTTGCTCCGCAGGTTGCTCAGCTTCGACCAGGCAACATTCAGGACTTCAAGAAGCTAGAACCTTGGGTCTTTAAGGGGACGGAGGGCATCGTCTACGCTGATGATTGGCTCGTGGATATTGAACGTCTCATGAGGGTGTCCCGTCTTGTTGAGGATCTGAAGGTTGAGGTAGTAGGACTTCAGCTGTTCGATATCCCCCACACTTGGTTCAGGAATGAGCCACTTCTTGCTAATGTAGGGCAGTCTTGAAAGGTATTTAAGGACCTTTTCAAGAGAAAGTTCTTTGCTCGGGCAGACATGTTAGACTTGGGAAGGTAGTTTGAGAGCCTTATTCAGGGGAGCATGTCTATGGAGGAATATACCACAGAGTTTGGTAGGATGAGCCATTTTATGGAGTATTTGGTGAGGGAGCCGGAGGTTTGAGCTATCCGTTTTTGCGAGGGTCTGAATTGGAAAGTGAAGATCCTAATTTCGTCTTTCTATGAGACATATTGGGAGATACTTGCAGAGGCACGCAAGGTTGAGCGGGAGTTGGGTTTAAAGCCCAAGAGAGATCGTGATTCTTTTCTGGGGGCTAATATCAGCACAGTGACTTCTAAGCGTCATCATTTCAAGTCTAGACCTTTTCAGCAGCCGCAACAGCACCATACTCCAGCTAGGTCGCCGTTTTACCAGGCACCGTAGTAGCAGAGACAGTCACAGCAAGCTTCCTGCCACTACTACAAGAAGCCCGACCACATTTGAAAAGTTTACAGGAGGAGGTTGGGGGTTTATTTGTATTATGGTACCGAAGGGCATCAACTGAGAGAGTGTCCTTCCAATCCTCGTCGTGCAGTTCAGGGAGCAGCTCCAGCTCCGAGGACACATGCGAGGCCACCTGCAGTACAGCCGAGGGGACCGCTGCTTTCGACCCAGCAGCAGCGTTATTCCCAGCACCAGCATCAGGGGGGTGCACGTCAGGGATGAGCGTTTGCTATGACAGTCGAGGAGGTCGAGCACAACGGAGATGTCATTGTAGGTTCTGTTCTTCATGATTCTATTCCAGCTTTAGCTTTGTTTGATAGTGGCGCTTTCCATAGTTTTGAATCTGTTTCTTTTGCTCTGAAGCATCATTTGGTAGCTGAGTCTTTGCTTAGGACTTACAAGATCATGACCGGGGGAGGCATTATCCTAGTTAATAATATTTGCAAGGATCGAAGAGTTACTCTAGGAGGCCGGGAGCTGAGTGCATGTCTACTTGTAATGCCACTTCCGAGCTACGATATTGTACTCGGGATGGATTGGTTGAGTAATCACCATGCTAGTATAGATTGTAGAGGAGGTAGAGTTTTGTTTAGCCCGCCAGGAGAGACAGAGTTTGAGTTTGCTAGAAGAGCTGTTGAGCAGGGAGAAGGTATTATCTATGAGCTTTGGTGGAAGACAAGGAGTTGCCGCATTCGTTGATAGCAGAGTTCATGGATGTGTTTCCTGAGAAATTTCCAGGATTGCCGCCAGATCGAGATATTGAGTTCTCTATAAACTTGGTTCCAGGTACAGAACCAATTTTATAATATGTCTATAGAGTAATCAACAACGAGCTGGTCGAGCTGAAGAAGCAAGTGGATGAGTTGCAGGATAAGGGGTTTATCAGATCTAGTTCTTTACCATGGGAAGCCCCGGTATTGTTTGTACCAAAGAAGGATGGATCGGAGCGCATATGCATCGATTAAAGGGCATTGAATAATCTTACTATCAAGAATAAATACCCCTTGCCACAGATTGATGACCTGTTCGATCAGTTGAGTGGCGCCAAGGTATTTTCTAAGATAGAATTGAGATCAGGCTACCACCGGGTGAAAGTGAAGCCGGAGGACATTCTGAAGACTGCTTTTAGGACTCGGTATAGCCAGTATGAGTTTATGGTGATGCCGTTTGGGTTGACTAATGCCCCGACGGTATTTATAAATTTGATGAATAAGGTGTTCCATCAGTACCTTGACAAGTTCGTGGTGGTGTTCATTGATGACATACTTATATACTCGAAGACACCGGAGGAGCACGAGGAGCATTTGTGGATTGTGTTGGATGTGCTGAGAAAAAAGAAGCTGTATGAGAAGCTGTCCAAGTGTGAGTTCTTCCTGGACAAGGTGGAGTTTTTAGGAAATGTTGTGACTGGTGATGAAATTTTAGTGGATCTGAAGAAGATCGTAGCAGTGGAGTCTTGGAAGACCCTGATTTCAGTAGCACAGATCATGGGTTTGGCAGGCTACTACAGGAAATTTGTACAAGATTTTTCGAGGATTGCCGAGCCGATGACTAGACTCACTAGAAAGGATGTAGAGTTTATTTCGACAGAGGAGTGCCAGGATGCTTTTGAGGAATTGAAGAAGAGGTTGACGTATGCTCCTATTTTAATATTGCCATCAGGGTCTGGAGGTTTCACTATTTATAGTAATACATCGAGAAAAGGTCTGGATTGTGTTCTTCAGCAGAATGGGAAAGTGATTGCCTATGCATCCAGACAATTGTGTCCTAATGAGAAGAACTATCCTACCCATGATTTGGAGTTGGCAGCAGTCATCTTTGCTCTGAAGTTATAGAAATACTATTTATATGGAGAGCGTGTGGAGATCTTCACAGACCACAAGATCTTGAAGTAAGTTTTCACTCAGAAGGAGTTGAACATGAGACAACGTCGATGGCTAGAACTGATAAGAATTTTGACATATCTTTGTAGTATCATCATGAGAAAGCCAATGTAGTTGCCGATGCCTTGAGCAGGTACCCGGTAGCTATGTAGTTGATGCAGTATCAGTTTTTGTTGGAGGACTTGGAGAGCTTAGGCATTGAGGTGATAGTTCCTAGTTTTTTTATACAGATATGGAGGTTGCAGATATACTAAGAGTTGATGGACATGATCAAGGCAGCCCAGTATGAGGTTGTATCTCTAAGGAGCATTAGAGCTTAGGTAAGAGCAGGATTGGAGGATGATTTTACCATTGCTGAGGATGGATCTTTGCAACATGGTGTTAGATTGTGTGTGCCTAGTGGGGATCTTCGTGAGGAGGTATTGCAGGAAGCGCATCGCTCTCAGTATTCCATACATCCAGGTGCCAGCAAGATGTATCGGGATATGCGAGAGAGTGTGTAATGGTATGGCATGAGTAGGGAAGTAGTATAGTTTGTATCCAGATGCTTAGTGTGCCAATAGGTGAATATAGAGAGGCAGAGGCCAGGCAGTTTACTTCAGCCATTACCCATTCCAGAGTGGAAGTGGGAGCATATTACTATGGATTTTGTGTCCGGACTTCCACGATCTCCAGAAAGAAAAGACGCAATTTGGGTCATCGTTGACAGGTTGACCAAGTCGGCAAACTTTTTGCCTTTCATGGTGGGTTTATCTACGGAGAAGCTGGCAGAGATGTATGTGAGACAGTTCGTCAGGATACATGGGGTTCCCATCAGCATAGTCTCGGATCGGGATAGTCATTTCACTTATCATTTCTGGAGGAGTTTACATGCGAGTTTGGGCACCCAGTTCAAGTTCAATACTGCATATCATCCCCAGACAGATGGGCAGTCGGAGAGGACTATTCAGACTCTCGAGGATATGTTGCGCACCTGTGTACTAGATTTTGGGGGATCTTGGGAGGACCATCTCCATTTGGTAGAGTTTGCTTACAACATCAGCTACCGGGCTAGTATAGAGATGTCACCATTGGAGGCTCTGTACGGTCGTAGATGTCGTACTCCTTTGCCATGGGACGATGTTGGAGAGAGAGTTTTGCTAGGGCCAGAGATGGTTGTGGATGCAGCGAAAAAGGTTAAGTTGATCAGAGACAGGCTTCGAGTGGCTCATGACAGACAGCGGCATTGGGTCGATAGCCACCGGAGACCTTTGGAGTTTAGGTATAGTTTTAGATTTTTGTTTTGTGCTTGATATTGGTTGTTTTTTTATAGATTAAGTTCTTAAGGTTGTGTTTTATTCTATGTTGTTGGTTTGGTGTTTCTGAGGATTTCTCCGACACGAGGCATGATTTGCTTCGGTAGAGGCGAAAAGCTTAGTCCACGATTTATCGTACCTTTCACTATTCTAGAGAGGGTCGGTGCAGTTGCTTACAGACTAGACTTTCCACCTGCATTAGAGGGAGTGCACAACATGTTTCATGTATCGTAGTTGAGACGGTACGTGGTGGATCCTAGTCACGTGTTAGATCACTCATAAATATACGTGGGCCCTACTCTTAACTATCCAGAGCAGCCAGTTGAGATTCTGGATCGGAGAGAGAAGGTGCTGAGGAACCAGACTATTCCCTTGGTACGCGTTGCATGGAGGCATCACATGAGGCATCACTCTCCGGGGGAGTCTACCTGGGAGAGAGAGGATGAAATGCGAGAGCGTTACCCATATTTGTTTGTGCCTTGAGCTATATTCTTTCCTGATCCTGTTATGTTCTGTTTATTTTCTGGGGGTAGTTTCGTCTTTCAATTTCGAGGATAAAATTATGTTAAGGGGGTAGACTTGCCACTACCATATTTTCTATAAAAGGATATTTTGGTTATTTTATAATTAACTAAATATTGTGCATGTTGTATATATATATATATATATATATATATATATATATATAGATGTGTATGTATAGATATAGATATCTACTTATATATGTGTGTGTGAGTGAGTGTCATATATATATGTATATAGTTATATATATATATATGTATATATGTGTGTTTGTGTATATATGTATAGTTGTGTTTAGTGTGTGTTGAGGGGGGGGGGTTCGAACAACTAAAATCTCAACTAGAGTAGCAGTGAACCGAAGCATGCAGTGAGCCATCAAGCATGCAGTGTGCACTAAAAATAGTACAACAGCAATAATAGCAAATGCAGCAGCAGCAGCAGCAATATGCACGAGCAGCAGCAACATGTATCAGCAACAACAGCAAGCAACTGCTAGCAGCTGCAGCAGAAGCAACTACACGAGCTGCAGCAGCGTATGCAGCAGCAGCAACAACATCCAGTAGCAGCAACAGCAGCATGAGCAACTACAATGGCTTCAGTATCGGCAGCAAACGCAACAACAACCCACCAATGCAATGGGCAGCAGTGTATCAGAGCAGATAAGTTGATAGTTAGTTTAACTAGTTAGCTTGTTAGTTTATTGAATAATTTAGTTAGTTATCTTGTTATTTAGTTATCTTGTTATTTAGTTATCTATATACATGTACATGTTGTAGATTAGTGATTGTATAAATACTTGATTACTTGTTAGTAGTTATACATATGTATATGTACATATGGTTATCTAGTAGTTAGATATATGCATATATACTTATTACTAGTTAGTATATATATATATATATATATATATATATATATATATGTATTAGCATGTTAGTAGTATGGTGTTAATTAATATATGTTAGATTATAGTTTAGTTTTGGGTAGTTAGTATATGTTAGGATTCATATTACCTTGTGATACCAAGGTTATGTCAAGGTATTGATGGATACTCAAGGTATTGGGTTGATACTCAAGGTATTAGGTTGATACTTAAGGTAATGGGTTTGAGTATCAAGATGGGTGTGTAGTGGTACGATACCACATTGGTTCAAAGCCAAGGTATCCGCTTAGCATTAGTTTAGTTAGAAATATTATATGTTGTTGAGTGTATATACATACTATGCTATTTCCTATCTATTGATTGCGTATCTTAGGATACGGTATCCTATTGATTTTCTAGTATCCTATTGTAGCTAGTGTGGCCTAGTTGCATAGTGTATGGACCCAATATCCTAGAGATAGACTCGTACAATCTAGAAATAGCTAGTTTGACCAGTTTGATTTAGAGTTGACCTAGTTTACTGTTTTGACTTAGAAATGACATTTTTAGCTAGAAGTTGACTAGCTTAACTTATTTTTATTCTGAAACCTTATTTTGATATAATATTCCTTGTTTAGGTCTTCGAGGCACCGTACTGGACATCTGTGATACTTTTTATCGGATTTCAGGCGAGTACATTCTATAATAGTTTCTCATTTATGATATCCTCTATGTCTCTTGTAACGAGTGTAGATATACTTGATTTCTTGTCACGATGTTTACACATATTGGTATATCCGGATATCGTTATGAGATGTTATTCCTTGGTATTTATGATGTAACTTATGCAAGCCTTGTTTCCTTGTTCTTTTTGTACAAATACAGACATGGGTTAAAGAGAAAAGTAGTGCCCTTCTTGTGGAAACCCGTGTCATAACGTACCATGGTTGGATCCACTATACCAATCAGGGGCGGGGAGTATGTAATGTAGATATGTGATCATACCCTCCTTGTATCAAGTCTTGTTCATTGAATAGTGTTAATCATACACCGCGCGTATGATTAGCCAGGCCATAATTCTTGTATCAAGTTTCCAAGTCGATCACATGTTAAAGCTGGTACTCACTCACTTAGTCATTAGTATTTCTTGTTCATTTCTATATTGCTCATTCTTGTATTTATTTCTAGTATTTTCTTTATTACATATCTCTTGTATCTATATGTTGCATCTTGTATATTCACATCTATTTAATGTTACATAGTTTATATCATTTATTAGAACTGCTGTTAGAAATGTACTCTGCTCCTTTTCTGATTGGATATATTTTTCCCAGATGATACTAGAAGTGGTACCCCACTCACTACGGGCCTCTGGATATGGTAGGCTTAGAGCCAGAGACCTTGGTTCAGGAGGGTCTTATCCCGATTGAGATAGATGACCCAAGACTCGTAGCTTAGTAGTTAGTTTTCTTTTGTACTAGATTTGTCTCCAGCATTATTATTAGTATTTCTCTAACTCATTGGATATTATTTTTGTCTCATGAGTTGTATTTGTGACTCTTCTATTCTTTTATCATATTCGTGCTTATTCTATCTATAGATCTGTGATTGAGTATATTCATTTATATTGGTGGCATATTATATCTTGATTGCTAGATAGATAGTTTACCCAAACAGTATTCTATCACCGATGATGTGGCATAGGCTGGGTATTGTTCACTACTCGTGCCCCTACATCGGGTGCGGGTCGTGACAACTTGGAACGACATACTGACGGTATACTACAATGTACCGACGGTATCCCGATTTGTTGAAATCTAGAACTTGTTTTTTCTATCTCTCCGTGCGGGAAAGGTTCAAGAGCTGATCGAGACGAGCTAGAGCTTTCCTATCCAAGCCAACCGCCAAACAGTGTGGGACCTTTATGAATGAGCCGTAATGCAAATAGCCGTTGCCATCCGATAAAATGTCTTTCATTCCTCGTATGATTCACCGTCTGGAGTTCTTTCTGGCATTTCTCCGGGCCCCTATCCTCTCGGACTCTACTAACCATTCTTGCCTCAAGGTCTTTGGGAATATTTGTTCTATTCTACTGGAAACCTCGGAAATGGTTTCTTTCGAGAGTTGGATTTCAGAAGACACAGGTACTTGGCTAACCCTTTCATTCCCACCTCTTCTGAGTCCTTGTCACTTGCTTGAGCTTCCTTCTTTGTTCCGGTAATCTATTTTTGAAGTAGTTATTAAAGTATTGCTATACCCTTGGGTTCTCGTCTATCTATCTGTATAGGCCATCCCTTGCAATTCAATTGGGACAAGGGTCTCAGACTCTTCTTTCTTCTGATATGTCAGCAAGGCTCTATCTTCTTTGGTCATCTGTTTGCGAATTTGTTGGAAAGGCTCTTTCTCTTTGCTGTCTCAATCGGTCCACGAGTACCCTCTCTTTGCTTACTTATTTATAAAGAAAAGATAGATTTTCGAAATGACTCCATTCATTGGTATACGTGAATCCCATCCTTTGTCAATCCACTCCTGCCTCGCCAAGTGCTCAATCAGTAAGACGACGAGCTTCTTGACTTAAAATACTACTTTCTTTGCCCTCTGAGCTCTCTCCTTCCTTTCCGGAGTAAGGGACTGAGTCTCTATGCCTTCCTTTGTTTAATTAGTAAGAATATTCCAGTTCTCTCAATGAGAGGTAAGTCTTGATAAGAGGGCTTAAAAGCACCTAGCGTTCGCAGTCTCTCTGTGTCGTTAAGCGCCACATCTTTGGTCTAGTGGCTAATTGCTTTTTTTGGTCGAAGCACGAATTCCCCCTCTTCAAGCTCTATGAGCGCAACCTCTCTTTTATCTACCTTCGAAAGGTACCATAGCCAGTAGATTTATTCCCTTCAGATCGTGTCCTTCTTGTAGTACTTAGCGCTTACAAGTTTTTCTCACTTTGGGAACAAAGCTAGTTAACATGATGCTTTTCGAATCTACTATCGCGGTCCCCCATTCGAAATATTTACTGGACAAGGAAAGTTTGGCAATTCCGTAAATAGAGTACGACGCTCGAAATCATGAGGTGGATAACCAAGTGTGGGTTACACACTCGAATCGCCAAATTAATTCTTCTTCCTCTTGCTCTCTTTTCTAAGGCCATGATCATATACGAAAGAATTTTTGCTTTTTGTGTGGAAGTGAAGATAGACCAGAAAGTAAGGCTTTTCAGTTTGAGAATATTTGATACAAAGATAGTGGACTCGAGCTGCATTTCACGAAGTCAGGCTTTGTCACCAATCCAAAATGTGATCTAAAGAACACACAACTATAGATTGCACTATAGAGCATCAAACGAAATCTCAAGTGAGAAAGCAGTGACAGTGGCTCCACATAGATCATTCCTTAGTGCGGTAAGTAGCTCAAATTCTACCCATAAAAGAAAGAGATCGGTCACACCTCTCATTAAGGAGTTCTTCCCTTATCGGGTGAAAGACCCTTCAGTGAAAATCCAGCATTAAGGATCCAGAGGTTTTCCAAAGCTTGATCCGACCTTTATTTGACTTTATGATCCGTCTCAACTGTCAGACTACAAGAGAGGAGGCACTTTTAAGCCCTTGAGAGTCAGTCCATAATAATGCCTTCTGTCCATCGAGGATAGCATAGCATCCAGATTGATTTTGAGCTGGAGTTTGCTTGTTTTAGTCCATACAACGCCTTTCTGAGTCGACTAACTAGATGTGAAAAAAGGCCCAGTTAAGCCCTGGCAAAGGTGGCATGGCTTGACAGCGCCTTATGTACTTTTCCACTCAGAAAAGCATTCCCCACATCTCACTGGAACAAAGGCTAATTTCTCACCGTGGCAACTGCAATCAGAGCCCATACAAAAGTCAACTTTGCTAGTGAGGCAAAAGTCTTCTCAGAATCGATACCAATCTGAATTTCCCTCAATAGTGGTCTTTCCGTCAGGAAGAGGTTTGGAACCCCTCTCTATCTAATAAGGTAATAAACGATGTCTTCTGCAAGACTGACAATTCCTTAGACGACATGGCCTGCTGCCACTGAGGGATCCTTGCTGCCTCATTATCATTTTGCGGCTTCAAAGAAGAATGAACAATGGCAAGAAAAGCACTATGCTGGGTCAGACACACACCATATGGGTGTTAAAAATAAGAACAACGTACCTCAGGCAACGACAAAACGCCAACGGGCTCGGGCGACGGATCAATAGTAGACTCCGGGTGGGTAGCAGTGGAGTCACTAGCCTATCAAGAACTAGAAGAGACAAATCTCTATCTTCGCAGAGAGAGTATTCTGAGGAACAGGGGGTGGAACAAGCTCAGAGGGATGTGTGCCACAATAAAAAGGATTTTCGGGAAAAGTCACCATTTAAAAAAGGGCTGAGCAGGCTCGGGAGTGGGCTGAGAGGAGGTCAAAGAGTGGAAGGGCTTAACAGTGCCTCCATGAAAAAAACATGGCTATAGACTCTGAGGTGACAAGCATTGACTAGAAGGGGGTCATAGCAACGAGAAACCGTGTCTTCAGAAATCCAACTCGCGAAATAAACCATTTTCGAGGTTTCAAGTAGAATAGAACAAATATTCCCAAAGACCTTGAGGCAAGAACGGTTAGGGGGAGTCCGAGAGGATAGGGGCCCGGAGAAATGCCAGAAAGAACTCTAGACGGTGATCAGACTGGTAGAACTGTTTGACGGTTGCCATATGATGAAATGTCATAATAGGTCAGTACGCATAGCATAATAGGTCGTGTCACCGTTCACATTTTTCCCTTTCCCGTTTTTCGATAACAGCTTTCGGTTTTAGGGAAGCAAAATTACAAAAATTTGTGCGGGAAAGGTTTAAGAGCTGATCGAGCCGAGCTAGAGCTTTCCTATCCAAGCCAACCGTCAAACAGTGTGGGACCTTTACGAATGAGCCACAATGCAAATAGACATTGCCATCCGATGAAATGTCTTTCATTACCCGCCCGTCGGAGCTGATTCACTCTGATGTTTGGGCTTAATAGCGCCTTCATTTTCGTATTAATTAGGCGAGCAAAGTGAGTGGCATCACAAACAGCTTGACCTTGAACCTTTAACGTTGTTCTAATGCTCCCCTAGTTGTAAAAGTGGTCAACGTGATTTTCACTCGTAGGCCACATGTCCATTTTCGCAAACTTCTATCTTATATAGATGTAAAAACAGTCTAATTTGGTCATTTGACGATGGTCGCTATGAGGAAAAATCGACTGTTAATAAAAAAATACGGGTTTCTAGAAACTTTATGAAAATGCATTCCCTTTCATAGGGCAAATCCACTTTTCATCAAAAAACACGGGTTTCTAGAACTTGATGGATTTCGGATGGTCGCTTAGAGGGAAAATTCACTTTTCATCAAAAACACAGGTTTCTAGAACTTGATGGATTTCGGACGGTCGCTTAGAGGGAAAATCCACTTTTCATCAAAAAACACGGGTTTCTAGAAAGTGGATAGATTTTGGTCGATCGCTACGAGGGCAGCGCCGATGTTAATAAAAAAGCACGGGTTTCTACAAATCAATCTTACAAACCGAGAAGGTACACCAGATAAAAAATCCAATCATGGCATAAAGCACTAAAACTAAGCTCCTGTCCCTCCCAGTACGAGTATATGATTGCGTCTTCCAAGCTAACGGACTTGACTCGTGAGGTATTTCGGTTAATATCTGCTAATCCCGGCTTCCTATCTGGCGAGCGTAGTATAGGAGCTCCTCGTCTTCCTTTATCTATTTTGAGGGGCTGTTGCCTTTTATTTGCCCCATAAGCTTCTCAGGGACAAAAGGAGTAGATAGGCATCCAGGGACCAAAGGAGTATGTGCCCCTTCCTTTGGTTCTAAGCCTTGCTCTAAAAGCATTTCTATAAGGGGCTCATTCTCCTTTATAAATAAGTAAGATTGATGCCTTAAGCTGGAAAAAACTCCTCAATCAGTAAATCCGAAAGTTTTTGCCTTCCCTAGAGTTATTCCTTAGAACATAGTTGGCAAAAAAGCAGCAGATATTGAAACGAATATCAAAGAAGGTGGCGGATCCTCGAACCAGATTATATTAGATCTTCTACCGCTTTGTGGGCGACCTAACGGTCGCCTCGACACTAGTTGTCAATCTTTGATATGCTTACGCGACTGTCTACTAGCTCTCTCAAAGCTTATCCCTAGCGATAGAGATAATGGCTTAACTCCGAACTCAACTTAAAAAACGACTCGAGACGAGTTTGATTAATAGCCACCCTACCGCTACTAGAATTGATTTCACTCCCTTCTATTACCTCCCGGCACGACCGTTCGGTTGCCTCACGACCTCCACCAATCCGAATCCTTTCCAGTCTGGAAAAATAGAATTCGTGGGTCAAAAACCAAGTCAAGATTCTTAGTTAGGCTACTAACAAATAAGAGACAGGTAGGAAAAGACGAAACTTGAATTAAAGTACAGATGATAGATATAGAGAAGGAGAGAGTCCTACCACTGTGCTCCATCCTCTTACTCAAAAGAAAGATTCGGGCGCTCCTTCTATTGTCCATTGGCTCCTCCTCAACCTGACTACCTTATAAAAGAAATCGATAATTTTTGCTGTCCTGTCGGACCAGTCAAAGTGGTTAGTTTTTGCTTGACCTCTGACTGTGATTGAGAAGGGAAGATCGATCTCGGTCACAGTAGAATCATCGTGAGCTGCGGACTTCTTTCTGATCAGGTGGAGAAAAAACCAGTTTTGGGTTCAGAACAGAAGTCCAAGCGAGCAGTAGAAAAGACGCAATAGGGAAATCCTTCGCAGTAGCAGGCGACCGTTAGGTCGCCCACGGAGCGGTGAGGTCTCCCTTTTGACAATATCTTCCTCCTTTCATCGAAGATGGCTGCTGGGGCTCGCCAACCTGTCTTTCAGCTGTCCGTCGCCTCTCAGACTCCCCCTAACCATTCTTGCCTCAAGGTCTTTGGGAATATTTGTTCTATTCTACTTGAATCCTCGAAAATGGTTTCTTGTTCATTTCCATATTGCTCATTCTTGTATTTATTTCCATTATTTCCTTTATTGCATATCTCTTGTATCTATATATTGTATCTTGTATATTCACATCTATTTATTGTTACATAGTTTATATCATTTATTAGAACTGCTGTTAGAGATGTACTATGCTCCTTTTTTGATTAGATATATTTTTCCCAAATGATACTAGAAGTGGTACCTCACTCACTACGGGCCTCTGGATGTGGCAGGCTTAGAGCCAGAGACATTGGTTCAGGAGGGTCTCATCCCGACTGAGACAGATGACCCAGGACTCGTAGCTTAGTAGTTAGTTTTCTTTTGTACTGGATTTGTCTCCAACATTATTATTATATTTCTCTAACTTATTGGATATTATTTTTGTCTCTTGAGTTATATTTGTGACTCTTTTATTCTTTTATCATATTCGTGCTTATTCCATCTATAGGTCTGTGATTGAGTATATTCATTTACATTGGTAGCATATTATATCTTGATTACTAGATTGATAGTTTACCCAAATAGCGTTCTATCGCAGATGCTGCGGCGTAGGCTGGACGTTGTTCACTACTCGTGCCCCTACATTGGGTGCGGATCATGACAACTTGGAACAACATACCGACGGTATACTACAGTGTACCGACGGTATCCTGATTTGTTGAAATCCAAAACTTTTGTTTTTTCTATCTCTGGACCCGTATACCGACGGTGTACTAGACTGAACCGATGGTGCTCTTTCTTTAGAAATTTTTAGTTTTTCGTGATTTCATTTTTATTCTTCTGGCTTTTGCTTGGATATGCGATGACTTGACTTAATTATACATGAACTTACATGGCTTCAGATGACTTGACTTGACTTTGCTTTACTCGGTTTCACCCGGCTTTGTTCGGCTACACGTAATGACATGATTGACTGGACTTGACTTGGCATGAATTTACATGGCTTCATTGGACATGGCTTGACTTGATTTTACTTGGCTTCATCTAGATGGACATAGCTTCACATGGTTATACATGACTTTACTTGGCTTCATAAGGCTTTACCTGGCTTCACTCGGATTCACGTGGCTTGGTTGTCGTCGTGGCTTACATGAGTCCATTTGTGAAATGTATATTAAAAATTGTTTATATTAATGTTAGAACTTGTTTTGTTGTATCATCTGTAGGATGGATTCTTCGGAATACCATACCCGGATTCATACAAGAAATTGCTAGGGATTATTAACTAGAGATTCACTTAGTACATTGCTATGGATTTTCCTAGATTGCATGCAGTCTCGGTTATTCATATGGTTAACTTTTGGAGTATCCAGTGGTATATCTTCTGGAGTATCTTGAGGAGTATCCGGTGCTAGTTTGTGCATATAAATATCTCAGATAGACTGTAGGGGCATGCGATAAGAAGGAACTCTAGTATTGCGTTGCATTATAATTATTAATAATTAGGATTGTGATAACCCTAGTTAGTTAAAGTATCAAGCCGTGCTTATATAATTTAACGTGATTTATGGATGATGGTTAGTCTAGGATTTACATGATCACACCTTTATTTTCTATAATTGTTACTCTATTGATTATCAGTTCAGAATATATCTCATTGCAGGTTTACAATATTTCCTTTATTATCTTGAGATCATTTACATTCAGTCTTTACTTTCAGTATTTGTATTGCTTTTGTTATTGGTTTAAGTTCCTAGATTGGCTTCTTTTGTGGTACTTGCTATTTGGGGTCTGACCCCGCTGGTTTTGCATGGCCAGATCAAGTAGAAGCATCAGAGGATCTTTCGTACTTTCCTGAGGATGGTGACCACCAGGAGCATAAGACCACTTGAGTGGGTTTTTTAGTTCTCCACTCTGATGTACATTCTATAATTATTGGCATTTAGCCATCGAGCACGTGTTTAGCTCGTGTTTTGGATTGATTGGTTAGCCTACGGGCAATAGAATGATTGACATATCCTAGGGTTGATCATGTATGACTTAGATTCTGGCTAGTTTATTTATTTTGTGACACTTTATTATTATATTTCAGCTGATCTTACATCTTATTATTATTCTTATTGTTCTTGTGATTGAGATACTATGGTTTGTTGGACCAATGCTTGACTGTTGGTTTGTAGTAGTGACCCCTCATGTCTTACAGCTTCACCGTATATACGGAGTACCGAAGTTCTCTATGTATACGTAGCTGGCCTTTTCAGTCCCGCTCTCCAGTATTCTGGTTCTGGACGTGACATGGCTTTAGTAGTGGCCCATGCCGGTCTGTCTGAGCAGATTATGTTTGTCTGAGCAGATTTGATATAGTTTTTATAGATATGTGGGGGTTGTTGCTGTTGCTAGATGTCCCAGTCTAAACTATTTTCCTTGATCCTTAGTCTTTTTTTTATCTCTGATTCTTGATCTGATATCTGCTTATTCGTTGATCTATCATGTTCTTCGATTGACTCTTGTGTCCTTAACTTTCACGGGCACTGTTTCTGTTACTATGGGCAAGATGGATCGAGTGCATTTTGAGGAGGGTCAGCATTCGGAAGCCTAGCATATTCCTAGAGATCGGCCTCAACACTCAGGGATAGAATCTAGAGCAGATCCGGAGAAAGTTCGACCGACACTATCGAACCAGCAGGCAGCACCTGTGCACCTAGTTCATCCCGAGCAGCCATAGGGTGTTGCCCTAGCCCTGATGGATATCCTTCGAGGTTTTATGATGACCCAGCAGCACAAAAGTGTTGTACTCACTCAGTCGGTTTAGATAATATTGGAGCGAGGTGATTCTCAGATTCATAATTCTGCAACCAGGTTCAAGCGTCTTAGTCCTCCATATTTCTCTGGCACAGTGGACGCAATTTCTTTCAATGCTTGGATGCAGGACACTAAGGCCCTCTTAGAGGCAGCCGAAACTCCGGTTAAAGAGCATGTAGCAGTAGTGAGGCTACAGTTGTTGGACTTGGCTCATAATTGTTGGACAGCATAGGAGGGTTCTCTCACAACACCGATTTCATGAATAGTTTTAGTGAGAGGTTCCAGACGAGATATTTTGATACGGTGGCACGTTACGAGCTTTAGCAGATGTTTAACAATCTTATGCAGGAGGGCCGGACCGTCGATAGTTATGCGACAGAGTTTGCGAGGCTTAGTTGGTTTGCTCTCACTTTGGTAGCGACCAAGTTGGAGAGGGCAAGAAGGTTCTAGAAGGGACTCCATTTAGAGATTATCTTAGCGGTGGAGCAGCATGAGTTTTAGACCTTTGATACGGTAATGCGGGCAGCCATAAGTTATGAGTACACATCACAGAGGATTACAGATCGAGTTGGGAGCTAGAAGAGGCCCAAAGTTTAAGTACGTTCAGCATTCCAGTCATCAGCACCAGCTCTAGCAGTTCGAGCCCTGACAATTGGATCCTTGAGGAGGACGTCATCATCTCAGCAGTCTTACCAGACACTCCCCCAACAGAGGCATTCATCTTCTCCTTCATCCTGTAGTTGTTTCTATTACGGAAAACCTAGGCATATAGTATCAGAGTGTCGTAGGGCACATTGATTGTGCTTGGTTTGTGGGATATCAGACCACATGGTCAAAACAAGTCCTAGGAGGAACCAGACTGGATCATCATCAGCCCAGTCAGTAGTTCGGCCAGTAGCGCCAAAGTACAGGGCACCATCACCAATGCAGCAGCCGCAAATTCAGAGGCCTTTGACTCCACAGGCTCAGACATTCTAGCAGAGGCCGTAGAAGTATGCACAGGCCCCAACACAGACGAGTCCTAGAGGTCAGCAGCAGAGGGGACCAGCACCCAGAGGGAAGGGTCGAGCCTTCTTGCTATTGGTGGAGGAGAATTTGGCAGCAGGAGAGGTGGTAGCAGGTACCATTCTCGTCCACTTTTATTCAGCTTTAACTTTATTTGATTCTGGTGCATCGATTTTATTTATATCGCCAAGCTTTGCAATACGAGTTGGATTGGAGTCCGAGTCCTTACCTGCAAGGTTGAATATATTTACTGGTACGGTCTTATGGTAGTAGATAAAATATATCCCTCATGTGGAGTATAGTATGCGGGAGAGAGTTTCTAGCTAGGCTGATAGAGTTTCCTATGACCGATTATGATGTCGTCCTTGGGATGGATTGGTTAAGTGCGAGACACGCGATGATAGATTTCCATAGTGGCAAGGTTATGTTTCATGTACCTAGTGGGGAGGAGTTCTTATTCTTGAGAGGTGCAGTAGAGTCATCGATGGTTACATTGATGATGACAGAGGCTGAGGAGGTACAGTTTTCCAGAATAGTTTGTGAATTTCCTAACATATTTCCCGATGAGCTACTAGGTGTACCATTAGTTAGAGATATGGAGTTCTACATTGATTTAATCTCGGGAGCATAGCCAATTTTAGAGAGAGTTTATAGGATGTCACCATCTGAGCTGGAGATCGTGTATCGGATGATTGAGGAGTTGAAAGACAAAGGATTCATTGGATCTAGTGCATCGCCTTGGGGAGCACCATTACTTTTTGTTAAAAAAAGGATGGTTCATCTCATTTTGTTATTGATAATAGAACAATAAATGCGGCAACCATTAAAAACAAGTATCCCTTGTCCAGGATAGATAACTTATTTGATTATCTCCGTAGGATAACTGTATTTTCTAAGATCGATTTACGGACTGGGTATCTGTAAACCCCCTCGACCAATTTAGGTTTTATTTTATTTAAATTGAGAGACTAGGATTAAATTGGATACAATTAGATCTAATATGCAACAATTATGTGACTTAATACACCTTACTGTTGCTTCGATGTTTGGAGCGTTACGCTAGTAGGTACCCCCAAACTAATTAAATACTCGTCTCCTAGACATGCCAGACTACCCATCTGTCCCTTGTGTGACTGTTAGATACTCAATATTGGGCTTTATATGAGCTACGGAATATTCATTGCAAACACCTATGTATTATTTCAATAAACCAAATTTTCTCTTAATGCCAGATGCAATTGTTTGTAATCTAATTAAATTAGAGGCCAATTTTCACCCAAAGCAAGACCTAACCGAACACCTGTATACCCTTTCATGTGGACTAGTCCCATCTCCAGGGGTCCAGACTAGCCCAAAACCCGAGGATAGCCCACATAACTCCCTCATATATAAATACACACTTGTTCCTAATGAAACCCTAAAATCTTAAAACCTAGCAACCCTAGCCGAGCTTTCCCCCTCCAAAACCGAGCAACCCCAAACCCTCCTCCGACTTCAAAAACCCCCCATCACCACCTCAAGCCGCCACTCCAACTACCACGACCGTTGCCTGCACCCCACCTAACCACCGGACCCTCCCCTCAGGCCGCCTGCAACCGCCGCCATCGACCTCCCATCAAAACTTGACCTCCCATCAAAACCCGACTGCCCCGGCCCCCGATCACCGCCTCCAGCACCCTCGACCACTCCTGTCAGGCGGAGCAGCACCTTTCCCGCGACCTGACAGCCACCCCCGTACCGCCCTCAGCCCGCACCGCCGCTGCCAAGGCTGCTGCTGCCATTGCTGCATCTGCTGCAGTACTACCACTGTCGCCGCTGCCTTGCTGGCCGCCGTCAACTGGAGCTCCGCCACACGAGGAGGACGACCAGGACGAGCAGACTCTCATCCAGTCAGCTAGGTACTCGACCCCTAACTTGCTTCTCGCATAATATCATCGTATGGTTATTTTATCGATTCGTCGTGTCGGCGTGTCTTGTGTCGACACAAACCAATTAAAATAAAATAATATGGATGTGTATGCATGATGATAATTAGATTAGATGATAATGAATGCATTAACCTAAATTATGACATGTCATCAAAGACTGGTAATTCACCTGAACACCTGGACATAAACCAAGTATGCTTAAACAGAGAAAACAAGGACATGTATTCGTACAGATCAGAAATAGCTGGTAACCCATAACTTTGATAACCTATTATCGTGAGGGACACGATAACCGAGGACAGGACACATGTGCACCCTAGCTATGTGCACATGAGACTCTATAGTCGACCAGCCGTGACCTTGCGTCAGTACCTAAGAACAATGTAGTGTTTGTATGTATTGCTTTAGTGTTTGATGCTGGATTGCTATATCATATTGTATGTTTAGGGTCACTGGACCAGGCAGGAGATACCGTAGGAGCAGGCTATTGGCATTCATATCTTGAGGACCCAGGCAAGATACCTTGCCATATTTACTGTTTAAATTAAATGCTGCATATGTTGTATGATATCTTGTTGCTTTATTTCATATGACTGTGCACGTCCGAGATTGACTCGGGTGCAGTCGACGGATGCATTGATGATTAGTGTACTTGACCTAGTCACTAGTAGCCTCACCACATTGGGAGGATACTCTGGTATTTTCCGAAGACCTAACACTCTTACACGTTCACAGTGACAAACTCATATTGGGATGCGGGTCCGCGTACTCGACTAGCTATCGGTGCGTGTGACATGCATCACGGTTAGTACGTAACTCAGGATATTTTATTTGTAGAGACTGGCATATAGATGCGTGGTATGCACGTCGAGTATTCGACTAGTGTATCTACATTGGGCGGGGAGGACAACTAGTAGGCGTATGGGATACACACATTGGACTCCGTCGTATTCGGAGGAGCCGCGGATCCAATGACTCCCTTTATTGCAGACACTACGCTCTTCGGAGTGATACGAACATATATATATTGCAGATACCTCATTCTTTGGAGTGATGGACGTTACAGATACCACGCTCTTTGGGGTGTTGGACGTTATGCCTACGCCTACCCATACGTACCAAAGTTGTTCTCACATTGTATTCACTTATATATTTAGCACACCCCTTTATTACATTTATTTTATTCAGTATTCATATATATGGCATGCTTTTATGTATCTTGTTATGTCCCTCTGAGGACCTGGTACCTTTCCAGATTTGGACGAGGCATATTACCCCACAGTGTATGGACTCGGACATGAGACGAGGTACGCTACAACTCAGGAGCTAGAGGTTCTACCGTCAGATTTTCTGTGATAAGTTGGTAGGCCTTCTGCCTAGGATTGGAGCATCATTATCTAGTCATCCGATGCCCTAATTATTATCTTTTATCCATTATTTTAGTATTTTATTTCGTCATAGTAGTGGGTTTGTCTCCACCAGACATTCTTGGTTGTACTATGATATTTGAGACTGACGTTTATTTTCTAGTATTTATTCTATTACTTTTTGGTTATATTGTGGATGAGATTAGATTACCTGTGGTTGATTGATATTGGACTTGTTAGTTATTTAGGACAGCGTAGCACTCTTCGTTGGATCCATTAAATTGGGATATCCGCGAAGACGTGACAGTTGCCTATTGCCACGTGGTCTAGTTCCATATATTTTTGGGACTGGACCGTGACATAATTTTAGTGGTGGCCCATGCATGTCGTCTTATTCGCTTGTGGTATGGTAATATGCCCAGTGAGCCTGCAATAGGATAGAAATGACTAGGTCTCATCCACACTGATTACGTCTTTGAACTTCCTTCGTGTTACTTCTAAATATCTGTATCCTGTTTGTTTGATTCCGTACTCTTTTTAATGAAGTCCTATCTCTTGCAGCAAGATAAACTTGCGCAGTGGATGAGGAGCACCCAGTGCCGTGGTGCCAGCCAATACCACCCAGAGAGAGGAGATACCCCAGGGGCTAACTGGAGGGCAACAGTCACCACAGGCCCCGGTAATTCAACAGGCCCCACTAATACATTGGCGCGAGACTTCTCAGGGCGATCACACACAGCAGCACGAAGGACAGACCTCACAGACGATCCCCACGCAGCATTTTGATGGCCAGACTTCGGGAGCTACACCGATGCCGCAAACCGAGAGGCCGATATCAGAGGAGACACCTACTGCACAGCCAGAGGTTCCATTACCCCCACCTCCACCTTATCCACCCCAGATGCCGCCATCAGATGGACAGCCACAAATGCTTCAGTTCTTCCAAACTATGATGCAAGCACAGTGGCATCAGACCGAGATGCTGAGACAGACTTTGATGGCAGTTCTAGAGAGGACACCTGTCACAACACCAGTACCAGCACCTCCACCCGCCCAGACAGGTGGCACTGTAAGATGGTTCCGACAGATGGGACCAGATACTTTCTCAGACAACGAGATTGTAGAGCAGATCTTCGATTGGGTCGCCAACACGAAGATGCTACTAGAGGCTTCATAACTGCATCCAGACCTTTGGATGACCGCAGTGAGGGCCCAACTGAATGGCAATGCCCATCACTGGTGGGATTCTATTGAGCATAGTGTAGGCAAGAACCAGACTTGGGAACAGTTCTTAGAGTACTTCAATGCGAAGTATTTCCCAACTACAGTCAGAAATGTCCTATACTCCCAGTTCTTATATCTAGAACAAGGGAATATGACTGTAGACGCATACGACGAGGAGTTCAGCCGTCTTAGCAGATTTGGTGCCGTCCTGATACCCAACGATCTAGAGAAGGCTCAGTGATTCCATTATGGCCTTACTTTTGAGCTGCATAGGTATACCACCACACAGGCGAGGATTTCTTATGAGGAGGTTCTTTCAGAGGCGAGGATCCAGGAGGCCATTGTCAGAGGAGTTAGACGTTCCAGCACGACCACACCAGCCAGAGCCCAGCCCGGAGCAGGAGTCCCGATCCGTCATCTCGGAGCACAGACACAGCAGAGGGCAGCACCATACCCGCAGCAGGAGCTCTCGACTTGTCACCATTGTGGCAAGAAGGGACACGTCATCAGAGATTGTCAGAAGAAGCTAGGATTATGCATGATATGTGGAGCCAGTCAGCACCTTGCCCGAGACTGCCCACATCACAGAGATGCAGCACCACAGACCGGACAGAGGCCAGCAGCACCAGTTCCGAGGATAGTACCCCTACCAGGAGGTCAGCGTCCACCAGGACCAGGAGGATTTCAGAGGGGACCACCTTGGGCCCCATAGTAGGCATAGTTTGATCGAGGAGGAAACAGAAGGGAAAGCTATTACAGGTACAATTTTAGTTGCATCATTATCTGCGACTGCATTGTTTGATTCTGGAGCTACGCTATCATTCATATCTAGTAGATTTATAGCAATGCATATAGTAGCTACTTCTCCCTTACCTAAGAGTTGGAAGATTCTCACCGGAGGAGGTATCGTGCCGATTACCAGCACTAATAGAACGTGTTCGGTAGTCGTATGTGGTAGAGAGATGAGAGTATGATTCTTGGTATTACCCATGACATACTTTGACGTTGTGCTAGGCATGGACTGGTTAAGCCAGTATAATATCGTACTGGACTGCTGGAAGGGTAGCGTCACTTTTAGACTGCCAGATCAACCGGAGTTCGAGTACATGCGAGGGACCATCGAGCAAGGAGTAGGACAGATAGTTGGAGCTTACATGGCTATGGAGATGGTACCCCCAACCGATAGTTGCAGAATTCGATGATGTTTTTCCTGAAGAATTGCCTGGCTTACCGTCAGATAGAGACGTAGAGTTCTCTATTGAGCTAGTACCCGGAGCAGCACCGGTATCGTCTAATGTATACCGATTGGCAAAGAAGGAACTAGATTAGCTGAAGCTACAATTAGAGGAGTTGTAGAGCAATGGATTTATTCGTCCTAGTGCATCACCATGGAGAGCACTAGTGTTGTTTGTACCTAAGAAGGATAGAACAGTACGTATGTGCATTGATTACAGAGCCCTTAATGCTTTAACCATCAAGAACAAGTACCCCCTACCGCAGATTGATGATTTATTTGACCAGTTGACAGGAGCAGTGGTATTCACAAAGATCGACTTGAGATCAGGTTATCATCAAGTAAAGGTACGAAGAGAAGATATTCAAAAGACAGCATTCAAGACTCGTTATGGTCACTACGAGTTCTTAGTGATACCTTTTGGACTGACAAATGCACCTGCTGCATTTATGAACTTGATGAACAGAGTATTCCACCAATACATAGACCAGTTCATGGTAGTCTTCATCGATGACATCTTGGTGTATTCGAAGAGCCACGAGGAGCACGAAGAGCACTTGAGACTAGTGTTAGAGACGCTGAGGAGAGAGAGGCTTTATGCCAAGTTGAGCAAGTGTGAGTTTCTCCTTGATCGTGTCGCTTTTCTTGGACACGTCATCTCAAGAGATGGTATTTCAGTAGATCCGACGAAAATTTCATCAGTAGAGACATGGCCAACCCCTACCAATGTCTCAGAGGTAAGAAGTTTCCTAGGACTTGCCGGATATTACCGGAGGTTCGTAGAGAACTTTCTGAAGATTGCAGAGCCAATGACCCGCTTGACCCGTAAGGAGCAGGAGTTCACCTGGATAGAGGAGTGTCAGACAGCATTCGATGAGCTGAAGAAGCGTTTGACTATGGCACCTATCTTGACCATACCATCTGGACCCGGAGGATTCGTGATCTATAGCGATGCATCCGGGAAAGGACTAGGATGTGTCTTGATGCAGCATGAAAATGTTGTGGCTTATGCCTCTAGGCAGTTAAGGACCCATGAAAAGAACTATCCCACTCACAACTTGGAGCTTGCCATAGAGATCTTTGCTTTGAAGCTTTGGAGACACTACCTATATGGAGAAATAGTAGAGATACTCACGGATCATAAGAGCCTGAAGTACGTCTACACCAAGAAGGACTTGAACCAGAGACAAAGACGTTGGCTCGAGGTGATGACAGACTTTGAGATCGAGCTACAGTACCATCCGGAAAAGCCTAACGTAGTAGTTGACGCGTTGAGCAGAAGACCTATGGCATTCTTCCTGACTACCCAACAACATCTGTTAAGAGATCTAGAGCAGATGGGTATAGAGGTCGTTATGCCCGGAGTGGACGGACAGTTGTCGACTTTCCAGTTGAAATCAACATTAGTGGAGAGAATCAAGGCTGCTTTGCCACCAGATGCCAGATTTCAGAGGCTTCGACAGAGGACAGACACAGGAATACAGACAAGACTACGTATACATGAAGACGGGACTTTGAGATGTAGAGATTGTCTCTATGTTCCAAATGGAGAACTTCGGCAGCAGTTAATGTCAGAGGCACACAGTTCAACCTACTCTATTCATCCAGGAGGCACAAAGATGTACAGAGACTTAAGGCAGTACTACTGGTGGCATGGAATGAAGAGGAAGATAGCTCGCTTTGTGGTGAAGTGCCTGGTGTGTCAGCAACTCAAGGCTGAGCATCAGAGATCTGCAGGATTACTTCAACCGCTTTCGATACCGGAGTGGAAATGGGAGCATATCACTATGAGCTTTGTTACAGGCTTTCCGAGGAGTACTAGTGGTCAAAATGCAGTATGGGTAATCATAGATAGACTCACCAAGTCCGCACATTTTTGACCCTTCAGAGTTGGGCAATCTACAGAGGTATTATCAAAGATATACATGAGGGAGATTGTGCGACTGAATGGAGTGCCAGTTAGTATCGTGTATGATAGGGATACGAGGTTTACATCTTACTTTTGGTGTAGTATGCAAGAGAGTTTCGGTACCCGCCTAAAGTTGAGCACATCGTATTACACACAGACGGATGGCCAATCAGAGCGCAACATTCAGACATTGGAGGACATGTTAAGAGCATCATGCTTGATTTCGGAGGATCATGGGAGGACCATTTGCATTTGGTCAAATTTTTCTACAACAATAGCTATCAAGCGAGCATTCAAATGGCTCCTTATGAAGCGTTGTATGGAAGGAAGTGTCGTTCCCTAGTATGTTAGAGCGATATAGGCGAGAGACAGATTCTTGGGCCAGAGTTGGTTATTCGTACAGTGGAGAAGGTGAAGAAGATCCAAGGACACCTGTGAGCAGCACAGGACAGGCAGAAGAATTGGGCGAATACGCATCGACGACCCCTAGAGTTCCAGGTTGGAGATCACGTGTTCCTAAAGATCTCACCTACTCGAGGGACTATCAGATTTGGAGGTAGAGGAAAGCTGAGTCCGAGGTACATCGGACCATTCGATGTGTTAGAACGCATCGGAGAGGTTGCTTACAGGTTAGCCTTGCCACAGACTTTAGAAGGAGTCTATGACGTCTTCCATGTATCTCAGTTGAGAAGGTATATGCCAGATCCTAGTTATGTGCTTGACCATTCAGAAATCACTATCGGCCCGAGTTTATCATACCAAGAGGATCCTGTTGAGATTCTGGACAGGAGCGAGAAGGTATTACGAGGTCAGACTACCCCCTAGTCCGTGTTGCATGGAGGTATCATGCACCAGGCGAGTCAACCTGGGAACGTGAGGAGGATATTTGACAGCATTACCCCCATCTCTTCGAAGGCATAGGTATGTGGTAGTTTTTTTTAATTTCAGTCAGTAGTTCTTACACTACGTATGTTTTTATTTTGAGGACGAAATGCTCTAAGGAGGGAAGATTGTAAACCCCCTCGACCAATTTAGGTTTTAATTTATTTAAATCGAGAGACTAGGATTAAATTGGAAACAATTAGATCTAATATGCAATAATTATGTGACTTAATACACCTTACTGTTGCTTCGATGTTTGGAGCGTTACGCTAGTAGGTACCCCCAAACTAATTAAATACTCGTCTCCTAGACATGCCAGACTACCCATTTGTCCCTTATGTGACTGTTAGATACTCAATATTGGGCTTCATATGAGCTACACAATATTCGTTGCAAACATCTATGTATTATTTCAATAACTCAAATTTTCTCTTAATGCCAGATGCAATTGTTTGTAATCTAATTAAATTAGAGGCCAATTTTCACCCAAAGCAAGACCTAACCGAACACCTTTACACCCTTTCATGTGGACCATTCCCATCCCCAGGGGTCCAGACCAGCCCAAAACCCGAGGATAGCCCACATAACTCCCTCTTATATAAATACACACTTGTTCCTAATGAAACCCTAAAATCTTAAAACCTAGCAACCCTAGCCGAGCTTTCCTCCTCCAAACCCCAGCAACCCAAATCCCTCCTTCGACTTCACAAACACCCCACCACTACCTCAAGCCACCACTCCCACTGCCACGACCGCCGCCTGCACCACACATAACCACCAGACCCTCCCCTCAGGCCGCCTGCAACCGACGCCATCGACCTCCCATCAAAACTCGACCTCCCATCAAAACCCGACTGCCCCGGCCCCCGGTCACCACCTCCAGCACCCCCGACCACCCCTGTCAGAAGGAGCACCACCTTCCCCACGACCTGACAGCCACCCCCGGATCGCCCTCAGCCCGCACCGCCGCTGCCAAGGCTGCTGCTGCCATTGCTGCATCTGCTGTAGTGCTGCCACTGCCGCCGCTGCCTTGCTGGCCGCCGTCGACCGGAGCTCCGCCCCACGAGGAGGACGACCAGGACGTGCAGACTCTCGTCCAGTCAACTAGGTACTCGACCCCTAACTCGCTTCTCGCATAATATCATCGTATGGTTGTTTTATCGATTCTTCGTGTCAGCATGTCTTGTGTCGACACAAACCACTTAAAATGAAATAATATAGATGTGTATACATGATCACAATTAGATTAGATGATAATGAATGCATTACCCTAAATTATGACATATCATCAAAGACTGGTAATTCACCTGAACACCTGGACATAAACCAAGTATGCTTATACAGAAAAACAAAGGAAAAGTATTCGTACAGATCAGAAATAGCTGATAACCCATAACTTCGAAAACCTATTATCGTGAGGGATACGGTAACCGAGGACAGGACACGTGTGCACCCTAGATACGTGCACACGAGACTCTGTAGTCGACCAGCCGTGACCTTGCGTCAGTACTTAAGAACAACGTAGTGTCTGTATGTATTGCTTTAGTGTTTGATGCTGGATTGCTATATCATATTGTATGCTTAGGGTCACTGGACCAGACAGAAGATACCGCAGGAGCAGGCTATTGGCATTCACAGCTTGAGGACCCAGGCAAGATACTTTACCATATTTACTATTTAAATTAAATACTGCATATTTTGTATGATATCTTATTGCTTTATTTCATATGACTGTGCACGCTCGAGATTGACTAGGGTGCAGTCGACGGATGCGTCGATGATTAGTGTACTTGACCTAGTCACAAGCAGAATCACCACGTTTGGAGGATACTCTGGTATTTTTCGAAGACCTGATACTCTTACACGTTCACAGTGACAAACTCATATTGGGATGCGGGTCCGCGTACTCGACTAGCTATCGGTGTGTGTGACATATATCACGGTTAGTACGTAACTCAGGATATTTTATTTGTAGAGACTGGCATATAGATGCATGGTATGCACGTCGAGTATTCGACTAGTGTATCTATATTGGGCGGGGAGAAAAACTAGTAGGTGTATGGGATACACATTGGACTCCGTCGTATCCGGAGGAACTGCGGATCCAATGACTCTCTTTATTGCAGACACCGCGCTCTTCGGAGTGATACAGACGTATATATATTGTAGATACCTCATTCTTCAGAATGATGGACGTTACAGATACCACGCTCTTCGGGGTGTTGGACGTTATGCCTACGCCTACCCATACGTACCAAAGTTGTTCTCACATTGTATTCACTTAGATGGTTAGCACACCCCTTTGTTGCATTTATTTTATTCAGTATTCATATATATGGCATGCTTCTATGTATCTTGTTATGTCCCTCTGAGGACCTGGTACCTTTCCAGATTTAGACGAGGTATATTATCCCACAGTGTACGGACCCGGACAGGAGATGAGGTACGCTACAGCTGAGGAGCTAGAGGTGCTACCGTCAGAGTTTTCGTGATCAGTTGATAGGCCTTCTGCCTAGGATTGGAGTATCATTATCTAGTCAACCGATGCCCTAGTCATTATATTTTATCTATCATTTTAGTATTTTATTTTATCATAGTAGTGGGTTTGTCCCCACCAGACATTCTTGGTTGTACTATGATATTTGAGACTGGCATTTATTTTTCAATATTTATTCTAGTAATTTTTGGTTATATTGTGGAAGAGATTAGATTACCTGTGGTTGACTGATATTAGACTTGTTAGTTATTTAGGACAGCGTAGCACTCTTCGTTGGATCCATTAAATTGGGATATCCGCGGAGACGTGACAGCTGGCTATTGCCACGTGGTCTAGTTCCGTATATTTTTAGGACTGGGGCGTGACAGTATCATTAGATTAGATTCATAGAGCAGGACATACCTAAGACGACGTTTAGATCTAGATATGGTCATTAGGAGTTCCTAGTTATGCCATTTAGAGCGACCAATGCACCAGTTATATTCATGTCTTTAATCAATAACATCTTCATGCCTTATCTAGAATAGTTTGTGATAGTGTTTATTGATGATATCTTGGTCTATAATCGGAGTAAGGAAGAGCATGAGCAGCGTCTTCACGTAGTTCTTCAGATTCTTCGAGAGCAACAGTTGTACGCAAAGTTTAACAAGTGTGAGTTTTGGCTTGATCGTATCTCATTCTTGGGACATATTATTTCTAGTGGAGGAGTTGAGGTGGATCCCATGAAGGTGGAGGGTATTGAGAGTTGGCTAGTACCCGTAAAGCTTCAGATGTGCACAATTTTCTAGGTCTAGTAGGATACTACAGACAATTTATGGCAGACTTTGCTCGGATCTCCTCACCCTTGACACGGGTGATGTGTAAGGACGCAATCTTTGAGTGGTCAGATGCTTGTCAGACTTCTTTCGAGAAGCTCAAACGGAGTTTGATTCTGGATCCTATTTTGATACTTCCAGTGGGACCAAGTGGGTTCTCAGTGTATTATGATGCTTCAGGGGTAGGACTAGGGTGTGTCCTTATTCAGAATGGCAAAGTGATAGATTCTGTGTCTTGGCATCTTCGAGACCATAAGAAAAGTTATCCGACGCATGATCTTGAGTTGGCAAAAGTAGTGTTTGCACTTAAGATCTAGAAGCATTACCTATATAGCTATCGAGTGAAGATCTTCATAGACCACAAGAGCTTGAGGTATATTTAAAACCCCAAGTTCTGAAAACCATATTAATTATTTAAGTAATTATTAATTTGATTTATAGTAATTATTAGCTAACTAGAAGAAATAGAATTTATTTAATTTTTATTTTAGTTGTTTGTGCATTTAGGGGATTAATGGAGACATTATAAATTTTTCCTAATTTATTCCATGTAGAAGACCCTATGGACAGTTGATAGATTAATTGTACGCACTAATACAAATTTTTAGAATTTTTTACATATATATATATATATATATATATATATATATATATATATATATGCAAGGAGTTATTAAATAGAATAGAAAAGAAAGTAGAAAACAAACAAAAGAGAAAGAAAGAAAAAGAAATTAAAGAAATTAAATAAATGAACCAAACCCTAAACCATTTTCTACCCTACCCGTTTACTATTGAACCTACCCTATAACCCGCTTAGAGCCTTACCAAAACCGTGTAAACAAAAGAGAACAGCAACAACTACAAACCCATCACCCCCTGCACGTTTCCTCTCCCCCCTCTCTCTCGCGCTCTCTCTCTCTCTCTCTCTCTCTCTCTATATATATATATATATATATATATAAGACTACTCTATTCCCCAAACCCTAACCCTACTCGACAACCCCCTCGACCTAGCCTCGCCGCCGCCGTGCCATCTGAGTTCGCCGCATCCGCAGCCATAGCCGCTGGAGCGCCACGCGACCGCACAACCACGACGCCGCACGCGCGCCAGAATTTGATCAAACAGCGTACCTGTGTTCATGTCTCGATTTCCGTGCCCTCGCTTGACCAAACTTGACCCTGTCTTCACTGGTATGTTCCCGACCTATCCCTCTTCCAATCCCGTAGATTAGTTCATCTCGAACAGCGCGTAAACCTAGGCGAAAATATTGACTAAGTTGGCAAAAAATGACAAGTTTTGGGTATCGCAGAAAACTACGGTAACTACCTATGTTCACGGATTCGTATCTCCCACCAGAGAGATCCGAATTCGATTTTTCTTTTTGGTATGCAAATACCACTTGACCTAGTTTATTTTCTTTCAAATACAATAATTTATTAACTGCTGTATCTAGAATTAAACCAATTAGAAAACCCAGAAAACCTATTTTTTCCAGATTTCCAAAAATTATGATACGGAGCGTGCCCCGCCAATCGGGATCGCCCCGTCTCGTACCGAGTATACCAAAAGGTGCGCACAGTATACCCGGACGTGTGAGAGCGAAAACTGATTTGAACGCATGTGCGCGTCGGAATCAGCCAGTATCCGTAGAAAATCCTCCGTGTCGTAACTTTTGTAAAAGCCCTGCGCATTTAGTGCACGCTCATCAGAATGCGACAAAACTTGTGCCACTGGACTCGTGGTATCGCGCCGGTCCTGTGACCCAATTTTTACCCAATTCTGAGACAGTTGACCAAGTCGTCTATTGGTGGGCCCCACGGTTAACTTTTTGGGTAAAATTGTGTTCGGCTCACCGAAATCCACATTTGGATATGCCGTTTAGTTCGTACTGATATTTAGAGTTTATTTGACCTATAATCTATCCCATTTAGAGACCGTTACCCCTGGCACGCTTTTCGGTACAAAGTGGCCCACATGTGGAGCCCGCTTTGATCCGAAATTACCGTTTTGCCCCTGTGTCCAAATTGGACAAAAGGGTAGTATTTTTTAGCTATTTTGCTTATTCTTGGAACTTTGGTGATGATTATTTCAGCATCCAAAGACATTCATTCTGAGGTCGTAGTTTCTGACTCTTGGTGTTTGACATCTGGACATTACACTCTGCAGCTCTCTTGCCAGGCAAGTATACCTTGCCTTATTGTACTATTTAAATTCTGTATTATTAGTTGCATGTTTATATTATATATCTGTGCGCATCCGAGAGAGACTCGGGTGCAGTCAACGAAGGCGTTGACGTTAGGACTTGTGTCTGACCTAGTATCTAGTAGACCCACCTAAAGTTGTGGAGTTATTGATATGACTCCCCAGGCCTTGACACATTTCTTACACGTATTGTGAGTCTCATGTAAGGCACGGACTTGCATATGTGGTTGGCCACCTTTACGTGTAGGCGTGAGACAGATAGGGAATAACTGCTATTAGCAATGCATGTTAGAAGACTTAGCAGTTATTAGAAGTCGGAGCATAGACTATTGTGGTACGAAGGTCCAATCCTCGTCCTTGTTTGGTTAAAGGTTAGGCTATTGTTCTAACGATAGACTATGAGCCAGAGTTACGATGCCTCGACGTAGTGGCTGAAGAGTGTTGTGGATACAACATGCTTAGATCATTGGGCGGGGAGGACAACTAGTAGGCGTATGGGACACCCACTTCATTTATTCAGATTCCCCGTTCTTCGGAGCGGTATGGACGTTATATTATACAGATTCCCCATTCTTCGGAGCGGTATGGACATTATATTATACAGATTTTCCGTTCTTCGGAGCGGTATGGACGTTATATTATGCAGATTCCATATTCTTCGGAGCGGTATGGACGTTATTATATTACAGCGCCCTGGTATGGGGGCATATACTAGCCAGTTGTCACGATTGGTGAATTACGTCAGCATATGTCTAGCCTACACTTTCCCATACACTCAAGTTGTCCTCAAGTTGTATTTCACTTAGATGGTTACGTCACCCTTTAGTTTTTACATTATTTACTTTATGGCATGCTTTTATGTATCTTGTTATGTCCCTCTGAGGACCTGGCCCTTTCCAGGTGTATTGTTCATGAGTATTTGCAAGAGCACAGATCCGGACTGGTTGCGTACGTTCCGAGGAGTCCTTTCTTCGAGCCTCGTGATTGTTAGATGTTGTACTTATATTATATTTACCTTGTTTATTCTATATTCTAGTTCGGTAGTGGATTTGTTTCCATCCGACTACCAGCATTAGATACTTTATGTTGTGATCTAGTTTCATAGATATTGGTTATTTATTTATATTGATTTTCGTAGATGAGATTTAGATTGCATCCTGTGGCTTGTGATAGTTATACCACTGGTGAATTTATTGTTCATTATACAACGTACGCATGCGTTATGGTTCCATACATTAGAGTTGCCATGTACATGCGACTGGCATGCTTACGTGTCCTAGTCCTACGTATTTTGGGACTGGGATATGACATGTTTTTAGTGGTGTCCCATGCAGGTCAAGAGTATATTATCTCGGTTATGTTACTGTACCAAGCAAGCCTGCAAATAGGATTAGAGTATAGGATCTCATCCACATTTGACTATGATTCACTTTCCTCCCAAATCTATTCTATTTGAATAATTGCATCCTGCTTGATTCATGTGCTTCCCTATTAGTTCATTGAGTATAGCCCTGCTAGAATATAGGAATCCCTGTTGATAGGATGATAATTAGGGTAATATTCCTAATTGGAATACAACTAGGATAATGACACATCACTGAGTTAGAATACCTAATGAACCCTAGCATCCCTCATCTATAGACTGGTTTACCATTATCCCTTGATATAATTATGAATGACTTGAGATATAGTACAGACACTACTAAGGTTAGTTATAAATTTAACCATACTATTTTACCCTAGCATTAAGGAACCAATAGAAATCTAAGATTTAACATTAGGACTAAACCTAACTTTCGTAGTAAGATAGTATTAGAACTATAAATTTAGATTCTAGTCTTTGTATTAGCAGACGGCACCTAAGGAAACCTAGAGGATTGAATCTAACATTTTCCTTGATCATACCTCGAACACATATATTAGCATACCACCTCCCCTTAGGAAAACCATGATGTCATCTAGAGTCTTTCTATTTAGTTTATATCTTGTTCTCCTGAAAACTTAGCACTCGCGAATTGTGCGATGACTAATTATACTTCTCTTTATCTTCCAACTCGTGCTACCAAACACTTCTGATTGTAGACCGAGTGATTTCTTATATGTTAGGATATATATCTTGCTAGAATTATAGTTGTAGCCTTAAACTTTAAAATTAGGTGCTTGGTAGCTAGAGCTTGATGGTTTGAGTTATTCTTTTAGATTATGATTTGATTATTCTTAGTTTTAATCACATAATTTGTAACCACCTCGATACAAGTTATATCCTCTTTCATTTAAGGCCAGTAACTTTTTTCATACCTACTATTACCACCCTTGTTCTATGAGCACTATGATTAAGACTTAAGGTGACCATTACCTATATAATGCAATAGGATACCCTAATGAGTATCAAGCTCTTTTCAGCATATACCCCAATAAGAGTTCATACTTTATTTATAAAGAACAAGGTTATTTTGTAGATTTTCCTTAAGACTGTCACAGTATTAGTTTATTATCTGGGTAGTATGCCTCACAACCTAGTGACACATAGTACTCTTAACTCATTATTTGAAGTGTAACTGAATGACATTAACTATATACTAGCATAAGATGATAGTGTTTATTCAGACGGTGGAACTTAAAGGCCCTTACCCCTATTTTGTCGACTAGCAGCTTAGACAAGGTGTTAGTACTACAACTGTAGAGACTGTAGAGTCTTATTTTTGTTTTGTTTGTGAACTTGAATTATTTATACCTTATTTCACCATGATCTTGCGCATTTATATTTTATATACTACCGTTACTTATGCTGCTATTTTATAGCCTAGTTTTGCAAGCTTATTCTTTTACCGAGCTTGCTCACGATATATGTATTAGTGGATGCATGTATTAATACATTTCAGAATCAGTGTATTAAGGTCTAGCTAACCTTAGTGCGCTTGGTTCGCCCTTCGCATAACTACTTTATATGGATTGAGATATAGAGTGTCTAGTAGACGAATGTACTTGCCCTCTAGACATGCATGAGCATATCGTATCAGTTACATAACTGTACTGATATGAGCATATGAATAAGAAATTACCAAATATGATTTCAATCCACAACTGCCTTGACCATTCCTTTTGAACTCCTTAAACGCCTTGATCCCCATACTTCTATTCTATTACCCCCCCTTGAACTCCTTATTATTGTTACTCGTCTTCCCTTATTTCGGAAAGACGAAACCTCGTGCTTGGAATAAGTTTATATACAGATAGTACTAGATATACCCCATAGGCCAACCGTATTACTTGCTGATGATTTTTCGTAATTGAGGGCATATCATAGGTAAAATGTTGGTGTTCAAACTTTTGAGGATCGAATAGCATGACCAAATAAGTTGAGAATTTTTTTTTCTTAAGTGTATAGCCTTATATGATAGATGGGTAAATTCTAAGTTGGGTAGAAGTTGCATTATCAACTTGAGAGAAATTTCTTTTAGATTATGATTAAGCAAGATTAGATGGGGAGATTCAAGTCATTTTAATTTTTGAAATTTTTTAAAAGAAGAACTAAGATGATGAGAATTTAATGAATTTTAAAATCTTGATAGTGATGACCAAATATTTATACTTTGAGCACATGATTTAAAGTTTGAACGTTGAAAATTGAATCATCGATTTAAACCTTGAGGATAAATATAGAATTCTAGGCTTGAACAATTAGTGAAGTAGATATAAAATTTTAAAATTTGATGATTTAAATTAAAAGCTAAATTTTGATTGCTGGATAACCTATTGGAAATATTGAGGATGTGAATTGAATTTAAAAATTTAAAGGATACAAAATTCTTAAGTGAAAATAGGAATAATATTGGATTAGAATTGTTTTTCTTAAAGGAGATTATGATAGTTGGAGATCGTGATGTGAAAATTGAGGTGGGCTATTTAAAAATTGAAGATATCATAGAAATTTAGCTTAAATTTGGTTATTGATAATTTGAAAAAGTGAGAAGAGATTACAATAGGTTAAATTTTGATTGGAATAATGATTATCTTAACCTTGAAGTGATTGCGATGGATTAGAATATATTTTAAATCTTGGAAGAGATTGTGATTGACTTGCCTTATATGCGAATGTGAAGAATTAACAAATTATGCCTTATTCTAACTTCGAGGATGAAATTATTTTTAAGATTATAAACTCCCTCACCCAAAATTAGACCTACTTGTCTTAGATAGTGAGACTAAGGCTAGTTTGAATCCAATTAGAAATAGAACACGGTATTTTTATTTAATTTTTGCAATAATTAGATCACTTAGAGTACCATTACCATTGCTTCGATAATTGGAGCACTACCTTAGCCATTGCCTTCCTACAAATTTTACATCCTTGTCCTAGACATGCTCGCCTTCCATTCTGACCTTTGCATGACTAATAATTAAGCTCCCTTGTGCTACATTTTAGTCGCACAACATTCGTCGCAAATGTTACTTCTTAATTCTAAATTAATTCCAACTTGTATCCTTGTGCGTTCCAATCGAAATTGGAGACACAATCTTGACCCATTTTTTACAACCCAAATTTTGATAATATTCTATCCTGAGCCCTCTATGCCCATGAGACTTGTGTCCCACCCAATGTTATCTCCATGTACTTCTAATTAATTCCAAAACACCTTGCGCATTAATTTTAATTAATATAAACCCAATTTCCATCTTTGTGCAATTTTTTAATTGTTGGTCACTTTTATGCGAAGGTGCATTGGGATGTCCATACTATTGGACATGACACATGAAGAAACCTAATTCTCTTCCATACGAATCTTCTCCATAAATTTTTGGAATATGCAACGCAACATCGCCCCCTCACATAAACCTAGCCTTGTATTTTAAACAATGCAAAATATAGCCCTCCGAACGTCCCCATGGCAACTGGAAAATCATTGAGGTTAGGATGGAGGAAGGTACATAATAAGCTGTAAATCTCTATCTTATACCATCATTGACATTCTATCGTAGCTTAGTTTTAATTTCGAGGATAAATTTTTTATAAGTTGGGTAGAATGTAAAACCCCAAGTTCTGAAAACCGTATTAATTATTTAAGTAATTATTAATTAGATTTATAGTAATTATTAGCTAACTAGAATAAATAGAATTTATTTAATTTTTATTTTTGGTGTTTGTTCATTTAGGGGATTAATTGAGCCATTATAAATTTTTCCTAATTTATTCCATGTAGAAGACCCTATGGACAGTTGATAGATTAATTGTACGCACTAATACAAATTTCTAGAATTTTCTACATATATATATATATATATATATATATATATATATGCAAGGAGTTATTAAATAGAATAGAAAAGAAAGTAGAAAACAAATAAAAGAGAAAGAAAGAAAAAGAAATAAAAGAAATGAAAGAAATTAAATAAATGAACCAAACCATAAACCATTTTCTACCCTACCCCTTTACTATTGAACCTACCCTATAACCCGCTTAGAGCCTTACCAAAACCGTGTAAACAAAAGAGAACAACAGCAGCTACAAACCCATCACCCCCAGCGCGTTTCCTCTCCCCCCTCTCTCTCGCGCTCTCTCTCTCCATATATATAAGACTACTCTATTCCCCAAACCCTAACCCTACTTGACAACCCCCTCGACCTAGCCGCACTGCCGCCGCGCCACCTGAGTTCACCGCCGCCCCAGCTAGAGCCGCTGGAGCACCGCGCGACCGCACAACCACGATGCCGTATGCGCGCCAGAATTTGATCAAACAGTGTACCTGTGTTCACGTCTCGATTCCCGTGCCCTCGCTCGACCAAAATTGACCCCGTCTTCACCGGTATGTTCCCGACCTATCCCTCTTCCAATCCCGTAGATTAGTTCATCTCGAACAGCGCGTAAACTTAGGCAAAAATAGCGACCAAGTTGGCAAAAAACGATAACTTTTGGGTATCGCAAAAAACTACGATAACTACCTATGTTCACGGATTAGTATCTCCCCCCACAGAGATCCGAATTAGGTTTTTCTTTTTAGTATGCGAAGACCACTTGACCTAGTTTATTTTTTGTCAAATACAATAATTTATTAACTGTTGTATGTAGAATTAAACAAATTAGAAAACCCCAAAAATCTATTTTTTCCAGATTACCCGAAATTGTGATACGGAATACGCCCCGCCAAACGGGACCGCCCTGTCGCGTACCGAGTATTCCAAAAGGTGCACACAGTATACCCGGATGTGTGAGATTTTGCAGAAATAGATTTGGACGCATGTGCGCGTCAGAATCAGCCCGTATCCGTAGAAAATCTCCCGTGTCTCAACTTTTGCAAAAGCCCTGCGCATTTAGTGCACGCTCGTCAGAATGCGATAAAACTTGCGCCACTGGACTCGTCGTATCGCGCCAGTCCAGTGACCCAATTTTCACGCAATTCTGAGACAGTTGACCAAGTCGCCTATTGGTGGGCCCCATAGTTGACTTTTTGGGCAAAATTGTGTCCGGCTCACCGGAATCCACATTTGGACATACCGTTAAGTTCGTACTGATATTTAGAATTTGTTTGACCTATAATCTGTCCCATTTAGAGACCGTTACCCCTGGCATACTTTTCGGTGCAAAGTGGCCCACATGTGGAGCCCGCTTTGACCCAAAATTATCGTTTTGCCCCTGTGTCCAAATTGGATGAAAGGGTAATATTTTCTAGCTATTTTGCTTATTCTGGGAACATTGGTGATGATTATTTTAGCATCCGTAGACGTTCATTCTGAGGTCGTAGTTTCTGACTCTTGGTGTTTGACATCTGGACATTACACTCTGTAGTTCTCTTGCCAGGCAAGTATACCTTGCCTTGTTGTACTGTTTAAATTCTGTATTATTAGTTGCATGTTTATATTATATAACTGTGCGCGTCTGAGGGAGACTCGGGTGCAGTCAACGAAGGCATTGACGTTAGGACTTATGTCTGACCTAGTGTCTAATAGACCCACATAAAGTTGTAGAGTTATTGGTATGACTCCCCAGGCCTTGACACATTTCTTACACGTGTTGTAAGTCTCATGTAGGACACGGACTTGCGTATGTGGTTGGCCACCTGTACGTGTAGGCGTGCGACGGATAGAGAATAACTGCTATTAGCAATGCATGTTAGAAGACTTAGCAGTTATTAGAAGTCAGAGCATAGACTATTGTGGTACGAAGGTCCAATCCTTGTCATTGTTTGGTGGAAGGTTGGGCTATTGTTCTAACGATAGACTATGATCTAGAGTTACGATGCCTCGACGTAGTGGCTGAAGCGTGTTGTGGATACAACATGCTTAGATCATTGGACTGGAAGGACAACTAGTAGGCGTATGGGACACCCACTTCCTGTATTCAGATTCCCCTTTCTTCGGAGCGGTATGAACATTATATTATGCAGATCCTCCGTTCTTCGGAGTGGTATGAACGTTATATTATGCAGATTCTCCGTTCTTCGGAGCGGTATGGATGTTATATTATGCAGATTTTTCGTTCTTCGGAGCGGTATGGACTTTATATTATGCAGATTCCCTGTTTTTCAGAGCGGTATGGACGTTATTATATTACAGCGCCCTGGTATGGGGGCATATGTAGCATATACTAGCCATTGTCACGATTGGTGAATTACGTCAGCATATGTCTAGCCTACACTTTCCCATACACTCAAGTTGTCCTCAAGTTGCATTTCACTTAGATGGTTACGTCACCCTTGAGTTTTTACAGTATTTACTTTATGGCATGCTTTATGTATCTTGTTATGTCCCTCTGAGGACCTGGCCCTTTCCAGGCGTATTGTTCATGAGTATTTGCAGGAGCACAGATCCGAACTGGTTGCGTATGTTCCGAGGAGTCCACTCTTCGAGCCTCGTGATTGTTTGATGATGTACTTATATTATATTTACCTTGTTTATTCTATATTCTAGTTCGGTAGTGAATTTGTTTCCATCCGACTACCAGCATTAGATACTTTATGTTGTGATCTAGTTTCATAGATATTGGTTATTTATTTATATTGATTTTTCGTGGATGAGATTTAGATTTCACCCTGTGGCTTGTGATAGTTATATCACTGGTGAATTTATTTTTCATTATACAGCGTACGCATGTGTTATGGTTCCATACATTGGATTTGCCACATACATGCGGCTGACATGCTTACGTGTCCTAGTCCTACGTATTTTGGGACTGGGCATGACAGTATGTGTTCACACAGAAGGAACTAAACTCGGACTACGATCTTGACCTACAGTATCATCCAGGAAAGGCCAATGTCGTAGAAGATGCCTTGAGCAGGAGATGAGAAGCTTACTTCTTGACAAAACAGTGCCACATTTTAGAGCATTTGCAGGAGATGGGTATCGAGGTAGTATTACCTGGTAATATCAATTTTATGGCGAGTTTGCAGGTTTAGTCTTCTATAGTTGAGAGGATAGGAGCAGAGCAGACCGGTGATGTCAGGCTTTAGCTGCTAAAAGCAGAGTGTGAGTCAGGACATAGACTAGAGTTGAGCATTCATGAGGATGGGACTCTCCGGTTTGGGAGTTGACTTTGTGTGTCGAGTGGCGATATCCGACAGGAGATTATGTTAGAGACCCATATTTCTAAGTACTCAGAGCATCTAGGAGGGATGAAGATATATCGGGATATTCGTCAACACTTCTGGTGGAATGGTATGAAGAGGGAGATAGCTCGATTAGTTTTTTGGTGTTTAGTCTGTCAGTAGGTCAAGGCTGAGTATCAGAGACCGGCCGGACTACTTCAGTCTTTACCGATTTTGGAATGGAAGTGGGACCATATTACTATGGTCTTTGTGATCGGTCATCCTAGATCTCCGTCTGGTAGAGATGCTATATGGGTTATAGTAGATCGACTCATGAAGGTTACTCACTTTCTTCCTTTAAAAGTGGGCCACTCTATAACGCAATTAGCTGAGATATACATGAGGCAAATAGTCAGATTGTATGGCATTCTAGTTAGTATAGTTTCTGATAGAGATTCGCGATTCACGTCTCATTTTTGGCAGAGCCTATAGCAGAGTCTGGGTACTAGGTTGAACTTCAGTTTAGTCTACCATTCGCAGGGGCACATAATTCGATCTTTGCGTTTTTGATGAATTTAACGAACCGGGCAGCGAAAGCACGGACAGTCGGAGCGTAGTATTCAGACTTTGGAGGATATGCTTCAAGCTTGTATACTTGACTTCGGTGGATCTTAGGAGGATTACTTAAATTTAGTAGAGTTCTCCTATAACAATATCTTCCAGACGAGCATCCAGATGGCACCCTTCGAGGCTTTGTATGGTAAGAGATGCAGATCACCGTTAGCTTGGGAAGACCTTGGCAAAAGGCAGATGCTTGGTCCAGAGATGATTGCTCATTCGATTGGAGTGATAAGTCAGATCAAAGACTATCTCAGAATGGCTCAAGATCGCTAGCGTCTTTGGACAGATCAGCACCGTCGTCATCTTGAGTTCTCTGTCGACGGCCATATATTTTTGAGGATTTTGCCTACCAGTGGAGTTATCAGATTTAGAGTACGAAAAAAGCTTAGTCCTAGATATATAGGCCCGTTCGACATTCTCGAGCGAGTTGGAGATGTATCATATCATCTAGCTCTTCCACCATCGCTTCATGAGGTACATGATGTCTTTCAAGTATCTCAATTATTTCGGTATATTCCAGACCCGAGCCATATCCTGGATCATTCTGATTTGGTCGTTGGTACCGACCTATCATATGAGAAGAAGCCCGTGTCTATTTTGGACCAGAAGGAATAGGTTCTCAAGAACCGGACTATTGGATTAGTTCGAGTTGCTTGGGGACATCACTCACTGGGCAAGTCAACGTGGGAGCACGAGGATGATATGCGTACTCGTTATCCATTTTTTTTGACTTGGGAGGTATACTTATTCGTATAACCGTGTCCAATCTTAGCTTTTGCATGTGATTGATTGTTAGCTTATCTGTTATGTCTGTTATTGTTTCTTTTCTGATTTTTAGTTGATTCCCATAAAATTTCATGCTCACATGAGTTTCATACTTTTGTCTATTTTGATTTGAGTTGAATTCATAATTGTTTGAATTGAGTAATCCCCAATTACTGACATCGGTAACCGATCTGCTTGTTACAGTTTCGTGCTTCCTTTCTTGGATTTTCTTGTTAGTTAATTTTGGATCCTAATGAAAATTTTGAGGACAAAATTTTTCTAAGGAGGGGAGAGTTGTGAGACTCGTCTCACAATATTCGTACTTTTTACGGATACGTATTTTTTGTTCTATTTATTATATTTTATTGGTTCTCGAGGAAGCTCACAAATTTTTAACATTGAAACTTTACTACCTGACCGGTATATCGACGGTATACTACAATATACCGACGGTATACTGTCCAACATATATTTGTTTTACTTTTAAAGATATTTTTGAGATATTTTCTAGAATTTCTCTCTATATAGTACTCAAGTTCATTTCATTTCTTTATTTCTCTTTCTCTCTCTTCTCTTCTTCATTTCTCTCTCAAATTTGGAGCTTAGTCTTAAGACCTAGAGTTTGGTTTCTGAACCCCTTTGTGGTGGTGTACTAGAAGGTTTAGGCTGGGAGCTCATTTTAGGTAAGTACACCTTTCCGATTCTATGAACTTCTTTTACTTTCTATCATTTTCTTTCCTGTAGCCTTGGTTATTGCTTTTTAGTTTAGACTTGCTTTACTATAGTTGTTCATATGATAATTTCTAGCCTAGTGACCATTTCAGTTTTGATTTCTAAAAGAACCATGTTCCGTCCCTTTGGTAACACGGTAACAGATACGGTACCAGAGTTTTGATCGTAAAATTTAGTCCATATTATGATATGAGACTTTACCTAGACTTGAATTCTTGTTAGACTTGGTTCTGGTAATTTTTGGAATTTGATTTGGGTCAAGGAAATCATACTTGACTATAACCATGTTTATCCTTAGAAAATGGCATACCGACGGTATACTACAGTATACCGACGGTATACTGATTTTGACCGACTTGGATTTCTAGATATTTTCTGTGAACCTTATCGGCATACCGACGGTATACTATAGTGTACCGACGGTATACCGATCATTGCCGACATTGTTAACTGACTTCATGATATTTTCCTTGGCCGACATACCGACGTTATACTACAGTATACCGACGGTATACCGATTTGTGAAACTTTATTTTCCAAAACCTTTCTTGCCTACTTGGAACGACATACCGACAATATACTACAGTGTACCTACGGTATACCTTTTTATTAGAATCCAGAACTTATTGCATTTTTTCCATATCTGGACCGGTATACCGACGGTGTACTGGACTGTACCGACGGTATTCCAATCGTGCTCTTTCTTTAGGAATTCTTTGTTTTTCGTGATTTTTTTTTGATTCTTCTGGCTTTTACTTGGACATGCGATGAATTAACCTGATTAGACATGAACTTACCTGGCTTCAGATGCCTTGACTTAACTTGGCTTTACTCGATTTCATCCGACTTTGTCGGCTACACGTGATGACATGATTGACTGGACTTGACTTGGCATGACTTTACATGGTTTCATTGAACATGGCTTGACTTAGTTTCACTTTCCTTCATCTGGATAGACATGGCTTCACATGGTTGTACATGGCTTTACCTGGCTTCACTTGGCTTTACCTAGCTTCACTCGGATTCACGTGGCTTAGTTTTTGTCGTGGCTTACATGAGTGTTAATGAAATGTATATTAAAACTTGTTTATATTACTATTAGAACTTATTTTTTATATTATGTCTAGGATGGATTCTGTGAAATATCACACCCGAATTCAAACAAGAAACTGCTAGGGATTATTAACTAGAGATTCACTTAGTACATCGCTAAGGATTTTCCTAGATTGTATGCAGTCCCGGTTATTCATATGGTTATCTTGTGGAGTCACTATTAAAAGTTACGGGGTTAGTGACGCTTTTAGCAACTTTATTATAAAACATCGCTATTTTTTTCCAAATTAGGCGACGTTAATATAAAATATCGCAAGTAGTCGCTAATAGCGACGTTTGGCGTCGTTCAGCGACATATTTTAGTAAAATAGAAAATGATGTCGCAGAAGTGCCGCTAAACGTCGCTAATATTTTAATTATAGCGATGTTTAGCGATATTTTGTATTCAAGTCGCAGTATATTAATATACTAGGATGTTTAGCGACATCTATTTTAGACGTTGCTAAATTATTTTATTTAGGGTTCTCCTCCTCCCTCCGGTGAAGTCCCCCCTAGTGCGGCTCCTCCCCTCCGGCGTGGCTGCTCCCCTCGCGCGGCTGCTCCCCTCCGACAACCTCGGGCTTCTCCTCTTCCTCTCGTTAAGCCCTAACCCTAACCCTATCTCTCTCTCTCACAAACGTGGACACAATATTTGATAGAGGACATGACACAGACACAAATATAGATACAAAATGAGATACGACATAGACACATACACTAACACGACATGTCACTTACACGACACAAGAATGAGAATCATAAGAGTATTATGGTAGTTTTGGTTGTGATATTTGGTATCAAGAAGTTTTGTATCAATTGGCATGTTAGAATATTGATGTTGTGTATGCTAGTGTTAGTGTGTAGAGTTTGCGTGTGTTATGATGGTGCTAGAGTATTGTGTGTGTGAGAGAGAGTCTATTGTGTTTAATAGTGTGCACTTAGTTGTGTGTTCATGAGTGTTTATGAGGGATTTTGAGAAAGGATCACACAACAGCTGTACATATTGAATGATGGAAGCAGTAGGTATTTTTCCAGCAGAGTAAGCAAATGTGTTTTTGCACTCTGTAACTGCAAGTGACAGCATCCAGCAGATTTTAAGAGCTTGCAACTGTGCTGGTGCTTGATTCCAGAGCTGTAGAGGGTGCTGCAACTGTGTCCTGTTTTGGGGTTTCATTGTTGGCCTGTAGTGCAGTGACTTGGAGGGTGGAGAGCTCAGTTTGTATTTATGTTGTAAGGTGGTGAGCTAAGGTCTGTGCTATGCTTAATTGTGCAACTTCATTATTATAGGAGCCTTGGCAACTACATCTTTAGTGCACTGCAAGAGGATGCTATAGTAGAGTGTGCAACAATAATATGAAGTACAGGTACTACACTGGGTGATACTATAGATTTTAGGGTTGCCAGCACTTCAAGTAGAGTAGAACAGTGGCAGCAAGCAATGCACACAATAAGTTTGCGTATGTGTGTAGTAGGGTTAGTGAGATGTATGCGTATCTTGTAATACATGGATAGGGTAGTGTATGTGTAGTGAGTTGTGGGTGAGGTTTTAAGTGAGTGCTAGTGTATTGAGTGTGTGTTGCAGGTTTGCAGGTATGTGTGTCCTAGTGTGGGTATCATAAATATGGATACCTAGATGCTAGGGATTGGGTTCAAAGGAATGTTATGTATGGAAATATGTCCAGAGTGCAAGGTATGGGTACCAAGACATTGAACACGTGATGACACCTATTTAGTAGGGTTTGAAATTTAGAGTTGTCCCCATGTCTACTAGTTTTTGGCTAGTCACAAATTATAAAACGGATACTCACGCATCACAACTCGAACACTCACGCATCAATATGAGTTGTTAATTACTTTGATGAACATGTATATCAATCTTTGCATCCATTTGAATAATATACTTGAATGATATCTATTCATCTTTTCAGAAGTATCTAGAAATGGATCTGAATTACTACCTGTGTCATCGTTCGTGAATATATAACCGTCATCCTGATGACATGTGCGGTATCCGGGATGAATTTATACAGGAGATGGAATAGTTCCTGCAGTTCGCCAAGGTAAACTCAATACATGGATGACACCAAAATTAAGTATCCGTGTGTGAGAAATCGCAACTTGAAATATCACTCAGAAGTGGATGTGACATATTATTTATAATCGAGGGATTTTACGCCGAATTACTATCAGTGGACCCAACTCGGAGAACTTGTGTCTTTAGAATCAAAGGTAGAGCCTTATGTGGATCCGTATATGGATGTCCACGACCACGTTGATTACGACGAGTGCGTGAACGTGGTTTTCAAAGCTGTCGGGCCTAGTTTTGATCTGGACAATTATGATGCAGCTGAGGAGGCACCGAATACCGATGCTGCTAAGTTCATGGAGTTATTGTAGAATGCAAGGACTCCATTATATCCTAGTTGTGAGGATCATTCACCGTTGGAGGTGGTTATAAGACTGTTGAACATCAAGTCTGATTTTAACATGTCGCAAGAATGCTACAACCGATTGATGGAGTTGATTATAGAGATCTTGTCGGCGGGTGTTAAGATACCTAAAGACTTCTACCAGTCTAAGAGGATGGTGAGATCCCTTTGGATGGGATACGAGAAAATTGATGCATGTCAGAACGGGTGCATATTATACTACAAAGATGACAAGGATAAAGATGTGTGCCAATTTTGTGGTGCTGATCGCTATAAGTCAACTATACAGAAAGGCCTGTCGGTGCAAGAAAGTCGACCGATTCGATACACTACTTGCCTTTCACGCCGCGGTTGTAGAGCTTGTTTATGGTGAAAGAGACTACCAAAATACGTATTCGCACAAGCGAGAACTGATTGAAGAAGTGTTAGAAAACCCATCTGATGGGGAAGCATGGAAGCACTTCGATCGAGAGTATCCCAATTTTGCTTCGGATCCGCATAATGTAAGATTGGGGCTCTCGTCCGATAGTTTTACCCCATTCGGACTTTTGGGCTCCCAGTATTCGTGGTGTTCTGTGCTCGTCACCTCGTAAAACCTACCACCTTGGATGTGCATGAAGACTCTGGTTATGTTCTTAACCGTTATTATTCCAGGTTTGAATAATCCAAAGAGGAATATTGATGTGTACTTGCAACCGTTGATAGATGAGTTAAATCAACTGTGGAAACTAGGCGCCAATACGTACGGTATTTCAAAAAAGCAAAATTTTTAGATTAGGGCTGCACTTATGTGGACCATTAACGACTTTTCGGCTTATGACATATTATCAGGATGGAGCACTCATGGTCGTATCTCATTTCCGTATTGTATGGACCATACTAAGGCTTTTCGTTTGAAACACGGAGAAAAACTGTGCTTCTTCGATTGTCATCGACAATTTCTGCCGTCGGATCATCCATTCCGGATGAACATGAATGCATTTTGTGCCGACGTTATGGAGAAGGAAAATCCACCTCCAAGGTGGCCTGGAGACACGATATGGGAGGAAGTGGTACCTCCTACTGTTAAGGTAGAATTGACTGTTAAGGAGAAAGTGATACCTCCTATTGTTAAATTGGAAGCGATTGTTAAGGATGAAGTGGCAACGTCTACTGGTAAGGAGGAAGTGGTACCTCCTACTGTTAGGCAGACACCAGCTCAGAGGGGGAGTTCCAGTCACCCAGCACCTATAGCGGATATTGATCACCTAGACGATGCATATGCGAAGTATTTGAGGGACTGGGTTCTGCCCAGCATATTAGATTTCCTTGAGAGATTGAGAAATTGGATAAGAATTATTGTGTAACTGTGATACTTTTATTTTGCTTATTGTATGACTGTGATACTTTTATATTATACTTATTGTGTGACTGTGATACTTTTATATTATGCTTATTGTGTGACTGTGATACTTTTATATTATGCTTATTGTGTTACTGTGATACTTTTATATTGTGTTTATTTTGTGACTGTGTTATTTCATATACTTTTATGATATTTCATACCCAATAAATTCAATGGAGGGTTGGTTCGGGTCTGTCAATTTTTATAAACTTTTATAAGTCTGTGTATTTGTTTTATTATCATATCTTATTATCAGGTATGGTCAGATGACGCGGATAGTTTGAAGGTCGATCCTCTAAACGGAGTGCTCCTCTGATACATGCTACTAGTTCCAGATCCTTCTCGCAGAGTACTCCAGTGTACCGATCTTTAGCATCTCCTACTCCGCCGATGATACGACATGGTAGTACTCCTGGGACGAGTAGTTCTAAGCCTGAGACTACTCCCTCTTCCAGCGCTCCTCCAGCTAAAGGTACCATGGAGGTAGAGGATCAAATGGAGGAGGTCGAGCTGTCTCCGTCTGCATATGTTTAGAGCGATCCTCCTTGCGCTCTTCCGGACGAGACGAAGATGGAGATTTGGACCGACGGGCCTCAAAATTAAGTTAATTAGTTAAAATTTTGGGCCAACGGATTATATCTTTATATTTATGAATTTATTTATCATTGTATAGATATCGTCCGTCGAAAGTACAGAGAGCACTAGGGGTGTTTCTGAGACAGAACTATGGTGGGCCTTGGATCAACTACTCAGATGCCCCTGAAGATTGGAAGGCATTCTAGTTTCCCCACTCCAAGGTAAAAATATATTTTAATATCAATAATCATTTATGCATATTATATAACTCCTTATCTTACTTTTTATAGAAAATCTATTTCTATCCACCACTCTGGGCTAAGAAGATCGAGGAGCATTTTTCTTCCGTCGTTGCCAAACTGATCCATGATGCGATCAACGATCCAAAGGCTCGTGATTGTGATTGAGCCCCGATTCATGGTTGGATCATGCCTGAGCAGTAGATTGCGATAAAGGTAAGATTCAGCGAACCTAGGTACATGTAGAGGTCGGAGAAGATAAAGGCGGCTACGTCAAAGGCAGGAAAGTGGTATGGTGGCTCGATTCCCATGACAGAATATTTTCGTCGTCTGGTATGTATTCTATTAAATATATATTATTTTAATGAAAGCAAGATAAGATGTTTGATTTTTATAAAAAATAATATAATTTTTAACAGGTATAGAGGGGTGAGGACGCCAACATGGTGACCATCTTCCTGGCCACCAATTGGAAGGACGAAAAGCTCATCGATGAGAAGGCCACGCAGACCTATGTACGTTACTTTACCTTATGTTAGTTTTAATATAACTTTAAAAATATGCAAATATATATCTATATAGTTAGTAATAAGTACCTTAGACGTTAGCAAACAATTTTCTAGGACGAGTATCTTAGACTACGTGAGAGGGCGACTGCTAGTGCTCCTGCAGAGGAAGGGAATGGTACTTCCTCGCAGCCCTCTACATCTCCGTCGACGGATGAGCGCCATTGGGGATTATCAGAGGGGTACATACTACGGTATAGGATCTTACGACACCGTTGTTCCGACGCATTCATCCAGGGCCCCGAGTCTCTTACAGTGTGCATTCCTAACAGCCTTCACAGGAGTCGATACGAGCCTAGGAGAGTATTGACCGTCAGATTGCTGACCTGCGTGACGAGTTGCTATAGAAAATTACGGAGCAGCCCGAGTCTCAACCGCAGACCGACGATGCGATGATCATGGCACGTTTTGATGCGCTCGAGTGTAGCCTATTAGAGATTAGGACTCTGAGCCAGACGATGGAGCACAACCTTACATTGCTTAGGACTATGAGCCAGACGACAGAGCGCAGCTTGATGACTATGTCCGCGTCTACGGAGCATAGACATACGGAGCTGGAGGGGTTGCATATGGTCATGAGAGACTCACTTGCGAGAATATATGTGACTCAGGATTTGTTGAGACGGATGGCGGAGACGAACACTTCGAGGATGGTATCTGCCATGGATTCGTATAATGCTCGATTGCTAGCATTGGAGCAGATACGTCCTCCTGTTCCGCAGGCATCGACATCGACACTGATATCGACTCCATCGATTCTACTGCCTCCTCTATCGGGACCGATGATGCTTTCTCAGGACTAGTATGACTTTCACTTATCCCAGAAGCACGATAGTGTTCCTTCTCCTCCTCCTAATCCGCAGTAGTTCTTATTGGGACTTTTTTAGTATGTTGGTGTGTATTGGCCCATTCTTGGGTCTTTGATGTACTTATTTCATACTTTTTACTACATTATTTGGATGAGACGGATGTGACATTATTTTAGATTCAAGTATTTATTTGTTGGGAAATTTCTGTATGTTTCGATATTCTTAACGTTTTTGTGTATGTATCGGTGTTGGGTGTTCCATCGAAGGGGTCTGCGAACCCAAAAAATTCAACGGAGGGTTGCTCCGGGTCTATTTATATAAACTGTGATTTTAAAACTATAAGTAGACTTTTGTTGAAAAATAATTTTAGAAATTGCATGCTTTCTTTTCTGGTTTTTTTTAAATTTAGCGACGTTCTACGAACTTTACCGACGTGACAGTTCATCGCTAAATTGTGTTAAAACGTCACTAACTAGTATCTGGGATGTCGCTAATCAGTGTCAAAACGTCGCTACATGTCGCTAAAAACCTGACATGGAAATTTTTGCCAGGTCGACGTTGGTGTAGCAAAACGTCGATGATAATGTCGCTGATTTGGCGACGTTATGCGATAATATACAACGTCGCTGATATACCAATGTCGGGTAGATGAGCGTCACTAATTTGACGACGTGTATGTGTCACAAATGTACGTTGCTATAGCGACGAATAGATACTAAATTCTTGACAGCAACCATGGATTACGTGACAACGCCAAAACATCGCTAATTATGTCGCGAATATATTTTAGCGACATTTTTTTTACATATTAACGACATTTTTTGATATCGCTAATATGTATTATTTTGGTAGTGAGTATCTTGTGGAGTATCCTGTGGTTTATCTTGAGAAGTATTCGATGCTGGTTTCTGTCTATGGATATCCCGAACAGACTGCAGGGGCATGCCATCAGAAGGAACTCTAGTATCGTCGTGCATTATAATTATTAGTAATTAGGATTGTGATAACCCTAGTTAGTTAAAGTATCAAGCCGTACTTATATGATTTGTCGTAATTTATAGATGATGGTTAGTCTAGGCTTTACATGATCATACCTTTATTTTTTACACCTGTTACTCTATTGATTATCAGTTCAGGATATGTCTCATTGTAGGTTTACAGTATTTTCTTTAATATCCTGAGATTATTTACATTATGTCTTTACTTTTAGTATTTGTATTGCTTGTGTTGTTGGTTTAAGTTCCTAGATTGACTTCATTTGCGGTACTTGCTATTTGGGGTCTGACCCTATTGGTTTTGCATGACCAGATCTAGTAGCAACATCGAAGGATCTTCTGTACTTTTCAGAGGATAGGGACTACCAGGAGCACTAAACCACTTGAGTGGGTTTTCTTATTTCCCCTGATGTACATTCTACTTATGTTGGCATTTAGCCACCGAGCACATGTTTAGCTCATATTTTGGATTGATCGGTTAGCCTACGGACAATAACATGATTGTGATATCCTAGGCTTGATCATGTATGACTTAGATTCTGGCTAGTATATTCATCTTGTGTTCACTTGCTTCATGATCTTCTGTATATTATAGTTTGGGAAGCTTTACTATTATATTTTAGCTGATCTTACATCTTGTTATTATTCTGTTGTTCTTGTGATTGAGATACTAGGGTTTGTAGGACCTAGGCTTGACTGTTGGTTTATAGTAGTGACCCCTCATGTCTTATAGCTTCACCGTATATATGGAGTACCAGAGTGCTCTAAGTATATGTAGCTGTCTTTGTCAGTCTTGCTCTCCAGTATTCTGGTTCTGGGGTGTAACACCAGTCCACCCCGAGATGTACCTAGATCCGCTCCTAAGGTTGTGTGTGTGGAGGGTGGGGGGAGGGGGATTCAATGGCCGTGCATAGAATATGGTGATGACAGAGAGGATATTTTGGTCCTAAAAGTCTGGTCAAATGATTTGACCGTCGGTCATAAACGGTTTCTTTCAAAAGTGGAGGATATCGTACATTATGGTAATTCGATCGTAGAGTACGTCTTAAATTACTGTAATAAAATTTGGATGCAACTTATTTTTTTCTCATAATTTAATTAATAAATATATGTAAGAATATATTTGAAAATAAAAATGTACGATAAAGCTGATTTTTGTGTGTGCACTATACAGTAGTATTGATTAAATATAAGAAATTTTGACTTTGCCCCTACTTTATTTACCATATTTAAGAGTGCACCCTACTATTGTACCATAGTGTACAAGATCTTCCACTTTTGACGAAAACCATCTAAGATTGACGGACAACTGCTTTTACTACAAAAATAATACAAATTAGCGATGCAAAAAAACTTCGCTAATAGGTTAAAAAAATGTCGCTAAAAAAATTAGCAACGTAATTTAAGACGTTTTGGTGTTGTCGCGTACTCCATGGTCGATGACAATAAATTTGTTGCTATTCGTCGCTATTGCGGACATACATTTGCGACGCGTCCACGTTATCTATTATTTTGTTATTAGCGATGTCCAGCGATACGACATCGGTTTATCTGCGACAAAGCATATTGTCGCATAAAATTGCTAAATCAACGACATTACCAGCGATATTTTGCTACATCAATGTTGGCATGACAATAATTGCCATGTCACCACTTTAACAACGTGTAGCGATGTTTTGACGCAGGTTAGCGACGTACATAAAAGACCCAAGAATGGGCTAATACACGTCGATAAACGTCGCAGAACGTCGCTAAATAAAAAAATAGAAAAATAAGCATTTAGTGTCAAAAATATTTTTCAATAAAAGTCTGCATGCAGTTATAAAATCACAGTTTACATAAATAGACCCAGAGCAACCCTCCGTTGAATTTACTGGGTTCGCCGACCCCTTCGGTAGAACACTCAACACCCGTATATACACAAACACGTCAAGAATATCGAAACACGCAGGAAAGTCCAAACAAATAAATACATGAATCTAAAATAATGTTACATCTGTCTCATCCAAATAATCCACGGAAAAGATATGAAATAAGTACATCAAAGACCCAAGAATGGGCTAATACACACAAACATACTAAAAATGTCGTAATAAGAACTTCTGAGGATCAGGAGGAGGAGCAACATTGTCGTGCATCTGGGACAAGAGAAAGCCATACTGCTCCTGAGAAAGCATCATCGGTCCCGATAGAGGAGGTAGTGGAATCGATGGAGTCGGTGTCGATGCCATGGGACCAAAAGGACGTATTTGCTCTAATGCTAGCAGTCAAGCATTGTATGAATCCATGGCGAATACCACCCTCGAAGTATCTGCTCCAATATTCTCTGCCTCCGACCGACTTAAAAATCCTATGCCTCATGTATCATCTCAAGTGAGTCGCTCATGGCCGTATACGACGCCTCCAGCTCCATCTGTCTGTGCTTCGTAGACGCAGCTATAGTTGCCAAGCTGTGCTATATCGTTTGGCTTATAGTCATGATGTTCATAAGGCTGTGCTCTGTCGTTTGGCTTAGAGTCCTGAGCTCGATAAGGCTATGCTCGAGCGAATCAAAATGTGCGAAGATCGTCGCATCGCCCGTCTGCGACAAAGACTGTGGCCTCTCTGTAATTCTCTGTAGCAACTTGTCATGAAGGTCTGCAATCTGACCGTTAACGCTCTCCTGGGCTCGTATCGACGCCTGCAAAACGTGCGAGTAATGAACACTAATAGAGGGGGCCCTGGATGACTGTGTTGCAACAAAGGTATTGTAGGTTCCGTACCATAGTATATACCCCTCTGAAGACCACCAACGGTGGTTATCCAGAGCTCGTTCACCGACAAAGCTGTAGATGGCTGCGAGGAAGTACCAGCTCCTCCCTCTGCATGTGGACAAGCAGTCGTCCGCTCACGTATTTAAGATTCTCGTCCTAGAAAAGTGGTTGCTAACGTCTAAGGTACTTATTACTAACTATATATATATATCTATTTGCATATTTTCTAACTTATATTTAAACTAACACAGGGTAGTGAAACATACATAGGTCTGTGTGACCTTCTCACCGATGAGCTTTCTGCCCTTCCGATGGGTGACTAGGAAGACAGTCAATATGTTGGCATCCTCACCCCTCTATACCATTTAAAAATTATATTATTTGTTATTAAAATTAAACATCTTATCATACTTTTATTAAAATAATATATATTCAATAGAATACATACCAGACGACGGAAATATTTTGTCATAGGAATCGAGCCACCAAACCACTTTTCTGCCTTCAACCTAGCTGCCTTCGCTTTCTCCGACCTTTCTTTGTACCTGGGTTCGTTGAATCTCACCTTCATCGCAGTCCACTGCTCAATCATAATCCAACCGTGGATAGGTTTTTCGGAGCATCACAACTGTTCTTGTCGTTGATTGCATCACAGATCAACTTTGCAGCGATGGCATAAAACTGCTCCTCGATCTTCTCAGCCCTGTGTGGTGGATAGAAATTAGTTTTCTACAAGAAGTAAAATAGAGATATTAAAAGTAAAAATATTTTTTTACCTTAAAGTGGGCTAACTAGAATGCTTTCCTTATCATCATGAGCATCTGCGTAGTTGATCCAAGGCCCACTATAGTTCTGCCTCAGAAATACCCCCAGTGCTCTCTGTACCATCGAGGGATGATATCTATACAACGATAATTAAATTCATAAATATATAGATATAATTATTTAAAAAATATTAACTAAGTAACTTACTTGATAGGATGGTCCCTCCAAATCTCTATCCTCGTCTCATCCAGAGACGCGCATGGAGGATCGCTCTGATCATGTGCAGACGAAGTCGGCTCTACCTCTTTCATTTGCTCTTTGTCTCCATGGTGCCGTCAGCAGAAGGAAGTGTAACCTCCGTATCCTGAAATTCGTGCTTAAATGTTGTTATTAGGTCAATTTGGGGCTATTGGGATTTTTTCATAATTTTTAGTTAATTAAAAAGCTAGTAACCCTAATTTTCTAGAACTTTCAAGAATTTATTTTAGGGACAAATATAATTAAAAATATCCCAAACTTTTATTTTAGGTTCTAAATAGTCAAATATATTTTATAGAATTATTTGGGAATTTTCTGATTATTTTTAGCATTTATTTTGAGTTAATTATGAAAAACTGAATTAAAAACTAATTTCTGAAAAAGAAAACCCCAAAAGTAATTATTTTTGCCCAGTCAGCAAACATGGGGCCCACCTGTCAGCCTCCCGCAGCGAACAGTGCCTGGCCCGCCTGTCAGTGACAGAGGGGCGACCTCGAGCCGAGCCGAGCCGACCTCGAGCCGACCTCGAGCCGAGCCGAGTCAGACTTTGACTCGGACTCAGCTGAGCCGAGCCACGTGGATCCATGACCGTTTGATCTGAGCGGGTAGCATTGGATGGCTGCCACGTGTTGAGATCTGAGCCGCGGCTGCTCTTTCTCTCTCCTCTATATATATATTAGTTTAGTTAATTATTTTCTAGGATTTTTCTTCAGCCGATTTTTGGAGAATTGCCATCTAGGGTTCCTTCATCTTCCAGAAGACATTACGCATAGCTCCGGACTCCAAACGAGGCCTAGTTTTTTGTGTTAGAATGATATTGAGGTTAGATTTCTGATTATATAATTTTTTTTACGAAATTATGATTATTAAATTCTGGAATATTCGTAGAGCACAACATGTCCAAAAATAGACGTATTTTGATGTTTTCGCGAATTCGGGAGAACCAGGAATCAGAATCATGAACCGTTTAAATTTTCGGAAAGCTAATGTCGAGATAATTGACATATGTTTTTTCCAGAATTTAATTCGAAGTATTTATATACTTTTAATTCTGTAGAACTTTTAGGTTAGAATTTAACCATCGGTGCACGATATTAAACTTGTATGTGCCATAATTTCCAAACAAATTTGAATTCGAACAAGCCGTAAATTCCAGCATGTTTTTGACGCTGAAATCTACAGGAAATCATGCATGAAAGTCGAGTTTGTGTCAGTTGACTTTTTGGTCAACAGATCGCCTCGATTTGCGTGCCATGAGTCTCGAGTTGATAAAATTTAGTTCCTTTGGAAAAAATTTAGGCATTAACCTAAAAATTAGAATAATAAGATTAAAATAGAATTTTAGAGTAATTATTCCAGAATTAAATAAATTAAAATAAATTATCTTTTGACATGGTAAATTTGTAATACATAGGCTATTTGGACTATGACTTGAACTCTGATTCATACCAGCAGCAGGACCCCAGGCGAGTACATTCTCTGACAGTTTCCATTATGTTGATTATCTCTATAATTCTTGTTGTATAGTGTACATGACTCTGACACTGTTATTTACACGAGTTGGCATCATCGAGACCTGTCACGAGGAGTCGTGATTGGAATCCATCGTGCTAGCTGGGGAAAAATGGGGAAATATTAGTAGCTTATGTGATCATACCCAAACTTTACATGCAACATAGCTCACCCACACCTCACGTCGCTGCAGCCTGACCCTTACATGCCTCATCGCTGTTACATATGGTTAGTCGGACTTGTTGGGGATGAACGCTAATTAATGTAATGAGTCATATAGTCCCAAGCTGATCACATGATATGCTGATATTTCACACACTTAGTTAGATAATTTTTGACATGCATCTCTAGTATATGGATCTAGCATCTCTACATGTTCTAGTTATTGTTCTTGTACACACTTATATACCAGTTTATTATTCTTGCGTGTACTTGTATTTCTATTTCATTGCTAGATGTATATTAATGATGATGTTCCAGTATTTTTTTATTCCAGCATTCCCTTATTCTAGTATTTCTCATTGCCAGTTTTTATATCTGTCTTGTATTTCTTTACACTGTGTTATAGTTTTTGTCAATATGCATGGAACTGCTGTTAGAGGTATATTTCGTTCCAATCCTGACTGGATATTTTTTCCAGACTGTGACATAGAGGACTTGTTTTCCAGTATACTTGGAGATTGGATGTTATTGTTTGCAGGTTTGGTTATTTGGTCGTTTAGACTTTTCTTGTATTTCATTGCTTGCTTCGATATCTCATCGTGCCTTAGCTTATGTGATTGAGTATATTCCATATTATATTATGATATCGGTGTCTCCTTATGGAGTTGGATATTCATGTGAGACTGATTAGATAGTTACATGACCTAGACAATGTTCTACCGCCGATGCTGTGGCGTAGGCTGGACGTACCCACGCTCTCGTGCCCCTATACCGGGTGCGGGTCGTGACACGTTTTTAGTGGTGGCCCATGCAGGTCAGACTTCGCAAGTTGTGCGATATCGTGGTAGTGCGATGTCTTAGTTGTACTACTGCGTGCCTGCAATAGAATATAGGACATAGGATACTAGGATGAGAGAGGATACTCAATCACAAAAATTCTTGAGAGATTCCTGGGACGACCCCTTGAGAATCTTATTATAATTTTCAATTTAAATCTTTTTCCTTATTTTCGTCCGCTCTCGCTTGTTGTTATTGAACTTGATCCTTGTTGATCAGTTATTAAATTAAAAATAATGGTATCATTGTTGAGTTTGATTCTTGTTGACCAGTTGTTAAATTTAAATTCTTGGTATCATTGTTGAGTTGATTTCTTATCGAGATGAAATTTTATGGGCTAAAATTTATGGTATCATCTGATGACATATATTGATAAGGACAGTGAGAAAGGTAAAACGTCTACTTTGGTTATGGAACCTAGAGTTTATCGCAGCCACATTAGCTATCGTGACGAGAACGTAGGAACCTGACTTGGATGTACATACTTTAGTTATGAAATTTAGAATTTCTCGCAGCCATACCGGTTGGTGTGGCGAAGATTCTAGATGACATGATTATAGAGTTGCATACCTTAGTTACGGAACCTGTCGTTTATCGCATTTATTCTTACTGGCGTGGCGAGGATTCTGAGTGTCATAATTTCTGACAGACGTGTATGATTATCAGGTTGTATCTTAAAATGGTTCTTAAAGTCTTATCTCAATACTTATCTATTTTGTTATTACAGGACTTTGTTCCATCGCTTCTTTTCTTTACTAGCAGTAAAGATACCTTCAGTCCTTGATCCAGTTCCTTTTTGAGCTTATTTTCTTTGAGGATTCCCTGTTAGTATGATAATTAGTGACTTACAATTTTGTTTGTGTCTTGTATTAGTGTTGACTGGGTGTGACTTGTGAGTTTGTAAGTGTTTCTTGGTTGGACATGAGAGTAGTAGGCATTAATCTAGAGATACCCATAGTGTAGTGCCTTGTAGCAATAGTTCCATGATATGTGTCATTATTATTATATTGGTATTATAGGTAGAAGGAGTAAGAGTATCAGTGAAGGTTCCAAGAGTAAGTATCAGAATCAGCATGCTAGTCCTGGATAGTCATTAAATTATGTATTTGGATGATCTATGTAAATAATTAAGTATCAAGGAATTGTGTTAAAGATTAATGGAGCATAATGTTCAATTTGATGATTGATATTGGGTTTGTTAAGAGTAAAGGAATGTATATGCATAAAGGGTTTAATGAGATGTCATAAATAGAGAAATATCAAGATTGGTAATGAAAGTTGTGAAATATATTATAGATTAGTTTAACAGGATGTAAAAGGTTTAAGAGATATGCTTATACATCAATCGAGATATGGAACCATATGCCTGCCCTTGAGATTGAAGTAAAGCACGGGTATTATAGAAAGTGCAAGTGATCGTGAGTTGTAATAAGTTTGATGAGATAATCTAATGATGAAGCTAGTGTTACCATACCAATAGTGCTAGTGATTCTATATCAAAGATTTGTTGAGCAAGGTGCTAATGACAGTAAGTACTTCGTGTGATGATAATTAGATTGGTGTATCAATTAATATAGATAAAAAAAAATTATCAGAGAAAATATGTGTGATGATAACTTTGATTATTTGAAGTAATAGTGCAAGTAATCCAGGCAGTGCAATATTCAGTACACAGTTGAGAGTTGTAGATAATTGATGTATTTGTGTGCACCTTGAGTATTAGAGACTATGAGCATATAAGTGTACTTAGATGCTTGTGGATTAAATTTATAATTTGAAGAGTGGAAATGAATTTTAATTTTTAAAGAATTTTTGAGGAGTTGAGATTTTATGTTATTAAAGTTTTTGAGGATTAAAATTCAATTCAATAAACATAGTCAAAGCTATGAAGATTTTTGGAAGTGATTAAAATTTTATTTCAATGTTGAATATTTGACTTTTGAGGAAAGTATATGCATTTTATTTTAAATTGTTCAAGAAGTTAAATTTTGATGATTTTATTTGAGGATAAAATTTTATGGTGGGTAAGAAATATATATTAGTATATTAGTTGATGATGTGCATGTGTAAGGATCTATTGGCTTGAGAATGCTTGAGATGGTACTACAAACAAACTTGGGTGTCCATCTAGAGTTGCATTAGAAGGAGCAGTACTTAGTATGGTGTGTTGCACTTGGTGTGCACTTGAGTGATAAGAACGACTAGTATAAACAATTGTAGTAGGTAAGAGAGCTAGCAGTGAGTGTGCTTTTAGTAGAAACAGTAGTACCAAGGGATAGAGGTATCAAACTTTGGATGCATTATTAAACTATGGTTGTGTTAGAGGTCCTTGTTATCATGTTTTGGTATTAAATAGACAGAGGTGTGTAATGTGGATGTATCCATGGATATCTTGTGGACTAGAGATTAGTTGATGTGGATAACAGTATATAGGGACAGGAATTTGTGAATAAATGTGCAAGAGTTAAGTGTATAATAGAGGTTGAAGATGTCCAAGTAATAGATTAGAAGGCTATGTTCTGTTCTTTCCTCATATTCCTTTTTCATCTGTTTGTTTGATTGATTGATTCTTTAGTACCATAGCTTGTATCAATAATTTTCTTGTTAGAATATAGTTAGTAGTACACCCTAGCAGAGACTGTAATACCATGACAAAGGAGACCATGACCATGCATGTTTCATCTAGATTGCATATTTTATCTAGATTGCGTGTTGTATGACTATAGGTAGGATTCTCTTAGACTTTGATTGTTGAGGGTTTGACCGTAGTAAAGAGTTAATGAAGAGGTTATGATTTGACAAAGAGAGACAATGTGCCTTAAATTTCGAGGATAAGCATCAATTTCAATAAAGAGTTGAGAACTTAATATGACAGGATTGGCGATCTTGGTAAAGCGTTGATTTTATGAAGATTATGAAATGATTGAATTTGTCATTAAATTTTGAAGAAATTAAGAAGATTATCATTGTATTTATTTGACTGCAAGATATAGATTTATTTTGAATATTATAATTGAAGATTTTGCGAGTATTATATTATTTGAGTATTGTATGGAAAAAGAATCGAGGAGTAAGATCATTAATGGATTAGTGTTTGAATTCAAACTTTTCGGATGAGATTTCTTAAATTTATAAATATACATTGAGTGGATTTAAATTTAGAGGATTGGATATTAAGTTTTGTATTTAGTAATTAGCATAAAGTTTTTGAGGAGATTATGATACGAATGGAATTCGATTTTAAATTTGAAGATTTTAGGAATATGATATCTATAGAATTTTGGAAGTTTTATAGCAATATGAATTTACTTCATGATTATATGATTTGATGAAATTTTGATGATAATACATACAACTATTGAGGATTTTAAATTTTGAGGACGAAATTTTTTTAAGGTGGGTAGACTTGTAACCTCCGTATCCTGAAATTCGTGCTTAAATGTTGTTATTAGGTCAATTTGGGGCTATTGGGATTTTTTCATAATTTTTAGTTAATTAAAAAGCTAGTAACCCTAATTTTCTAGAACTTTCAAAAATTTATTTTAGAGACAAATATAATTAAAAATATCCCAAACTTTTATTTTAGGTTCTAAATAGTCAAATATATTTTATAGAATTTTTTGGGAATTTTCTGATTATTTTTAGCATTTATTTTGAGTTAATTATTAAAAACTGAATTAAAAACTAATTTCTGAAAAAGAAAACCCAAAAAGTAATTTTTTCTGCCCAGTCAGCAAACAGGGGGCCCACCTGTCAGCCTCCCGCAGCGAACAGTGCCTGGCCCACCTGTCAGTGACAGCGGGGTGACCTCGAGCCGAACCGAGCCGACCTCGAGCCGAGCCGAGTCAGACTTTGACTCGGACTCAGCTGAGCCGAGCCGCGTGGATCCATGACCGTTTGATCTGAGCAGGCAGCGTTGGATGGCTGCCACGTGTCGAGATCTGAGCCGCGGCTGCTCTTTCTTTCTCCTCTATATATAGATTAGTTTAGTTAATTATTTTCTAGGGTTTTTCTTCAGCCGATTTTTGGAGAATTGCCATCTAGGGTTCCTTCATCTTCCAGAAGCCATTGCGCATAGCTCCGGACTCCAAACAAGGCCTAGTTTTTTGTGTTAGAATGATATTGAGGTTAGATTTCTGATTATATAATTTTTTTATGAAATTATGATTATTAAATTCTGGAAAATTCGTAGAGCACAGCATGTCCAAAAATAGACGTGTTTTGATGTTTTCGCGATTCCGGGAGAACCAGGAATCAGAATCATGAACCGTTTAAAGTTTCGGAAAGCTAATGTCGAGATCATTGACATATATTTTTCCCAGAATTTAATTCGAAGCATTTACATACTTTTAATTCTGTAGAACTTTTAGGTTAGAATTTAACCATCGGTGCACGATACGAAACTTGTATGTGCCATAATTTCCAAAAAAATTTGAATTCGAACGAGCCGTAAATTCCAACATGTTTTTGACGCTGAAATCTACAGGAAATCATGCATGAAAGTCGAGTTTGTGTCAGTTGACTTTTTGGTCAACAGATCGCCTCGATTTGCGTGCCATGAGTCTCGAGTTGATAAAATTCAGTTCCTTTGGAAAAAATTTAGGCATTAACCTAAAAATCAGAATAATAAGATTAAAATAAGATTTTAGAGTAATTATTCCAGAATTAAATAAATTAAAATAAATTATCTTTTGACATGGTAAATTTGTAATACATAGGCTATTTGGACTATGACTTGAACTCTGATTCATACCAGCAGCAGGACCCCAGGCGAGTACATTCTCTGACAGTTTCCATTATGTTGATTATCTCTATAATTCTTGTTGTATAGTGTACATGACTCTGACACTGTTATTTATACGAGTTGGCATCATCGAGACCTGTCACGAGGAGTCGTGATTGGAATCCATCGTGCTAGCTGGGGAAAAATGGGGAAATATTAGTAGCTTATGTGATCATACCCAAACTTTACATGCAACATAGCTCACCCACACCTCACGTCGCTGCAGCCTGACCCTTACATGCCTCATCGCTGTTACATATGGTTAGTCGGACTTGTTGGGGATGAACGCTAATCAATGTAATGAGTCATATAGTCCCAAGCTGATCACATGATATACTGATGTTTCACACACTTAGTTAGATAATTTTTGACATGCATCTCTAGTATATGGATCTAGCATCTCTATATGTTCTAGTTATTGTTCTTGTACACACTTATATACCAGTTCATTATTCTTGCGTGTACTTGTATTTCTATTTCATTGCTAGATGTATATTAATAATGATGTTCCAGTATTTCTTTATTCCAGCATTCCCTTATTCTAGTATTTCTCATTGCCAGTTTTTATATCTGTCTTGTATTTCTTTACCCTGTGTTATAGTTTTTGTCAATATGCATGGAACTGCTGTTAGAGGTGTATTTCGTTCCAATCCTGACTGGATATTTTTTTCAGACTGTGACATAGAGGACTTGTTTTCCAGTATACTTGGAGATTGGATATTATTGTTTACAGGTATGGTTATTTGGTCGTTTAGACTTTTCTTGTATTTCATTGCTTGTTTCGATATCTCATCGTGCCTTAGCTTATGTGATTGAGTATATTCTATTTTATATTGTGATATCGGTGTCTCCTTATGGAGTTGGATATTCATGTGAGACTGATTAGATAGTTACATGACCTAGACAGCGTTCTACCGCCGATGCTGTGGCGTAGGCTGGACGTACCCACGCTCTCGTGCCCCTATACCGGGTGCGGGTCGTGACAGGAAGTTTTGACGGGGGAGTAGTCTCAGGCCTAGAACTGCTCGTCCCCGGAGTACTGCCACGTACCGTAAACGGAGTCGAAGATGTGACTGGTCGGTATACTAGAGTACTCTGTGATGAGGATCCGGAACTGGTAGCTAATTATAGAGGAGCAGTCCGTCTAGAGGATCTACCTTCGAATGATCAGCGTTATCCGGCTATACTTGATAATAACATATAATGATAAAAAAATTCAAAAACTTATAATAATTCATAAAAATAGACAAACCCGGAGCAACCATCCGTTGAATTTTTTGGGTACGAAATATCACAAAACTATAGGAAATATCACAGTCGCATAATAAGCACAATATAAAAATATCACAATCACACAATAAGCACAATATAAAAGTATCACAGTTACATAATAATGACAATAAAAGTATCACAATCACACCATAAGTCTAATCCAATTTTCTAATATCTCAAGGAAATCCAATATGCTGGGGCAGAAACCAGTCCCTCAGATACTCCCCATAAGAAGCGTCTTGGTGATCAATCTTCGCTATAGGTGTTAGGTGACTAGAACTCCCCCACTGAGCTGGTGTCTGCCCAATAGTAGGAGGTACCACTTTCTCCTTAACAGTAGGAGATGCTACTTCCTCCTTAACAGTCGCTTCCAACTTAACAGTAGGAGGTGCCACATCATCCTTAGAGTTTACTTTCTCCTTAACAGTAGGAGGTACCACTTCCTCCTTAATAGTAGGAGGTGCCTTTCTTAAGCGATGTATTAATTACTTACCCCTCTAGGTTTTTTACTTCATCCTCATCATAGTTGATTAATATATACAACTGAGGAGCCCTTAGCTCATCGTCATTCAGATATCACTTCATCATTATGTTTGAAGGCTTACCGAATGCATTGAATATTTTTAGTATTATATCATTAGATTCTTAATATCCGTCATTGTTTCTCGGAGATCGTGTTCTATTAGCAGCAACATGTGGCTTAAAATACATCGAGCAAAAGTTTGTAATCTTCTCAAGAACATAAGCTTCACAAATAGAACCCTCGACCATTACTTTATTTTCCACCTTTCTCTTTAGGTGGTTGAGTTGACGCTCAAACGGGTTTATCCACCGATAACCGATAGGCCCACCAACACGTGCCTCAGAGGAAAGATGAATTGACAAATGCTCCATTGAGTCTAAAAATCTAGGAGGGATCACTCTTTCAAGCTTGTACTGTGTTACCGCAATGTCCTTCTCTTGATTTTCTAGATGATAGATTATCAACTTGGTAGAATAAAGATCTCTAAAGAATATGTTAAGCTCTGTCAATGGATCCCAAACTACCTACGGTAAGAATTCTTGAAATCCAATCATAATTAACCTCTCATTGAATACGTGACAGTCGTGGCTCTTCATATCCGTCAGTTTGTTCTCCTTTGATACGTACCCGTCTGAAAATTTTAGCCCCTGAATCCACCGACAAAGTCTCCCTTTATCCTCCTTGTCCAGTAAAAAAATTACCTTAGGTTGATTATACTTCCCATTCCCTTCCTCTATCAAATGTAATGCAGGGCGTCTTCATATTTCTTCCAAGTCCAGCCTAGATTTGGATTGTCTTTCGTCTTCCCCTTTACATCTATCATAGAATTGATTATGTTTTCAAACATATTCTTCTCGATATGCATGACAGCAAGGTTATGTCTGATTAGATTGGTGCTCCAATATGGAAGGTCCCAAAATATGCTCATCTTCGTCTAGTTATGAGTGTGACCAAATCCATCGCACTTGTACCCCTTAGTAGGCTCTTCTATAGTACTTGGTAAATCTTTAACTTCTTTCCATATTGTGTCTTCGGGCCACCTTAGAGGTGGCTTTGCCTTCTCCATAATGCTTGTAGGAAATGCATTCCTGTTCCTTCGGAATGGATGATCCGATGACAAAAATTGTCGATGACAATCGAAGAATCTCGGTTTTCCTCCGTGTTTCAAATGGAAAGTCTTAGTGCGGTTAATGCAATACGAACATGAGAGACGACCATGAGCGCTCCATCCTAATAATATGTCATAAACCAGAATGTCATTAATGGTCCACATAAGTGTTGTCCTCATCTAAACTTTTTGCATTTTTGAAATATCGTGCGTGTTGGCGCCTACTTTCCATAGTTGATTAAACTCATTTATTAACTGTTACAAGTACACATCGATGTTCCTCTTTGAATTATTCAGACCCGGGATAATGATGGTTAAGAACATAACCGGAGTCTTCATGAACATCCAAGGCGGTAGGTTGTACGGGGTGACGATCATAGGCCAACACGAGTACTGGAAGCCCGAAAGTCCGAATGGGATGAAATTATCGGAGGAGAGTGCTAATCATACATTAGTCAGATTTGAAGCAAAATTAGGATACTCTCGATCGAAGTGCTTCCATACATCTCCATCGGATGGGTGATCCAACAGTCATTCAATCTGTTCTCGCCTGTGCCAACTCATATTTTCGGTAGTCTCCTTCACCATAAACAACATCTGCAACTGCAACGTTAAAGACAAGTAGTGCATCGAATCGCTATGCTTCCTAGCACTGGCAGACATGTTACCCTCAATTTTCCAAATAGAAATAATTTAGTAATTTTGGCCTAGTTATTTTATTTTTAGGAATTAAATATTATTTAGTGTGTTATATAATTATTTGGTGCTTTGTATAAATTATTTATTAATAATGTGATATATATATTTATTTAGTGGCTTGTATTAATTAATTCTAGATAGTGGACTATCCTATTAGTTAGACTTGACATATGTGAACCCAATTAGACTCGTCATGAGAACTTGTGAGCCCAATATGGACCGAGCCAATAGACCCATTTTCACTAATTAGTTAGGAAGATTAGACTAATTTGCATTAGTGTAGAGACTTCCCAAAATGATCTTTCTTAATTATTCATTATAATTTGCATGTAGGGGTAGATTGGGCATTGCGGGTGACTTGGAGAAGGGGAAAGCTTGGGGCCTGCCACATATAGCCCCCCCCCTCTCTCTCTCTCTCTCTCTCCCTCTCTCTCTCTCTCTCTCTTCTCATTTGTACTCATTTTTAGATCCCCGATTCATAGATCCCCAATTTCCTTCATCCCTCCATCAAATTCCTCTAAATTCATTCATATTTCCCCCTCATTTTTATCCCTCAAGGAGCTTTGGATCTTGGAGTAGCAAGAAACTCAAGAAGAAGGAGCTTTGGTGGAGAGATCATGTCCGGGTCATGTACATTATGCTTTTTATTGGGAATCCATCTCCCAATAGGAATAGATCTGAATTTATCTCTAATTTGAGTCCCAAATTATGTATTTGACTCTTAGGAACATCACAACAGCATAGGGCTACCTATAGGATGAACTTCTAGGCCTAATTGCTAGGAATAGATATTTCTACATAGATTTTTGTATGCAAGTTAGAGAAATTACGGGATTGTCTCATCAAGTGTGTGTCTAAATAAACTTAGATCGGGGTTGGGATACTAGATACATTTCCACAATTGGACACGAGTAGTCCGTATTATTAGGTTTTGTGATACGCTATGATACAGAGGCCTATTTTGGAGGTTTTATGCATATTGGTGTTTTACTCTTCAATTCTTATTGTAACAACTTACTTTAGTTGTATTATAATGATAGGGATATGTACAATTAGTATTCATAGCGTATTGGTGAATATTGACACTTGATTGAACATGTATCATTATCACAATTATACACACCAAGTATTTGATCTTATAATTTATAGTATGAATATATATATATATATATATATATGTATATATATATATGTGTGTGTGTGTGTGTGTGTGTGTGTGTGTGTGTGTGTGTATGTATATATCAAGTATGTGTGGGTGTGTGGTAACTAAGTGACTGTGAAGTGAATATTGGGTTTCAGTCACTTTGACTGAAGGCATGTGCGTTTGTGTGACTGTGGTGTATTTTAGTTGAGTGTGTGTCCTAATTTATATATGGAACTGGGGAATTAGTTGAGGGTGTATATTGTGTATCAGTGTAACTGGAATATTAAGCAAGGGGGACTCAAGTTACTATAAACTAACTCGAGAGCATTGTATGCAGATACAAGTGTTGTATGAAAGGGGAGAGATGACTGCGAACTGAACTCTAGACTATTTTTGGGTGTATCCGTTAGTTACCTGTGCACTGAACTTTAGTTGATGCTTATAGAGAGGGGTTTTTGTGTGCGGTGGTTGCAGACAATAGTAGGAAGGCCAATGATGTGAGTTCAACAGAGAATACTAGATACATAGAATTAAAGTTGTGCCACAACAACACACAAGCAGCAGCAGCAACAATGTAAGAGTGCTGCTGTGTCTATGTGTATTCGAATAAAGTGTATATATAAGTAAAGAGGGAGCTAAGAGGGGAAAATAGGAATAAGTGTTGGGATAGTTTCTGGTGTGGATAGGAATGGAAGAGAGAGGTCAACCAAGGTAGAGCTGTTTCAACAGCAATTAGGAAAGGAATCGACTGAAGGCAGCGGGTGTATCAGTCAATTATAGTAACTGATGTATGTTAAGGTATTATGTGTTAGAAATTACCAGGTGTAGAGTAGATTAATGAGTCCAGATATTAAGTTGGGGGAAGGAATGTTATTAGTAACTGAAGGTAAGGTAGTAGCAGCCAAGTATAGCAACTATAGCAGATATCAGTTGTTGCAAATAACTAAGGTATCAGTTAGCTACCTAATAATATGTATATAGATAACTAGTTTCAGTAGGTTGACTGTTAGTTTTTAGTTAGTTAAGTTATTAGTAGTGGATAATTTGTAACAGTTGATGAGTAAGTATAGGGTAACAATTAATTAGTTAGTAGTGTATTATTAGTCATATAGTATGTTGGTAAGTTGAATGTCAGATAGTCTAGATAGTACCAGATTATTAGTAATATTATTAGTTAACTTAATTATATAGATTGGTAATGATCTAGTATAAGCTAGAGTAGTTAGCTAGTGACCTAGTCATGACCAATATAGACCAATTAGTTTAGTATGGATCTAGTTTACCTAGAATTGACCTAGAAGAGCATGTTACTGCACTCTTTAACTTGTTTCTCTTTCTTTGCACCATTTAACTTAATATTTTCTAAATAGGATTACATGACACAAGCTTGGGCATCAAGATACACCCTTTGGTCAGGAATAAAAGTGAGTACATCTCTTTGTTAGTTTTTATTTTATGATAGTATATATATCACATGTTCTAGAACTGTTTACTTGATTCCGACATAGTGGCTACACGGACTGGTACTATATGGATCCTGTCAGGAGATGTTATCCCCTTACCGTGTTTATCGGGTACTCCTTCACCTGTATTTCATCGTGTGTATCGGGTATTGATTATCGTATACTTCGTGTTCACATACTGCTCATGTTCAGTATGCTTATATTCATGTTCGTAACATGTCATTATTGGATCTAGGAATATTAGTTGGGGATGGGGGAGTAGGAGTTGGTTATGTGATCAAGCCCAAGTGTATTCATGTACATGTCGATTACATATTACACGTGTAATCAAGTTACCATATTGTATTCGTGTTAAACCCAAACTGATGACATAACGAACTTGTATTCTATTGCACTTTTGCTAGTTTATCTATTTTTATTACTTGTAGTTATTCTATATGGCATGTTCTTTACTTTTCAGTACATTACCTGTTCACTCTAGTTCATTCCATTTCCTATTACTAGTTATCTATTATTCTTTTTCTATTATTTGTCATATATGCTCTACCATATATTTGGAACTAGTTTAAGAGGTGTGTACTTCGCTTCAATCTTGATTGAATATATTTTTCAGATGATTGGCTTGTGGAGTAGTGCCCCACTTATTACGGGCCGCATGATGGTGAGACATTAGAGGATTCTCCACTAGAGCAGGAGAACCTAGTGCTAGTGACCGAAGAGGCCTAGTTTTATATTTTTGGATATTGTAATAGTCTTATTTCTAGATTCATGGCATGTATATATTATTTTGTGAGGGGCTATGTCTAGATGTATGGCTTTTGACTTATATTTATTTTATGATTCCTATTTTATCTTCCTTATTCCATATCTCCCTTTCATCCTCCTTTAGTTTTAATTTGTGATTAAGTATTGTTTACCATTATCATATACCATAATCTTCATCCATTTGGAGTTGAGATAACACTGACTGGTAACATATATATATATATTGTATAAGATGTTTTGGCTAGGCGTTGTTCACTACTCGTGTCCTTATTTTGGGTGCAGGTCGTGACACATTTTTAGTGGTGACCCATGTAGGTCAAGAGTCCTAATTAGTGCGATATCGTAGTAGTACTCTAAGTCTGAGATACTTCTATGAGCCTGCTTTAGGATATATAATGTAGGATGAGAGTATACTCAATCAAAACTAGGGAACATTTCCAAATATCTGTTTTGCAATCCTTATCTATTTGAATGCTTGCTTTACTTTGAATAATTCTGTCATTCTTTGATGATATCGTATCTTACTCAATATTGATTGCTTTGTTTCAATCTGTCTTCAGGATGCCGCCGAAGGCATGATCCCAGCGCTCAGGCACAATGTCAGCGAGATTGGTCATTTCGTCACCTCTGAGGAGGGCGCCAGCAGACACTACTCCATCAGCTCCATCTCAGAGGGTTGTTTTACCGGTCCGGGTAGGGGTTTATACATCAGCTTTCGGGGGTGCTCCCCTCCGATAAAAAGGACTGTGCCAACAGTCTCAGAGGATCTTCCACCTCCACTACCGACAGTTGATTTAAGACAGGTATTTTTGCTTTTTTAGTAGATAATAGAGGAACAATAGGCCCAGACAGAGGCCCAGCAATGCTAGTCAGAGGTTATAAGGCCGGGCATTGAGAATGCCCACCAGCTTACATTCATCGCAGTTGAGAGAGTTATCTTGGTCCAGCCACAAGTAGCTCTACTTCAGTTCACCACGCAGCAGCCGAGGCCAGGGACGACTTCAAGAGGATGGGGCCGAAGGACTTTAATGGCACCGATGAGATTATTTATGCTGATGATTGGATCAAAGATATAGAGATGAAACAGCGACTGGCACAGATTCCAGATAGCCTACAGGTAGAGTCATCATGTAAACCCCCTCACCCAATATTAGGCCAACTTGGCTTAGATAGTAAAACTAGGGCTAGTTTGAACCCCATTTAGATTTAGAAAATAATATTTGATTTAACTATACTATATTTATATCGCTTAGCGCACCTTACCGTTGCTTCGATAATTGGAGCACTACGCTAGCCATTGCCTTCCTATACCATTCTGACCTTTGTGTAACTTAAAATTATGCTCTCTTGTGCTACATTTTAGTCGCACAATATTCGTCGCAGAAGTTTATAATTAATTCTAAATAAATACGACTTTGTATCCTTGTACGTTCCAATCGAAATTGGAGACAGAATCTTGACCCATTTCGTACAACCTAATTAATGATAATATTCTACTCTGAGCCCTCTACATCCATGACACTTGTGTCCCACCTAATTTTATCTCCATGTACTTCTAATTAATTCAAGAATATCATGCGCACTAATTTTAATTAATTTAAACCTAATTTTCATCTTCGTGCAATTTTCTAATTGTTGGGCACTTTTATGTAAAAGTGCATGAGGTGTCCCCACCATTGGACAATACATGAAGAAATCCAACTTTCCCCTTCATAGGAATTTTTTATAATTTTTGGAATGTGCAACGCGCAACATTGCCCCCTTTATTTTAAACCAATCCTTGCATTTAAATAATGCAATTATGGCCCTCCAAACATCCTCATGTGAGCCCAAGGCCCAAGCCCAAGGGTGTTGACCAAGCCCAAGGTTTCTATGTCAAACCAAGCCCCTTACATGTGTATAAATATATAACTTTTCTTTATTTTTTTTGTAAACACAAAACCCCAAACCCAATCTCTAACCTACCCGACCAAACATCCCTATTCCCTGTTCACCATCCCCAACCTCCCGCTCATCAACTCATCCCCTTCCCCCGCCGGAGCCCACACCGGAGACCCGCCGGAGTCGTCGATAGCAGCACCACCTTTCCGCTGCACCACCATTTACTGTCCTCTCTCCTTCTCCATCCCTGTCGAACCCCCTCGCCGAAGAACTCGACCCGATACTCCTGCCACCACCACCACGTCCTCCTCCGTCTAAACCAACGACCCGCGGCCATCCTCCTCCCCTAAGCAGCGACTCCGACTGTACCTACCGCAGTCATCATCACCATCGTCATTCTCGACCGGAGCTCGCCTGAAGTCGGCCCCGAGCCTGCTGCACCCTTCCTGCCAACCCGACCTCCCTCGGCAACCCGTCTGACCACCCGATCCACCTGTACCCTCCTCCACACGACCTCCTCCTCGTCCCCGAGATCCACTCCCCGCCTGCTTCGACCAATATCCTCGTCCACCTCGCCACCAGCAGTACCACCCTCTTCCTCACGAACTCCTCCCTGACCTCCACCTTTCCCTGATCCTCTCCTCCCTATAATCAATACCTCCCCTGGCCGGACCTCCCTCCCCTGGTCGGACCTCCCTTCCCTGGCTGGACCTCCCCTCCCCCTGGTCGGACTCCGGTCAGCAGCACACAATCATCATCATCATCATCATATCAAATCATCATCATCACCAATCATTCTCAATACATAAACCCTAATCATCCCTTAATCATCACATCATCACCCTTAATCATCATCTTTGTCATCACCATTGTCCATATCATCGTCTTCATCATCACCATCATCCACATCATCGTCTTCATCATCACCATCATCCCCACCATCATGATCATCAATATCACCACCATATATTACCATCACCACCACCATTGCTATTAACACCATCATCCCAATCATTGTCCTCGTCATCACCATCATCCACAATATCATCCTCGTCATCGCCATCATCACCCACATCACTATAATTATCATAATTTCTATCATAATTCCATCATCATTACCATGGTAATCATCATCATCCCCATTACAATTATCATCTTTGACCTAATCACCCTCGCCCTCGTGTTCATCATGGGCCCGTCTCCCTTGCCAGACAACCCGCAACAGTCACCCCCGATTCCCGTGCCTACGCACGCTGACCCGACGATATTGGATAGATTCTACGCGACTTCCGGAGCAGGTTATTGGGACTACATAGCTTCTTGTCAGGAAAGTATACCTTGTCTTGTGGTACTATTTAAATTCTGTATTATTAATTGCATGCTTATATTATATAACTGTTCGTGTCCGAGAAGACTCGGGTGCAATCAACGAAGGCGTTGACGTTAGGACTTGTATCTGACCTAGTGTCTAGTAGACCCACCTAAATTTGTGGAGTTATCGGTATGACTCCCCAGGCCTTGGCATATTTCTTACACGTGTTGTGAGTCTCATGTAGGGTACGGACTTGCGTATGCGATTGGCAACCTATACATTTAGGTCGTGCGACGGATAGGGTATAACTGCTAATAGTGATGCATGTTAGAAGACTTAGCAGTTATTAGTAGTCGGAGCATAGACTATTGTAGTACGAAGGTCCAATCCTTGTCCTTGTTTGGTTGTAGGGTCGGACTTTTGTTCTAACGATAGATTATGAGCCAGAGTTACAGCACCGATACTTGCACTCCGTCTCGGTGTAGTAGCTACAACGTGTTGTGGATACAATATGCATAGATCATTGGGCGGGGAAGATAATTAGTAGGTGTATGGGACAGACATTTGGCTGCCGTAGTTTTAGAGTAAACTGCGGGGCCATGAGCCTCAGTGTTACCCGGTTATGGGCGTATATGCTTGTCAATACATCCGGCAGAGGTTACTAGCTGCACGCTATCATGATCGGTGATGTAGTCAGCATATACTCCGGTTATCCAGTTTACAGCTAATGCCAGGTATTTAGCCTCTGGCTTGACGCTATGCTTTATACCTTTCACCTACCTATACGTAACAAGGTTGTCTTCAAATCGTATTTCACTTAGCTGGTTAGATCACCCTTGAGTTTTTATAGTATTTACTTTATGGCATGCTTCTATGTATCTTGTTATGTCCCTCTAAGGACCTGGTCCCTTTCCAGGTGTAGATGTTCACGAGTATTCGCAGGAGCACATATCTGGACTTGCTACGTATATTTCGAGGAGGTTTTCTCTTTGAGCTGTGATTGTTAGTTGATATTCTTATATTGTATTTATCTTGTTTATTCTATATTCTAGTTCTGTATTGGATTTGTTTCCATCCGACTACCATCATTAGATACTTTATATTGAGATCTAGTTTCATAGATATTGGTTATTTATGTCTATTTGATTTCTGTGGATGAGATTTAGATTATATCCTGTGACTTGTATAGTTGTACCACTTATGAATTATTGTTCATGATACAACGTACGCATGTGTTATGGTATCCATATATTGGAGTTGCCATGTATATACGGCTGGCATGCTTACGTGTCCTGGTCCTACGTATTTTGGGACTGGGACGTGACATCTTTCTAGTGGTGGCCCATGCAGGTCAAGTGCATATTGTCTCGGTTACGTTACTATACCGAGCAAGCCTGCACCTAGGAATAGAGTATATGATCTCATCCACAATTGACTATGATTCACCTTCCTCCCAATCTGTTCTATTTAAATATCTGCATCCTGCTTGATTTATGTGCTTCCATAATAGTTCCTTGAGTATAGCCTTCTCCTAGAATATAGGAATCCTTGTTGTTAGGATGATAATTAGGATAACATACCTATTAAGAATACGACTAGGGCATTGACACATCACTAAGTTTAGACTACCTAATGAACCCTATCATCCCTTACCTGTAGATTGGTTTACCATTATCCCTTAATATAATTAGGGATGACTTGAGAGTGGTGCAAACACTACTAGAGTTAGTTATAAATTTAACTATACTGTTTTATCCTAGCATTAAGGAACTAATAGAAATCCAAGATTTAACATGTGGACTAAACCTAACTTTCATAGAAAGATAGTATTTATTCAGACAATAGAACTTAGAGGTCCATACCCCTATTTGGTCGACTAGCGACTTAGACAAGGAGTTACTATGACAACTGTAGAGACTGTAGAGTCTTATCTTTTTGTGACCTTGAATTATTACGTACCTTCTCTCATCATAATCTAGCATACTTATATGTTTTGTACTACCTCGACTTATGCTGCTATTATAGCCTAGTTTTATAAGCTTATTCTTTTATTGAGCTTGATCATAATATTGTATTATTGGGGATGCCTAATAATACATTGTCTAATCAGAATCAGTATATTAAGGTTTAGCTAACCTTAGTACATTTGGTTCGCCCTTCGTAATACTACTTTACATGGATTAAGATATATAGTTGACTAGTGGACGAATGTACTTGCCCTCTAGATATGATATATCTCGGCATATCGTATCGGTTACATAAGTGTACTGATGTGAGCATGCGAATAAGAAACTACCAAATAGGATTTCAATCCATAACTGCCTTGACAATTCCCATTTGAATTCTTTAAACGCCTTGATCCCCATACTTGTATTCTAGTACCTCCCTCTTTATTATTGTTTTTCGTCTTTCCTTATTCCGGAAAGACGAACGCTCGTGCCGAGTATAAGTTGATACACAGAGAGTACTAGATATACATCATAGGCTAATCACATGACTTGGTGACCCTCTTTTATAATTGATTAAGGACATATCATAGGTAATATATTTGGCGTTAAAACTTTGAGGATTAAATAACATGATTAAATAATATGAGGAATATTTTCTTAGATGTATAGCCTATTGTGATAGATGGGTAAATTCTAAGTTGGGTAGAAATTGCATTATTAAACTTGAGGTAAATTCTTTTAGATTATGACCAAGTGAGATTAGATAGAGAGAACCCTACCCTATTTTAATTTCGAGGATAAAATTATTCTAAGTTGGGTAGATTGTAAACCCCCTCACCCAAAATTAGGCCTACTTGGCTTAGATAGTGAAACTAGGGCTATTTTGAACCCCATTTAGATTTAGAACACGACATTTGATTTAACTATACAATATTTATATTGCTTAGCGCACCTTACAGTTGCTTCGATAATTGGAGCACTATGCTAGCCTTTGCCTTCCTATAAATTTTACAACCTTGTCCTAAACGTGCTCGCCTACCATTTTGACATTTGTGTAACTTAAAATTATACTCTCTTGTGCTACATTTTAGTCGCACAATATTCATCGCGGATGTTTATAATTAATTCTGAACAAATACGACTTTGTATCCTTGTGTGTTCCAATCAAAATTGGAGACACAATCTTGACCTGTTTCGTACAACCTAATTAACGATAATATTCTACTCTGAGCCCTCTACGTCCATGACACTTGTGTCCCACCTAATTTTATCCCCATGTACTTCTAATTAATTCAAGAACATCTTGCGCACTAATTTTAATTAATTAAAACCCAATTTCCATCTTCGTGTAATTTTCTAATTGTTAGGCACTTTTATGCAAAAGTGCATTGAGGTGTCCCCACCATTGGACAATACATGAAAAAATCCAACTTTCCCCTTTATAGGAATTTTTTCATAATTTTTGGAATGTGCAACGCGCAACATCGCCCCCTTTATTTTAAACGAATCCTTGCATTTAAACAATGCAATTATGGCCCTCCAAGCATCCTCATGTGTGCCCAAGGCCCAAGCCCAAGGGTGTTGACAAAGCCCAAGGTTTCTATGTCAAACAAACCCCCTTACATGTGTATAAATATATAACGTTTCTTTATTTTTCTTGTAAACACAAAACCCCAAACCCAATCTCTAACCTAGCCGATCAAACATCCCTATTCTCTGTTCACCATCCCCAACCTCCCGCTCATCAACTTATCCCCTTCCCCCGCCGGAGCCCACGCCAGAGACCCGCCGGAGTCGTCGATAGCAGCACCACCGTCCCGCTGTACCACCATTTACTGTCCTCTCTCCTTATCCATCCCTGTCGAACCCCCTCGCCGGAGAACTCGACCGGATCCTCCCGCCACCACCACCATATCCTCCTCCGTCTAAACCAACGACCCGCGGCCATCTCTCAACCGCAGTCATCATCACCATCAACATTCTCGACCGGAGCTCGCCTAAAGTCGGCCCCGAGCCTGCTGCACCCTTCCTGCCAACCCGAGCCCACGCCGGAGACTAGGCAAGTATACCTTGCCTTGTGGTACTGTTTAAATTCTGTATTATTAGTTGCATGTTTATATTATATAACTGTGCGTGTCCGAGAAGACTCGGGTGCAGTCAACGAAGGTGTTGACGTTAGGGCTTGTGTCTAACCTAGTGTCTAGTAGACCCACCTAAAGTTGTGGAGTTATCGGTATGACTCCCCAGGCCTTGACACATTTCTTACACGTGTTGTGAATCTCATGTAGGGCACGAACTTGCGTATGCGGTGGCCACCTGTACGTATAGGTCATGCGACGGATAGGGTACAACTGCTAATAGTGATGCATGTTAGAAGACTTAGCAGTTATTAGTAGTCGGAGCATAGACTATTATAGTATGAAGGTCCAATCCTTGTTTGGTTGTAGGGTTTGACTATTGTTCTAACGATAGACTATAAGCCAGAGTTACGGCACCGATACTTGCACTCCGTCTCGGTGTAGTAGCTATAGCGTGTTGTGGATACAACATGCATAGATCATTTGGCGGGGAAGACAATTAGTAGGCGTATGGGACAAACATTTGGCTGCCGTAGTTTCAGAGTAAACTGCGGGGCCGTGAGCCTCAGTGTTACCCATTTATGGGCCAGTATTACCCGGTTATGGGCGTATATGCTTGTCGATACATCCGTCAGAGGTTACTAGCTGCGTGCTATCATGATCAGTGATGTAGTCAGTATATACTCCTGTTATCCAGTTTACAGCTAATGCCACGTACTTAGCCTCTGCCTCGACGCTATGCTTTATACCTTTCACCTACCCATACATACCAAGGTTGTCTTCAAATTGCATTTCACTTAGCTGGTTAGATCACCCTTGAGATTTTACAGTATTTACTTTATAGCATGCTTCTATGTATTTTGTTATATCCCTCTGAGGACCTGGTCCCTTTCCAGGTGTAGATGTTCACGAGTATTCGCAGGAGCGCAGATCCGAACTTGCTACGTATATTTTGAGGAGATTTTCTCTTCGAGCTGTGATTGTTAGTTGATATTCTTATATTATATTTATCTTGTTTATTCTATATTCTAATTCGATAGTAGATTTGTTTCCATTCGACTACCATCATTAGATACTTTATATTGAGATCTAGTTTCAAAGATATTGGTTATTTATGTCTATTTGATTTCTGTGGATGAGATTTAGATTATATCCTGTGGATTGTGATAGTTGTACCACTTATGAATTATTGTTCATGATACAGCGTACGCATGTGTTATGGTATCCATATATTAGAGTTGCCATGTACATGCGGCTGGCATGCTTACGTGTCCTGGTCCTACGTATTTTGGGACTGGGGCGTGACACATCAGGGAGCATAATGTTTGACATCGTATTGACTTGGTTCAGGACAGACCCCAGGATCTCGGCACTGGAAGTTACTTGGGATATTTTTAGGAGCTTTTTAAGGAAAAGTTCTTTCTAGATGTGGCTCTGACATTTCTAAAGAGCCAATTTTAGTACCTCGTCCAAGGGAATATGATAGTGGACGAGTATGCGGCAGAATTTTGTAGATTGGGTCACTTTGTGGAGGGAAAAAATCTTTAGGGGAACACCCATAAGTTCAAAAAGGGTCTGAACAGGGAGATCAAATTCCATACTAGCGGTGATCGCACCACTACATCTGGGGAGATCCTATCATAGGCACAGAGAGAGGAGGATAATTTGGAGCTTGGCTTAAAGAGGATAAGGGATACCTCAGGAGCTAGCAGTAGTACGGGGCCAGTAAAGCGGCCTTATTTTCAGCAACAGCATTAGAGACAATTCCAGCAGCAGAGGCAGCAGTTACCTGTACTAGCTAGAGCGCAGTGTAGCAGGCACACCAGATTCAGAGGCCAGCTCAGCCAGCTATTCCTAGTCCATTCTGAAAGAAGTCAAGACATGGATGGGATGCATGCATGATGAGATTGGGCCAGTATTTGTTCTGCGGATCAGGAGACCACCAGTTGAGGGCTTGTCCTAGGGCTCCAGTTCATCTAGTTCAGTGCGGGGCCCAGACACAGATAGCACCCGCGAGACCACCAACGGGATAGCAAAGAGGACCTCCGTTGCCTACACAGCCGTAGAGGTTCGTACATCACCAGCAATAGCAGAGTGGTGTGCAGTAGGGGCGAGCTTTCGTCTTGACCATCGACTATCTTGATTCTTTTTCAGCTCGTACTTTATTTGATTCTGGTGCTTCACATAGTTTTGTATATGTATCTTTTGCTTAATATATATATATATATATAAATTATAACTAGCAGAAGATTTTAATTAATCAAAATTTAATTTTTGTTCTTCCTTGCAATCGCAATTGTAGATAGACAGAATAGATTACAACTAGCAGAAGATAATTGGAAGAAGAAGAAGGATCTCTGCATGCTGGGGTGAGAATGATCAGCATTGCATAAAACAAAAATTTTCTCACACGATCTGCTCCCAGGAACCTGCAAGTTCATGTCGAACTTCTGGAACGCTCATTGTTACCTCTTTTCTGGACTCGTACGAATACCTTGGACTCCGATGGCGGTAGTAGAAGACCCTCTCTTCGTCTATCTATTTTCGAAGTAAGTTCTCAAAGAGGTACGAAGTGAGTATTTATGGAGAAGGGTGCCCAAACAGTTACGAAAAGATAGGAACGATTTAAATTTAAATCCTACAAGAAATGGATCTGAATAACTGATCATATCTTTCCATAACCGTCAAATCTCGTAATCAGTAGGATCATGTGCCAATCACTTTACATATGTGCAACAGCCTAATAGAACTGCTACTACTTGTATAATCTAGCAACATTGTGGCCCATGCGTCCAGCAGCATAGCAACACAGTAGTGCATAACCTTGCATAGTCGCACAATGCCTTTGTACCGCTCGTGCATTCGCCCGCTCAGCACTCGCTCATGCACCCACTCAGTACCCTCTTATTAGCCTACTCATACACCCGCACATGTGCCCGCACATATAACTCGTGCATAAAATGAGCACATGAGTGCATCAAATGTGCATAAATGCCATGCGCCGATACTGACATACTAAGTGCAAAGTGCGCCAACAAAGTGCCACTTTGCTTCCTTGAGCCCGAGTCTGATTCCGATTTCGAGTCCGAGTCTGAGTTTGAGTCGAGATCAGGAGTGAAAAAAGCATAAATGCTTTCTTTGAGGATTTAATTATTTTTTCTCCTAGGAAAATACTCCCACATGATACCCATGTGCCCTACCATACACCATGTTAAGACCTCAACTCATACAAAGTATTATATTGAGATACTCACTTGGTGGTATAGCCAATGTGGCACTTTTCTTACTAGTCCAAAGGAAACAATACCAACAATCCCCTATATATCAATATATATGGGTTGAACGTTCCCAAAGTGAATGCCCATCATGCATTAGGAAAGACTTTGCTTCAACTTGAATCTTCCCGCATGGGTCGAATAACAGTATAATACAATAATGGACTAAGACTTGAATTCTGTACCATAACTGTAATTCTTCCCACTCTCACAATGACATCAGCTTTGCTTTTGGTTGCACATTAAAGACCCTGTGCACGCCTAGTTTTAGTATACGTATATTAGGCGTCTACAACTTAACCTCAAAAGATGACCTATATCTCTTTCCACACACTCTAGGTGAGTTATTTTAAAGAGTCTTTGGCATCAAGCCTTGTGTTCCTTAAGGTGATATGCCGCTAAGACATAACCCAAAGCTGAGGCTGCACCTCATTGTGGTGTCATACCTCTGTAGCATTAGATCCCAGCCTCTTTGTTGTGCCATATTACCCAGCATAAAACATTGTACTTCCTTGCGGTGTTATGCTGTTGTGACATGGCTAGTGTAGCCGAAGCTTTACCTCTTTGACCTCTTGGTGGTGTCACACCACTGTAACATGAGGTCACCAGCCTATTTATAGTATTGCCTACCACTGTACCATTAGGCTATATACCTATGTGTGGTGCTACGTCGCTGTGACATAGCTCATGAAGCCGAGGTATTACCCTATCGAGGAAGCTCATCATAGTGTTACACTACTATAGCATGGAGTCATTACATTCCTTTTTAGTGTTGTGCTACCGTGCTTCCTGTAAAGTACCCCAGACATTCAAAATGCCTGAGAACTTATTAAGGCATCTAAGCCATCCTCCTACAGGACTTTTTTTTTACACACAAAATAAATAATAGACAACAGTGGTTCTAGGACCATAACCCCTCAATGTCTCAATGAACTACCCACTGTTTCTGATATTCTCTAGTAGATTATCCTTCTTTGAACCAAAAGCTAGATGCCTAGTAGATTTTTATTTGAACTACTAGCATAAAAATTTATGACAGAATTACAAAGATGCAATATCAGAATGTCCTCAAGCCCATTTTGACTGTTGTGTCCTCGACAAGCTGGCGGTTGAGACCTTCGATGAACGGATCCTCCAGATTCACTTGGCTCTGAACATCAATCATGGCAATAACTCCAATCTTGATCAAATCATTCATTGTCATGTGCCTCAGCAGCACAGTCCTCTTCTTAACATTGAAGAGGTCATTTGATGTCACCGCTGTAGTCGCCTGATTATCACATTATATCGGCACCGCCAAAATTTGTGCACCAACCAATGAAAGATCATACATGATTTTTTGAAGCCATTCTTCTTCATCTGCTGCAGCCGTCAATACGTAGAACTGATATTCCATCAAGGAATGAGAGAGCAATGTCTACTTCTTCGACTTTTATGATATAGCTGCCCCACCCAAAGAGAAGACGTATCCTTATTTGGAACTTTTACTCTCTATTTCTGAACACCAGCTTGCATCACTGAAGCCATCAACTACATTCGGATACCCGCTGTAGTACAGTGCATACTTCTGAGTCCTCTTGAGATATTGTATCGCTCTCTTCACAGCTTTTCAATGCTTCATACCTAGGTTGCTCGTTAACCGACTCAACATCCCCATAGTGAAAGCTATGTTAAGCCATATGGCAGTGGTTCCATATATTAAACTCTCGATGTCGCTTGAATACTCCAGCTACATGATATTTTCTCTTGGATTTGTCTTCAGCTTCTTGTACACATGTACGGAGTATCGATCCCTGGAAGTTTCTGATATCTATAGTGTGTGAGCATCTTCTCAATATAATGAGACTGTGACAACTCCACTCTAGTGTCAGTCCAGATGATCTTTATCCCCAGGATAACATTATCTTTTCCAAGGTCCTTCATATTGAACTTGGTTGAGTAAAACTTTTTTATCTCTGTTACACATGCTAGATCCGTACCAAGAATCAGCATGTCGTCCATGTATAGACAAATGATGACTCATCTTCCATCAGTGAACTTTGTGTAAACACACTTGTCTATCTTGCTGACTATGTAGCTGTTTGATTTAATCAATTTATCAATCTTCTCATGCCATATCTTGGGAGCCTGCTTCAGACCGTGTAATAATTTTACCAACTTGCAGGCTTTGTCTTCAAGTCCTTTGATGACAAATTATTTTGGCTGTTGCATGTAAATCTCTTCAGTTAACTCTCCATTGAAGAATATTTTTTTCATATCCATTTGATGTATAACTAGCTTTTGAATTGAACTTATAACGATCAATATCCTGATGGTTTTCATCCGACTACTGAGCATATGTGTCAAAGTAGTCGATCTCCTAATTCTGAGAAAACCCATTAACCACCAGACTTGCCTTGAACTTGTCAACAGTTCTATCGGCCTTCATCTTCTTCTTGAAGATCCACTCACATCCGATTGGTTTAGCTTCTTCAGGTAGATTGGCCAACATCCAAGTGTTATTGGATGTTATTGAGTCATACTCATCATCGATAGCCTCACTCCAGAAGATAGCATATCTAGTCTTCATCGCCCCATCATAAGTAAGAGGATCTGATACCACATGATAGGTGACAAAATTATCTCTGAAGTCCTTCTGTCTTCTCAATCGTTTAGACATTATTTCTGCGAGTTTGGTTTGATAGTTGTTTCTGGAATGACAACTTCTTTTTGAACTGCATCTTTATTGGAAATGTTGGCCTCCTATGCACTTATATTATTCTCTGGAATGTTTGCGATAATAATGTTCATGTGCCTTGTAAACTTATCTTCAAAGAATTATGTGTCATGAGATTCGATGATATGATTTGATTCAATATCAAGGAACCTCTAAGCATCACTCTTCTCAATATAACCTAGGAATATGGTCTTTGTAGTCCTCGTACGCAGCTTTTGATTCTTCAAGTTTGAAAGATTTATATACACCAAGCACCCCCTCACTCGAATGATATTTAATTTGGGTCTGATTTTAAACCAGAGTTCATGAGGAGTGAAATCAAAAGTTTTGTACGGCACTCTATTCAGAATGAACATAGCCGTTAGTGCAGCTTCTCTCAAGAAGCAGTTTGGAAGACCCGCAGTCAACATCATTGTATTCATCATATCTGTCAATGTTCTGTTCTTCCGTTCAGTTACACCATTCGATTAAAAAGAATACCGAGAAGTTGTTTCATTGACAATTTTTTTTTCTTTGTAGAATGATGGGAATTCAATAGACCTATACTCTCTACCTCAATCACTTCTAAGTCTCTTCAGTTGTTGCCTTGTTTGACATTCAACCTCAGCCCTGAACTCCTTGAATTTCTTGAATATTTTGTCTTTTGACTTGAGAAGATAGAAGAATACATACTTAGAGTAGTCATTGATCAATGTAATAAAATACTTCATCTTGGCCTTTGTTGAGAACTTTTTGAAGTCACAGATATCACAGTGTACCACACTTTGTCTACACATAGACCTCACACTTTTGTACCTCCTTACCCCCATATTTGGCAATAAGCCCTAGACTAGATATCTTGTTTATTATTTTATAATGAACACATCCTAGTCTATTATGCCATAACTCAAGAGAATAACTAGAATAATATATTGCAATAATATTATTTGTAGGAGTTACAAGCTGAAGTTTGAACATCCATTCGATACAAAAGACTTTTTTGAAGTATGTTCCTTTGTACAACATTACCATCTATCTAGCATTGATATCCATCCTAAAGCCTGTGTTGTAGAGAAGACTTTCCCAGACCAAGTTCTTAGCTTTCACCAATACGTGGTTCACATCCTGAAGTGTCAACGACTTCTCTGATGTCAGAGTTAGTACTATTGTTTCGGTCCTAAGTACTTTAACTTGTGTCTGGTTTTCCACTATGACCTTCTCAAATATAGGCTTATAGGTAGTAAACAACTCCTTCTTCGAGCAAACATGGTAGGATGCGCCAGTGTCAACTAACCAGTCAGTATCGACACCAGTCGTCATAACCTGCACAATCATATCAACCTTATTAGGGTCACCTTGCCCTTTTTTGGCTTGGGTCTGCAATTTTTTTGGTAGTGCACCTTTTTGCCATAGTTAAAGTAAGCCATATCTCACTTGGGCTTGAGTTTCAGCTTAAACGAAACCAACTTCATATTTAGATGGTTGAAGTTATTTTTTTGTTAAAAGCCTTCGACTTCCCCTTGGAGTCACCAACATGCACCAAGTTTGCCTTTGCCAACAGTTTGGATAGCGTATCCACTTTGTTTCGAGCCCTCAGCTCATCTTCAACGTGGATATTATGCAGTAGTTGATCAAGACTGACTCCCATCTTCTTCCGGTGCATGTCCAAGATAAATTTGTTCCATTCTGGCGGAAGCTTGGCAATAATACCTCATATAACGAAGGCGTCGGCTATGGCCATGCCATCATTCTAAAGTTTTTGATGAAGCTTAAAAATTCCTTTACTTGAGGCAATATCATTTTGTCATCCTCAAATTAGATCTTCCAGACCTTTTTGGTCACATGGATCATGTTACGGTTCTCATCCGCCTTGTAATGCTTTTCTAGTGACTCCTAGATGACCTTAGCATGGTCCGCATTGCTATATGAATCCACCAGAGTATCCTCTATTGTCATGACCCGTATCCGGATTGGGGATACGAGTAAGTGAACAATACCCAGCCTACGCTGCAGTATCAACGGTATAATATTGTTTGGGTCAACAATACTATCTAACAACTCATACCAAATATATAAAGTACTTGTCATGCTATCTCAACTCCAAATAGAGGAATAATATGGTATATGATAATGAAACCAATACTCAATCACAATATCAGACTAGGGGAAGAAATAAATGATAAAGAATAAAGGAAAGAAGTACAAGAGTCACAAATACATCCATAAGTCTACAATATAAGTCTAGGCACAAAGTAACTCCCAAAATAATAATATATGCCAAAAGTCTAAAATAAGAATAATACAGTGTCTAACAATATAAGTCTAAGCCTCCTCAGTCACTAGCACTAGGTTCTCCTGCTCTAGGGGAGTATTCTCTTATGGTTCATCTCATGCTGCCCGTAGTAAGTGTGACACTGATCCTCAAGCCAATCATCTGAAATATATATCCAATCAGGATTGGAGCGAAGTACAAAACTCTGGAAGCAGTTGCAAATACATGGTAGAACATACATGACAAGTAATAAAAAAAATACAAGATGAACTAGCAACCAGGGAATATAAATAAACCAAAATAAACAGATAATATACTGGAAAGAAAGAAAATGCAATAAGAAATAACTGCAGTTAAATAAATAGATAAAACTAGCTAATGTTCTTTAGATTACAAGCTCGTTATATGATCGAGTTAGGTTAAACACGAATACAATATAATAACTCGATTACACGTGTGATATGTAATCGACATGTACACAAATACACTGGCTTGATCACATAACCAACTCTTACTCTCCCATCCCCAACCAATACTTATAGGTCCAATCAAGCCACATTACGAAAATGAATATAAGCACAGTAAGTACGAGTAGTGTGTGAACACAAAGTATACGATAATCAATACCTGATACACACGATGAATACATGTAAAAGAGTACCCGTTGAACACGGTAGGGGATAACATCCCATGACAGGATTTATTTAGTACCAGTCTGAGTAGCCACTATTTCGGAATCAAGTAAACAGTTCTAAAACATGTGATATATCTACTATTATGAAATAAAAACTAATAGAGAGATATCTGAACCAGTATCACACTGACCTATATATGAAATAATATGTTAATTGGTATATTAGAGTGATAAACATACTTAAATAGGCTAAAATATGATTTTTATGTCATTTTTAGGTCAAAACTAGGTCATTTCGATTAAACAAGGTTATTTCGGTCAAACTAGGTCATTACCCCAATTTGGGTTCATAACTAGATTCAAAGTTGGTTTATATTGTCATACTAGTTAAAACTAGGTGTTACTAGATTATGTCTAGGTTTCTAGGTTATTCCGGTAGGTTTCTAGCTTATTATATTATAATATACACTATTACCTACTATACCTACTGATACCTTGGCCTATAGATAATTTCCTTAGTGTCCTAATCAAATATCTTAGCCGTATCTCATATACCTTAACTGGCCAAATACCTTGGTTATAGGTCAATGCCTTAGATATGAGTTAATACCTTGGCTTTGAGCCAATACCTTATCCATGTATCCTAGTATCTTATGCGTATCATGGTAACTACCTGATACCTTATTATAACTCATAAGTAAGTATCTTGAATACCTTAATATAAATAGCATAACTAACACACACAATGGAACATGGTACCACACACACAATTAATACCCAAATATCACAACACTAATATTCACTCAACATACTACTTACTCACTGACACCTATCAATATCTTGGCACTCTAATACACCTCACTCAACCTTGGTACTTGATATCTTGATATCAAGAGACCACTTAACTATGCATACCCTCTAGAATATATTTTCACTAAAGCATACTTGACACAAACACTAACACACTCAAATACCCCCCTCTAACACACACTAACCCTACACATACACTAGGACACAATTGTGCATCACTAACTTCTAACATATGCTACTTATGCTGCATATGCTTATGCTGCTGCTGCTTATGCTGTTGTTACAACTGCTTATGCTGCTGCTGTTGCTTATGCTACTGTTGCTAAAAGCTGCTGCTTATGCTGCTATTACTGCTGCTTATGCTGCTGCAGCAGCTGCTGCTACTTATGTTGCCTCTGCTACTGCTGCTTATGCTGCCGTTGCTATAAATGCTGCTTATGCTGTTGTTGCTATAAGTTGCTGCTGTTACTGCTGCTTATGTTGCTACAGCTACTACTTTTGCTACTTATGATGAAAAGCAGTTGAAAATTACTGAAAAGTACTGAAAAGCTGTCAAATGTAGCAAAAGAGTCCCCCAACTTGTATTCTACACACACACACACACACTCCCCAAAACCACACCAAGTACACTCTTCTCAACCATAACACAAACACACACCAAAACACTACCAAATATCCTTATGATACCTACATTACCAATTGTTAAACACCTAACATGCACTAGTATTACATTACACCCTGGTGCACCAAGATACACTATTCCTACTCCAACACCACCATGATATTAACCTCTAAAATACATGAAACCCTCTTAATATATAAATTAGGATATATAAACATATATAATATCTAATTATTATGTAATTATAAGAAATTACACCTATTGGCTTAAAATTTCCAAATCTATAGGCACGTACTACGATGTAACATGATACGGCCCACACGTATCCAATTGTGGACACGTAGCTAGTATCTCAACCTCGATCTAAGTCTCATATAACTAAATTAGCGCCATGACACACACTTGATGTGTCAATCTCGTAATTCCTCTAAAATAGACACAAAATACCATGTAGAAATTATAATACACATTTTATTAACCTAGAACTTGTTCCTATAGGTAGCCCTATGCCATAGGAGGGTTTCTAATGGTTAAATGCATAATTTGGAACCTACAATAAAGGTGAAATCAGAAATATACCTATTGGAAGATGGATTCCTAATGAATTATTTCTACGAACACGATCTGGACTTGATCTCCATGACAAAGCTCATTCTCCTAGTGCTCCTTATAATTCCAAGCTCCAATGCTCCTTGAGTGATAAAAATAAGAGAAAAGGTTAATAAATTGAGAGGGATTGATAGAAGAATGAAGTGAATTAGGGATTTAGGAATTTGTGGATCTAAATTGAATGAACAAATGAAGAGAGAGAGAGAGAGAGAGAGAGAGAGAGAGAGAGAGAGAGAGAGGACCCCTCTTATGTGACCGGCCCCCTTTTCCCTCTCCAAGTCACCAACAATTATCTACGATGCCCCAATATGATGAATTATGAAGAATAATTAATGATGGCTATTTTATAAAGTTTCTACACTAATACAAATTAGTCTAATCCTCCTAATTAATTAGAGAGAATGGGTTTAATGGACCTAGGCCATGTTGAGCTCACTAGTTGTCATGACAAGTCTTATTGGGTTCACTAGTGTCAAGTATAAATAATAGGCTAGCCTACTAACAATAAATAATTAATACAAAACACAAATAAATATATATAGCACTTTAATTAAATATAATCTCTAAAATAAAATAACTATGCCAAATTACTAATTTACCCCTATCTGAAAAAGTGAGGGTGACAATCATACCCACCTTAGAAAAAATTCGTCCTCAAAATGAAGGAAGAAACTAGCTACAAAACAATCACAGCAAGCAAAAAAGAATTATACCTCGTGGCTCAAACATATAAGTATATCGCTCGCGCATCTCGGCCTCTCACTCCCAGGTAGACTCACCTGGAGATTGATGTCTCCACGCGATACGATCCAGGATCTCCACCGGCTTCTCGGAGTAGCTGAGAGTCGGACCAACCTCGATCTCAGAGTTATCCAATACATGGCTAGGATATGCCACGTACCGTCTCAGCCGTGACATATAGAACATGTTGTGCACTCCCTCTAAGGTAGGTGGCAAGTCTAGTCTGTAGGCCACTGCACCGACCTTTTTAAGGATACCGAAGGGTTCGATGTACCATGGACTAGGCTTTTCGCATCTACCAAAGCAAATCGTGCCCCACGTCGGAGAAACCTGCATAAACACTAGATCTCCGACCTAGCACAAAATACAGTCTTAGCACTCTAACTAAAACAAGCAATCACAAACAATACAAACAAACTATACCTCAAACTCCAAAGGTATCCGATGGCTATCGGCCTAATATCGTTGTCTGTCCTGTGCCATCCGAAGTTATCCCTAATAAACTTTACCTTCTCAGCTGCATCCATGACCATCTCTGGTCCCAATAAGGCTCTTTCAACAACATTATTCCAAGATAACGGAGTACAATATCTCCGTCCAAACAACGTCTCAAATGGTGATATCTCGATACTGGCCTGGTAGTAGTTGTTGTAAGCAAACTCTACCAAGTGAAGGTGATCCTCCCAAGAGCCTCTAAAATCCAAAACATAAGTGCGTAGCATATCCTTGAGAGTCTGGATAGTCCTCTCCGACTGTCCGTTTGTCTGAGGGTGATATGCGGCACTAAACTTGACCTGGGTGCCCAAGATAGCTTACAAACTCCTCCAGAAGTAGGATATGAAGCGACTATCCTTATCTAAGACTATGCTCATAGAAACTCCATGCAATCTGACTATCTACCGGATATAAATTTCTGTGAGCTTCTCCGTAGACGTACCAACTTTAAATGGAAAAAAGTGGGCCTACTTGGTCAACCTGTCAACGATAACCCAAATTACATATTTACCACTTAAAGAATTCGGAAGCCCTGAAACAAAATCCAACATCACATGCTCCCACTTTCACTCAAGAATGGGTAAAGGCTGAAGCAATCCTCCTGGGATCTGCCTCTCCGCCTTTACCTATTGACATACCAAGCATCTGGATACGAAGCTCGCCACCTCTCGCCTCATACTATACCACCAAATATTCTCTCTCATGTCTCTATACATCTTGTTGGCACCTGATATATAGATTACTAAGATCGATGTGCCTCCTGAAGAAACTCCTCGCGCAATGCTCTACTCGACACAAACAATCTGGTACCATATCACAATGATCCATCCTCTGCAATACTGAAGTCCTCTCCCAATCCCATCCCGACCTGTGCTCTGATGATCCTTGGAGACTCATCCTCGAACTCTGCGGCTCGGATCCGGTCCATCAACTCTGAATGTACCTGAAGTCCCCACATATGTGCCACAACTCTAGGAACTAGTACCTCAATACCCAACTATCACGATCGACAAATAAATGTTTGTCCCTAATAAAGTACAGAGCTACTGGATACCTGCTCAAGGCATCGACTACTATGTTGGCCTTCTGTAAACCCCCTCAACCAATTTAGGTATTATTTGTAATTTTAAAACTGAGACTAGGGACAAACCGAGATAATTAAATTTCGGAAGACGATTTTTTTAGGTACCCTCTGACCATATTGCAGCCATAGCTACGCGATGTGAATTAAAGTCGCCGCGCGCAGTTAATTTTATAAATTAGTTAATGGATTATAGCTAAATTTACCTCAACTAGGCCTGACCAAACCAGACCCTCGGACCCTGGACGGCCCAACCCCCAAGACCAAGCCCGAAGTCATTCCCTATATAAATACTCAACTTCCTCCATGTAAAACCCTAAACCAACCAATCCCTCACAAACCCTAACCCTAGCCGCATACTTCCCCTCTCCTTTGCGCCAACCCATCATCCTCACCGACGCCGCCTAACACCCCGACCACTGCCGCCAAACACCCGGACCGACTGCCCTTCAGCCCCTACATTCGCTGCCGCTGCCCCTTCAACCGACACAGCCGCACGCCGAGCGACGATCCACCGCGGAGCCAACCCGACCCCCATGCGTCGCTGCTGCTGCCGCGCCTACTGCAATGCCGCCGCCGCTGCTGTAGTGTCGCCAGAGCCGCTGTCACCTTGCCGGAGTACGCCTCGACGAGAGCCGACCCTGTCCGAACAAGCCACGTAGAGGTAACCACATTAAACCCCGTTTCTTCATGTTAATATCGTAGCATCGTATCGACGTGTCAAGAAACGTTGATATCAATCACAACCCTAATTATGTGTAAATTGGAATAATGAATAATAAGGTTTAGAATCTGTATATTGACTAGCATAACACCAAGGACTAATGTTACCCTAAAACCTGTACACAAACCACGGGTAATGAACATAGAAACCAATGAGCATGTGTTCGCATAGAACAGCGATCGTGGTCAACCCGTAAGTTGAAATTATTATCTCAAGGGCCGGGATGATCGAGTACAGAATACGTGTGCACCTTAGCTACGCGCACATGTGAAGCTTTATTCGAGCAGACGTGAACTTGCGATAATATTCAAACGTCGCGTCATAGTCGTGTACATTTAATGTTTAGTGTCTGATATTAGATTGTTATATTATATTGTGTTTAGGACCTTTGGATCAGCCAGGAGACATTGCAGGAACCAGTTTCTGGCATTCCCAGCTTCAGGACACAGGCAAGATACCTTGCTATATTTACTGTCTAATTTAAATATGCATAAGTTGTATTATATTCTTGTTGCTCATAATTTATACAACTGTGCGCGTTCGAGTTGTCTCGGGTGCATTCGACGGATACGTCGATGATTAGTGTATATGGACTTAGCTCTTAGCAGACTCAACCCATTGGACGATACCCTGTTATTGTCTGAGACCTGACACCTTACACGGTCACTGAGTTATATTCATATTTGGATGCGGGTTTGCGCACTCGACAAGCTATCGTTGCGTGAAACCTACATCACGGTTAGTATGTAGTCAGGATATAATTTAGAGACTTGGCATATAGATACAGGGTATGCACGTCGAGTAGTCGATTTGTGTATCTACATTGGGCGGGGAGGACAACTAGTAGGCGTATGGGGTACACACATTGGAGCCGTAGTTTCGGAGGAGCCTCGGATCCAATGACCTTCCCTTTATACTGATGCCACGTTCTTCGGAGCGATATGGACGATATATTGTATTGATGCCATTCTCTTCGGAGCATGGACGTTATGCCTACACCTACTTATACGCACCAGCGTTGTCATCATATTGCATTCACTTAGATGGCTAGCACACCCTTATTGTATTTATTTTATTCACTATTCATATATGGCATATTGTTTTCTTGTATCTTGTTACGTCCCTCTGAGGACCTGGTACCTTTCCAGATTTAGACGAGGCTTACTACCCCACCGTATACGGCCCGGGATAGGAGACGAGATTTGTTAAAGCTTAGGAGTTGGAGGTGCAACCGTCAGAGTTTCCGTGACCAGTTGGTAGGCCTTTAGCCTAGATGGAGGGCATCATTATCTACTCAGCTGATGCTCTAGTCATTATCTTTTATATCTCGTTTCAGTACTTTATTTTGTCATAGTAGTGGGTTTGTTCCCACCAGACATCACTGGTTGTACTATGATATCTTGAGACTGGTATTTATCAATCAGCAGTTTATTTAGTGTTTCTTGCTCTTTATATTGTGGATGAGATTAGATTACCTGTTATTGATTGATATTGGGCATATAGTATTATAGGACAGCGTAGCACTCTTCGTGGATCCATTAAATTGGGATATCTTCGGAGACGTGTCAGCTGGCCATTGCCACGTGGCCTGGTCCCGTATATTTTGGGACTGGGGCGTGACATGGTTTTAGTGGTGGCCCATGCAGGTCGACTATTCGCTTGTGGTATGGTAACATGCCCAGCGAGCCTGCAATTGGATAGAAATTATTAGGTCTCATCCACTTTTGATTCGTTCTTGAACTTCCTTCATACTGCTTCTAAATAACCTGCATCCTGTTTGTTTGCTCTCGTACTCTTTTAATGAAGCTCTATCTCTTGCAGCAAGATGAATTTGCGCAGTAGACGAGGAGCACCCCGTGCCGCGGTGCCAGATAACACCGCTCAAGGAGATGAGGTACCCCAAGGGCAACCCCCGCTACAGACCCTGCTGATACATTGGTACGAGACATCGCAGGGCGATCCTACACCACCACCTGAGGGACAGACTTCCCAGACGATCCCCACGCAGCATTGTGAGGGCCAGACTTCAGGAGCTACACCGATGACGCAGACTGAGAGACCGACATCTGAGGAGACGCCTACTGCACAACCAGAGCTTCCACTACCACCGCCCCCACCTTATCCACCCCAGATGCCACAGCTAGATGGCCAGCCACAGATGCTTCAGTTCTTTCAGGCAATGATGCAAGCACAGTGGCAGCTGACAGAGACACTGCGACAGAGTCTGATGGCAGTACTAGAGAGGACACCTGTCATGACCCCAGTACTAGCACCTCTACCAGCCCCGACAGGTGGCACTGTTAGATGGTTCTGACAGATGGGACCAGATACCTTCTCAGGCAATAAGACTGCGGAACAGATCTTCGATTGGATCGCCAACACGGAGATGCTATTAGAGGCCTCACAACTGCATCCAGACCTTTGGATGACCGCAGTGAGGGCCGAACTAAAAGGCAACGCCCATCACTGGTGGGATTCCATCGAGCACAGTGTAGGCAAGAACCAGACTTGGGAATAGTTCTTGGAATACTTAAATGCGAAGTATTTTCCAGTAACAGTCAAAAATGCCCTGTACTCCCAGTTCCTACACCTAGAACAGAGGAATATGACTGTTGACGCCTATGACACGGAGTTTAGCCGCCTTAGCAGATTTAGAGCCGTCCTGATACCCAATGATCTAGAGAAGGCTCAGAGATTCCACCACGGCCTAAATTTCGAGCTACAGAGATATACCACTGCACATGCAAGGATTTCTTATGAGGAGGTTCTCGCAGAGGCGAGGATCCAGGAGTTCATTGTCAGAAGAGTTAGGCGTTCCAGCATGACCATGCCAGCTAGAGCCCAGTCCAGAGCAGGAGGACCCATCCGTCGTCCCGGAGCATAGACACAACAGAGAGCAGCACCATATCCACACCAAGAACTTCTGACTTGCCACTTCTGTGGTAAGAGAGGTCACTTCGAGAAGGACTGCCGAAAGAGACTTGGGACATGCATGATTTGTGGAGCAAGCCAGCACCTTGTCAGAGATTGCCCACAGCGCAGGGAGGCAGCCCCACATGCCAGACAAAGGCAAGCAGCACCAGCCCCGAGGATACTACTCCCACCAGGAGGACAGCGTCCACCAGCACCCGGAGGATTCCAGAGGGGACCACCCTTGGCCCCACAGCAGGCACAGTTTGATCGGGCCCGACAGCAGGCAGGAGGACAGAGACAGGGACAGGCCTTTGCATTAGCAGCTACTGAGGAGGAAACGGAAGGAGAAGCAATCACAGGTACCATTTTAGTCGCATCCTTACCTGCGACAGCATTGTTTGATTCTGGGGCTACATTGTCATTTATACTAGTAGATTTATAGCAATGCATAGAGTAGTGACTTCCCCCTTACCTAAGAGTTGGAAGATTCTTACCGGAGGAGGTATCGTGCCAGTTACCAACACTATTAGAACGTGCTCGGTAGTCGTATGTGGAAGAGAGATGAGAGTGCGATTCCTGGTATTGCCTATGCCGTACTTTGACGTTGTGTTAGGCATGGACTGGTTAAGCCAGTACAACGTCGTACTGAACTGCCGGAAAGGTAGCATCACTTTTAGACCACCAGATCAACCAGAGTTCAAGTACATGCGAGGGACCGTCGAACAAGGGGTAGGACAGACAGCTGGAACTTGTATGACTATGGAGATTGTGCCCCCACCAATAGTTGCAGAATTCGAGGATGTTTTCCTCGAAGAATTGCCAAGCTTACCACCAGATAGAGACGTGGAGTTCACCATTGAGCTAGTACCAGGAGCAGCACCGGTATCTTCTAATGTGTACTGATTGGCGAAGAAGGAGTTAGACAAGCTAAAGCTACAATTGGAGGAGTTGCAGAGCAAGGGATTTATCCGTCCTAGTGCATCACCATGGGGAGCACCAGTATTGTTTGTGCCTAAGAAGGATGGAACAGTACGTATGTGTATTGATTACAGAGTCCTTAATGCTTTGACTATCAAGAACAAGTATCCCCTTCCGCGGATTGACGATTTATTCGACCAGTTGACAGGAGCAGTGGTGTTCACAAAGATCGACTTGAGATCGGGTTATCATCAAGTGAAGGTGCGAAGAGAAGACATTCAAAAGACAGCATTCAGGACTCGTTATGGTCACTACGAGTTCTTAGTGATGCCTTTTGGACTGACGAATGCGCCAACTGTATTTATGAACTTGATGAACAGAGTATTCCATCAATACTTAGACCAGTTCGTGGTAGTCTTCATCGACGACATTTTGGTGTATTTGAAGAGCCACGAGGAGCACGAGAAGCACTTGAGACTAGTGTTAGAGACGCTGAGGAGAGAGAGACTTTATGCCTAGCTTAGCAAGTGCGAGTTTCTCCTAGATCGTGTCGCCTTCCTTGGATACGTCATCTCAGGAGACGGTATCTCAGTAGATCTGGCAAAGATTTCATCTATAGAGACATGGCCAACCCCTACCAATGTCTCAGAAGTAAGGAGTTTCCTAGGACTTGTCGGATATTACCGGAGGTTCGTAGAGAACTTCACGAAGATTGCAGAGCTAATGACCCGCTTGACCCGTAAGGAGCAGGAGTTCACTTGGACAGAGGAGTGTCAGAAGGCATTCGATGAGCTGAAGAAGCGCTTGACTACAACACCCATCTTGACCATACCTTCTGGACCCGGAGGATTCGTAATCTACAGCGATGCGTCTGGGAAAAGATTAGGATGCGTCTTGATACAGCATGGAAAGGTTGTAGCTTATGCTTCTAGACAGTTGAGGACACATGAGAAGAACTATCCCACCCACGACTTGGAGCTTACAGCGGTGATTTTTGCGTTAAAGCTTTGGAGGCATTACCTATATGGAGAAAAAGTGGAGATATTTACTGATCATAAGAGCCAGAAATACGTCTACACTCAGAAGGATCTAAATCAGAGACAGAGACGTTGGCTCGAGGTGATGACAGACTTCGAAATAGAGCTACAGTACCACCCAGAAAAGGCCAACGTAGTAGCAGACGCATTGAGCAGAAGACCTATGGCATTCTTCTTGACTACCCAACAACATCTGTTGAGAGATCTAGAGAAGATGGGTATAGAGGTTGTTATACCCGGAATAGATGGACAGTTGTCGAATTTCCAATTGCAATCGATGCTGGTAGAGAGGATCAAGGCTGCTTTGCTGATAGATGCCAGATTTCAGAGGCTCAGACAGAGGACAGAGGCTGGATTATAGACAGGATTATGGATACATGAAGACGGAACACTGAGATGCGGAGATCGACTTTTTGTTCCAAATGGAGAACTTCGACAGGAATTGTTGGCAGAGGCACACAGTTCCACCTACTCCGTTCATCCAGGAGGTACAAAGATGTACAGAGATCTAGGACAGTACTACTAGTGGCACAGAATGAAGAGAGAGATAGCACGCTTTGTGGCCAAATGCCTGGTGTGTCAACAAGTCAAGGCTGAGCACCAAAGATCTGCAGGATTGCTTCAACCGCTTCCTATACCGGAGTTGAAATGGGAGCATATCACCATGGACTTTGTTACAGGCTTCCCGAGGAGTCCTAGTGGGCGCAATGCAGTATAGGTAATCGTGGATAGACTCACCAAGTTCGCACACTTTCTACCTTTTAGAGTTGGACAATCGACGGAGGCTTTAGCAGATATGTACATGAGGGAGATTGTGTGCCTATATGGAGTGCCAGTGAGCATTGTGTCAGACAGGGATACGAGATTTACGTCTTACTTTTGGCAGAGTATGCAAGAGAGTCTTGGTACTCGCCTAAAGTTTAGCACATCGTATCACCCACAAACAGATGGCCAGTCGGAGCGCACCATTCAGACGCTAGAAGACATGTTAAGAGCGTGCATGCTGGACTTCGGAGGATCATGGGAGGACCAATTACATTTGGTCGAGTTTTCCTACAACAACAGCTATCAAGCTAGCATCCAGATGGCTCCCTATGAAGCGTTGTATGGTAGGAAGTGTCGTTCTCCAGTATGCTGGAGTGATATAAGCGAACGACAGATTCTCGGACCAGAGTTGGTTGTTCGGACGGTAGAAAAGGTAAAGAAGATCCAAGGACACCTTCGAGCAGCACAAGACCGACAGAAGCATTGGGCGAATGCGCATCGTCGACCCTTAGAGTTTCAGGTTTGAGATCACGTATTCTTAAAGATCTCACCTACTCGAGAGACTATCAGATTCGAAGGCAGAGGGAAGCTGAGTCTGAGGTACATCAGACCATTCGACATATTAGAACGCGTCGGAGAGGTTGCTTATAGATTAGCATTACTACAGACATTGGAAGGAGTTCACGACATCTTCCATGTATCTCAATTGAGGAGGTACATACCGGATCCGAGACATATACTTGACCATTCAGAGATCACAGTCGGCCCGAGCTTATTATACCAGGAGGAGCCTATTGAGATTCTAGACAGGAGTGAGAAGGTACTACGAGGTCAGACTATTCCCTTAGTCCGCGTCGCATGGAGACATCATGCACCAGGTGAATCGACTTGGGAACGCGAGGAGGATATTAGACAACGCTATCCCCACCTCTTCGAAGGACTAGGTACGTAGTAGTACTTTACTTATTCAGTTAGAAATTTCTTGTTATGCGTACGTTTAATTTCGAGGACGAAATGCTCTAAGGAGGGTAGATTGTAAACTCCCTCAACCAATTTAGGTATTATTTATAATTTTAAAACTGAGACTAGGGACAAACCGAGATAATTAAATTTCGGGAGATAATTTTTTTTAGGTACCCTCTGACCATATTGCAGCCATAGCTACGCGATGTGAATTAACGTCGCCGCGCGCAGTTAATTTTATAAATTAGTTAATGGATTATAGCTAAATTCACCTCAACTAGGCCTGACTAAACTAGACCCTTGGACCCTGTCCGGCCAAATCCCCAAGACCAAGCCCGAAGTCATTCCCTATATAAATACTCAATTTCCTCCATGTAAAACCCTAAACCAACCAATCCCTCACAAACCCTAACCCTAGCCGCATACTTCCCCTCTTCCATGCGCCAACCTATCATCCTCACCGGCGCCGCCTAATACCTCGACCAATGCCGCTAAACACCCCGACCGACTGCCCTTCAGCCCCTACATCCGCTGCCGCTGCCCCTTCAACCGACACAGTCGCACGCCGAGCGACGAACCACCGCGGAGCCGACCCGACCCCCATGCACCGCTGTCACTGCCGCGCCTGCTGCAGTGCCATCGCCGCTGCTGCAGTATCGCCGGAGCCGCTGTCACCTCGCCGGAGTACGCCTCGACGAGAGCCGACCCTGTCCGAACAAGCCACGTAGAGGTAACCACGTTAAACCCGTTTTCTTCATGTTAATATTGTAGCGTCGTATCGACGTGTCAAGAAATGTTGATATCAATCACAACCCTAATTATGTGTAAATTGGAATAATGAATAATAAGGTTTAGAATCTGTATATTGACTAGCATAACACCAAGGACTAACGTTACCCTAAAACCTGTACACAAACCACGGGTAATGAACATAGAAACCAATGAGCATGTGTTCGCACAGAACAACGATCGTGGTCAACCCGTAACTTAAAATTATTATCTCAAGGGCCGGGATGATCGAGTACAGAACACGTGTGCACCTTAGCTACGCGCACATGTGAAGCTGTATTCGAGCAGACGTGAACTTGCGATAATATTCAAACGTCGCGTCATAGTCCTGTACATTTAATGTTTAGTGTCTGATATTAGATTGTTATATTATATTGTGTTTAGGACCTTTGGATCAGCCAGGAGACATTGCAGGAACCAGTTTCTGGCATTCCCAGCTTCAGGACATAGGCAAGATACCTTGCTATATTTACTGTCTAATTTAAATATGCATAAGTTGTATTGTATTCTTGTTGCTCGTAATTTATACAACTGTGCACGTCTGAGTTATCTCGGGTGCATTCGATGGATACGTCGATGATTAGTGTATATGGACTTAGCTCTTAGCAGACTCAACCCATTGGATGATACCCTATTATTGTCTGAGACCTGACACCTTACACGGTCACTGAGATATATTCATATTGGGATACGGGTTTGCGCACTCGACTAACTATCGTTGCGTGAAACCTATATCATGGTTAGTATGTAGTCAGGATATAATTTAGAGACTTGGCATATAGATACAGGGTATGCACGTCGAGTAGTCAATTTGTGTATCTACATTGGGCGGGGAGGACAACTAGTAGGCGTATGGGGTACACACATTGGAGCTGTAGTTTCGGAGGAGCCTCGGATCCAATGACCTTCCCTTTATACTGATGCCACATTCTTCGGAGCGATATGGACGATATACTATACTGATGCCATTCTCTTCGAAGCATGGACGTTATGCCTACACCTACTCATACGCACCAGCGTTGTTCTCACATTGCATTCACTTTGATGGCTAGCACACCCTTATTGTATTTATTTTTTCAGTATTCATATTTGACATGTTATTTTCTTGTATCTTGTTACGTCCCTCTGAGGACCTGGTACCTTTCCAGATTTAGACGAGGCTTACTACCCCACCGTATACGGCCCGGGACAGGAGACGAGATTTGCTAGAGCTGAGGAGTTGGAGGTGCAACCGTCAGAGTTTCCGTGACCAGTTGGTAGGCCTTTATCCTAGATGGAGGGCATCATTATCTACTCAGTTGATGCTCTAGTCATTATCTTTTATATCTCATTTCAGTACTTTATTTCGTCATAGTAGTGGGTTTGTTCCCACCAGACATCACTGGTTGTACTATGATATCTTGAGACTGGTATTTATCAATCAACAGTTTATTTAGTGTTTCTCGCTCTTTATATTGTGGATAAGATTAGATTACCTGTTATTGATTGATATTGGACATATAGTATTATAGGACAGCGTAGCACTCTTCGTGGATCCATTAAATTGAGATATCTTCGGAGACGTGTCAGCTGGCCATTGCCACGTGGCCTGGTCCCGTATATTTTGGGACTGGGGCGTGACACCTTCCCTAGATGGTACTGCAAAGAGATGTCAAAGTCCTTCATCAACTCTACCCATCGTTGCTGTCTCATATTGAGCTCTTTCTGTGTAAACACATACTTCAAGATCTTATGGTATATAAGTATCTCTATACGGTCTCCGTACAAGTAGTGTTTCCACAACTTTAGAGCAAAGATGACTACTGCCAACTCCAAGTCATAGGTAGGGTAATTCTTCTCATTATGGCATAATTTTGTGGAAGCATAGGCAATCACCTTCCCGTTTTGCTGTAACAGACATTCCAACCCTTTACCCGAAGCATCAATGTATATAGAAAATCCTTCTGTCCCCGATAGCAATGTCAACACTCGAGATGTAGTCAACCTCTTCTTCATCTCCTCATTGGAGACCTGACACTCCTTTGTCCAGACGAACTCCACGTCCTTCCTGGTCAACCTAGTCATTGGCTCTGCAATCCTGGAGAAGTCCTGAATAAATCTCCGATAATAGCCTGCCAATCCAAAAAAACCCCTGATCTCTGCCACTGAACTTGGGGTAGACCATGACTCAACTGCTGATATTTTATTTGGTCCTTTGGGATCCCGTCTCCACTAATCACATGTCCGAGGAATTCAACCTTATTAAGGAAGAAATCACACTCCAAAACTTGCCAAACAACTTCTCCTTCCTGAGGGTCTCCAGAACTATCCTCAGGTGCTTCTCATGCTCCTTCGGGGTCTTCGAATATATCAATATATCATCAATTGAAACCACAACAAACTGATCCAAGTACTGATAAAATACCTTATTCATTAGGTTTATGAATACTGCTAGGGTATTGGTCAACCCAAATGGCATCACCAAGAACATTAACTATTCATACCAAGTCCTAAAAGCTATCTTCGGAATATCTTCCTTCTTTACTTTCACCTGGTGGTACTGTAATCACCTGAAAAATTTTAGAATTTTAAAATTTAATTTTCTGAATTTAATTAGCAATTTTCTGTAATTTTTAAACAAATAAGATAAGGAAATCTGATTTAAAATGAATTTTTAAAAGATATTAAATAATATTAAAATATGATGAAAATTATATTTTCTAGTGTAAAATTGAAAACCGGACATAGGGTAATATTTCGGGAATTTATTGGATCCCGGATAGATTTTTAAAGCATTAAAAACTGTTGATTTATTTAAACTAATTAATTAAACCAATATAAAATAAAAACCAAACCGAACCCAAAATAGAACCGGACCGGACCGGTCGGTCTACTCGAACTGGCCCAACCCATTAATGGGTCGGATCCGGGTCAGACCCGACCCGCCAGTACCCGACCCGACCCGGTTGTAATCCCTAACCCCCAAATGCAGATCGACGCCGCTTCCACTGTCGGTGACCGTTTCCGCCGCCGTGGCCGCCGGCAGACCCCCCGGTTCACCTCCCATGGAACCCCCGACTGCTACCCTTCGACTCCCGGCCAACCTCCGGCGGTCCCTCTCCCTTCAATTCCTATATATACCCAGCCGCCCGCCGGAAACCCCTTCCACACCTCTCTTCTCCGGCGACACCCTCCGTCCAGTCAGCTCCAGCAGCCTCAGTGCCAGATCCGGCCACTGTAACTTCGCCGGCCCCCTCCAGACCCCGACGCCCCGAGACCAACACCACCCGGCCACCCATTTTCCCCTCCGGTCGAGTTCCCGCCGAACCCGACTCCAGCAACTTCCACCTCCCTCCAGACCCGATCCGGCCGCCCAGACCCGTCGCCGACCACTCCAGTACCGGCGCCGCCTCCGCCCGCACCCCAGACCGACTCCGGTGAACTCAGACACGACCTAGAATTCGAGTACAAGCCAGGACACGGCTTGGACACAGTGTCCAGGACACAGAAGACTCGACTCGGACACACGTGAATCAGACTTTTTGAGCCATGTTCAGGTACTCGTAACTTTCTCCTCGCAGCCCCAATTTCTATTCCGTCAGTTATATCGCGTAGCCTGCATGACCCCCTCGGTGCCCGTGCAAACCTCTCGGTGCATCGCGACCTGTGGTGATCCCGAACCGCGATCCAAAAATAGAAAAGCCAACGCCCTATTTTACCCCGGAACTGAGTAGGCCCCGACAAACGGGACGACTTGGTCACGTGCGGTCTTCACCGATGCGTGCGCGTCATTGATACTGACGTGCGGGATTTCGCAGAAACTGATTCGGATGTGCATGCACACCAAAATCTGTGCGTATCCGCGGACAACGCCCCGTATCTGACTTTTCTGTATGTCGCTGTAACTTAGTGTATACACGTCGGATTCAGACAAAATTTGCGCCATCGGACTCATAGCAATACGCTGGTCCTGTGAGCCAAGTTTGGTTCGATTCTGAGAACGTTGACAAAATTACGTATCGTGGGCCCCACAGGCTCTACTTGACGGGCGATTTTGAGAACGGCTCAACGGAATCCAATTCTGAAAGTTCCGTTGGTTTCGTATCATCGGAATCCACATATGGACCCTGCTTTGTCCAGGAAATATCATTTTTGTCCTTGTGTTCAAACAGGACTTAAAGGACAGGCGTTTCTAGCTATTTCATATGTTCTGAGACTGTTGGTAATGTTCATTTCAGCTTTTGGAGGAGTATTTATGGAACCCACGGATACAGGGACCGCTATTGGTATTCCAACCCCAGGCAAGTGTACCTTGCCAAATTGTGTAGTATTATTGTTTATTTCCTTGCTTATTTACATTGTTGATCATGCTTATACCTAGGACCGTATGACATACTTAGCGTCCGATTAATAGTCGGGTGCCAATCCCGTACGCGGAGTTGGGTACGTTATTTAGAGATGGACATGCGTGACCCTTTACATTCTCGTACTTGTTTTATCAAGTACACTATAACCTAGGATACTTGACACCATACATATGACAGAATCTTCCTGAGATATTCATGGTAATTCTGTGTAGGATACAGGATGGACATAGACATTATATTCTTAGATTATGACTGGTTGCATTAGCTATGATCTCACGTGACATGGACATGAGATATTATGGACATGAGACGTGTGGTTACATTGGGTGGGGAGAGACACACAGGCTACAGGCTGTTCTATATATATCTACTACTATTGTGAGGTTGTAAACTCTCGAGCAGAGCTAGACCCATTACTTGTTATTACTGCTACCGGCTCCCTGACACAGAGCTTGTAGCGGTCTCAGCCTGAGTACTAGTGATGCTCTCAGTTGTATTTTCACATAGATGGCTATGTAGTACCCTGCTTATTTCATTTACTATTTTACTGCATTATTTTGGCTTATATTTTTTGTACCTTGCTATGTCACCTGAGGCCTTGATCCGGATGATGTCCCCAGGTTTAGCAGAAGAGCATTATCCCGAGATTTACGGTACAGGAGCTGAAGCTGTACCAGAAGTTGTTGCTGAAGCTGAACTAAACTTAGAAGCAGAGGTGATGGCTGAAGACTTTTCTTGAGTTTATGTTATTTGTACTCATCAGATACTTTATTTTGGATCCTTTGTTCTGGTCTGATGAACCAGTGTTTTAGACTTTTATCGGGTTGTTCCCCGACATACTTTGCTGAGACTGGACATTGATGTACTTTCCTTATTTGCTGTTGATCTTATTACTTTGTGTGTGGATGAGATTAGTTTTGACTTGTTTTTGTAGACCTATATTACAGCTTAAGTATGCCCCGTTGGATCCATTAAATTGGGTTTGTCCATCGATGCGTGCTGCTGGCCATTGCCACGTGTCTAGTCCCTTAGTATTTTTGGGACTGGGGCGTGACATAGTTTTTGTGGTGGCCCTTGCAGGTCTACGATAAAATTATTTGGTTTCAACTTAGGGACCGAACAATCCTGTAAAAGGATAGGATAGGTTATAGGATCTCATCCATTTGTTGAATCGTTTTTGAAACTCTATATCGCATTCGAATTAAGTACTTGATTTGCATCCTGCTTTGATTCTACTGAACGTTCTCATAAAGTTTATTTTGGATGTAGAAAGATGGATCCAAGAATTAGGGATGAAATTTCTTTGAGTACACCACAAGATGTTGTGGTTACCTATGGAGATGGAGTTACACCAGAGAGCAGAGGGCAATCCTCTCAAAGTGGACAAGCTGAGCAGCATAACTCAAGGTTCAGGCGCGATGATATCCCACCTCCGCCGCAGTTCAATCCACAGATGCCTGTCTTTCCACCAGGGCAAGCAATGGACGGGCAGCAGATGTTTCAGATATTTTACGCCATGATGCAAGCCCAACAGCAAGTTCAACAGGAGGCGCAGCGTCAGGAGGCAGAGTACCTGAGAACCAGCCTAGTAAACGCATTAAAGCAGGCGAACCCGCAAGCTAGGCGACCAGCGACGGGATCTATCACTGATTTTTGTCAACTCAAGCCCCGTACCTTTTCGGGCAAGGAAGGACCAACTGAAGTGCACGAGTGGCTCACAAATACACAACATCAGTTGGAAGTAGCTGAACTTCCGCTGGAGAGATGGATGACTGCTGTCCGGATGCAACTGACGGACAATGCGCACCATTGGTGGCTAGCCGAAGAGAGGAGGCTAGGACATGACCGACTCACTTGGGAGAAGTTCTCCAGACTCTTCCAAGAGATGCATATCCCAGCTGTTGCTCGGTCAGAACTTCGAGACAAGTTCAACCGACTTATCCAAGGCAATATGACGGTGGAGGAGTACAATGCTGAATTCATTCGCCTGAGTCATTTCGCCCCTTCTCTAATTCCTACCGAAGAAGAGAAGGCGGAGAAGTTCTTTGACGGACTCAGGTTCGAGCTTCAGAGGTTGATCGGATCTGTTGCACCTACATCGTATACCGACGTCCTTGCTGCAGCACGACGCATGGAGCGCGTCACCAGGAGGGAGTCAAGTCTGAAACGGCCATTTACCTCAGTACCATCCAAGGCATCACAGGAGGATTCTGCAAAGCGACTCCAGAAGAATCTACCTCAGAGAGCAGCACCAAGAACCCTACCTACTTGTTATTTCTGCGGCAAGTTAGGTCACATTGAAAAGGAGTGCAGACGTAAATTGGGACTGTGCCTGGTTTGCGGATCCAACCAGCATCTATCCAGGGATTGCTCTGAACGCAGAGAGGGAGAACCAAGACTAGCTTTACCTGCACCAAGGCCAGATTATCCAGCAGTGGGAGCACAGCAGACGGGAGTTGGAGGAGTCAGACCACCAGCTCCAGGAGGATATCAGCAGAGACCACCATTGCCACCACAGGCAGCACTATTCCAGCTGGCTCGTCAGCAGAGGGGTCCAGCTCAGGGACGAGGTCAGGCATTTGCATTGGCTGTTCAGGAACAAGCTACTGCTGGAGAAGTTATAGCAGGTACTATTTTAGTAGCTTCATTACCTGTTGTAGCTTTATTTGATTCTGGAGCATCGTATTCATTCATAGCTGCTAGCTTCGTAGCCACCCATAGAGTAGCTACTGTACCCCTTCCGAAGACTAAGAGAATTCTTACGGGAGGTAGAATTATTCCGGTTAGTGATATCTGTAGACCATGTTCGATAATAGTCTGTGGAAGAGAGATGCGAGCCCAATTTCTGATCTTTTCTATGCCTGACTATGATGTTGTACTTGGTATGGACTGGTTAAGTCAGTATCATGCGACTCTTGATTGTCGGCTTGGAAAGGTTATATTTAGACCACCTGGACATTCAGAGTTTGAGTTTCTTCGGGAAGATATAGAGCAAGGTGTTCAGCCAACTCTTAGGGTATTATCTGTAGAAGGAGAGTCAGGTTACCCAAGAGTCATAACAGAGTTTGTGGATGTATTTCCCGATGATCTTCCAGGTTTACCACCTGATCGGGAAATAGAATTCACAATAGACTTAACTCCAGGAGCAGAGCCTATCACTTCATCGGTATATCGGCTAGCACCTAAGGAGTTAGTGGAGTTGAAGAATCAAGTTGATGATCTTCTGGAGAAGGGTTTCATCCGGCCCAGTGTTTCACCTTGGGGAGCACCCATACTTTTTGTACCGAAGAAGGATGGAACAGTTCGCCTGTATATTGATTACAGGGCGTTAAACACTGTGACCATTAAGAACCGGTATCCCTTGCCACGCATTGATGACTTATTTGATCAATTGAGTGGAGCTAGGGTATTCTCGAAGATTGACCTTAGATCCAGTTATCACCAGATTAGAGTGAGGAAGGAAGATATCCCGAAGACAGCCTTCAGGACCAAGTATGGACACTATGAGTTCTTAGTAATGATATTTGGTTTAACCAACGTGCCTGCTGTGTTCATGAGCTTGATGAACCGAGTTTTCCATCAGTACTTGGATAAATTTATGGTCGTGTTTATTGATGATATTCTGGTATATTCCAAAAGCCACGAAGAGCACGAGGAGCATCTCAGAATCGTGCTAGAGACGTTGAGGCAGGAGAAGCTATATGCTAAGCTCAGTAAATATAAGTTTTGTACGAATAAGGTGCCTTTCTTTGGACATATTATCTCAGGAGAAGGCCTGTCAGTTGATCCAGAGAAGGTTGCTGTCATTGAGACTTGGCCTACACCAACATCAGTTGCTGAGGTGAGAAGTTTTCTAGGACTTGCTGGATATTACAGAAGGTTCGTAGAAAATTTCTCAAGGATTGCGGAGCCGATGACGAAGTTGACACGGAAAGATCAGGAGTTTGCATGGACAGAAGAATGTCAGAAGGCCTTTGAAGAATTGAAGAGGCGTCTAACAACAGCACCAATCTTGACTCTTCCTTCAGGGTCAGGAGGTTTTGTTGTTTATAGCGATGCGTCAGGTAGTGGCCTAGGATGTGTTTTAATGCAACATGGCAAAGTTATTGCTTATGCATCGAGATAATTGAAGGTCCATGAGAAAAATTACCCAACGCATGATCTGGAGTTAGCTGCAGTAATATTTGCACTGAAGATTTAGAGGCATTATCTTTATGGTGAGAAGGTGGAAATCTTTACTGACCACAAAAGTCTGAAGTATGTATATACTCAGAAGGAGCTTAACATGAGGCAAAGACGCTGGCTTGAGTTGATGGTGGACTTTGATATAGATCTGCAGTACCACCCAGGGAAGGCGAATGTAGTAGCAGACGCACTCAGTAGAAAGCCTACGACTTATTACTTGACGATGCAGCCTGAGCTATTGAAAGATCTACAGGAGCTCCAGATAAAGGTTATTCTACCAAGACATAGTGGCTTGCTGGCTAATCTGGAAGTGAAGTCATCGCTTATGGAAAGGATTAAAGAAGCTTTGCCTACTGATGCTAGATTTCGAAGACTCAAAGAGAAGACAGAAGCAGGCATGCAGACGGGACTTCGTATACATGAGGATGGGACATTAAGGTGCGAAGATCGCCTATATGTTCCAAATGGAGAATTGAGACAGGAGTTAATGACTGAAGCACATAGCTCCATGTACTCTGTTCATCCAGGAGGAACAAAGATGTACCGAGATCTAAGGCAGTATTATTGGTGGCATGGAATAAAGAGGGAGATTGCAAGATTTGTGGCTAAATGTTTAGTCTGCCAACAAGTGAAAGCAGAGCATCAGAGGACTGCAGGAATGTTGCAGCCGCTTCCCATACCAGAATGGAAGTGGGAACATATCACCATGGATTTTGTCACAGGATTCCCAAGGAGCCCCAGCGGAAGAGATGCGGTATGGGTTATAGTGGATCGACTCACTAAATCGGCATATTTCTTGCCGTTTAGAGTTGGACAGTCCACAGAGGTACTAGCCGACATGTATATGCGACAAATCGTAAGATTGCATGGAGTGCCGGTTAGTATTGTATCAGATCGAGACTCGAGATTTACATCTCATTTCTGGCGAAGCATGCAAGAGAGTCTTGGCACCAGACTCAAATTCAGCACATCCTATCATCCACAGACAGATGGTCAATCAGAACGTACAATCCAGATCTTATAGGATATGCTACGATCATGTATGTTAGACTTTGGAGGGTCTTAGGAAGATCATTTGCATTTGGTGGAGTTCTCATACAACAACAATTACCAAGCAAGCATCCAGATGGCACCTTTCGAGGCGTTGTACGGTAGGAAGTGCAGATCGCCGATATGCTGGAGTGACGTTGGAGAGCGTCAAATATTGGGTCCAGAGTTGGTAATGCAAACAGTGGAGAAGGTGAAACAAATCCAGAATTATCTTCGTGCAGCTCAGGACAGACAGAAGCATTGGGCTGATACACACCGACGTCCCCTAGAGTTCAAGGAAGGAGAACATGTATTCTTGAGGATTTCACCTACTCGAGGTACAATTCGCTTTGGGAGCAGAGGCAAGTTGAGTCCAAGGTACATTGGGCCCTTTGATATTTGGAGCGCATTGGTGAGGTGGCCTATCGTCTTGCAATTACGTAACTGACCCAAGTCACGTAGTTGATCATTCTGAGATCGCAGTAGGCCCAAGCCTGAGATATGAAGAACAACCAGTGGGTATACTCGGCACCAGTGAGAAGACACTGCGAGGGCAGACAATTAAACTAGTTCGTGTGGCTTGGAAGCAACACTCACCTGGTGAATCTACCTGGGAGAGGGAGGATATCATGCGCCAGCGATATCCCCATTTATTCGAGGATGCAGGTATATCCTAAGTAATTTATCCCATAAGTGCTGTTCTTTAGTAGCTTAATCTTTAATTGCGAGGACGCAATTTTCTTAAGGGGGGTAGATTGTAATCACCTCAAAAAATTTAGAATTTTAAAATTTTATTTTCTGAATTTAATTAACATTTTTCTGTAATTTTTAAACAAATAAGATAAGGAAATCAGATTTAAAATGAATTTTTAAAAGATATTAAATAATATTAAAATATGATAAAAATTATATTTTCTAGTGTAAAATTGAAAACCGGATATAGGGTAATTTTCCGGGAATTTATTGGATCCCGGATAGATTTTTAAAGCATTAAAAACTGTTAATTTATTTAAACTAATTAATTAAACAAATATAAAATAAAAACCGAACCGAACCCAAAATAGAACCGGACCGGACCGGCCGGTCTGCTCGAACCGGCCCAACCCATTAGTGGGTCGGATCTGGGTCAGACCCGACCCGCCAGTCCCCGACCCGACCCGGTTGTAATCCCTAACCCCCAAATGCAGATCGACGCCGCTTCCACTGCCGGCGGCCGTTTCCGCCGCCGTGGCCGCCGGCAGACCCCCCGGTTCACCTCCCATGGAATCCCCGACTGCTACCCTTCGACTCCCGGCAAACCTCCGGCGATCCCTCTCCCCTCAATTCCTATATATACCCAGCCGCCCGCCGGAAACCCCCTTCCACACCTCTCTTCTCCGGCGACACCCTCCGTCCAGTCAGCTCCAGCCGCCTCAGTGCTAGATCCGGCCACTGTAACTTCGCCGGCCCCCTCCAGACCCCGACGCCCCAAGACCAGCACCACCCGGCCACCCATTTTCCCCTCCGGTCGAGTTCCCGCCGAACCCGACTCCAGCAACTTCCACCTCCCTCCAGACCCGATCCGGCCGCCCAGACCCGTCGCCGACCACTCCAGTACCGCCGCCGCCTCCGCCCGCACACCAGACCGACTCCGGCGAACTCAGACACGACCCAGAATTCGAGTACAAGCCAGGACACGGCTTGGACACAGTGTCCAGGACACAGAAGGCTCGACTCGGACACGCGTGAATTGAACTTTTTGAGCCCTTTTCAGGAACTCGTAACTTTCTCCTCGCAGCCCCGATTTCTATTCCGTCAGTTGTATCGCGTAGCCTGCATGACCCCCTCGGTGCTCGTGCAAACCTCTCGGTGCATCGCGACTTGTGGTGATCGCGAACCGCAATCCAAAAACAGGAAAACCAATGCCCTGTTTCACCCCGGAACTGAGTACGCCCCGCCAAACGGGACGACTTGGTCACGTGCGGTCTTCACCGATGCGTACGCGTCGTTGATATGGACGTGCGGGATTTCGCAGAAACTGATTCGGATGTGCGAGCACACCGGAATCAGTGCGTATCCGCGGACAACGCCCCGTATCTGACTTTTTTGTATGTCGCTGTAACTTATTGTACACACGTCGGATCGAGACGAAATTTACGCCATCGGACTCGTAGAAATAAGCTGGTCTTGTGAGCCAAGTTTGGTTCGATTCTGAGAACGTTGACAAAATCGCGTATCGTGGGCCCCACAGGCTCCACTTGACGGGCGATTTTGAGAACGGCTCATCGAAATCCAATTTTGGAAGTTCCGTTGGGTTCGTATCATCGTTCCTGACTTGTTGACACTAAGTTGGACAAATTTGGAGACCTTTGACCCTGACCCGGTTTTCGGTGCAAAGTGGCCCACATATGGACCCCTCTTTGTCCAGGAAATATCGTTTTTGCCCTTGTGTCAAAACTGGACTTAAAGGACAGGCGTTTCTAGCTATTTCATATGTTCTGAGACTGTTGGTAATATTCATTTCAGATTTTGGAGGAGTATTTACGGAACCCACGGATACAGGGACCGCTACTGGTATTCCAACACCAGACAAGTGTACCTTGCCAAATTGTGTAGTATTATTGTTTATTTCCTTGCTTATTTACATTGTTGATCATGCTTATACCTAAGACTGTATGACATACTTAGCGTCCGATTAATAGTCGGGTGCCAACCCCGTACGCGGAGTTGGGTACGTCATTTAGAGATTGACATGCGTGACCCTTTACATTCTCGTACTTGTTTTATCAAGTACACTATAACCTAGGACACTTGACACCATACATATGACAGAATCTTCCTGAGATATTCATGGTGATTCTGTGTAGGATACAGGATGGACATAGACATTATATTCTTAGATTATGACTGGTTGCATTAGCTATGATCTCACGTGACATGGACATGAGACGTTATGGACATGAGACGTGTGGTTACATTGGGTGGGGAGAGACACACAGGCTACAGGCTATTCTATATATATCTACAACTATTGTGAGGTTGTAGACTCTCGAGCAGAGCTAGACACATTACTTGTTATTACTGCTACCGGCTCCGCAACACAGAGCTTGTAGCGGTCTCAGCCTGAGTACTAGTGATGCTCTCAGTTGTAATTTCACATAGATGGCTATGTAGTACCCTGCTTATTTTATTTACTATTTTACTGCATTATTTTGGCTTGTATTATTTGTATATTGCTATGTCCCCTGAGGACCTGGATCCGGATGATGTCCCCAGGTTTAGCAGAAGAGCATTATCCCGAGGTTTACGGTACAGGAGCTGAAGCTGTACCAGAAGTTGTTGCTGAAGCTGAACCAAACTTAGAAGCAGAGGTGATGGCTGAAGACTTTTCTTGAGTTTATGTTATTTGTACTCATCATATACTTTATTTTGGACTCCTTTGTTCTGGTCTGATGAACCAGTATTTTAGACTTTTATCGGGTTGTTCCCCGACATACTTTGTTGAGACTGGACATTGATGTACTTTCCTTATTTGCTGTTGATCTTATTACTTTGTGTGTGGATGAGATTAGTTTTGACTTGTTGTTGTAGACCTATATTACAGCTTAAGTATGCCCCGTTGGATCCATTAAATTGGGTTTGTCCATCGGTGCGTGCTGCTGGCCATTGTCACGTGTCTAGTCCCTTGGTATTTTTAGGACTGGGGCGTGACAGGTACCCCAACCTCAAGTCTATCTTAGAGAATACCTTCGCTCCGCTCAACTGATCAAACAGATCAACAATCCATGACAACGAATATTTTTTCTTGATAGTAAGATTATTCAGAGACCTGTAATCGATACATATGCGTACCGACACATCATTCTTTATAATAAATAATACCGGAGCACCCCACGATGAATAACTAGATCGGATTAAACTTTTGTCCTGTAACTCATCCACCTGCTTCTTCAACTCTGCCAGATTATTATTTTTTATCCTATAGACGTGTTGTGATATTGGCTCTGCGTCTGGCACCAAATATACAGAGAACTCCATATCCCTGTTTGGTGGTAACCATGGCAACTCCTCCGGAAAGACATCCATAAATTATGTAATCAACGGATGCGGCGGCTCCTGCTCTTCTACCATAGCTCCACAGAAGTCTTCCTCGCTCTGCTCTGCTGCTCCTCTGACAAACTCAAACTCTGGCTATCATGGCATCTGAAACAAAACTCTACCACCACGATAATCGATACTAGAATGGTGCCTACTCAACCAATCCATCTCGAGTACTTTGTCATAGCTCGGAAGTGGCATTACAAGTAGACACACGCTCAACTCTTGGCCTCCCAAAGAAACTTTTTGATCCTTGAAAATATTATTGACCAGGATAATGCCACCCCCAGTCATGAACTTGCAAGTCCTCGCCAATGGTTCAGTCTCAAGATGATGCTTTAAAGCAAAATATACATATATAAAGCAATATAAAGCACCGAAATTAATAAAGCTTGAGTTGGAAAATAATTTAGATAGACTGAACCTGAAATGACATCACTAATTGGGTCCTCATCCTCAACGGTCAAGGTAAAAGATCACTTCTACTTTACACCTCTCTGTTGTTGCTGGTGGTGGTACTGTACGAACCTCTGCTACTGTGTCGACAACGTAGGTCATCTTTGCTGTCCCGCTGGTGATCTCATGTGTGCTCTCTGTTCCTGAGCCCCGCCCTGAGCTAGACTAGCCAGAGCCCTAGGACAAACCTTCAATTGGTGGTCTCCTGATCCACAGAACAAATACTGGCTCAATCTTATCTTGCACGCATCACATCCATGTCCCTATTTCATGGAAATTGGGCAAGGAATAGCCGGCTGAGCTGGCTTCTAAATTTTGTGCACCTGTTGTACTGGCGCTCTAGCTGGGGCGGAAAACTACTGCCTCGGCTGCTGGAAGTATCTATGATTCTGCTGTTGAAAGTAAGGCCGCTTTGTTGGGCCCGTAATACTGCTAGCTCCTAAAGGATCCCTCATCCTCTTGGAGCCAAGCTCCAAATCATCCTCCACCTGATGTGCCCACGCCAGGATCTCCTCAAATGTAGTGGTGCTATGATCGCTTGTATGGGATTTGTCTCCCTGTTCAGACCCGTTCTGAACTTCTGGGCCTTCCCCCGAGGATTCTGCCCCTCCACAAAGCGACCCAATCTAAAGAACTACGCCATATAATCATCTACTGTCATGCTGCCCTGAATAAGGTACTGAAACTGGCTCTCTAGAGAAGTTATAGATACGTCTTTAAAGAACTTCTTCTTGAAAAGCTCCTTGAAAGCTTCCTAAGTAAGTCCAGGTGCTGAGATCCTCGGGTTGGTCCATAACCATGTCAAAGCAATATCATACATCATGCTCCCTGCTACTTCTACCAGTAGTCTCTCCAGAATCTTCACCAGACGCAGGTTCCTCTCTATATATTTGATCCAGTCATCCGCAAAAATAATTCCCTCAATGCTCTTAAAGTCCTTGGACCCCATCCTTTTGAAGTCAATGATAGTCCCCGGCCTCGGCTGTTGTAGGGCGGGCTGAGGTGAAGCAACCTGTAGCTGGACCAAGGCAACTCTCTTGATTGCGGCAAGTGCAAGCTGGTAGCCATTCTCAATGCCCTGCCTCATGACCTCAGACTGACACTGTTGGACCTCTGCCTGGGTCCTCTGTGCCTCCATCATCTGCTTAAAGACCACAAATACCTACACCGGATCAACTGCTGCTGCTGGTGGTGGTAGCTTCTCTGAAGCTATAGGAACTATCCTGTGAGAAGCTGTGGGCACCGTTCTCTGGACTTGAGGTGGAGCATCCCCAAAAGATGCTAAAAAAATGCCACCTGGATCGGTAAAATGGCCCTCTGAGCTAGAGTTGATGGAGCTGGTACCCTCCTCTGAGACGACAAAGTTACCGACCTTGCTGATACTGTGCCTGAGCACTGGGATCGCATCTTCAGCGGTATCCTGAAGATAGATTGAGACAAATGAATCAATATTGAGTAAGATACGATATTATCAAAGAAGGAAAAAATTATTCAAGTACAGCAAGCATTCAAATTGATAAGGATAACAAAACATATATTTTTGAGAATGTTTACTAGTTATAATTGAGTATACTCTCAGCCTATATCATATATCCTAAAGCAGGCTCTTATTAGTACCCTAAGACTGAGCACCACTATGAAATTGCACTACTTGCGAACTCTAGACCTGTATGGGCCACAACTAAAAATGTGTCAAGACCCGTACCCGGAATGGGGATACAAGTATGTAAACAACGTCTAGACTACGCCGCAGCATCGGAGGTAGAATATTGTTTGGGTCAACAATATTATCTAACAACTGATACCAAATATATAAGGTACCTGTCATGCTATCTCAACTCCAAATAGATGAACAATATGGTATAGAATAATGAAACCAACACTCAATCACAATATCAAACTAGGGAAAGAAATAGCACAATATGTAATATAGTAAAGAAGTACAAGAGTCATAAATACATTCACAAGTCTATAATATAAGTCTAGGCATAAAGTAACTCTCAAAATAATAATACATTCCAAGAGTCTCATATAAGACTAATACAGTATCTAACAAGATAAGTCTAAGCTCCTTAGGCACTGGAACTAGGTTCTCCTACTCTAGGGGAGTATCCTTTAATGGTTCGCCGTCCTACGGCCCGTAGTAAGTGGGACACTGCTCTTCAAGCAAATCATCTAAAAAATATATCCAATCAGGATTGGAGCGAAGTAAGCAGTTCCAAATATATGGTAGAATATATATGACAAGTAATAGAAACGAATACAAGATGAACTATCAACTAGAAAATGTAAATGAACCAAAGTAAATAGATAATGTACTGGAAAGGAAAAATATGCAATAAGAAATAACTGCATGTAATAGAAATAGATAAAACTAGCTAATATGCTTTATAGTAAAAGCTTGTTATGTGATCGGGTTAGGTTAAACACAAATATAATATGGTAACTCGATTATACATGTGATATGTAATCGACATGTAGACGAATACATTATCTTGATTACATAACCAACTCCCACTCCCCCATCCCCAATCAATACTTATTAATCCAATCATGACACGTTACAAACACGAATATAAGCACACTGAACACGAGCAGTATATAAACATGAAGTACATGATAATTAATACCTGATACATACGATGAATACATGTGAAGGAGTACCCGCTCAACACGGTAGGGGATAAAATCCTATGATATGATCCATTTAGTACCAGTCCGTATAGCCACTGTGTCAAAATCAAGTAAACAGTTCTAGAATATGTGATATATCTACTATCATGAAATAAAAACTAACAGAGAGAGGTATTTACCGGTGGTCCTGAGCAAAGAATACAAAACGATATCCGAACTAGTGTCACACTGACCTATATATGAACTGCCATATCAATTGGTATATTATAGTGATAAACATACTTAAATAGGCTAAAATGTGGTTTCTATGTCATTTCTAGGTCAAAACTAGGTCATACTAGTCAAACTAGGTCAAACTAGGTCAATTCAGTCAAACTAGGTCATTATCCCAATTTGGGTTCATAACTAGCTTCTAAGTTGGTTTATATAGCCATACTAGTTAAAACTAGGTGTTACTAGATTTTCTCTAGGTTTCTAGGTCATTCTGGTAGGTTTCTAGCTTATTATACTATAATATACACTATTACCTTCTATACCTACTAATACCTTGGCCTATAGATAATTTTCTTAGTATCATAACAAATACCTTAGTCGTATCTCATATACCTTAACTATGGCCCAATACCTTGGTTATGGGTGAATGCCTTACCTATGAGTTAATACCTTGGCTTTGAGCCAATATCTTATCCCCGTATCCTATTATCTTATGCCGTATCATGGTAACTACCCGATACCTTAGTATGACTCAAAACTTGTCATCCTCACTTTTCCATATAGGGGTAGTTTGGTAATTTGGCATGGGTATTTAATTTTGGAAATATATATTGAATAATTGTGCGATGATTGTATAATTTGTTTAATTAATTTAGCTATGATTATTGTGACTAGTGTTAATTAGTCATTAGAGACTTGTATTAATTAGTTAGTTAGAGAGACTAGACAATATTTAGAATTGACACATTGGACCTATTTAGACTTGTGATGACAACATGAGCCCAACTTGGACCCAAGCCCATTAGTCATTTCACTAATTAAGGAAAATTAGTTTAATTACAATTAGTTACAGACTTCCAATAATACACATCCTTAATTATTGCTCATAATGCAATATGTAGGGGTAACTTGGACATTTGAATTTGCTTGAGAAAGGGAGAATAGGCCGGCCACTATAGAGGGGGTTCTTCTCTCTCTATCCTCATTTGTATTTTATTTTGATCCAAATTCTAAATCCTCAATTTTCTAATTTCTCTTCATTGATTTTCTATATAATTCACCACCAATTCCTTCTCAAATTCATCACTCTTGGATCCTTGGAGCTTGGAGAAGCAAGGAGCACAAGGAGGAGGAGCTTTGGAGCTAGAGATCGTGTCTGGATCGAGTCCAATTATATTTTCATTAGAAATCTATCTCCCAATTGTAATTCCTGAATTTTTCTCTCATTATAGCTTCTTAATAATGCATTTAACCATTAGAAATGGCCCCATTGCATAGGGCAACCTATAGAAACAAGTTCTAGGCTATTTGGTTATGTAATGTGAGTTCTATGTGTTGTTTTGTGTGCATATTAGAGAAATTACAAATTTGACACATCAATTGTGTGTCATGAGACTAATTAGATCTAATTAGACTTAGATTGGGGTTATTGGACTAGGTTTGTGTCCACAAATGGATACGTATAGGTCGTATCAGGATATTTTGTGATACGTTGTCATACGGGGCCAAGTTTGGGTGATTTACATGAAATTGCTTTATTATATGTTGTAATAACTTCTAATAGTTGTAATTATATATATGACTTGTGGGAATGATCAAATTATAGAGAATGAAGGGTTTGGCACCTCAATGGCTTGAGTATCATAAATATTCTATTTGGTGCACTATAGATTATTGTTTAAATGTCTCAATATATATATATATATATATTAGGATGAGTGTATCAGGTAGCCTAACAATGGGATATATATTATACTGTGAGTGTGTAGGGCGTGAGATAGGGGAGATCGGGTTTTGCATAGATAGCTGCATATAGCAGCAATTAGTATCAACAACAATAGCTACACATAGTAACAGTAGCAAGCAATAGCTGCACAAGACAACAAGCAATATCAGCAGCAATAGTTGCACATAGCAGCAGCAGCAAGCAATAGCTGCACATAGCAGCAACAGTAAGTAATAGCTGCACATAGCAGTGTACAGCAGCTGAAATCTCAGTATCTTGAAGTGTAACACAATAACAAGAGCAACATTGGACAACAAGTTAGAGGGATTTCAGTTGGTTAGCTGTGAGCCACTTGAGGCTCGAGTTATGCAGACCTGTGTACATGTGTGCACAGGCAAGGGGCTCAGTTATATGCAGGTAGATATGGAGTGTAGGAAGTATGTATCAGTGTCGAGTAGGAGGCAGTAGTTGATATGGGTGTGTGTGATGACAATAAGTTGTTGTGCACCTTGCACAGTGCAACAGAGAAGAGAGGCTCTGTTTGGATCTTATGTAAATGTGTATCAGTTGGAAATAGGTAAGGATGAATTCATAGATGCTTGTAAATGTGTATCAGTTATAGCCTAAATACTATGAGTTAGTATATATTTCAGTGAGGGTAGTTAGTATTAGTTGATATGGTAGTTAGGTGTGGTTATTGAATAAGAGTTGATTTCTTAATATTAGATGTTAGGAATGGTTAAGTGTCAAGGTGTCAACCAAGGTATTAGTTAGATAAGTATTAGCTAGTTGATATCCATAGGTAATGTAGTTCATAGTATATTTAACTAGTGTATTTATAATTGGTGTTAACCAATACTTAGTGTTAATAGATAAATAGCTAATACACTTGGGAGATAGACTTGTCTAAATAGTTTTAACTTAGAATGATAGGGTTGACCTAGATTTGACTAGAGTTGACCAATATTGACTAGTTTGACTTTAAAAGTCAACCCTTGACCTAGTTTGATCTCGTTTGACTAAAGTAACATAGCATGACCTAGATATTACCAATTCTTCATTTTTAATTCATTTATCTTTCATCACACCTAGTAACTTATAAATTTCTATTCGTGTATCGGGTATTGATTAAGTATACTTCGTGTTTACACACTGCTAGTGTTCAGTATGCCCATATTCATGTTCGTAACGTATCGTGATTGGATCCATTGGTATTGGTAGGGATGGGGGAATAGGAGTTGATTATGTGATCAAGCCCCAGTGTATTCGTGTACATATCGATTACATATCACACGTGTAATCGAGTTACCATATTGTATTCCTGTTCAACCAAAAACGATCACATAATGAACTTGTATTCCATGGCACATTATCTAGATTTTATTTATTTCCATTACATTGCAGTTATTATATTATATGTTCTTCATTCCAGTACATTATCGGTTCACTCTAGTTTATTTTATTCTGATGTTTAGTTATCTTGTATTCTTTTCTATTATCTGTTATATATGTCCGATTATGTATTTGAAACTGCTTTCAAAGGTATGTACTTCTCTCCAATCCTGACTGGATATATTTTTCAGATGATTGGCTCATAGACCAGTGTCCCACATACTACAGACTGTAGGACGGCGTACCATTAGAGGATAATCATTTAGAGCAGGAGGACTTAGTAACAGAGCCTGACGAGGTTTAGATTATTGGTAGACTTCTTTTTGACTTTTATTGAGGTTATTGTAATTTATATATTATTTCAAGCTTGTGGATGTATTATGACTCTTTCTTTCGTCTATCTCGTGCTTTATATTCTTTAGTTTATATTGTGATTAAGTATAGTTACATTTATCAGATACCATATTGTTCCTCTGTTTGGAGTTGAGATATTTAGATAGTAGAGTTGATCTAGACAATGTTCTACCGCCGATGCTGCCGTGTAGGTTAGAAGTACCCACGTACTCGTGCCCTCATTCCGGGTGCGGGTCGTGACACATTTTTAGTGGTGGGCCATGCAGGTCCTCTCTAGAGTCGCATGTAGAGCGATATTGTAGTAGTGCTCACCTAGAGTACTGCTACGAGCCTGCTTTAGGATATAAGATTTAGGCTGAGAGTATATTGTCACTATCATATTTTCTAGGAAAGAATACTTTGGTCATTTCATAAATAATTAAATATTGTACATATTATAAATTTATTTATTGTATTATTTGTTTATTGTTAGATGTTAGTATTTTATTTTGGACTTGTGTTTGTGGACCTAATTTATTTAGATTAGATCCATGGAACAACATTTATTCTAGTTAAAATTGAGCCCAATAATAAGCTCAATCATTAGGAGGATGATTAATTAAGTTAAACCAATTAGACTAGAACCTTCCCTCCTTAATAAATTTTTTCATGACAAGCACCAAGGGATAATGTGGATATTTTATAGTAGCTTGGAGGAGGGGGTAGTGGCCGGCCTAGTAAGGAATGGAGGAAAATTTTCTCTCTTTATTTTTTTATTTCAAATCTAGATCTAGAATTTTTCTCTTCCAAATTTTTTTATTTCTACATCAAATTCTACCCAAATTTCTTTCCAATTCTTTCCCTAATCATCATTAGAGGCTATTAGAATAAGAAAAAAGCAAGGATCTACAAGAAGGAAGCAATTATCTACAAGGAGGAGTAATGATCTACAAGTTGAAGGCTCTTGACACTCAATTTAGGATTTTTATTGGGAATCCATCTCCCAATAGGTACAATTCAGTTTTCCCCCCCTCTAATTAGACTCTAAATCTGTAATTTAATCATTAGGAACCATCCCATGTACTAAAGCTACACATAGGAATTAGAATTAGGTTCATAGGAGGCCTATGGAGAAAGTTATGTGGTATTTTATGTCAATTTTGGAGAAATTTTGATATTGACACATCTTGTGTTTGTCAATAGGTCAATTAGACCAAATTGACATGTATTTGGTTGTGTGTGGCTAGTGTCGTATCCACAATTGGATATGTGTAGGCCGTATCCCGACAATTTGGAGATACGGGTTGATTTAGGGTTTTTTTTCGAGACGGGGGTTTGAGTAGCTAGCATGTAACATTTTGACATGGGCACGTAGTTGAGTAGCTAGCTCTTCGTGTTGTTTATAATTATAATTTTAGACTTGCTCGTGTCCCTTGGGATACGTTTGGTGGTGTGGTGGAGCCGTATCGCAAGTGTATCATAGATCTAGTGTGATACGGGTGCGGTGCACTCCACGTGTTTGTTTTATTTTATTTTAATTCAATTTACCATGGTTATAGATATTATAATATTATAATTATAATTATTATATGATATATATGTATATATATATATATATATATATATGTATATATATATATATATATATATATATATATATATATATATATATATATATATATATGTGTGTGTGTGTGTGTGTGTGTTTTATATTTTTTTGTGATGTGTTGGTGGTCATGGGATAATAGGAGATTATATGTGCATCACTAGTGTGGTTATGTGGTAACACACACACACACACACACACACACACACATATATATATATATATATATATATGAGAGTGAGTGTATGTGTATACTAGATGTGTGTATGTGTGTATGAGCTAGAGGGGAGAAGAGAGCAGTGAAAAGCAGTGAGAATCAGGCCAATAAGCAGTGAGAAACAGCCGAAAAGAAGCAATAAGCAGCAACCAATAAACAGTGAGCATAAGCAGAAGCAGAAGTAGCCGGATAAGCAGAAGCAGCAAGAAGTAGCAGCAGTAAGCAGTAGCCGGATAAGCAGAAGCAGCAGTAGTAAGCAGTAAGCAGAAGCAGCAAGCTGCAGCAGCAGCGATAAGCTGCAGTAAGCAGCAGCAGAAGCAGCAATACGCTACAGTAAGCAGCAGTAGCAGCAGCAGCATCGAGAAGTAGAAGCAGTAACGATAAGCTGCAGTAGCTTGAGTGCTTATAGTTAAGTTGTAGATAAGTTAGGATAAGCTAGTTAGTAAGCTAGTTAGTTTATATTGATAAGTTAGTAAGTTATGTATATATTTACTAAGTTAGTATATATATATATATATATATATATATATATATATATATATATATATATATATATATATATATATATATATATATATATATAAGCTAGTTAGTTTATATTGATAAGTTAGTAAGTTATGTATATATATTAGTAAGTTAGTATATGTATATATACATGAGATATATATACATAAGCACTAGTTAATATTAGTAAGTATTTATTTCTAGATTACTTTGAGTTACACCAAGGTAAGGAGAGTTGAGGTATCTTAGGTACGGGTATTAAATATCAAGGGGTATGTTAGTATGTTAGTTTAGTATTGTATTGTTATAAGTTCAAATGCATATTAGTGTATAGTGAGGTATATGGGTAGTTAGTTATATGTTAGATATTGAATAACTTGTGATACCAATGTAATGTCAAGGTATTGGTTTATACTCAAGGTAATGAGTTTATATATCAAGATGGGTGTGTAGGTTGGGTGATACCACATTTTTTTCAAATCCAAGGTATCTACTTAGTATTAGTTTAGCTAGGAGTACTATATATTTTGTCTTGTACATATTTATTATAGTATTTTTCATATCTAATAACTTACGTATCTTATGATACAATATTTTATTAGTATCCTAGTATCCTTGTATAGCTAGTATAGCCTAGTTACATAGCGTTTGTACCCAATATCCTAGAGATGGACTCATACAACCTAAAAATAGCTAGTTTGACCAAGTTTGACTAGTTTAACCTAGAGTTGACCTAGTTTAACTATTTTGACTTTGAAATGACTTTATGACCTAGAATTTGACTAGTTTAACTTATTTTTATTCCAAAACCTTGTATTCATATAATATTTCATATTTAGGTCTCCGAGGCACCGTACGAGACATCTTTGATATTGTTTATCAGATTTCAGGAAAGGACATTCTCTGATAGTTTCTCATGCACGATATCCTCTTTGTCTCTTGTATTTAGAGTAGATATCCTTGATTTCTTGACACGATGGTTACACGTTTGGTATATCCGAATCTCTTCATGAGATATTATTTCTTAGAATTTATGGTATATCTTGTGAATGTCTTGTTCCTTGTTATTCTTGTACATATACAGACATTGATTCTTGGGAAACTAGCTACCTACCCAGTGAATCCCTGTCATAAGATACCAAGGTTGGATCCACTATACCAGTCGGGGGTGGGGAGTGTTAGTGTAGATATGTGATCATACCCTTCTTGTGTATGTCTTGTTCCTTTAATAGTGTTAATCATACACTGCACGTATGAATAACCAGGCCATTATTTTTGTGCAAGTTCCTAAGCCGATCACATGTTGAAGCTGGTACTAACTCACTTAGTAGTAGTATTTTTTGTTCATTCTAATGATGCTCATTCCTGTATTTATTTCCAGTATTTCTATATTGCATATCTCTTGTACCTGGTTATTATATCTTGTATATTCACTCTATTTACTGTTACATAGTTTATATCATTTATTGGACTGCTGTTAGAGATGTACTTTGCTCCTTTTCTGACTGGATATATTTTTCCCAAATGATATAGAGGAGTGGTACCCCACTCACTACGGGCCTCAGGACGTAGTTGGCTTAGAACCAGAGACCTTGGCTCAGGAGGGTCTCATTCCGATTAAGACAGATGACACAGGACTTGTAGCTCAGTAGATAGATCTTCGTATACTGGATTATCTCCAGCATTGTTATTAGTATTTCTTTTTATGACTCATTAGATATTATCTTATTTTGTGAGTTGTATTGTGTCTTCTTTTCTTTTATCATATTCGTGCGATTATTCTATCTTATAGATCTGTGATTGAGTATTCATATTATATTTGTGGCTTTATTATATCTTGATTGCTAGATAGATAGTTTATCCAAAAGTGTTCTACCGCCGATGCTGCGGCGTAGGCTGAGCGTTGTTCACTACTCGTGCCTCTACACTGGGTGCGGGTCATGACATATTTTTAGTGATGGCCCATTTAGGTCCTTTGAGGTCGCAATTAGTACGATTTGTAGTGGTGCTCTTATTTGAGTTCTATTACGAGCCTGTTTCAGGATATAGGATATAGGCTGAGAATACTCAATCACATCTAGGAAAAACTCTATTGTTTATTTCAACTGTTCTTTCTTGATATTAATATATTTGATCTTTAACTGTCCTTCTTTGAATGCATTATATCATGTGCCATATTGATTCGCTCCATCTTTATCTTTGTTTGATAATGGTGCTTCTCATAGTTTTGTATCTATTTTTTTGCTCTGAAGCATCATTTGGTAGCTGAGTCTTTGCTTCAGTATCTGTTTCTTTTGCTGTAGAAGCAAGTGGATGAATTATAGGATAAGGGGTTTATCAAATCCAGTTCTTCACCGTGGGGAGCCCCGGTATTGTTTGTACCAAAAAAGGATGGATCGGTGCGCATGTGCATCGATTACAGGGTATTGAATAATCTCACAGCAGTCATTTTTACCTTAAAATTGTGGAAACACTATTTGTATGGAGAGCGTGTAGAGATCTTCACAGACCACAAGAGCTTGAAGTACATTTTTACTCAGAAGGAGTTGAACATGAGGCAGTGTCGGTGGCTGGAACTGATGAAGGATTTGACATATCTTTGCAGTATTATCCTGGAAAAGCAAATGTAGTTGCCGATACCTTAAGCAGGTATCCGGTATCTATGTTGTTGACGCATAATCGGTATTTGTTGTAGGACTTGGAGAGGTTGGGCATTGAGGTGATAGTTACTAGTTTTGCTATGCAGATATGGGGGTTACAGATACACTCAGAGTTGATGGACAGGATCAAGGTAGCCCAGTATGAGGATACATCTCTGAGGAGCATCAAAGATCAGGTGAGAGCAGGATTGGAGGATGATTTTACCATTTCTGAGTATGGTTCTTTGCGACATGGTATTAGATTATCTGTGCCTAGTGAGGTGTTGCATGAGGAGGTATTGCAGTGTCATGACCCACACTCGGATAATCGGGTATGAGTACGTGGTTACGCCCAGCCTATGCCGCAGAATCGGCGGTAGAACGTTGTCTGGGTCATTTCTAACTATCTAACATCTCAAGAATATAATATAGTACCTGTCAATCATCTCAACTCCAAATGGAGGAACAATATGGTATCTCACAAGTATGACTAACCTCAATCATAAAACAAACTAAGGAAGATAAAGCACGAATGGAATAACGAAAGAAAGAATAAGATACAATCCATAATCTGAAATAATATACAAACTGTGAATCTCCATAAATATAGTCTAATACATATAAACACAAATAACTAGACCTCCTCGGGCTCTGCAACTAAGTCCTCCTGGTCTATAGGAGAATCCTCTATAGGTATGCCATCCTGTAGCCCGTAGAATGTGGGACACTGCTCTATAAGCCAATCATCTGAAAAAAATATCCAGTCAAGATGGGAGAGAAGTACATACCTCTGAAAGCAGTTTCAATAACATAATCGAGCATATAAAATAGATAATAGAAATGAAATACAAGATTACTAACATATAAATAAATGAACAATAGATATACAGGTAATGTACGAGAATATAGAACAATAATATAAATATCTGCAATATAATAAAATAACTGCAATCTAACTAATGTGCCTTAGAATACAAGTTCATTATGTGATCGGTTTGGGTGAACATGATCAATAAGGTAAGACGATTACAAGTGAGGAATGTAATCAGAATGTACACGATGAACAATGGGATTTTGATCACATAATCAACTCCTACTCTCCCATTTCCAACTAATACCAATGGATCCAATCACGACATGCTACGAACACGAATATGACCACTGAACACGAGCAGTGGGTGTACACGAATATAATAACCACAGAACACGAGCAGTGGGTGTACACTAATAAGTACGCTGAACACGAGCAGTGTGTGAATACAAAATATAAATCAATACCCAATATACACGATGGAATACATGTACACGAGTACCCGCTGAACATGGTAGGGGATAACATCTCCTGACAGGATCCATGTAGTACAAGTTCGTAAAATCACTGTATCGGAATCAAGTATATAATTTTAGAACATGCATATATATACTATTATGAATTAAAAACTATCAGAGAATTATACCCGCTGAAGTCCCGAGCAAGGTATATCTCTCGATGTCCAAGCTGGTGTCACACAGACCTATATATGGTATGTTGCATCAATACAAGGTTCTAAAAATAAAAATGAGTTAATATGATGCAATTATCGGCCAATAAGCCATTTCTAAGTCAAACCGACTAAATCTTGGTTGCAAGATTCTAACACTAAGACACTAAGTCAAAGCACTATGAAACTAAACTATACTTACTAATCTAGGATACTAAGAGACACTCAAAAAGCCGTATCCTAAGATTCGTAAGTTTAAATATATAAAAATAGTAGTTTAGATACATATACAAGTCAACATACATAATACTATAGCAAATCAATGAAACTATAATACCTTTGCCTTGCACCAATACGTATCACACCTATCTCGATACCCAAACTCAATACCTTGAGTGTCGTCCTAATACCTTGACTTTACCATGGTATCCCAAGGTAATTCAAAATCCTTAACAAATAGCTATAATACATTAAACCCCCAATAACCCATATGCTAGTAAATACCAAACTATATATACATATAGCTAACTATATATACATATATATAAACCAGAATACTACTAACCAATATTACAACTAGTATACATAGCTATATATACTAACTACATAACCTCACAATTACATATATACATATACCTATAGTTAACTATATATTAGTAGAGTATATCACTACTACCTATTTAAACTTACCAATACCTCAAGTAACTAACTATAAATACTAATATCAAATATATGCCTATTAACTACTAACAATACACTACACTAACTAACAACAAGCTAAAACACTAACTCACTAAACCACTACCAAAATACCTTGCTAAATAAACAACCCAATTAAATAATACCTTAACTCATTGAACTAACCCTTACCTCAATGATACCCAATGCACCTTACCCGAACAAAGATCCCTAACTAACTACACTGAAAATATTAATTCACTGATACTGATATTGTGCTGAACTGGACACAGTGCTGCACACACTGGCTGTGCATAGCCCGAGCCTCTCCCCACTGCAGTGACTACACCAATGCTGCTGGACCTGCCTGTTGCTGCTCCCTGTTGATTGATGCCCCACGCACTGCACATGACTGCTTTCCCCGAGTTGTTGTATTGAGTTCCTGCTTTTTCTGTGTCCCTTACTGCAGTGAACAACAGTTTCCCCAATTTTGCCACTTCTATGTGCATGAGCTGCATGATACTTCACTATCTTGAGGCTGCATATACTGTGCAGTTCCCCTGCACAGTTGTTGAAGGCTGAAGTAGGATGCCTCACTGATACTGCTCGATACTCCATTGTGCCCGAGCTTCCCTCTTTCTTGCCACTGCTAAAGCTCTCACTCACTAGCCCACACACTCACACGCACACAACAAAACACATAACACACAACACACTCACACACATATCTATCTATATCAGTCTCTCTCTCTCTATATATATATAGATATATACACTCTCTCACAAAAACCCAAGAACACACATGCATATATACATATAAACACGAATACACACACACACACACACACACACACACACATATATATATATATATATACAATCACATATATGTGTATACAATCACAAACACACACACACACACACACACACACACACACATATATATATATATATATGTATGTGTGTGATTGTATATATATATATATATATATATATATATATATATATATATATATATATATATATATATATATATATACACTCACACATAGATATTAATTTATATGTATCAATTTCTCATCTATATTTATATAGATATTCATAACTATATACACTTAACTATATACATACTCATATACATATATATATTATATAAAATATTATATATATATATATATATATATATATATATATATATATATATATTTATATATATATATATATATAGATTTAAGAGCAATAAACCAAATACGTCGAGTGCACCGCACTCGTATCACACTAATTTTATGATACGCTTGCGATACGGCTCCACCATACAACCAAACGTATCCTGAAGGACACGAGCAAGTCTAATATACTAAATATGAATAATATGTATAATAATTAGATCAACTACGTGTCTGTGTCACGATATGATATGCACAAGTCCCCGTGTTGTCAAAAATCCCTCAAAATTAACCCGTATCACCAAATTGACGATATGCGGCCTACATGTATCCAATTATGGACACGAAACTAGTCACAAACAAACAATCATATATTATTTTGATCTATTAGACCAATTGACAAGCACAACAAATGCCAATCTCGGAAATCTTTCAAAATTTACACCAAAATGCACATAACTTCCATCATATGTCTTCTATGAATCTAAAACTAATTCCTATGGATAGCCTATGCATGTGGGTTGATTTCTCATGGTTAAATCTCATATTTAGAGTCTACTAGAAGAGGAAAAACAAAAATATAACTATTGGGAGATGGATTCCCAATAAAAAATCTCTAAATAAAATGTAGCTCATTTCCTTCTAGATCTTGGCTTTCTCCTTGTTGATCCTTGCTTTCTTCTTGTAGATCCTTGATGTAGAAGCCTCAATAAAATATAGGAAAAAAATTTGTGAAGAAATTGGTGGAGAATTGATGAGGGGATGAAGATAATTTGAAAGAGGGAAAAACCAGATCTAATGGAGATAAAAATTGAAATGAGAGAGACACTCTCTCCTCCTAATAGTGGCCGGCCATAGCCCTCTCCCAAAGCAAGTATAAATATCCTATTTATTCCTTGGGCCTCTCATGAAGGAACTAATAAGGGAGGGAAGGTTCTAGTCTAATGGTTTCACTAATTAATCCAACCTCCTAATCCATGGGCCAAATTCATGGGCTCAATCTAAACCAATCTAAAATATTGGGTTCATGCAACTAATAAATTGGTTAGGTCAACTACACAAGTCTAAAATAAATTTATAACTAACAATAATTAAATAATACAACAAATAATTAATCATGCATGCACAATATTTAAATACAATAAATCATAAAATAAAATACCTGTGTCAATTACCAAACTACCCTTAAATAAAAATATGAGGGTAACATGTAGGAAGTGCATCACTCTCAGTATTACATGCATCCAAGTGCCAATAAGATGTATCAGGATATGCGATAGAGTTTGTGGTGGTATGGCATGAAGAGGGAGGTGGCACAATTTGTATCCAGAAGCTTAGTGTGCCAACATGTGAAAGCCGAGAGGCAGAGGCCATGTGGTTTACTTCAGTCATTACCCATTCCAGAGTGGAAGTGGGAGCACATTACTATAGATTTTGTGTCCGGACTTCTACGATCTCGAAGAGAAAAAAAGCGATATTGGTCATCGTTGACAGGTTGACCAAGTCGACGCACTATTAGCCTTTCAACGTGGGTTTGTCTACGGAGAAGCTGACAGAGATGTATGTCAGACAAATCATTAGGATATATGGGTTTTCAGTCAGTATTATCTCAGATCGGAATAGTTATTTTACTTCTCATTTCTATAGGAGTTTGCAGGCGAGTTTGGGCACCCTGCTCAAGTTCAGTATTACATATCACCCCCAGACAAATGGACAGTCAGAGAGGACTATTCAGACTCTTGAGGATATGTTGCATACCTGTGTATTAAATTTTGGGAGATCTTAGGAGGACCATCTCTATTTGGTATAGTTTGCTTACAACAACAGCTACCAGGCTAGTATAGAGATGTCACCATTTGAGGCTCTGTAACATCGGAGATATCGTACTCCCTTGTTATGGAACAATATTGGAGAGAGAGTTTTGCTAGGACCAGAGATGGTTTTGGATACAGCGAATAAGGTTAAGTTGATCAGAGGCAGAATTTGGGTGGCGCTGGACAAACATCGGCATTGGGCCGATAGCCACCGGAGACCTTTGGAGTTTGAGGTATAGTTTTAGATTTTTGTTTTGTGCTTGATATTTGTTGTTTATTATAGATTAAGTTCTTTAGGTTGTGTTTTGTTCTAGGTTTGTGGTCTGGTGTTTTTGAGGATTACCCCGACACGAGGCACGATTCATTTCGGTGGAGGCAAAAAACTTAGTTTGTGATTCATCGGACCTTTCAGTATTCTCGAGAGGGTCGGTATAGTTGCTTACATACTAGACTTTCTACCTGCATTATAGGGAGTGCACAACGTATTTCATGTGTCGCAGTTGAGACAGTACATGGTGGATCCTAGTCACTTTTTGGATCACTCGGAGATAGAGGTGGGCCCTACTCTTAGCTATCCAGAGCAGCCAGTTGAGATTTTGGATCAGAGAGAGAAGGTGCTGAGGAACCAGACCATTTCTTTGGTATGCGTCTCGTGGAGGCATCACTGTCCGGGTGAGTCTACTTGGGAGAGGGAGGATAAAATGTGAGAGCATTACCCATATTTTTTTGTGCCTTGAGGTAAGTTCTTTCGTGATTCTTTTCTGGTTTAATTTTTTGGGGTTAGTTTCATTTTTGAATTTCTTGGACAAAATTATTTTAAGGGGGGTAGACTTGTAACTACCATATTTTCTAGGAAAGGGTATTTTGGTTATTTTATAATTAATTAAATAGTGTGCATGTTATAAATATATTTATTGTATTATTCTTTTATTGTTAGATGTTAGTATTTTATTTTGGATTTGTGTTAGTGGAACTAAGTAGTTTAGATTAGATCCATGGACCAACATTTATTTTAGTTAGAATTGAGCCCAATCACCAGGGGGAGGATTAATTAAGTTAACCAATTAGACTAGAACCTTCCCTCCTTAATTAATTTCTTCATGACAAGCCCCAAAGGGTATTGTGGATATTTTATAATAGCTTGGAGGAGGGGCTAGTAGCCAGCCTAGTAAGGAATGAAGAAAAATTCTCTCTCTTTATTTTTATTTCAAATCTAGATCTAAAATTTTTTTCTTCCAAATTTCTAAATTCCTACACCAAATTCTACCCAAATTTCTTTCCAGTTCCTTCCCTAATCATCATTGGAGGCTATTAGAATAAGGAGGAATCAAGGATCTACAAGGAAGAGCAATGATCTACAAGTTGAAGGCTCTTGACACTAAATTTGGGATTTTCATTGGGAATCTATCTCCCAATAGGTGCAATTTAGTTTTTTATCTCTAATTAGAATCTAAATCTATAATTTAATCATTAAGAACCATCCCAAGTACTAAGGCAACCTATACAAATTTGAATTATGTTTATTGGTGGCCTATGGAGAAAGTTATGTGGTATTTTGTGTCAATTTTGGAGGAATTCCGAGATTGGCATATCTTGTGTTTGTCAATAGGTCAATTAGACCAAATTGATATGTGTTAGGTTGTGTGTAACTAGTGTTGTGTCCACAATTGGATACGTGCTGGTCATATCCCGACAATTTGGAGATACGGGTTAATTTAGAGATTTTTTTCTAACACGGGGGTTTGAGCATGTCATATTTTGACACGGGTATGTAGTTGAGTAGCTAGCTCTTCGTGTTGTTCATAATTATGATTTTAGACTTGCTCGTGTCCCTTGGGATACGTTTGGTGGTATGGTGGTGCCGTATCGCAAGCGTATCATAAATCTACTGTGATACGGATGCGGTGCACTACACGTGTTTGTTTTATTTCATTTCAATTCGATTTATCTTGGTTATAGATATTATAATATTTTAATTATAATTTTTATATGATATATATGTATATATATATTTATGTTTTATATTTTTTTGTGATGTGTTGGTGGTCATGGAAGAATAGGAGAGTGTATGTGCATCACTAGTATGGTTATGTGGTGACATATATATATATATATATATATATATATATATATATATATATTTGAGAGTGAGTGTATATGTGTACTAGATGTATGTATGTGAGCTAGAGGGAAGAAGAGAGCAATGAAAAGCAGCGAGAAGCAGGCCAATAAGCAGTGAACATAAGCAGCAGCAGCAGCAACAGTCGGATAAACAGAAGCAACAAGCAGCAGCGAGAAGCAGCAACAGCAGTAAGCAGTAAGCAAAAGAAACAAGCTGTAGCGAGAAGCAGCAGCAGCTGCGAAAAGCTATAATAAGCAGCAGCAGTAGCAGCGATAAGCTGCAGTAAGGAACAGTAGCAGCGAGAAGCAGAAGCAGTAACGATAAGGTGCAGTAGCTTGAGTGCTTATAGTTAAGTTGTGGATAAGTTAGGATAAGCTAGTTAGTTTATATTGATAAGTTAGTAAGTTATGTATATATTTAATAAGTTAGTATATATATATATATATATATATATATATATATATATATATATATATATATATATATATATATATATACTAACTTATTAGTTTATATTGATAAGTTAGTAAATTATGTATATATATTAGTAAGGTTAGTATATGTATATATACATGAGATATATATAGATAAGCACTAATTAATATTAGTTAGTATTTATTTTTAGATTACCTTGAGTTACACCAAGGTAAGGAGAGTTGAGGTATCTTGGGTTCGGATATTAAATATTAAGGGGTATGTTAGTATGTTAGTTTAGTATAGTATTGTTATAAGTTTAAATGCATATTAGTGTATAGTGAGGTGTGTGGGTAGTTAGTTATATGTTAGATATTGAATTACCTTGTGATACCAAGGTAATGTCAAGGTATTCGTTTATACTCAAGGTATTGAGTTTATATATCAAGATGGGTGTATAGGTGGTGTGATACCGCATTTGGTTCAAAGCCAAGGTATCCACTTAGCATTAGTTTAGCTAGGAGTATTATATATTTTGTCTTGTATATATATATTATAGTATTTTTATATCTAATAACTTACGTATCTTATGATACGGTATTTTGTTGGTATCCTAGTATCCTAGTATAGCTAGTCTAGCCTAGTTACATAGCGTATGGACCTAATATCATAGATAGGGACTCATACAACCTAGAAATAGCTAGTTTGACCAAGTTTGACTACTTTGATCTTGAGTTGACCTAGTTTGACTATTTTGAATTAGAAATGACTTTATGACCTAGAATTTGACTAGTTTAATTTATTTTTATAACAAAATCTTGTATTGATGTAATATTTCATATTTAGGTCTCCAAGGGATCATACCGGACATCTTTAATACTGTTCAATGGATTTCAGGCAAGTACATTCTTTGATAGTTTCTCATTCATGATATCCTCTATGTCTCTTGTATTTAGTGTATATATCATTGATTTTTTGACATGATGATTACATGGATTGGTATATCCGAATCTCATCATGAGATATTATTCCTTGGTATTTATGGCGTATCTTATGCAAGTCTTGTTCTTTGTTCTTCTTGTACATATACAAATATTAATTCTTGGGGGGACTAGCTATCTATACAGTGAATCCCGTGTCATAACGTACCATGGTTGGAACCACTATACCAGTCGGGGACGGGGAGTGTTAGTATAGATAAGTGATCATATTCTTCTTGTGAATGTCTTGTTCCTTGAATAGTATTAATCATACACCGTACGTATGATTAACCAGTCCATTATCCTTGTGCAAGTTCCCAAGCCGATCACATATTGAAGATAGTACTCACTGACTTAGTAGTAGTATTTCTTGTTCATTCCTATGATACTCATTCTTGTATTTATTTCCAGTATTCCTATATTGCATATCTCTTGTACATGTTTATTGTATCTTGTATATTCGCTCTATTTACTATTACATAGTTTATATTATTTATTGTAACTTCTTTTAGAGATGTATTTTGCTTCTTTCCTGACTGAATATATTTTTCTCAGATGATATTGAGGAGTGGTACCCCACTAACTATGGGCCTCAGGACGTAGTTGGCTTAGAGACAAAGACCTTGGCTCAGGAGGGTCTCATTCCAATTAATATAGACGACCCAGGACTCGTAGCTCAGTAGATAGATCTTTTTGTACTGGATTTGTCTCCATCATTGTTATTAGTATTTCTTTTTATGACTTATTGGATATTATCTTGTTTTGTGAGTTGTATTGTCTCTTCGATTCTTTTATCGTATTCGTGTGATTATTCTATCTTATAGATCTGTGATTGAGTATTCATATTACATTGGTGGTATTATTATATCTTGATTGCTAGATAGATAGTTTACCCAAACAATATTCTACCGCCGATGTTGCGGCGTAGGCTGGGCGTTGTTCACTACTCGTGTCTCTACACCAGATGCGGGTCGTGACATATACTCAATCACAAATATGGAATAATTCCAAATATTAGTTTTGCTCTCCTTATCTATTGAATGTTTGCTTTACTTTGAATAATTATTTCCTTCTTTGTTGATATCGTATCTTATTCAATATTTATTTCCTGTTCAATCGATCTTCAGGATGCCGCCAAAGACGCGTTCCCAGCGCTCAGGCCTAATGTCAGCGATGTCGGTCACAACATCGCCTATGAGGGCAGTACTAGCAGACGTTATTCCAGCACCTATATTCCAGAGGTCTATTTTACCAATTCAGGTGGGCATTTTTGTAGCAGCTTTTAGAGGTGCTCCACCTCCGATACAGAGGGCAGTGCTGACAGTTTCAGGGGATCTTCCACCTCCACCATCCGCAGTCGATCAGACGTAGTTATTTGTGCTCTTTCAGCAGAGAATGGAGGCGCATCAGCGTCAATCAGAGGTTAAGAGACAGGGCATTGAGAATTCTCACCAGATTGTGCTTGCCGCAGTCGAGAGAGTCGCCTTAGTCCAGCTACAGATGGTACCACCTTATTTTACCTCATAGCAACCGAGGCTGGGGACTATCAAAGATTTTAAGTGGATGGGGCCAAAGGACTTTAAAGGCACTGAAGGGATTATTTATGCTGAGGATTGGATAGAAGACATTGAGCAAAACCTGCGGCTGACAAAATTCCAGAGAGGTTATAGGTAGAGGCCGTAGGGAGCATGATGTTCGATATCGCGTTGACTTGGTTCAGGACGGACCCCAGGATCTCAGCACCAGGACTTACTTGGGAAGCTTTTAAAGAGCTCTTCAAGGAAAATTTCTTTCCAAATGTGGCTCTGACATCTCTAGAGAGCAAGATTCAATACCTTGTTCAGGGAGGTATGACGGTGGATGAGTATATGGCAAAGTATTGCAGATTGTAACACTTTATGGAGGAGAAGAACCCCAGAGGAAGAGCTAGAAAGTTCAAGAAGGGCTTGAACAGAGAGATCAAATCACATACGAAAGGAGATCCTACCGCTACTTTCGAGGAGATCCTTAGGCAGGCACATCGGGCAGAGGATGATCTAGAGCTTGGTTCCAAGAGGCCCAGATACATAGGAGGATCCAGATCTAACACCGGTCCAATAAAGCGGCCTCATTTTAAGCAGCAGCACCAGCGGCTCTTCCAGCAGATGAGGCAGCAGTATTATGGACCAGATAGAGCTACGGTACAGCAAATGCACCAGATCCAGAGGCCAGTTATTCCTTGTTAATTATGTAAGAAGCAGGGACATGGATGGAATGTATGCAGGATAAGATTGGGCCAGTGCTTATTCTCTAGATCAAGAGACTATCAGTTGAGGGCTTGTCCTAATGCTCCAACTCGTCCAGCTCAGGGCGGAGCTCAGGCACAAAGAGCACCCACGAGACCACCAGTGGGACAGTAGAGAGGACATCCTCTGCCACCACAATAGCAGCAGTTTGCCCAGCACCAGCACCAGCAGAGAGGTATCCAATGACAGGGGCGAGCTTTCGCCTTGACCGTCGAGGAGGAGGAGCCAGTCGGTAATGTTATTTCAGGTTCAGTCTATTTTGATTCTTTTTCAGCTCCTACTTTATTTAATTTTGGTGCTTTACATAGTTTCATATCTGTATCTTTTGCTCTGAAACATCACCTTGGGACTGAACCGTTGGCGAGGACTTGCAAGATCATAATCGACGGTGGCATTATCATGTTTAGTGATGTTTGCATGGAACGAAGAGTTTCTTTGGGATGCCGAGAGTTGAACGTGTGTCTACTCGTAATGCCACTTCTGAGCTACGAAATAGTACTCAGGATGGATTGGTTAAATAGGAACCATACTAGTATCAATTATCGTGGAGGTAGAGTTTTATTTTAGGCTCCAGAAGAGCCAGAGTATGAGTTCGTCAGAGGAGCAGCAGAGCAGAGCAAAGCAGACCGAAGAGTTTCTTTGGTAGAATATCAGGAGCTGCCACACCCTTTGATTGCTGAGTATATGGATGTCTTTTTGGAGGAGTTCCCGGGGTTGCCACCAGACCAAGATGTGGAGTTCTCTATAGACTTGGTGCCAGGCACAGAGCCAATATCACAGCACATCTATAGGTTGAACAACAGCGAACTGGCAGAGTTGAAGAAGTAGGTGGATCAGTTGCAGGATAAGGGCTTCATCCGCTCTAATTCATTGCTGTGGTGTGCTCTGGTATTATTTGTACCAAAGAAGGATGGGTCGGTACACATGTGTATCGACTATAAGGCACTTAACAACCTCACTATCAAAAAGAAATATTCGTTGCCATGAATTGAAAATTTATTTGATTAGTTAAGCGGAGTGAAGGTAGTCTCAAAGATAGACTTGAGGTTAGGGTACCACCAGGTGAAAGTGAAGAAGGAAGATATTTTGAAGACATCTTTCAAGACTCGGTATAGGCAGTTCGAGTTTTTGGTGATGCCGTTTTGGTTGACCAATGCCCCGACGATATTCATGAACTTGATGAATAAGGTGTTTCATCAATACTTGGATCAGTTTATGGTAGTATTCATTAATGATATATTGATATATTTAAAAACCCCGGAGGAGTATGAGAAACACCTAAGGATAGTTCTGGAGACCCTCAGGAAGGAGAAGCTTTATGGCAAACTTTCGAAGTGTGAGTTCTTCCTTGATAAGGTTAAATTTCTCGGGCATGTAATTACAGTAGACGGGATCTCAGTAGACCCGAAGAAGATTTCAGCAGTTGAGTCATGGTCTACCCGGAGTTCAGTAACGGAGATCAGGAGTTATCTTGGACTGGCAGGCTATTATCGAAGATTTGTTCAGGAATTTTCCATGGTTGCGGAGCCGATGACTAGACTAAACAGGAAGGACATGGAGTTCGTTTGGACTGTGGTTTGTTAGGCTGGTTTTGAGGAGCTAAAGAAAAGGTTGACTACAGCTCCAATATTGACATTGCCATTAGAGACAGGAGGATTTTCTATATATAGTGATGCATCAGGTAAGGGTTTGGATTGTGTATTCCAGCATAACGGGAAGGTGATCGCCTATGCTTTCAGGCAATTATGCCCGCATTAGAAGAATTATCCTACCCATGAATTGGAGTTGGCAGCAGTAATTTTTGCTCTTAAAATTTGGAAGCACTACTTATATGGAGAGCGAGTAGAGATCATTACTGATCACAAGAGCTTGAAGTATGTGTTTACACAAAAAGAGCTCAATATGAAGCAGCGGTAGCGGTTAGAGTTGATAAAGGACTTCGACATTGCTTTATAGTACCATCCAGGGATGGCCAACATAGTTACGGATGCCTTGAGTAGGTATCCAGTGGCTATGTATTTGATGAAGGACAGACATTTATTGGCCAATCTTGATAGCTTGGAAATTAAGGTATTAGTTCCTTAAGTTGCAGCAAAGATATGGGAACTTTTGGTACAGTCAGATTTGATGGGCCGGATCAGAGCTGCACAGTTAAAGGACGAGTCTCTAAGGAGCATCAAGGCACAGCTCCAGATACGGTTGGCAGAGGACTTCAGTATTGCAGATGATGGATCATTGCGGCATGGTACCAGATTGTGTGTGCCGAGTGGAGCATTACGCGAGAAGATTCTTTAGGAGGTGCATCGATCTCAGTACTCTATGCATCAAGGTGCCAACAAGATGTATAGGGACATAAGAGAGCATGTTTGGTGGTATGGTATGAAGTGGGAGGTAGCTAGCTTCGTATCCATATGTTTGGTTTTCCAGCAATTAAAGACAGAGAGATAGAGGCTAGGTGGATTGCTTCAGCCTTTACCTATTCCAGAGTGGAAGTAGGAGCATATGACGATGGATTTTGTATCGGGGCTTCCGCGTTCTCCAAAAGGTAAAGATATAATTTGGGTCATCGTAGACAGGTTGGCCAAATCAACCCACTTTCTACCATTCAAAGTGGGTACGTCTACGGAGAAGCTTACGGAGATATATGTGCGTCAGATAGTCAGATTGCATGGAGTTCCTGTGAGCATAGTATCGGATCGAGATAGTCGATTTACTTCCTACTTTTGGAGGGCTTTACAGGCTAGCTTGGACACTCAGCTCAAATTTAGTATCGCATATCACCCACAGACAGACGGGCAGTCGGAAAGGACTATCCAGACACTTGAGGATATCTTACACACCTGTGTTTTTTATTTTGGAGGCTCTTGGGGGGATTATATCCACTTGGTAGAGTTTTCTTACATCAACAGCTACCATGCCAGTATCGATATGTCATAATTTGAGGCATTGTATGGACGGGGATGCCATACACCGTTATCATGGGATAATGTTGGTGAGAGAACCTTTTTGGGACTAGAAATGGTCGTAGATGCAGCTGAGAAGGTGAAGCTCGTCAGGGATAGACTTCGGGTGGCGTAGGATAGACAGCGGCATTGGGCTGATAGCCACCGGAGACCATTGGAGTTTGAGGTATAGATTTTGTTTTGTATTGCTTATGATTGTTTATTTTTGTTAGAGTACTAAGGCTGTGTTTTGTGCTAGGTTGGCGATCTGGTTTTCTTGAGGATTTCTACGACACGGGGAACTATTCTCTTTGGTGGAGGCGAAAAGCTTAGTCCATGATACATCGGACCCTTCGGTGTTCTTGAGAGGGTCGGCGCAGTGGCCTACAGATTAGACTTACTATCTCCATTAGATGGAGTGCACAACTTGTTCCTAGTGTCGCAGGTGAGATGTTACATGGCAAATCCTAGCCATGTAGTAGATTTCTCGAAGATCGAGGTTGGTCCGACTCTCAGCTATCCATACCAGCACTTGAAGATTTTGGATCGCAGGGAGAAGGTACTGCAAAATTAGACGATTCTTTTGGTGCCCGTCGCATGGAGGCATCACTCACTAAGAGAGAGTACCTGGAAGCGAGAGGCCGGTATGCGCGAGCGATATCCTTATCTGTTTGAGCCGTGAGGTATAATCTTTTTTTGTTCGTATTAATTGTTTGATAGTTATTTCTTCCTTAATTTCGAGGAATTTTTTTTTCTAAGGTGGGTAGGATTATCACCCTCACTTTTTCAACTAGGGATAGTTTTGTAAATTGGCATGGGTATTTAAATTTGGGAATATATATTGAATAATTGTGTGATGATTGTATAATTTATTTAATTAAGTTAAGCTATGATTATTGTGACTAGTGTTAATTAGTCATTAGCGACTTGTGTTACTTAGTTAGTTAGAGAGACTAGCCAATATTTAGACTTGACACATTGGACCTATTTAGACTTGACATGACAACATGGGCCCAACTTGAAACCAAGCACATTAGTCACTCCACTAATTAAATTAAGGAGAATTAGTTTAATTAAAATTAGATAGAGACTTCAAAAACTATTCATCCTTAATTATTCCTCATAATGCAATATGTAGGGGCAACTTGGACATTTGAATTTGCTTGGGGAAGGGGGAATAGGCCGACCACTATAGAGGGGGGTTCTTCTCTCTCTCTCCTAATTTGTATTTCATTTTGATCCTAATTCTAGATCCTAATTTTCTAATTTTCTTTCATTGATTTTCTACACAATTCACCATCAAATATTTCTCAAATTCATCAATCTTGGAGCCCTGGAGCTTGGAGAAGCAAGGAGCACAAGGAGGAGTAGCTTTGGAGCTAGAGATCATGTCCGGATCGTGTCCAATTATATTTTCATTAGGAATCAATCTCCCAATTAGTAATTCCTAAATTTTCTCTCATTATAGCTTCTTAGTCATGCATTTAACCATTAGGAATGACCCTATGGCATAGGGCTACCTATAGGAACAAGTTCTAGGCTATTTGGTTAAGTAATGTGAGTTCTATGTGACATTTTGTGTGCAAGTTGTGAGAATTATAAATTTGACACATCAATTGTATTTCATGAGACCAATTAGATCTAATTAGACTTAAATCGGGGTTATGGGACTAGGTACGTGTCTACAAATTGATACGTATAGGCAGTATCATGATATTTTACGATACGGTGTGTTACGGGGCCAAATTTGGATGATTTACATGAATTCTCTTTATTATATGTTGTAATAAGTTCTCATACTTGTAATTTTATATATATGACTTGTGGGAATGATCAATTATGGAGAATGAAGAGTTTGGCACCTCAATGGGTTGAGTATCATAGATATTCTATTTGGTCCACTATAGGTTTTTGTTTAAATGTCTCAATATAGATGTATATAGGTGTGTCTGTGTCTATTAGTGACTGTGAGAGATGTTTGTGAGGATGAGTGTATCGGGTAGCCTAATAGTGGGATATATATATTAGACTATGAGTGTGTAGGGAGTGAGATGAGGGAGATCGGGTTTTGCATAGATAACTGCACATAGCAGCAAGCAGTATCAACAGTAATAGCTGCACATAGCAGCAGCAGCAGCAAACAATAGCTGTACATGGCAGCAAGCAGTATCAGCAGTAATAGTTGCACATAGCAGCAGTAGCAGCAGCAACAGTAGCAAACAATAGATGCATATAGCAGTGCGCAGCAGAAGAAATCTCAGTATTAGGTAGTGCAACACAACAGCAAGAGCAACATTGGACATAAAGTTAGAGGGGTTTCAGTTGGTTAGCAGTGAGCCACGTAAGGCTCGAGTTATGCAGACCTGTGCACATGTATGCACAAGCAAGGGGCTCAGTTATGTGCAGGTGGATATAAAGTGTAGGAAGTATGTATCAGTGTCTAGTATGAGGCAATAGTTGATATGGGTGTGTGTGATGACAGTAAGTTGTTGTGCACCTTGCACAGTGCAACAGAGCAGAGAGGCTCTGGTTTGGAGCTTAAGTATATGTGTATCAGTTGGAAATAGGTAAGGATGAATTCATAGATGCTTGTACATGACTATGTAGGTAATGGCTTCACCTTGAAGTAGTAACAGTTAGGTAGATAAGTTATAGCCTAAATATTATGAGTTAGTATATATTTTAGTGAGGGTAGTCAGTGTTAGTTGATATGGTGGTTAAGTGTAGTTATTGAATAAGAGTTGATGTCTTAATATTAGATGTTACAAACGGTTAAGTGTCAAGGGTGTCAACCAAGGTATTAGTTAGATAAGTATTAACTAGTTGATATCTATAGGTAATGTAGTTCATAGTTTATTTAACTACTGTATTTATAATTGGTGTTAACCAATACTTAGTGTTAATAGATAAATAGATAATACACTTGGGAGATAGACTAGTCTAGATAGTTTTAACTTAGAATGATAGGGTTAACCTAGCTTTGACTAGAGTTGACCAATATTGACTAGTTTGACTTTAAAAGTCAACCATTGACCTAGTTTGACCCTGTTTGACCAAAGTAACATAGCATGACCTAGAGATTACCCATTCTTCATTTTTAATTCATTTATCTTTTATTACACCTAGTAACCTGTAAATTCCTATATAGGTCTGTGTGACACCGGTTCAGGCATTGTTCCATTTCACTTGCTCAGGACCTTAGGCGAGTACATCTCTCTGTTTGTTTTTATTTTATAATAGTGTATATATCTCATGTTCTAGAACTGTATACTTGATTTTGACACAGTGGTTTCACTGACTGTTAATACATGGATTATGTCAGGAGATGTGATCCGTTACCGTGTTCAGCGGGTACTCCTTCACATATATTTTATCGTGTGTATCGGGTATTTATCTAGTATACTTCGTGTTCACACACTTCTCGTATTCAGTGTACCCATATTTTTCTTCGTAATGTGTCATGATTGGATCCATTGATATTGGTTGGGGATGGGGTATAGGAGTTGATTATGTGATCAAGCCCCAGTGTGTTCGTGTACATGTCGATTACATATCACATGTGTAATCGAGTTACCATATTGTATTCGTGTTCAACCCAAACCGATCACATAATGAACTTGTATTCCATGGCATATTAGCTAGATTTTATTTATTTCCATTAAATTGTAATTATTCTATTATATATTTTTTATTCCAGTATATTACCTGTTCACTCTAGTTTATTTTATTATGTTGTTTAGTTATCTTGTATTCTTTTCAATTATCTGTTATATATGCTCGATTATGTATTTGAAACTGCTTTCAGAGGTATGTACTTTGCTCCAATCCTGACTGAATATATTTTTCAGATGATTGGCTCGTAGACCAGTGTCCCACATACTATTGACCGCAGGACGACTTGCCATTAGAGGGTACTCATTTAGAGAATGAGGACTTAGTACCAAATCCTGAGGAGGTTTAGATTATTGTTAGACTTGTATTAGACTTTTATTGAGGTTATTGGCATGTATATATTATTTCAGGCTTGCGGATGTATTGTGACACTTTCTTTCGTTATTCCATCTTGTGATTTATTTTTCTTAGTTTGCATTGTGATTGAGTATAGTTACATTTATCAGATACCATATAGTTCCTCCGTTTGGAGTTAAGATTTTTAGATAGTAGAGTTGACCTAGATAGCATTTTATCGTCGATGTTGTGGCATAGGCTGGACGTACCCACCTACTCATGCCCTTATTTCGGGTGCGGGTCATGACAAAACTATGTATCTTGAATATCTTAATATAAATAACTTAACTAACACGCACAATGGAATATAGTACCACACACACTTAATACCCAAATATCACAATACTAACCTTCACTCAACACACTACTGAGTCACTAACACCTATCAATATCTTGACACTCTAATACCCCTCACTCAACCTTAGTACCTGATATCTTGATATCAAGATACCACTTAACTATACATACCCTCTAGAATACATTCTTACTAAAGCACACTTGACACAAATACCAATACACTCAAATACGCCCCTCTAACACACACTAACCCTACACATACACTAGGACACAATTATGCATAACTAACTTCTAACAGCTGATGCTTATACTTATGTTGCTGCTACTATAAGCTGCTGCTTATGATGTTGTTATTGCTGCTTATGTTGCTTATGCTGCTTATGTTGTTGCAGCTGCTTATGCTATTGCTGCTATAAGCTGCTGCTTATGCTTTTGTTACTGCTGCTTATGTTGTTGGTTATGATGCTGTTGCTTATGTTGTTGTTGCTATAAATGTTTCTTATACTGCTGTTACTGCTGCTGCTTATGCTGTTGTTGCTGTAAGCTGCTACTTATGCTGTTGTTACTGCTGCTTATGCTGCTTCTTATGCTGCTGCAGCTGCTGCTTATGAGGCTTACGCAGCTTATGCTGAAAAGTAGTTGAAAAGCACTGAAAATCTACTGAATGTAGCAAAAGAGTCCCCCTACTTGTATTCTACACACACACACACACGCTCCAAAACCACACCAAGCACACTCTTCTCAACCCCAAAACAAAGACACACCATAACACTACCAAATATCCTTATGATACCCACATTAACACTTTATATCAATTGTCAAACACCTAACATGCACTAGTATCACACTACACCATGGTTCACCAAGATACTCTATTCCTACTCCAACACCATCATAATACTAACCTCTAAAACACATAAAACCCTCTTAATATAAAAATTATGATATATAGACATATATAATATCTAATTATCATTCATTATAAAATTTATACCTATTGGCTCAAAATCCCCAAAACTACTGATACGTACCATGATGTATCATGATATGGCCAATATGTATCCAATTGTGAACACATAGCTAGTTTTCTAACCCCGATCTAAGTCCCATATAACTAAATTAGCATCATGACACACACTTATTGTGTTAATCTCTTAATTCCCATAAAATAGACACAAAATACTATGTAAAAATCATAATACACATTCAATTAGCCTAGAACTTATTCCTATAGGTAGACATATGCCATGGGAGGGTTCCTAAAGGGCAAATACTTGATTCAAAACATACAATGAAGGTGAAATCATAATTATACCTATTGAAAGATGGATTCCTAATGAATTATTCCCAGAGACATGATCCGAAAATGATCTTCTTGCCAAAACTTTTTTTTCTAGTGCTCCTTGCAATTCCAAGCTCCAATGCTCCTTTAGTGATGTGAATGAGAGAGAAATTGAATAAACTAAGAGGGATTGATGGAGGGACGAAGTGAATTAGGGACCTAGAAATTTTTGAATCTAAATTGAATGAACAAATAGAGAGGAGAGAGAGAGAAGACCCCTCTTATGTGGCCGCCTCCTTCCCCTTCTCCAAGTCACCAACAATTGTCCATAATGCCCCTACATGATAAATTATAAAGAATAATTAATGATGGCTATTTTGGAAAATTTTTACACTAATGCAAATTAGTCTAATCCTCCTAATTTATTAGAGAAAATGGGTCTAATGGACCTAGTCCATGTTGGGCTCACTAGTTGTCAGGACAAGTCTTATTGGGTTCACTAGTGTCAAGTGTAAATAATAGGCTAGCCCACTAACGATAAATAATTAATACAAAACACAAATAAATATATATGCACTTTAATTAAATATAATCTCTAAAATAAAAATAACTATGACAAATTATTAAATTACCCCTATCTGGAAAAGTGAGGGTGACATTTATCGAGCTCAGAATCAGCAACTTGTAGAGATTGTTATCTCTCCTCCACTTGTTCTGCTTAGTAGTTGCATTTGCAACTTCCTGAACAGTAATATCATCACTCTCCGGAACAACATGCTTAGGATCTGTCAATACGTAGTCCACTTTTACGAGTTGGAGATTCAGGCTAACCTTTCTCTTCCAGGCATTGTAATGCTCCACATCAAACATCTCAAGTTTTTTAAAACTTGTGTCGAGAAGTTTTGTACGGCTGTTCTCCTTCTTACTCTGATCTTCCTTTGAGATTGTAAGTCCTGACGCTTAATGAATGATGGTAGACCCATAAGTTGTAGTCGAGATTAAGAGTTCACATAAAATTTTCTCTCTGATATATCTCGATTCCAAAGAAGAACTATATATATATATATATATATATATATATATATATATATATATATAGATATGTATATCAATTACAACTTGTAGATGATATTATTATTAAACAAAAATATATTTATGTTCTTCCTTGCAGTCATAGTTGCAGACAAACAAAATAGATTACAACTAGCAGAAGGGAAGTGGAAGAAGAATAATGATCTCTGCATGCTGGGTGATAAAGATCACCGTTGCTCAAAGCAAGATTCACCCCACATGATCTGCTCCCTAGGAAACAACAAGTTCACATAGAACTTCTAGAACACTCATTGTCACCTCTTTTCTTGACTCACACGAACACCTTGGACTCCAACGATGGCAATAGAAGAACCTCTCTTTGGCTCTCTATTTTTTAAAGTAAGTTCTCAAAGCGGAACAAAGAGCGTATTTATAGAGAAGAATGAAAACCCTATCCGCCAATCAGTTACAAAAAGATATGAATGATTTAAATTCAAATACCACAAAAATAGATCTGATTTAATGATCATATCTTTCCATAACCGTCAAATTCTATAATCAGTCGGATCATGCGCCAATCAAGCTCACTGCGCATATGCGCAACAGCCCAACCGAACTGCTCATACGCGCATAAGCCAGCAGCGCATATCCATGCATAGCCGTATAATGCTCGCGCACAGTTCGCGTATGCGCCCACTTAGCACCCTCTCATGCGCCCACTCACGCGTCCACTCAACCCCAGCTCATGAACCCACTTATGCACCCGCGCATGTACCCATGCATGAGCGCATCAAATGCACAAAAGCACCATATGCCATTACTGACGTGCTAAGTGCGCTAACAAAGTGCCACTTAGCTCCCTTGAGCCCGAGCCAGAGTCCAAGTCTGAGTCCGAGTCTGAGTCGTAGCATCTACGAAATTTTTTCCAAAAGAGTGATAAAAAGTATAAATTCTTTCTTTTAGGAGTTAATCATTTTTTCTCTTAGAAAAATACTCCCACATAACACCCATGTACCCCACTGCACCCCAAGTGCACAACTCAAGTCATACAAAGTATTATATTGAGATACTGACTTAGTGGTGTAACCAATGTGGGACTATTCTCACTAGTCCAAAGGAAATGACACCAACAGATAGTACCCATCTTGCGGGTGCCATATATTCTAAAGGAACCAAATCATCCCACCATAGTTTCTTAGGCTAATCCAGATTGTCAAAAGCTGAATACCTTGAATTGCATATCATTTCCCTTCTTAGGCACCCTTGAAAGGTTTCCAACAATGAATTATAAAAGTGAAACAAAATTACCGTGTTAGCCAGAGTATATTATATTGTATAAAATTATAAATGGAAACGTCTAAATTATATTGTCTTATTTCCAAGAACAGAATATGATTATCGTATTTTGATCTCTCTTATTCGTATACTAAAACTTTCTAACAAGAAAAATTATCATTGTAAGGAAAAATTTGAATGTGTTATCTTTTTACTTTATAATCGACTGCAAATTATTTAGTAAAACATATCATCGATGGTCTATTTATTAGTGGAACTTGGTTTTTATTTTATATGCTTTATCTTTTTTATTTTATCATTTGTGAAGTACTAGTTTTTTAATTTGTCATTTGCGAAACTTGAAGTTAACATATTCATCTTGTTTTTGATATAGGAGATTATAATATAGATAAGAGTTGGATGTAACTTATTATAAAATTTTGTCCCACGTATATAAAAGGTGTGGCTGATTTTCTTCAATTTTCTATGCCATTTTTTGATAGCGCAGGTAGAATACGGTGTCTATGTCATGATTGCAATAATGGTTGATATATCCCAGTTAGGTCCGTAAAGACATACTGTATATAAATGGTATTAACCCGATGTATACCATATAGGAACGCCATAGTGAGCCTTATGAACAAGTATCAGAGGTACAAGTTGAAGTGGATCAAGATATGGATAATATGTCAGAAGAAGTGCATAAATCATTTGATATGTGTTTGTCATTGATTCAAATTTGAACAAGTTTTGTTTATATAATGAATGAAAGAGTACAAAAAAATCGTAGACAGAAAATCTAGGTACAATACTTTTTATTCTGGGGAGTGTGGTGATGGAGATCGAGTACTGTAACGACTCCTTTACTCCATTGACGTCCGACAAGGAAATGAGAATGATTTCTTCTTCTGCTCTCTTTCTCTCTCTCTCTCTCATGTGCCCTCTTTGTCTGTGTATGTGTGTGTTAGGTAAGCTACCCTATTTTTTATAGCCATCATATTGATGGGCTATGCGCGCGCATATGCTATTTGTGCATGGATGCTGAAGCTGCCACGTCTTTATCCTTAACAGATAGAACTGCTACCGTTGTCGCAGTTCACGACCGAGTTGCCATCTGGAGACTTTATTAGGATCCATTGTTGCTAACATTATGGTCGATTCCTGTCCTTGGTGTGTGCGACTTGGTTTGCTCAAAGTGTGGCCTGCACTTAGTTGTAGAGAATCTTCTCAGTTGCAACAGAAAGATTTTGGCTTAAAAAGGTACCGCTATGTTTGAACGCAAGGGATCTGAGACGCATAGGGTCAGAGATGCATGGAATGCATGAAGTCTATAATGATAGGGCTAGAGAAGCATGGAACATATAGAGTCTGGAATGCATTGTCCCTTTGTCGTGTGTATACGTGGCATTGTTCAGCTGTATACGGACAAAATTAATCATGATGGTGACGTGAGCGCTGATGTTGATGGTTAGTATCATAATCGAGGAACTCATAACCATTATTGATGTCAGAGTCATAAATGCTCTAACTTGACTGAGGTCTCTTTATGCGTCTAAGATATTATGCGTCACTTAACCTTTGGTGCATGAAGGCAGAGGCGGATAGGGGCCTTTGAGATTTTTCATTCTTCTACAAGACCCTTTTCAAATTTTTTAAACTGATAAGTTTGGAATAATTTAAACAAGAAGCATGGAAAGAGATTTTTAGAACGCATAGGTTGACTGTCGCATGAAGATTTTTTGGCTAACTGAGTTTATTGGCTACATACACTTGCTGAGACATAGTTAAATCTGCCAGGTTGTCAGATCTGTATTTAATAAAGGAGATTTGCCTCAATCTCTGGGAGATTTTTTGGGACTCTGGGTTGACTAAAATTTCCAAAAGATAAAGACAAAAAGAATTGCCAACTGTCACGTAGATAGAGGTGGTTCGGAACCCAACGTATGGATTTTTATTGAGGAAAGTGTTGAACTCAAAATTTGAGGCATTACAATCGAGTCAGATTCATCCTCATAACTGCCCGGTTTATTGCCTCGATCTCTTTACACAATTTTGTAGCCTATAAATAGGCTACTGGTGGAGGAGAGAGAACTTTATTTTCCTGTTCTCCTTTCTTTGTAATATGAAAGGTTGTTATTCCTCTTGAAAGGTTTCAGAGGCAGACTTGATCCGTGGCCCCAGATGTTGGCAGCCTATTCGGAGGTGATGGAGTGCTTCGATCCTCAAGACATTTAGCCAAGGGACACAAAGACACAAGTACACAGTCTCATGGTGGATGAGAAGTCATCTAGAACATGCGCAGACTCTCCGCAAAGTTCTACCACAAAGATAAAGACTCATCCAGAATATGTGAAGACATTTTACAAGGCTCTACCGCATGGATGGGAACTTATCTAGAGCATGCACAGACTTTTCATATAGATCTGTCGCATGTATGAAGAATCATTCGCACAGAGCTATTATGTAGCTTGGCCGCATGGTTGAGACCTCATCTCGTTCATACATGCAAACTTAGCCATGCTGAATCATTCCACTTTGCACATAGCAATAACCTGAAGGCACATCCTACAGTTGTACACTTTTACATTCTTTTATGAGACTGATGTGTGTCTTCTTTATGCAGGCGTTACTTCCCTTTTTGTTGCCCATGATAGAGAATGAAAGGATATAATAGAACCCGTCATTTGAAAAGAATGCCAACCTTATGCGACAGTTCGCTAAGAAATGATCAGTGAGACGAGGATGAACATCATGCGTCATGCGCAGAGCTGTCACTGTTTATGCAGCATGATAGCTGCATTTTTACCTTTATGCGGCTTGCTCCTAGTCGGGAGACTGCGATGTCAATGACAGGATTTAGATTAATTGTCATTCCTTGTCTTTAATCTTCTGCCTGGCCGAAGAGCGCATGATCCTTCCCCTCCTTTGCTATCCATTAGTATGGATTCTTTTCCATATACTGAGGTTTTTACTGTAGAGGAATGACCCATAATACATCGAGCTCTGCTATCAGCCTCACTTGCTTCGATAGCAAAAATAGCACAAAGGGGTGCCTTTAAGGGAAAAGGTTCGTATGCGAGGGTCTTCATGGAAACCCTTAAAAATAAATTTTTATCATATGTACTCGTGATCTTGAATATTAATGAAAAACCTTCAAAAATAGATTTTCATCATATGTACTCATGATCTTGAATATTAGTGAAAAAGTTTCTCCCTTTCTAGAGCCTCTTCCTGCACTGGTTATATTATATATTATGGGATTTGAATATTGTATTAGAGGTAGTATGACATAGTATAATTCATAGTTTATTAAGGATGTCCCACTGGGGAATCTTTGGTGGACCTTATTTCTTTTTGTGTACTTCGAGTGCATGTAATAAGTTCAAAATCAAAACCCAATCAGAGGTGATATCGACGTGATAGATTTTGTAGACCTATTACTTCTTGTGCAGCTGAGTGCAAGTAATATGTTTGAAATAAAAACCCTATGAGAGGTGATATGGAAGTGATAAATCTTATAGATTTATCATCGGTTGCGTACTCAGTCTTAAGTAAGGGTGATAAGTTTAGATGATGATCGATATTAGAGGTATAGTGGACGTGACAGTCGATAGTTAAAACCAGAAGGTTTTTTCAGAGGTAATATGGATATGGTAAACCATATTAGGGAAAATATTAGAAATCTAGTTCAGAGGTGATATGGACATGAACTAATGCCCTGAGAGTTGCTCCACATGGGAGTTTTTTTTTAGGATCCACAGTTACGTATTCAAGATTCCTGAATATAAATAATGGCTTTTACAATACTTTTTAGGAAAGGGTACATGTCGTGCATGCTTTGGATGAACCACAAGATATGTAAGTCTTAATTGCCCTATTGGTGATAGGGGTAAGTACAAGTCTGGCTCAAAGGTAGTAATTTTTGAGAAACTTGTCATTGATCGGCATCATGAGCAAGTCTCTATTAGATTTTGCAAGTCGGTAGGCACCATTAGAATATACCGATTCCACGATGAAGGGGACCAACCATTTAGCCTAGAAATTCTTGGGCGTCTTGTGTGTCATGACCATCAGTCTTCTTACTACTAAGACGAGATCAACTACTTGGAACGTCCTTTCCTTGACTCGTTTGTTGAAGGCTCCTGAGAGGCATGTTTGGTACAACTCAATGCGATGTTGAGCTAAAAGACGCTTGTCATCGAGTGCCTCCAACTCTTGTAGCCGTCGACAGTGGTTATTGTTGTACATCAATTGCTAGAAGAGGGCCACCAGAAGTGAGGGAATTTGGACTTGTAAAAGAAGCACAGCCTGACTCCCGTAGACAAGGGAGAATGGTGTACTGCAGTTGGTGTTCGGACAGTTGTGCGGTAGGCCCGGATACATTCACCCAGCTTCTCTTTTCAGTTGCATTTATTGGAAGAGACGAACTTCTTGAAGAGTTTTATGATAGTCTTGTTAAACGCTTTTGCTAAACCATTTGATGCTGGGTTGTAGGCTGTCGAGGCTACGTTCTGGATTCAAATTTTATTGCAAAATCGGTAGAAAGTGTGACATACAAACTGTGGATCATTGTCGTAGATAATCCTTTGAGGTAGTCCTAAGTGATATATGACGTGATGCTTGACGAAGCTAATCACGTTTGATGTCTTCACCTCAGGGAGTGGTACGACTTCTGCCCACTTAGAGAAGTAGTCGATGATGGCGAGAATGAACTTGTCATGAACCGCACCCGGTATAGGGCACGAGTACGTGGGTACGTCCAGCCTACGCCACAACATCGGAGGTAGAATATTGTCTATGTCAACAATACTATCTAAACATCTCACACAACGTATATAATGGTACCTGTTAATGATATCACAACTTCAATTAGACGATAATATAATGGTATAATTATAATCGATACTCAATCACAATATAAAACTAAAGAAAAATAAAGGCACGATAAAGAAAAATAAAGGCACGATATAGAAAAATAAAGGCACGATAGAGCGAGTACAACCAAATAACAGTTACAAGTTAATTGATAATGTCTATAAATAGAAATAAAGAATGTAATACACGACGAGAAATAATAAAATAATATCATACTATGGTTGGAGAGAGACAGATAATTTAGAGAAATATGGTATAAACTGATCAAAATAAAATAGAATAAAGGCAATAAAATAGAATATGGTAAAGAACTGTAACTACACTAAGTGTTTGAAATACTAGTTAGATATGTGATCTGCTTGGGTTGAACATTGTCTACTTAAACGTTGGAAAAATATTGTCTAACTTAAACATTAAACATTGTCTAGGCTTTGATCACATACATCGGTAGGACTTCTACTTTTTCCCAGACCAGTAATATGGATCCAATTATGACACGTTAAAATGCAAGATACCCAATGAACATTGTATAATATTAAACATTGTCTAGTATTGAACATTGTCTAAACCATGCAAGAATACGAGAAACAATGAAACAATAAATAATATCTCATGACTGAAGATCCATTTATATACTAATTCGTATAACAATGTGTCAGGAATCAAGTAATATATTTATACATACTTATATTATAGTAATTATCAAGAAAAGGAAACTAACAAAGAATGTACTCGCCTGTGGTCCAAAGCAACGAATGTCAAACTGTGTCCGTATCGGTGCCTCACAGACCTATATATGAGTTGCCATGTCATTTGGTGTAATAAGGTATTAAATATGTTTAAATAAACTAAAATATGGTTTCTTGGTCATTTCTAGGTCTTTACTTATAGGCTATGCTAGCAAGTTATATTATACCAAATATCATATATACTCTATATAGTCTTATATATATCAATAACTAGTAGTATCCTACAATATCTATCATATTCCTTTGTGTCTATACTCATTTACCACATATACCCCAGTATCTTGTTGTATCTAATAATATTTAGTCTAATACTTCTCCCTCCAATTTGGTATCAAGTCATATCTAATATTAGAACCTAGACTTCAATATTTTTACATGACATCATCTTGACCTCCAGCCCAATACTTTTGTGTCATATTAATACCTAGGCCAACCCTTAACACTTATCTCATTATCTTACCCAAATACCAATACTGATACCAAGTTTCCAATACTCATCTCTAACCTGCCTCTCCACTGGAACCAACTCAACCTGATACTCCTACACCAAACTCTCTATGATACAACCCACAAGGTGGAATATCAATTTGGAATCAGTACACACATACACAGGTATTCAGTTCTAACCACCCAGTACCCCATGGGTGTAGTCAAGCACTGAAATCGCAGTATGCATTTGATGTTTTTGTGAGGCATCCTCACCCCACATCTGAACAACCTGGAAACACAGCAATAAAACTCAGTAGCTCTCCAGATATCTCAAAACCCAAACTTGCATCAACTTACACTTGAATGCTTACCCAAGAACCAAAACTCTCCTCTCCTTCATATTTCACACTAACACCCCCAAATACACCCAGAGTGTAATAATGTGCCAAAATACGTGCACCTGATACATGAACATCTCCTAACAAAGTCTTCTTAAGATATACTCGAGTTGAGAACATTAGAGCCTATAATTTATAGTCCAATCAATACAATGATTAAGATCTATTTTCCATTCATACTCTCACCATGATACAAAGCTTGCACACCCACCTCATATCATACTGAGTTGCACAGGCTGAAGGCCTAATTGCAGTAAGCCACCGTCCCCCAAATCTCGAGTGGCACATGCTACTACCCTGCTCCCTTGCCAGCATCCTTCCATACCCTCTCAACTGCTGTTACTCCCATACCCACTGAACAATAACCACTCTGAGGTTCTTTCCTTACCATTGAACTAAACGAAAACACCCCCTAGTACATGCCTATGCCTAAACTTACTCCAGCTTATCTAGTATTGTAGGCACTGTAATTCAGACACCAACATCAACTGACTAGAACTCACCACTAATGCCCCAACTAACTTTACCCATGCAACCAAAAAATAGAACACCAAAACTTCCATCACCATACAAGTAAACCCCTATACCAAAGCACTATCAACTATCATGATACCCTCCACTCCCAACTAATATCTGAAATACCCCTCTTTCCGCTGATCTGAAAACTCCCATCCTGATACTCGAGTGACACTGGAACACACTTGTTTGTGATATTAGCACATCAACTTCTTATTGGTTAACCCCTCTCTTTGACCTCACATGCAACATCAACAACCACAACCACAGTCATAATACAACCACAACAGCAACATCAATAATATTAATATAGCATGTTTGCCTGAAATCCCTTCCATGCTCACAATATTATATCCATTCACACACACACAGACATATATATATATACACACACACACACACACACACACACACCCCTATAATATATAAATATCTATATGGTACTATAGGTAACACCCTCACACTAGCAAAGGTTATTTTGTTAAACACCACATGGACAATATCAAGATATTCTTGATACTTACTCCAAACACCCCCAATAATCAATAATTACTTATTTATACATATCAATTATAACTCTATATGACAAAAGTAATTAGTTACAATAAAATTTAGTGAAAAATTATACTATCATGCACAAAATCCCCAAAATAAGCCCATGTATCATGAAGTATCATGATACGGACTCTCCGTATCCATTTGTGGACTCGTATACTCTCTCAAACCATGAATCACAACCCAAAATTACCTATGAGATATTCCTACAAATACCTAGGGGACACAATATGACACAAGCTTCTAGCTCCAAAGCTCCCTCTCCAAGTGCTCTTGCCAACCCTAAGCTCCTAGTCTCCTTAGGTGGTTAGAATGAGTAGATTTAAGAGGAATTTATGGTAGATTGGTTTAGGGATGAAGAAATTTGAGGAAGAACTAAATTTGGCTAATGAAATAGAATGAGAGAATGGAGGAGAAAGAGTTTCAATCCACTATTAGGGCTGGCCACCTCTTCTCCCCCTCAAAGAAATGTAAATGGTCCAAAATACCCCTTGGGATTTGTCATGAAGAAAAGGTTAGTTAGGAAGCTTCTCTTCCTAATGAAGCTTTAGACTAATCTCTATTTTAATGAAAAGGGTTAACTTAAGTTGGGTCAAAAGGGGACTAGTCTAACTAATTATTTAAGTTGTCATGTCAAGTTGGTTAGGCCCACTAGGGTCATGACTATTTAGCTAGTCTAATTTATAAACCAATAATTATATTCGTCACTAATACATATAACATGCACTATATTAAATAAATAACAAAATTTTATAACACATTATTTATAATTATACAAAATTACAAAATTACTTATATTTTATAAATATTGTAGTTACAAGTCTACCCTTCTTAGAAAAATTTTGTCGTCAAAATTTAAAGATTGTTATATCCCCTCTAGGTCAAACCCCCAACCCGTCTAAAATTATACAAGCATACAATTTTAAAAGGAATCACTAATTATGGTCATATGCATTATTATGGTCTCTGTCCATCATACTATCGCAGTCTATGTCAGGGTATTCTACTAACTATACTATAGCAAAGAGAAATCTATAAGGAACTACTGAAGCACATAAAATGACAGATGCAAAGAAAAGGAACAAAATGAACGAAATATGCTAACTCATCACCTGTAGCATCGGCCTCCTCGACCATCATCGCAAATGCTCTACCTTGCTGGGGTGGCTCCTTCCACGGGTGCTGAGCAATCTGTGGTGCCACGGGTGGCCTAACTCCACCTCTTTGATTTGGAACTGCACCACCATTTGGACCATAAGTGTTGTTGGAACACTCTTTCACCTGATGATAAGGGGATCCATAATACAAGAATAATCTTAGCTACTTCTGATAGTTCTCCCAATCATGCCCATGCCTCCCACAATAGGCACAAGGAAAATTTTGCTGGGTCTGCCTCTGAGGCTGTTATTGTGCCTGATGAACTACCTCTAAAATTGATGTGTCTGCTGAGCTGGTATCCTAACTGGCACAGGAAACTGATTATGCTGATATGCTCTCGGCTGCTAAAATTAGGGTCGCTTAGCAGGACCGGTACTGTTGCAAACTCCTCCTGATACATCTCTCATCCTCTTGGACGTGAGCTCCAAGTCATCCTCCGTTCTCTATGCATCAATCAATATCTCTTCGAATGTAGTAGTGCGGCGACCCCTAATGTAGGATTTGATTTTCCTGATTAAACCCTTTCAGACTTTCCTGGCTCTCCCTGGGGGATTATGCCCCTCCACAAACATGCTTAAATTGTAGAACTCTGTAGCGTACTTGTCCACCATCATATTCCTTGGATGAGATCTTGAAACTGGCTCTCCAAAGCACTATGAGCCACATCCGAAAAGAACTTCTCCTTGAAGAGCTCTTTGAAAGCTCCCTAAGATAATCCAGGTGCCGTAATTCTCGGATCCGTACGAAACCATGTTAGTGTCATGTCAAACATCTGACTGCCAGCTGCCTCCATCGGTAGGCTCTCGAGGACATATGCCAACCGCAAGTTCCTCTCAATATCCTCAATCCCATCGGTGCCCTTGAAGTCCTTGGGCCCCATCCACTTGAAATCGATAATGGTACCCAACCTCGGTATTTGTGGGTCAAGATAAGGTGGTAAGATCTGTGGCTGGACAAATGCTACATTCTCCACAGCTTCTAGTGCTAACTGGTGAGCACTCTCAATGCTCTAACATAGAACATCTGTCTGGCTCTGCTGCACTGCCATTATCACGATCCGCACCCAAATATTCGGGCACGAGTACGTGGGTATGCCCAGCCTATGCCGCAGCATCGGGATAGAACATTGTTTGGGTCAACTTTAACTAACTAACATCTCTACAATATATATATGGTACCTGCCAATCATCTCAACTCCAAAAGAAGGAACAATATGGTATGTCACAAATATAACTATACTCAATCATAATACAAACTAAGGAAGATAAAGCACGAATGGAATAACGAAGAAAGAATCAAGATACAATTTACAAGTATGAAATAATATACATGCCATGAATCTCAATAACAATCTAATATAAGTCTATCAAAATAAACTAAACCTCCTCTAGCTCTGAAACTAAGTCCTCCTGGTCTATAGGAGTATCCTCTAATGGTAAGCCTCCTACGGCCCGTAGAATGTAGGACACTGATCTATGAGCCAATCATCTAGAAAAATATATCTAGTCAGGATTGGAGCTAAGTATATACCTCTGAATGTACTTTCAAATACATAGTCGAGCATATAAAACAGATAATATAAAAGAATACAAGATATCTAAATATCTGAATAAAATAAACTAGAGTGAACAGGCAATATACTTGAATGAAGAACATCAATATAAATATCTGCAATATAAAGGAATAACTAAAATCTAACTAATGTGCATCAGAATACATGTTTATTAAGTGATCGGTTTAGGTCGAACACGAATACAAGAAGGTAACTCGATTGCAAGTGTGGTATATAATCTACATGTACACGAATACACTGGGACTTTGATCACATAATCAACTCCTACTCCCCCATCCCCAACTAATACCAATAGATCCAATCATGACACGTTACAAACACGAATATGGGCACACTGAACATGAGTAATGTGTGTACACAAATATAAGCACACTGAACACAAGCAGTGCGTGAATACAAAATATAAAAAATTAATACCCAATATACACGATAAAATATAAGTGAAGGAGTACCCGCTGAACACGATATGAGATAATATCTCCTAACAGGATCCAAGTAGTACCAGTCCGTAAAACCAATATATCAGAATTAAGTATACAGTTATAGAACATGAGATATATACACTATTATGAAATAAAAACTAACAGAGAAATGTACTCGCCTGAGATCCTGAGCAAGGTATGTCTCTCGATGCCCAAGATGGTGTCACATAGAGCTATATATGGTATATTGCATCAATACGAGGGTTTGGAATAAAAATAAGTTAAACTAGTTCAATTCTAGGTCATAAAGCCATTTCTACGTCAAAATAGTCAAACTAGGTCAACTCTAGGTCAAACTAGTCAAATTTGGTCAAACTAGCTATTTCTAAGTTATATGAGTCTAACTCTAGGATATTAGGTCCATACACTATGTAACAAGGTCACACTAGCTAAACTAAGATACTAGGATACAAACAAAGCACCGTATCACTGGATACGCAAGTTTTTAGATATGAAAATACTAATTTATATATATATATATATACAAGATAATACATATAGTACTCTTAGCTAACTAATGCAAAGTGGATACATTAGCTTTGAATCAATGTGTATCTCACCACCTACACACCCATCTTGATACTCAAATCCAATACCTTGAGTGTCAACCAATACCTTGCATTACCTTGGTTTCACAAGGTAATTCAGATTCTAATATGCAATTAACTACCCATACACCTAACTATATACTAACATGCATAAACTTATACAATATTACTATACTAACTTACCACTAACTTACCAATACATATATATATATATACCTACATACAAATAACTACTAGTAAACAAGTATATATATATATATATATATATATATATATATATATATATATAACAATGTATATATAACTATCTAGATAGCAATATGACTAACTATTTAAATATATACATATATAACTAGCTAGATCAATATGCCACTAACCAACTAAACCATCAATGAAACTAACTAAAGCTAACTAGCCCTTTCCTTGATGCCTATGTTCTTGCTGTACAGTTGGCTAGCTTGCTCTCTGCTATTGGTTTGCTACTTGTTGTGGTTGAAGCTGCTGCAGGCTCTCTCTCTCTCCCTCTAGTGCTCATGTTGTAGTGGTTGTTATTATATATGCTGCTGAAACTGCTGTGCTATTGCCGCTGCTACAGTTGCTTGCTGTGCACATGCTGGTTGTGCTAGCTGCTACTGCCTCTTGCTGATTTGTTGCTGCTACTCATGTTGTTGTTGCTGCTGCAACATGCTGCTGCAGTTGGCTTTCTGTTGCTGCAGCTAGCTGAAGTTGCTGTGCATAAGCTGCTGCATGCTTGCTGTGCAATAGATACTGCTGCAGTTGCTGAATCCCTTGCTGCAGTTTGCTGCATTGGCTACTTCTGGATATTGGATACTGCACATACTGCTGTTGTTGCTTGCTGCTACAGGCTCTTTGCTCCATGCATCTTGTTGTGCTTGCTGCATTGGCTGCTACTTGCTGCAGTTGCTCTCTGCTGCTGGTGCTGCAGGCTACACACTACTTGCTATGCGCATACATGCTTAACCCACTGTGCATTGCTGTTGTTGCTTGTTGTATCTGCTACTGCCCCTTGCATTCAGTTGCTCGATCCTCCTCTCACACACAAAACACTCACTCATACTCAATGCACACACACTCGTATATACTTATATACATATCACTAATTATAAATATATTTATACATATATATACATATATATATATATATACATACATTTGTAGAAGCATGAAAAAAATACTGGATAGCTATACGCAGTATGTTGATGCAGGGCAGCGTAAATAGGGGACTTCAGAGCCATCAAATATGCAACAGAGCTTTTCCGCTGAGCACAGCGTAAAGTATAAGCTCAAGGACCATCTGCGTAATACAGTATGTCCAGGCTGCTTCAGCGTAAAAAGGGTGCTACATCGCCTTTATGGCGTAAAACTCATCCGCTTTAAATGCAGCATTAAAGTGTACGAGTAACGCTTCGTATTCTTCAAAATAAACCTGGCAGATCATGCAATGAACCTGACGTCTGGACTTCTGACAAAGAGTACTGCACGACTACCCAGGCGACGGCTATAATGATGACGCGGTACTGCAACACAGGCTGTCATTTACTGCCATTTTCTTGGCGTAAACCGCTTTTACGCATACAAAGGAATACGCTGCCTAGTTTTACACAGGCAGATGTGAGCTGTTTACGCTCCGCAGAAGATAAACAGCCTGCCACGTCAAAAGCTGCTCTTCGTACAGGGCTCGAGACGCGTATCTATATTTAATGCGCAGAGCGGTGACAGGTTCTCGAGGCACGTCTCTGCATTTAATGCACAGAATACTGACAGATGCCCGAGGCACGTCTATGCATTTAATGTGCAGGAGGGTGGCAGACCTTCAAAAGATGCCTTTGTATTTAATGCGCAGGATAATGGCGGATCTCTGCATTTAATGCAGGAGATTTGATTAAATGTCACCGAACCATCGTTTAGTGACATCCCCTTTGCGTAAACTGCTTTTACGCATACAAGGGGATATACTGCCTAGTTTTACACAGGCAGATGTAAGCTTCTTACGCTCCGCAGAAGACAAATAGACTGCCACGTCAGCAGTTACTCTTCGTACAGGATTCGAGTCGCGTATCTGTATTTAATGTGCAGAATAATGGTAAATTTTAAAGACAAGCCTCTGTATTTAATGCGTAGGATGGGGGCAGATCTCTGCATTTAATGCAAGAGATTTGATTATATCTCCAAAAGCTATAATTCCGGCTAAAAACATCCACATCAACTAAACTTCTACGCCCACTCGGCTTCTATGCCTACTCGGCTTCTACGCCCACTCGGCTTCTATGCCTACTCAGCTTCTACGCCTACTTGGCTTCTACGCCTGCTCGGATTCTATGCCTACTTGGCTTCTACGCCATGGTGACAGTTATTGGCTTCTACGCCAACCTCTTCTACACAAAGGATAACTACCTACGTGGCTTCTACGTCGTGATCTTCGCAGCAGTTATACGCGTTGTCCCTTAGTTGGACACGCGTCACACGCTCATTCAAAAGGTCATCTATACGTAGGCAATGGTTAATGTAACCGTCGTGTAAAAGGGTGTTGTGCTTTCCACTACTCGGTTTCTACACCGACTGAGTGGTCACTGTCACTAAAACTCTATAAATAGAGACCTCTATCAACAGAGGTCCAAGGTCGAAAATTGGTCAAGAAATCCAGTATCAGATCCAAGGTCGACAAAAAAAGGATAAATTGGGAGAGAAAACGGTTGAGAGAGAGAAGAATCTATAGCTCAGGCAAAGAGAAGTGATCGACCACTTTGGCATCGGGCATCCACTCTCTTTAGCAACCTTCGAAGCTGCTTACTGTCTTCTACGGCACTTCTTCATCATCGTGTGGTCCAAGGGACAAAGTGATCGACTGCAGATCAGACTCCTATAGCAATATTTATCCAGATTAAATAAATTGTACTCGACATCCTCGTATAGGATTAAATTGTACAATCTTGTTTATAAATACTGAAGAAGGGCGGGTTTCCGTATAAAACCTCGTTTCTATATTTTCTTTCGTTTATCATCAAACACAAGATGGTGACTCTGCTGGGGACATCTTTCTCTTCTGACGAGGAAGCAATTGCTCAACACGATGCGGTATCCGTGGGATCTGTGAAGAAGACACTTGTCGTCCAGTTCGACCTGTCTGCCTACGAAGACATGCTTCGAACAGGGGGTAGCTCTCACTCTCTCTCTGTCCAAGACAACAGGAAGCTGCGTAAGGTTTGGATGCCCAAGACATCCTCTACCATTCCTGTCGACTCTCCGATCTCTTCGATCTCTCCGACCAACGAGGTTGTAGCATTGCTCCCTCCGTGCCTTCCGCGTAAAATTCAGTCGCCTGTCTCTGACAGGGCTGACAAAACTTCTGACAATGCCTCAGTGCCAATCCCGAAGTATACTCCGTGCCTTGCGTGTAAAATTCTGTCTCCCATCCCTGGCGGAACAGACAAAACTTCGGACAATGCCTCAGCGCTAGTCCAGAAGCCTACTCCGTGCTCTGCGCGTAAAATTCAGTCTCCCGTCCCTAGCAGAACAGACGAAACTTCGGATAATGCCTTAGCGCTAGTCCAGAAGCCTATGCCGCGCTCTGTGCGTAGAAACCAGTCTCCCATCCCTGGCGGAACAGACAAAATTTCTGACAATGCCTTAGCGCCAAATCAGAAGTTCCAAACGTGCTCCGTACGTAAAAATGCATCTGCCTTCCGCGGAAAAGCAGATGATCCCTGCAATCTACGCAAAGGAAAGCAAGCGACAGACTACTCAACTTCTCAGCCTTTACGCCAGCAAGGAAACAATATGCCCGCCCTCCGGATTACGCGAGAGGCTGACGGCAGACTGAGGACATCCTCAGCTTTACGCCAACTAGAACAGAGCTCCAAATTACGCCAGGAGAAGCCCCTCAGCATAAAGAAGGCTCAATTCGCGGAAAGACATCCTCCTCGGGGATTATCTGCTACCCAGATGGCCAACCTGTTGTATATAGGTGGCACAGGAAAAACTATGGTTCCCAACATCCGTATGCCCACTGACGTAAACAGAAGGAACATGCCATCTTCTTCCTCTTCTTCCGTTAAAACTCCTGACTTACGTAAATTTCTAGTCCAGAAACGTAAAGACATGAGTCATAAACATGCTTCAATTCCCCTAACGGTCAAACGCGGGGAGATCTTGTGGGAGGATGCATCAACGTCTAATGTCGTCATGACAGGTGGGCCACATGAAGATTCTATCTTTATTATGCCTCCAACTCGCGATGACCAGCATTAAATAGTCTTCGGTCGCATGTGGGGCAGCCCGATTGTACAGGAAGAATTTTGCGAATCGTAGGGTGGCAAAATGTAAATCCACAGGTATAGCCCACAGGCTTTAAAAATTATACAAAGCATGGGTTATGATTTGAGATTGAAACAAGGCCTCAACTATGGAAAATGCAGACGAACACCGTTGCATGGTAATTCTCACCGTCAACAAGCTCGTTTTGGGTTGGGGTATACTGCATCTCTTGCAAAACCCAAATCTTCAAAGCCTAATCCTGTACGACCAGAGGCAGGTCCTTCAAAATCAGCTTCTGTGGACAGATGCCACGGCATGTCTGGGGGTAGCCCACCTCGACGAAACAGGGCGGCATCCAAAGCTGGGGGTAGAATTCCCTCAAGATCCAAAGATGATACAACAACAACGATCCTCCCGGAAGGCCGCAAAACTCAGGCATCAGGAGCCCGAAGACCAAAAGGCACTTTCTCCTTCAATCAAGATGACCTTATTGAAATCTTCAATAAGTTGATGGAGGAACGCAAACTTCAGCTTCCCAACATCAGATATCCTGAGAAAGCTGGCCAAGCTGATCACCCAGATTATTGTCTCTTTCATCGGTACATTCATCATCCTACAAAGGCGTGCTATGTACTGAAAAGGAGAATCCAGGAATTGATTAACGCCAAGGTCATCACTTTGCATCTGTAAACGAAGGGACGGTCATTACCAATTGGATTTTTATTCTTTTTTACGTGACAATTCGCTCCCTTCAGGAATGTACCTGAGGAAGAGTCCCTAAAAGTTTCTCCAATGGATTCTTCAGGACTATCCTCACTCAAGAAAATCACTCCACAGTGAATTGTTCAGACATAAGTTTATGTTCATATTACCTCTGAACTATCGTCCAAGCATTTCATTTTCTTTCCTCAGGAGTTTGTCATGTTCATATTACCTCTGAACAAACTTTTCGAGTTTTTGGCTACCGATTATCATACCTCTTATATCGGTTGTCATCTCAACTTAACACCCGTACTTAACTCTAAGTACGCCAGTGGTGTTGAGTCCACAAAAACTGCCATGTTCATATTACCTCTGAGCAGATGTATGCCTCCATCCCCGATGGAGTTACAACCCGAGAGTTTGTCATGTTCATATTACCTCTGAACAAACTTTCAAAGTTTTTGGCTACTGATTATCACATCCATATTACCTCTGGCAGGGCTTATCCCAAACCTATTATTTGCACTATCGTGCGCAACGAATAATAGGTCTGCCAAAGATCCCCCAGTGGGATGTGCTCAGCAAATGAATACACAATGGAAGTTCCGCTTTGAGCAGAGAGAACCTCCCACTGAAGATAAAGTTATCCAGATTAACTATGGGGATGAACTTTCGCTAAAGCCGATATTTATCAGTAACAATCTTTCTGAAGCTGAAAAGGAAGAAGTTATCCAGCTGATAAAAGAATACATCGACGTCTTTGCGTAGAAATATGAGAATATGCCAGGTCTTGATCCAAAGGTGGCTACTCATAAGCTTAATGTATTGCCCGATACGAAGACTGTGAAGCAGCACCAACGTCGGTTCCGCCCGGATATGATGGACGCCATCGAAGCTGAAGTCAAGAAGTTGATAGCCTGCGGCTTCATCCGAGAAGAACAACATCCCGACTGGGTCGCCAATATTGTCCCGGTCATGAAAAAAAATGGGAAAGTATGTGTCTGCATCGATTACCGAGATCTGAATGCAGCCTGCCCCAAGGATGAGTTTCCTCTTCCCATCACAGATGTCATGATTGACAATACATGCGGTTTCGAACGTATGTCTTTCATGGACGGATTTTCAGGATACAACCAAATCAAGATGCATCATGAGGACGAGAAGCATACTGCCTTCCGGACACCATTGGGGGTATATTGCTATACGGTCATGCCCTTCGGATTGAAGAATACTGGGGCTACGTACCAACGGGCTATGAGTAACATATTCCATGAGTATTTACGCAAGACAGTGGAGTGTTACGTGGACGATGTAGCTGTCAAAAGTCTCCTCAAGGATAATCACATCCAAGACTTGAAGACAGTATTTGAATTGATGCGCCAACATCAACTCAAAATGAATCCTATAAATTTCTTTTTGGGGGTATCTAGTGGCAAATTTCTGGGATTTGTCATTACCGCCAAAGGCATTCAAGTGGACCCTGATAAAGTCAAGGCAATCTTAGAAATGCGACCGCCCCGTAATCTGAAAGAACTCAAGGGATTTTAAAGTCGTCTGGCTTATATCCGGAGATTCATATCCAACCTCTTTGGGAGATGTCAGCCCTTTTCTCGTCTCATGAAGAAAGGTGTATCCTTTGTATGGGACGAAGCCTGTCAGCAAGCGTTCGGTGATATCAAATGCTACCTCACTAGTCCACCAGTTCTGGTGCCTCCAGTCATAGGAAGACTATTCGTGCTGTATGTTCGAGCGATGGATCATTCTGTGGGAGCTCTTCTCGCACAAAAGAACGATATGGGCCATGAACAGGCTATCTACTACCTCAGCAGGATGATGGTCGGAGCCGAACACCGGTACAACCTAGTGGAGAAAGAATGCTTGGCTCTGATGTTCGCTATCCAAAAAATGCGACACTATGTCACAGGCCAAACCATTCACATCATCTCTAGGATCAATCCTCTTCTGGTACTGATGAACAAGCCAAGTGTTCTTAATTTCTGACTCGCGACTTGGGCGATGTTATTAACACCGTATGACATGGTGTACGTCCCGCAGAAGTCCGTCAAAGGCCAAGCGTTGGCTGACTTCCTAGCTGCTCATCCGATCTCGAAGGCATCCAAACTGTACGAGGATATTCCCGACGAAGTTGCAGAATGTAATTCCGCAATAGAAAGTGATGCATGGTAACTGTTCTTCGATGGTGCCTCCAGGACTGGTCCCAGAGGAAACGTGGTTTCGGGAGTAGGAATTGTCCTGGTTACTCCTGATAAGCTCGTCATCTACCGAGCATATTCTCTTAGCGAGCCCTGTTCTAACAATATGGTAGAGTATAACGCTCTACTAATCGGGCTCCAAGTCGCTAAAGAATTGGGTGTCGAATCTCTGGAAGCTTTCGGTGATTCTCTGCTGATCGTCAATCAAGTCAGAGGAATATATGAAGTCCGGAATCCAGACCTCATCCCTATCACCGAGCAACGGTCGAGATAGCCCTGACATTCAAAGGTTTCTTCCTAGAGCATGTACCTCGATCTCAGAATCTGGAAGCTGATGCCCTAGCCAGTCTAGCTGCAGATTTAGCTACCCTTATAGGAAGGCAGAATTCGGTGATCCTTCTTAACAGAGATTTATTCTATGTGAAAACAACTTTCACATAGAATGCAGGTACGTTATGAACACAGATCCTCCCAGGAGAGACTGGAGAAGTCCCTTTATAGATTTTGTAGCATACGAAATCTTGCCGGAGGACCCTAAAGAAGCAGTATCCGTCAAAAGACGATCATTACGCTTCTATTTTGACGCATCTTCACAATGTCTATATCGCCGATCTTATGACGGGCTATTTTTATGATGTCTCTTTGGTGATGAAGCACATCGGATTATCCGTGAAGCTCACGACGGTATATGCGGAGCGCATCAACCCGGTCCTAAGCTACAGGATCGTATCAGGAGAATGGGCTATTACTGGCCTACTATGATCACAGATGTAATAAAGTACGCAAGACAGTGCAGAGCCTGTCAGGTCCATGCAGACTTTATCCATCAACCTCCTAAACATCTATATCCTACGGTTGCGTCCTGGCCTTTCGAAGCATGGGGTATGGATATCATTGGTCCTATTCACCCGTCTTCTTCGAGAGATGACCGGTTCATACTGGCCATCACAGATTATTTCTCCAAATGGGCAGAGGTGATCCCTCTTGCTGAGGTGAAGGCATCTAATGTGATCAGCTTCATCAAGCATCACGTTATTTATTGCTTCAGGATACCTCGGAGGATAATTCATGACAATGGGCCTCAATTCATCCGCCAAGCGTTTCATCGATTTTGCGATAAAAATCGAATACAAAATATGGCCTCTAGGGCATATAATCCAGCTGCTAATGGTTTGGCGGAAGCTTTCAACAAAACATTATCAAGCTCTTGAAAAAGTTCGTCTCTTCGAACAAGAGGGATTGGAATAAGAAGCTGGGAGAATGTCTCTGGGCATACCGTACAACGGTACGAGCACCGACAGGTTGCACCCCATTCTTACTAGTTTACGGAAGCGAAGCAGTTCTCCCCATCGAGATCCAAATTCTGTCACTCAGGATAGCCGTGGCTAATGAGTTGACTCAACAAAAGAATGACCTGTTAAGGCTTCAAGAGCAAGAAGGATTAGACGAGAAACGCCTTCAAGCTCAACAGCGCATCACGTTCTACCAAGCACGCATTTCCAGAGCTTTTAATCAAAAAGTAAAGGAAAGAGTGTTCAAAGTCGGCGAGCTAGTTTTAGCCGTAAGAAGGCCGATGATTCTTACTCACAGGAGTAAGGGCAAATTCCAGCCAAAATAGGAAGGCTCTTATGTGATCGAGACGACGTTCTCAAACGGCGCTTACAGGTTAGCCAAGCCTAATCGAGACCTGTTAATGACTCCTATCAATGGCAAATTCCTGAAAAGGTACTATGCTTAACCTACTTTGCTCAAGTGGAATATGGCGAAAACCTCATTCTGACAAAACTACTACCAAAACGAAACTAGTTGGATCGTATTCTATCATATTCATATTACCTCTGAATAGATATGTTTAACTAATTTGGAACTTCAAGACCTATCATGTCCATACTACCTCTGATAGTGTTTTGTGTACAAATTTTAGCTAAAAGCATATTCTATTATGTCCATATAACCTCTGAATAGATATATCCTGCTAAAACTTACCGAGAGTATATCACGTCCATATTACCTCTGATATTACTTTCACCCAAACCTGTCATTTATATTCCAAAATGATAGGTCCACAAAGTCAGATGAAAGCCTATTTATTATTCCCAAAAAAGAGCAAAACTACATTAAAAAGCAAAAAAGTACATCATTTGGGGGGAGCGGTTAGATCGCAAATCTGCTGCGCCAGAGCAACCATTCTCTCATCCTGGGAGTTCAAGACGTCGGCGCGAGCCCGTTCCAACCTTGCCGCATTGTGGTTCAAAGCAGCTAGCTCAGACCGAGCCTGCACAAAACCTGAGTGGAAAGCACCCACACGCGTCAGATTCTGCTGAACAGTCGCCCGTCGCTCCTTCAGCATATCTCGGGCTGCCGACAAAGAGAGAGCCTTCGCCTCTACTCAAACGAGCTCATCCTTCAATATGCGGGCCTTCGCTGCCACTTCCTCATATTCGACTTTGTACCGGGTCAACTCGGGGACGACATACTCTAATTGGACACGCTCACGATCCATCTCCTGCTGCTGAGCCTTGATGGACTTATTCAGAGACTCCAACTATTCAGCAAGCTGCACAGTCAGGGAGTCGTACCTAGCTTGAACGAGACCGTCAATATTGCCTCGAGCTAGCTGCATGTATTCATTAATGGGTTGCTCTAAACCATTAACTATCTCCTCCAGCGTGTCAGCTACCCCAGTGTCGTTGAATTCTCGGATCGGCACTATCGCGGACCGGGAGGACCTCCTCAGCGACGCAAAGCTCAAATTCTTCTCCAACACCATTGATATTAACATTTTCAAGGTAGATCAGAATGGACACCGTGTAGAAGATACTAGTGTACTGCTCGGTCAGCGCAGCTAGATCAGAATGGACACTGGGAGTGGCCGCGATATTGGCGAGTCCCCCTCCAAGAACAACCGCAGACGATGTTGCCACGGCCGTCGCCTCAACAGGTGGTGCGACAAAAAAAGAAACACCAACACCGGACGAAGTGACCGGCATACTCAAAGGAGGCATTGTCGCAATGACAGGCTCATCCTCCTCTTGAGATATCGGAATCTCTTCGACAGGCGAGCCGGCACCCGAAGATGTTTCCTCTTTAAAATCAGGCACCTCTGTGTCGACGCCAGGACCTGACACAGAGCCAAAGGGCACGTCTACACAGCCCTTCCCGAAGATGTCTTCCCCTGAAAAGAAGACAAAAGGAAGTTAATATCAACATAATGTTAATTTTCCTAAAGAAGAGGCATAAAAGACGGCATTTACCCATGGCCAATGGTGTATATATCGCGTCTGCGGCCAGTACAGCTAAATCATTTCTTAGTGATGCTAGGCAAGCTGTTATACCTGGAGAAGGGGGTGCGCTAACAAACACTGGCAAATGCTCTTCCAGGTCCTCGCCGAGATCCACTCGAGGTTCACCAGGTAGAATCTCGCTGGGTGCACCTACAGACACGGTAGGGGTATCTCCCGATGTTGATCCGGATAAAGATATCCTTATTCGGCTCGGCCCCGAAGGCGATCTCGTTCCACTACCTGAAGCGATAGCAGCGACAACAGCCTCCAACAGGAATTCTTCGGTACCACCAGCCGGAACATTAAAGGGTCCCTCTCTAAAAGGCAAGGAACCTCCAATCAAAGAATCATCCCCAACATGGGGAGATGTAGGCTCACTTCTAGGAGCCTCAATACCAGGAATCCGGAGAGGACGAGTAACCGTCTTCTTCTTCCTCTTGCGAGGGGAAGTCTCCTTCGGAGCAGGAGCCCTTCGCTTCCCAGAGATTACCAGAGGCCCTGCGGGCGGAGGTACTTCACACCTCGGTACCGCCAACAGAGGCTCATCTGGATTGACGGATTCCTCACCCTCGTCAGAAGAAACCGAGGGGACTTCGACTCTTCCCCCAGGCTTGGAAGAGAGCATCCTAAAACTTCCATGCATATCAAAATCACGATAGAAGGTGTTGGTGGCCACGTAGAACTGGGCATACGAATGGAGAATGCGCAGCTCCGTGGAGAGTGATATAACGGGCACGGTAAAAGTTGCCTCAGTACAACCCATGATGAAATATCGCCATCCTTTAGCTCCATCAATGAGTCTGCCCTTGGACCTGAAGCTGGTGACGGCATTGCCCACGTACAACTGGTCGTACCCGAATTGCCTGGCAAACTGACTAGGCAGGTAGGGCTCGAAGAAGCAATGGTCTTCACTTCTGTATAGTAGATGGGAAGGTCTAATACAAACCAACTAATTAAAAGACTCAGGAGAAAGAACGGTCTTCCCGTCGCCTATGTCCTGAAGTCTGATCCCCTGTTGATTGAGATGTACAGGAGGATAGTGCAGAAGAGCTTCCAACTGTGACTGAAATTCAGCACCCGCAGACAGTCTATAACTGTGGTCACTTTCCAGGAGGAATTCTTGTAGTTCAACAAGAAACTAGCCCTCGAACTACTGCCAGAGCCTGGAGACATAACCCTGGGGTTATAAAGAATTAACCATCCCATCAGATACAGGTATGGTAATTCTACCCTGGAAAAGCTATCACCCCGAGTTTCATCGGCGAGCAGCCCGTCAGTCATGGCCCTCAGGCCAGCTTGTATGCGGCACACCATGGCAAGGAGCAAGCCCAGTCTTTGCCCGAACACCAGATACACTGCAGGCCATAGCGTATTATGGTGAATGCGGTCCGCAGATACGATGCCGGGTACCACCAGTCGGCATAGCCATATGGAGAGGAAGCCAGCCAGTTGAACTTTCCTGGATAGAGGCCAGCGGCAGCGCCTCAAATAACTATAGGCCTTAGTGCCTACATGATACTTTCCTATCCCTTCGTCGAGGATCCAGTCCGGAGCCCCAGCGTCTTCCATGAGATCGTTGACTACCTGAGCATTAAGCACGCTCAGAGGATTCAAAGGCTGATCCTTGCCTTCCAATACCTTCTCCGGCTTAGCAGTCCTGGACCGGTGAAAGAAGAGGTAGGACATCCATTTATTGATGTGAGCCAAATCTGAGGGCTCACCATAAAAAGTGGTGCAAGCGAGGTAGTGGCACATCAGCTCCTGGTACACTTCTACTACCCGAGGGTCTGAATCCCCCAGCTCACGGTTCGTGGGAACATACTCTTTATATGGAGTATCCCCCATCGGCAGTCTCGAGATCTCTGCCATCTCGTGGAGGGCCAATCCCAACTCCCCTAGTGGAGTGGCGAAAGTCCCTGTGAGCAAAATATATTGCTCCATCAGTGCCAGAAACAGGTTGGGGTTGAGAGGTAACCCAACACTGGTGGCACTCATAACTACAAATAGACCAATGCTCTCCAACTCGGTCTGAAAATGCTTCACTCAGGACACTGCCCAGGTACAGTCCCCTGAATGTCGTCACAGAGTCGGAAGGGCGGCTGACAAACGACCCCTGGTCAGCTCCTTTCAGATGAAATATCTTCCCCGGCCTGCCGTAAAGATCGGGAGTCAGCGTCCACGACATCCTCCTGGGATGTGTAGCATGGAAGAATGCCGAGAAGGGATACTCTCTCAGCATCATGGGCAGATACAAAACCAAGCTCCCGGCAGTAAAAACCCAGAGCTCTTTCTTGGGCTTCGTCTGGGACTGCTTGTTGTAAAAGCATAAAAAATACGCTGGAACGATCTACGCAGCATCTCGATACAGAGCAGCGTAAGCAGAGGCCTTCGAAGCCATCCAACGTAAAACAGGGTTCTTCATCGCCTCCATAGCGTAAAACCCAGCCGCTCTCAAAGCAGCATTAAAACGTACGAGGAACGCTTTGTCTTCCCCGAAATGAACCTGTCAAGTCACACGGTAAAACTGGCCTCTGACTCCTGACAAAAAGTACTGCACGGCTACCCAAACGACGACTGGAAATGGTGGCAGACCCCTCGGGACATGCTCCACAGTATGATGGCGGATCTCTGCATTTAATGTAGAGGATTTGGTTAAAATATCACCAAGCCGTCGTCTACTGAAAGTCCCCTCAGCATAAACCGCTCTTTCGCGTACAAGGGAATACGCTGCCTTGTTTACACGGGCGAACATGAGCTGTTTCACGCTCCGCAGTAAGGCAAACCGCTGCAACGTCAAAAGCTGCACTTTGTACGAGGCTCGAGGCACGTCTCTACGTCTAATTGCACAGAGTAGTGACAGTTTCCCTCAAGGCACGTCTCCGCGACGGATGCACAGAAGGGCTGTAGACCTTCAAAAGCACGTCTCCGTATTTAATGCACAAGATGATGACAAATCTCTGTAGAAGATTTGATTACATCTTCGAAAGCCGTAATTCCGGCTAAAACGTCCGCATCAGCACTTCGACTCGGTACGTAGTGGCTTCTACGCCCGCTCAGGATCAGTGCTCCCTCGGCTTCCAACGCCCTCTCGGTCTCTACGACTGTTCGGCTTCCAACGCCCTCTCGGTCTCTACGACTGTTCGGCTCCTATGCCCACTCGGCTTCTATGCCTGTTCAGCTCCTATGCCCGCTCGGCTTCTATGCCTGTTCGGCTTCTATGCCCATTCGGCTTCTATGCCTGCTCGGCTTCTATGCCTATTTTGGCTTCTACGCCAAGGTGACAGTCGCTTGGCTTTTACGCCAACCCCTGCTACACAAGGGATACCTACCTACGTGGCTTCTACGCCATGATCTTCGTAGCAGATATACGCATTTTGTCCCCTTAGTTGGACACGCGTCACATGCTCTCTCAAAAGGTCATTTACATGCGGGCATTGGTTATTTTAAATCGTTGTGTAAAAGGGTGCTGTACTGTCCACTCCTCGGTTGTTACACCGACGGAGTGGTCACTGTCACCAAAACTCTATAAATAGAGACCCCTATCAATGGGGAAAAAGGTCGGAAAATTGGTCAAGAAAACCAGTACAAGATCAAAGGTCGAAGAATTAGATCAGACAAGGTCATCGAACCAGAGATCAAGGAGGAGAGATAGAGAGAGAGAGAGGAGAACCCAGAGCTCGGGCAAGGAACAGGGAGCGACGACCTTCAGCATCGCGCATCCACCCTCCTTTGCAACCTCCGAAGCTGCATCCTGTCTTCCACGGCACTTTTTCAACATCGTGTAGTCCAAGGGCTAAAGTGATCGACCGCAGATCAGACACCTATAGCAATTTATACCCAGATTAAATAAATTGTACTCCCACATCCTCGTATAGGATTACATTGTACTAGTTTGTTTGTAAACCAAAGGGCGCGGGCCTCTTATAACCCCGTCATTGAAATACACTTTCATTCTTTCGTTTAATACCACAAACAAGATGACGACTCTGCTGGGGACGTCTTTCTCTTCTGACGAGGAAGTAATTGCTCAACACGATGCGGTATCTGTAGGAACCGTGAAAAAGACACTGGTCGTTCAGTTCGACCAGTCTGCCTACGAAGACATGCTTCGGACTGGGGGTAGCTCTCACTCTCTTTCCGTCCAAGACAGCAGGAAGCTGCGCAAAGTGTGGATGCCCAAGACATCCTCTGCCGTTCCTGTGGACTCTCCGATCTCTCCGATCTCTCCGACCAATGAGGTGGTAGCATCGCTCCCTCCGTGCCCCGCACGTAAAATTCAGTCTCCCGCTACGTGCGGTACAGACAAAGCTTCTGGTAAAGCCTCAGCGCTAACCCAGGAGTATCCACTGCGTTCTACATGCAGAAATCAGTCTCCCGCTACGCACGGTACAGACAAAGCTTCTGGCAAAGCCTCAACGCTAACCCAGGAGTATCCACTGCGTTATACGTGCAAAAATCAGTCTCCCGCTACGCGCGGTACAGACAAAGCTTCTGGGAAAGCCTCAGCGCTAACCCAGGAGTATCCACTGCGTTCTACGCACAGAAATCAGTCTCCCGCTACGCGCGGTACAGACAAAGCTTCTGGCAAAGCCTCAGCGCAAACCCAGGAGTATCCACTGCGTTCTACGCGCAGAAATCAGTCTCCCGCTACGCGCGGTACAGACAAGACCTCTGATGGCGCCTCAATACCAAATCAGAAGTACAGATCACGCTCTACGTGCAAAATGACATCTGACCTTTACGGTGAACCAGACGAGCGCGGCGATCTCCGCAAAGGAAAGCAGGCGGGTGAATATTCAACTACTGGGCCCTTACGCCAGCAAAAGAAGGATCTGCCTACTCTCCGGATTACGCGAGAAGCTAATGGCCAACTGAGAGCCTCTTCAGCCTCACGCCAGACTGAGCGAATCTCCAAGTTACGCCAGGAACAATCCCTCGGCATAAAACAAGCTCAGATTGCGAAAGGACACCCTCCCGGGGGATTATCCGCCGCCCAGATGGCCAACCTGTTGTGTACAGGCGGTATAGGGAAAACCGGGGTGACCAAGCCTCCGCGTACCCGCTGAGGAGAACAGAAGACACAAGCCTTCGTCTTCCTCTTCGACAAATCCTCCTGACCTGCACACCTATCTAATCCGAAAAGACAAAAACAGGAGTCGTAAAACCGTCAGACGAGGAGAGATCGTATGGGAAAATGCATCAACATCTAAAGTCATCATGATGTATGAACCAGATGAAGATAATGCCTTTATCGTCCCTCCTACCCGCGGCGATCAGCATCCAATAGTCTTCAAACAAAAATGGAACGGTCCGGTTGAACAGGAAGAATTCCGCGAGCCTGAGAGTGGGAAAATACAAATCCACAGGTACAGCCCACAGGCTTTGAAGATTTTACGGAACATGGGTTATGATTTGGAATCAAAGCAAGGCCTCAACTATGGAAAGGGTAGACGAACACCATTGCAGGGTAATTCCCGCCATCAGCAAACTCGTTTCGGATTAGGATATGCTGCTAAATTTAATCCTGTACTGTCAAGAACAATTCCTCCTGATTCAGTTTCTGCGACCAGAGACCATAGCATGTCCGGGGGTAGCTCGCCTCGACAGAACAGAGCAACGTCCAAAGCGAGGGGTAGAATGTCCACAGGATTCAAAGATGGTACGACAATGGCTATCTCTACCGAAGACCATAAAACTCAGACGTCAAAGGCCCCACGACCGAAAGGAACCTTCTCTTTCAGAGAAGATGACGTAATTGAAATCTTCAATATATTAAGAAAGGAAAGTAAGCTTCAGCTTCCCGACGTCAGATATCCTGAGAGGTCCGACAGAATCAATGACCCAGATTATTGCCTCTTCCATCAGTACACTCATCACCCTACGAAGGCCTGCTATGTACTAAAGAAGAGGATTCAGGAATTAATCGATGCCAAGGTCATAACTCTGCGTCTATAGGGAACGATCACTACGGTAGAAGAGCAGATATGTGCCTCCATCTCCGATGGAGCCACTATCACAAAAGTTTGTCATGTCCATATTACCTCTGAATAAACTTTCGACCATCAACTATTATGTCCATATTACCTCTGATATCGATTATCGTCTACACTTAACATTCGTACTTAAATTCTAAGTACGCCAGTAATGTTAAGTCCACAAAAAATTGCCATGTCCATATTACCTCTGAGCAGATATGTGCCTCCCTCTCCGATGGAGCCACTATCACAAAAGTTTGTCATGTCCATATTACCTCTGAATAAACTTTCGACCATCAACTATCATGTCCATATTACCTCTGATATCGATTGTCGTCTACACTTAACATTCGTACTTAAATTCTAAGTACACCATTAATGTTAAGTCCACAAAAATTGCCAAGTCCATATTACCTCTGAGCAGATATGTGCCTCCCTCTCCGATGGAGCCACTATCACAAAAGTTTGTCATGTTCATATTACCTCTGAATAAACTTTCGACCATCAACTATCATGTCCATATTACCTCTGATATCGATTGTCGTCTACACTTAACATTCGTACTTAAATTCTAAGTACGCCAGTAATGTTAAGTCCACAAAAATTGCCATGTCCATATTACCTCTGAGCAAGTACAGAGACCTACTCCGCATCACGAGGTAGAACCCATAGCACAAAAATTCTTAAAAGCTATAGGCTCCTATCGCCCATATGTCTGGGAAGTAGCGTCGCCATCCAACGTCGTCACGACATATGGACCTCATGAGGATTCTATCTTCATCGTCCCGCCTACCTGCAGCACTCAGCGCTCAATTGTCTTCGGTCGCGTGCGGAATCAGCCGATTGTCCAAGAAGACCCTTTCGATGACGACACCGGGAAAATACAGATTCATCGTTATAGCCCGCAAGCGCTAAAGATCATGCAAAACATGGGCTACGACTTGAAACGTAGGCCAGACCTCGACTACGGAAGAGGCAGACGAACGCCGCCGTGCGGCAACCCCCGTAATCAACAAGCCCGTCTCAGGCTAGGGTATGCCACCTCCATCGCGACTTTCGAGCCAAAAGAGGACCCCTTTACCTCTTCCCAGAATAGCTCATCGCCCTCCAACTCGCCAGATGCTTTCGAACAAGCACTATCGGCGAATATGGTGATGACAAATCCCTCAGAAGCCGAGGAGCAGGATACGGAGCCATTCGAGGATGACCCCTGGGCTCAACAAATGGATACGCAGTGGGAATTCCGCTTCGAGCAGAGAGAATCTCCCACCAAGGACGAAGTCATCCAGATCAACGTTGGGAGTGAGCTCTCACCAAAGCCAGTATTTGTCAGTAACAATCTTCCCCCACCTGAAAGGGAAGACGTTATACAGCTGATAAAGGAGTATATTGACGTCTTCGCGTGGGATTACGAGGACATGCCAGGCCTAAACCTGAAGGTAGCTACTCATATGCTCAATATACTAGCCGATTCGAAGCCGGTAAAGCAGCACCAACGACGGTTCCGCCCCGATATGATGGACGCCATCGAAGCTGAAGTCAAGAAGTTGATAACCTATGGTTTCATCCGGGAGGAACAACACCCCGACTGGGTCGCTAATGTGGTCCCGGTCATAAATAAAAATGGGAAGGTACGCATCTGCATCGACTACCGAGATCTGAATGCGGCCTGCCCCAAAGATGAATTCCCTCTCCCCATCACGGACATCATGATCGACAACACCTGCAGCTTTGAACGCATGTCTTTCATGGACGGGTTCTCGGGATACAATTAGATCAAGATGCATCCTGAAGACGAGAAGCACACCGCCTTCCGAACACCACTGGGGGTATATTGCTATACGGTCATGCCCTTCGGGCTAAAGAACGCTGGGGCTACGTACCAACGGGCTATGAGTAACATATTCCGCGGACATTTACGCAAAACAGTGGAATGTTATGTAGACGACTTAGCCGTCAAAAGTTGCCTCAAAGGCGATCACATCCGAGACCTGAGGGCAGTATTCGAATTAATGCGCCAACATCAACTCAAGATGAACCCCACAAAGTCCTTTCTGGGTGTATCCAGTGGCAAGTTCCTGGGATTCGTCATTACCACCAAAGGCATCGAAGTAGACCCTGACAAAGTTCAGGCGATCACGGCAATGCGACCGCCCCATAATCTGACGGAACTCAGGGGGTTTCAAGGACGTCTTGCTTATATCCGACGATTAATATCCAACCTCTCGGGGAGATATCAGCCCTTCTCTCATCTCATGAAGAAAGGTGTATCCTTCATATGGGACAAAACCTGCCAGCAAGCGTTCGAGGATATCAAACGCTACTTAACCAGCCCGCCAGTCCTGGTGCCTCCCGTCGTAGGAAAACCATTCTTGCTGTACGTACGGGCAATAGATCATTCACTAGGAGCTCTCCTCGCACAAAAAAATAATGCGGGTTATGAACAGGCTATCTACTATCTTAGCAGAATGATGGTCGGGGCCGAACACCGGTACATCCCAGTAGAGAAGGAATGCTTGGCTCTGATGTTCGCTGTCCAGAAAACACGGCACTACGTCACCGGCCAGACTATTCATATCATCTCCAGAATCAACCCCCTTCGAGTACTGATGAGCAAGCCAAGTGCCCTCAACTCCCGACTCGCAACGTGGGCGATGCTGCTGACACCATACGACATGGTGTACATCCCACAGAAATCCGTCAAAGGCCAAGCGCTGGTCGACTTCCTAGCGGCTCATCCGACCCCGGAGACCTCCAAACTATACGAGGAAATCCCCGATGAAGTTGCAGAATGTAACTTCGCAAGGAAAAGCGACGTATGACAACTGTTCTTTGATGGCGCCTCCAGAACCGGTCCTAAAGGAAACGTCGTTTCATGAGTGGGAGTCATCCTAGTTACCCCGGATCAACTCGTCAGCTACCGAGCATACTCTCTTAGCGAGCCCTGCTCCAACAAACGTGGCGGAATACAACGCTCTATTAATTGGGCTCCAAGTTACCACGGAACTGGGGGTAGAATCCCTGGAGGCTTTCGGTGATTCTCTGCTCATCGTCAATCAAGTCAGGGGAACATACGAAGTCCGTAATCCAGACCTCATCCCCTATCACCGGGCGACGATCGAGATAGCCATGACGTTCAAAGGGTTCTTCCTAGAAACGTACCTCGATCTCGGAATCTGGAAGCTGATGCCCTGGCCAGCCTGGCCGCAGACTTGGCCGCTCCTATAAGAAGGCAAGATTCGGTAATCCTTCTTAACAGAGATTTGTTCTGTGTGAAGAACAGCTGTCACATAGAACGCAGCTACGCTGTAAACGCCGATCCTCCTACAAGAGATTGGACAAGTCCTTTCATAGATTTCGTGGCATACGGAATCTTACCGGAGAACCCCAAGGAAGCAGTGTCCGTCAAGAGACGATCGCTACGCTTCTACTTCGACGCGTCTTCACAACGCCTGTATCGCCGGACCTACGACGGACTGCTATTGAGGTGTCTCTCTGGCACCGAAGCACAGTAGATTATCCGTGAAGCTCACGACGGCGTATGTGGAGCGCATTAACCCGGGCCTAAGCTACAGGATCGCATCAGGAGGATGGGCTATTACTGGCCGACCATGATCGCAGATGCAATACAGTATGCAAAGCATTGCAGAGCCTGTCAGGTTCATGCAGACTTCATACATCAACCGTCGGAACATCTACATCCTACGGTCGCATCCTGGCCTTTCGAAGCATGGGGAATGGATATCATCGGTCCTATTCACCCATCTTCTTCCAGGGGTCACCAGTTCATACTGGCCATCACGGATTACTTTTCCAAATGGGCCGAAGCAATCCCTCTCACCGAGGTAAAGGCATCCAACGTGGTCAGCTTTATCAAACATCACGTCATCTATCGCTTCGGGGTACCCCGGAGGATAATTTACGACAATGGGCCCCAGTTTATTAGCCAGACGTTTCATCGGTTTTGCGATAAAAACCGGATACACAAAGTTGCCTCCACGGCATACTATCCAGCTGCTAATGGTTTGGCGGAAGCTTTCAACAAAACCATTATCAAACTCTTAAAGAAGTTTGTCTCTTCAAACAAGAGAGACTGGAATGAAAAGCTGGGCGAATGCCTCTGGGCATACCGCACGACGGTATGAACGCCAACGGGTTGTACCCTATTCTCGCTGGTCTACGGGAGCGAAGCAGTTCTTCCCATTGAAATCCAAATCCCGTCGCTCAGGATAGCCGTAGCTAATGAGCTGACTCAAGAGAAGAATGACCTCTTAAGGCTTCAGGAGCTAGAAGGATTAGACGAGAAACGCCTCCAAGCTCAACAGCGCATCGCGCTCTACCAAGCACGTATTTCCAGGGCTTTTAACCATAAAGTAAAGGAAAGGGTATTCAAGGTCGGCGAGCTAGTTCTAGCAGTAAGAAGGCCGATGATTTTAACTCACAGAAGTAAAGGCAAATTCCAGACCAAGTGGGAAGGCCCTTATGTGATCGAGACAACGTTCTCGAACGGCGCCTACAGGATAGCCCAGCCTAACGGGGACCTATTAATGGCTCCCATCAACGGCAAATTTCTGAAAAGATACTACGCTTAATTCCCCCCTGCCCAGGCGGAACATAACGAGAATCTCAATTCTGACGAAACTACTCCAAGAAGAGAAACTAGTTAGGTCATATCCTATCATGTCTATACGACCTCTGAATAGATACATCCTGCTAAGGAGGTTTATCGAGAGTATGTCAGGTCCATACTACCTCTGATATCCCCCTCACCTTAAAAACTGTCATTTACATTCCGAAATGACGGGTCCACCACAGTCAGAAAAGAGTCGCTTTTATTCATTCCCAGAAGGAGACGAAATTACATAAGGAAAGATACATCAAGATGGCGGAGTAATCAGATCACGAATCTGCCGCCCCAGTGCAGCCATCCCCTCCTTCCTAAAGGCCAAGGCATCGGCACGAGCCCGCTCCAGCTGTGCCTCCGGAGTATGCGTGAGGGTCAGGTTAGCCCTTGCTCGAAGACAGCCCGCACAGGCAGCTTCCACATGGTCCAGATCCCGTCGTGCTTCACTCAGTCGACCAATCGCTACCTCTGAACCTGCCAACGACTGGGAGGCCCACTCCTCTGCCAGAGCAAGTTTCTCCCTCAGCTTGGAGACCCTCGCTGCATTCCATTCATGCTCGGATCGACACTGCATCTCAACAGCAAGAGCTTCTTCCACTACAGCCTTTCTCCTATCCATTTCCAGCTTGTGCTTCTGGATAGAGTTGTCTAGGCTTGCCAGCTTGGTAGCGAGCCGCTCAGCCATGAGGTCAAATCGAGCCTGGACATCAACATTGAGGCTGGCCTCAGCCCGCTGCAAATATTCGTTAATGGGTTGCTCTAAACCATTAACCACCGCCTCCAAAGCGTCAGCTACTCCAGGATTGCCAAGCCCCCTGATAACCTCGATCGAAAGGTGAAAAGTCTTCTTCAGGAGCTCAAAGTCAAGTTTCTTCGCCAACACCATCGGTATCATCATTTGTAAACCGGTGTAGACAAGGCTGGTATGCTGCTCAGTCAACGCGACTAGACCCGACTGAACGTTCGGAGTAACCGCGATGCTAGTAACTCCCTCTCCAGGGACGATTGCAGACGAGGTAGCCCCCGCCGCCGTCTCGATGGGTGGTGCGGCCAAAAAAGGTGTGACGGCAACGATCGAGGTCATCGGCATACTCGCGAAAGGCGAGGTCGCGATAACAGGTTCGTCCCCTCCCGGGATGACGAAACCTCTCCAGGCGAGCTGGCCCCCGAAGACACTTCTGCCTCGGAATTAGGCACCTCCACATCTTCACTAGGAGCCAATGGCATATACGACGCGTCTACACCTGGTGTGGCTAAACCACGCCTTAAGGACGCAATACGACCCGTCATACCTGGAGAAGGAGGTGGGCCGACCGACATCGCCAAAAGTTCGGTCAAGCCTTCCCTGAGATGCGGTCGAGGTCCGTCAGCCGGAGTCTCGCCGAGCGCGCTCGCTGACCCAGAAGCAACTTCCCCCACTGCTGACCTCGGGAAAGATTCTCCCATCTGCAGCGGCCACGTGGGCAATCCCGCTCCACTGCTTGAAGCAGCCACGGCGACAGCAACCTCTAGCGAGGACTCCCCGGTGCCACCAGCCGGAACTATAGAAGGTCCCTCTCTAAAAGGCGAGAAACCTCCAGCCAAAGATTCATTCCTGATATAGGAAGGTGCCGACTCACTCACAGAAGCCTCTATACCAGGAATGCGGAGAGGACGAGCCACCGTCTCCTTCCTCCTCTTACGAAGGGAAGCTTCCTTCGGAGCAGAAGCCCGTCGCTTCCCAGAGGAGACTATTAAAGCCCCCGCGGCGCAGGCACTGCACACCTTGGCAACGACACCAGGAGTTCATCCGGAGTACCAGACTCCTCGCCCTCGTCAGAAGAAACCGAGGGGACTTCGACTCTTCCCCCAGGCTTGGCAGAAGGCACTCTAAAGCTTCCCCGTATGTCGAAATCGCGATGGAAGGTGTTAATCGCCACATAAAACTGGGTGTAAGAGTAAAGGAGGCGCAGCTCCGTGGAGGTTGTAACAACCGGCACGATAAAAATTGCCCCCGTACAACCCACGATAAAATATCGCCACCCTCTAGCTCCATCAATGAGTCCGCCCCTGGGTCTGAAGCTGGTGACGGCGTCATGCAATTGATCATACCCGAACTGCCTGGCAAATCGACTAGGCAAGTAGGGCTCGAAGAAGCAATAGTCTTCGCTCCTATACAGCAGATGGTCTGGTCTGATACAGACCAACCAATTAAAAGCCTCCGGAGAAAGAACGGTCTTCTCTCCACCTGAATCCTCAAGCCACACCCTGATTGGTTGCGATGTACCGGAGGGGGAGTACAGAGATTCTTCCAGCCATGGCTGAGGTTCAACACTAACCGACAGTCTAAAACTGTGTTCACATTCCAGGTAGAATCCCTGTAATTCAACAGGAATATGACCCCTGAGCTGCTTTCGGAACCGGGAGACATCACCCGGGGGTTGTGGAGAATTAACCAACCCATCAGATACAGGTATGGCAATTCCACCCTGGGAAAACTCTCACGCCGAGCTTCATCGACGAGCAACCCATCGGTCATGGCCCTCAGGCCAGCCTGAATACGGCACACCATGGCAGAAAGCAGGCCCAGTCTTACCCCAAACACCAGACGCACTGTGGGCCACAGGATGTTCCGGTGAATTCGATCCGCAGACGCGATACCGGGCACTACCACTCGACGCAGCCATATGGAGAGGAAACCAGCCAGCTGGGCTTCCTTAGACAGAGGCCTGCGACAGCGCCTCAAGTAACTGTAGGCCTTGGTGCCTTCGGGGTATTTACCTACCCCCTCAACGAGAATCTGATCGGGAGCCTTGGCGTCCTCCATAAGAGCCTCGACCACCGGGGCGCTAAGGACGCTCAAGCAGTTTACGGGCTCATTCTTACCCCCCGAAGCTTTCTCCGACTTGGCGGCCCTAGCCCGATGGAAGAAGAGGTAAGATATCCACTTAGTCGTATGGGCCAAATCTGAGGGCTCGTCATAAAAAGCGGTGCACGCGAAGTACTGACACATCAGCTCCTGATATACTTCCGCCACCCGAGGATCCGAATCCCCCAACTCCCGGTTGGTGGGGACATACTCTTCATATGGGGTATCCTCCATCGGCAGTCTCGAGACAACTGCCATCTCATGGAGGGCCAATCCCAACTCCCCCAGCGGAGTGGCGAAGGTCCCGGTGAGCGGAATATATTGCTCCATCAGTGCCAAGAACAAATTAGCATTGGGAGGCAACCAACACTCGTCGCGCTCACAGCGGCGTATAGTCCGATGTCCTCCAGCTCTCTTCGGAAGTGCGACAAGGCCCAATCAACTAGGCATCTCCATCGGGAGTTCGTCGGGGCGATCCACCCGTTGCACCGAGGATTCTCCTTGGAATATACCCCACCTCGACTCATGAAGTCGTTGTAGAAGGTCGGCAACTGAACAGGCTGGATCACCGAGCTATCTTCACTCGGGACATTACCCGGGCACAGACCCCGGAACAGCGTCACAACGCCGGAGGGGCGACTGACAAAAGACCCCTGGTCAGCTCCTTTCAGATGAAAGATCTTCCCAGGCTTCCCGTGAAGATCAGGAGTCAGCTTCCACGACATCTTCCTAGGATGCGTCGCATGGGAGAAAGCCGAGATAGGATAATCCCTCGGCATCATCGGCAGATACAAGACCAAATCCCCGGCAGAAAAGACCCAAGACTCCCTCTTGGGTTTCGTCTGGGACTGCTTATCGATCATGTCCCCAAAGAGGAAAGCCGGCTTTATGTACTGCTCCCCGTCTACATATGTCAGCGGTTCACCATTGATCATGCTCAACAGCATTCGCTCACCCTGGGCCGATATCAGAAACGCCCTGCCCTCAGGGTACTGGGGTCCAGAGATGGAAAAGGCCACATGGGACAGATCCTCCAGGTAGTTCGAGTGCAGCATCCCGGCAGCAGAGCCCATCACCTCAGCCAGCGGTGACTCACCCAAATCAACTGCAAAAGTTCAAGGAAAATAGGTCATTACAAATCCTGTACAAGTGTAGACCAAAAGAAAACGACAGTCTGTGCTTTATGCTAAGATTGCGCAAATTTGGTCTCCATACGCCAGAAGTCTCCTCCGCAAACGTAAAATTCAAAATTTACGATATACCCCGATTTTCGTCAGCCAGAGCTTTTACGCTCAGAGCTACGAAAATATGGAGTTCTTACGCTAACACATTAGAAATATGGGCGTAAAAGATGAAAATGTCTCCGTGCATCATCTTCCTCAAAAGAGGCTATCAGCACATAAGACGACCTAGCGCGGTCACGTTCAACGTGTGCGAAGGATTTTTTGTCGTTTGTGTCATCCCAAAAGGCTCTACCTCTAAAGCCAGGTGCACTGCTCGTCGGCGGAATACTCCTCTCGGAAGGAGGTTCACCTCGCCCGACCGAAGATTCTCTCACCGGTACCGAAGGACGAGACGAGGAACCTGCGCTCTTTTCCTTGGTGGAGGGAGTTTGTTTTGACGCCATTTCTGAGGACTCAAAGTGCTCGGAGAAGGAACGAAGAAAAACTCGAACAGTCGAAAGCTCTCTTTCGCAGAAGACAGATAAAAAGCTTTTTTTTCTCTCAAAAGCTTGGGGTATATATATACGGTCCGAGTCGACTCCGCGAATCCTCGGACGAACCCCTTGAGACCCCAACCGGATCTCGTAATTAAGAGTTGGTTATGATTGGATGCTACGTCAGCCCACTACCCTCGAAAAATGGACAGTCAGCGAATTCGAAAGGTTTTTTCGTGCAAGACGGTTCAGCGGGTTCTACGCTAAAGGAGCTTTCTACGCTCGACAGCAACAGATCTACGGTTTTACGCTTGCAAGCTGCAAGTCTAGGTTTTACGCCCGGATGCCTTTGTGCTCGGTAGCTTTTATGCTCGAGAGGCCACAAACCTACGACTTTACGCTCAGCAGATACCAAATCGACGATCTTACGCTCGGTGGCGCTCAGTTTACGCTCAGAGGCAACAGATCCGCAAAACCTCACGCCCGAAGAAATTTTCTTTTCAGGAGTACAGATCTACAGTTCTGCGCTAAAGGAGCTTTTCTACGCTCGACAGCAACAGATCTACGGCTTCATGTTCGACAGCTACAATTCTACGGTTTATGCCCGGATGCCTTTGTGCTCGGTAGCTTTTATGCTCGAGAGGCAACAAACCTATGACTTCACGCTCAGGAACCACAAGTCTACGATTTCACGCTCGATGGTGTTCTTACGCTCACAGGCTACAGATCTACAGTTCTGCGCTAAAGGAGCTTTTCTACGCTCGACAGCAACAGATCTACGGCTTCATGTTCGACAGCTACAAGTCTACGGTTTATGCCCGGATGCCTTTGTGCTCGGTAGCTTTTATGCTCGAGAGGCAACAAACCTATGACTTCACGCTCAGGAACCACAAGTCTACGATTTCACGCTCGATGGTGTTCTTATGCTCACAGGCTACAGATCTACAGTTCTGCGGTAAAGAAGCTTTTCTACGCTCGACAGCAACAGATCTACGGCTTCATGTTCGACAGCTACAAGTCTACGGTTTATGCCCGGATGCCTTTGTGCTCGGTTGCTTTTATGCTCGAGAGGCAACAAACCTATGACTTCACGCTAAGGAACCACAAGTCTACGATTTCGCGCTCGGTGGTGTTTTTACGCTCAGAGGCTACAGACTGATGATTTCACGCTCCACGACTTTCCGTATATCCGAATAATCCCCAAGGCGGTCAATTGCAAAGAGTTCACACAGAAGATACTCGTTCTTGACCCAGAGCATCCCAAGTACCCGAAGCATACAGAGTTCAAACATTAAGAAATTACTCTTCTCGGGTCCAAAATTGGAGGTTCATCCAGACTCCAGTCTGAACATCCCGTCTATCAAGGTAGCAACTCAATTTGACAGCCAAAAAAACCTCGACCCTGTTCCAAGGGAGTTTCAAGAGATCATTCTTAAAGACGAAGTCTGAACAAAATCCTGCTTGTCAGAGAAGCAACAGTTCAGAATTCTACGCCGTCCCTCAGTCCTAGCAACAGGACAGTTCTAAATGTTCAAGGACGCTCAGCAGCATTCTATGGACTATTCAGGGCCTAATACTATTTCTATCAGAGTCGACGTAAAGATTCAGACGTGTCGAAGCTGCACATATCCAGACTTCACAAGCAACGTATGGCAAAGACGATCATATGGAGAAAAAGACGACTTTATTTAAAATCACAAATTACATATGAGGGAAATCCTATCTATAGGGGTTTTTCTTCATCTTCGTGATTACATATGAGGGAAGTCCCCTCTACAAGGTCTTCATCCATCTTCTCCAGCAGATGGTCGACGGCGAAGCACGACAGAGTTGGGGCTTGCATAGATTTTGCAGGTCCCAAGCTCCGTGCACCGCTCAAGCCGGGACAGAACGAGTCTGTCTGACTCTCATCACCAGAGGGCATCGAGGGAAGGCACAGCTTGCCGAAGGCCGCTGCGGTATAACACGACCCTTCCTCTCTCCCGGTGCAATGCCATACAAAGTTGCTGATTATCCCGAGCCAAGGAGGCTAAGATGTCCTTCCGTGATCCACAGTTGCAGTGGACACTCGCTCGAAGACGCCGTCTTTTTCGGCTCCTTACATGCTGGAAGAAAATGATCTCCTTCTTCCTCAGATCGACCCGACAGCTCCGGCGATCATCTCTGCATGACAATGGGAATGCGGTGAAACAGGTTCACTCCCCCAGCCTTTTATAGGCGCAAGAGATCACAGCGGTCCCCAATAAATCCGCCATAAAGTCAGTACCGACCGTTTCAACGCTCTATTCAGAAACGTTTCGAGTTACGAGGGGCCATTCATGCTTCTTTCAAAGCATTTCAAATTTCGAGGAATTTAAAAGCTTTGAAGGGGGTCTTGTAGAAGCATGAAAAATACGCTGGAACGATCTACGCAGTATCTCGATACAGAGCAGCGTAAGCAGAGGCCTTCGAAGCCATCCAACGTAAAACAGGGTTCTTCATCGCCTCCATGGCGTAAAACCCAGCCGCTCTCAAAGCAGCGTTAAAACGTACGAGGAACGCTTTGTCTTCCCCGAAATGAACCTGTCAAGTCACGCGGTGAACCTGGCCTCTGACTTCTGACAAAAAGTACTGCACGGCTACCCAAACAACGGCTGAAAATGGTGGCAGACCCCTCGGGACGCGCTCCACAGTATGATAGCGGATCTCTACATTTAATGCAGAGGATTTGGTTAAAATATCACCAAGCCGTCGTCTACTGAAAGTCCCCTCAGCATAAACCGCTCTTTCGCGTACAAGGGAATACGCTGCCTTGTTTACACGGGCGAACATGAGCTGTTTTACGGTCCGCAGTAAGGCAAACCGCTGCCACGTCAAAAGCTGCACTTTGTACGAGGCTCGAGGCACGTCTCTACGTCTAATTGCACAGAGCAGTGACAGTTTCCCTCAAGGCACGTCTCTGCGACGGATGCACAGAAGGGCTGCAGACCTTCAAAAGCACGTCTCCGCATTTAATGCACAAGATGATGACAAATCTCTGTAGAAGATTTGATTACATCTTCGAAAGCCGTAATTCCGGCTAAAACGTCCGCATCAGCACTTCGACTCGGTACGCAGTGGCTTCTACGCCCGCTCAGGATCAGTGCTCCCTCGGCTTCCAACGCCCTCTCGGTCTCTACGACTGTTCGGCTTCCAACGCCCTCTCGGTCTCTACGACTGTTCGGCTCCTATGCCCACTCGGCTTCTATGCCTGTTCAGCTCCTATGCCCGCTCGGCTTCTATGCCTGTTCGGCTTCTATGCCCATTCGGCTTCTATGCCTGCTCGGCTTCTATGCTTATTTTGGCTTCTACGCCAAGGTGACAGTCGCTTGGCTTTTATGCCAACCCCTGCTACACAAGGGATACCTACCTACGTGGCTTCTACACCGTGATCTTCGTAGCAGATATACGTATTTTGTCCCCTTAGTTGGACACGCGTCACATGCTCACTCAAAAGGTCATTTACACGCAGGCATTGGTTATTTTAAACCATTGTGTAAAAGGGTGCTGTACTGTCCACTCCTCGGTTGTTACACCGACGGAGTGGTCACTGTCACCAAAACTCTATAAATAGAGACCCCTATCAATGGGAAAAAAGGTCAGAAAATTGGTCAAGAAAACCAGTACAAGATCAAAGGTCGAAGAATTAGATCGGACAAGGTCATCGAACCAGAGATCAAGGAGGAGAGATAGAGAGAGAGAGAGAGGATAACCCAGAGCTCGGGCAAGGAACAGGGAGCGACGACCTTCAGCATCGCGCATCCACCCTCCTTTGCAACCTCCGAAGCTGCATCCTGTCTTCCACGGCACTTCTTCAACATCGTGTAGTCCAAGAGCTAAAGTGATCGACCGCAGATCAGACACCTATAGCAATTTATACCCAGATTAAATAAATTGTACTCCCACATCCTCGTATAGGATTACATTGTACAAGTTTGTTTGTAAACCAAAGGGCGCTGGCCTCTTATAACCCCGTCATTGAAATACACTTTCATTCTTTCGTTTAATACCACAAACACTTGTCAATCATGTCCCCGAAGTGGAAAGCTGGCTTTATGTATTGGTCCCCGTCTATGTTCGTCAGGGGATCTTCGTTGATCATGTTCAGCAGCGTTCGCTCGCCCTGAGCCGATTCAAAATTTCCCTTCCTTCAGGATACTGGGGCCCGAAGATAGGAAATGTCACGTGCGACAGATCCTCCAGATAGTTGGAGTGCAGCATCCCGACGGCAGAACCCATCACATCGGCCAGCGGAGACACATGCAAGTTAACTTCAAGAGTGCAAGAAAAACACATCAGACATTATAGATCTTGCAGTATATGCAAAAAATCAACAGTCTGTACTTTATGCCAAGACTAAGCTTTTACGCTGGGATACCATTCTGAGGCATAAAATTCAAGACTGGCAGTATACGCAAATTTTTTGACAGTCTGTGTTTTACGCCAGACTGCCAAAATTTGATTTATTATGCCGGATTTTCCATCCATGCGTAACACTCAAATTATATAGTATATGCCAACTTTCGACAGCCAAAGCTTTTACGCCAGACTGCAAAAATATGGAGTTTTTGCGCTGACACATTAGAAATGTGGGCGTAAAAGATGAAACGCCTCTGTGCATCATCTTTCTCGAAGAGGATATCAGCACAGAAGATGACCTAGCGCGTTCACGTACAACATGTGCGAAGGATTTTCAGTCGTTCTTGATTGTCCCAAAAGCTCAACCTTTGAGGCCGGGTGCACTGCTCGTCGGCGGGACACTTCGCTCAGAATGAAGCTCGCCTTGCCCGACCGAAGACACGCTCGCTTGAGCAGAAGAGCGAGAATAAGAATCAACCTTCTTTCCCTTAGAGGAGGAGAATTGTTTCGAGGCCATTACTGGAAACTTTAAAGACTCGGAGAAGAAACGAAGAAAAACTCTAACAGTCGAAGGCTTTCTTTCGCAGAAGATGGATAAAAGTTTTTTCTCTCAGAAACTTGGGGTATATATAGAGTTCGGATGGACTCCTCGAATCCCGAACCAAATCTCATAATTAATATTCGGTTATGATTGGGTACTACGTCAGCCTATTACTCAGAGAAGGCGGACAGTCAGCGAATTCGAAAAGTTTTCGTGCGAAGCAGATTCGTAGTTTTTTACGCTAAGGAGATTTCTACGTTCGACGGCTACAGATCTACGGTTTTACGCTCAGAGGCTATAAGTCTATGGTTTTACGCCCGGATGCTCTCATGCTCAGCAGCTTTTATGCTCGAGAGGCTACAAACCTACGACTTCACGCTCAGCAGCTACAAATCTATGATTTCACGCTCGGTGGCTTTTACGCTCAGAGGCAACAGATCCACAACTTCACGCTCGGAAGATTTGCTTTTCAGAAGCTACAAATTTACAGTTCTACGCCCGGATGCTCTCATGCTCAATAGCTTTTACGTTCGAGAGGCTACGAACTTATGATTCTATGCTATGACTTTTCGCACATCTGAATGATACGCAGGCCAGAGTACGCGTACATCTGAACGATTCTCAAGGCGGTCAATTACAAGAGTTCACACAGAAGATACTCCTTCTTGAACTCAAAATATCCCAAGTACCCAAAGCATACAGAGTTCAACATTGAAAATTACTCTTCTTCATGGGTCGATTCGAAGTTCATCCAGAATCCAGTCTAAATATTTTGTCTACAGTTCAAGATAGCGACTCAGTTTTTTGACAATAATTTCTCGCCATGTTCCAAGGGATTTTCGAGAAATCATTCTTGAAGATGATGGTCTGAACAAGAATTCTGTTTATCAGAAGTAACAGTTCAGAATTCTATGCGGTTCCTCATTCCTAACAGCAGGACAGTTCGAACACTCGACTGCTAAACGGCTTTCTGCGTATCCTTAGTTATGCGTAAAAGACATGACAGGACCAAGCACTCTTTCTAAACAGAGTCGACGTAAAGTATCAGACGTGTCGAAGCTACACATATTCAGACTTCACAGCAAAAATATATGGCAAGATGATCATATACACAGAAGAAAGACGATTTTTATTAAAGTATGATTACATATGAGGAAAATCCATTCTACAAGGGTTTTTCTTCATTTTCATGAATATATATGAGGGAAATGCCGTCTAGAAAGGACTTTCTCATCGTTGTCTAAAGATCACGCCCAGAATCTGTTCTGCCAGGTTCTCGTATGGGCCGAATTCTTTATCCATCTTCTCCAGCAGTCAGTCAGTTCCCGCAAACTGACTGAAATAAAATGAACAACGGTGGGAGGATACAAAATGGGCCTAGATCCATCCTCCAATACAGGAAAGCAGGGTCAATCTGCTTTCCTGCGTCCAGCGCCATGATATATTGAGTTGAGATATTTCACCCAACTCAATCTCGGACGGCAGCTAGTTTGTCTGCTCTCGTCCGCAAATATCAGGAGAAGATACAACTTGCAAGCTGTGTGGTCAGATACGACCCTTCCTCTCTCCCGAAGAACCGCCATACAAAGTTGCTGATTATCCCGAGCAAAGGAGGCTATGATATCCTTCCATGATCTATCGTTGCAGAGGACATTTGCTCGAAGACGCCATCTTTTTCGGCTCCTTACATGCTGGAAAAACATGGTCTCCTTCTTCCTCAAGTCGACCCGACGAACTCTGGCCATCATCTCTGTGTGGTGAAGGAAATACGGGAAGAACAGGTTAACTCCTCAGCCTTTTTATAGGCAAAAGAGATCACACCGATCCCTAATAACTCTGCCATAAAGTCAGCCTTGAAAGAACGTGTCAGACTTGACCGTTTCATGCTTCATTCAAAGCGTTTCAAATTACGAGGAACCTTTCATGCTTTATTCAAAGTGTTTTAAATTACGAGGAATTTAAAAGCTTTGAAGGGGGTCTTGTAGAAGCATGAAAAATATGCTTGATAGCTATACGCAGCATGTTGATGCAGGGCAGCATAAACAGAGGACCTCAGAGCCATCAAACGTACAATAGAGCTTTTTCGCTGAGCACAGCGTAAAGTATAAGCTCAAGGACCATCCGTGTAATACAGTATGTCCAGGCTGCTTCAGCGTAAAAAGGGTGCTACATCCCCTTTATGGCGTAAAACTCATTCGCTTTCAATACAGCATTGAAGTGTACGAGGAATGCTTCGTATTCTTCGAAATGAACCTGTCAGATCATGTAATGAACCTGACGTCTGGACTCCTGACAAAGAATACTGCACGACTACCCAAGCGACGGCGATAATGATGGCACGGTACTGCAATACAGGATGTCATATACTGCCATTTCCTTGGCATAAACCGCTTTTACGCATACAAAGGAATACGATGCCTCGGTTTACACAGGCAGATGTCAGCTGTTTATGCTCCGCAGAAGACAAACAGCCTGCCACGTCAAAAGCTGCTCTTCTTAGAGGGCTCGAGGCGCGTATCTACATTTAATGCGCAAAGCGGTGACAGGTTCTCGAGGCACGTCTCTGCATTTAATGCGCAGAATACTGACAGATGCTTAAGGCACGTCTCTGCATCTAATACGCAGAAGGGTGGCAGACCTTCAAAATACGCCTCTGCATTTAATACGCAGGATAATGGCGGATCTCTGCATTTACTGCAGAAGATTTGATTAAATGTCACCGAACCGTCGTTTAGTGACATCCCCTTTGCGTAAACTGCTTTTACGCATACAAGGGGATATGCTGCCTAGTTTTACACAGGCAGACATGAGCTTCTGACGCTCCACAGAAGACAAACTGACTGCCATGTCAGCAGTTACTCTTCGTACAGGATTCGAGTTGCGTATCTGCATTTAATGCGCAGAATGATGGCAAATCTTAAAGACAAGCCTCTGCATTTAATGCGCAGGATAGGGGCAGATCTCTGCATTTAATGCAAGAGATTTGATTATATCTCCAAAAGCTCTAATTCCGGCTAAAAACGTCCACATCAACTCGGCTTCTACGCCCACTCGGCTTCTATGCCTACTCGGCTTCTACGCTCACTCGGCTTCTATGCCTACTCGGCTTCTACGTCTACTTGGCTTCTACGCCTGCTCGGCTTCTATGCCTACTTGGCTTCTACGCCATGGTGACAGTTATTGGCTTCTACGCCAACCTCTTCTACACAAAGGATAACTACCTACGTGGCTTCTACGCCGTGATCTTCGCAGCAGTTATACGCGTTGCCCCTTAGTTGGACATGCGTCACACGCTCATTCATAAGGTAATCTATACGCAGGCAATGATTATTATAACCGTCGTGTAAAAGGGTGTTGTGCTTTCCACTACTCGGTTTTTACACAGACTGAGTGGTCACTGTCACTAAAACTCTATAAATAGAGACCTCTATCAACAGAGGTCCAAGGTCGGAAATTGGTCAAGAAATCCATTATTAGATCCAAGGTCGACAAAAAAAGGACAAATTGGGAGAGAAAATGGTCGAGAGAGAGAAGAATCCAGAGCTCAGGCAAAGAGAAGTGATCGACGACTTTGGCATCGGGCATCCACTCTCTTTAGCAACCTTCGAAGCTGCTTACTGTCTTCTACGGCACTTCTTCATCATCGTGTGGTCCAAGGAACAAAGTAATCGACTGCAGATCAGACTCCTATAGCAATATTTACCCAGATTAAATAAATTGTACTCGACATCCTCGTATAGGATTAAATTGTACAATCTTGTTTGTAAACCCCGAAGAAGGGCGGGTTTTCGTATAAAACCTCGTTTCTATATTTTCTTTCATTTATCATCAAACACAACATTGATACATAGTACTATATATATATATATATATATATATATATATATATATATATATATATATATATATACACATATACACATATCACTATACATAGATATATATACATATCTATATAATACTATAGATATATATACACATATACATAACCATATAATTATAATACTCTAATAGCTATAAACAAGTATATTAAAATACAAGGATATTAAAATGCAAGAAAATAAACACATGGAGTGTATTGTACCCGTATCACACTCATTCTATGATATGCTTATGATACGGCTCCACCATACAACCAAACTTATATCGAAGGACATGATCAAGTCTAAAATAATAATTATGAATAATAAGAAGAAATAATTACTCAACTATATGTCCGTGTCAAAATGTGACATGCTCAAACCCCCGTGTCGGAGAAAAACTCCCAAATCAACCCGTATTGCCAAATTATTGGGATACGGCCTACATGTATCCAATTATAGATATGCCACTTGTCACACATAATCAAACATATGTCAATTTGGTCTAATTGACCTATTGACAAACACACGATATGTCAATCTCAGAATTCTCCCAAAATTGACATAAAATACCATATAACTTTCTTCATAGGCATCCTATGAACCTAATTCAAATTCCTATATGTACCCTTGGCATATGGGGTGGTTCCTAATGATTAAATCACAGATTTAGAGTCTAATTAGAGAGAAAACTAAATTGTACCTATTAGGAGATGGATTCCTAATGAAATCCCCAATTGAGTGAAAGTAGCCTCCAACTTGTAGATCTTTGTTCCTCCTTATAGATCATTGCTTCCTCCTTGTAGATCCTTGCTATACTATCCTCCAATAAAGAATAGGGAAGGAATTAGAAAAAAATTTGAGTAGGGATTGGTGTAGGAATGAAGAATTTGGAAGAAGAAAAATTCTAGATCTAGATTTGGAATGACAAAATGAGAAGAGAGAGAGAGTCTCTCTCCTCTCTATGGTGAACGGCCCTTGTCCCTCCTCCAAGCTACTATGGAAAGTTCAAAATATCCTTTGGGGCTTGTCATGAAGAAAATAATTAAGGAGGGAAGGTTCTAGTCTAATTAGTTTCACTATTTAATTCATCTTCTTAATGAATGGGCTTACTATTAGGCTCAATTCTAACTAGAATTAAATATTAGTCCATGGATCTAAACTAAACTAGTTAGGTCCACTACACAAGTCCAAAAATAAATCTAACATCTATAATAAATAAATAATATAATAAATAATATTTACATCATGTACAATATTTAATATTATATTCCTAAAAATATAACTACCTATGTCAAATTACTAAACTACCCTTAGTTGAAAAAGTGAGGGTGACAACCATCATCTCTCGGAACATGGCAAACATCTTCGTTCTGTCTTCTGGCATGGGTGGTCGGGGTGGAAGGTCCTCCTTGACTGTTGGAACAGCCCTCAAAACTGGTGGTGGAGCACCTCCAAAAGCTGTTGCTGAATTACCCACCAAGATGGGTAAAGCAACCCTTTAAGCTAGAGGCAGAGAAGTAGTTGCTGCTACTCGCACTGGAGATAAAGAAGTCATTAATCTCGCAGAAGTTGTGCCTGAGCGCTACGATCTGGTCTTCGGTGGCATCCTGAAGACAGATCAAAATAATGAATCAATAAGGCACAAGATACGATATCATCAAAGGAGGACAACAATATTCAAAGGAAGCAATATTCATAATGAATAAGTTAGCAAGATTCAATTTATTGGAATTATTTCTAGTTGTGATCGAGTATTCGCTTCCATCCTAGTATCCTATATCACATATCCTATCGCTGGCTTGAAGTAGTACAACTAAGCGGTTGTACTACCACGATATCCTATTAATTAAAATGCCTGGCCTGCATAGGCTACCACAAAAATGTGTTACAATCCGCACCCGGTATAGTAGCACAAGTATGTAGGTACGTCCAGCCTATGCAGCAGTATCGGTGGTAGAACGATATCTAGGTCAACAATACTATCTAAATATCTCACACAGTATATATAATGGTATCTGTCAATGATAACACAACTCCAATTGGAGGACAATATAATTGCATAATTATAATCGATACTCAATCATAATATAAAACTAAAGGAAGATAAAGGCACAATATATAATAGAAGAAAGAGTCACAAAGTCACAATATAATACATCCAAGACTAATAGTCTAGCTATAATACAAGTCTCAAATAATATATACATGCCAATGTCTAAAACTTAAATATATACAATATGCTAATGGAAATCTAAGTTGCCTCAGTAGCTGCACTAAATTCTCAAGAGGCTCGCCATCTTGTGGATAGTAAAAAGTGGAACACATCTCCTCTAACCAATCATTTGAAAAATATATCCAATCAGGATAGAGCGAGTACAACCCAATAGCAGTTCCAAGTTAATTGATAATAACTATAAATAGAAATAAAGAATGTAATACAAGACGAGAAACAATAAAACAATATCATTCTATGGTAGGAGAGGGACAAATAATCTAGAGCAACATGGTATAAACTGATCACAAAAAATAGAATAAAGGCAATAAAATAGAATATGGTGAAGAACTATAAGTACACTAAGTGTTTGAATACTTGTTAGATATATGATCGTCTTGGGTTGAATATTGTCTACTTAAACGTAGGATAAATATTATCTATCTTAAACATTAAACATTGAACATTGTCTAGGCTTTGATCACATACCTCGCTAGCACTTCCCCTTTTCCCTCGACTAGTACAAAGGATCTAATCATGACAAGTTATAATACAAGATACTGAATAAACATGATCTAATATTAAATATTGTCTAGTGTTGAACATTGTCTAGACCATGCAAAAATACGAGAAATAATGAAACAATAAATAGCATCTCATGAATGAAGATCCATGTGTATACTAATCTGTGTACCAATGTATCATGAATCAATTAATATATTTCTATATACTTGTATTATAGTAATTATCAAGAAATAAAAAATATCAGAGAATGTACTCGCATGTGGTCCAAAGCAACGAATGTCAAACTGTGTCTGTATCGGTGCCTCACAGACCTATATACGAATTGCCATTTCATTTGGTGTAATAAGGTATTAAATATGTTTAAATAAACTAAAATTTGGTTTCTCGGTCTTTACTAGGTTTATAGGCTATGCTAGCAAGTTATATTATACCAAATATCATATATACTCCATATAGTCTCATATATATCAATAACTAGTAGTGACATATAATATCTATCTATTCCTTAGTATCTATACTCATATATCTCATATACCATAGTATCTTGTTGTATATAATAATATTTAGTCTAATACTTCTCCCTCCAATTTGGTATCAACTCATATCTAATATTAGAACCTAGACTTTAATATATTTACTTGACATCATTTTGACCTCCAACCCAACACTTTTGTGCAATATCAATACCTAGGATAACCCTTAACACTTATCTCATT